>OU744276.1:8750000-10000000 GCA_916610125.1 Cheilosia vulpina
GCTACTCTGAGCAACTTTCATCTTTGACATCTAATCCATATCACAAATAAATATATAACTTACCTTTTTGCAACATATGAAACGTTCCAGGAAAACATTCGACCACCACCGAATTTTATCTTTATTTTTGCAGATTTTATTGTTCGGTGTAATTCATTTTTAAGACCGATTTTGAATTTGTTTCTTGACAACTTTGTGCATTCGACATATTTATCAGTACTTGCTGGTTGAAACTCTCTGAGCTGTTTCGAGCCAAGAGAGGAACCACTCGTTACTCGTTATTTTGCTAATTTTCTCTTTTTCCGTCATTTTTGATGAGTACGTGTATAGACTTTGTGTGATTGCGATCGATTTAAATCGATTGCACTCGATTCAAACTGCGTACGCGAACGAACCTAATGTATCTATTTAGACTATACGACCCAAAGGCAAAATAGTTGACCCACTTCTTTATCGACGCAAAAAAGTTGGCCTGATACAAAAATAACTGTCTTCTACCACTGAGCGACGTCACCTTTGTTTTTAATAACGGCTGTAATTCGACTTGGAAGAGTGTCCTCTAAATTAAAGCGGTATTCAGGAGTTATGCCATTCCAAACTTCTTGGATCTTTTCCTTCAATTCATTCAAGTTTTTAGACGGATTTGTTCTTATTTCTTTTTTTTCATTTTTCCCCACAAAGTCTCAATTGGAGACAGGTCCGGGCTATTTGGAGGCCACGTTAGAACTGGAATGGTGTGTTCTCGAAGCCAGCTCATAGTTTGCTTGGCTGTATGACATGATGCGCCATCTTGCTGAAATGTAAAACTTCCATCTTCTGTTTGCAGCCTCGGAATCGAAGGTAAAAGTTGGTGCTCTAGGATGTCTTGATACCTACTGGCATTCACAGTTTTTCGTCTAAAGCAGTCTGGGTGAAATGCTCCAGCTGGCGTTCTTAAAACTCTTGATCGTGAGTCTCCAACACAAAGTTCGAATCGAGACTCATCCATCCATATTACACTCCTCCATTGCCTTAGCGTCCAGTTTTGATGATCACGAGTCCACCTTAAGCGCTTCTTTTTTTGCAAAGGAGTTAAAAGTGGTTTTTCTTTTGCCTAAGTGACGGTTTTTTTAAAGGAAACAATTTTCTAAGTTAATAAAACAAAAACAATTTGGTTAAAAATTACTGTATAACATTTGTATCCCATTTTCTTCATTTCTCGAATGCAGGTGTCTCTTGAAACTTGCTTTTTAATCACATTTTTCCACTCTAAGGTGATATTTGCCGTTGTAGCACGACGATCTTTCTTGAGAATTTTTCTTAAAGCCCTTCTGTTACGATCGTTAGCAATTGATGGTCTTCCAGTTTCCTTCAGTGGGTTCACATTTCCAGTCTTCTTGAATAAATTAATAATGTTTCGAACTGAAGACCTCGATATTTCCAAATTTTTTGCGATGTTAAATTACGTATGTCTTCCGATAAACACTTGCCACGCGCCATAGTGAACTTTGATTGCGACTGCAATCAGTGAATGTCTGACTTGAGACATCCGCACTTAAATAACGCAACAATAAACGATAAATGTCAGGAGACAAAGACATTATCCAGCTTAGGCCAACTATTTTGCCGCGAAAAACTAACGGGCCAACTATTTTGCAAAGAAAAAAATGGGTTAACAGTTGAAATTTGTGGCAACAAACATTAACTGTTTTAACTTATTGATTGCTTTGTAAAGAATACATGTTCATGGATAATATTAAGAAAAAAAAATCAACTTTTTATTAATTATGCATAATAATAACGCATTTGAAAATGTATGTGATAAAAAATAGAATACTAGGCCAACTATTTTGCGTTTGGGCTCGTATAAACTTGAACCTAACAATCAACATAGTATTCGTATCCACTAAAAATAAATGATGCGATTTTTGGTTGTCAGTTGCGATGTTGAGCTGAAATGTAGATGCCGCTAGGTGCGAAACTTGGCTGGGTATGAGTTGCGATGCTATTGTGAATAGATCAGAACGTAATTTATTTCACAGTTCAGTGTAACCCATATTTCTCACTGACATTTGTGTGACAATTGCTTTTTTTTTCGTTTTTCTTTAAATTTAGATTTATATCTTTTTTGTTTAGCCTATGACACTCCGGGGAAGAATACGAATCTAATGACACCTCACTATTCAAAATCGGTCAAGCCGTTTAGGCCACAGAGTGTCCCGATGGAACGTACATAGGATACGCGCGAAACACATAACCCTCTCTTGCAGAAAGTAAATTTGCTCACATATGTATTATGTCAACAGACGAACTTGTAAAAGTACTCCTAAACTCGTCTATTTTTGGATATAAGCTTTGCGCATTTTTATGGCACACTCGAAGTCCATTGTGCTGTTTACACAGAATTTGTATCATCATACGCAAATCATTGCTTGTGCTATCATTACTTTGGATTGAGTTGTTGTTATTAATCATTTTCGAAGTAGTTCAAAAAGTTACAATAAATATACCATCCCCACTCAGAAGACACCATAATCCGAGGAAAAACGAAATACTCAGACATGGACATCATACTATTTAAAATTGAGAAAAAACTAAAGAAAAATGAACATTTAACAAAAATTATAAAATATAATAAATGCTGCATAGAGAGAAGCAGCTTACATAAACTCATCGTTTTGCTTGTCATTTCCAAATTTTGCATTATCGGCGATTTTATCAAGGTCATGAGCGCTTCTCCAGCTAAATTGTCCGGCAGAGTAATTTGTCGTACATAAACTCTCCCATTCCGTGTGTATAGTTGTATACACCAGAAACAATACTGTTACCACCAACTCCGACCGATTTCCCGTTACTTAGCCTACAAGCTATATTTTTATGGGGTGGCAAATGCTAAGTGCGCTTATATTGTTACATAGAAATTCGTATTGACAAATGTCACGTGACTTCAAAAATTCCGACTCACCAACACACTCGCACCTTGCATATGCCACTTCCGCTGTGGGCAAAGTTGCTGACAGCGTTCATAGAATTTTATCCGTTCAATTTGTAATTATTCGTTACGTGTGCATAATAATTATTTTTAAGGAATAAGTGGAGATTTGCTTAAAATATATATGAAAAATCAACAATGCAGATTATTTGAAGTCAAATAGAAATATTTTGAGCAAATTTTCTTCAGTTTTCTAAAAAAAATGTACCCATAAAATCGAAGTTAATGATATTCAAAAGCGCAAAATACGCAACCATGTTTGTCATAATAAGTTTTTAGTATATAGAACATCTCATTTAGCTAGTTTTATTAACCAAAGAAATCAAATAATTCGCCTTTTAACAATATATAATAACCAGTGCCCGGATTTCTATGCAAATGCATATTTTTTTTTAGAAGCAAATGAATCACACATACTTTTTCGAATTAAGAAATTTTCTTGAAAATGACATTCAATTGTTAGCGCATATTTTGGCATATTTTGGTATAAATGCATATTTTTCGCGCATAGTTAAAAAAATAAACTTTAAACGCTTAAAAAATTGATTTCACCGAAATGCAAACGAACCTTAAAATGTTATCTTTAATCTGGGAAAAAATGCTATTGACAACTTGGCAGCACTAAAAACAATTCCAAGTATCCTGTATTCCAGCTGAATTTCAATTTTCAATTTGTAAACAGCTAGCTATCTATATGCAGGCAGATCGGATACCAATGTAATTGTGTTTATTTAGATAAAATGCCAAAACAAAGCACATCCGTGACTCTTCTCTCTTCGAAAATATGTGTCGGAGACCCAGCACAAGTAATACCTTCATTTTGCGTCGATTTATGTGAAACCTTTATTGCTACCGACATCCCTTTGGAAAAACGTAACAACGCATATTTAAGAGATTTTTTTAAAAAAAGTACACAAAAGAAAGTGTACCCAACGAATCTACATACAATAAGAAAAAAGTATGTTGAGGAACTTGCGTTTTTGATGAGATTAAAATAAATGTAAAAGATCTTTTTCATGGGTTTCCATTGATGAAACCATTTTCTGATGCTTCGGATTTTTTATGGCATATTTTGAATATTTTTATGGCATATTTAGTCGTTTTAAGTGCATATTTAGTTTTTTTAGAGCATGAAAATCATGGCCCTGATAATAACTAACCAATGGCATTCAGGAATGTAAAAATGTGGAAATGTGGTATTCCCGAATTCTATCACATTTCCCCACGGTTGTCGAGGTTGGCAGCATTTATTTTTGTATTTTTTGTATGTTTTTACATGTCACATGGATTCTTAATTGACACAGCACCGAAAAAACAAAATGGCGAATTTGAAAAAAAAAAACTGAGGGGCCCAGCGCCAAGAGGATTGTGAGTTGGGGTTCTGAGTATGATTTGTCTATGGTATACACTTGAAATGTTTTTTCCACGCTTTAAACGAAGACGTCATTGGACGTCAAGCTTTCATTTGGGTAGATGCGGCTGTCAGATGGTAATCCGACGTCATGTGCGTAATTTGTTTCACAAATGAACGTTCAATACTAATAGAACCGTGCAACCATTTTAAACTGTGTTTAGATTGCTTTACGCAAATTTCAGAAAAATATATGAATGACAACAATCCAATTCTGTGTCTAATTTGTGAACAAATTGTTCAAAATAGCACACGCATTTATTGCTAAAAGTCTATGATAAAGGGCAAAATACTACCTATACTACATTACCGAAAGCTGGAATATAATTAAGGAATTATATTTACAAAAGCAAAACGAAATATATATGTTCTGTGTAAACTTTGTGTATATGTATATATGTATAGGTATATATGTTTAAAAGAGCTCACGGGATTGGCAATAAAGTCTCTATAAATGCTTCCAGTGCAAATAGCTCTATCCCAAAAGGCCGGGCTTTACATTTGCAGTGAGCAGATTCGATTTCACCATTGAAATCTACCAACACCCAAGTCTCAAGTGGCTTTTCACCCAGACGACGGGAATGGAGAACCTAAATGTAGGAACATACAGTTATTAAACGGCTGTCATACAATTCGCATGTTGTAATAACCTTTCCCAGTACCACATAAATGTGTGAGAAACGAGTACCTTTAACATCTTCAAACCATCCGGCTTCAAAAAGATCTTGGCCTTTGGTGATGCTCGGACTGTTATTGCACTCACTTCCAGTGTATACCAAATTTGTTCTTATTAAATGATTGAAAATTTAAGCAACCTTCTTTCCCGACCATCTCCATCTTTTTCTATGTAGCGGACTTTATTCAGCGCATCAAGGCCTTTGGCGTAAACAGAAAGCTCCAATTTTATAAGGAAAAGTTATTCATTAAGTATGTATGTATTATGCACTTTAAAATTACTAGATTTAAGTTACTTTTAACAAACACTAAAGTGGTAGGTCCCTTTTTATGTTTGATTGCTACAAAAAAAAACAAACAATATTTATCCGATTTCAGAGCATTTATGTCAATTTTGATTAAATTCAAATCTATGCCTATCTCCCGTCACATAAAATTTAATTTGTTTTGCTACAAGTTTCTCAGATGTCACTTTGTTTATTTTTTCTCTTTTGACACTGACGTTGTCGCGAACTACCCTATGGAGTACTTATACGTACAGATACATATACACATACGCAATCAGGTAATCTAGCTAAAAATGGATCTACCTATGTATGTGTTCATTTGAAAGCACATCACTATATGCACTTAAAAAGATTGTCCTAGATTTTATAAGTTCCATATTAAATCCTGTTAGATGGAGCTTTAAGTTCCACTTTATTTTCTTGATCAAACCTTTCTTTAATGTCAATCCATAATTATAAGTTTCTTCTCGTTACAACACTCGTCGAGGTAAGACATATTATTTTGGAAAAGAATAAACCATCCCGAAACTTACAAAACTTTTTTTTTTGTATTTTATTTCTATTTCCCCCCATCTCAACCACGGCGAGACCCCATCGACAACCAGCGATTAGCTGCTCCTCGAACGCAACCTAACAGTATGTTTGTATATATCAAAATTAGAAGCTGCAAGAAATATTATTTAGTTGAAAATTACATTCAGGATAGCCACATTTGGCTATGTTTGTATTCGGCATTGGCAGACTCAAGGAACACATCAAGAAACTGGGTATATCTGAAGAAGGTCTCTGCAGATTCTGCGATGAGTCCAGTGAAATCCAAGAGCACGTGCTGGGATCATGTGGGGCTTTGACCCACAAAAGACTGAAATACTTGGGCAAGCGCCAACTATCTGATGAGGAAATACTGTCACTGGAGCCAGCTCGCATCCTAGAGAGAGTCCTACGGATTTCTTCCGCCAAGGAGAAACGAGAGTACAAGAACCCCTAAAATGATTCCGAAAGGAATACAATAGACCAGAAGGTCGCAGTACAACAACTCCTCTCACATAATAATAATAAGTAGGCGAGGATAAAAGACTGCATCTAAGTTTTTCGCTAAAAAAAAAATCGAATAACCTTATTTTTGAAATATGGACATATCTTGAAAACGGTCCATACGATAAAACAACAATTTGTTCCTAAGGTAATACGGTCATCTCTACCTTTATAACAAACTCAATTTTTCTCTATATTATCGTACAATGGGTTTTTGAAAAAGTATTTTGTTTTTAAATTCGGTTTTCTTTAGTTTACCTGAAAACGGTAGGAACGATTTTGTCTGAAATGCATACTTAGAGTAAAATTGATGTTTTCAAAATTATTGCATCCTTAATTTTCGATTCTAATCACCGAAAACGCTAATTTTAAAAACTCATATCTCGAAAACCCCATTTTCGATTCGGCTAAAACTTAAAAAACCATGTAATACTTACATTCCGAACAATATCCTATACTGAGGTTGCAGCTAAATAGTTAAGGAATAGTATTTATCAAACTAAAAATTGAAATATTTGTTACTGATTTGCCGATTTTGATAAAAACACATATTAAAGACAGTAACAGTATTCGAAATAAGATCCCGACTTGTTTTTTCTCAAAAAATTCGAACAAATCAGATTATTAGTTATTTCTCAAAAATGACTGCACAAATCCCGATCTGTCATATATTTTGGTAAAACTCAATACAGTACTGCCAACAGCACTCAGGGAAAAAACGAGAATCAAGATAATCAGTGTCAGATTAAGCCTATCCGTTGACGAAAGTCTGTTGGCTCGGAAATTCTTGATTCAAATACTAAATTGGTACTTTGAGCATACTTTTTGATTAACCTTTAATTCTTATGTAAGGATTGTTCTACAACTCTATTAAGATTGTGTAAGCTTAAATTAAGCCCAAAGTCATTTCATTCGAAGAATGCAACAACATGAATTTAAATCTCTGTAAACTTAATTTAAGCTTATGTATTCTTGAACATATCGCAATGAAGAATGTGTGAGCTTATATTAAGTTCAAAATCACCTTATTGTTCACCTATTTATCAGCAGTAAGAATAATGCTCCCTAAGACCCACAGAATAATAACTCTTGGAATAAACTGACGAACAAGTTGTCCTAATATTGTTTTTTTCGGAATGCTTCCAGAATGTCATATCCCAATTTAAGATTGCACAGTTTTATCTGTCAAATTTATTATCAAATCCGTCACTTTCCTGTTTAAGAAAGTAAAATAATTGTTAATTTTTTTTTAATCATTTTAAATTATTTAAACAAAAATGCTAAAATGGACTTAAATCTAAAATATGATTTTCCACCATTTAATGGATACAAATGCAAGGGCGAACTATTGAAAGCAGACATATTTTGTATTACAATTGTATTTATATTAAATTAATCATTATATTAATACGAGAACATCAAAAGTTTCGGAACACTTTTTAAGTATTTATTATCAAATGAGGAGAATAGAACTTATACCATTCGAAAGGTAGATGTGCACAAACCGAAAATCGTGAGTATATGTCGCCATTAAGGCTGTTAAAATTAAGTTATGAATTCCCCATACAAAACAGGTAATTGAAAGGATTTTGGCGACATTCAATTTGTCGCCGACATTATTACCATAGTAACGTATTCAAATATTAATCATCTTAGATTGGAACCTGTTCCCAATGGAGCAGCTCATTTACGTATTTTTTCGATATCTAGATGTCGCTCTTTTCGTTAATAAAAATCACATTTTACAAACTTATAAAAGGAATGGTCGATTTTCGACCACAAGCGATACTAGTATTATTAATTCCACCATTTCTGTTATCACATGCACTTTATTACAATTTTCCACTTTTTCATTTTTTGAACGAACACTACGGAAACACAGAGACTGTACGAGACAACAATCGGAATGAATGAACTTTTCCTTTCCATCGTGCAAGTTTTACATTGTGCGGCTTGATTGGAGAATATCAATTCGTAAGTCATGACCGTTTAGGTCTTAATTGGTATGCACATTAATCCATCATGCAAGTTAAGATTCGATCGATATTCAGGTGATATGATTCAGATTTTAATATTGCATAGGCTTCATTGGATTTTCGTTATTGTTTTAAGAATCATTAGATTTATTTTGAGATTGAGCACGTAAGAACTAAGAAAATTAAGAATAAGACTGATCGGACTAGAATTTAGCTTGCGATATTCTTCTGAGTGCACAACTCCGGATAACTTCTTTCTATATTTCGCACTTCCAAATTTTGTTTAACCATATTAATCGTGCATCTAAGAATAATCCCAACCACTTGGAGCTTAGGTACACAATCAGAAACTCACAATTCATTTGCACCCCTCACACGTCAGCTTATAACTGCTAATGCAAGGTCAGAAACAAATCTTTGCAATCTTACATACATCTAAATCTATGTAAAGATATCGGTCTATCTCGAACCCTGCTTACGATCATCGACACCTTAAACAATCGTGACTAATCTAAATAAAAACATGCCCTAACAGATCAGAAAACGGAAACTCCTGTTTCACTTTGCCTTGTATTCAAAACTCTTGTAAAGTGTAAGAGCTTATAAAATAGTACAGTAGACGCTTTTAGCTCTTTAACCAGAACTTGGGACAATTGCCTGTTGCCAACAGCTTCAACTTATAAAAATTCACATTGTTATTTGATATGTTCTGCCATATCAGATGAATAGCTCAAAAGTGGATTTTATTTTACACTATTCCTAGCATTGCTCCTCAGACTTCTACCTACCTAATGGAGTAAGAAATAAATAACCAAGCAAACCAACGAGAAAGGTTCGTTCGACACAGTCGTGCACTTTATTGTCTATTACTTCATGTTTCTTAATCAAGATTGGACTTTTCGGTCTTTCCTATATTTAAACTCGATTCTAAATACTGACTGCAAGCATAAGTGTTCCACCCGTTAATACGTAAAGAATAACAGACATTTGCCCTTGAGTGAACCTTCACTAGCATGAATCACTATCGATACCAGTTGAACGACGAGTGACACTCTCAAGGGGGTTCCATAGATTTTTATTCGAATGACAACGACGCCACAACGATTGAGTGTGGCTACACCATCATTGCCATGGACTTTGTAGCTACGCACAATACCGCGGAGTCAATAAAATAAAATACAATTTGGCAAAATGTGGAACAGGTATCGAAGTCCTTTCTTCAGTCCTCACCCTCAAAATGAAGCTTTGTATCAAAGATGTGGGAAGGAACAATTTATCCTACTCACTCGATATCTATTTGTCTCGCCTGACATTCAGCTACGATCGTAATTCCCAGTACTGCTGCCTGTTCTGTTTGTATTACAACTGTTGCCACGACTCAAGAAGCAAATTTTTCAACGATAACATATTCTGATAACGCTGACGATAAAAAGCGGGAACGCTATTGCGTTTCACCGCATTTACTGAAGGCAAGTGTTCCATTCAACAAGTGTAGTCTTGAAAAGTTTTGACATCCGAATTGCATCGGTTTGCACTTGTGAATCAACTTTGAAGCTGATAAGAACAGGTGCGTTTGACTGTTGTACCATTATTTGATCCTTAAAGGTGTAAATAGCTGTTCCTTGTGTGTAAACATCATTCCGCCGCGATTTATAGAACGAAGGGCCAAAATGACAAACGGAAGGATAAATGCAATTGTGCAATTCCATGACAAAGTGTAGTGTAGTGTTTGTGAGTTGTGATTGTGTAATTGGCGAATCAAGGAAGTTCACTTAAGAAAGGGGTCCGTCAGTTGGCAAACCGAGTGTTATTCCTCGCAGTAACAAGTGAAATGTGACCACCCCTCTCTGTCATTTCGTAGCGAGATTCGCGGAGTGATGACTCAAAATGGGAACTCATTCAAATATCGCAACAGAAAATTAAGCGAAATATAGTTTTTACGTACGAAAGCACTTATGATAATGCTAACGCAAATCTAAGTCATTATCAGAAAGTTGCCAGTGATAAGAGGTGTTCAACAGAAAGTCGTCACGGACTGCACTAGTACCGCGCAAAGCTTACATCACTTAGGTTCCTCCAATAAACTCGTTTCGTGTGTGTTGAGTGTTTACAAACAAAATGGTAACAATGAACAAAAAAAAACCCTATTTATACTTCAGTCTTAGAAATAGTGCTGTAAATTGTTTCTGGCCAAGCGGTAAAGCAGTTCTGACTTGCGTATGAAGTTCAACGATAAGCTGATAGGGCTCTTGACAGAAAGCATTCCTCCTCCACCTTTACCTTTTGCGCGGGTTTTATTGAACGTCTGTTTCAGCAAACTAAAGCTTCAGTCACAATGGTCAATTGTGTCCCACTGGTTTACTAATTTATTGAGTGTCTCGACTGTTTGATTCATCGATAGCTTTTACTAGTCATAGACGTATCTCTCGTATCAGACCGAGACAGATGTTCTGTGAAACACGAGATTTGGCCGGCATTTTTCGCAAGTAGATTTGTCCATTGTGTTGGTGGATTTATTTATTTTTCTTTCGACTTTTTCACAACAAATCGCAGAGGAAAGTGCTCGCCATTTTCTTTTTTACCAAACAATTACAAAGTATTCTTTTTGACCTGAAGTTGGTTGCTATTTGAGAATGGACGTGTTCAGTATGATTGGTTGATTGCTGATTTCGGAAAGTGATCTTTGCGTTAGCTGTCAGACTAGGACACAATGGACCCAACTGATGGTCTACGTGAAGCTGTGGCAACCGCTACAAGAGCACCCATTTACCTACCTAGCTGTCGGACTAAGGCTGAGTAAGGCCAAACGCCTTGACCCAGGAAACTTAATTGCCAGTAGTTTTCGGTGGCACTGCGGTATTTCGCAAATGCATGAACAAGGACTATGGACAGAATAGCCAGTGGATATCAATTGATTTGTGCAATGCCAAACATTACCCTAGCCCATTTTTAAATTATATCACGCCCTACAACACAGTTCTGCTTTTATGACAGTTTATGTTCACTTACAAACTTTAAAACATATTTTCCTAAGTTCTGCAATTTATTGAACTGAGCTTCCTCACATTTTTCAGTTCACATCTCATCTATAAAGAGGTCGTTTTGCGCAGCCCAAACATTTCACATAAAGAGAACCAGAAGTGCCAAAGCAACGCTATAGATCAAAGGAGGAAAAGCACGTCAAACAGTGGAGTATCTACATGTAAGTTATCCTGGTAGCTAGTTAAACGTTTAATGATTAATTTTGCGTTTCTAGAGTCTGCACCATGCCGCTTAATACCAAAACCTTCGTGTGTGACCACCAGTCCAGCAACATCTCAGAAAAGATGCAGTTCTTCTACCGGGACCAACTGTTCTGCGACATTGCTCTGACATCCAAAACGGACAACTTGAAGGTGCACGCTCATCGTGCGGTCCTCTCCGCATCGAGTGACTATTTCCGGGCAATATTATCCAGTACGTTGAAGGAAGCTAGAGCGGTCGTCATTGAATTGGGAATCGATGGGCCAACCCTCAAAGCGGTCGTCGACTTCATGTACAGTGGCACGATTGAGCTTCGCTGGGAAAACGCCGCCCGAATATTGGCAGCAGCGGATATCCTGAAAATGAGCACACTGAAGGTGGCCTGCTCGGATTTCATTGGAGAAACTATGGACGATGTCACTAACTGCATGAGCATCGCGCCCATGGCCAAACAACAGTCCCCTGAGCTCCATAAGAAGGCCTTTGAATTTGCGTTGCAGAACTTCGAGGAGGTGTCCAAAGAGGAAGAGTTTCTGCGGCTCTCGGAGGAACAATTGATCGAACTCATTTCTAGCGACGATCTGTGCGTGAACTCGGAGGAAACGGTATTCCACAGTGTGGTGTCTTGGGTGAATTACGATAAAGGACGTCGAGAGGAATCCATGACCGGCCTCTTGGCACATGTGCGATTCTCGTTTTTGACGCCCGAATTTATCATCGACAACCGACAGTCACTAAGCAAAACTTACGAGTGTCTGGAGTTGCTGTTCAGTTGGCTGGAATCGCACTTGTCACGGACGAAGTTGACGAAACGCCATTCCGAACGGAAAAAGGCAAATGGATCGGAAAGAGGGACACGTCATTCGGAACGGAAAAAGGCAAATGCAGCGGAAAGAACGACACTTGGATTTGTGAGTGGATACAACACCGACGAATTGAAAATGCAGTCTCTTGATCCAGAATCGAATATCTGGACCTGCGAAGACTTACCACCTTCCCCAACAAAGAGGGCGAATTATGGGGCCATGGTAGTGGATAAGAAGTTAATAGTCGCTGGGGGTTGGCATAGTAATGGGGGTACCACTAATATCGTTGAATGCCTGGACCTTCAAACAAAGGAATGGACAAACTTACCTCCAATGCGAGAAGAACGTGAGCTTCCTGGAATGGCTGAATTGAATGGCGATTTGTATGTTGTTGGTGGACGTTTTGATAAAAATTGGTTGCGTTCGGTGGAGAAGTATGACTTTCGTGCACGCGAGTGGCATGAATTGACTCCAATGCACTCAGTGCAGGAATATGTGATCGTAACAGTTCTTGGCGAACAATTGTATGCTGTGGGCGATGACAGCTTCCCTATTGAAAGTTTCAATCCAGCTGACAACAAGTGGACTCTGCTACCAAATAAAAACGAGAGATCAACAAGCTATGGCATCGCTGGAGTTGGTAGATATTTGTACGCAGTGGGGGGCATCCATAACGGGCAAGCCAGTAAAACTATTGAGCGCTATGATCCGTCGACAAATACGTGGACGGTGATAAGCCCAGGATTGGGACTGTCACTTTATAATTTGAGGTGTGTTTCTTGGAATAATCGACTTATAGCTTGCAGAGGATGGGATAATCGGAATATTGTTCAAAATCCAGTTGCAGAGTACAATCCTGACGAGAACGAGTGGAGGACATTGGCTCCACTTGTAGAGCATGATTTAAATCAGTTTTCTTGCAGTCTATTTACATTTGCAAAATAAATAAATAAATAAATTGCTTACAAAGTCTATTCGAGTCGAAAGTTGTGCTGTTCCTCAGTGCTAAATGGGCCCTTTGCTCTTGGTGTATTATAACGAAGCCGGGGTCAGTGTGCTGGAAATATACTTAGTTGGAAATGAGTTGCTGATCGGCCTTTAGATCAGCGAGAGACAAATATGTTCCGCTTTTGGGTTGCGGCGAAGTACGTTTCTTCTACATCAACTATTAGCCAACAGTTTTTGGCACCACTACTTTTGCAATCCCCCCTTGGTAACTTTTGCTTTCCCTTCCTAACCCCCACCAGCTACAAAAGTACTTTCACTTGCATCGCTGCAAAGGGGCAACCACCAAGTGCTAAATTCATAAGCACAATCTCGATCCATTGCTGGAAGCCGCCTTCATCTCGAAAAGCGCCAGAGTTTCTCTGCTCTGACGGTGACGGTGACGATGCGATGGCCCTTGCGCTCCACTCCATACATCCCACTGCAGGGTCAAGTTCAAAGCCAGTCCATTATCGGGGCCATCGAACAGCTCGTTTTTGCATTTTGCCAGAACGTTACTCCTGTTAAATGGCATCATTTCACCTCTTGACATCACTTCGGCATCACACCACAGCCACTGGGGCACGCTCACCGCACACCGGCATGATGAAGAAGATGCTGAGCTTGAAATCATAATTTCGTCTGCTGTTGAAGGTGTTTTTTTCTTTTTTTCTTTTTTTCTGTCAACAACAACGAGGGAGAGCTTCGTTTTATTGTTTTTCTGCATGAGCAGCCTTGGGCTTGGGAAGGAAGGCATCTGTCTATCGCGTGATGCTGATGGTTTAGTTTCGTTAGCCTGAACTTTTGGCCCCTGTATCTCTGTCTCCCTCTCTTTCTCTGTGAGGCGGCAAGCGCACGGGGTCATCGTGAAAGTGATTCTTCCTTCCAACAAAGTAATTCCACTAATGATCCTTAGAATGGCTGCCCATACACTCCAAATTGTATATTATTACATGGCGCAATCAGTCTGTAATTTTAGCGGCGCGGTGCAGGTATACTCACCCATCAGGCAGTTGTTTGGGTCTTTCTCTGTTTCTGGATGAATTCGAGGTTCGAAATTGATTTGCAATTTCCCGATTTAAGTAATCCCTCCGATTGATGATGGGAAAAACTTGTGTCTGTCCGCCAGGATAAAATCGGCTTCGATCTGGTTAATTGGGGAATTGTGCAAATCTTTTTGTAGGCAACGGTTGCGTTATGATTCCCTACACCATATCGGTTCCGGCAAATGTCAGTTAAATACGAGAGACACTAAAAATCTACTAAAATCGCATAACGAGCGATAAATCGAGTTACTTTACCGACGCCATTCAGATGCGTCGCAATAAAATGCGCACCCATAGAAGAGTCCATACGCAGAGGGTAATACTTTTGCGTCAGTGAATTCTTATTCAGTTTTTTCTTTTTCTTTTTGACACAAAATTCGTGCACAAGTTCGATTAATAGACTGATGGGCATGGTCATCATCACATTCAGTCACGTGGTCGTTAAGTGAACGGGTCGAATGTTGCCATTTTGAAAGCGTACAGACCTGCAGCCGAGCACCAGTATATAGAGGGCTGTCTCACGTTTGACGATCAACGGATGAATTAGAAAAAAAACCTGGTAACCACTGTGCTGCAACTAATTAAGATAAAACGGTCCGCAAATGCATCGCGTAGGGATGAGTGCATTCAGTTCTCAGTTGGGTAATGATCTTGAACTTGATCCTACCGATCGTAACAACAGATTCATAAAGTTTGGATTTCCGGTTCCAATCGCTAAGTCTGACGGTAGGATTTTTTCTATTTTCACATAACTGCAAGTGAGTTTCAAACGTCAAAAGGTAATTTCGCGGATACTTACCCTCACAATGGGGAGTTGCGTTAGTGACTTCCATAAGATGATAGTTTCGACTTGAATGCACACAAGGTGACGGTTGTTATGACGTCGTTAATGATCGTATATGGTAATGGGTGACCGTATGCGGAAGTGTTGTCGCATAAGTGGAAGAACAGACATAATTGCAACACTTTATAGGAAAATAAAGATAACAAGGCAGGTAATTGAATGATAAGTGCAGTAGCTGGCAGAAGCAATGCAACTTGTGCGGTCCATGTGTCGTCTGAAATGAACATGAATGTATGCAGTCAAATGAAAGGTCTTTAAAAAGCGCCATCTGTTAGTGAAATGGTGGTGTTGGTCGTCTATAGTTAAACGATTTGGTCGCAAGTTAAAAAAATAATAAATAATTCTGGACTTACAACATCACGCACGCAATCAATGTAAGTAATGGCGTAAGAGTGAGACCACAAATCAGACGAATAAAGAGTCATAGATGCTCTACCCATAATTATGGAGATACAAAATGGAATAAACACAAATTCTGGCGGTCAGAATTTCTGCAATCACTAGAAAACGTTCCTGTTTCTGATTTAAAACATGTCCAATGCGGGTTGTAACTAGTTTCAGTACACATAACCAACAATTCATTATTCAGTTATAAAAAATAAATAAATAATTGACCGCTCATCACTTCAGAAGGCCATTTTGTTTTGTAGGAAAGCAACATTCCCAAAGTCATTACTATAAAAATATCAACATGCACAACTTTCCCATAATTCCTACCACGTAAACAACGGCCGACCAAAAAATGTGTCACGTATTTTGGCGTGTTAAGTATTGCTGTTCCTTTCAGTTTCATAACTCTATAGTATTAGGCATTCCTTTTTTGACTCCTCTTTCAAGCTCATTTGATATTTCTTTCATTTTAGGGAAGTGGATACCATTTTAAAACGCGCGGCGAGTTCACTGCCACCAATTGAAAGTCTTGAAGGCCAAATGCTAAATGTAAAAGACTTTCAACAGGCAATATCCAGTCATCGGTTTCAGTACTCTGAAGTCTTAACTCTTTCCAACTAATAAGTTAAAGATGGCTAGTGGTCGCCTCAGCTGTCAGTTGCCGTTTTGCATTCAACGAGTTGCTCAACGTCCGATGATTGGTATCAACACTGAAACGCGCGTTGTACAACTGAGAAATCGATTGTTTTTGCAAAATCTCACAACAAGTTGGACTATGAGAGAACACTCTACTAAAAAATGAGTAGTTCAACTGCCTGTATGGAGCTTTCAACATGAACGTGTTGGATTCGTAGTTGAACTGTGTTAATCGATGCGAGCAACGTTTGCGTCCTATACGAGCTACGACCAATATGGGGCAACAAATTTATTTATTCATCAAACTGGGTTTGTCTAGTAGCATCGGTTGGGTCCTATTATCTAACACATTATAATTGGTTACTCATCTAGTACTGCGTTTGAAAAAATGTCAACGATTTCGAATTTTAGTACAAAAAATGTAAATTTAGAGTCACGTGGCATGAGTTCAGAACACAGTCCTAGGTCATGGAATTCGAATTCAAATTAAAATTTAAAATTAATTACTCATCTAGTACTGCGTTTGAAAAAACGCCAACGACTTTGAATTTTAGTACAAAAAATGTAAATTTAGAGTCACGTGGCATGAGTTCAGAACACAGTCCTAGGTCATGGAATTCGAATTCAAATTAAAATTTAAAATTAATTACTCATCTAGTACTGCGTTTGAAAAAATGCCGACGACTTTGGATTATAGTACAAAAAATGTAAATTTAGAGTCACGTGGCATGAGTTCAGAACACAGTCCTAGGTCATGGAATTCGAATTCAAATTAAAATTTAAAATTAAATACTCATCTAGTACTGCGTTTGAAAAAATGCCACCGACTTCGAATTTCAGTACAAAAATGTAAATTTAGTGACGCGTGGCAAAGTTCACAAAAACAGTCCTAGATCATGGAATTCGAATTCAAGCCACGGCCCAAATAGAAAAGAAAATTTAATCTGACAGAATGCACCATTTGCAACAAGTTCAACTCTTCTGTCCTGTGAAATGGTGGCAAGTATTTTCATTGTCCACTCTCACAGTGCCAGCGTGACACTGACAACTTGACCGACATTTACATTTCGCCATATCACCTCTAACACTGTGTCAAATAATCAGGCTTCGCACTTAAAATCCGACAACTTATCATCATCTCATAAACAATTAAGCGAACACATCCATTCCCAGCCTCTGTCTCTCCGTGGCATAGGTTTAAAACTTGCAAACACTTAAATTCGTGTAAATAAATGACAGGAGCAAGGATGGCCAGAAAAACTAAACGAAACGAAAAACATGCCATCATCAGCGAGTGGAATATTTAAAAAGCAAATTCCATTCCACATGCAGTAAAGGATTGCAAGAAACCATCTCGATTTCAATCTCTGTGCCTCTTTCTCTCTGATGGGATAAAACTGCAATCGAAACGACAAAAGAATGCCACCGAGCAGCTTCGCGCCGAGATAATCATCGCTTGCTCAGGAAGACACACATCTCTTCTGGGTTGGCTTCTTATCATCGTCGTCGCTCAGGCGAACGCACTTTACCCGGGATGGGCTGTGTCGCCGCGGTCTTCAGTCGCACCTGGACCTAAAAGTCGGTATAGAATGCGAGTACAAGTACAAGTACAAGTATCTGTAACTGAACTTGTGTTTGGTGTTTTTGTGCGCCACAAAGTGGTGTACGGGCGACTTGTTCGAGTTGCTCTTGCGGCTATTTGTCACCGTGTGTCACAGTCACAGTGTCAACCCGGAAACCGAACCGAACCCTACTTTTGTATGCCAAAAATGAAATTACCAAAAAAAAAAAAAGGAGATGCATCTCTCAGATACAGAGCTACAACGATACAGATGCACTCAGATGGAGATCAAGTGGCAGATCGAACAGCGGCATATTTCCGTCTAAAAATAAATCACCGTTATGCAATCGAACGGACGACAGATAGATATGCCCCCATTCAGGTTTGCGCACGCACGCACACATGTGCATTAGAACCAGTTGCGGTGGCGGAGAAAATATAGTCAAAAACCATGCTTGGGGCGGCCTCCTCCTGTCAGGCATATATAAAGCTGCGTCGTGCTCGTGACATTAATGAATCGTTTCACCTGCTTTCGGAGTTGCATAGAGAGGAAAACAAAAACAGAACAGGAATACCTGTAAGAGTGGAGAGGCACCCAGTAGCCAGCTTGTACTGATGCAACTGTTGTACTGTTACATCACCGAATGGTCGATGGTGATAGCTGATGGCGAGTGCGAAACTTCAATGTCAATTCGAATACGGCCGGCGGCGGGAGGAGTAGTTATGTCTTTCCCCACGGGAGCAGCGACATCAGGAGGAAAACCTGTCGCTGGATAGATGGGGAGCGACTCGCATAGTTTCATATACGCTCCGTCATTGGTTATGCAATTACGCATCGTATAACTGGTGGACGTCGAAAATGGAAATTGATTCGACAAAAATGCTACGACGGGCGCGTAACTTTGTATAGTGACGCGATAGTTTGAAAAATTTGAATTTGGATTTGAATCCCCAATCTGTTGGTGTATTTATGTGGGCAACAAAACAAAAAGAAGACCGAACATGAACAACTAACTATGCACAGCAACTTCGACGTGGGTCGACGATAAGTTGGCCAAGACGACTGCGGCCAATGCTCCATCTCCAGGAATCTTCGATGTCAACGCCGTATACAAAAACAGCGCGCCATGTAGTGTTAACATCCTTAGTCTCCTCTTGAGCTAAGACCCCTCAAAACAAACGATATAACCCCCTTCATCGCAGAAAGGTGTGTAGGAAGGTTCCAACTTCATGTTGCTCTCGGAAAGTTCCAAACGGCTTTAACCAATAGGACTCGCTCTAGGCAAGACAAAATCTCGCATCAAAGACCACAGTTCAGAGATGCCCTTTGCAAGCAGACGTCAATCCATATATTAAGACGAATTTGGTACTACACCAGATCCAAGCTGATACCAACATTATAAGCTCTACGAGTAACCCGCTCTTATCCACCCAATCTTACACCCTTACAAAGCGCTTTATGCGTCTGTTCAACCTTTTCCCATTAACCCTAGAAAGATAATCATAAAATAAAGAGCGTAAAAGATAATCATACATCTCATACGCCAATTAGTGTATTTAATTAAACATATGAACTTCTTATTATTTATAATTAATTTATTTAATTATATAGATACTATTCAAAAAAACTAAATTAATGATTTTTTTATATATAGTTGAGACAGTCAACGCGCTGCGGTTTAGAATTTAAAAGTTATCACACAATTGTCCCGCGCCATACGTCTCGTGGACGTGGATTATCTTTCTAGGGTTAAGACCGTCATCGGCCATCGAACTGTCATGTCGACGCACAAACTTTTTTGCCATAAAAAACTATAAAACACACGCAACCAGTTGCCAGTGACCATTTGCGGTCGCCTAACAAATCAGAAACAGATCATTAATTGACACAACAGCCGCACAGGGGCTGAGAAAGACTTCCTCAATCTCGTTCGTTCGATCAATCGGAGCGCATCGCGCACAATTAAAAGAAAATTTAATAAAGCCAACAAGTAAAACGGGGCCGCAACAACGGGAAGCAATAACTTACCATCGCACACAATGAATCAGAACGTGAATCAGAATCGACATCGATAAGGAGAAGACACAAAAACCTACAAGAGTCCAGTGGATCGGTGGAAATCCTTTGATATCGAACGTTGTATCGGCCGGGGCGCACTTCTTCACTCTCGATTCAAAATCGAATCAATCAAAGTTAACACTGAAGTTAATTTTTTATTTCGCACCGCCACGAAGGGAGATGACGCACAAGGAACGAGCACACACAAACACAGACCCGCTTTACATGAGAATGCAATTAAATTAAGTTAACGATTCTCCATAAAACACGACGCGGCGACAGCACACATCGCGTGTCAAAAACTGCGAAAAAAATTACGAACGCACTCGCGACAGATGACAGTTGTGGTGGAAGTGCAAATTTTGCGACACTGACAACTGAGAGTACTAAATCTAGGAAAACAAAATGCGCCCCGTTGACAGTAATTGTCAGAGAGTTGTTTGTGTTTTATTGTGGGACGTGCTGATGATTATTGTTTGCTGGTAAGCGTGCTAGAAAAGGAAATGCTGAACTTTCCATAAACGCGATCTTAGGGAAACTAACTTGACCAGCATCGATCAACTGGCCGCTTCGGGTTGTAGAGATGCCAACTTCGGGGCGAAGAAAGGAAAGATTGCGGCCAATGAGGACACCGGATGATGTACGCATGCAAGTTAGATGATGCCCTGAACCAAGGAACGATGTAACTATGATATCTGTGGAAGTACATATCTACTGATTGCATCCATCCACATATTCTGTAATGCCGGCGATTGCACAGTGCATCCAGTTGAATATTATGAGGAGACTGATGCATAGGCAATAATTTGACAGTTTTTTTTTTTTAAACTTCGACAACTCTTATGTCGCTATTCTTCCTTCTCGTAAATAACCAATTTGTCGAAATTCGCATACATTTTCTCAGTAGATATTCGCATTTTGTTCTTTCGCGAGGGTTTTGATAAATCGCCGGCGATTCTTCACTCAATATTCGCTGAGCCGTCAAATGTTTTAAATCATCGTCTTGGATTCGAGACGAGCCCGTTGGACAAATGGACAATTACGAGTAAACGCTGAAAATTTTCACTTTTTCTCTCCATAATTGAGAGCTGAAGTGGAAACTGTAACAGTAACAAGTAACGAATAGTGAGTAGCGAGTAAATTTTCTTCTAAAGATGTGCAGACTTTTCCATATTTTTACTGAGAAATCTTTTCCATATTTTTACTGAGAAATCTTTGAAATGTCAAATTGAGTAGTAAAACAATACCGAGTAACAACTATTAAGTAACGAGTAAATTCACTCTCCAAAGAGAGTGAACTTTTGCGAATTTTGAAGGATCAACCTGTAAAATGTTAAAGAGAGAATGAGTTACGAGGAAATTCCCTCTTTCGTAATACCAAATTTTGACGAATCGCCATCGTTTCTTCTCTGAATATTCGCTACGCCATCAACTGCTTTAAAATATGTTTTGGATGAACCCGCTGGCAAACGAAAATCTTCTTCCGGGGAAAGCGAATGAAATGCGAAATGCCAAGTTTTTTTAGGATTTAATGAAGTTTTACAATCCAAATGGTTGCTGCATTTCACTGCGTTGATTGCTTGACGTTATCTCACAGAAGTATCATTTTTGAAAAAAGATCAGCGAGAGAAACGAGCCCCGGATTTTGACAAGTCTGTCAAATTACGAGTTGCTCGTCCTTTTGAGAGGTTGCAGTTGCAGTTTGCGAGCCTTTAAAATAAAAACGGTTACGACCTGTCAAACAGCGGTTCCCCAAATCATTATAAAAGTCGGTGGGGCAATGCCTTTTTCACATATATGGCCTGTAGTGGACCTACATTTTTACGAAAACTACATCGACGTAGGTTAGGCACGTCATGGTACACATTTTGGAAACGACTTGGAGGTTATTCCATAGAGAAAAAGTTTCGCTTTCGTCCCCCTACCGACACCACTGCAAAAAAATAACATCACAAGCCCAAGACCATCCAGCTTAACGCGCTATCCATTTTTATATGTAAAAAAAATGTGTTCAGCCTCTTGGTGGATCTTTTTTCTGCATCCATACTCCCTGGATAGTAGATATTATTTTATTGTGTGGGGAATGCGAATTGAATTGGGAGTTTGCGGCACACAGGCCACCGCCGTCGTATGTGGGTTTTGTTGCGCAAAGTGGTCTATTCTTTGACATACGCTCCACTGCATCCAGCCCGGGGGAGGCAAATACGTATGGTGATGCAACTCGAAGGAACGCCAAGCATCAGAGACGTTTAAATCGGTAGACGGATGGATATTCGCCGCAAGGAATTTCAAATTATTGTTACCGCTGATACGGGGTATATGAGTATGGTATCTCCCTGGCTTGTTCCGACGCTGACTATTATGAGGTACAATATCTTAATGGCTGTGCGATTAGGGGAGGGGGGGGGTCTGCATTTTTGCGAGGGAATTTCTATTGTGTTTGTGATTGGTTTTTGCAACGAAGACAGTACTGCTTGTAAATGCAAAGACTTTCACTCTCCTGAGGTAGATATCCTCCGACTAAGACCTTCTACGGCGACATCGGGAAAATCCTGAATCTCCTGGCGTCTCCGCCATAACAGCCTGTGCCACAGCCACTGTCAAAACATAAATCACTCTCATATACCGAGGAGAAATTGCGAATTCGCTGCACACCGCAACAGTTTTGTATCTTTAGCTTGCACTCGTAAATCATTCGAATTTCATTGATCGGATTTTCTTCTTGGGCATTTCAATTGTTTCTCTGAGTCGGCATTTAATTGGCCATAAAAATGTTGGCTCGCCAAAACAAACCGTGCGTACACACACTTTTAATTTCATTTCAATGCCTAAGTAACCAAGAGTTTGTGTTGTTGTGCTTGTTTGTTAGACTTGTATACTTGTTGTATATATTTACCTTAGGTGCAATTATTCCGTTGACCTTAATTGGAGCGCGCCATACATCGCGTACGTATAGTTGATGTTGCATGAAATGTGTAATTTTCGTTATGCGGGGGAAAATAACAATTTCTTTCGCGGGCAGGTGTGAATTTCAGAGATTTTCATTTCAGTGGCCATAAGTTGCCTGGCACCTGTAATACCTAGGTATATATATTCTGGAGAACGCAATAATTATTTTTTATTGCGTGGAAAGTTTCAGTTAAGGAGCTGAAAGAGAAAACCTTCAGAGGTACATATGCATAAACTTTTGCTTTCACACCAAAGATTCACTTTTTTATCGCCATTTTGGTGGCACACAACAAAACTTACAGTGATGTGAGATATGGAAGAGGACCGCGCTCATCTTTTATATGCTGCTACTGCATTTGGTTATCTGAGCGACGTTCTTATAATAAATTTAAATCTCGACTTTCCACCGTACTAATAACCAATTTTAGTGTCGTCTTTAAATGAACAGAAGCTCACAATTGCGAAATTTGTATGGAAAATATAGCCACTGTGAACTATTTAAATTTAAAGTCGCAGCTAGAAAGCCCCTTTGAGTTTACGAAAGCTCACAAATTGTGAACTGCTTAAAGTTGAAACTGAAAATTATTGGTAAAGCCCTGAGAGTTAATAAGACTGAAATTGAACTCAAGTTTTGGGGAAGGTAACCTCCTGTCAAATGGGCAATTATAAGAAATCTCAGAAAACGTTCTTAGAATTTATGGGCTGAAGAGTGAATTATAACAATAACGAGTAAAAACTAACAAGTACTCACTCGCTACCTTCTTATTGCCTTTAAAGAGGACATTTGTAATTTTTTTACTGAGAAATCTGTCAAATACAAAAAAAAAGAGAGAATTAAAATTGTAACCTGTAAGTTACCTTTCTGCCAAATTTAAAAGAGAGAAGTAGATCAATAACGAGTAAGTAATAGCAAGTAAGTCCCCCCACTTAGGATTGTGTACTCTTCCAATTTGAATTATATGATCATTTGGCTAGAGAGAGTAGCAAAACGATAACGAGTAGCACCTAATAAGTAGCGAGTAAGTTACCCCTCTAAAGAGTGAGGAAATTTGTAATTTTTTACTGAGAAATCTGTTAAATCCGACAAGGAGTAACAACTAATAAATAGCGAGTAAATTCCCCCTCTAAAGACTGCGGACATTTAAAATTATGTACTCAGAAATCTGTCAAATGAAAAAGACGAAATAAGAACAGTAACGATTAAGTTCCCCTTCTGTGCGGTCTTTTTCAATTTGCACTGAAAATCTGCCCAATATAGAACAATAACGAATAAATAATAACGAGCACGTCGAAGGATTGCGTTCTCTTCGAATTCCAACTATTTGATCTGTCAAGAGAGAGTAGTAAAATGACAACCAATACCTAAGTAACGAGTAAATTCCCCCTTAAAGGAGTGCAGACTTTTTCAATTTGACCTGTTTTATCTGACAAAGGCAAAAGAGAGTATTAAAACGAAAACGAGTAACAACCAGTAAGTAACGAGTAAATTCCCCCTCTAAGAAGTGCGGGTTTTTCTAATTTGAACTAGTAAAACTGTCAAATGTAAAAGAGAGAAGTAGAACAATAACGAGTAAATTCCCTCTTTCACAATTTGTGTACTACCAGCTCTGCCAAATATAGCACGCAAACCAAAATAGGCCCTTTACAATCATAGAGTTTGGTTTTAATAAAGAAATTAAAAACAAAAAAAAAACCGCAATTTAATGTGGATAAGTTGGCGTTGACTTTCGAAGAAATTTTGTTTTTAATATCTGTATAAAGACTCCGAAAAGTATGTTTTATTGGTTACTGCCGCGCCCATCTTCTGGGGGCGTTTTTAACCAATATAATACTTTTTTGCTGACTTAGAAATTCGGACAAACAAATTCTGAAAGAGCCAACACTTGCATCAATATTTTAATGAATCTATCAGGTTTTTTTTTGCAGCTTGAAGCTTAGCTACGATCCAAAATCTAGGAAGATCACGATTAAATTCTAAAAAAATATGAAAGCTCGCCACATTCGCATATAAAGTTGTCCCTCTGTTCGATTGCGGTTTGTGTATCCATCCATAAGGATGGAGTAAAATTTCTCGGTCGTCAAGACGAAGAACTTTGGCAGTGATTTTAAACTTAGAATCTCTTTGTATAGGTGGGTAACACCTAGAATGACTTTAAAGTCGATAAAGAGGTGGCCTGTTTTGATCTTTCACAATGAAAAGTCGAGAAAACTTGTACGCAACATATGGGAGGCTTATTCGTCGGCATATGCAGGTACCGGAGCTTAAATTAACTTTCGAAAAGTTGAAGATTTGAGTCTCTTATTCTTGTATATGCTAAGGCTCTCGCTGTTTTTACCGCACAATTTTTTTATTTTCCTGAGAAGGTCCTCTATATCGGCCAGTATTTAACCCAGAGGACGTCCACCTCTCCTACGAAGGCAGTTATTTACAACCTTATTGGCAAAGTTCATTAACTCCGTCGAAAAAAGTATTTTCCCATGGTCCTTCCTGCCTAGAAAAGTTCAGGCTATAGACACCACTGTCAGTGGTAACATCGTTTCAGCCGTGGACTGACCACTTTCATTTTCAAGCTTAAACGGATCTTTCCGTCTGACAGCTGGTTCCTCTAGCAGAAGTTTTCCCTTCACAGTCCCAGCCAATCTATGCAGGCTTCTGTTTGGCTCTTTGCGAGGTTCGTTTTACCCTGCGGTAGAACTTTCGAGCATTGCTAATGTAGAACGCTCAATGAAGAGGAGAATTTCCATCCACCGCACTTGCTTGCCCTAGATGACAGCAACCGGCAACAACTTAATCCAAGCAAGGCGACCTCAGAAATCTTTCTATTTACCGACTTGGCTCACGATAACCACCTTCTATCACGCTCTCCGCATTCCGAACGCAACCCAATTTTGTTTTTATCGCGCACGCCTCCAACACAAAAAAAATACTCCTACACCCGAATCCTATATAGTTCAGTGGAACATCCTCACCAGACAGCGTGGCTAGTTCGCCATGCCCGCCCTGCCTTTCCCCCTGTGACAAAGACAACTCCACACCATCAAAAAAAAAATTGCATGACCACGTCCATTACCGCAGCGACAGTGACTGAATTTATTGTTTCTTCGTGACGCCTGCTACTACTACAACGACGAAGACTGCTACCACATTCCTAGTCATAGTCATAGAGGTGCGTCGTTTCACCGCCCCGCGCAGTTGCAACCGCACATGTTGATCATCGAAAAACCTAGAAGTGGACACGGTACACAAAATCCCCCGCACACCACAGAACTGACCAAAAGGTTGCACACATTATTCCCGCAACATACTCGCACACCAGTTTCAGCTTGTAGCCCATCAGCCGACAGCGATCTCTGCCCAAAGTAGGTTGGTTACTCTTTCAACTCCAAGGAGGCTTCTTTTTTTGTACCTTTTAGATTTTTGCGGGGAATTCAGATTTTTTGTTTGGTTAATTTGTTGGCTCACTTGCGTTTAGCACGCAGCAAATTATGTGGGCTCCCAATATACCGAAGACCGATCCCCAGAAGATCTCGTTTACTTTGGTGTGCGCTGCATTGTCAGTGGAATTTCCCTCTTATCTGGTGGCGCGCGTGTGTTGTATGGCGTATATGACCCGAAAACAGTCCAACGGGATGTGTTTTAATGAAAACCCTGGACAAGTGACTATAATCGGTTCCTTATGACCGTTATAAGGTAAAGATCTTCCGCGATTGGTAGTTTATATATTTTTGATGGAACTTTTTTTTTTCTCGCTCTTTTGACATGGAACTCTGACGTAGACATCATTACGTTCGCATTGTGGTTTTGCGTTTCGATTATGTGGGTTAATCTCGTTTTTTTTTTTTTTTTTGTTAAACGCGTCAAATGATGATGGTTAATAATAAATATTTCGCAGCAGATAATAAAATTTGTGTGCGACGGAAGATTAAGGCCAATTTTTGGTGGTGGTTAACGGAAGAGAAATTATTTTCTGATTGACTTGGGAAGAGCCAGAGAGGAGGTTGTGACAATTAGGGTGCAAGAAGGGCTTCATTTTTGGTTGGCCTGATGATGGTAATTGTGTCATGGAATGAGGAAGTGATTGAAGATTGAATTGAAATTCCTTCTTAAGTGTGGGAACAGAAATAAAGTCGATGAGGGGCTTAGTTTTGGAGATACAAGATGTTATCGACTCCACATTACCCTTTTCAATCGACGCAAACATTGAACATGATTGCAGACCGTTTCTTGCCGCGTTAATCAACAAGCGTAATCGAGCTGCTCGCTTGTCACGTTTCATTTTCAACTCTATCCAATCGACGTTCAAAATAACGTGTTTACCGCAGTGATCAACAAGTGATTTTGTGCGGCTCGTTTGAAACTTTTGAAATTAAACTTTCAACTCTATTCAATTGATGCACGCGTTAACAATTATAGAAGTCCGTTGCCTACCGCAGTGTTCAATAACTGCTTTTGTGCTGCTCGTTTGGCACTTTTGGAACTAAAATTCTGACTCTATTCAATCCAGGCATGTGTTAAAAATGATTGGAAAGCATGACTTAGCGCAGTGATCAACTAGTGCAATCTAGCTGCTCGCATGATACTTCCAATTTTCAACTCCATTCAATAAAGGCACGAATTAAAGATGATTGAAGTCCGTTGCCTACCGGATTGGTCACCTAGTGGAATCAACATTCAACCCTATTCAATCCCGGCACGCGTTGAAAATGATTGCAGAAGTGCAATCGTGCTGCTCGCATGACACTTTCAATTTTCAACTCTACTCAATCCAGTCACGCATTGAAAATGATTGAAATCCGTTGCCTACCGGATTGGTCACTTAGTGAAATCAACATTCAACCCCATTCAATCCCGGCACGCGTTGAAAATGATTGCAGAAGTGCAATCGTGCTGCTCGCATGACACTTTCAATTTTCAACTCTACTCAATCCAGTCACGCATTGAAAATGATTGAAGTCCGTTGCCTACCGGATTGGTCACTTAGTGAAATCAACATTCAACCCTATTCAATCCCGGCATGCGTTGAAAATGATTGGAGAAGTGCAATCTAGCTGCTCGCATGATACTTTCAATTTTCAACTCCATTCAATAAAGGCACGAATTAAAGATGATTGAAGTCCGTTGCCTACCGGATTGGTCACCTAGTGGAATCAACATTCAACCCTATTCAATCCCGGCACGCGTTGAAAATGATTGGAGAAGTGCAATCGTGCTGCTCGCATGACACTTTCAATTTTCAACTCTACTCAATCCAGTCACGCATTGAAAATGATTGAAGTCCGTTGCCTACCGGATTGGTCACTTAGTGAAATCAACATTCAACCCTATTCAATCCCGGCACGCGTTGAAAATGATTGGAGAAGTGCAATCGTGCTGCTCGCATGACACTTTCAATTTTCAACTCTACTCAATCCAGTCACGCATTGAAAATGATTGAAGTCCGTTGCCTACCGGATTGGTCACTTAGTGAAATCAACATTCAACCCTATTCAATCCCGGCACGCGTTGAAAATGATTGGAGAAGTGCAATCGTGATGCTCGTATGACACTTATCGAATTCAACACTCAACCCTTTTCAATCCAGGAACGAATTGAAAATGATTGAAAGCCGTTGCTTACCACACTGATCAACAAGTGTACGAGTTCGTGTCACTGCCATCGGACACCAGTTTATGCATTTCATCCTTTCAAAGCGTTGTTAAACTTTTGGAAATTTTTGTTGGCCTTACTTGTTTTGATGCCGAATTACACGAGTTAAAGCACATATTGATTGATCAACTCATTCCGTCGCACTGCTGTTGTGGTCACTGTCGCTGATACCACTCTCCTGAAAAGTGTGCTCTTGAGACTGCATTCAATGCTTAAAGTCCGCCGACGATGGGTCATGTGTGCAAAGATATCAGCTCAAACTTAACTCTATCATTAGCTGACTAAAATGTTCCCAATATTCCAGTTGTTGCACCGCATGGATGCAGTTCTAACCGGCCCCCTCATGACAAGATCGAAAGTCTTCAAGCTGGTAGCAGTAGCTGTGTAGCTGTGGCTATATCATAGTTTGAAGGGCACCTGAACGTGACGCAATTCAAATGCAACACACCGACTGTGCGCGTGTCAAATGAGCGCACCTTTACATTACGACTATACGTGATGTGGGCTGCCGCGCAAGGCGCCACAGAGAGGTTTCGCTTTTATTTTCCAAGCAAAAGGTTGCCCCACAGCTACCTGAAGCCCTCTATGGTGGTGCGGTGCACTTGAGTACGCATTATGAATGATTGTGCTGCGGCTCTGTTCGTGATCGTTTGAAGTGCGAGATTAAGAACGTTAGAAAGTGATCACACACTTGAGCTTGAGTGTGAATTGAATTCTCGCACTTGAGAGTGTAACGCGTAACCAAAGGGAACTCGCTGATCAATTAGTTGCACATTGTTATGGGAGAGGAGCTTCAGCTCTGGATCTATTTTCGTGTAGTTTAATGCGTGCGTATTAGGAAAGCTTATACTTGGGTTTAGGCCGGACAATTGCCGGGAATGGAAAACGAGTGAACCGCACTGGATGGAAGACAACGTCAAAATGGGTCTTCAAAACTGCCGGGCTTAAGATTGCCAGAACCCAAACAACTCACACCAGCTGCTCAATGAGGTTATGAACGTTCGAATTTGAGGCTGAGTCTATATATTAATTTTTTGTGTCACCTTTTGCATTTTCTGTTCAAAATGAACGGCTTAACCGCGGGGATACATTCCAATACCCGTACCACCTTTTAAAAGGCAGAGAAGACCTACTTTCGGATAATAAAAGACAAACACTGCGCCTAGCCGGCTAATTAAATTTTACTGTATATCGACGCTAATTTCTTAACACGCAAGTTCATGCGCATGCAGAGTCGCATCCATTCGCTGTAGCCTCTCTGGAGGAAATACATCTCTGGCTGCAACGTGCCTGCGACTTGATTCGTTTGGTTAAACTCTTTGAATACGCGACGACGCACGGTTGCAACTCATTCGTTCTGCTGTTGACATGTAAACAAAATATGCACACAGGCACAGCCCCCACAATATGGCGTCCTATACTCTCTGTGTGTCAGCTGACTCATAAACCTTGTTTGCGTGAATCATTATCGTCGGTCGCTATATTGACTTGACTGACTTTTGCTTGCATCTCTGCTGACAAAACTTTCGATCACTTTCTAGGGCGGAATGCCCTTATGACTGACTAACCCGCCGGATGTTAAGTAACGCACTCAACGACTCTCGACATCTCAACCGTGTTGCCCCCGAAAAAAGATTTGAGGGCAAATTTCGCGATTAACTATCAGTCGTTGTATGCCACACCTAAACATCGGTGGCTGACCCAAAAACCCTGTGCTCTGCGCATGTGTGTGGTCTTCGGTCACTGTCGAGATTATCGTGTTAGCTCGATTGGAATGAGTTTCTGTCGAATGCACACGGGATGTGGCATGCGGCGGACTGTAGCTGTAGCCTATGGGATATCGCGACAAGAGAAGCCCAATCATTTTATTCAGCTTGTCGATTTGCATAATTTTCAGCAAGTGATAAATCTTTCGGTAGAATTCCAGAGATGAGTCGGCGTTGTTGTTTGCTTTTGGGATTAATTGGAATGTGCCCACAATGCATTAATCATGAGGTTAAGTAACTAATAATGATCGACCAGCTTGGTCGCTGGTATAGGTATATATGGGAAGGGGCGCAACCTAAAGAAATTAATTATCTAGTGACAGCGGTGTTTGTTTTTCGAAACTGTGTTGGTACAAGGTTGCGCTTTCTATTTTCATGAGTCTATGGCGGCGGCGGCGGCGCATTACCATTCTGATTAGTATATTAGCATTTTGTTGGAGGCTGATAATACCTTGCGGCTGTAAGGGATTGGGAGATTTCGTTAAGGTTTTTCATAAATCATTGCCAAACGTTCGTGGCGGTGATGGATAAGGGCCGTGTGTCATGTAGCTTCCATTTCTTACTGAATAACATAAATAAAATTTCAAATGTTACCAAACGTATTTCTATAGCTAACTGAGTTGAGTAGAACATGATACTTTTTGGTTCAAATCTGGCAGTTTCCTAAATACCACATTTCTATTGACAAGATTCAACTAAAACTTACAGGGTTACCTGTAGATATTTTACAAAACATTTTTCGGACCGAAACTAAAATGAATGTTTTTATTAAAAACTCTAGTTCCAATCACCCCTATCGGGAATGATGTTTCTTGCTGAGGATGAGGAATGGTTTCTATTCAGCAAACCAATGCTGACAGGGGAAACATCGGAATTTATTCCGATTAGTTTTCGATGAAACTCCCTGAAACTGATTGGGACACGCAAGATTCTTGAAGCAAAACACGTCTGTCATGACATTAATTCCATTCAACTGACATAATATACTCTCCGCGATACTAAAAATCATTTTTACTGTCCAGGCTAAATTTTGAACTCACAATAGGTATACTTTCAAATATTTAGTGTGAAGCGTAGTACGCTGTTCGAGGTAAATTTTCACTCCCATACAAAATTCTCTCCAAAATTTAGCTAATCTAAGTCTAGGCGAACCCATTTAGCTGAGTGGTACGCTGTCAAAATTTAGCGTTCCCATTTATTGGGTCAGCACATTTTCTCAAGCTAAATTGTGACAGATCGTTGTACATGCACAAGAAGTACCTAGAATTAGAAATAGTTGAAATTAGAGAGAATTAAATTCTGGAAGGAAGTTTTTCCAAGAACACCTGTTTTCTGTGACACTTATCCACGCAGTACTCTACGTCAAAATTAAGCTATGACTTTAGCTGATGTTTGAAAAGAAACCCTGGAGACCAGATAAAATTTAGTTTGGCTCAAGTAGCGTACTACGCTTGAAGGTTAGAAATGATTATAAGTAAGACCCTTTGTTTCTGGTCAGTTCGGTAACAATGCCGAAAGCCTTTAGTTGAAACTCATCTTCGGTTGAGTTAGCAAAAGGGTGCAATGGCGGGCATGATATCTGTCATCGCGACACATGCACAAAATAATCTCAAAAGAACGTAAAACGAAATTCGACTCGAGTCTATTTTAGTAGGGAACACTGAACACACCCATTTAAAACGACAACCAACTTCGCATGAAGAAAATACATAACCTTGTTAAAAGAAATATGAGGATGACACACTTCCGTCTGAGACTCATTTTGTTAAGTGCAAGAAATATAAATAAAAAAATTATTCAACAGTTAAAACAGAACAGATGGTAGTTGTTCGCTCACAATCGTGAATCGTGTGGATTGATATACAACGGGGTCTTTCATTAAGCGCCTCCTTTAAAATTTAAATAAAACGAATTCAAATTTAAGTAATAATACATTCACACCGCACCTAAATTGACCGTTTCGGCTAAATTCAACATTTCAGCCCAAATATCCAGCATTTCGCCATACATTTTCCAACATTTCCAAATGTTGAATTTCAGTGAAATGTTGAATTTTGTCGCTGCATTTGTAAGTGTGTCAAATCGAACAAACCTCTTTACAAATTTCGCACGTCATTTATTGACTTTTCAGCCCGCTGACAAAAAAAAAGTAGCTGTCAACAAATCAATAACTTTTCATCGCGAACTCAATACCTCTATATTGAGTCAACAATATGTTTAATATATCTGAATTAGCACTTAAATTCATGTTTAAATTAATATACTTCTGACTTCTGACTAAACAGAAAAACAGTAATGAATTCTGACACTAGCTGTCATTTGAAATGTTGAAGTTTCAGTATGAACGCCAAACTGGATTTCAAAATCTTTTTTTCCGAAATGTTGAATTTAGGTGCGGTGTAAATGCACAATAAAAAAAAGTGTGTGTAAGATATCCATATCATCCACATTTTTTCTTCGTTTGAAAGGCATATCGATGGCATTATTTATGGAACATCGTTCAATTGTCCACCGCGGCTTCCCTGGGTGGGGCGCTTCCGAAATGTCCAATTTTCCGTGACTCTGGTACATAAATCAGGTTAAATTTGACAGATGGCATGGGTTATGTTGGCTTTGAGGGCCGCTTTGGTTTGGCTTTTTCGCATAGACCTACATCTTCAGAAAATACCACAAGAAAAAATCTAACGGAGTCAAATCGCACGATCTCGGTGGCCAGTTCACATAAACCCTACGTGAGATGACCGTGCCCTCGAATCGCTCATGCTGAATTTCCAATGTGGCGTACCTAAGCTGTGTGGAACGTCCTGTTGAAACTACATTTTATTACGCTATATCCATCCATGGTGATTTGGCAAAACTAACTAAAGAAATCACAGTCATTTTGACAGATTGAGCTTCAACAATATGGCCGCTATCTACTGTCAAAGTTCAGAAGTCCCCATTGCAAACCCGTTAACAACGAATAAATAATATTTAACTGAAAATGGTCGACAAAATGTAGTAGATTTGACCATTTGTTTTTTAACCGGCAAAGCAAAGTAAAATATGATTTTCAGCACGCAATCACAACAAATAATCTGAGTCCTCGAAGTGTCACGTATAACGTTGTAAATTCTTCCTGAAAATCGTACTTTACTTTGCTGAGACCGAAGCTAAAAAAAACACGCCTTATAATAAAAACGTAAAAACTCAAACACATCAATTCAGTCAGTTCTCAGACTTGCTGAAATTCTGTTTCGAACGTTCCCAAATTTTTTCCGTTCAATAGCAACTCCCAAAGTGATTCAAAATTCGCTTTGCTAACCTTCGTTAATACGGAAACATTTTATAAGTAACTTGTCAATAAGTTCTCCTGTTCTATTCCAGTTGTTTTATTCATTGAACTCAACCATTATTTTCGAATAAATTTCTAGCTAAATTTTCGCTCCCATGCAAAATTGTCTCCAAAATATAGATGAGCTAAATCTATGCGAACCCATTTAGCTGAGTGGTACGCAGCTCGAGCTAAATAATCAAACTTTTGTTGCAGAATGTACGTCATGTGTCTGTCAAAATTAAGCGTGCCCATTTAATGGGACGCCACATTTTCTCAAACTAAATTGTGACAAGTCGTTAAGTTTTGTTGTTCTGTTGCGGAAAAGTGTGCAACGATGAGCTTTCTTAATTATTACATTGACAAGAAGTACTTAGAATCAGAAATAGAGAGAATTAAAATTTTGAAAGAAGATTTTTCACAGAACAGCTGTTTTCTGTGACACTTACCCACGGCGTACTCTATTCAAAATTTTGCTAGGACTTTAGCTAACGTAAAGTAAATTTACGAGAGTAAAGTTGGAGAGCGGATAAAAATAAGTTTAGCTCGAGCCTAGCCGTTTTATGTCAAGTTTTAAATTGTAGCTCCTCTCAAAACATTTGCTAAAATCGTAGCTAAATTTTAACATAGAGTACGCTGAGAAAATGTGCAGATCCATTAAATGGCCACGCTAAATTTTGACGGACGCATGAAGTACATTCTGAAACAAAAGTTTGATTAGTTAGCTCGAGCTGCCTACCACCCAGCTTAATCGGTTCGCTTAAATTTAGGTCAGCGAAATTTTGGAAAGAATTTTTTATGGGAGCGAAAATTTAGCTCGAGCAGCGTACCAAGCTAAAAGAGAAAACCCTTAGAAACCCTTATGTGTAGCTCGAGCTCTAGCTAGACATATAGTGCTCAATTGAACGCTGCCATTCGATACTCCAAGCCTGATTGTCACTTGAAATTTTAAGAAGTTTACTACTTCTGCTGGTACAGCAAAATATTTGCATAAATCGGAACCGAGTTAGTTCAAACTTCAAACCTGTCTAGACAGTTCCCTAGTCAACGCTCCCAACAGCACATCTCTGTATCACAACCTTGCCTACAAATTGTATCAAAATGGCTGCAAGATGGAAAAACTATACAAATTACTTTCCTACCACTTACTGAAACGGGAACAGAGTTTCGCCCTTTCCGGTTTTTTTTTTTTATTTTTGTTTTTCAAAATTTATTACCACTTGCAAACGCATGCACAATCTCCACCGGTGGGCAGATCTTCTAAAACTATCTCCATTCCAGACCACAGAACCAAAGCCCACTTACCGTTATTACAATGAAAATTTATGCATTTCATTGACTACTCCAGGGGATACCGCATCCCATCATCATATGTATGCGCATGTGGGCTGCGCATCGTTGCAACGCGTAAAACTTTATGCGCATCGGGGTCGCAAGTTCACTTGGTCGGAATAATTTCATAGCAAGTGGTCAGAGGAAGACATTTTGATTCGTATATGGTATTTCCAGCGCAGGCAAACCTTTAACGCGCACCGAGGTGGTACTAATACCCCAACTTTTAATATAGAAATAAAATATTTAATTTATTCCCCTCCGTCTTGATAATTCAATTAAATATACCAAAATAAAACGGGATAGGCTGTTTGAAAAAAAATGTATATGCATATATATATTTTACTCATTCCAATCTGTCTGTCAGTTGCACCGTGCACATGATGATGGCTTTGGTTGGTTACTGACCAACATACCCGACTGAGTGGAAAGTCTGCACGCAATTTGTGGATTAATTAAAATTGAATTTGGTTTAATTAAAAATTTGAGATAAAAATCCATTCGGATGGCCGAAAAGTTAGGCATGCCTTCGCGAAAGACCGTTTTGTATGGCGCGCCGCCGCCAATCGGCATGCATCTAGCCAGTGAAGCTGAAATTTGTGCGCAGGCTTTGCGGTTGGCTTGAGACGCGATTGCGTTTTCAAAAGTTTATTCCAATTTTGCGTGTTTGCCTTTGAAAGATGTGTATATACGATGTGCAATCTTTGCGGTGTCATTGAACTTTGATTACCAAACAGACTGTGATCCTAAGTCAATGCTCAACATAGAGACGAATGTGCGCCTTTAACCCAATTAATAAAAGTCCTCAATTTGCAATCAGAGATCGCCCCATCAAGATCCAGTCAATGGTGCATCAATGAATTGGGCCACCAATTTCAACAGCGACAAGCATCTACATCTCGGGCAGCACAAACCGAAACAAATTGAGCAAAACGTTCGCACACACTCCAAGGGGATAATCCAATTGAAGGTAATGGCAGATAATAGGAGACGCGATTGGCGCATCCCGATATCCAAATGCGGCTTAAACAGCCGCCTGACGGCTGTGCTCTGGTCGGTATATATGCACATGCACAACATGAGCTGCTGCCTGTAGGAAGTTCAAGAATTTTAATTTCGTGGACCTACATATTCCGCAGATGCCCGTATTTGGTGGAGATTGTCATCGAGGTTCGAGGGTAGATAGAGGTTAGTTAGCGTGTGCATGGCACTCCTTTCAACAGAGCGATGACACATACACAACCGGCTGCGCATATGCCCAGCGAATGTCTTGACTGTAGTAAGGTGTCCTATCCGGTCGTTGTGTATAATATATATGTTGACAGCAGATTTCGCATTGATACTCCATATAGATATAGGAAAGCCTTATTACGTCGCTCAGGCACTGGGGATTTTCTCATGACCTTTAAGACTTGAGGCTGGTTAACGCCTTAAGTCGAGACACGGTATATTGACCACGCTGCGTGTGCGGTTTGCCAGACGGTATCGCTAATGTCACACAAAGTCGGCGATTGTTTGATGAACGGCTCGGGATGTGTTCGCAAGTGTTGGAGAAATTGTCTCACAGGCACTTGATTGCAATTTGCGCGAGATGGGTGTCAAGAAATGAGTGAATTTTAAATTTACTTGGGGGTTAGTGTTCCAGTGAAGCTTACGATTGTCAACTGAAATAGCTGATCATATTTTAATGTGAAAAGGAATTATATTCATCCGATACTTATCCTTTAACCAACAGCACAATCGGTAATATCAGAGATAAAAATAAAAATAAATAGTTGACGCAACAGGTCCGTAGGCCTTACTGCTCACAACCATTTCATTTTCGGGAGGAATGGAATGGATCTACAATTTTATGCCGCGTCCAAACGGCTAATTGAGAAGTTCTTCGTGACAGTTGTACTCTTGGAAGTTTGTCAGACGTTCGCGAGAGGTGGCGCAGTGAAAAACACCTTAAGTTGGAATTTGTTTTTTTTTCGGGATTCCAACCTGAGACATTAGTGCAGTCCAACACACTAAGTCACTGCGTCACTCTTATCAGAGATAGATGAATAATACAAATGACATTGGAAAGTCAATCAAAGTTTTGACGCTAATAACATTTCCCTAAACTCAAATTTACAACTATTTGGAGCAAAACATTATCAAGTGTAGATTTACTTAAGGCGGCTTTGAAAAACACCTTGACAGCGGAAAAGTAGCTTTTAACCACTTGTGCAGATTGGCACACAAACTTTGACAGTCACAGCGCACTTCTTAGAGCCACTTTGTCTTTAAGTGTAGCTTGACACATTACCAACATCGCCATTCGACTTGATTCTAACTTAAACTAAATTTACTGTGCAATGACAACCAACTTTAGTCTAACGTATTTTCCATTTTGTAAGCCACAAAAAGCAGACATATGGCTGTGGCATATTATTAAGTTTGAACAGTTTGTAAATTATTTAAAAAATGGCATTTCCAAAGAACACAAAATGCGGATTATTCCTTGTGATTGACAGGTTGTCATTATTGGGCGTACTACTCTAATTAAAATTTGGTTCTTCTTTGCATTTTAGAAGTTATAACAACTTGTAAAATGCAAATTGAATGACACTACCTACATTATTTTTTTAAATTTTCTATGCTTTTAAAATGAAACAATAGCTTTACGAAAAATTGCAACGAAAATTCCCTATAGAAGTGAGTGCTACACACCAACCTTATTAATTTAGAGGTATAAAACAAATTCAATTAAAAATGTATTGAAATGACATTTTCAAGCAGCTGGCAGTTTTTTTTTTGTCATTTCAAGATTATTTGAAAATAAATGCGTATTAAAATTCATGGTTGCTTTGCAAACAATTGCTACCACTTTCGTGATACACTTGAAGTCTATTTTACACGCAGCTGACTTTTCCAGATGATTTAATGGAAACAAAATTAAGAAAGAATTGATTGAAAAAAAAAAGTAGTGTCATACGGGCTTAACTAAGACACTACTCCAGTTTTCTCCATTTCTGTCAATGATTTAAATACATATTGACCTATCCTAAGATTTTTGTACTGTCAAAGTTGCTGTTTTACAAATATCGACAGCAATTTTTCCAAGCGTTTAAAATAAATCAAAATCTCAGTTGACAATTCGAATCAGTCAGCTGTCAAATCTACTAAATACGAATTTTAAACGTCCCCAATGGTGATAAAAAATGTGTAGTGGCTTTCAAAGTTTCTATGCTAATCAATAGCCGCATTCAAGAATCTACTTATCTTAAGTCGACTAGATTAGTCTGGATTAGATGCAACCTGAACGCAAAAACTAGATTGGTAGGGAACGTCACTTTTCCTACGTCAGCTACATATGCGAACTGTCAACTTAGTAATCAGTCACGAATTTCTTGACTAGGTTCGTCGGCTACCCCTCCATAAACGTCAACTGAAGCAGCTGCTCAAATGACCGATTTCCCCCAATCAAAACCAAGATACATCTAGTGAGAGGGCTGTCAGACTTACTAAACTAGATACTTGACGGTCCCCAATTTCTTGTTGGACAGAACTAAAGAGTGAACTTAAGAGAGAGCCAGATGTACAAATTAAAAAATATCAAACTGTTCAAAAAGCATGCGCGTAGTCTTTAATTTCGTTATTTCAAGAGGATATTTTTTTTGATGAGTCAAAAATGTCAAGTCATCTACCTACTTCCTCCAGTGCAAAAGAAAGACCCACAAAGTTATAAACTACACACTAAACTTCATTGTCAGTTATTGTCTCACCCAATTAAGATGTCAGTGAGTAGTCGTCATTTATGTCGCCGCCGACGCTACGCTCGGCGACACATTACATAAGCCCGACCATGATTTCCAGCGAAAGTATGAACAATAAACCATTCGTCAAGAATTTCTGTCGCCGCATTTGACTCCATTGATTGTCGTCATTTTGCGATTCCCAACAATCGGCAGGCAATTGAACGAAATTATGTTCAAATTATCAAACAATACCCGCGTACAGCGAACTCAATTATACGGCCCACTGGGCACAGAACCCACATAGAGTTGTCACCGGTTACCGGCTTAATAAAACGATTGAATCACATATGCAAAAACAGACATCTGTTTGTTTGGCAGCTTATCCGTGTGTGTGTGTGACATTGAGTAATGCGCTTACGACGCGCCACCGCACACCAATTGTTGTAGGCTTAATCATTTAGCAATCGCGCATCGGCGTAAAATCGTAAAATCGCCCGAATAACATATTTTTCCCGTTGTCTGAATGGAATAAGTGTACCCGCGTGCACAAAGTAGTGAAAGTGATTTTTAGCTAATATTTTACTTCCTTTTGCTGGCGCAGATGACAGAGGCGTGTCACCACCACATGTGACACAATGACAATTGCGCAATGCTATCATCTTAATGGAGATTTTTATATTTTCTACATTGCGGCCTACAATGGAGTGTTACTGTGCCGCTGGTGGGTGGATGATAAACACACTTTGTATGCATAACCTACTGTTTAAATGGATTTCTTCGAATTACAGAGTGCAAGTAGCCCATTGTTGTCTGACAGACGTCTACAATTGCAAGTTAATTGAAGTTCATTTTGCGGTTAGGGGTTTTACACGAGATTATGCGTATAATCTTTTGTCTCAAAACAAAAGATTAGAGCTCCGAGGTGAAGTTTTTGTAGCATCCCTCCAAACTTGGGGAAGACCAACTGTATTTTTGTTTTACTATTCGCCACTGACGCATTGATGAAAAACAAATAATGCGCATATTGTTATGGTAATTTTTACTTTCGCAAAACCGTGCCGCAATATAAGTTAACAACTTTTGTAGGTTGGCTTATGTTTGGGTTGGCCGATGTGCCCCGTCATCGAATCAGCTTTGTTGACAGCCTTTTGTGTGTATCTACTGACTCTGGAGGTTCCGCATACCACCAAGTCAAGTCAATTGAAGAACGCGGTCAATTTTATGGATGCTTGTGCGATTTAATTTTTTAAGTGGTACTAATCAGTAATCCAACCTAAAATCAAATTTGCATTTGTAGTATGTAACACCGAAAACGGAGTTATGCTAGACCAGGCTTAATCAGATTTTCATGAAATTAAAGGAAATTACTCAATTTCGACGGAAGACCGTATGACCGCGCTTGGGTTTCTCTCCACGGATGGGTGAATGTGGTAAATTGGAGGAAATATAACTGAGTCACACTCACGGCTGAAACCTTCGCATGAGCAAAAGCTGTTCGTATTAAATTAAAACCCCACCAACAGAACTGTCTCCAGTAAAACAAAAAAAAATTACGTAAACCATTTAGGCTGACAACGCAATGCTATATTTGCTACCCACTGCACAAAAGTTCTCCACAAAATTGAAAAAGTCAAAGAAAACAAAGAACATCTGCCCAAATCACAATCTGAAGCAGTAATTTTATTTCAGATAAAAGCAGCCATAGATCGCGCTTAGCGGTTAAGGTACAGGCCCACCGCGGACTAGTAGCGCCGCCTATAGTAGTTATAGCAAAAGATTTACTTTTTTGAACAGCTAGTAGTTTATACAAACGAGATGGCTGACAGTTGTTCCTTAGGCGAATTTCAACCTAACTGCTGTCACCGGTCAACAGACTAAACAAAAACAACGGGTGCGTTCAAGTTGTTAGCTAACTAAATTGCCCGAAATTTGTACAGTCAGAAGTTTCTGACAAATCAATGTCAATGGGCTTGTTCAAGAATCTAGTTATCTTAAGTCGATTAACCTGAAAGCAAAAACCAAATTGGTCAGAAACGTCACTTTTTCTATGCCAGCCAGATATGCGAACTGTCAACTTAGTACTCAGTCATGAATTTCTTGACTAGATTCGGTCGGCTACCCCTCCAGAAACGTCAACTGAAGCTGTTGATATGGCCGATCTAAGCCAGTCAAAACTGATATACGTGAGAGCGAATGGGGAACAAATCAATTGAACTGTATTAATGATTTAAAAATTGTTATTTGTTCTACCAGAAAAGCATTATATTTAATCACTCTAACATCTAATCTAAAACATGTGTCTGAATTGTTTCAAACAGCGAAATTGACAATTAAAATAATTTCCCCGGGAATATAACATTTCTTCCACGAACTGTCACACTTTATTTGCAATCCACACAATACAGTCGCGATCCACAAACCCACGAATAAAAAATTCGTTCGAACTTAACCTTTAAAAATGAAACTGATACGCGTTATCTGGTTATCTGCGACCAAAAAAAGTTTCCATGTAAATGAAATGTCAGAACTTACGAATATTCGCTTGTTCGCCGTTCGCTCTCATGTGAATAGTGCATACTTGAACGTCCCCAATGATTTCTTGACTTAAGTATACTGTGAGCGTGGACCCTAAAATGGTGAAGTGTAAACAACCCATTAGTCACCAAACAAGTTTCACTTCCAATTGGAGACTCGAATCAAAACCAGCGAGTCTGTTCGGGACGAACCGGAGTAAACTAGAAACTTTTTGACAGATGGCGGAGCGGATATAAGAAGCGAATTTGAGCACAGGGACTGACAGTCAACTTTGTCAAATGTCAATTGAAAGCCTTTTTATTTGACAAATCCGTACGTTCGTGAAAATGGTTCATGTACCACTTATCCTGTGCATTTGACGCTGCCTAGGGTTAGATTAAGCGATAGATTAAGGTATACGCCACCGACATCGACAATGGTTCTCAAGGCCTGCTCAAGATTTGAAAATTCTACATGTTCTATGCGAATATTGTTTTCTTTCATTTCGCACGGTCTCCAACAGTCAACCCACAATTATCTGAGTTTGATTTGTAATTTTGATCAGATAACACCTAGGAAAAATGAAAAGTTGGGTCGAAAGTAGTCCACTCGTGAAGCAAGATCCAATACCAAATAGTTCCAGCAGAACTCGTTCTTTTGTTGTATATTTTGGACGGACTGCAGTGAAAGTCGAAGTAGGACTGGTTTCTTTTTTTGTACTAGCACACGTCACCAAAACCAACACATTCAAGAGCCCACTGATGGGTTTAGGAGCAACTTATCAGCGGAGTTCAAAACCTTCAAAACTTTGATCCAATTGGGTAGAAATGTCATTGAAAATGACAGCCAGAAATACACCACCTCATTTCAAACTAAATATAAATACTATCGCACACACTGACAGCTACTTATTTGTACTTTACTAACGCACGCTTTGAGAAACAGAAACAGAGAATGTTCGACTCGAATAAGTATTGTAAGAATTTATAGACTTTCGCTACATTTAATGCATTTTATTAATTTTTAATGTAAATAGGAAGCAGAATCAATCATGCTTTGCAAGTGCCACACGCGTGTACGACAGTCATACTTCTCCAAGCCACTCGTAAGTTTTTCTTACTGACTGTCGGTTGTCAACGATAAGTTCAGACGTCAAAAATGAAAATTGCACATGTCTCAGGAGGCCGGTCATGGATTCCTCTCGACGTCCTTTGTCGTACTTCACTCAAGACACCACACTGTGGAACGCCGTTTTCTCCGAGTTCACACACAGATCGTCGCTCGAAATGAGTATGCCCAATTGTTAATCCGTAACCTGCAAAAATGCTTCCATTTTGGACTAAGGTTCCTTAAATTGCACTGACAGAAACTGATCTCTCGATCTCGATGCGAAGATCACCTCACGATGAGCGTGCACTTTCAAGTTGTCCTGGATGCCAGAACAATGCCGAAGAAAAGAGTTGGTCCCGGTAAAGGTCTGCAACTTTTCGCTGGCATGTTGGTCACATACGAAATGATGGTCACATACGAAAGGTTTTGGGGCATGGTTCAAACTCTAGAAATGCAAAAAGTAATCAGTGAAAGTTCAACTAGCTACCAGAATAACTTACATGTAAGTACTCGACTATTTGACGTGCTTCTCCTCAGTTTTGATCTGCCGTTGTTTTGGCACTTCCGGTTCTCTTTAGGCAGTGCAAAACGCGCGTTCTCTTTGTAGATGAGCTGTGAGCTGACAAATATGTGGCTCATTTTAAAAATATTAAAATAAATTAAAACATAATATTTGTAAGACAATATAAACTCTCAAAAGAACTACACCTGCCCAAAACTGTGGGCGCAGGGATAACATTTAAAAAATGGTTAAGCAGAAGTGTTCCCCCAAGAGCACTTTTATTATTTTACTGCTGACTGGATACAAAAAATTAATTGATACAAACTGTCCATAGTCCTTTCGCACACATTTGTTGAATCTTGCGCATCCAGAAGCAACGAGGCGTTGACATGGTAATGACATCTAAATTAGTCGTCGCCAACACATCATCAAAACCTACAACACCTGAGAACACATCTCTACCGCTCTGCCGGACACCAGTTCGTTTTGCTATACTTTATGACGCCACATCAGCATGAGTATCCAAAATCCTACGCTCCCAAGGCAACAACCTTGGGAGTACCTGTTGCCTACCAGAGACAAATCATACTGAGACCCCCAACTCACAATCCTCTTGCCGCTGGCCTCCTCGATTTATTTTCAAATTCGCCATTTTGTTTTCCTATCGGTGTTGTGTCAATTAAGAATCCGTGTGACATGCAAAAACATACAAAAAATACAAAAATAAATGCTGCCAACCTCGACAACCGTGGGGAAATGTGCTAGAATTCGGGAATACCACCTTTTCACATTACTGAATGCCATTGGTTAGTAATTATATATTGTTAAAAGGCGAATAATTTGATTTCTTTGGTTAATAAAACTAGCTAAATGATATGTTCTATATACTAAAAACTTATTATGACAAACATGGTTGCGTATTTTGCGCTTTTGAATATCATTAACTTAGATTTCATGCGTAAATTTTTCTTAGAAAACTGAAGAAAATTTGCTCAATATATTTCTATTTTACTTAAAACAATCTGCATTGTTCATTTTTCATATTTATTTCAAGAAAATCTACACTTATTCCTTAAACAAATTATTATGCACACGTAACGAATAGTTTCAAATTTAACGGATAAAATTCTATGAACGCTGTCAGCAACTTTGCCCACAGCGGAAGTGGCATATGCAAGGTGCGAGCGTGTTGGTGAGTCGGAATTTTTGAAGTTACGTGACATTTGTCAATACGAATTTCTATGTAACAATACAAGCGCACTTAGCATTGCCACCCCATAAAAATATAGCTTGTAGGCTAAGTAACGGGAAATCGGTCGGAGTTGGTGGTCTCAGTATTGTCTCTGTTGCCTACCTTAACCAGCCGCATCTAAGGGGCACGCTGTTCCGCCTGACAACAACTCCATATAGACTCCGTGTATAATAATACATAACAACATGAGTATTGCGATTTCATTTTCACTCACGGAAGTATTCAATTTTTTTTTTTCAATTTTTTTTTACTACTAATTTTTTAATATGGTTAAACGATATGTCACCAATAAAGTTCACAAAATGATATCGATTTGTTTTATTTAAAAGAGGCAAAATATGTATTTTCTATCAGCCTTACTTATAAACGTATTTTAAAGAGTGTTTAAAGTTGTGCGCCCTTTAAAATGCCTCTAAACGCGCTTGGACTTTGTTTAGTGCCTGTATAGAGGTGGAATGTCATTTTGAGTGAAAAAATCTGTCACATTTTATTTTAAATGAAATCAAAAAGAAATTGGATAGATTGTATCGAGGTTTTTTTTCTCATCTTTTCGGACAGATAAATGTAATAGATTTCTCCTTTTCAGTACCTTTTTTGACGCAAGTCCTGTATAACTAGTATGCGTGGGAAAATGTTTTATAAATAAGAATTTTTGGCAGGGTGTATAAAGGCTGTATAAATACTTATACACTGCATAACAATACAGGTGTTTAGGGGCGTTTAGAAAGATTCGAATTAAGGCTGTAAGTAAATAGGTAGTAAAAGGTATGGGAGCATAATTATCTTAACATTCATATAGCTACGAATTCCCACAACGACACCATACACATTTGTCCTAAAAGTTACAATTTAAACTAGGGAAAAGTACAATCTGAAATGTTCATTTTTTATCACTGGTGTGGTGTAGCAGTACAAGTACACTACGGTTGAAAATTAAAAAAATATGAATCATATGACAGGGCGGTATAATTAACGTCCCGCAGACAGTGGACAGAACGTCTGACTACCGTGGATGTCTGTTGAGTTGATTTAAGCAACATGGGTAAGTAAGATGGACGCAGACGCCTCATACAAGAGGAACGATAATACTAAAGGTAGTCGCTTAATTTTGTTTTATTGTTTGTATAAGAACAAGCTGAAATTACTCGCGCGGCAATTTAATTTGGTTGCACATTTGCGAGTCTGCGCGTCTGTTACAATCAAACTTAATCGTAATTGATCAGTAAAGCTTAGTACGCTGCTCGAGCTTAATTAAATTTTATCTGGTCTCCAACTTTTCTCTCCAAACATCAGCTAAAGTCCTAGCTAAATTTTGACATAAAGTACGCCGTGGATAAGTGTCACTGAAAACAGCTGTTCTTTGAAAAACTTCCTTCAAAAATTGAATTCTCTCTTATTTCAAATATTTCTGATTCTAGGTATACTTCTCGTCCATGTAATAATTAAAAAAGTTCATCCTTGTATACTTTTCCGCAACACAACAAATACACAACGATCTGTCACAATTTAGCTTGAGAAAATGTCCCGATCCATTAAATGGACACGCTAAATTTTGACAGACACATGAAGTACATTCTGAAACAAAACTTTGATTATTTACCTCGAGCTGCGTACCACTCAGCTTAAAGGGTTTGCTTAAGTTTAGCTCAGCTAAATTTTGGAGAGAATTTTGTATGGGAGCTAAAATTTAGCTCGAGCAGCGTACTAAGCTTAAGCGTTGCTACTCCGTCAAAGTAGTACATTTTGAATCTTCTTCTTTTCGTTATAGACTGGATATGGTACAGTTCAGCCTTGACATTTCGAATTGGGAGATCTAACGATACTTCAATATTTGATGACTTGATCATATTTGAGTCCTCTCACATTGAACTTAAGCTCGCCGCGCACCCAATGAGTTTGTGCCCGTCTGAGTTGAAGTCTGCTGAGTTTTCCTTTAGGCTGGCGCATCACGAACATCGTGACATTTAATAAGAAAATAGAAAAGACTGAACGTGAACTTGGTCTCCCGATATCTATTTTTTGAATGTAGGTTTGCATTATCTTTCTGTATGCATATGCGAGTTCTTCTTTCAAATTTTGACGAATCGCAGCCGAATCGCACTGGAATTCACCGCGACATAAGTTATTTTACACCAAACTAAAACATATATTGATTTAAGTTACTCACCCAATCCCTTATCTCAAAACAAAGGAAGCCTAAAACAATTACTCACTCACTCACTGGTAACTCGTGTAATCTTCGCCGCTGTTCACATCCTTGTGTAAATTGTCGCAATTTTCACATAGTCTCAAGTCGTGATTGTTCATTGGATAGAAATTTTCTTTTCAACTAAACCACTATAATCGTACTTTCCAGTGCCACCAGTCCCAATTGATTTTCATTTCACTTTCAGAACTGTCAAGCATCTCGAACAATAAATCTTGTCGCAGTACGAACCATTTTTGCAGCTCATTTCTCCATGTTCGTGACGCGCGTTATAATTGCAGTAAAAAGAGATCTCCAATAATAATAATGATAAGCTAGGAATGTTTCTTTTTTGTTTTCTTTTTTTTTTTCAATTAGAAAGAAAAACCCCCAAATGGTTGCACAGCCGTCACCATATTTCCCAATAGATTCCGCTACCGTTGCATTCATTCATCGCAGACAAATTTCAAATTTAAACCGGCCCATACCATTAAACTATCCGTCAGGCAATAAGTCTCCGAGCAATCATCATTAATCATCTTGTTCCGAGCACACTCGTCTTCGTTTGCCGCCGGCCGCCAGTATTTGCCATTTGTGGTGATGAGACTGCGCAGAGACTCACCTCAAATGAAAGTGCACGAAAATTTCACTCCAAAAGCGCCCAGCAAAATCAACACCGAAAAAACAATACCGGCCCAAAATTAAATTGCAGATTTCTATAAACCAAATCAATGGCAAAGAGCCGCTGAAATGATGATGTGATGGCAAAGCCCGATTAATTAAAATGAACAGAACGAATTAATGCACGTGCCCAATTTATTGCCATGCGCTTTCTTTCGACGAGCACCAAATGAACAAAGTTATGGCTCAAATGTCAAACGGTCCGCAAATGGTGGATGGGTATATGCTCAACGAACAACTCCCTTGAGAGTCATCGTTTCGAAACCAAAAGCGGTCTTGAGCTGCTGCTGCACCTACAAAGATTACTGACTGCACGACTGGATTCTCTGATGCATCGGAATGAATAATATTGAAAGAGGCGTCATCATAATCATCAGTTTGATCGTTAGTGTCAAACATGTCTGCCCATAAGAACTGAAGAGTTTGCGGCCGACGCGCTATTTGGCCACAAAGTAGTTGTTATTTTTTGCGCTCGGTAACTTTGTTGACGTGTACAATTCAGTTTTGTCGAGTTTTGTGTCAGAGGAGACAGGTGACAGGTGAGTTGAATTTTGTTTTTAGGCAGACGCAGGCCAATTGTCGTATGTCAAGCTTGACATACGACTTGACGGTATTGTTTTGGAATCGCCGCTTCGTCCAGTGTTATTTTTTTTTTACAGTGATACACACTTTCTACGGTAAAGTGTAATAAATGCTACATCTGGAAAAGGATTGCTTCTCTTGTAGTAAGAGCATTTTATTCTATAACTTAGTATCATTCTCGCGATAAATTTTAGCGTCCCTAATCTCCACATCGATTCTCCACACCAAAGATAAATGGTCGCTAAATTATCAAACATGATATACTCGTAGATGGGACAAAAACCATATTATGTTCATTGCAGTTCCTTCGTGTCGGGTAAAACCCTATTTGCATTGGAAAACGAAAATATTTGCGCCTCCAATCACATATTGCGTGCTAAACGGTTAGCCATTAATCGAACGCAGCCGTACTTACTTGATGATAGGTAACTGTTAATTGTGTCGGTCCATATGATGTATTGTTACATCCGAGCTGGGATGCGAAAAGATAAAACGATATTCTGTTGAACTTTTCTAAAAAAATCATATTTTATTACACTTTTACGAATTATTCTAATAATTCACTTCAAAACAATATTTCTTTAAACAATTCTTATCCGACTTAAACCAAACACTTAATTCACTGCATACTTTACACTTCTTAATCTTGACAACCAAAATCCGAAAATCCCATTGGAAAATGACATTAGTTTCTAAACTGGCGCAAATGTCATTCAATGTGATCATGAGTGTGTTAATAAATGAATCGTTGCGTTGTCCTTCAAAAAAAAAACTTCCTCTTATCAATAACGATCATTTCTGACAGTTCTCGCTATCCCTATAAAAATTTTGGAAAATGGTATTCGAGTATTTTCTGGCTATCCTTCATATTTTTATGCAGTTGTACCGGCGCTTCACGTCGTCCATTTGGACATGTGGTTAGTAAAGGGTTAAGTACTGCGGAAACTTATTCGTATTAACAAAACAACTATATCTCTACCAACAAGTTATTTGGCATTTTAAGAGGAAAGTGCGAGCACTTCTCAAAATACCCTAAAAAAAATCAGTAAAGAACTAACGTCCATCCACCGGAAGTATTACACAAATGCTGCGAACCGAAAATAATACTAAACACATCTGTCAGATGGCAGCAACTCTATAATTCGATATTTTTACTGGGCCTTTTACTTTAGTGTTCCTTGCAATGCTTTTGACAAATATGATAGTAAGAACTAAAGCGTACCTTGTACTTGAATTGCGCCGACCGACAGCTCAGTTATTTGTTGGTCTTCTTTTTTCAATACCTCGTTTAATTAAGATTGAGAAATTTTCCTTCAAGGGAAGTTGGCTTGAGCTCTGACGGCAATGCCATTTGACGTTGGCTGTCTTTCCCAATTCACATTCCGCTTATCCTCTTCTCATCAAAATATAAATGAATACAAAAAAAAGATAAACAAAAAGCGACACCCTAAGGCCGATTGAAATCTCTTTATTCCCAATCAACGTATACAAAACCAAAATGTTTACCATAAAAACACAAAAACTGAACAAGGCACTTAATTATATGCACCGTTATCGCATATGTACCACATGCAACAAGATGCACTCAAACTGATTTCATTAAAATTACAACATTTACCAATGTGTTTCTCATCCCACGGGCATAACCCTGATGATGGTAATTTTGTACATTGCAGTGCTGATTGCCCTCAAGGGGGCAAAAACATTTTCGCTAATTCGTCAAAATTGCCAAAATGACAATAATTATAGGACACTACTCCAACTGCTGGATATAATATACAAGTACTCGTAGTATGTGTGAATTTGTAAGGAAGGAAGTCACTTGTTTGTTGCCCACGAAAATATTTTTTCCTGGATTGAAATAAAGTGAATGCCAAAGAAAACGAAAGAGGGAATAATTTATCCCATCTTAAGTCTGAGATCTCGTTTTCGATTACTTCTCCACTACATTCTCCACTCAGGCGTATGAAGCTTGTGGCCAGTACAACATGAATTAATTGAGAGATATTTAAAGCGTGAAACGGAAAAGGGTTCGAAACCAAGGTTAGCATTCCTGAATTTTGTTCTATTGAGTTGGTTTCGTGGGAATATCCGTAGAATATGAACATCGCTGCTGTCACTTAGACGCACTGACCGAATTTTCTATTCTCCGACCGTCACTGGCAATGGCAATCACTGTCAAAGATATTTATCCCCGGCATTGACTTATTATAATATTATGGACTGCTCTTATGTCGTTTTCCATTGGGAAAAAAAATCAATCTTTTTTTTGATTCGGATCACTTTTTGCAAATCTCGATATTTTTTCAGATTTGCACATACTACCACAAATACAGCACAGCTGTTTTACGTCATTTAAAGAAGTTTGATTTAAAATAAATGTGCAAAGTTCCGTGAAAACCAAAATAAAGAAATATATAAATAGCAGTGGATATAGTTTTGGAAGAATTATTATCTTCATTGTTTTCCTCATAATCTGGAAACTACGAATCACCGAAACTACTCCATTTGTAGCTACAGCAGAGGAAATATTTTTCAAGCCGATTTCCATGGTTGATTTTACCAAAAACAAATGCAATTTGAACAGCTGATATTGTTGTCAAATAACGCACTAATCCATTCACAAAAGCAGATAAATTTCATTGGATGTTCCATGAGCCGCATGAAATCTGAGATCTGAAAAAGATTTTTGGTGGTCCCAATGGAAAACGACATTAGACAACTTCGTGTTGGTTCCAACCAGATATGACTGAATAAAAGAGATGGATATCTTACGTACGTCTATCCCCCCAAAACCCATTTGTTTACATTGTTGTTTTTGTAATTTCAACCCCCGTCTGTGAATACGTGTGAGCTACAAAAAAGCATGTTGCTAATGGCCGGCCAACATTCCTTTAGCTTTTATAGGCATCGCGCTGTTCAATTGTTTTGTGTTTAGTATTGAACTTATTTGGTTTTTGTTGAGGCTTCGATTAAAATAAAAAAAATAGTGAAATACAATAACCGGAATAGCGAATTCTTGTATTAAAGTCCAATTCATGAATTCACAGATCCTAGAAAAGAAATGAGCATATATGCGTGACTTCATGAATTTTACGGGAAAACAGCTTGTAGGCAGCCGCCTTTCCACTGGAAAGTTATATATCTTTGTATTCCATTATCTTTGGTTCCAACATAAGCGCTAGCTCCCGTGGTTCGGAGCGGAATAAATTAGAAACTCACATCTGACGTTTCGATTTCGTTGCAGATGGTTTTGCATAAGACTGTATTACTGCGAGTAATTGAATAAAGATATAAGAAATGAAGTGTTGTATAATTGGGTGCAATTTGCAATATGATTCAAGTTTCTCTGATATGATGAATTAAATTCTCATGTACTTGAATATGATATTTTTGACAATCATAAGTATTTATTGATCAAAAATGTGATTGAAATGTACGCTAAAGTGTTATTACATCATATTTCTAAAATTAATAATGAAAACTAACATAAAAAAACTAATTCGTAATAAATATACGAAAATTGTGCAATTTTTGGGACAATGAAAAACGATTTTTTTGTTCAAATTTTGTTGGTTCCATTTATTATTAATTATTTAAACTAGCACAATTTCGATATGATATCTATTGTAAACAATGTCGCAACAATTTGAATTTCAACCGTTTCACTTGGCAAATCTTTTCAAGCCCAATAGGTGCCTCTAGCATTCTATGGATAAATCCAAGATGGTTGTCATTTTGTTTCACTTTTTTTCCGCATAGAACCACAAGCGCTAGTTATGTTGGCGGCATTTTCTGGGCAGAGATTGTATGGAAGTGACATTTCACTAGCTGTCCATATATAATAAGTCATTGATCCCCGGATAATTTTGTGATTCTGTCTGAAAAATGTCAGTGGTCAAAAGAAGGATAAGAAATTATTCCGTTTTGAAGTTTCCTTTTACTTGCAATTTGTTAGAGTGTTTAGTGTGGTATTCTATTTGGTTTGCTTTAAGCGCCCAAACCTTAAAAAAAATGTAGCCCAGAAATAAACCCAAAAACGTTGAAACTAATTCCGTTCTTGTATTTTATTATATTTATACTTATGTGCGCCGCGAATTTTATTTTACTTCTATCTTCTACAATTGTCTTTTTTTGGCTTGTATCAAATCAAAGCCCTGCAAAATAAATTTGTGTGAGTGCAATTTCGATCTCACTTGACTGCAAGAGTGCTGCCAAGTTTTAAAAGTGCGGGTTTGTTCGAAAATATTTATTTTTTTACTTTTGTGAAACAAAATACACACAAAATTTGTAAAACGATCTATAGACCAAAATTGTGTTGATAGATATTTCTATCGTTTTTTTAAGAAAAAAAATACACAAAATACGACAAAGCGCTTAATCTGGCAACCTGGTGGTATTCGATTGGGCAGAGGGAGAGCACTTTTTTTGCTCTAGGTCACTTTTAATGTGCGTTAGGTACGAAAAAAAACAATATTTTTTCTGACTTCAGAGCTCCTTCGGGAATCTGTTTTTTTTTTCAGAATTGCTTCAGATTTACCATTACAAGTGCGTTTATGAGTTTGACAACTAGTGGAGCTTGTTTACGTTTTCGTGAATTTTTTTCAACTGCAAAGAAATGCATTGCATCGGGTGAATATATTTTTTGTTAATTATTTATGTACGAATGCTTAGAAATCTAACCAGTGAACCAGCTGCACATATTCTAATCGCAGGAATACCAACACAAAAAAACAGCAAGTGACGTTTTTATGTTCGATTAGACACACGAAATCTATAATCTGAGAGCGAATCTGAAGAAGCCCAATCGAATACCACATACGAGTTAATAAAACATTGAATTTCAAACTGACTAGAAAGCTATCCGAAGTTATAGCGCAATTGACATACGGCCTTATTATACTACAAAATGGAATATACTGCATCAGGAAGGTTTAACGTGGAAAATGCGCTAAATCGATGACAAATTTCCCAATTGAGTAATTTTACCAGCAGCTACCAAAAACAGAGTTCACTGCTTCCGATACGAATTGGCATCACAGCAAAGCTTTGGCACAGTTTTACAATTCAAAAGTAACTAACCAACCAATTTGTCCAGCCACCGATTTTTGTTTGACATTCTTAAAAGACGGTTTTCCAAGCCCAACGCTTAACCTTTCTCACAGCAGCATTTCGTTTAAATTGCCTACTTACCCACTAACCCATTAATGCAGTACCTAATTCCAGACATAGGATCCATCCACACCGACTAGACCAACTTGCAACCTTCGCAATAAAACATATTTTCAATATGTCCACGCCACATTCCAGTGCCAAGTGCATTTAAACAACACGTTGCCTGCATAAATTAGCAGCACCAAAGGGGGCTTTAGACTATCAGCTGCCGCGCCGTTGCCAGACCAAATATGGCACACTTCACATTGAACTTGGACGGTCCGCTGGCTGGGGAGCGCTCAAGAGAAGGAAATAAATCCTAGGTACGGATCACAGCACATCGCCAAGGGGTCTTCCCCATGTAACGGCTCCGTAATTAATTGCACCAATTTCGCTTTGGGGTGCGCGCAAGCGCAGGCAAGCATCAACTACAACTACAATACAACTCTGCACGCGCACTCAAAATAAGCACCGTCATCGCCATCATCATCATCACAAAACCATTTTCCTATCACATGAGCATTTGTCATTTCGCGCTCTAGCGACGGTGACGATGTTCTTCCAGCCAAGATGCTACACGGCAACGGCTACACCATCGCTCGAAGAGTGCACTATGTGCCGGCATTTTGGTGGTCTTCGGTGGTCAGTTCTGGATAATGCTATAGATTTGTTTTGTCCCCACTCGGCTGTGATTGCGCATCAGCGCACAGATATTCGGAACTGCAAACTGACACACACACAAGAGTGCTACATGTGGTGATGACCCAGAGAGTGAGACCAACCGCTGTTTCCTGACGATTTGATAATTGGAAAATATTTATCTATGAAGCATGCTAATAAATTGATGAATTGTAGATGGCAGCAGAGGTCAGAGCTGGATGTGGCGGCGCGGAAGCAATTTGTTTCGTAATGAATTTAACAGGTTTTATTTCCTGATATATGCATGACGCTATGACGACCCTACAATGAGCTGTGAGATGACCCATCTGATTACAAGGATTTCATAGAAGGGACTTGATTTTTGTTTTCTCTATATTTCCATCTATATGTTTGTAGGATGTAGACGAATTTGGATAATTCTGCCAATGCTTACATATATAGATATAATTAACTGTAGATATACAGAGGGAGAGGATAGTGGCTTTTTTATTTCTGACGATCTGTCAGTTTAAAACGTATACGAAATTGAGGAGACATATTTTATTGGTTCAGTTCACTGCATCTTGAGCTATATATTTATGTTTTTTTTTTATTATTTGTATTTTTTCTCCCCAATTTTTGTACAAAGAGTTGTTATGTATAGCAGCAACGTCAAAATTAATATCTACGCAGTCCTTAAAAAAAACTTGAACAAACGAAATTCCAGAAAATCATTGGTTAAATCTCATTAACCGCGCAAAATCGACTGGTTATCGATTTCTCTGGTGAACTCACCAAAACCAACGATTTTCTGGTTAGTATTTTGCTGAATAAACACATTCGGTGGTTACCAGCTAGAATAACCGACGATTAAAGATAACCAAGATTGAAGAAATCGGCCTAAGTCCGACAGGTGATTGCAGCTTTTTGTTTGTGGGAGCCCTATATTTGCCACATGAGAAGAGGTTATCATTTTTTGGCAGGGACAGCACTACTTAACGGTCTGCATATTGATAATTTTATATCAATAACTTAGGAAATCTCGCTTTCCTATAAAGCTGACAGTAATTATTTATTTTGTATTGTTACATCCGGCTGGGATTCGAAAAGATAAAACACTATCCTGTTAAGCTTTGCTCACAAAATCGCTTTTATTACACCTTTGTGAATTAATCTAATAATTCTTATTAAGTACCAAAACAATTTCAACCAATCACTTAATTCACCGTATTACTTTACAACTTTACTTTCGAACTTTCCAATCACTATTTAAAAATCAATTGTGTCTCCCTGTTTTCAAACCTGCCTTTTCTATACCCGCTTCGACATCAACCAGAAACTTCAAGTTACTTCTGATTCGTCCCAAACAAACTCGAAGGTTTTAGAATTAGCTGACTCTACTCCACTTATTAGACAGCTTCTCCAATTTGAAGTGGAAAATGTTTGGTGACACAGGATCGTATACAATTCACCATTTTAGGTTCCACGATACATTCCACACCACAGTATAATCAATTGATCAATTGTTGGTTAAAATTACTCAAACTAATTTGACTCATTTGACATTTTAAATTAGTAAATGAAACTTTTTCAATGGATTGCAGCAATGCTGGTCTATAATTATGGGTAGATCATCCATGACATCCATGACAGTACGTTGCTAGAGCTAAATTTTCGCTCCCATAAAAAATTCCCTGCAAAATTTAGCGGAGCTAAATCTAAGCAAACCAATTTAGCTGAGTGGTACACAGCTCGAGCGAAATAATCAAACTTTTGTTTCAGCATGTACTTCATGTGTCTGTCAAAATGTAGCGTTGCCTTTTAACTTGTTGGCACATTTTCTCAAGCTAAATTGTGACAAGTTGTTGCGCGATACCAATAACAAATTTTAGTCTCGACTTTAAATTTACGGACGCTCACAATTGCGTTTGAATTGTGTTTTGTTGTAATGTTGCGCAAAAGTGTGCAAGGATGAGCTTTTTTAATGGAAGAATTAATTTTTGAAAGAAGTTTTTTTTTCAAAGAACAGGGGGCGGATTCCGTATATCAACGATCGTCTAAACGATATCGTTTTTGAAACTTTGATCACCAAAATAAATTATATTCAGCTCGAAGTTTTTTGACAAACGTCATTTTGAAAAATGAACTGGATTAAGCTCTCAAACTTCTAATTTTAGCACTTCGTTGCTAGTTTTGGAGGTCTATCGTTTAGACGATAATCGTCTGAAAAGTTGCAGAATGAGTGCCCTGTTTTTTTGAGCTTCGTTCTCAGCAAAGCAAAGTAAAGTAGGATTTCCGCACGCAATTACAACAACTATGAACTACTTCACACTTCGAGACTCGCAGTAGTTATTGCAAATTGTGTGCTGAAAATCCTACTTCACTTTGCTTTGCTGAGAACGAAGCTCAAAAAAACAGGCCTATTGATGATTAAGACCAATATTTATAAAAAAAACACTTTAAATCAAAAAAACTATTCTTTATTAGTGTACCAATCTTAACCCAATCGAAAAAGCTTCCAACAAACTTAAAGCGCTGCCCTCTGTCAGCTTAAATTATGACAGCGAACTTCAAAATGCTCTCTGTTTTGACAAGGTCATTTGGTGGTGGTAGATTTTCACAGACAAATTTCTTAGCACAAAGATTTATCGCTGCAAATTTTGAAAAATTCCACAGAAATATGTCGAAAACAGCATTGGTGATCCTTGCTCCAGGTGCGGAAGAAATGGAGTTTGTCATTTCAGCCGATGTTTTGCGTAGAGCTGGGGTAAATGTGAATAAAAACCATCATCGAATTGACTGTGTAACTTGCCGTTTTACAGATTGCTGTCACAGTTGCCGGTGTAAAGGATGCTTCACCAGTCAAATGCTCCAGGGACATTGTCATAACCCCTGATGCCACATTAGAGGATTCCAAGAGTGTAAGTAGTTGAGTTTTTAAAAGCAGTTGATTTTTCAAAGGCAGCTTGCTTTCGTATTTGCTACAGAAAAACTTTGATGTAGTCATTCTACCCGGGGGTCTTGGTGGTTCAAAGGCAATGGCCGAATCTCCGTTAGTTGGAGAGATTCTAAAGAGGCAAGAATCCGAAGGACGTTTAATTGCAGCCATTTGTGCTGCACCAACCGCATTGGCTTCACATGATATATTTACCGGCAAAAGTTTGACATCATATCCATCAGTCAAGGGTCAATTAGAATCAAAATACAAGTAAGTTACGAGCAGACGAGTTCAGTTCAGCTAATTAAAAATAAACATTTCGTAGGTATTTGGATGACCAAAAGGTTGTCCAAGATGGTAATCTAATTACCAGCCGTGGACCTGGTACAGCATTTGACTTTGCCCTCAAAATCGCAGAGGTTCTAGTCGGTGATGGAAAAGCTGGTGAAGTCGCAAAGGGAATGCTACTTAATTAATGGGCGATGTTACAACTGCTATTGATATGAATCTAAATTTAAAACCGAAATATTTTTCAAAACGATTATAATAAAAGGGAGGAGGTGAATCTCCTGAAATTCGAATTATTTCTATAGTTGGGATGTAATTACTTCAATAAAGCCACCTTTTATGCTGTAACATTCACGGCTATATAAGTAGCAAATCGTTTTAAGCAGGGACAAACCATACTTCTTATTAGCAATTCGCGCTCATGTGCATTGTCCTTAAGAAAGCTCTAAGAGAAATAAAACCAGATATGAATGAATAAAAGATATGTATATCTTTCGTACGTCTAACCCATTTGTTTACATTGTTGTTTTTGTAATATCAATCCCGGTCTGTGAATACGTGTGACTTTTTTAAGCAAGCATGTGCTAATGGCCGGCCACCAATCCTATTGCTTTTATGGGCACGTGATGCTGTTCAATTGGTTTGTGTTTCGTTGTGTTAAGGCTTCGATTCTTGCTTTAAAGTCCAATTCATGAACTAACATATACTAGAAAAGAAATGAGCATAAGTGCGTGACTTCATGAATTTTTCGGGAAGCCTGTCCACTGGAAAATTATTAATAAAGCTCTGTAGTCCATTATCTTTTGCCTAATCGTAAAAAAAAACTCATTTTCATGCTGTTCCATAGCTGAGGCCTAAATTGTGTTTTCTTTATGACAACTTAATTTTAAAACAACCAAACAAAATTATTCGTACTCATGCAAGAGAACTCATTAATTGACTTTAGAAAATATATGTACATCTATTTTTATTCGCTGTCTGTTGGTACCAATTTAACACCCTGAGGTCAATCCAGACAACGATGCATGCTGCGTGTATGAATCCGGGAAGAAAACTACTACAATTTATGTAAATAGATTTAAGGAAAACAAACATTGTATACCGTTGAGCCACAACATTTATTTAAATATTAATTATTCACCACCACAAAATTCAATAAAAGCAAACATAAATGTAATGTACTCAACTAACAGCTTCGGTCAATAGATGCGTCCCAAGATGGGATTTGTCCAAAATGAGTTCAGGCTGAGCTGAAAAAAAAATATCTTCAATCAGCCGATGGAATTTGGTTTGGTCACTATTGACATATTGGATTGTACATTTTGGCTGAATTCCAAAACGCAGTACTTCTGCATTACGATGCGATGCCCCATTTGTGTGCGGGGAATGCGGAAGTGTCCAACTACAACACGATAATGCGTTCATGCGGGTTGCGTTGAAAACAACTTTTTTTTGTAATATCAATTAGAAATGACTTCACTTTCGGTAGCTTCTGCATCCCATTCGTTTTCTGTAGTTCTTCTGGCTTTATAGCGACAATGACTCTTGTTCCACAAAACATTTCTCTTCTGCACTACATTATCAGTTTCCGTACCATAAATGCGAGAAAAATCAAACCAGTTTGATTTTCAAACAATGCGTGCGATGCGGAAACGTCGCAAAACACGCGTTGCCGCAATGTCGTGTTTAAACTGGACGTGCACATATGCTAGCATGTTTGATTTTGACAGCTGCCCGCATTAATCGCACCGCAACGTATTCCCGTGCTTACGCTGGGGCCCTACTATGAAACTCGATTCTTCTATTGATTCTATTCGACAGGTAATTGCGATTCTACTTTCAAATGGTACTTTCTCTATGAAAGTAGAATCGAAAGCCGGTAATACCAAACTATTTGCCAAAAAATTGCGATTTTCGAACGATTCTCGCATTATGTTTGACATAACTCAAACGAGTCTCGCATTATGTTTGGAACCTATATCCCAAAAAAAATTATCGTGAATAGTAATAAATAAACATGGAGAGTAGTGTCGCAATTTGGTTGAAGTCTTAAGGAAATCGGGAACAAGTTCAACAGGTTGAACGAAGGCGGATTAAAGAGATAAATCTAATATAAGATCAGTGAGTAAAGGTTTTTCTATTGAGTGTTTATTTAAAGGCATTGTTATTCCAATAAAATTACTTTATTTCAGCTTTGTTGAAAACTACCGCTTTTCGAAAGATGCCTTTATGTACTTGTTTATGTATGTTTTTAAATACCCCTTGGACAAATCTGCATGCCGGGTCGTATATTGCACCATTATTTAAAACTGTGACACTTTTGTGTTTGGACTTTTAGATAATTCCCTGGGAATGAAATGAAATATTCATGAATTATTCATTTTTCGAATTTATTTACTTAAATTCTGAGAAAAAAAAACTTCTTAAATCGACCTTCTAGCAAACGCATTTTATGTAGAAGGATTATTTCCGAATTCGAACGAATTTGACATGAACTTTCGGAAAAGGTAGTACCGAATTTGTAGCGAGAAAACGAGCTGGCAGTACTAGAGCTGTTCGAATTGCTCTTTCATAACTTACTTTATAGAATTACAGAGTTGCGATTTTGCGAATTCGAACAGTTTTACTTTAGAATCGAGTTTCATAGTAGGGCCCTTGGACACAGCGTAACTGCTTAATCAAGCGTTCCAAAATGCAAACGGATTACTATGATGCAATGCATACTTTTCCAAAACGAATTGTGAACGCATTAACTGCGCAAACAAAAGCAAACAGACGGTAATGATTATGATGCAAATGATATTTGACATTTCAGTTTGAAACGCCAATTAAAATTGATTGAGTCGTAAGTAAAATAATACATTTTGTAATAATTTTTCAATTTTACTTTGGTTTGCAGTAACAAATGCATAACAAGTGCAAAGCAGCGCAAAAGCATTCGTAACCTGGCATCAGAAAAGCAGTGTGCATTTTTTTGACTTTTGGAATTCAGCCTTTATCTTTGCTCAATTTGTATGTTTTTTTAGCTTCGTTCTCAGCAAAGCAAAGTAAAGTAAGATTTTTAGCACACAAATTGCAATAACTACTGCGAGTCTCGAAGTGGCAAGCAGAGCGTAGTTGTTGTAATTGCGTGCTCAAAATCCTACTTTACTTTGCTTTGCTGAGAACGAAGCTAAAAAAACAGGCCTATAATACGATTCTTTTGTTGTCCATTTTGGCAACCAAAAGGCCGGTCCTTTTGTATCAACAAATGTAGCTCGACTAATTTCAACTATTTGTTGGTTGTCTTTTCGAACACATTCTTTGACAGAAAACTATTTATATTCGATGATACCAAATTTTGTTGCAGTTGTTCTCCCATAATAGGAGCAATAAATGGGCGATCACCACAACTGCATCTGAAATATGTCAATGTCTCACCCAATAACAAAAAAATCAGCTAAATTTTAAGTTTACTTTTAATATTTATTTTTGTTTAATTTTAACATGCTTATTGTTTATTTGTTTTTTTTTTTTTTTGTTTTGTTGTTGGTTGGTTTGTTTCCTTTTCTCTTATTTTTCTTTTTATATAATTTTTATTTGCTTACAAATTATTGTTATAATTAATTAATTTTATAATTATATTCTGTATATATATAAAAAATATCAAAAAATGTTTTTATCGGAACTATGGAGTCTAGGTTTGCTTTGTTTGTTTCGAATTCTCTTTCATTTTTTTTTTTCTGTTTTGTTCTCTATGTGTATCTTTTATTTAAACAAATTGTATGCATAAATAGAAATGGTTTTAAACAAGGGAAAATAATTTATGAAACAGAACTCTTACATACATATACAATAAATGTTTATAGGTATTTTATATAATAATAAGAAAAAGATGAACAAACAAAATTATGAAAACAATAAAAAGAAAAATATTCACACGAGTCGTACAAACAAAACGAAACAATTTCTTTTGTTTTTGTTTTATATATATATATGGATGCCTTGTTTGATTTATATTTCATTAACATTTCGGTTTTATTGTTATAATTATGGGTATATTATATATTACAGTAAAAAATAATAGTGTGTAATAGTAAATTGTTTTATTTTGTTTGCGAACAATTGTAACAAATTACGTTTACTGCTTAGGTTTTATCAATTTATTTTTTCGTGTTTATATAATTTGTTTGTTATTACGTTTTAGCGTTAAAGCGCACTAGTGGCTTCTTATTACATATTTATTTAATTTTTTTTTTCCTTTTTTTTCTTTTATTATTAAATATAGAGTATAAAATATATTTAGCTTGTGATTTTTTTCTTCTTCTTTTTTTTTAACTTAATTTTACATATTTTTTTGTTTATTATAACTTTTATCTGGTTTTGCTGTTTGTTTTTCTTTAGGGGTCTAATTTCTATTGCATCGATGTAAGTCCGGTCGAACTACTGATGTGGGCTGATGTGCCTAATGTAGATGCCATATCCTGATAGCTGAACTGTAAGTAGACAAGAAAATCAACAGGTGGTGAGTAAAATATTGTGCAAGCAATTATAAGAGCGTTAACTAGAGGGAGACTGGGAGTGCAAGGCTATTGTCACACGATCTCCCTTCTCATCAAGGAAGTAATGTTGAGCAAGCCAAAAGCAAAGCGGAGTGTGACAATAATAAAGTGTTCAAGACGGGCAAAAAAAAACCGACGGATGACCATTTTGAATTTCCAGTGCCAAGGCTTAAGGTTTTGCAATCGACCTTTTGTTGCAATTTGACGTTTCAGAGGTCAGTGAAATAGGTAAGGTGCAGAAAAGTATCAGCATAAAAATGCACTAAAGATGAGAACTTTATTTGCTTACCAAAGGCTCGCCTTATTTTAATACGCCGGAATGATTTTGCGGGCCGGATTTCCTACGTAAGCACGAATTATGAGTGAAGAGATTGCTATATGTTGGAAGGTACTTATTACATAAGTAGCGAGGGACTTATCTGCCTCAGTTGTATGGTGGGCCAAAGCCTCTCAGAAAACAGTGAGGAACCATCTGGATAGGGTTCAACGTTTGACATGTATAGGATTTAGTTACAGCTGCAATACGTACAACACCAACAGGCGCATTCGAAGTGATCCGGGGATCTCACCGCTAGACTCAATTATTAAGAAAACAGCGGCACTTCGTTTGCAAAATAGCACAATCGTGATACCATCTATGGACATAGAGAGATTCTGTAACTTGTCAAAAACGAGATTAGGAACATGCCTATTGATAGAATAGTTTCGTTTTATGGAAATAAATCACAAAACTCGTATTGAGAACGGATTACTTCCAGAAAGGAGAAAAAATGGTGAAGAGGTAATTTTCACGCATGGGTCTAAGATCGATGGTGGAGCGGGGACCGATAACTATTCAGAAGAGTTGGAACTATCCGGTCACATCAGCCTCGAGAAATACACTTCAGTATACCAAGCTGAGATGATTGCTTTGCTTCATGCATTGGACTACTTGCTTGAGTGGCAGGTGGAAGGAGGAAATATCCTTACAGAACTGGACAATCAGGCGCTGATCAGACGCATGGAACAGACAAACATCACAACAGCATTGGCACTTGAATGTTTACTCAAGCTCAATAAGTGTTTATCCAAGAAGGAAGTAACACTGACTTGGGTACGAGGACGCATAGGGATCGCCGACAATGAAACAGGGGCCCCTTCCGAAACAGGGGCCAAATGGAAAGTTCCTAGCTCCAGAACCATTCTCTTCAATTGGTATAGGAATGGTAGAACATCTTATTCATAAATGGATCGAGGCAGAGACGGTGGTCAACCGTGGAACAATGTGGACAGACTAAAATGGCAATAAAGTTGCCGACCTGATTCACTCAAAGAAGGATTATAAGCATGAGTCAAGGAACACTGAATTAGGTGGTGGCTTTCAGTACATGACATGAGAGGACGCTGAGACTGTGATACACATACATACTGTGTCAACGTCCGGCATTGGCTGGCAGAAGAATGAGGATCTTGGGACAACATTGGGTCAAAACCCATTGGATGTAACAGCGTTAACACTTGAGCTGACGCTGAAACAATTCTACACAACAAAGAACTGAAGTTACATCTTTTGCTGAGTGCAAGCACGTCGCACCGTGAATTGAATTTATCTAAAAATGGAAAAAATAAAAAAAAAAAAACAACTTACCTGTGGGAAAAGAGGTTCTTCTTGAATAGCGCCCAGCGGTCCACTTGGATCAGGTGGTGTCAGCTCGACACTTTCGCCAGTAAACTCTGAATCGAAATATCTTGTATCGGTATCCGAAGTGACCAGAGGCTTGAACGGTGGTGGAATCTACAGAGGAAAAATAATTCACGTCAAAAAAAAAACATTCAAACTTTCCATATGGTGTATATTGTGTCCCACCTTCTTCTGTACTAACTCAGTCCAATTAATACTCGAAAAGAACGCATGTGCTTGGATCTCTCTCACATCGTCTTGACCACCGCCCAGTCGTCTATTTGGGTCCTTGGCAAGCAAGCCACTCAGAAGACTCTTTGCCTCCTCGGATATCGTTCGTGGGAATCGCACATCCTCTAACAGAATCAGCGTGAAAAGAACATCATGATCACGATTGTAGAATGGAAGACGACCACATATCTAAACACATAGAGAAGAAGCAAAAATAGAATAATGAAGGAACCCTTGTGAAAAGCACCTCGCATGCTCACCATTTCATACATAACCACACCGGTGCCCCACCAGTCGACCGCGTGTCCATAATCGTTGTCCTCTAGCACTTCGGGCGCCAAATACTCTGGCGTACCGCAGAACGTTTTCGTTGTGCGTCCATATGTGATGTCTTCCTTGCACAGGCCAAAGTCAGCAATTTTAATGTGACCATCCTTGTCCAACAGAAGATTCTCCAGCTTCAAGTCGCGATAGATGATTCCCTGCGAATGCAGGTAACCCAAGGCTGAGATTATTTCGGCTCCATAGAAACGAGTGCGCTCCTCGGTGAAGACACGCTCGCGACTTAAATGGAAGAAGAGTTCACCGCCATTCACGTACTGCATCACGAAACAGAGGCGATCATTGGTTTGAAACGAATATTTTAGTGACTGCAAGTGAAGAAGAAGTAGATTGAAATTAGCACGTTGCACATGCATACTGTTTATGGGCTGTACTTACAATCAAAAAGGGATGATTTGTCGTTTGGAGCACTCGACTCTCGGTAAGAGTGTGCGCCACCTCGTCCTTTCGTATGATGACCTCTTTTTTGAGAATTTTAATCGCATATAGCTTAGCTGTTGATTTCTCACGACAGAGGATCACTTTGCCGAAGGTGCCCTTGCCAAGAACTTTTAAGAACTCAAAATTTTCCAGAGTCTGTGTGTGGGAAGATGAATTCATTAGCACGTCTTCGAGTTCTTTGGGGAGTTTTGTATTGCCGTTGCTACTTACGACTTTCTTTTTGCCGCTTATCTTTCCCGTGGATGTGCCTTGAACGGAGAATTTCTCCGACAATTCAACCTCGGCTATGGACGCCATGTCGACGTCTGTCATGTCTGTTGAGGTGGACGGTGACATGGCTGTCTCACCCATTTCACTCAAGCGACCAGCCACAGTTCTGTGAACAAATACATAATCAAATTAGCTGATGTACATAAAGATAAATAAAACAGTCCACCATCCACATCTACATTGTCTACGTGTCCTGCATAAAATGCCAGCTACTTGTCGAAGAGGATACGTTGATGTGTTATTTGATTTGGGTGTTTTTTAAAACAAAGATTAACTCGAAATCGGAGGTAGAAAGGATTTGGGTCTTTTTTTACCCATCGTTCAAGCTAAATCGGCTAATCTATCCATTTAGATGGGTTGCGATCGTAGGATGCCGTAGCTCTTGAACTTCTCCACCGACTCTTAGTTATCTGGGCAGTTCTCATTTGGGTAGAGAAGAGTTCTACGATCCAACCTGAAGTTGGCCAAATTGAAGCGACTGGCAGGTTGTCCCAACTTTAGCCAAAATCCGGCGAAAGACTAAGACGGTCCTTTGCTAATCTCGGAGAATCAGCTCAAAAGTGAAAGGAAAATGTTGCAGTCAATTGCGTGTCATTACTCGCTGTAATGTTACATAAATAAACTAGGCAATCGGGTAGGCAGTTGCAGAGCGTATTTTGTATGCCTTTCGGCAACGCGTCTATTGTAACAGAGAGTTTATTTGTCCTGAATTAAGAAACAGCCATGGCAATTGAGGATGTGTCGCTAGCAGCTGATGCATACTATCTGTTTATGGTGAGTAAATTCGAAGAAAAACAATGAAGCCATTCACTGGAAGGTGAGTTCAACAATTGAAACGGCAAGAGTCAACATTTTCTCAATGGCTCTGCAAGAAGCTAAAGATGATTTAATCTTGACCGTTGTAACCAAGCGCGACACACATGGCCACGGCGAATTCGGCGCAGAACTAAGAGCCTGACAAATGTAGGTATAGCACATGTTGGAACTCTTGTTGGAATGACAATCGATGACGCGTGAAACTTCGCAACTGATACTTTCAATACTTGGTCCGGGCGGATTGACGCTAAAGTTTTAGACGATACTTGATTCAAATAAACGATCTCTTGGACCCAACATAGGCGGCATATTATATTAACATCATCAGCAGGTTATCTAATTAATTACAAAGCAACATTGCTAAACAAGAACTCACCTGATGGCATCGGTCCACTCCTGACGATCGCTCTCCTTTTCCACATGGAAAGTCCTCTCAATCACAGTGGTCCACTGTAGGCCGCGTATGATGAATGTGTATGGCTTTGGTCTATCAACTGTCATTATTTGGCATCCTTTCACTGTGAAATTATTCAATCGTTCTGGCATCGCATTCGAGTCCGGCTGATTTCTGTAGCCCATTAGGGTGCCGTCATCACGCAGGACAAAGTATCGTGTGCGCCATGTCTTAATGTGTTCGCCACGTTTATATAGCCAACCCTCCTTGACGATGGCAGCTTGTGTCGAGCCGTATGTTGTCGACATCTTAATGGGCGGTACTAAGTATGATGTAAGAAATGCTACTGAAGGGAATCCTGCAGACTGAGGTGCTCCGGCTGCTGCTGTTGGTGCTGGGCCAGAATTATTATTGGGGCTCGTGGCCGCTGCTGCCACGCACTGTGACCGTGAGAACAACGTCTTGGCGGTTATAGCTGCCTAAGGTGTCCTTGCCCGTGTTGTCTGCTTAGAAAATTCCAACTGAAACGAAACAAAAAGACAAAAGAAAACGTTTAAAGAGTGGCTAACGTAATAATTATAGGGAAATGCGCTACACTGCATAAAGAAAAGTGCACACCCAGCCAGCTAATTAGTTACCAAAAGCAATAAACCGAAGTAAACAAACCAAAAAAAAAAAACAATGAATAGCAATACCTAACCAAAGACGTGGCATAACGAAATGTGTTTTGAAACTTCAATTAGAATGCATTCGCGAACATATCGCGCGAAAACAAGACAAAAACATCTCCTTACTGTATATAGTATAGCCGAGGGCTAGAGCGGCGAACTTTGAAACAAAGTGCTACCCGTACAACAGATAAGTGCACACTCTGCAATGACGGGGGCTGCTCGTGGCTTTCCGCTGTGTCATCGGGTATTGTTTTGTGTCATCGTCAGCGGACTGTTTACTCGTATACTATATTATTGTTGTTTACTATTGTAATTATCTTTTGTTTTCGATGTTTTTCGCTATCGGCCATCCGACGGTCATTGTAGGAGGACGCGAACTGGGCCGACAAACATTAAACGCTCATCACAATGGAGGGAGATATTTTTTGTTTTTCAACTTTGAACTTTGATCCACAAATGCAGTGGGTTGTGTGATTCATTGATGGACAAATCAAGGAGTAATGGTTGGGATTCGAATATTTTCTGATTAATTAGTCATTCGGCCAGTTTAAATCGAATTAAGACTGATTTGTTTTGGGCGTAATGAAGTGATTTTTGGGTTTCGATTGTGAGTAATCGACCGATAAATTTCACGCGCTAAAAGTCATATAACAGGTACAGTTCAAGCGACGACAAATTTTCCAAGAAAACAAATATCGATGGGCGCCAACGTGATGGCTATAACTTGATTATGGTGTATGGGCCTTCTGAGAAACCGATATGCACACGTTAAATAAGCAGTAGGTGTTATCGGAACTGAAATTCTTCGAATAGTCCATGGGTTAGACTGGTCCTTGTGTAAATGCACAGTTCTGCATGTAGAAATCTTATTTCGAATAGGTTAGGTTCGTCACACACATCACACAGGTACTTGGTGAGGGTGTTGCGTCATAACTTTTTTAAATAGAGCATATACTCGTAAACAAATTTTAGATGAAAACATTAAATAAGAAGGACATGCTAGGCTTCGCTCCAAAAGAGTGCGAGGAAAACTCACATATCGTTAAAGAACAACCAGTTCCACCATCCGCTATTATTGGTTGGTTTATGTGACTGGTTCCTGGCGCAATTACCATTAAAATGTTGTTATAAGACCAAAATCAGGAGACCTCAAAATAAAAGGAAGGACATTGGAGCAAAGCGAAAAACCAACCCGTGGAATTGAGTCAGCCAAAAACGTTATTAAAACTGACGTCTGACATGTGCGAAATGTCATCAAAGAACACTTGCCTAGTGTCAAGCTTTGACATTGAATATTTTGTCTTTGTCTAATGCGTGCCGCAATTATTGTTGAAATATACATCTTGATTTGGCAGCACTACGTATTGCAATGCTCAACTGTTAAACGCAGCCATTTATTTCTTCCCGAATGTTCTCTGCGAGAACAACGTTTTGTCTTTAATATCTTTTTGAAGTTTAACGTTTAAATAAAATCAACTTATTTTATACTTATCAACATTATAAAACTCGGGTTCCATTTTATAAATCAACAATTATGGCCGTAAGTCTAGCGCCGTTTGTACATAGGAACTCTGCAATTGAGGTTTGTGCTAGTTCTGTTGCAAGCTAGCCAAATCTCCTTCGAACCCACGAAATTCGACAGATTCGTTAGCCTTGCCACAGTCAGTTCAGCCGCAGGGGTATGCCAACGATTGGCCTTTCTCATCAAGAAGTGATAATTGATTTCGTAAAAATCTATTGGAAAACAGGTGTAGTCGGTTGGTTGGTCTAGCTCTGCACTAAACAAACAATAAGACGTAAAGAGGAGTGGAGTTTTCAATACGAGAGCTCCCGAATAGCAAACCAGTTGGTTGGTAAGACTCTGAGCAGACTTTGTCAAGAAAGGACAGTTTGGAAGTCGGTTATTCAAGACCAGTTTATAAAAGAATGCAAACATTTTCAGAACACAGAAAAACAGCAACTTTTGAGAAAAGATCGAGTCTCATTGAGCAACAAGTATAGGTTGACGGGGGTTTCAAAATAAACGTGACCTGTTCAAACCTTATTCACGAACCAATATTCTAGATAAACTTTAGAAGCGTTTCCGAAAGTACCGTCGCCTTCTGCGGTCAAGTCTTGTTGACAAGTGCGTACTCGTATTGTCTGAACACAGCCGTCAACCGACAAAGACCTAAGTGAGATAAACCTGTGCTTGTTTTTATGGCCATAAGATACCCGAGCACAATAGACGGATTTGCTTCTTCAATTAGCGCAGGAATCGAAGGTAAACAACAATCCAATGAATGGGCGCCGCAGAGATCCACGAATTCCAATCTCATAACCTATATGAATTAACACAATCACCCATAGCCGGTACGTATTCTTCGGCAGATGAACCATATATTTATAAGCTTTGTATTAATAAAAAGCAAACGGAAATATTTTTAGCTTCCCTGTAATAGCTGCCCGCATAAACAGTCATAATAAATGCACTAACTGAAAAACAAATGCAATAAAAGCAAAAACACGCGTTGACGATCTTATGCAAACACACGGCCGGCCGCCGTTGCAAATTTCGTTCAAAACAAGTATGTACGGTGAGTCATTTGTTATTCCCGTAACGAATTCGCGCGAAAATCGCGTTGAACGCCCTGTACAATTACCAACTCTATTTCCAGGGAGATAATAACAGTAGGGGGACATGCGCGACGCGTGTATTACCTTCAGTAACAACCACCACTAATCGGACGTGTACGAGGGTCGAAAAAAATGCGATCAAATGGCAACTTTGAATGTTCGGATTTAGCGCAAAATCCCTGCCATACCCCGACTTGCCCGCGCGCCGGACGTTATATGGAATATTTTTGATTGTTGATCTTTATCCGCAAGGGGCTGGTGCATTTCAGTACTCGTCCAGAAACTATGTGCAAATGGAGTGTTCGTGCCTTTGATGTATGCTGCGCCACACTGTGGGAGTGGATTTACTCTTGTGTACCAAACTATTTGCAAAACACACTCTCACCTATCTTTAAGTAACCGTATTAGGGGAGGACGTCATGAGGTGATTGAGCACTTGAAACACATCAGGACTACGCAAATGGTCGATTGTTTTTGTATAATTGCTACTTTTTGGCAGGTCTTTTCTGATTCTGATTCATAAGATTTTTTTGTTTGACATATAACAAACGAGTATGACGCCTTGAGGGACAAGTGATAGTCCACGAGTTTGATCGCGTTGGCATTGGCCGCATTCAAGAATCTAGTAATCTTAAGACGACTAGATTTTTCTGGATGAGATGTAACCTGAACGCAAAAACTTGGTCGGGAACGTCACTTTTCCTACGTCAGCCACATACGCGAACTATCAACTTAGTACTCAGTCACGAATTTCTTGACTAGATTCGTCGGCTACCCCTCAATAAAACGTCAACTGAAACAGCTGCTCATATGACCGATTTCCACCAATCAAAACCAAGATTGATCTAGTCAGAGAGCTGTCAGACTGACTAAACTAGATACTTGAACGTCCCCATTGTCTGTAGCTGACATAAATCAATTACACATACGTGTTTTTTGTTTTTCGCTAAGGTATGTTGTTATTTTTGACAATCCGTTCACATGGAAGCAAATAAACCTTACCTTATTGTACTTAGTTTTCTTTCGAAGAAAGATGAGAAGGAGCTTCAGTGATGAAGAGAGATGCGAGCAAAGACGGGACAGCTATGCAGAGGACGTGTTCCGCTGTATCGTCGTCCTCTCCACAAGCCAATGTAATTGTATGGAGGTAAAATATAAAATAAACAGAATTATTCACCCCTATCGACGTATCCGTTCGGAACGGAATTTTCTTCGATTTGTTCGAAATCGGAGAAATTCCAATCGAGGTTTCCGTTCTCCGATGACATGTCGCATTGTAGCGAACCGCGTTTTACCACTTACTTTTGACAGCTAGGCTGCACATTTTTTTCTGAAGCTCTCCGACAACTTATTGCTGCGGAATATTTTAATGTGAAATGAACGCGTTTACATGCTTCATTTATTTTGTTCCGAAACGGATACTTCGAACGCAAATTGAGTTCCGATCAGATTTGACTTTCGTATCGGAATTTTTCCGAACGGATACCTCGATAGGGGTGATGCCTTATGAAAGCCGACAAGGTGTATCTAAGAAACAAAGTTTTATGAATTGACTGTATTGGAGTAATTTCGAACTCACACCTTTGTTGAATTATGACATTCCAATTAGAGCCCGAACAAAATATCATTGCACACTGTACAAATCCTCTCTAATGGCGTAATTTCGAAAATTCGAACTCACACATTTTTTTTTACACAATCACAGCCTTATTCATAAGATTCCCTTAATCAACAGATTAACAGTGTCTCCACTAACTCACGTCAAATGAGTTAATTTAATCTTCTTGTCGAAAGTGTATATTCATAGAAATAATTTTCCCATTTAGTAGCTAATCAGTTAATTAAGCAAAACTACTCCGAAAATCTGGTAGCACTCGCGTATTTCTGTGGGGAAATCCTCTAATACTTCTAAATTTCAAGATGACATTAATTTGTTCTGAAGTCAGTATTGGCATATTTATATTTATAAAGAGGTCTTTTCGAGGCAAATGCCTTAGGGACTTTCAAGAATATTCGGCTTAGAGTGGTTTAACTGAACCCATGAATATCTGCGCTGTTCACTTTTCGGTAGTTAAAAACGGTTAAAACGGGGTTTATAATTTGTTAATCGCCTTTTGTTACTTATTTGATAAGTTGAAATATTTAAATTATCTAAAAAAAATCAAAAATGTATCCGCCATCTAATTTGATTTTGGGCACAACAGGGAAAACTAAAGTTAATTCACTGCTAAAGGCAAATTTAGGCATTTAATTTTTTGACAGTTGATTAAGTGTGAATTATCTTTAAAAAAACTGTATGAATAAGCTTTCCTGCAATTAAACCAAAACTAGCTCTAACTCAGCTTTAACTAAATGTTATGATTAAGGCTGTCAATGTTTTATTAGCCATAATGTGGGCTAATAAAATGACTTCCAATGGGTGGATGCAATATGATAATTTCGAACTCACTTATTTGTTGAGTTGCCTGAGTTGTTTGGTACAATTCAGTTATATGAATATGACTCTCCCAATGGTATGTCATTCGACACAGCAGAAATTTACCCTACGGTTATTTCGAAAATTCGAACTCACACATTTATTTACCACAATCGATGTTTTGTTTGCAAAAATATAACTGAATGTCTGCATGACTTGCAATTGTTTTTTTCTGAGCTAATTTCGAAATTTCGAACTCTCTTAAAATGCTTCAACTCGTAGTATTTACGCGGGCAAAATTAATATATACGTAGGGTTACATTGCAATGAAACTGTAGAAAATTTTTTTAAGCTTGCGTCACAATTCAGTGTACATATCTTTAATGCAACAGACAATATCTTAAACAAACAATAAGAAAAAACCCTTTTTTAACTATATATACTACCGGCAAAAGTACTATACTACTTCACGTGAAGGCTACTATTTATAGTCGCACAGTTGAGCTAAATACTAGCGAGCAACATTGGTCATCATTGCTATCTATTCCATTTTCTTAATGTTATGTCGAGAATTTACACCAGTCATGTCAGTCCAGTGTTAACGAACCTAATGGTCACTAGCTACATATGGGATATTGCGTCCATGAAATGTTGCCAAAATCATTTCATTTCAAAGTACAATAATGTGAACAAATAAATCGATCTGGGTTAACGGAACAACAAATACAAAACTAAACAAAAAAAAAAAAAAATTGCAACAGTCACCGACAGAGCGCCAGCCAGTTGACTATAAACAAAGCTATGGCTAAAAGAGCTCTCACACCAAAAAGGCCATGACACGGATTTCGTTTTTCAAAAGGATTTCTTTTCTTTCTTTTTGTCGTTGTTGTTGCTGTCTTGCGATGCAATAATTTGGCAAAAGATAAACGGATTTCGATTTTGTTTGTTGTTTGTATGTGCACCTCCTAAGTGGCGTTGTGCATAGTTTCCAATTGTAAATTTGTAAAATTGGCAACAGCTATATAAAAAGAAGTCATTGAACGATGAAAAATGAACCAGATCGTCTGTGGTCTGTGCTGATGTTAAGGAGCAGTGATGATGTAGTCTTTGCTCTAAATTCGTAGATATATATATCGATTTAGATGTCAGATGGGATAACTGGCTCCCTAATGGATTTCGTTTGCGTCTCACCATCTCATAAGACATGACGCGGGTGACGCACTTACCAACATATACAACGCAAAAGTAATGGAAAATATCGTTTCGCATTTAGCAAAATACGCGTTTCATCGACAAATTGAAGATGTCACTTATAATAGTGCGTTAACAAACAAAAAAAATCCACGATATAAGCGTACCTTCGTAATGGAGAGTAAAACATTGACGTCAAGTGATGGCATAGCACGTTTCAATACAGACGGCCGTGTCGTGATTTGCGATCGTAACTACTTTCAAATGTGTGGCATATTCAAGTGCGATGATCTCGACGGAATTTTAGCCGGAAATCTATGCCTTGTCGGTGGTGTATATTGTATTTCGTATATCGCATTAGTGCCGACGACGACGTCAATTTTACCGGCTAATGGAAACAAGTTTCCACGGATTTAATTCGACTGACAGCGGTGTACAGGTGACCTACATTTTATCATGGTGCCGCATGAGTGACTCGTTGCAGAGGAAATACCATTGAAAAATGTACAGGAAATTGCTGCGATGAATTTATTTGTTCTGCCAGACGACAACGTTTGATATATCAACATGCGACCAGCAAAACCATTCGGTTAACTGCATATTTAAGAGCACTGATAGAGGTATATTTGTCAGACAGCCGAGTTTTCTAAAACCTTTCTACAATACAAAAGACGCGACATAGATAGATAGATTGTAAGACGGGCGAGCCTTCAGGGTGCTTTTGCACTGCTGCCCCTATTAAGGGAACCTATTGCGACTTCCCTGGTAAGATCCTAGGGCCATAATTTCACTCCGGAGGCAGTCAGGAAGACAAGCATCTTCTTCTTCTTCTCTGGGTGTATGTCAACAGGAGTTGCTGAAGTGACCTTTTCATCGCCAAGGATGTTTTTTTCTGAGACGAAAAGAAGCGTCATTCCTGTCCCAGTGATTGGTGTACCGAAGTACTATGAGAGCTGGCTTTCAATACCTCTTCCAAACATATGGAAATCATTTGAAAATGCAACTGTCATGAAATTGTACATCCCCTCCATTTGCATCTTTTATTTTTATATCACAATTTGTAAGCGATTGTACAAATTAAGTATTTGCTTCACATTTAAGACACATTCTAACTTTTTCTCAGCGAAGTTAAGTAGAATTTAATTGACACTAGGTAGAAATGATTTGACAGCAGCAGTATCGCCTTTCATTCAATTCCAGTTCGTCAACAAAAACTAGCAGCCTAGTGCTGCATCGATGCACCTTTGTTTGATGTTCCTTAATTGAACCATAGCGTTATATTTTCGAATATATTTAAGAATTGAAGTTAAGTGATGCCAAACTCACAAGATTACTTCGGCGATTTACGGAAAACGTCATTCTCCATTTTTGATTTTAATTTTAAAACCTATTGTTGAAGTCCATATAGCTATGTTTGTAATCTTTTTCTCTTCTTTTTGCTATAACTCTTATATTCCAATTCTCTCTTTTATTTTCATCCACACAACAGTATAGTGCAGATAAATATTAACTATCAATAAATACAATGTTAGTTCATACTGAACATTCAACTTGATCGGGTGTTTCTGTTATCCGTTAAACACCTACATATATTAGGCACGAATCCGAATATGACATTGCAATGCTTGAAAACACGCAACTCTAGAATGTCGGCTTAGTCAAAAGATATGTGTAACGCATAATGCATAATTTATAATGTGTAAACAAACTTGTTGCTGCTTACTGTCATGACGGTTTTCCTTACAAATATTACGCAAATATATTTGCTGAATAGTTAGGATTTGGGTTGAAAAAAAAACTGTCATACCAATGTATATGTTTAAGAGGCACACGAGCGAAAAATTGCAACGAACTGATGAACGTGTTTTATTTTTTTTATTAACTCAGACGACCGCTTTTGACGCCCTGTCTAGGAATTATTAAGCAAATTAGTAACTGTTTCCGTAGATTAGAAATTTCACTTATTTCAGCTTATTTCCGATTGAATAATTACAGTTTCTGTACCTCTTACAATTCAAAATCACTGTGATAGAGGTGAGGTGAGCGGTATCCGTTTGAAAAGCAGATTGCGAAGTTTCGGTTTCGGAACAAAATAAATAAAGCATATTTATACGAATTCATTTGATACTATAATATTCCGCAAGAAATTGTTGCCAGAGAGCTTCGGCAAAAATGTTCCGTGTGGCTGTCAAAAGTAAGTGACAGTAAAACACAATGCGTCAATCAAGGTGTGCTATATGTCATCGAAGTTTTTTTTTCGAAATTTGTATGGAAACAGTAATTTGACAGTAAAATACGAAAAAAAGGTCACACATGTGAAGACGTGTATATAATGTCTCAACGATACCAAGATTTCAAACCACATTTAGAAGTAAAACAAACAGAAATAAATGTCATTAACATTGCAAACTAATATAAACTTGCTTTTTCTATACTACTATTAGTCTTGTACTGTTGTTGTAAACCGTGAAAATCAATAATCTATACAGATCATGTGAGCATAATAAAAGAGGCCTATTGATGTTAGGCTCAGTTTTTATTTTTTCCTTAAATCCAGCGGAATTAAGAAAAAAAAGTTTTAAGGAATTTTGCTAAATCACTAAAACAAATGCTAATGACAGGTGCAATCCATTCAACCCTATAGCGATATATCAATCAGAATAATAATTTATTTATCTATTAATGAAATGTCGCTTTTTATTGAGCATATTGTGTACATTGCAAATGAAACAAGCGAAGCAGACTCAACTGTCAAATTCGCTGTCATTTGAATGTGATATAAAGTTTATGGTGTCGGTGGTACTTATGTGAATATGTAACGCATAAGTAGTACACGCAGTAACTGTAACGAATGTAGCAAACGAATTTCAAAATAATTGTGCTATTTGAGATGTCATTTAAATGCCACAATAACCAAATAAAAACTTCTCCAAAATGTCGCTGTGGTTAGCAAGTATAAAAAAGATTAATGTGTAACACTGGGCACATTCAAGAGTTTAGTTATATTAAGTCGACTAGATTGGTCTGGATAAGATGGAACCTATCGGGAACGTCACTTTTCCTTCGTCATTCACATATGGGACCTGTCAACTTAGTACTCATTGGCCGCATTCAAGAATCTAGTCATCTTAAGTCGACTAGATTGGTCTGGATGAGATGTAACCTGAACGCAAAGACTAGATTGGTCGGGAACGTCACTTTTCCTACGTCAGCCACGTATGTACGTGAACTGTCAACTTAGTACTCAGTCACGAATTTCTTGATTAGATTCGTCGGCTACCCCTACATAAACGTCAACGGAAACAGCTGCTCACATGACCGATTTCGACCAATCAAAACCGAGATAGATCTAGTCAGAGAGCTGTCTAAACTTACTAAACTTACTAAACTAGATACTTGAACGTCCCCACTCTCTCTCTCTCTCTCTCTCTCTTACGAGTTTATTTGACTATTTTAACAACCGAGGTATAATAAAACTCTAATCATTAAAAAAACATTACCAAAGAAGTCTTTCTGAGAAAAGATTTGGAATAAGAAAACGGACTCATGGAAGATTGCAAATGTCTATCTGTCACGTGTCAAGTGATATAAAATATGGCATCGGAGAAAAAAACAATTTTATTCACTGTTTTAAACTTTTAAAATTAATAACATATTATACATCGCAATAAAAAACAAAGCAAAACAATCATCCTAGACCACAACTAACACTTTTCCGCAATGGCCGATACAAATAAATGAGGTCAACCCCAAATAACAAAAACAATTCAAATTGATGAATGAACAGCTAGACATCCTCCCGGAAGGGGTTCAAGTGCGTAGTAATTACGACCGCAATAAACTCACATTTTCTCTCTTATCATTAAACAAACGTATCACGCGAAGGAACGAACAAAAAAACAGCATTTGCACACGACATTACACATACGCCACATCAAATAAAAAGCAACAAAAAAATCGATACATTCCACACTCTTCTCGCACTTTCAACCATCAATGGGCCTATTTAATTAACGATAAACCATTAATAATTAACTTATTACCCACAATTACATTTCGCAACAGTCGGTAGATACGCCGCGCCGCCACCGAATACCACTTAAATATAAATACTGTGTCCTCTTTAAAAATTCTTTTGAAGTAAAAGTGATTACCTATTCTTAATGTGCCCGATCACACAAGTCACGATCGCAATTAAACGGCCGGCGCTGCAATACACTGGACGTCACTGAACTGCACAAAAACAAAAACGTCACACGACAGTCTCAGATATTTACGCTTTCCACGTTTCGAAATACGATACGGTGTGCAGGCAGGCAAAATACGTTTGCCTAGCGCCAGGAAATAACCACAATAAACAAACAATTATTATTTTAAGTCCGCTTAATTCGGCAGTAGTTTCGAGTAGGAAATTTCATAAAATACTTTTGTACTTTTGTAGCCTAAATGTCAACAGCTAGAAAAAAAAAGTGAACTGTCAAAAAAAAAAACCATGCAAAAAACATGTAACAAATCAGAAAGCATATCTATTGAGAGTATTATTTATTATTTTTGTAGTGGTTGTTGTACGATCTATTTTTATTCGTACCACCCCTTGATAGCGTATCCCTCACCTAAAAGCAAAGGTACTTCTGCCCTCCTCCCTTTTATCATTTTGTTTCGTAATTTCTGCGTATTTTTTCACTACCTACCAAAGTTTTTAATCATTTATTTCGTGTGAACGAATGTATGTGTTTATTTTTTGCAAAACAAACAAAAACAAAATAATGTGTTGGGGTTTTTCGTGCGAAAAAGTTTTACTAGTATACACATGCGAAAATAAATGAAACAACAACAGCACCATTATAGCAAAAGCGAAAGAGGAAATTCTTAATGAATAAAATGGTGGGGGATTGTGCAGAATTTCGCTGGCGCAAAGGGGAACGGCGAGTGAACGGAAGAAGGCGGCAACGCGCGGAGCACTGACGTAGAATATTGTTGTTATTGTAGGCAGGGTGAAAAATCGCCAACGGCGGCGCCATTAAATGCATGTTTGATGCCTTTTTGTGCTTCTTTGCGTTTTCACTGCTTTGTTGGTCGTTCGTGTCGTTTATTTGTTGTTGTTGTTGTTATGTCGTTGATTATTTTTAGTGATTTGTGTTGTTTTATGTTTCTTCTTCATTATACTTATTTATATATTTTTTTTTTGTTTTGCAATGTTTAGTTTAAATTTTCATAGCTGATTGTCAATGCATACAGATAAACGAATGAAGTTTGAAGAGACATAATGGGGAACGGATTGGATATGGTGCAGAAATTTTACCACAGGTTGATGACTTAACTTTTCTGATAATTCTGAAAGAAGGGGAATTCGATAATATTTAAAAACAAACTCCGCTCAAGAAGTACTTACAATAATGCCAACTACGAAATACGTGTTAATTTTAGACATTTTACCAGTGGAGTCGATTAAAAGTATTTTTCTTGTTTCTTCGGATTTCAGAATGAGTGCATCCCCGAATTGACATGACAGTTGCGATTCCATACGCATGCCATTAGTTCCATCGATGTCGACAGTCGCGACAGTTTAAATAGGAAAAAATCTTTCAAAACTCTGACTGGATTACGTTGAAATTTAGCTTTCCGTCACAAACGGTTCGTGAACTTTGATTCTGACATAAAATAAATAGCTGGCGCAACAGGTACCCGTACACCTGGCCATACCATCCCACCCACAACCATTCGTTTTATGAAAGGTTTTATTTTTGAACATATTGGAAAGACCTACAATTTCGTGCCGAGCCCAAACGGCAGAATTGAGAAGCTCTTTGCCTCTTTTGTAACAGTTATACGCCCCGACCTTCGTGAGAGGTGGCGCAATAAAAAAAAACCTTAACATGTAATTTTTGTATTTATATAAGGGATATATATGTATAAGGTTCCCGACACAATTGTTAATATTGGTAACTAAATTATCAACAGCACTGACAGCGTGTGACAGTTATTGCTTAACAACTTTAACACGTGTGACAGTACAATAAGGCGAATTTTTTACAAAAGCTTAGTACACTGCTCGAGCAAAACTAAATTTTATCTGGTCTCCAACTTTTCTCTCCAAACGTCAGCTAAAGTACTATCTAAATTTTGACATAGAGTACGTTGTGGATAAGTGTCACAGAAAACAGCTGTTCTATGAAAAAAATTCCTTCAAAAATGTAATTCTCTCTCATTTCAACTATTTCCGATTCCATGTACTTCTCGTTCATGTAATAATTTAAAAAGCTCATCCTTGCATATTTTTCCGCAACAGAACAACAAAACACAACGAACTGTTACAATAATTTAGCTTGAGAAGGGTTCGACGCATTATTAGTACATGCTGAAACAAGTTTGATTATTTAGCTTGTGCTGCTTACCACTCAACTAAATGAGTTCGCTTAGATTTAGCTCGGCTATAATTATTTTGGAGAGAGTCTTGGAGCGAAAATTTAGCTCGAGCAGCGTTCTAAGCTTAAACCATCACCGGTCAGGATGTTAGGAATGTTGTTGGTTCGTCCGTCTCATCACACAAGCTAACTGACGAAAAATGACAAATTGTGTACTTTGTACTGGGTCTATTTGCGTACAAAGGGTTCAACCAAACGCTATCAGAGAGACCTTCGAGCTACATACTTCCAAAAACCTATTTTAAACTGAAGTGGATACTTTTGTTAGCTGGCAAACATTTCAGTATTAAAAGTATTTTACATAGTTTAATTACAATTGTTTAATTACAACAAATATAACTAACACCGATGTTACATATCATCGGTCTTTCACATTTTAAAACGAATTCAAACGTCACGGTTTGCAATCTGAAATACTTTCGATATTTCTTGAAAAGTTTCCCACATACAAATACTTAATTCAACAACTCCCATTTTTTTTTACATTAAATTAACAAAATAATTAAACTGGCAGCATCTGTCAAATTTGAAGGAACAAGCCAAAACAAAAATTAGGAACCTTCTCGGGTTGTGAAGTAATATGTAATTACACGCACCAAAAGCCAATCCAATTATGGAATCAGAAATTATATCCCGAATTGTTTGTACATAATAACTAGTTAGCTTTATTTTGTAACCCACTTTTTTTCCAATTAACTAAGTAGGCTCGAATACGTCTATTAAGGGCGACTTGACAATGGAGTTTGTCAAGCGTAGAGAATATTATTCCTATACACAACGCATAATGACCATTTACGAATAATCGTTAAATTTTCCGACAGATGACGTTTCTTGGTAATATGTCAACGAATTAACCTAACCCTTCCCTATGAGTCGAATTTTACAACCCAACAATTGGCCAGGGCTATTTACAATGATGTTAATAGGTATATTTATGTAATTTAAAGAATCGTAAAAACAATTATTATGATAATTATCTGTATGATGACATTCTGTTGACTGTTGTGGATTTCAATATACATGAAATATTACAATTGCGTGTAATTGAATATGCATATTTAAATTTGTACGTTTCACGACAGAGAAACATCAATAACAATTTTTCACGCGTCACTGCAAAATTTGCTATAAATGCAAATGCGATTTGAAGTGTTCTTGCTGTTTGTTTTTCGTAAATCAACACCTTTGCAAACACTTGACGTCTCGAAATGTACGTCAGTTCTGCGTTAGCTTACACTTGTTTCAATTTGTGAAGCCGACGTAAATAACAAGATCTATCCGCAACGAGACTCGGTATTGACAGAAAACTAAAATTTCACTCCCACGAGACAGTACTTCCAGCTTAAATCAAATTAATTTCAAATTCCAAATTGTACACAAATTCGAATGGAATACAAAAGGACATTTTGACAGCCCCTTTGAAACGATAAAACTGGCAACCCTTAGCAAATTCGTCCATCTTGTTTATTGTGACTGTAGTCAAGTCAGCGGTACTATTTAACATGATACATCCACGTGATGTAGAAATTTCTTCCTGAAATACCTACACAGCACACTTGACTGGAGAAACATGCGAGACGGCATCGACTGTAGGCAACAACAATGATAAAAATGACGACGTACAACCGCCGACGCGTCGTTTCGTAGTCTTTTCGCTTTTCGTCTTTTCTCATATTTCACCAGAAAGTGTAATGTCTGTCCTAGATTTGTTTGTTTTCTGTCTTCAACGTGCGCTTTTCTATCTCCGGAATCGAAACACATTTATTTATTTATATAATATATATATTTTTCTGAGCCCAAAAAAGTAGATACACCTATATTATGCAAAAAAAAAAAATCCACCAAAGACGAAAGCTGAAGAGAAACGGAAATAAGAAAACATACCAATCACTGTTTGGTGGTATGGTGTCTTTCCATCGTAGTTGTTGTATTTTTTGTTATCCGGTCTCAATTGCCGGCCTTGTTTGAGTTAATTTTCAGTTTGATTTTGTCTTAATTTGGTGGTGTCTATATTGTCGACAGACAGTATTGACACTTTTTCTTGTAATTGAATAAAATGTATCTTATTCCTTTACACACGAACACTCACTACCTGGCCGTCTTTTATAGGTGTCAACAATCCTTGGGCGGAAAAGAGCTTAATATCTGCACGTACCTTGGTTGGTGCGTGAATTTCACTACTAACCCCAAAGTGAATTTATTAACTGAACATTTAGAAAGTTGATCCTACCTCCCTACAATTCGTGCAACAATAGATACTATCGGCATTCATCTGTCAAGCTAGGGGAGCTAAGGTGAAGGTGGGCTGAGTCGATGTCTCTACAAAAGCGATCAAAGAGCCACCCGATAGCTGAACTGTCTTAAAAGTCTATGCCCTAGGTTAAAGTGGAAAAACGATATATTTTAAATGAGGCCACTTTTTACGGGGGTTTTTCTTTTTATTGCTCTTCGGCGACTTTTGAACTTATTCCCACCACCTCGGGGCTGAGTCAAAAATAACTTCACTTTGGAACCAAAAATGTAATTCACCCCGATTATTAGTTCCTGTTCAGTTATTACCGAGCGTGTTTTATTTTTATTCGACTTCAAATGGGCGAACAACTAATTGAAGCTCTAATATCGGGTTTGGCTCAAGTCAAATTAACCAGTCAACTATAATCGCTGGTTTGTGAATGAGTGCTAAAAAGAAAACTTTGCTCAAATACGAACAAAAACCAATAAGTTAAGCTACGAAAACTGTACAGAAGTATAAGTTAAAATGAGGTTTTGGAACAAGCAATTATTTGTGGCAGAAAAGGAATCCAAAAGTCTCAACTTAAAAACAAAATTAATAAATACATTTTTAAACTTAACCTCAAATTTATTGTTAGTTTTGTACTGAAAAACTTACCATTGCGAGTTGAACGTTGAATAAGTTATAAAATAAAACATATTACAGATATAACTGAGCTGTTAAAACGAAGGTAAGACTCTTCGATCGCATAAAAATGTAGGTTAGTAAGTTTTCTTAACCTGTCAAGCTGTTTGCTGACGTTTTTGAATTGAAAATGTTAAGTTTTATAATGTGGTTTTCGATTGGGCTTCTTCAGATTTCAGATTTCGTGTGTCTAATCGAACATAAAAACGTCACTTGCCCTTTTTTGTGTTGATATTCGAATATGTGTAGCCTTCGACACTTTTCTCAGCATTTTGCATTCACTGCTTAAATTTAATATTAAAACATTCAAAATCTGCGCCCAGATTGCTTTTTAAACATTTGTACATAAATAATTAACAAAAATAAATCCACCCGATTTATTCAGTTGAAAACACAGAGCTGAGCTCTGAACCGAGCTCGAGTATTATGAGCGCGCTCTGAACCGAGCGTACTCAGATCGTTCTGATGTATTTATGAAACACACTTGAGCAAATAGCTCTCATTTTTAATAAATATATGTATAATTTGAATATTTATTAATTGTTATTTATTTAATTGGTTAACCTTCAGTTCCAAAACAACAAGGTTCATCCGCCATTTCAACTATTTTGTTTATCCTGTGTTTTTCTTCTGTCAAATGTTACTGTAAGTGTGTATCAGCTTTTCACTCAGCCTGCTCAGTCAATTTATTCTGAGCTCATAGAGCGCGCTCTGATCATGCTCTGAACGAAAAAAGAAACAAATTCGGAGCTCTGATGTATCTGAGCTAAAAAGTAACACGAACTTTTTGTATAACAGTTCAGGTTGTGCTCTGAACTAAAAGAGAAAAACGCCTAATATGGCACACAAAACAGATAAAGAAAGACGCAGAGTTCGTTCTTGCAGCGAGCCTCTTTGAACGGGTTATAGTTATAATGCATTTTCTTACCACTTGCACGGATCTACTCCGCCCTAAAATCGATTGCAGCGGAGGAAGCAAGTATAACGATCGAGATTGCGTTTGAAAAGATGGCATCTACCTAAAGACCTCTACAAGTATGCGAATCAAAATCGTTTAAACACAAAGAACGGAAATTCATACATACGAGTACTACTGAATCAAAGTTCATAAAGTCAATCGGGTAAGTGGCAATGTCCACTTCTAGAAGTAAGCGATCAAAGTATTTTATGTCAGGGGTTACATTTGTTCCACCATTTTAGTTAGAGCTCATTCAAAATTCTACAAATTCACTCAACTATTGTAACTGCAAAAACGACGGTTGAACTATTTGTTTTAATTGTTTTTTTTTTTTAATTTTGGCAGCTTTTTCGCGCTCAAAAAATAAAGTATCATATCTCCGCGGTGCAACGTACATTACATCACCATTAAACATGAAGAAATCTTTCAAACTGGATGCAGTGTTGCTGAGACAGTGCGAAGTAATTTGGGTAAAACTAATGCACAAATCGTGCCTTTTCCTCCTTGTTAGTCCTGCTCAACTCAACTGAAAGCAGAAATTTACAGATTTTTGTCTTCCTTTTAAGAAATTGGAACTGAACTAACTCTAGTTTCAACAGAATAACTCAAGCGCTATAGAAGCCGCTCTTGTTGTACTAGTGTCACCATTTTGGCATTCTGCCTTTCCGGAGGTGCCCTGTGATGCGTTTGGACTCTTCTTTGTAGGACACATTCAAAGATTGTTTTCATACCAAAAATCCAGAAAAAATTCACGATATTCGTGCTATAGAGCCATCGAGTACGTACCCCAAAGTTGGTTTGACATGCATTTAAGGGGTTTCGTAAATAAAAACCAAATCCGAAATGAAGTTACGCGTTTTCAAAATAAAAGCACTTGTTGACTTATGACATATTTAAGTGAGCCATAGGACAACAGTCAAAAGACGCTAGGAATTCCGTGCGCCGAACTTTTGGCGCTCCTGGCAAATCTGGCAAAAAAAAACGCTTCAAATCAATAGATCAAGCTCGTAATCACTCAACTTTTAAGACGAATATATTTAAAACATTATTTATTTAAACTATTAACTAATAATAAATTAAAAGTTAATATTAAAAAAAAAAGAAGTTATAGCTCTAGCTACCAGGGCTTTCGGCTAAATATTTAAAACAATGCCCTGTGCTAAAGTTAAAAATGTCGAGAGCGGCATTTCGTTTGGTTTTTACATTATATCTGTGGTCGCAAGGCAAAACCTCTTTAGTCTATTTTACTCATTGTTCAGGAGAGCAGTTTAACATTTTTTTACTCTATTGACTCCAGTGACTTAAGCTGTTGTTTTAACTTATAGGTAGATAACCGAAAAGCAGTCATTCACAAAAGCTTTTTTGGTCTTTCAAAAATTGGATGTTTGATTAAGATGATCCCTTGAACGACTCATTTTTGCTCTGTTGTATTTGTATTTCACTTGTATTGCCCGTTGTATTTGCTGTTTGCGTGAGTTAGTCTAGTACTTCAAAATGTATTACAAATTACGAACTCTCTTGTACGAATTAAGTTTCAAGCGCTGGGATATTTTATTTCACGATGCACAATTGCTTCGTCTCAAACTAATTTTGAAAATCAATTGTGGACAATTTTACATGCACTTTCTAAGGATTGTAAAACAAAATCAAACCTTATAATCTCGCACTTTTCTAACCCAATCTAATTTTTTTGTTGTATCTTCGATTAATATTTTTAAATATTTATTTGGTAAACGGTGATTATAGTTTGTTGAAACGGACAGTTTTAAGGACCAGAAATCGACACTTTTAAACAAATAGTTTTACATATGCTTCTCACTTACTTTTGTTCAATTTAAAACTGCGCACGAGTTGACCTACTCAATGTCGGGATCGGAAAACCAATGCAGCTCAACTATGTTATATTATCGGATCCTTTTCATTAGCTATTTTGCAAGGACACATATGCGTTTTATGTTATATAAGACAAAGGAAATCAGGTAACAATAACAACAGCAGGGACTCGTTAGAACGAAAAACCCTCAATGACAAAGTCGAAGAGCAGAATAAGGAACTGTACGCCTGCAATTGATATTCCGTTATTCTTTCAAATATGCATATCCTTTTGGATTTTTCTACTTCTCTTCTGCGCAAAATAGGATTCGTGCTCATACAAAATGGAGTTAAGCAACAGACTACAATCGCGACTTACACATTTTCGCACATGCATACAAAAAGTAGGAGATTAAAAATCGAACTGCAATGTTAGACAAATAACAAAATTTTCCAGGAATAAGGGACTTAACTCATTTACCTGCGTCACTGTTATTGAATGGTAATCTCCTTTATAACCGATGTTGTAAACATATCACGAAATGTTTGCCAGGCGAGTATTTTACAAAAACAAGTCCTTTATATGGGAACAACGGAAAACTGAATATATACAGTTTCACTTTTGACGGGCAATGCAGTATTTTCAATACGAACCCGTTTCGTTGAAAATGTATATATGCACAGCAAAAGAATGCCAATTTAGAACTAATTTAAAGTACATGGGCAACAGGTAAAAGCTTGTCTGCATAGATTCCCTATCGCACAAAGAGGAAGATTCAATATTGGTTTTCGAAAGCCCTTTACCTTCACAAATTTGACTTTTGAAGAGACGCGCCATTGTTTGCTTAATCGTGCCACAGAACAAATTGTACTAGTTTGCATGTGAGTTGTTTGTTTATTAATATCGTTTAGGTTCAGTAAACTAGTGGTACTATATCAGTACCAGTACAATTTTGTTACGCAGCAGATCAGATTTTTAGTTTTTGATTCAATTTCTCTCAAATTATCTAACGCTCTTTGGGATTTACTACATTCATTGATGAACAATATGTAGGACTCAGAATTGTTTTAGCAAAATACCTACATTAGTCTTAATGGCCGCTGAATACCAAACTGTTAAAAAAATTAAACATCCAAATCATGCAAACTTCTTACCGAAGCAGACATTTTGCTGGAACTTGCAAAGAAATATGAATAAGGATGGTGAATTTTGTTCACGCTGAACTCCTGCTGCCTCATGGGGGTCGGTATAGAAACACTTTTAAAAACAGAATAGGTTTTAGCCAACAACAACAATGTAGATTTAACATTTTTAGATACATACTGTGGTGTGGAATGCAACGTGGAACCTAAAATGGTGAACAGAACAACCCATTAGTTAGAGATGAATGAATAAAAGAGATGGATATCTTTCGTACGTCTATTCACTCAAAACCAATTTGTTTACATTGTTCTTTTTGTAATTTCAACCCACGTCTGTGAATACGTGTGAACTACAAAAAGTCAAGTTGCTAATGGCCGGCCAACATTCCTTTTGCTTTTATGGGCATCGCGCTGTTCAATTGTTTTGTGTTTGGTATTGAACTTGTTTGGTTTTTGTTAAACCGTAGTACGCTGCTCGAGCTAAACTAAATTTTATCTGGTCTCCAAATTTTCTCTCCAAACATCAGCTAAAGTCCTATCTAAATTTTGACATAGAGTACGTTGTGGATAAGTGTCACAGAAAACAGCTGTTCTATGAAAAAAATTCTTTCAAAAATGTAATTCTCTCTCATTTCAACTATTTCTGATTCCATTTACTTATTGTCCATGTAATAATTAAAAAAGTTCGTCCTTGCATACTTTTCTGCAACAGAAAAACAAAACACAAAACCGCTTGTCACAATATAGCTTGAGCAAATGACAGACACATGAAGTACATGCTGAAACAAAAGTTTGATTATTTAGCTCGAGCTGCGTACCACTCAGTTAAATGGGTTCGCTTAGATCTAGCTCAGCTAAATTTTGGAGATAATTTTGTAGCGAAAACTTAGCTCGAGCAGCGTACTAAGCTTTATCTAAGAAAAAATGCATGAAATCGAAGTTAATGATATTCAAAAGCAGAAAATACGCAACCATGTTTTTCTAGTATATAGGACATCTCCTTTAGGTAGTTTTGTTAACCAAACCAATCAAATTATTCGCCTATTAACAATATGTAATAACCAATGACATTCAGTAATGTAAAAATGTGGTATTCCCGAACACTAGCATATTTCCCTAGGGTTGCCGACTTTGGCAGCATTTATTTGACATGTGACATGCAAAAACATACAAAAAATACAAAAAAAATGCTGCCAACCTCGGCTACCGTGGGGAAATGTATTAGAGTTCGGGAATACCACATTCTTACATAACTGAATGCCATTGGTTAGTTATTATTAATTGATAAAAGGCGAATAATTTGATTTCTTTAGTTAATAAAACTAGCTAAATGAGATGTTCTATATTCTAGAAACTTATTATGGAAAATATGGTTGCGTATTTTCTGCTTTTGAATATCATTAACTTCGATTTCATGTGTAAATTTTTCTTGCATTTTCCTTCAACCAATCTACATTGTTCATTTTTCATTAATATTTTAAGCAAATGTACACTTATTGAAATAAATAAATAAATAATTGGCGCAACAGGTCCGTATGGACCCAAGCCTAGCTTCTCACAACCATTCGTCTTGTGTGAGTTTTTATTTTTGGGACGAATGGAAGGGATCTACAATTTTATGCCGAGTCCAAACGGCTAATTGAGAAGCTCTTTCATGACAGTTATACTCTCGGATGATTGTCAGACGTTCGCGAGAGGTGGCGCAGTGAAAAAAACCTTAAGTTGGAATTTGGGTTTTTCTCGGGATTCGAACCTGGGACCCCTCGCTTAGTAGTCCAACACACTAACCACTAAGCCACTGCGCCGATATTTATTCATGAAAGAAAATATTATCCAAACGTAACGAATAATTTCAAATTTAACGGACAAAATTCAATGAACGCTGCAACTTTGCCAACAGCGGAAGTGGCATATGCAAGGTGCGAGTGTGTTGGTGAGTCGGAATTTTTGAAGTTGCGTGACATTTGTCAATACGAATTTCTATGTAACAATACTAGCGCACTTAGCATTTGCCAACCCATAAAAATATAGCTTGTAGGCAAGTAACGGGAAATCGGTCGAAGTTGGTGGTCTCAGTATTGTCTCTGGTACAAACAATGGTCAATGGCTGAAGACCCTATCAAGGTGGAGTTTTATGACCTTCTGGATGGAGCCTACGGAGCCTGTCCGGAGTACGATGTCAAAGTTGTGCTCGGGGACTTTAATGCTCAAGTCGGAAAGGAAAACATCTTTGGCGGGTTAGTTCGTAAGCACAGAATTCACGAAACGACCACAGCAAACGGTTACCGACTAACTGACTTCGCCGCTGCTCGTAATACTGTGATAAGTAGCAGGTATCCAAGGTTAAGGATCCACACAGCAACCTGGCGCTCTCCAGACGGTCGAACCGCCAACCAAATCGACCATGTGCTAATCGATGCGAGGCACGCATCCAACATCCTCGACGTGCACACATTCCGAGGGGCAAACGTCGACTCTGATCATTTTCTTGTTGCGGCTAAGTTCAGAGCTCGACTTTCCAACGCGAAGAAGCTGTGTTCCGCCCAGAAGAAGAAATTCGATGTCTACAAAGAGCGCCTGAGTGGGAAACTCTCCGCAGTGCATTCACCTACCACAGATGCCAAAACCCAGTGGTCCCAGTATCGCGACATTATCAAAGAGGTAGCCGAAACCACCTTAGGGTATCAGCCGCCCCAGAGAAAGTGCCCGTGGTATGATGATGAATTCGTACGCCGAGGGCCTACGCAGCCTCCCAGCTAAAGGAGATCGAAGAGTCCCGCGATAGAAGCAACATCCGGAAGTTTTACAAGAAAGCCAAGCAACTGGCTGCTGGCTTCAAGACCGGAACGCAGGCTCTTCGAAACAGTGATGGAAACCTAGTCACCGAAGCACAGGGAATAGTAGATGTGTTTAAGCAGCACTTCCAGCAGCTGCTAAATGGGCATCATGTAGGGCAAGAAGGGAACCCACGTCCAGTCAATGCAGAACCAGTTCTACCACCCAGAAGAAGTCGGCTTAGCAATAAAAAAGCTTCAGAACAACAAGGCCGCCGGCTCTGATGGTTTACACGATGGTTTCTACACGAAAAATGTCCTGTTTTCTCCTCTATGAATTCGCACAAACTACCTGTTATCCCTCCAGAAGTTCCTAAATTTATTATTTCGCGGGGATTTTGCTGAATGTTGACAATTCTTATATCTATATTTTCCGCGAAATCAACTCTTCAATCACACCAACCATTGATTCATTTGAAATTCTCATTCTCTGGGAACAAACTCCATTTCCAAAGAGGGTTTGGTTGCAGCCAAATATCTACCTGTACCACCCAAGGTACTGAAAGTTGTAGAAAAATGCATGTATTCGGGTATGAGCTGTCCAATCTTAAGTGAACCGATATTTTATTCTCTTCTCGACGACTCTCAAGAAAGTCTTGGAAACATCCTTAACTTATGTAAAATTTAATTGTTACTACGCATGCATTCGTAACTTGCAAACTACCTACCTATTAAAACAGGAAAACCAATCAAAAAGCAAGCACCAAAAAAAAGTACCAAATATTTCATTCAATGAAAATATTCGAAATATATATTTCAACAGCCTTGTTCAGTTTTTTTTTTTAAATATAATTCACATATAATTTGTTCTGAAGTCAGTATTGGCATATTTATATAAAGAGGGATTTTCGAGGCAAATGTCTTAAAAACTTCCAAGCATATTCGGCTTAGAGTGGCTTGACTGAACCATGAATATCTGCGCTGTTCACTTTGGTTTGGTTAATTATTTGACAACTTGAAATATTTAAATTATCTAAAAAATCGAAACCATCTAATTTGATTTTGGGCACAACAGGGAAAACGAAAGTTAATTCACTGCTAAATGCAAAATTTAGTCATTTAATTTTTTGACAGTTGATTAAGTGTCTGCAATCAAATCAAAATTTGCTCTAATTCAGCTTTAATTAAATATTATGAATAAGGCTGTTACAATTTACTAAAATTAGTTCATAATTGGAAACGTTCAGGCTGAACAAAAGTGTATTTAAATTCGCTCCTATTACGAAATTCCATGCCGCCATTTTTGGTGGTTAAGCAACACTCCACTTGAAAATTACATTTAGGGAGGATTTATTTAGCTAATGCCCGAGATAAACATGAGTTTCTGAACATTAACATTTAACCATACAGTTAGCGATATTCTGGCGACTATATTTGTTTATTGGTAAAGGGATTTTGGAAAGTGTGCAGTCTTTTCGTAAACTGACAGACTTAAGTTGAATGAATAACATAGAAAATGACTTCATGGTGATGCAGATATTTCAAAGCGAATCGTTGACCTCATTCGGTACAACTCTCACTCCGGACAGTTGCCTTCGGAAATAACTAAACACACATCAGAGAACGACTGATGCGATAGACTGCAACTCTCGCTGAACATGGCTACCTAATTCCTAATGTTATCCAATCCGTAGGTAAAAAAAAAATGTTCTTTTATTTTGAAATTTCCTTTTATATATTAAATTTTTATTTGTAAGTGACAGCACTGTCTGTGGCTGGCCGTCCCTGTTTGGGGCTTAAATGTTAAGTTTCGTTAGTCATCGTCGCGTTCCTCGCGAACACTCATACATTGGAAAATATTAAGCACAACCGAAACGCATACATCAGCAACATACCAGGCGCACAAACATCCATGAGTGTAGCAATTTCCGTCTAGACGTCTGAACCATTAAGCATTTTTGGTCGCCACTTTGATCCTATTTTGCTTGTTTTTGAATTTATTTTTAAAAAAGAATTTCGTTTGCCAAAAGAAATTAGCGAAAAATGTTATTTTTGAAACACAGAGGCGCTACAACAAAACACCGCCAGACACATGAGACATTTCAGGCTTTTGCTGATTTTAGTGCGTTTTTCTTTATTTTCATTTTCTTTTTTGTGCTCGTTTTACCTTTTTTTTTTCTCTTTCACTCTTTGGCGGCGGCTACGACGGCTGCTGTGGCGACTCGGCTACTCTACTACCACTCTCTATCCGCTCTTGTTGGTTGTTTCTTCTTCTTCAATGAAATTTTTGAAGGCGATATTGTAAAAATAAAAAAAAATTTAGCACAGCAGACAGACCACTGGATCTTTTTTTTTTTTTTCTTTTTTTATATTCACTTGCGAAATGATTTTCGTCTTACTCTGGTCATACCACACACTTACACACAATATAAGTTATGTTACGCGGACAATTTCTATGGAAGCGAAACAGTTTTTAACAAGAATCATGTTAATAAATCATGTTCACCGTTCGATTCCACGACGAAAAGAAAAATAATTATATAAAAAAAAAATAGAATTCCAACCGCTCGGCGTTCTTTTTCTGCGCAATTTACTATTTTTTTTTTTTTTCGATTTCTTTCATACGTTTTTGTTTCGTTTTCACTGGAGACGGGTTTCAGTGGGTAAACACATATTTCTACTTGGAAAATTATTATACCGATTATTGGACACAAATCGACAACACACTGTAAACCAGAGCGTAGTTAACGAAACCAAATTTTAATAAATCGCTTTAAAAACAGAAGATCTTCCAGTGCACACAAATATTACATGGTCTATAGCAGACACCAGTCGCCATTTTCAAATTAGTAAGAAAATTTTTTTGACGTTGTTTTTCTTGGATTGTGTTTTGACGGTGTTGCGTTGGTTATGCTGAAAGTTGCCCGTACCTACCACACGAAACGGTTTTCAGCAATGACAACTGTGTAGGCGCGGTAATGGATGAGTTCAATGCAGCTGTTCAAATAAGTAATAATGTCTACTACAGAGATGAATGAGTAAAAGAGATGGATATCTTTCGTTCGTCTATCCCTCCAAAACCCATTTGTTTACATTGTTGTTTTTGTAATTTCAACCCCCGTCTGTGAATACGTGTGAGGTACAAAAAAGCATGTTGCTAATGGCTGGCCAACATTCCTTTTGGTTTTATGGGCATCGCGCTCTTCAATTGTTTTGTGTTTGGTATTAAACTTGTTGGGTTTTTGTTAACGCTTCGATTAAAATAAGAAAAATAGTGAAATATACATTTCGGAATAGCGAATTCTTGCATTAAAGTCCAATTCATGAACTCACATACACTAGAAAAGATATGAGCATATGTGCGTGACTTCATGAATTTTACGGGAAAACAGCTTGTAGGCAGCCGCCTTTCCACTGGAAAGATATATATCTCTATATTCCATTATCTTTGGTCTACTAGCTGAACACCAGACGTTATTTGGTGTGGTGCGCTGAATAGCTAGCAGTGGGTAATCGACCGCTTTCACAATGTTTTACCCAGAATTTCAAATTAATTTTCTTAAAAGAAACAGCATAAACTTGAGGACATAGTTATATCGTAAACTGTCCAAAAAGTTCTGCAAGTTGTAGGTTAGGTCAAAAGTTGATATAAAAGAGAAATGTATCGTACGGCAACGGCAATCGCGATTGTATTGATATACAGTCGCTGCCAGGTACCTACCAGAACCTGTGCAGAAATGGCTTCAAATATCAATTTAGGGAAAACTGTTAATCAGTAGATAGAGCTCAAGGTAAATGTGATATGACAAAAAACTTTTTGTTGCTTTTCTGTTATTTCCAAATGAAAAGCAGTACAGACCAATCCAATTGATATCGAAATAGACCATTATATGCAAATATTCCCAAAAATAATATTTAATGCACACTTAAAGTGAAACTTGTCAGCACTTATTTCCATGGCTACCAATTTGGTGAAACAAAATTTCGTTGTTATGTTTTTATTTTCGATTTGTATTGAGCTGTTTTATCGCTGTGCCGGATAGAAAAACCGTTTTTATTTATTACAATCTTTAATTTCTATTAAAAATATAACTTCATTTGCTAAGAAAATCAGTGAGGAATGGTAATATCATAAAGTCGTACTATTTTTTGCCTTTAGCTCGTTGAATTTTCCACCATATTCGTTACAAGCTTCAGCAAACTGGTTTTGACAATTCAAAATAATAGGGTATGTGCGCACTCAATTGATATTTAATATATTTTATTTTAAGGAGTTTTTAAATAATGCTAACTCAACTGGCAGCAAAAGATTATCCTTTATTGCTGAGTGGTATCAAGAGGAAGCTGGCATAATTCGTTCATTTTTAATAACATTCTATCCGGGCGACCAATCTCTCGAAGTGGTAAGTGGAAAGAAATTATCGAAACATGGGTACTCCTTTTATAACACCATATTTAGTTTGAACAAAAATCAAAGAAGACCTTTTTACGTCGCACCAAAATGCCCGAAATAACAGTCAAAGACTTTTTTATTGGCTCGAAAATCAGTGTCTTTGGTAGACAATTCGATATTGTCGACTATGGAGATGATGTGACCAAAAATAGCTTAGCGAAATTTCGCACTCGAACTTTTATGCTCTTGAAACACAACGTTGTACCGCGACTGGGGCAAGTGCTGTCGCGACTTGTAGAAAGTGACGTTCGCATTAGTGAAGGTGTCATGGTGAGATTTTCTCCCGACATGGCAAGGAAGTTTTTAGGCGAAGAAAACAAAGGTGATGTCAAAATGGCGTAAGTTTGTTTTGAATTTTATCTCTCAGATATGAATGATAACCCTAGATTACCTATTTAAAGTGTTCTAATGAATGAACTATTGGCCGGACCGTCAATAGGATTCATCTTGATTGCGGATAATGTCATGGAAAAAGTGAAAGCCTGTCAAAATCAAACCAAAGATTCCTATGTAACGGACGTCCATCCATCTTTGAGGCAGTTGTTCGAAGAAGATGATTTTCGAAACGGTATATACTGCTCTCAGTCGGAAAATGATGCTAATAGGGAGATCAGTTTTTTCTTCAGTTCAAAGAGTGGTTTAAGCCTGACCCCCACCTGTCATAACACAACACTGGCTTTGATAAAGCCGCACGCAATTAAAGAGGGTAACTATTGGCCAAATAATGATTTGAACGTTTCCTTGATTTGCGAAAACATTTCCAGGTAAACTCGGCGAAATCATATCAGAAATCACAAACCGTGGCTTTAGGATTAACGCTCTTAAGATGCAGCTCTTGGAGCGTGTCAACTGTGAAGAGTTTTACGAAGTTTACCGTGGGATACTACCGGAGTATATTGTATGTAATTTCTCTCTTCTGCTTCTGTAAGTTTCAATCAGTTTTGTCTATTAAAACCCAGCAAATGGTGTCCCAATTAGCCAGCGGGGTCTGCATGGCTTTAGAAATTGCCAACAAGGACGATTCCATAGATTCCTATAAGGACTTCCGAGAATTTTGTGGACCTATGGATCCAGTAAGTAAATGGTTACAATTTTAAAATCCCTTCACCAAAAGACCTCCGTCCTTATAGGAAGTGGCCAAACTACTGCGACCCGCCTCGCTTCGTGCCAAGTTTGGCACGAACAAGGTTTTGAATGCAATCCACTGCACCGATCTACAAGAGGATACCGCTTTGGAGGTTCAGTATTTTTTCAAAATCATTGTAGACACGTAAACATATTTTTTTTTGTTCAATTTTTGGTTTTATTTTTTACAACTTCCGTCCTTAAGTCTGAATAAAACAAATTAATTAGTCTATCACATATTCTCGTTGATTAAGCTGCTGCTGCTTAGATTCTTTACGATCTGGTTGGTGTCCTCAGTTATATACAGATTTTCCTCCGATGGTACTCGTTGTTCGAGTAGGTACTCGTAGGCTAACAAAGCGAATACAATTATACAGATGATCATCAGAACTGCATAGAAGAAGTACTCGGCACTCTGGGGGGCGGAAGAATGTCAGATATGATTGAACAAGTTTTTGCTTAGTAAGTGACAAACCTGTGATTGGAATATGTCGATTTCGGTTATCAGAACCACAATGAGATTTCCGAAAGCGTTATTAAGGAACCAAGCCGCTGTCACAACAGATTTCATTGACAGAGGAGCCTGAAATGCACACAGGTTGAATGTTAAAACTAGTATCTCATGGGGAATGAGAGTGTAAGGAGTATTTAGGTAGCGGAAAGACGGATCTTGTGTATGTCAACTCGTAGCCGTTGGTTTAGTTATATTATTTAGACAGCATCACAATGTTTTCAAGGTGGGGTTGTTGTTGTTAACAGAAGACGTTTACATGCACCAATTTACGATCCACTACCTTACAAGAGATCCCCAATGGCTTACTTGAGTGAAAGCAAACTGCAAACCCGGAATGGATAGAAACAGCTCGCCCATCATTAGAAGCACAAATTGTGGCACCTGCCAGACAATATTAATAGATTTGACTGGTTCTGTCTGTAAAGGCAAATACAATAATTAGTCGTTATTAGTTTGTGTTCTGGAAAGGTGTCTTCAACTTACGTAAATGTACTCCTGCAGAACACCTGCACAAATGAAAGAAAATGCTGAACACACTCCGCCTACGGTGACGCTTTGCAGAGCATTCATTTCGATTCTGCAACGCTTCAAGATCGGTGCCAATACATACGACCACAGTGGTATCAACACAAATAGAAATATCGGCCCCATTGCTTTGGCCTGATCGGCTTGTATAGTCACTGTGCCAATGGTTGTGTTCATCTGTGTTGCCTGAAAAGTCCAACTCGAGTCTTGTTGCGCTAACAGAGCGAAGTATATCGGCAGCGGTATAAACAGTTTTGATAGCTAAACACATCAGAAATAAAAGAACGGGCAGGAATGCGATATCCAAACAATATACCTTGAGGACCTTTGAAACATCACAAACGAACGTTTCGTCATACCGACCAACAGCATGCTCTAACCAGTAAGCCCTTCGAGCACTGTCACGCGACCATTTAGTAACCAAAGCGTGTCTTATACACCCATAAAACTTCACGAGTATATTCTCTTCAGATAGCTTCTCTGGTCTGTAGTACATCTTGCCAAGCGTGAAGAAAACTACAACAAAATAACATTCAGAAAGCCGTAAGCACAAAATGCTTACTGACTCACACCACGATGCCAAGAATGAAGAGCCAAGGGTTCCGAACACAGCTGGATAGCATCCCGCCTTGCTAAAGCATGTTGTGTTGGCTCTGATCATCGGTGGGAAGATTTTACTTAGGAATATCCCGAAGTAATACGCAAAATAGTAGAGAGAAAAATATTCCGCCAACAGATGGCTCTGTTCGGGAACTTTGAACTGCAACCCTCCGAGCGAGGTGATACATGCTCGAACTGATCCATTTCCAATCGAGATCAGAAGTAGAGATATGGAAACTAGAACTCTGCAAACATTTTACTAAGCATGTGGGAATATATTCAAAATTTATGACAACTTACGTGGCCGACACTCCAAATGATGGAAATGATGTAAGTACCATGAAACCCCATCCAAAGGCGTAAATGGAACAGAATAGCGATATGGTACGAACATTTCCCAAATAGCTGTCCGCAATGATAGCTCCAAATATTGGACAGAACTGTCCGAAGAAGTTAAACACATGCAGCATTACCGTAGAAAGGTTCTCACTGAAGAATAAGTCATCCCGCAGGAAGAGGGCCAAAATGGCTGAGGGGGAGAATAAAACGGTTAAGACTTATCAATGTGGTACTGTTAAAATATAGGCCTTTTCAAAAATAAAAACAAGCGGTTGATTATTGCAGGCCAGATATAGGTTGCAATGTGATGCAGTTGTGCCAAATATTTGCTAACTTAAGGCTCGTGTACTCTGAAACTGTTGCAGCGATAGATAAAAATGAAATTTGAATGATGATCGCCACACGTAGATAGAACGTTCGTTGATACTTCGCCTTTGCTGTGTTTCGTTCGTCAGTGCGTTGACCCAAAAATTGTTGATATTCCCCGAGATAGACGGAGAAAGTTCAAACAATTAACAAATAATTACCACAGAGAGGAACATATTTTTGTTTCCTTTACCTTTCGAAAGGTGAACTCATTTTTTGCTATCCGGTAGCGAGCATTTGCATTTATATCAATTTGTTAGTGGCATCGATTGATCTTAAAGCGATATTTTTATTAACATTATAACTGACATTAGGATGAAGCAGCTAAATTCAGAAAACAAATCGCAACTTAAGTTACATTTATCTCGATAAATCATACAATCATCATCAGGCACAAGTTATCAATTGTCGTGATTCACACTTTCTGCTGTCCTTGACTAAGGTACACAAATATAAACCGATAACGAATCTCAGTTTTAAAGTTGTTCAACCGCGAATATGTGTATAACACTGATTGATTTGCTACTCACTCCGAATTCCATTGGCAGAGAAAGCTTCGAAGAATTTCGTCACCAAAACGAATACAACAGCAACTGGATATCTGTAGCTAGGTGGTGGCAGGAACTGTGTCAGATCATAGTGCGTATCCTTCTTGCTACCGCCAATCAATGGAGCAGCTGCCACATGAAAAGTTAATCGTACTATATAATTTTGAAACTTAATCTTCAAACTCACTCTCTTCACAGTCGGTAGACGTTGTGCCAAACATATTTTCCTATCTGCGATGTTTGCTTCCCTTTTTTGAATCACTAATCAGAACCACCATGGGGAGTCAGCAGGGATGGTTGAAAGAATCGAGAACAAACAATCCAGAAATTGAGTAGGATTTACAATGTACAATGTACCGCTTCAGATAAACATTGTTGCGGCTATGCCGTCTTCACAAGAACATTCCCCTAGGCAGACTGATAAGACAGCTTATTTGTCTAAGCTGTGGAGTATTACACCTTGCAAGTTCTGTGGAGCGTTTCTTCCTATTTCGGTGCGTTCCCGCGTCGTGTGTATAATCTTGCAGCTTTATCTTTGAGCAAATAAGTTTTTTTCCGTTTTTCTTCTTTTTAATCTTATTGCGCACGAATGCGAACCAAGAATGATCAAATGAAAAAATATGCAAGTAAAACACCAGAAGAAATAAATGCAAGATAACCGATGAAAAAAGATGCTAAATCGCATATGGAAAACAAATCAACGTGTGTAGGAAATTTGATATCTGTCGCACAGATCAGATGCACGTCTCGAAACAAAAAGACGTTAAACTAAAGCAGAGTGCAACAGTGCTGTCGATGTCGACCATTTAAATCGTACTGCAGCATTGTTTTCTTGATTTCATTTCCATCGCCTACTTCGTGGTCACACAAACTATAAATACAAAAATGTGGTTTGGTTTAAATGAGGAATTTAATAGGGAATCTGTAACATTAGTAGTATTCAAAAATTCGGAAATTGTTTACAGTTACTTTTACTTGCCTGACAAGTAGGGTTGACAGAAATATTAGGTTTATTTAACGTGGCAGCACTAGTGCCCACTAGTGCGCACTGAGAAGTGTCAGCTAATTTTCACGCCTGTCAAAAACCCTGAAAATTCGGCTTCTATAGGCGTGTTTTTTTGAGCTTCGTTCTCAGCAAAGCAAAGTAAAGTTGGGATATCGGCACGCAATTACAACAACTCACTCTACTTGACACTTCGAGACTCGCAGTAGTTATTGTAATTTGTGTGCTGAAAATCTTACTTTACTTGGCTTTGCTGAGAACGAAGCTAAAAAAAAACACGCCTTATATCGAACGCAAAATGGTGCCTGTTTTTGACATTGACAAATATTTAACTTTTGGTAACACTTTTTTCCGATTATTGTTAAAAAAAATGAGTGAACTCAATTTAGAATTTGAGTTTGCTATAATGCAATTAGTTGATAAAAGCGTTCGGAATATAGATGATGAGTTTGAAAATGAATAACAGCAAGCGACAAATTAACTGGGGTCAGTTCAGGGCACAACTGGGGTGCCATAGAAGTCATGTCAAACACAGGTTTTCTGCACCAGAGCGAGTTCAGTGCTATCTCGAAGGCAATAGGGTCAACCCAGTCAACCCAGTCAACCCACGTCAAACAAACCAACAATTCTCAACAAATCGGGAGAATCAGAAAAACCTCATTACCTCAGAGTACAAAACAAATGTATAGTTTTATTTCAGAGTTTTCTTTAAAATAACATTTCATTATGATTTACGTACATGGGCAGGAAATTTGAGAGAAAACAAAATGTCGGTTTCCGAAAAATATGTATGGTACCGGCTGATTTTCCGTTACTTGCCTACAAGCCATATACTTACGAAGTGTTCACGATTTGGTATTTAGTATTGTTGCATAGAAATTTGTTTTGACAAATGTCACATAACTTCAAAATATTCGGCTCACCAACGCACTCGCACAAAATATGTGCCACTTTTGCTGTGGGCAAAGTTGTTGGCAGCGTTCATACAATTTTATCCATTAAATTTTAAATTATTTGTAATGTTTGGCCTGTTTAGATAGGGTGGTTCATTGTAAAATAATCACTAAAAAGAACCGTTGAAAGTAATATACCACGAAAAATGAATGAGCTGCCATAACTCAAAAATTATAGAATAAAGTTAAGTTTTTCCCTGTAATTGTTATTGTTTTTTTATAAAAAAAACATTATTCCCCCAGTAGTCGAACACTAGCTTCATAAACCCGAACATAAAGTTTCCTTACTTCGAACGCTAGATTTCGTGTAAATAAAGAAAATGAGAAGAATCCATTTTGTTGTTTTTATTTAAAATATAAAAAAACGACTTTAAAGGAAATAAATAAATAGAATTCACAAATAATTAAAAATATATTAATTCAGTCTAGAAGTTTGAAATAAATCTTAAAATTTAAACGCAAAATTTGCATACAAAATCTTTATTTTGAGCCTCGTTCAATGTCATGGTACAGAGTTCGGTACACGCCAATGTTTTTTAGCCCATTTCTTCAACATCCGTGTCGAGCTCATCTTCACAAACTCCGCAAGATTATTTGCGATGCTTGCTGAAATTTGGTTTACCTACAGTTTTGATGGTGGGTTGCGTAGGTACGGAAATACAATTTCAGGGGTAATGTTACTCCATTTGCGCTGAATTTCAAAAGAACCTTTAAGTTATCTTTTTCATTTGATAATTTGACATCATACAAATTTCGAAAGCCTTTGGGACTAATAACTTTCCCAGTTTTGGCGGCTAACTGAAGGATGTTTCATCCCCATTCAAAGTCTGTGAAGGATCGTCTAAAATATCTTCAGCGTTCGTTTCTATTAAAATGGTTTCCAAATCACGGAACCATTTTCGAATGCTTTCTTTTATTTACGACAGCTCTGGCTTTACATATAGATTCAGATTTTCGGAGACTTAACTCTTTATGACGCTTCAAAAAACTATAATACCACTCTTTCCTGGTCGATCGTCTTTGAAAGGAGTTGCTCGCTTTACATCCCTTACTATTTTTTGAACCACATCTAAGAGTTTGTTTGGTTTTTGGGGGAATCCGCACTTTGCAATATTAATGAACCGATCTACGACCTCACTTTCTGTAAGGACTGTGGAAGGGCCAAGGGCCCATTCGCTTAAATCCTTCTGCAATCCTTCCATGAACCCTATTATGAAGTGTTGGGAACACCAAACTCCCTAATCGTTGCTCGAATTTTTAAACCACCCTCACGAATAGCCTTTAAAGCGATTGAAAGTGAAGCTTCACTATAAATCTGGTATTTTCGTTTCATTCTGTCTGAAATAACTCAGGTTCCAAAGTAATTTAAGAAAGGATGAAACCTGTTCCGACAAAGGAAACCAAAAATATAAAGTTTTCTTGAACCGAACACTGAGGAAAAAAGTGTTCGAATACTGGCCCCAAAGATGTCGATATAATTATGCAAAGAAAAACACTAAAATAAATTTTCGATTCTGTAATATTCATTATTTAAGGGGAAAACTTCTTTTGGAACCAAGCTTCTTCGAGTTTCTTAAAGAAGCTTGGTTCCCTGTGATCAAACGGTCAAGAAATAATAATATTATTAACTTTTCAGTTAAAAAACTTTACTAAAAATACATAAAATAGATATAACGAACATTGAAAATAAACATTTACCTGCATTTTCAAACAAAAAAATATTCCTCCGACACTAGCAATAGTTTTTTTTTTCTACTGAACCCGCACTCCCTGAAGACTCAATTTTAACTGCAATTTTGAAACGTTAACAATAATATTGTACTAGTTGATCTTGCAAAAAAGATTAGCATTTTGCGTTTGTAGCGGCCATATTATTCACTCCGGGTGTAAATCAGATTTAAGATAATTTTACACCCGTTCATTTATTTTGAACCCGGCAATTTAAAATCCATATCCATAATATTCACTCAAAAACATGCATTAAACCCGTTGGATTAAACATGGATTTAAATGCGGATTTAAAACAGTTTATGCCGATTGTGACCCGTTTTAAACCTGCGTAATGTCATATCTTACAAAAAATGACATTTGTTTTTTGTTGATTGTCACTTGGAAATTTATTTTATTTGTTTTGGGCCCAGTTATATTTTAAGGTGCATTAATTATGCCGAAATTTCAGTCAAATCATCGAATGTAGCCTCCAAAATGCCTCTTTTTTCAGCACGAAATATTAAATCCCATCGTATTAAACGCTGTCAAGTTTAAAAAAACTGGGTTTATGTTCGGGTTTAACGACTGAATATTATGGACTTGGGTTTTGGTTTTTGGTTAAACTTACTTAAACGGGTGTAACCTTAAACCCGGATTAAAGGAAGTGAATAATATGGCCGTAGGAGTTGAAAATCTTAAAAATATACAGTTTACACAGCTTGTTACAAAAAAGTGTTAGACTACTGGGAGTGTTCGGAATTAGGCGACCCTACCCTAATATTTTTTTTTTAGAACAATTATTTTTGATTCCAGACTCTTCAAATCTTTTCTTTTTGCCCAATGGAAAATGACATTAATTTCTTTGTTGATATATCAAACCATATACTACATGTACTATAAATGAAGAAAGAAAATACATTGAAGTCAATTAAGGTAGACGATCTAACTAATTGTATGCAGTGATATATCAATCAAATTAAATTTATTTCTCTCTATAGGTCAAAGTAATATTTTTATTAAATACACATACAAAGTTGACAACTTTCAAATTAATATGACATGCGACAGTGAACTTTTAAAACGTATGACGCTGAATATCACCTTGTCAGCATGTCATTAAAATGAAATCGAAAACAAGTTTTTTACTCTTTAAAGCTTCATGACTATGCCTAACAATAAATACAAGCTCGTTAACTCTGCTGTGTCCTGGTTTACTTATTTTTATTATTATTTGTGTAATAAAAAATTAAGTGACAAATGACAAGTTTACTAACGCGTCCACGGAAATTTAACTTCCTACAAATATAGTCAAATAAACTAGAATGCAAATTCGAACTTGTGTATAATTCCTTTGCTTTTCTTATGTTTACAGCCCGTACGCAGTCCAAATTATATAGCTTTATTATTAAACATTTCGGCGCGATAAAAACAAGCTGAAGAGGGTTATATACCGTACACGAAAAACCTCGATAATGCTATCCTCTGTACCTACATCAATCTAGAGACTCACAAGATTTGTAAAGACATATTGTTAAAATGTTTCCAATTTTATTTATCAAAAAATATAAATATATAAAAAAAAATATTTAATACTAAAATAAGTCCAAAATTTCCTCCTTTGGTACTGACGCTTTGTGTGAATTTTCCTCATTTGGTATTGTAACTGTTGGCGGCTTAAATTCCGGAACTGTATGAAATTGGTGTTCTGACAAATTCTCGTAACTTGCAACGCCCAAATACGTTGGATGAACTGGAGTCAATTGACAATATGTAGGAGTTTCTGTTTTGCAATTAGAAGAGGTCTTAGCTTTTTGAATAACATTCATAATTTCCATTTTAGTTGGAAATTTCAAATCATCGGAGATTTTTTTCAATTCTGGCAACAATGAAAGTAGGAACATGCGATCTTCGTCCGTCTCTGATAGTTTTTCCATATCTTCCCGGGCTTGTATGGATTTGCACAGTGCATTGATTAATTCATCGCTGCCATTGCTAGGTTCTAGTTTTCTTTTTCTATTTAATCTGATTGTGGATGTAGATTCTGGATGGAGAAAGCTTTGCGGGTTTTTCATGGTAGACGAGGCTTCACGGTTTCCCTGTTCTAATGGCGTTCTAGTTGTTGTCTCGTTTTGCAGCAAGTTAGAAGCTTCTTGTTTCAAATTCTTGGCGTTTGAGGAATTGTGTACAGTTGTCTTTAAAAACAACATGTTTTCATAGTATACATAGGGGCTTTTACGGACTGAATCCAATCCATTTGCTGAGTTTCTTATCCGGCGGACTTCCCTAGCAAAGCTATCACGTATATTCTTCCACTTTTTCTGAAGATTTAGACCTGAAATAAATGAAAATGGGCTATAGAAAAGGTATTTTTTCAGAAGTTTTATTAGCTGCTCCCCACATGAAGTATTTGTTAAGTAAAAAATCGGTTACAAATAACTTAATAGTATATCGCCTTCTATTAGCCAAGTTCACATAATGGTTCCAAAGCAACCAGTAGCGTAGTTGGGATCCTGTGACGTGCATTTGAAGCTGTCATCAAAAGAGCTCAAATAACTTGGTTACTAGTTAGGTAGGTACCTATGTTGCTTGTTTGATTTTATTCCAAATTCACAACATTGTGCTGGCAACACATATGCAGAAATTCTGCAGTGCTGCAAGCAAAACAGATGTGCAGAAAATTATTTGACATGCCTTGCATCGACTAATATGGCTACTGTCATTTACCGACTAAGAGGCTGATGTGTTTCCAAACAAAACAAAAGCAAATAGAGACATGTTACAGTGTATTCTAATCTTGCTACATGTCTTTTGGGAATTACACGCTGTCTCCACTTGCGATGAGTTCAGAGTATGCGATAGAACATGTTTTCAATATCACAAGTGGAGAACGTTATAGCAGCTTTGTTGCCATAGTTTGCGATAAAAAGCATGTTTTTATCGCATACCATCTATGACATACTATAAACACCAGAAAGCTGTCATTTTGTAAGTGGAGACAGCGTGTAAGGTATGGTCACCGTATCTATAGCATACTATAAAGAGAAGAACAGCTGTCATTTTGCTGTCAATTAATTTTGAAATCAAAATTTGCTAAAAATTTTCAAATTGAATTAATCAGTTAACGCTTCAAGTTTTTTTTTTTATAAATATAAAAATTACAGAATTAAAAATATAACAGGACCAATTCTTAAAACTAATTAATAATTATTTCCATTTTTTTGTTGCTATTTCCACGTCATCCACATACGCGAACTGTCAACTTAGTACTCAGTCACGAATTTCTTGACTAGATTCGTCGGCTACCCCTCCATAGACTTCAACTGAAACAGCTGCTTACATGACCGATTTCGACCAATCAAAACCGAGATTCACTTACGGCCATATTATTCACTCCGGGTGTAACTCAGGTTTAAGTTAATTTTACATCCGATCATTAATCCGCAATTTTTAAACTCGATAATTTAAACCTATGTCCATATTATTCACTGAAAAACACGCACTAAACCCGCTGGATTAAAAATGGGTTTAAATGCGGATTTAAAACACTTTAAACCGTTTTTAATCCGTTTTAAACCCACGTAATGTCAAATTTCACAAATAATGACATTTTTTTTTTGTTTGTCACTTGGAAATTGATTTCATTTGTTTTGGGTATATTAATTATGCCGAAATTTCCATCGAATCATCGAATGGGTTAAACTCACTTAAACCCGGGTGTAACCTTTAACCTGGATTAAAGGGAGTGAATAATATGGCCGTTACTAAACTAGATACTTGAACGTCCCCAGTGTGTTAGGCGTGTTTTTTTTTTAGCTTCGATCTCAGCAAAGCAAAGAAAAGTAGGATTTTCAGCACGCAGTTACAACTACAGTGAGTCCTCGAAGTGTCAAGTAGAGCCTATACCTAGTTGTTGTAATTGCGTAATGAAAATCCTTTACTTTGCTGAGTTCGAAGCTAAAAAACAGGCCTATTGCAACATACTCCGATTGCTTCACGTAGGTTTCGGTACCTATCTAATTCTTTAAGATGATTGGTCTTACATTCGAATTTACGCGTAGACTAAAGTCAAACCAAAGCACAAGCAATACCTACTTTAAAACAAAAAATCAAATTAAGCGCACGACCTATGAATGAACTATTGCGATTTAACCTTAAGATTGCATAAAGATTTCTATTCGTTAAATTCTTAAGTGGGAAACAGAAAATGACAAACAGAAAAGTGGACCCCAAGTTCACTTTAATGCAAAGAGTTACCTACCTACTTCTAGTAAGGTATAAGGTTTAGGTTCTCACTTCATTGCTGTCCATGGTAGGCGAAATTTAATCAAGTTGAACACAGTTTAAAACATGTAGGCAATTTAAATTCGATTAAATTAGATGACTTTTAAAACATAAACTGACCACCCTCCACTGCGTATTTAACTCACACACAAATGAAAAAAACACCCGGAGATATGAAATAGAACCCAGCGACTGATAGAGGCAACTTAAGTCAACTACAAGAATATCTTTTTCGTTGCTCTTGGCATCTAGTGGTTGCAATATTAATTAGAAGAAATTCAATAATTCAAGAACAGAGATCTCTTAAATTGTTTGAACTTGATTGCGGTGATCGCAAAAAAATATGATTTTGTCATCCTACATTATATACTTAGGAACTTCCAAAAACATATGTTTTCTGTACAATTATGAGAGCATAGTTGGTATTGGTATGTGCCTACATTATGAAAATCTAAAAATATCTTACAAAACATAAACAAAAATATACTTTGTCTCTACCCATACCCACCACCAAGCACCAAACTCCACCAGTTCATACAAGAGCCAGATGTCAATTTTCATGGGCGTTTTCTAACTTCATAAACGATTTCCAAGTAAACTCAAATATAGCACCCATGTATAGCCGATACTGAACACAAATACCAAATTAAATAATCAAGTATGAAGATATTCACTTACGCAATTCCTTTTTATCTTTCTCCGTTGAGTCTGCTTCACTAAAGAGATTCGCTACTTCTCTCCAAAGTGTTCTCTTGAAGTCGCGGTTACTGTATTCTTTGAGAGACATGTCCCAAAGCGCCGGGCGTTTTTCGATTTCAGAAATAAATTCTCGCGTGTTGTTGTAATTCATGATTGAAAGAAAAAGCGTTTTCAGTTAATCGCACACAAATTAAACGGCGTTTTCTGGCAACCGCGCACGTCTGGTCGCTGTACAAATCGCACAAACACTGTCGCTGTCGGTTGCTGTCGCACTGGCAGTTGGTTTGAGTATACATATACAAATTCCGTTTGTTGGTCGCTGGCGACAAGCTAGTGGTCGCGTTGCACAAAAAGGAGCCATATGTGATGAAGTGTGTTTACTGTTAATGCAGGGCAGGCGGACAAAAGCAAAAAAAACTTATGAACAAAACAAATAAAACGCCGAAAGTGTGCCTGTGTGTGCATTGAGCATGTATTTTTGTGTGCTTTGCTTATTTTGTGCACGCGGCCAGTCGCGCTTAGCTTGCTGCAAATACAAAAAAAAAACAATTATCGCACGGTTCGTCTTCGTGGTTATTTGGCTTCACAGTGGGTTGCCAAAGTACGTTTTTTAAGTGGATTCGTTAAGATAAGGGTAGGCATATTTGTTAAAATGAATGCACCTTAGTGAAAAATGAAATTAATGTCGTTTTCCATTGGGACAAAAAATCAATCTTTTTTTTGATTCGGATCACTTTTTGCAAATCTCGATATTTTTTCAGATTTGCACATGCTACCACAAATACAGCACAGCTGTTTTACGTCATTTAAAGAAGTTTGTTTTAAAACAAATGTGCAAAGTTCCGTGAAAACCAAAATAAAGAAATATATAAATAGCAGTGGACATAGTTTTGGAGGAATTATTATCTTCATTGTCTTCCTCATCATCTGGAAAGTACGAATCACCAAAGCTACTCCATTTGTATCTACACAGAGGAAACATTTTTCAAGCCGATTTCCATGGTTGATTTTACCAAAAACAAATGCAATTTGAACAGCTGATATTGTTGTCAAATAACGCACTAATCCATTTACAAAAGCAGATCAATTTCATTGCATGTTCCATGAGCCGCATAAAATCTGAGATCTGAAAAAGATTTTTGGTGGTCCCAATGGAAAACGACATTAAGTGACGTGAAACAGCTGTGCAAGGTATATTGGTACTTGTGGCAGGATGTGTAAATCTGAAAAAATATCGAGATCTGCAAAAAGTGATCCGAGTCCAAAAAAAGATTGATTTTTTTCCCAATGGAACGCGAAAAGTGATTTAGTTAAAAAAAAAATTATTTCTTGTCCCAATGGAAAACCACTTAAATAGGTAATTCTCTTCGTTTTCTTTTTCCTCTACGAAAGCATTTAAGAGGTGGTGTGTTCATACTTTTGTGTTCTCCATCGGATTAATTGATTATTATTACTATTGTCACTCATACAGCAAAACAAAGTAAAGTAGGATTTTCAACAGGCGATTACAACAACTACGTTTGTAGACTTTGAGAATGCAGAGTAGTTGTTGTGATTGCGTGCTGAAAATCCTACTTTACTTTGCTTTGCTGAGATCGAAGCTCAAAAAAACACGCCTGTAATTAAATAATGAGAACATTATTCGAACTACCCCGGAAATTAAATATTTAAAAGCAAAGATGTTTTTAAATGACAGACAAACGACAGCACTGGCTGACAGGTATATTCGTTATAACCTCCTCTTCCGGTCAGCAATTTTGCTGAATGTGTCAAAAGGTATGTTTGCTTCGAAAAAAAGTTGCAAAAACTTTAACGGAATAGACAAATCAAAATCATACTTATTAATGATATGATTTGCCTATGATTAACAAGTTTTCAAGAGACTGGAGGAAACTGTAAAGAATGCTCTAAGCGTTTTCGAGAAAACTTGGTTTTTGGTGTGATAGGTAGTTGTTTGGTTGATAATTCCAAATCAGTGTTTCTTCCTCTTAAGTAGGTATCTCAGAATTTATTCCAATGCACACCGTCTGAAATGCATATATTGATGGTGTCATTTATTTAGATATCCATTCCAAATTAATATAAGGCTTGCATGCATTTGGTACCGTTTATCATTGGGCGTATGTCCTACGCAAAAGAAATACACATTCACTTCCGCAGATCGAATCAAATCCAGACATTGTGGCACTGTGGATATTTATAGCTGCAGACGTTCAAAAGGCAAGTTACTGCTTGTATGTCATCACATGCCCTAGAGTCCATCTTTAGCTACACGCTTATCAACTTCACTATAATACTTTAGATAACCCCATCGGTTCTTTAGATATTTATACCAATTAAATTCGCAAGACAATGCACTACTTTCGGAAAAGAGTTTATTTTATTCGTTCGCTTCGTTTGAAACAACAGTCATCCGTCACTTACAGATTTTTCTTAATTTTGTTGTTGATTTGTAACAAATGAAAATTGAACGTACTCCCTGGAGATATGAGATGGAAAAATGATTGAAAGCTAGTGTGGGCCCCAAATAATAATTAAACAGCAACGCATCTGTTCCGCTACTACTCCTCCAAATTAGACTAATTTCTTCGCTTCGAAGAAGCTCTTCAAGTGCCGCATTTGCCAGAATCCCATGACTACCAAGACAATAGTTTGTGCCAGCGACCACCAAAGCACTCGTGAGTTGGTGCTCTCACTTGTGTGCCTGAAGCGCTCTTCCCTGTATCGCTGATAGTTCTGCTCCTTGGTGATTTGCTCAACTTGATCCAAAAGCTGACGAATACGCAGTTGCAACTCGGATAGTTTTTCCTTTTGAGCTACATTGGCATAATCAATGGCATGCTCTCCCACCTGAATGTCCAAATGGACGCGCAGCTGTGATCCACTGAACCACGCAGTACTGTTGGAGAACATGCAAATGACGTGCTCGCCCGGGGTGTGCGATGTGAATGAGATGCGACCCTCCGAACTGTAGACACGAGATAAGATCAACTTATCGTCACTATCGCGCACCTCAACATGCATTCCAATATTTGGCGATGATGGCATGAATCCATTCGAACGAGGATCATACAGTTCTACCTTGTAATTCACTGAGGAGAAATAAGTCTTGTTATTCAATTGTTGAAATTGGAATAAGTTATGTGAGACTGCTTACCAATGACAGTGGTCTCATCGGGCACTTCCTCGATAAAACATTTCCTTTCCGTCTCCGCGATATGGAAGTACAAACCGAAAACTGAGTTTATGGTACAGAGTAGAAACACAACATATGCAATGTATTTGTACATGTTTTATTCTTTGTTGCGGTGGATTATTTGCGGAAAAACCTAATTATTTTCTTATTTTTTTAGAATTGCCGACACGTCATGAGAAATTTCGATGCTAAACGGATGAATAAGAAATGAATTGGTTTTGACAGTTGGCAAAATTTCGTTGAGTTGGATGAATTCTAGTCATGTTTGTGCCAACGTCAATGGATAGTCTCCGCAAGCAACAAAATTCAATAAGTATATATTCCATTAATTTTAATGAAAAACCTTAGGTACTGTAAAAATGAATATCAACAATAAATTTAAAGATATTTATTGCTTCCTATACTTAAGCAAATATGGTAATTAATATTATATAGAACATTCTGGAACACAAATTAAAATCTATATTAATATTAGTCGTTTTTTATTGTCTTCCTTTCTCACTGTGCTTAATGAAACACATTGCCAAATGTCAAGTAAATTTGTTCACATATGTGTTATATATTTATTATACCATTCATAATTAAAAAGTTGGAAACCCTACCTGCTATGAAATGAAATGAAATGAGCATGGGTACGTGACTGCAAGAATTTTACGGGAAAACAGCTTGTACGCAGCCGCCCTTCCACTGGAAAGTTATATATCTCTGTATTCCATTATCTTTGCAGCAAGCACTAAACCAAAGATAACGCACATATGCTCATTTCTCTTCTAGTATATGTGAGTTCCTGAATTGGACTTTAATGAAAGAATTCGCTATTCCGAAATGTGTATTTTACTATTTTTTTTTATTTTTATCAAAGCCTTAACAAAAACCAAACAAGTTCAACACCAAACCCAAAACAATTGAACAGCGCGATTCACAGACGGGGGTTGATATTACAAAAACAACAATGTAAACAAATGGGTTTCGGGGGGATAGACGTACGAAAGATAACCATCTCTTTTATTCATTCATCTCTGCACTAAACTTCGTTTTTCTTTTTACATTCACACTGTGAAAAGTTAACGAACATCGATTAGTTGACTGGCTATTTATGTGACGTTTCAAAATTTGTTGACGTCTCATATCCACATCCATTACCATTTCTCACCTTCAAGAGCTTCAATTTGTAAAGAAAATGGATTTAATTCTTTTAATTGGAATTGCCACTGCCCTCTTAGTGGTGATAATAACGCTTTACTTCTTCCAGAGAAAATCTGGCAAACCGGGTAAGTGCAACAATTTCCAAATGTCCTTTGCATCTCATTATAAAATGCCTACTTCAAAACAGTTGGAAAAGAAGCAGAGCAACAACGAAATCGAGCAGCAGCTCCTGCTCGCCCAGTAGAAGGTATTCCACGACGAGCACAAATAGCTCGTAATCAGCGTAACCGGCTGCGAAATAATGCTGCGGCAGCGGCTGCTGCGCCCGATGAACAAGACGATGACGACCAGGAACCCGCAGAAGGACCAGTTGCTACCCATGTTATGACCGATGAGAAGATAGGAGCCAAGAAACGTGCCAAACTCGAGGCAAAGGCAGAAAAGCGAATTTACCGTGAGCAAGAACTAAAAGCTAGAGAGGAGAAAAAGGTTCGCGAAGAGAAGCTAGAAGAAGAACGCAAAAAGGTAGACGAAAAGGAAGCCGAAGAGGAACGCAAACTTGCTGAAGCCGAACGCTTGGCTAGAGAAGAACGGGAACGCAAAGAGCACGAGGAGTACTTGAAAATGAAGGCAGCTTTCAGCGTTGAAGAGGAGGGCTTCGAAGAAGGAGATGATGACGAAAAGGATAACCTGCTGGCAGATTTTATCCAGTACATTAAAGACAATAAGGTTGTAGTGTTGGAGGACTTGGCAACTCAATTCAAACTGAAGACCCAACAGGCAATCGATAGAATCACTGAATTGCAGACTAACGGAACTATCACTGGAGTGATTGACGACCGAGGAAAATTCATTTACATTTCCGAGGAGGAGCTAAAAGAGGTGGCCAAATTTATCAAACAACGTGGCAGAGTTTCAATCGCTGAGCTGGCCGAGTGCAGCAACAACTTGATTAATTTGACTCCAGTTAGCAATTAAGAAGTGATATCTTTAGCTTGTTAGTTTCAGTTTATATTTTTCATTGTAAATCTTAGATTTATGTATACAAAGAGTAAAAGTGGATAAAAGCGATCGTTTTTTCAATCCATGTCGTCATCGTCGTCATCCATATCCATCTCATCTTCATCTTCGTCTTCGTCTTCACTTGTTTCCTCGGGGTCGTGCACTTGCGACTGACACTTGGGGCATTCGCAGAGGAAGATGTAGTTTTCTTTGAGAACCTGTTGACAAAATGTACACGTGTGAGATCGTTTAAATAAAATGTTTGCAGGACGCACCTTCTGCCGTGAATGTCTACTTCTTTCGAGTTGACAGTCATCTAGGTATGATATGCAAATCTCATCTCCCGGTTGAATGGCGCTGATTGCTTTTAGGACAACAATATCGTTCGAGTAGGGGAAGCTGGACTGCGCATTTGGAATACAACTGTGATTAATCTTACTCTGAAGCTGATAGAGACCAGAACCTTCATTGTTAAGGAACTCGCCAGCAACTGCAAGAGAGCAACGTTTATTTATAAGAGGAAGACAGAAATAGAAATGCTTCATGGAGCTCAATCCGTAATACTTACATTCTCCAACTTTGTTGTACAACTCGTCAATATATTTGTCGAGCTCTCCCTTGGCGGGCTCCGCCAATGGCAGCTCGGAAACTTTTTTAACCCACTCAGCTAAAGGGCTCGTTGCAATTCCTTGGCTATTTGTTCCAATCAATGCCATAAGTGATTTGAAAGCTTCTGGCGTAGCGAACTACAATGGAACTTATTACAATCAGCTTCATATGAGTCATTCAAAAAATGATTTACCACAGCAAACTGCTCACTATTGAATGCATTGCAGAAGGCCACAAACAACTGTTCCATTTGACTCTCAAAGTTCTCCCCTAGGATTTTGTGATAGATTTTCTGCTCTGCATTGACGGTTGTGCTTTGAAACGACTGCAACGCTTCGAGGAACTCTTGTTTGTTATTGCTCTGTTCATACATCGCCATTAGACGTACAATAAGCATTATTGTGCCGGTTTCTGGGGGATAGTGCATTTTTCTAAGGAAACAAATCATAATCCAGTCATTACGATTCTATTTCGAATTTCTACTTACTTCCATATCTCCTTAAGTATGTTGATAGGATGCGTATCGTCGCCGCTGAAAGGACCCATGCACGCTACTTTGTGGTACTTCTTGAACGCTTCCATACGACAATCTTCAGAGCAGTAGCGTATTTTACACTTTGGACAAAAGGTAAATTGTACAAGCCAATTCAGAGTCGGGCAGTGTTCAGGAAACGGCACAACCAAAGCTGGATTATTAGCCAAACGGCGCACATTTTCCGCTGTAGTTTCTAAAGGACGCATGCAGTGGTCGCAGGCAGCATAGCCGTATGCTGCATTCCATGTGAACTGACATGATACCAGTGGTTCTTCTTCGAAAATTGTGTCGCCCGGTTGGAATGCTCTTACTGCAACCATCGAACGTCCCTATGGAGTATTTGATGATATTTGCAGAGGTTTGGAGTTTGAATGGTTGGTTTCAACTGCGTACTACGTACCTTTCCGGGAAGGACTTTAACTTCAAAAGAGTTCATCTTGCAGGACCACTCGCCTTTGGTGTAAGATGTTTACAAGAGTGCTCGAATTTCTCGCGACAAACCAAATTTCCTTGCCGCAACCTCGTGTGATAAACAACGCAGATGTCAACAGGCATTTTGACATTAGATAAAAATTCAAAACGCAATGGGAAATGAAGTGAAAAGAAGGAACTTTCACAGGGTGGTCAGAAAGGGTATTTGTGTTTTCTACTTTTTTTGGAGTTATTTGGTAGATTCGCTAGTGGCCGACCCCCTTAGGATTTTTCGTCATAAAATGTATCACAGTAACAACAAATATTCATACTTTCGAATAATTCTTAAAATAAATTATTCTTTATTAAATTCTTCGTCTGTTAAATGAAAAAAAAAAGAATTTATTCTTATCAGAAAATTGTTTATTTAGATTTTAGTAAAAACAATTTTTTTTCCAGTGGCCGGCCCCTTGTTTCCTGTTTCCGGCCATCTCGTGTCCAATCTTCGGCCACCCAGTGAATATGGGGCTTAAATAGTTTAATATTTTTTATTTAAATATTTTATTACAGAAAAGTTAAGAAAAAGGGTCGGGTGCACCTCAACCCCTGCCAAATTTCGCACCTAGCGCCATCTACATCTCAACACAACAACTGAAATCCAATATTCGCATCACTCACCTTTAGAGGATAGTGTTACCTCAAACGAGTATTATGTTGAGTGTAAGGTTAAAGTTTATCCAAGTTTAAATAGATTCGAATTCGAAAATAGAAATTCGGAAAAATCCATGGCGGAAGGAAGGAGGTAGGGACCAAATTTATGTAATGATAGGAGGAAGATATAAGAATGGGAAATGCTTTGTGTTTATTGTACCTGAAAGGATTTATTAGATTTGGAGACTGTAAATATTTAATTAGTTTAAATCTGAAGCTAAAACAATAAGTTGTTTGAATTTTTTACTTTTATTTTCTCAAATTCTCTGAAGCTAAAAGTCAATTTATTTTCCCAAATAACTTATTATTTTAACCCTAGAGAATAAAAAGACAAATTTCGCAAAGATATTCATCCAATTATGTGTGTATATTTTCATAAACGAATATAACCTGCCTTTATAGCTCCTGCTCTATTTCACAAAATGGTTTCCAAACAATAACACAAAATGAATTATAATATGGTAACACGTATTTCCCACATTAAATACCAAAGATAATGGAATACAGAAATATATATCTTTCCAGTGGAAAGGCGGCTGCCTACAAGCTGTTTTCCCGAAAAATTCATGAAGTCACGCACATATGCTCATTTCTTTTCTAGTATATGTGAGTTCATGAATTGGACTTTAATCCACGAATTCGCTAATCCGAAATGCGTATTTCATTATTTTTTTTATTTTAATCGAATCCTTAACAAAAACCAAAACAAGTTCAATAGGTACCAAACACAAAACAATTGAAAAGCGCGATGCCCATAAAAGCAAAAGTAATGTTGGCCGGCCATTAGCAACATGCTTTTTTCTACCTCACACGTATTCACAGCCGGGGGTTGAAATTACAAAAACAACAATGTAAACAAATGGGTTTTGGAGGGATAGACGTACGAAAGATATCCATCTCTTTTATTCATTCATCTCTGACAGAGATATATAACTTTCCAGTGGAAAGGCGGCTGACTACAAGCTGTTTTCCCGAAAAATTCATGAAGTCACGCACATATGCTCATTTCTTTTCTAGTATATGTTTGAAAAATTGTTGCGAATACCGATATTTTCTCTGATCTATCAAAATTTAGCTGTGGAAAAATGTATTTTGCAATAATACCCTTACCTAAATTTTGTAGAGATTTTTCGTACAGTGGCTAACAAATTTGACTTGAACTGCGTACTGCTTGGCTTAACTAATTTGCTTAATTTTATCTTTGGAGACATTTTTGTATGACGGCTTAATTTAAGCGCGAGCAGTATACTAGGCTTAAAATTCAAAAACTTAAGAGAAGAGATATATTTGGGAGATCTATTGAAAGCTTAAAAAAACTTCCCATAGATTGTACTAGTTACTTTTGATGATACTCCTCTCCATGACACTGTAAAACAAAATAAAACAACTTAATATAATTTTAACATTTCCTTTTTTTATTTAAATTTCATCAGATGTAGTATTTCTGTTTATTTAATATAATATTTCTTGTCAGTAATATCACCTAATTTTAGGAAAGAGAAAATGTAATATATATATTTTTGTATTTTTTTTCCGTTTATTTTTATATAATAAAATATTTAAACTTTACTTTCTAAAACTTAATTAATAAAATTTCATTCCTTATATTTTTAGTTTTATACAATAATTCACTTTCATGTCTGCCGTTTTAAAATACACGTTTTATTTTTGCTTTTTTATTAAATAAAATTTTCTCCATTTATTCATTATCAATTAAAATTTATTTTCGTTTACTACTTATAAGTTAATTGTATATTTGTGATTAATATAACTTTAACAATAATTATTAGTTTTTGTTTTCATCTTTTTATAATTGCATTTAAACAGAATAACCTTTTTTGTTGTTGTTTCTTGTTTGTATATTAGTAAAAAGAAAGTTGTCTGTCTTTCTAAGGAAATAAAAGTAATAAGCACAAAACAAATAAAAACTAAAAATTAGTATTAAATAATAATAAAAAAAAAACAAATCAAAAAATATTAAAATTTAATATCACTCCATTATAGAATAATTACAGTTACACTTACAATATTCATTTTTGAATCTTTGTTTTTTGTTTTTGTTACTATTACTTATTTTATTTATTTGTTTTGTTTTGTTTTTATTGTGTATATACGTTTAGAAAAAATAATTTAAGCGGTAGCTTTTTTAATTATTATTTATATCTGCTTTTTAGTTAATATTTTCTATTTGTTTATTGTGATTTATCTTTTGAAATTAAGCATTATTGCTTTATAAAAATTCTTTTTTTTTATTATATTGATATTTTGAGTAAGAAGTAAACTAAATCTTTTCTTTTCTTTTTTAAATTATTTATGGAAAAATAGATGTGTATGTGTTTTTGTTGTATTTTACTTTAAAGCGTATAAGGATACGATGGGATATTGGAGAACGTATTCCTTGTTTTCTTATGTTTTTATAAAGCATTTCAAAAGATCTAATAAGAAAATGTTGGCTTCACGTACATTTATTATGTATATTACTGGTAGAAAAAAAATCCATTTAAATTGGTGTTAAAAGAGAAATATTCTAAATTGTTTGTATTCTCGTTCGTACCGCAAGAGGGCAAGTTGGTGTCGGTTCTCAGCAGTTCAGAGGACTTTGTAAGTCCCTTGTACAACTGGTTTGTGGGAAAATGTTTGACATCTGTCAAACGAAGAATGATAAATTAAGAAAAAAAATATTCAATTGGTCTAACTAAAGAAACTGTCTCGGTTTTTACCATTCACATTTGACTTAGATCATACCAAGGCATATACAGCTGTTACAAATTCTGATATTGACAACGAAATGTCATTGCGATCATTTTCTTTCGGTTACATATATACGTAATTTTTCCTAAGGTAGGCTCTTAAATATTAAAAGTCAATCGCGCATCTTCATTATAATATGCAACTAACGCTTATGTTTGTCCATTTGTTTTGTGACAGCACGTTTAAAAGTATAAAAATAAATTTTCTTCAGAAAATCAGATTTTAAGTATCATTCTCGTTGTACACGTCAACGTGTTTTGTCAAAAAACAAACGTCAAATATTTGCTAATCATCGAATGACACAGTTGATGGCCCAAAATGGAAATATTGAAACTAAACGCCAAGTGGGAGTTAAACAAATTGTATAATTGGAAAATCAATAATAAATGTAAAAACATGTTTCATTCTTCACTTTTGACAGAAACAAAATATAACTTACATTATAATAAACAATTTTGACATTTTGTTTTTCCCCGTTAATAAGAGCATTAACATTCGAAATATTCCCTTACTCACTGACAAGGGCTACTTCTCTGGCCGTAGGTACCGCATTATTTAGAGTAGCTTGATTTAAACCTGCCGTATCTCCATCGCCTGTCAATGATCCTGACGACAATCGACTTGTATCCTTTTTAATAATAACATCGCCGTCCAACTCATTTTCAATTAGACGTGGTTGTGAGTTTTTTTGGTTGTTTTTAGAATTCACACTAGATGTCTCTTCGTCGGCCACATCTTCAGGAGCATCACCACCACCATCACCGTTCGTAGTTTCTTCAGTGGCATTGTTATTATTGTTGACGTTATCTTCGGTTTTGTTGTTATCCAAAATTTCTTCTTCGACAATGTCTTCGATTAGTGATCGGCTTCCCGAGCCGGAATGTGACTTTTCGACTGTCACTTCATCTTCTTCGGATGATTTACTTTGATGAATCGGATCGGAGGCACGAAGCGATTGCTCTGATCCACCTACTCCTTCGCCGCTAGGTCTTAGAACTAAGTAAAGAAGAATATCCGACAGGGAGATGATACCAATGACTTTTTGGTTCTCGTCGGTAACAACCAAACGGTGCACTTCAGCGCGCACGATACGCTCCATGACAGTGTACAGGGTCTCGTCGAGGTTGCATTTCTGAACGCCTTCGAACCATTCGTTGCGGTGTTCGTTTGCCTTGCGCAGAGATACGTCTAAGTCGTTGTAGGTTTTTTCAGCCGCTAGATTCTGGAAAAAGAGGGAAAATTAATTTAGTAGCGCAAACGGAAGTCCGTTCAATTCGGAAATGTAAGTCAAATTGGTTTACTAAACATGACAAGAAATTTGTGCGCACAAAGATGTTAAATAAAAATACTTACAATCACATCGAACTTCGCATAAATATCAACTAATCGTCCTTCGGCATCTACTAATGGCAACGCTGATACTCTCCTCTCGACAAACTTCTTTAAGGCCATTATTATACTAGTACTTTCATCAGCAGTCTCAATATTATCATATGTGCCAATTTTCAAATCTCTCAATTTCTTTTGCATATATGATGGCTTTGGTAGTTCATTAATCTATGGATTTAACAACATTAGAAACACTTTGAACAAAAACCATGCAAAGATGAAACTTACATATAAAAACAGGAACCTAAGGATTCTCTTATGTGTCAATATGTACAAAACATTTCCTGTCATTGGATCAATAACCGGTAATCGATGAATTCGGTTATGAATTAAAATTTTTATAGCATCATATAGCGATGCATCAGGTCCGATACTAACTAAAGGCATTACTTGGTTGTGGAGAACACCTGCAAACAAAATAATATTAATTATTCTTAGTATGTTTTATTAGTACTCTGAAAGTAATAGATTTGTATGTTATGTTGATTTTTGTATCAATATCAATTTAAGTGACAAGTGACACGAGACGACACTATTACAATTTTATTATTTTGACAGTTGTGTCTGGTGTCGCCTGTCCCTTGCAATAATCGAAAACGAAAAAGAAACTCACTTCTCCATGTATCTAACTTGTGCTCCTCCAATTGATCCATCGACGAATTCGGCGACGTATAATACATTTGTAGGATTTTGATGAAATCTGTTATGGTTAACATTCCGATAAATTGTTGTTTCTGTGAGTCCCATAGTGGAGCAGCTCTAACACCATTATATACTAGGGCATAGAATGCCTTCTTCACCAGCAATTGCGTATCGAAGACAACTAATTTAGCAGAGGTTGGTATCAGATCATAGCACTTATGGAAACGGAAAAATTTAACAAATATTTGCGATTCGTCCTCTTCTGTAAAAGAAAAATGGAAAAATTTGTATTTCTTCAGTTAAAATAAAGTCAACTTCTAATTTTATAAAACTTGTCTTCTTTTAGGTGTAAATATTGAATATTGAGTGTGCAGTAACATCGCCATTATAAGAAAGGGTTTTAATATTTAACAACTGTTATCCGAACATTAATTTATCAAAAAGAAAAGAAGTGACGTTTCATAACTTCAAGTACCTACATCTGGTACAATATAATTCGTAGAAGTTAACTTTCTCTACTTGGAATAACTGAAGACGTGTTTTTTGAGCTCTGTTCTCAGCAAAGTAAAGTAAAGTAAGATTTTCAGCACACAAATTACAATAACTACTGCGAGTCTCGAAGTGTCAAGTAGAGCGTAGTTGTTGTAATTGCGTGCTGAAAATCATACTTTACTTTGCTTTGCTGAGAACGAAGCTCAAAAAAACAGGGCTAATAAGATGGTTGTTTTTTCTTCTTCTTCTTCTCTTTTGTTGCTTCGTACGTCAAATTCGTAGACACATATTTCGCAAATACTGTTATTGCGGATACGCTTTGCTTTTAATTTCATTTCTTTGATTCAAGTTTCTATGAGAGGTAAAAGTACATGTAACACTGTCTGGCTGTGACTTTCTAGAAATCAATAGAAATGACACCGACGAATTGCTGACACTGATTGAGTGGAAATGGATTGTGCAAACAATTGTATTTGTATTTATGACGTTAAGGTTTCTTTACTTGTTATTAAATATTAAGAGTGTTATTTAGTAAACAATATCACTTGACTCGCAGTAGGTACCTAACAAATTTACAGGAAAACATTGGAGACAGATCTATGGCAGCAGAGTTGGTACCACTAATCTAGAAATAAGTTGCATTAAGAATTGCATGTCAAACGATAAGCATGCCTACTGTATTAACAGGAAGATCTCTTTCTGTCTACACAAATTTAAGATATTAATGCCACTTTAAAATGAATTCGAGCTTAACGTTGATAGACATTTCTGACGTTGTACAACATACAGCGATAGACGGTTTGTCACATTTTTGAGGTTATGTAAAAGTTGGCTTTGACGACGCTGACAAGCTTAGTAGCTAGTTGTGATTATAATGCTCTTCGCGCTGTTCGGAAAAATCATTTGAAGATAAAACTGAACACTAAGTTGACATTTCGTATATCGTCACTTAACGTTAGTAAAAGTGACAAATCCATATTTTGCGTTCAGGATACATGTAGTCCAGGTCCAGACTAATCTATTATTTAGATATTTAAATGTGGATTGGCAATATCTACTGATGTTTACATTTAGCGCAAAGTGGAGGGCTAAATGCCATGCTGGAGCTTTAAGGAGATATTTTGCATTTTGGGACGATAGAAACGTACTTAACCTTTAAACATGAAAGATTGAAACTGACATTAACAACTGCCATAACTTTCCCCAATTACATCTCAAATTGCTTACCGAACTTTACTAGGAGCATTTCTTAAAAAAATTGTTTGCATATGACACTTTCGTAAACCTTCAAAAAGAGTGTTTTCTATGTTCGGATCATTAAAAGTACCGAGTAGAAAACAATTTTGCTACTCTATATTTTTCATAATTATATTAAATATTGGCATTTATGTTGTTATTCTATTAACTGACCGTTCGGTGAGATTCGAATATCAACCAATAGCAGCATCGAGTTGATATGGAAATGTAGTCGACTAGTTCATACTCATAAGTCATGACATAAGATAATAACGAGAAACAACTCATAACGAGTTCGTTTGCTATTGAAAGAATGTTGATCAATTAATGCAGATATGAGCACAAGTTCATTTTATTAGGTAATTAATTGGAAATCTTGATAGAAAAAGACAATAACGAGTACCTTAAGGATTTAATTTTTGACAGAGTCACCAAATATCAGTTTTATGATTGCAACATTAAAAACGACCGAAAACCAAAAAAGTCCACCTAGAACACAAATTTCACCTTTTTTCAGCAACTCGGCTAAAAATCGCTTCCATCCATCAGACACTTGTTCGAATTCCTTTATACTCTCTATCGGATATCTATCCGCATCCCACCAAGCTTCCTTTGGTATGGCAAGACGCTCGTCCTTCCCACCACTGAGCACCAAACGTCCAGCATGATTAGAGTAGAAGTGCAGTTGTAACATGTGGTGTCGTTGGCAACAATGGAATTTTGATATTCTCCGCTTCTATTGGTCGCTTCCACCACCCTATCACGATCAAAAATTTCACAAATTTTCCGACGCATCACCAAATTGGACACAAACTGATCGACACACTTTTCTGTTGTTGATGATTATTATTTTAACGACAAAGTCTATATGATTTATCAGTTTTTGCCTAAAACAACATAAATAACGAATGCAAAGTCAGTCAACGCTCAATTTCGAAATTTCGCACAGCTGCTTGTGAGTGCCAATTTTTGACATTGACATTGTAAAATTGGTCGCAAAGCAAATATTAATATTAACAGACGAAGCGCTAAAAATAAAACCAAAACGTAGACTCTGTGGTCTGCCCGGAGATGGCACATATTTTAATTAATAGCCGACATGTATTCAAATGTAAAATGAACATATTTCATGGTAAATTCATTCTCAGCGCAACGACACAAGAATTTGATTAATGCGCATACACACCGGGGCGCTAAGTCGCAACAGATGGCAAGAAAACAAATGCAATTTGAAAAAGAAAAATTTGCTTGGCTCGAGAGGAGTCGATTTTGCAATGACCTGTCGTCGGAATTGTTTTATTTAAACAAATTTGTAGAAATTAATAAAATTCTTTCACAATGGAAATTGCGAATTTTCAAACTGTCAAGTCGAAGATTGATCTTTGGGCTAAATATGTAAACAAGAAATTAAACTGGATACAAAGTATGCAAACAAAATGTTAGCTAGATGTCACGGTAGATTGACCCAAAATTTGGCAGCGATTTAAAAACTAATGCTGACGTTAGACCAGGTGCGAATTAACTATTTAATTAAATTGAGGAAATTTAGCGATAAATTAAATTTGTACCGCCCCTTGAATTTGGGGAACATTTCTCATCTGAAAGAATTTAAATTCGAATAAAACGTAGACGTTGAGGTAACTTCATATACACTGAATTGATTGCGTACACGAATTTCGATATATTTTTATGTTTATGAGGAGGTGAGTGTGTATTATCTGTATAATATTTGTTGGTATATCCCGTTTGAGAAAGTTTGACACCATGGACAAATGTTGTCAATATTTATTTCAGAGCAGAGCCTGAACTGTCAAAAAATACAAAGCTCTGAATTTGTGTTTGAGTGAAAATCATAGTACGGCATATTTTGACAGCTGACCAAAGATTGTTGATCAAGAATGCAAATGCTGGTACAGAAAATGTAAGTAGTTTGTAAAAGAAGTGTAGGAGAGAGAAATAATGTTGCTTTAGTCATATGACAGCTATAGTGCTCAAATCCATTTTATAAATCGATTAAATTGAAAACACTTGTTTTAGACTTGTGAGCGTTATCAGGCTGTGTTCGGTGATATACGCTGAGTTCAAAACCCTTTGCTAAGCAGTTTTAAATTTAATTTATTGCTCTTTTCAATGAATGATGACAGATTATAGCTAATTTTTTTTATAAAAAATAATATGGAGTCATTCCAAAATTTGTAAAACTTAAGGTAGCTTACATAAAATGATTCCAGAACATTTTTACAAAATGTGTCGGAATTCTGTAAAGGGTCAGTCCTGGGGTAAAGACAATGTTGCCTTTTTGGCGAAAAAGGACGCATTTCCACTCTAACGTATTTTTGAAAAAGCCTTCCAATGTTTGATTATAAAGAACTTTTTATATATATAATATATTCGGAAACTTTGATAAATCTTAGAACTCGCATGTGAAGAGGTTCTAAGTAACAGATTTCTGGAACGCGTTGTATATATTCGAATTGTGAATAAAATCTGACAGTTTTGGGCTCGCAGAAAAGTCTCATCTATATGGCGCTTCATATTTTCATTCACCTTCGGTGGACACTCCAATCTGTCTAGGTAAGAGCGTAATATCTTCTTAGTTAAAACATTATTGCACGAATAGAAAAACATTGCTCATAAATAAGAATACTATGTTTAAAACATTAGATTGGAGCAAATAAATCACACCAAATGTTTATCACTGTTAAAGGCAATCGATTAAAAAACTATTTCGCTTAAGAAATTTCGTAAATAAAACGTATAATATATTCCAAACGGTACAAAGCACATTTTGGCAGTTCTGGTTGCGTGTCCATTATTCATCGCACAAATAAACACCGCCCCCATGGGCACCAGCGAAAGAAATTCGCAACAAGCATGGATGTACCCCTAGAAAAGTGCCGATCAACAAATTGCTCATGTCAATTGTTCGTTTTGGACTGGCGGATCACGCCTCCTCATCAGGCCCCACACACATGTCAAAAAACGTGCGACCGCTAATTTCATATCCATCAATATCTAGGTCCCTTTTCAGCTAGAACATCGTCTCCACGCCCACGCGTTCAACCATACAAAACACGAAAATATTCAGCTAAAAATGCAATTTGGCAGAAATACACTACACAGAGCAGCAACACCCCACTGCGACCCTTCCCCAAACAAATGAATTTCAAATGAATCTCCTTTTTTCGGACTTTTATCTTTTTTTCTATTTTAAATCTAGCGGGCAGTCGAAATTTACATTTTTCGCGAACGGAATTTATTTTTTAATTAAGCGTTAACTGGGCTAAGCTAGAAATTATCGAAAATATAATTTTCTCTCATTGAAAACACTTTAATTTTGATTAATTAGCCAATTTAGATAGGAGGAAATTGATGAATAAATTTCGCGTAACGATATAATTTGTTTATTGTTGTTTTTTGTTTACGGGGGTGTGTCGCCCTATTGAGCGTTTACAAACAAAAGCAATGTGCACAGCTGATGACGATAATAGATGGCGCTAGCCTTCTTGTACAGGTATGGATGACCTTTTTTTTTGTAAAGGTTTGAATTTTTTTTTAATTAGTAGCACTTTCTTAAACTACGCAGAGACCGACGAGATTTTTTTTTCCATTCGATATTGTGTTTCGCTTTTTTTTTTTTCTTTTTGTCGAATTTGTTTATTACAATTTATTTATGCATCAATTTTCTAATTTAGAAGACTAAATCGCTCGAAATTTTATCACAAACTGAGCAGAGCAATGAAATAAATTTTCTTCAAAGTGAAAAAGAATAAGGAAAATCGGTCCGACACGACGGACGGGACGAATGTGTTTTTGTTTTTTTTGCTGAAGAAGAGAGTATGATGAGCGCTGCCCCAATATCAAAGCAAAAACAAAATTGAATTTGAATACCGAATCTCACTGAATAGTGGATTTAGATTTAAATTAGAACAGTGGAGGTAAAAGGTGTCTAGCAGTGATTGTTGGGTCTATTAGATGCTTTTAATCTGACTTTATAGTTGTATTGTTATTTTGTTCATAAATATAAATATTTATGATTCAGAGGGACATAATTAAACTGAAAGGGATATTAATAGTTTGGGAAAGAACTTTAAACTGGAGAGAACAACAAAAGCATTTTAGATGTTTCCATGAATCTGAACTATCTGTCAAAGAAATTAGGTAAAAATTCATGCTTGGCGCATTTACTTTAACGTTTATAGTAATACCCTTTGCGTCGATGAAAATGTTAATAGTATTCAACCGTCCCACATATGTATTTAACGTTCGTGACGCTTTCTCTCATTCTCTCAATAATTCCAACAATAAATGTGCTGTATGTCAATTTGTGGCAACTGTCAACGGAAACAACATTTGAAAACAAACTTACCCTCTCCATCCGTAGCAAAAGCTGCAGAAAGAGAACAACAAATTGCAACATCTGTCAAGAAAGGATATTGGGGAGGCTAAATAATTAGACAAAATTGGTGACGGAGCCTTTCGTGAGTCGAACAGATTGCGTCAGTCATAATAAAACTCTTCTCGTTCAATGGGAACATAATATTAAAAAATCATTTTGCTTAATATTGTCTGAGGATAAAGTAGGTCATTAATCATTATATAAAATGTCATTGGATTGGATAAAGAACATATTTTTTTGGTGAAATAGGAAACATAAAAATTTCTGACATCTGTCACAATAACTGACTATAAACTTGAAACTAATTTACCCCAGTGTATCAACTGCAATCATATACCCCGGTCAGATAAAAACAAAACAAAATCCCTCTCTCTATCTCTCCGAGAAGAGATTTCCACTTCTCGCAGGTATAAAAATAAAAACAAAACAACTACAATCAAACGTGTGTAGTTCTTTTCGAAACAACAGAAATAAAATGGCAAAAATGAGAAAAGAAGCTAAAAATTCAAATAAGACAGACATTAACCCTTGACTACGAACGGACAGGGTACAATTTCTTCTCTGATTTTGACAAGATGCCAGAGAATTTTCGACAAAAAAAGGTAAGCGCTCACTTTCTTACCGGTGTAAATTTACTTCAGTGTCTTCTCATTTATAAAAACAGAATCATTAGATAGATATCCGAAAGACGCTGTTCAGCTTTCAATTTCGAAAATAAACAAAATAGTTAATTGGGATAAATTTGTTTGTTGCTTGTTCATTTTGAAAATAATTAGCCAGAAGTGATGTGTATCGAATAGAGATATACCTACAACCGACATACTTTTGTTTTCATGAGGGTGTGCCAATAAATCACTTTTGCAATTGTCACCTACCCACGCCTTGCAAGACTGCAGGCGAGAGTGATTTGTGCTAAAGGTGGCTGGCGATGGCTACATACCATTTCAATTGTATTCACGCAATTCAATTTGAAAAGGTATTAGCCGTCTATAAGATGGATAGAGTGGGTATTTTAGTTTACACGACATGTTAATCTATGAACATACGACTTATAGGCGAGACATGACAATGCTAAAGGAGTTTCAATCTAAGAGCTTTGATAATGCCAGCTTCCTCACTATACTTCAGGTGTTAATGGCCGCATTCAAGGATCTAGTTATCTTAAGTCGACTAGATTGGTCTGGATGAGATGCAACCTGAACGCAAAAACTATATTGGTTGGGAACGTCACCTTTTCTACGTCAGCCACATATGCGAACTGTCAACTTGGTACTCAGTCTTGACTAGATTCGTCGGCTACCCCTCCATAAACGTCAACTGAAACATCTCCTCATATGGCCGTTTTCCCCTAATCAAAACAGAGATATCTAGCGAGAGAGCTGTCAGACTTACTAAACTAGAGACTTGAACGTCCCCGATGTTATAGAGTGAGCTTTGAGCTTCGAAAATGGCAGCGGACTAAGTAATTAAATTAAATATCGAGTGACAGTTTCTCGAGTAAAACGCTTTGAAAATATAATCTACTTCAATATTGTTGACCATATGTCACTCTGAAGTGGTAGTTTAATTATTTGCTCACCCCATTGTATACCTTTCACCAATCCAATTGCAATTCATTGAAAAGTCTGCTAAAATGTAGCTTTTCTATGTTTCTCATATCTATTTGGGAAGATTATCGCAGCCATTTTGGATTGGGTAAGTTTGTTTCAACCTTCAGTTGAACTATTTATAGTTAGCATAATAACTGCATTCAGCATACGAAAGACGCTTAGGGATATTAATGCAATTTGCACTCGAAGTTAATTAGCATGCAAACGTGGTCAGATATGTACTTAATACAAAGTCATTGGAAAAATGCCATCCCATTGCAGAAATAACTGCATCAGGCAGACTGTATGTACATAAATATGATATGACATATCACCGGTAAATTCTGCTTAGACGGTAAAGAGAGTAAGTCAACAAGAAATTACGCAATTCTCCTCACGTATCATGTACGTGATTGTACAAAAATATTAAAAAGGATTTTCTGTCAGTATAAAATAAATATTTTGAATTTGTCTTACACAAACATTTTTTATTCAACTTCCTAAGTGTGACATTATAAGGCCTACCGCTAGTGGGCCCCCTGGCCACTTAAATAAATGACGTCAACACAAGGAAGACGTTAAAAGACTGGGTTTTGACAGCTGGCTAAGGTGACCTGTAAGAGTTTTTATGGATCATGTGAACTGGTTACATAGCTGACGTATAATAAAGTTATACGGTTGCGACTTTGCGTTTCAATTTAATCATATTTAGATTGAGCATAGCAAGTGACATAGTCAAAAGAGAAAACCTATGCATGACGTTTCCTTGTAATTAAAGTTTCGCATTTTCTCTCTCCCAATAAAAAAGAAACGTCATAATAAAAGAAATATTTAACAGCATAATATCCCATACATTTCGACGTCAGCAAGCTGTCAAATTTTACAACAAAAACAATTGCAGACATTTTATGTACTAAATCATGGTATCCGTTTTGCGATTCTGCATTTGTTTTCAATATTGACATAACTGACAAAAATTGCATTGTGTACATCAGTGTTGCCAAATTTTAGTTTTAAAGATTTAATGGTCTGGCGTACTGAGCAAGAATTTGTGTATGTTGTTATTCGAGAGAATTACTGTCATACGAAGCTTCTCGATTCCGCCGCTAGGATATGACATAAAATTGTAGGTTCCTTCCATTCATAAAAATGTAGGCTCCTGCCATTTGTCGCAAAAAAAATAACTGACACACATGAACGGTTGGAGTTAGGGCAATATCCATGTTTTGACATCTGGACAGTAAATTCAAAATAAAGATTGGTCAACAAAATCTAAAAAAAAAAATAAAACATGTTATGACAAAAGAATGAGGTACTTAATAACGCTATTGTTTAAACTAACCATCATTCGTACCAAAAAATAGCTTTTGTTTGTTAAATAAACTATTGTTCAATAATTCAAGCAAAATATTGTTAATATTTGGCCAGCAAAACTGAAAACAAGTAGCTGAATCACACTTATTTCTCACCATTCGACTCAATTTTATTTATAATTCATCTTTCTTGCACTTTGTCATTGCCCGATCTACCTATCGACTTAGCTCAATGTAAATACACAGCAATATATATATATATACTTTCCTTCCCCTTTAGAGGACTGCTTCTATCGCAAAACCAAGAGTTCGAAGATGAACCTTAATTTAAGCGCCATTGAAATTCAGCAATACACTATTAGTCACCTCAATGCAAAACGTGAAGCTGTCTGAATGTGACAGATCACGTCCAACATTTCATGCCAACAAAATAAAACTCCTATCAGACACGTGCTCTATAAAATCTATCCGATATTTCTTTGAACTCATTAGTTGCTGCACAGAACTTAAACTAATGAACTATGACACACAAAATCCATCGCCCAAGACAAGATGAATATAAATATATGCATGTATACATTTTTTGGTTTCGTTGCTAATTTCTATAAATAAACCAATAATGACTTAAAAAAAAAAACAATAAAAATCGTCCCACAAACAGAGAGAGTCAATTCTTTCGCGACAAAGAATCATTTGAAGTCACACAATCCTTAAATATTACTGTCTTTGATTTTAATCGCCGTCTTAACAATAAATATTATTTAATTTTTGTTTCGTGTATCCATATAGAAATTGCGCGCCTTTTTATCTGCAATAAGTGTGGATGAATTGGCCCAACGCCCGACGTTGATATTTATTACAAATAACTGGCGTGTATACTTTGTGTTTAACTTCTAAGAAAATTAAATCAAAGAAATTCTTCAACAATAGCAGGGGACAAATAAATTTTCCTTAAGTTGGCTGGTGTTAATTGCATGAAATATATTTTGAATTCAATTTTATTTCGAATTTAACTTACCTAAATCGGATAAATTAACTTTTTCTAGGAACGGATCAGCAACAGGTAACTGAAAATAGAAATAAAATTAAAAACACTGTAAGTAATGGCGAAAATAAATAAAGCTTTACTGACAAAATTGTTTCACTCATAAATTAATTTGACGATAAACGTCAATTTTCTAAATTATAATAGTTTTTACTCATACACACGTTGAATTCGAGTGTTGACACTATTTATTTTCGAAGAAAAATTCTAGTGGGTAAAAATATTCGAATAATTTAAAACGAATAATGCATTTAATTCTGTACACGTGTCTGTCTTGTCAATTGTTGCATGTTAATTAAAAGGTATGTTGACCATTTTTGGATATTTCAAGAGAATTGCATTTGCAATCAGTTGGACATTAATAAATATGACTAAGAACTGTCTTTTTCTTTTATTATCCTTTTATGGGAACCTAAGCGAAACAAGTTTCCATTAACGCTTCAATTATATCTGTCAATTTGAAGACAATCGATTGGCTGGCGTTTATATATGCGAAGCGAAGACAAAAGTTTACCATACCATAAAACGTATAATTTAAGGCACAGCAGGTTCAAATGTTAGTCAATGTAAATGAAACACAATAACTTACAGTTGGACACGAATACAGTCAAAAAGTAGAAAGAAGTGCTAATTGCAATAAAGTTCTTCACAATTTAATTAAATAACCAACCATGAAAGTTTTAGAAATAGGTTATTTGACAATGTCAGACGATGCAGTTACAAAAAAAAAATAATAAATAGCATAAACTTCAGACACACAATTTCGATGACTTGGCTGATTTTTATTGCTAGGTTTGTAGTACCAATTTGTTTTCAGAAATTATATAACAACTGGTTTTTGTAGTAACACCCCCGTGTGAAAAGTTCATGTCATGTTGGTAGCATCTGTTAGTTTTGTATTAAACTCACTGTGACATTTTGTCATTTCTATTTGCCACTGTTTTATGAGAGCGGTATTAACTATATTATGCATCATTTCGAAACTTTTTTTTATGTAATTATATGACGCTGTCACCTGTTGAAACGTTATGCACAAAACAGATGTCCAGAATTCGAGTACAACACATTTTTATACATATTGCTATCTTCTAGTTTACAGTGATTGATTTTTGATGAGTTTGGCACCACCTGATATGAAAGTTTAGCCAGGGATGTTTAAGAGAAAAACTGAAAACGAAAATTCATATTGTGCCGTACTAATAATCATTTTTAACCTAAACACTAAATATTGTGTCGGTCACAATACGTAATTTTGTATGAAAATTTCGCCATTTTGAGCTCGAAAAATTTAGCCTGGAAACTAAAAATGATTATTGTTATCGCGGATTGTCATTGGACCTTACTAATAATCATTTTTAACCAACACACTAAATATCTTATAGGTCACAATGGGTAATTTTATAAAGAAAACTTCGCATGGGCACTGAAAATGATTATTAATATCGCGCATTATGTGTATGCCCAAAATAACTCTTTCCAAATATGAACAGACATTTGACCAATACAACAAAATGTGTTACGATGAAACTTTGTACTCTTAAAGTGATTGCCACTTTACCCACCAACATCATTTATAATATCGTTTGCATAATTTATGTACTTCGTTACTCAATAAAAATTTCAATAAAGAAAATACTCTACACACTCGTTTAAAAATATCGATTACGTTCCTAATTCTGTTTAAAGTCGCAAATGTGGCGCGTATTTGTTTGCTCTGTAGACAACGTTAATTGTTTGTTACTGTTAACCAATTAGTTATTCCATGAATAGTACAACAAATGTATTTTTAATAACAAAAAACCTTGTCACACTGCCCTTAGAAAGAAATGAATTAAGGTGCCAGTGACACTATAAGTCGAATACGCAAATACATTCCATTTGTTTGTTCCCTTAAAAAACAAATTTGATATATTTTGAGCTACTACAAAAGGGGTGTGTTTCTCATTAAACATGCTCAAAGATTAACATTTCACAACGAAAAATCTAGCACACATCATGTGGACCGAAAGTTGAACAAAGTGGGGCCAAAAGTCACCTGAACGCTACGCAATTTAGACAACAAAAAAAGTATATGAAACTCATCGGCGATAAGAGGAGAATATTATCGTTGGATCTGAAAATTCCAGTGTTTCCGCGCAGAGCAATATTGCTGTGTTGCTGTGGGGAGATCACTAGCTTTGGGTCTGTTTTGATCAGAACTAGGCCTTGGCGTTCTTTTAAACGTGTACGAAAGTCCATTTACTATTACGATGAATGTTATGATGAAATTCAGATAAAACGTTCTGACGGATTATTTTTTTGTTGTCGCTGTTGTATCGCGTGTCTTTCTTTCAACTGCGCGTTCCTCCAAATGGGAACGGGTGTAATTGGGTTAGGTGTGGGTCGTGGCTTAATTTGCGTGTCCTTTGTTATTTAATTAGGTTTGATTAGTGACCTGGAAAAGTATTCAAACAAAAAAAAATAAAGACCCACACCACGACGCTCTGTTGGTGTCGGATATAATTAAAAATAAAATACTGACCGGTTGAATAGGTTTGTAAAAATGATTGTAATAAGTTATAATAAAAGTGACTAAGTTATTTGATTATGCATAAAGTGGTTTTTCTGTGTGTGGATTGATCACGTTTTCATAAAATCAAGTTGATCATGGATATGGCAATGTAATCTAGTTTTGACTTAAAGATTATAGTCACAAAATTCTACACAAATCAACACCTTTTTATGGGGCATGTGTCACGCAAGGTAACTCAGCTTCTACTGAAATATTTTCTTCTTGATTCTGCAAACAAAATCCGTTGTTTATAATACGGACGAATAAAATGCGTCTCTAAATAAAAATTAATATCTAATTCGTTATAATTGAAGGGTGGATCGCGTGACTTAACCGGTTGACAGTCAGTAAAAAACCGCGTATGCTGTGTTGCTTATGAATTTTCAGTTAAAAACGCAAGAGATGTTGCTCAGCGTTTCGTATTTTTAATTAATTTCAGAAATACCCAATGCCGAAGAAGAACCGGGACACAAATAAAAGTAATAGATTTTACATTTCGCAGTGGTTGTTTTCAGCAAATATGGAATCTTCTTTTTGTTGAATCACGAACGAACAATTATACGTTGTAAAAGTGCGCAGCAAAACATTTGTTTTTTTGAGGGTATTGATGACAAATGTGGTAGATCTACTACAAAAATATGTAGCGAATTCCCATCCCGGCTTTCATTTTATTTGACAGGTTAGTACTAGTACCCACCTTTCTCTCGATATTTCCAGGACAGAGGTTCCACGAAGTTTACTTAATCTTAAGTGTTAGGCCATGCATTTAAAGCTTAAAAACCACATGTTTTTTTTTGGTTGAACGAATTACTTTTAGTGTGAGAACGTGGGGTCTTGTGTACTCGTTTTGATTAATAAAAGCTGACACACAACTGCGTTTGCAGCAAGAACCATAATTGCCAACTTAAGGCAATGTGCGGTTTGTCGTTACTGGCTTAAGTTTCACTTGATTCTATTACGTTTGACTCTTGAGTAGAGAATCAAAAATCTTGCTTTACGATGTCTTCAACAATATAAACACGTTTTAAAAGGAATTTATTTAAACATGATCAATAAATGCGCAACTATCACTGGTGAGCCAGCAACAAATATAGCAAATTTTAACGCCGGACGGATAAGCTGGTTTTACAAAGCATTTTACAACAGAAGACAGAACACACTGTTCTAAAAGATTGTACGAACGAGAAAGAAACATATTTAGAGCTAGAATCACTCAAAAATCAATTAGTTGTCGCATGCGTTCCAATATCTTATCGCTAATATTATTGTTAGTGATCTAATTGAATCGATTGCAAATATTGTCAAAGTTATTTTTTCAGTACGTCATAAATGCCTAACAATCTTCGGACATACATTGTTTTGCAGAGAATCCGCTTTGCTCTCTCTCCCATAGCAAAATATTGTAATGTACTTGAAAGCCGATTCAAGATTGAAGAGCTGTGTTGTCAAGTCTTCTTTAAATTTGTTTCCTCTCGAGGCTATTATAAAATTCCGGTGACTGTGAATCAGTGAAAATGTATTCCACTTTTTAAGTGGAAGGTTACGTACCCTACAATTTGATTCCGTAACCAAATATCAAACAATAGATTTGGTACCGAAAAGAAAGTACCTTTGTAATTGTATTCGGAATGTGAAAATTCAAATTGAAAATGAAACCAAATAGACAACTGTCACACTCGTTCTATTAATGAGTATTTAACGAACAGCAGTAATCATTCTTTCTGACTTCATTCTGTAGATTTAAAGTTCGAGAGCGCTTTATTATGTATGGTTTAACAGTGGCAGTTCCACATGTCAGCGCGTCACAGTGATCCGTCAGAAATTAAACATAACCCACGATACTTATATTAATTTTTAGTGTCACAATGGCGAAATTTTGCATACAAAATTGCATATTGTGACCTACAAAACATTAAGTGTGAAGGCTTAATGATTAGGTATTAGTAAGACCCAATGAATCGCATCATTCAAACTTAATCGCTCTTTTAGTTTCTCAACTTTAAATAGAAGGTCCAACTCACGGCCATTCTCTTTTTCTATATGGTCTTGAACAGAGTTTTTACAAAATTCATTCTTAGATAGTAAGAAACGTCATAAGAAGAAAAAGAGTTGACTTTTCCACTGTCCACAGTTGATCATCTCTTAAAAGCACATAGAAGTGACTATAGAGTTCGCATATTTAACATTTATCAACATCCGGTAGAACTGTCAAAAGTCTTCAGAAACTATTCACCTACAGACAACCAAATGAGCATTGTTCAATTGCTGCTGTCAACTTATAACATACAACGTTTGCAGGAAAAATTTCCACAAAGTGCATTTGCATATGGGCTTTACAAAGAAATAAAGTCAGAAATGACAGCAAAACTTTCGAGTGAATAACCCACGACGTATTGACAGTTAATTGCTTAAATATGTCAAAAGGGAAACAATGTCACATCAAAGTGTTAACAACTATTTTAAAAATGCTAGGTATATGTCTGCATACAGATCGTGACAACAAATAATTAGACGTTAATTGCAGTCAACGATATTCACGTGTTGTCGTTTCTGGCCATAAAAAAAAAGGAAAATGTACTATACCAAAAATGCATGTACCTACTCAGCTGCACATGACAAAACAAACTTCAAAGCTGCAGTAATACCATGGTGGTTTTTAATTATGTTGCAAGAGTGTTTTTTCCTTGCAGATTATCCAGTTGAGATCGGGTTTGTCTAGCTAAATATGTAACAAACTAACTGTTATTTGCGCTGGTGAATACATTTATTTTATATGGCCATTTACTCCCTAGATGTGTTGTGCAATGATACCAAATACAACGAACTTGGAATATTTTAGCACATTTTGTCATTAGCGCAATATTTATGTCTTTCCGATAATCCGGTATTAGTTGGGTAAATCTAGTACGATTGGAACTTCATTTATTAAGAAATTATATAGCATGCAATTTTTCGTTCGTATGGAAACCCATTTTGAGAGAAAGTGTCAGCTGCATTTGACAACCGTAAGCTGACTCGATTTGGCTTCGTTTTTTTGTAGTACCAGTCCAATTTGTTTGACAAAAAACTAATAGGACTACTTTCACAAAGCCAATGACAAATATGTACATTAAATCAGCACAATCAGCAGTTAAAAAAAGCCTTGACCTTTCACAATTTCACTCATGCTTTCTGTCACGTAAAATGTTGTGATCCCAAAACCGGTTTGAAATATCATAGATCATCGAGTTTTATATGTTTATTTTACTTTATTTTTGCAACTTACAAACTGTTCCCTCTTTCGCATCAACAAACACTCCCGCGCCGATAACACCGACAACTGATTTGAATATAACGAATGATTATGTTGATTGAGATGACTCAGACGAGAATGCGGGCTAACCCCATGGGAGTTTCCCAAACTGTGATTCTGTTTATTCCTTTCGAGGATTTCATTTTGTGTGTATGTGATTCTACCCGGCGATGAATCTTTATTTCGATACACAGGCGATGTGTGCAACGAACGCGACCTTCTTTGACGCGGAGTAATTTCCGAAATTGGAACATGTTCCACAATTATTTCCGGCATGTGGACTGTTTTCGAAAGTATTGATTGTTTTGAAGATGGCGGCGCCGGATCTATGAGGGAATACCGACGAAACATTTTATTTCAAAACTTTGGCACTCAAGGTAAGGACAAAAAGAAAAAAAATACGAATATATACCGCGACGATCCACTTCATGAGACGTACGTCTTATCATCAGCGAAATTCAAATGAAACTGGTTTTGGTTGGCGAATAATGAAAACCATTGGGTCGAGTCGAATCCAAGTGGAGTTTCACTGAGTCGAGTCGTTGAGTCTTTTGCTTTGCGCGATGATGACAAAGAAACAACTGAAACCGAGTGTCAGTGCAAAAACTAGACAAACTAGTACTAAAAATGAGAATATGACTAACGTAAGAGTGGGTTAACCATTGTGCAGCTAGTCGGAGAGTTCGTTGAACTAGTACCCATATAATGGAAGTGCAAAATAAACGGCCTGTTAAAAATAAAATCATACAATGGACAGTCACATTAAGAATGCGCATGGACTTTTTTTTAACTACTTAATTGAAAGGAAAGTTGGTGTGAAGTGTATAGAGAAGGTCAAGGTGGTGGCCATTTGCATAGAGCTATTTAGGAGTATATACCGATACCGATTAATTCACCGGCTACGTGGTAATCACATTCAGCACTTTTCCGGTGAATATTGTGATTTCAGACCGTCAGTCTATCGTTCGCATAATTTTGAGGTTAAGATCTGGTCATTTGGTCACGGATCCAGTATGGAAATGATATCGAAAGCGAGGTTAGCAAAAAAAATAATTGACATGACGGTCACATGGGTGCAGTCAAATAGATAATGACAACTATCATAATATGCAATCATCGAAAAATAAATAAAACAATAATTCGTCTAAAAGATAAATCTGAAAAAAAATAAATATATCTGTTAGGTAGAATCGTGAACTGTCCAGTTGAATTTCTCATAGAATTTATATGAGTTCCTAATTTGACAGATATATCAACGAATCCGTTTCTCAACCCAAAAGAATAAATACTTCGCATTGAAGCTGAGTGTTTCTTAAAATAAACGCAATATGTTCTAATTTTTGACAATAGCTGTCTTTTATATTTCATTTGATGATGGGTGCTAATAAGACGTCAAATAATTGTGATTTTCTCTTGCAAGTTGTTAGATTAGATAATATACGCGATAAAATATTGTGACACCCTGTTGCCATAGTAAAATATGAAGTTAGTGCAGGAACTAAACACAAGTATTGACCGACGCCTGTTATTTCAATGCTTTTTGACAATTTGTATTTCACTTTTGTATTTTCATAAGCAAAACAAAAAGTGGGCACAATTTACGCAGAGAAAGCACGGTGAAGAACCTCGATAATAAATGGCAGTGAATTATATTGAGAGAAATTATTATCTTTTTTTTTGTTCGAGTCTGATTGCTTAGCATTTATTTTGGAACGCGACACCGCTAAAAGGGAAATCTAAATGAATCCATAATTATGATTTAATTCTGAAGGTATCCATGAATAGCACAATAAAAGGAATAACAAATTTATTTTTGTAAAATAAGAAATAGAGTTTTATTGAGAATCAAAAAGATTTAAGCCCACCAAACTCCTCTGCTATTGAAACATTATTAATTTTTAAATTGGCAGCCGATATTTTGGAAAGTATCCAAAATTTACACACAAAGTAAAAGCAATGTCAAACGACTGGGGTAATGTAAAGGTGCTCATCAATGAATGGCAATCTCAAAACTAAATACCAAATATTTGTAAATAGGCCTGACCTGGCAACACTATAAAAAGATAAGATAAGATAAAATGTGCTACGGTCTTTGAATAGAAAAGACGAATACGTATTTCCAAGCTACAAAGTAACATACCAACTGTCACCTTAACACATTAGTGCCATTTGTTTTTTGTATTGTGACTGTGTCTCATAAATATATATTTTTAGTTAAACTTTTAAAAATATATGTTTCACAGCTTGACAAATATTGATGATCGTTCTTAACTTGTGTTTATTTGTATACGAGCTATGAAAATATGTCAAATTCCAAAGCTGTCAAAAAAATATTATTTAAAATGAATACCCTCTCGTATTCTTTGCACAAAAATATCAAAACATCTTTATTTAAAATGCATTTTATAGTTAACAAAGAAAAACAACGCACAGAAACTAAAACAAATACTCTTACAAAAACTAAATACAATAGGTACCCACTTGAGAATGCCCCCCTTATGATTGATTCATGGCAGTCAGAGTCAGAGTATTTATTGTGAGGGAGTAAAGTGTCACTAAAAATAACACAAAATACCTAAACAAGTCACGCTGCTGTTTTAGAAGCTTTCAAGTGTATAAACAACTGGATTGGTTTGCCTTTTACCGATTTGAGCGTCGTGGTGCGGTGAGCTTTACAATTTGTACTGCGAGTGAGCGAATGCATAAACCACAACAAGTTTTCTTTCCAATAAAGTTTAATAAAAGCGGTTTTTGCTTTGTGGAAGTTTGATTTGGAATGTGATTAGCAGTGAGCTTAATGGCTATTGGAAGTATGACAAGGGTGACAGCTTTGTTTTTAACATTGGTCAGTTGTCACTTTGTCAGTATGAAAGTTGAAAGTTGCTTTTTGGGAGAATTATAAGCTATAAGCTCTATTTTAATGTAAAATGACGTAGCTACGGTGTTTGTTTTTTTTTTCCTGATAGCGAATAGTAATGAGAATGACAGTTTGAGTTAAAGTAGAACAAACAGCATGTATTGAGAATGACGCAACGAACTTGGCTTGTATTTGATGACAAGCAACTTCGGGCTTGTTTCACCACCAGCAGGAAAACTTTCTAATTTGAATACCAAAGATTATTACATTTTTCAAATTAATGTGCCTGGCATTTATGTTGCGTTTAAGGAATTTCGAATTTGAATTGGCAGGTGCAAATAGTAAGCCAAAAATTGGAAAAGTCAAAGTTTAACTTTAATTGTAAGTACTGATTATGGAAAATGTACTGTCACCTTTAAAAGCCACTTATAAATGGGTGAATATTTGTATAGTTTCTGGCAAATCCTTCCCATGATACATTCACAGATATTTTCCATTTCCAAGTTTTATTCGCGGGTTTGTGGAACGCGCTACAAGACTTTGGCTTGCAAATAAAATCTTTGAAAGTCAAAACTGTTTACATTTACTATAGTGAATTCGATTATCAATTTTTTCAAGATTTAAGAGTGACTGACAAATTCTTTATACAGACAGTAGACATACCGGGTTTACATTGAACTCAGCACACTCATTTTTTTGACATTTTTAAAAATGAAAGAAAAAGATAGTGTGATTTGCCTTAAGTAATATAGACTTCGAAGTTTTCAATCTCTCAACTAAATCTGGACAGAGCTTTTAGGTTCTAGGTGTTCTGACATTTTATAATATTCCCAAATGTTGCTGGACTATTTTCGGAACACGTTGTGTTCCAATTATTGAAAGGTTTACACACTCACTTTGACATTATTTTTCAGTGTGAAAAATTGAAAATAGTCTTACACGCGTCTGCATCATGTCAGACCTCTCGTCCGCCATATTTGCATGTCTTTGGTTGAACAACTTGTGTTATGACATTTCGTCTCACAAGATGTCATCATCTTGGCTCTCGCTTTGAAAGAATTTAAAGACTTTGGAAATTTATAAAACCAGATGTTAGCCGAAAACAAGAGAAAGCACAGATTGTGGGTGAATCCATATCTTCAGAAGCAAGAGCTACACAATTTGGAAGCACGATAAGGTATCACTTTGCGAAAGCCGAAAATTTGCCATATTTTAACCCACTAACTTGTATTCCCGAAAATTATCAAAACAGATCGAGTTTTTCCGGTCCAGACTTTAAATGTCAAGCAAGTCAGAAGACATGTCCGCAGCGAAGGCAGGAAAAAAATGTCAGACTGAAATGTCTAGATTTGTATCATGTCCACAAAATCGCGGCATGACATATTGTTGTCATGACTTAAGTCTTGATTTAAATAAGGTCTCATGGAGACTATAATAAAACAAAATAAAGCATCAAGGCCTAATTGGTTTGGTTAAAAGAAACACACAATCAATTGATGTTTTTAGTTCACAATTTTAATAGATTTCTTAAAAATTAAACAAAAAAGTACTAGATTTTGCAATTGAAAAAGCAAAAACCAATTCCCTGCATTATCTAACTAATTTTCGAGTTTGAATGTATAGTCACACTCGATTGTCTTCAGACTTACTGGTTATGGGCCAATAGTACCCTTTTGGCTGGAGGCAGACAATGTTTTCGACTCCTTTTATAATTCAGATGTAAGAGATTAAGGTTGAGTATGGGCAACTTACAAATCCACCACATATTTATATAAAAAAACTTATTCCTAATGGCGTCAACAAACAATTGTCACAGAATGTCAACGACGCGACAGTAAAACAGGCTGTAAGGAGCACCCTTTTTGTAGCCATGAAAACATTAATTCATCCGCTTAATTGGATTTTCTTATGATCAACGCAGCATAGTACGCCACAAAATATATACAATTCGCTGAAAGAAACTCATTGGGTTCACACAGAAATAGAAATAAATCCCAAATCCAACAGTGAGGTTCAGACATCAAATGTTCGTAAATTATGGTTATTACCCTGAAGAGAGAAAAATTACCTACTTAATAAAATTAAAATAAAAATCATCTGTTGTTGTATGAGAATTAAGGCCAGTTACGGCTAATACGCTTGTAAATTTTAGTGAGGTGTTAGTTGTGTTCTGTATTAGAACAAAAATGGTTGCCAGTGTAACTCAATACGCATGGACCACCCTAATTGCGTGATAAATTTTCATTAGCACAAATTAATCCTTGGAGATGTTCGAATCATTAATCGGAATACTTAGATACCGCATATATATATATATATATAAGTAAGTAGATATTTCTTTTTGTCTTCCTAGTTTTACTTCCTTGAATTTTGCTCACACGTTCTTTACCGATGTATCAAATAGTTTGGCAGCAGGTGTCGAACTTAATTCAACAGTAAGTAACTGAAAATAGAAGGAACTAGCCCCCAGTGGTCTGAGCCAAATTGTAAATTCAGGAAAATAGTTTGTCTCGATACAGTGACGGAAAACGATTATGACTCTGGGGAAATGTTTTTTTTTTTTTCAGACAAATAGTTAGCTGCGAGGGGTCTAATATCGTTCTTATAACTTTTAAGTAAATTAAATGACATCTTACTGCGATGTACTTTAAAAAAGAAATTGGTTTGAAACTAAGATGTCTTCAGTTTTACAATTTCTCAACAGATGGCGGTTGTACAAATTGCAATAGAACTGTTTTGATTATTTGTTTTCACTTAGTACATTATACTCTATTTAAACTCACAAAGCGCGCCATTGCCAAACACTTCAGAACTACATTATGGATAGCTATTCAGTTTCCAAAAAAATAGTGTCACATGCCTTTTTCTGCTCTCAGTCCAATATTGAAAGCAATATTCTTATTTTCATTCTGAAATTTTGTACGTAAAGTTAAAATGTTTTTAAATGGAAATCTTGAATAATCTCAATAAAGTTTATAATCTTTTTTGCGAAAAATTACCCCAACAACCACCTAAGACATTTATAATCACAACAAGTTTCAAAAAATATTCATCGGAATCCCTTCTTAATCAGTTTTATTTTAATCTCAGGTCCCTTTGGGTACCTATTCAATGACACACACTTCAGTCTCGACAAATATCCGCGTGGCAACCAGCAATCGGCGCTGGCAATCAGTTAAATCGCCTTATCGCCTGTCTGCGACGAAGGTCGTACCCCGTTTTTGTGAATATTCCTCAATAAGGTCACACATTTTATCAACTATACTTAATAAGATAAGATGAAACGAAATATTGTCCACTTACCCCTCTTGAGTCCCTGAACAAAATGGCTGCATGATATGGATCTAGAGTACCATCACCTCTCAAACCGCGACTAGCTCCAAGTGATGCACGTCGCTTCTCCAAATCGGCAGAGGCACGTCGCATATGAGCACCTAAACGATCAAAAAAAGGACTAAATTAATAAATGAATATTTACTTTAGGAAAATAACAAAACTGAATATTTTTCCATCAAAAATAATTTGAAAACCAAGCAAGTACCAAGAAAACGCAACTCAAAATCAAAACATCTACAGACGCCAATGTTACTAAGATCTAAATTACCCATAACTCTCCACCTTGGTGCTTTCTCGGGTTGTTTACCTTCTTTGACAATACGCTCGTAGACTTTGTATGTGGCCTCACAATCATTCAAAATCTTATTTCGACTCAGCGTATTGGCGTCGAGACTTTTCGATCGCGTTCGGAAATTCTCCTGGGCATCATTCATCGGTGATGTGCACGCACTGTTTGTGTCATGGGATTTTCTTGGCCAGATATGTACCTTCTTGCCAAGCTGCTTGAGCATCTCTTGTATTGAATGATGATGATGGTGATGATGATGATGGGGCTTGTGCGACTTTGGTGATGAGGAATTCTCCTCGCCGCTGATACTTTTGGCAAAACTACTGTTGTCGAAGCGATGGCGATAGCCGGGACCACTGCCGCCATCTACTGCTGCAGATCCTTTGTATTCGTCCAGTGAATAGGCAACACCGACACGATGAAAGATGGAATTAATTGAAGGATGGTCGTCGCGACGCGACTGGCAGGCACCTGTATGGGTGAAATACTGATGGTCACCGTGATTCTCGTAAATGTCGTCGAGATCGTGTGGAAAGAAACCGGCCTGTGTCGGTGGTGATCCGTAGCTTTCACCTGTCGATCTGCGGAAACTCTAAGGAAAAATGCATATTAGACAATTTGCTGGAATAAAAATAGGTTCTGTCGCATATACATTGTAAAAGCCCGGACTGGCACATCTTTCGAAGAAGTTTCGACGTGATGACGGCGTTCGTCGAATACTACTGCCATAGCTCTCATAGGATCCGCGACAGTAGGATGGGTTTGTTGATGGCGAGTTACGGAAATGGCTGACGCCACAGTCGGGCACTGGCTGCGGCGGTGATGAAAGCTTATCCGGTCCCTTATCTGTGACAAGAAAGATTAAATGAAGTAGGAAGCGATCGGGTAAGAAGGGAAAAATCTGCGGCACTCCTGTTATAAGTTTACACTTAGCATTAGACGGACTCGTTGGGCACCACTTATCTTACACGGATTTTATGTTTTAAGGCTCTGCCTAGGATGTGCATTTATGTGGCGGATCAAGTAACAGCACATAGTATATTGACGCGTTCAACCATGGATCTGTTCCCGTACTTTAATCACTAAAATTCTGAAGAATTTTGAAATTGTGGCAAACATTTTCTTAGCTAGCAGCAACATAGGTTCGTACAATTTGGTTTTATACAACCTTTTCAAAAAAGCCATATTCACTGTCAAAACTGACAGCCTTGTTTAAACAATTTTAGTGAAATAGAAATAGTCTTAAAAATAGAAATAAGAATCTCACTGTATGAAGACAAGTAGGTATACAAATGAAATTGAAACGATCAACTAAGACGAGTTTCTACACGCCAACCACTTCTTGATTGACATTGCTTGTCAAACTGTTTTATTTGACACGCCAAAACGAGAGTGCATATACTGTCAGTGTAGGAAAATGAACAATACCAGTAACTTCAAATAAGAATATATCAATTTAAGGTAAATTACACACACGCTTTGGTATTAATGACACCAAACGTCATGGGCAAGAAAAAAGGAAACCTGCAATCCATTTTGGACGAAACAAAAAAAAAATTACCTTATTATTTTGACTTATCTCTGAGCACTACGTGAAGATTGCATGACCTTACTCAGTTAGGTTAATGGACTTTGAACAAAGTTTTTTGTGAGTACCGTACATTGGCTTACTTCAGTCAACACACATTGCTCTCAAAACAAACAAACCAACTCTACGTCAAATATCATTAAATGTCAGTGCAGCTGGTATTAATTTCAATATGAAAGCAAGCTAAAAAACGTATTTGCCGTCTGAAGTTGAATATTTAATAACTGACATAATTGTAAATGAAATCGCATATTAAAAGTGAAAAATCACAATACCTCTCAATTCTCGTATAAATGTAATGCATGCACCGTACTCACGCACACATTTCGCACTCAAGTTCATGTCAAATCAGATATACATATAATACAAGATAGATTTCAATATTTTTTTCTTTACTTCAAATCTGACATATGACATAAATGTTATATGTACCTCGGGTCCATAAAAAGAGACGCAGCGACAAACAAGTTGTCACATCAAAAGTAGTGCGTGACAGATTTCTCCTTAATATTGGTGCGGCCGTTGAATTAATACTCACCCTGTGACCAATTCGGCGATTTTGAAGACTTTGACGATGACGACGATGAACCCGAACCCAAACTATTCAGTCTTACTGGGCCGTCATCATTCGAGTCACTTCTCTGCATGCCGTTGTTATCGTAACTGTAGCTTTCTGTACTAAGCTGCTTCTCGACAGCGTGCTGCCGATAGAGATGTGTTATTCCATGCATATCACTGGCAGTCGTTTTATTTTAATTCAACGTTTGACACTTAACTCTTTATAATTCAATTGTCAACTTAACACTGACAGAGTCACATTTTCTAAATTTCAAATTTACTTAATCACTGTATATAACTCGATTGAAATTCTCTTTTAATTCAAATCCAAACAATATTATTGCTATTTAAATGCATGCGAATCCTAAATCGGTGTGTGCACAAATCCGCAACCGAACGATATCGACAATGACAACGAATACTCGCGTTGACAGTTGTTGATGTATGTAGAGTGTAGACTGCAGTTGGGGGTTGAATGGCCTGAAAGTAAGTCAAAGTTGTACAAGGGGGAGGGGGGAAAGAATAATAATAAAAGCAAGATACGAACGCCAGAGAGGAGCAACAAAAAACGATTTTATTTCTATTTCAATTTGTTCTTGCTCTTGGTGGTGTATAAGTAGTGCAGCAAATCCAAATGCAAGTGCACTCGGTTTTTAGTTTTTGCCAGCAGGCAGCAGTTTGTTTACATTTGGATTGGCTAGTGAGGAGACATCACATTTTCGTTCGGTTGTTTTATTTTCTTACGCTACCCCCAATCATTATGAATTCGATTGAATTTACGAGTTTCTGGCAAATGACGGATGCTTTGGTTTTTCAGAAATTAAGCAGTTCGCGAACAACATTGATGATGGTGACATTTTTAAATAGTTTACACCCAAATAAATATTGCAGCAGTTGACAATTTGAAGGACAGAATAGTATGATTTAAAATAACAAACAAGTACGTCGTGTTGACATATAATTATAAATAAAATTTATTTCGTCAGGGTGTAGGTGATTAAGTATATTACGCAGTCAAAATCAATTATCCAATTCTCAATGTGAAAATATTATGTCAACACTTTTCCTGTTGCAATTCATTTTAAATGTATATATAGGTTCCGCAGTTTCTGTGCAAAATCGAATGCCGTCGCAATCTTTCCCCTAGGTTTTTCTCACTCGCTACTCGTTTGTTTTGTTATTCTATTCTTTTATGTAGTTTTCACACAAGTCAACGGAGTTTCGGTCATTTTAGCGGGCATTGGCCGCGTAAATTACGTTATGCATTTCTGTTTGAAATTTCTCGTTACTTGTGACAATAAAAACATAGAACAATTTATTCAACTTTTATGATTTGCGCGTTTTAAATCATTTGAGTATGGGCATTACAGACAGCATGTCCTATTGCATTACGAATCAATAAGCTACTCGTTACATTTCCAATTTCAGCTCTATATTTTGATTATTTCTGAAGAATATTTGAATTCATTTGGACCAAAATCAAGTGGTTAAGGAAATATTTTTTTGAAAATAAATCTAATGAATCTAAACCTCGGTCGCATGAACCTAGTCACTCGTTACTTGTAAAAGTGCTAAATTCCTAACTTTTAGCGAATACTCGGCTACAATATGGATGCCAGATATATTTAATATTGATTCACATTTAGAAATGTACATTAAAATACCAAAATTCGATGTATGTAAACTTTTTCGCCTTTAAATATCCAAAGGTACCAATTTTCTAATAATATACACAAATATAGGTACACCATTATAATTGAACCCACAGAAAGACCTCCTACACTCATAAAATTCCTGCGACGCCCTTCACATACCAAATGATATCTTTAATTTTCAGTATCCAACCTCTATTCCAGTCTAGCATTATAAGTTGCGATAACAACTGTCATTTCCATGGGATTTGTGTCATTGAACCGACCGTACTTTTCTGCTTGATTTAAGCTAAAAGATAATTTAATATTTGATGTGAACGAAATCGAAGGAAATTCTGAAAAATTCTTTCTTAGGGCTCTTTTTATTGGGAATTTCGGTGTATTTTACATTAGGCATTTGAGGTTACGAAATTTAAGTGACACTTGTCTCATTTTTAAAGATAATCCTTGATAAAATAAAATCATAAAACTGTTACAATAACAACGAAAAAAGGAATTATATTAAATTGATTTCGGTTCCTCATCCCAAATGTCCAATCAATATTTACTTCGACAAGTTTCTTCTTACAATGCTCAACGTACTGGATGCTAAATAATGATAAATGCTGAGTTTGTCAGGATGTCATGAATAAAAGTCCAATTTCCGTAATAAAATCTGACTCATTTCTGACCAAGGACTGATCGAAGGAATAGCAAAACTTGCAGCTCCGAAGGACGGAAGGTGGTACTTATGAGTCGGTGTGTGACATCGGATACATATACATCCTTGTGGACTAATTCAAGGTAGTATCTCTTATGGGTTACTGTTTGTGTTTTTGTCATGATAGAATCCTTCTGTACTTACTTAATGACTTAAATCCCACTTAATCTTCTTGAAATTCAACCAACAAAACAAAGAGATGCTGGAGACATTTATTTCTTAAGTTTGACAGAGGCCAATGACAGTGGCATGAGGAATGAAGCGCAACGAGGACAACGATGATGGCATAGAGAGACACATTCTGGCTTAAGGATGTACGATCAATAAAAATGTTCGCCACTTAGTTGTATGATGTATGGGCTCCGGGGTAGTTGAAGTGGCAAAAAGTGTGTCCTATTTAAGGATAAATATATATAAAATTATGTATGTGTTGTATCAGCAGCCGGTTATTGTCTTTGTTTGGCGTTGGCGTATATTAAGAGCAATTTGGCGACATAATGAGTACGAGCAATGTGAAACTTTTCCAGTGTTGTTTGAACAGTATCCAGAAAGAGGCACGAGACAGTTGTGGGCTTTGCTCTTTTTTTAAGAATAATTATAAGATCGAAACGTACATTTTTGTCTACTATGAGTAGAGTAATTGGCTTATTTATAGAAAATGAGGTTTGGGATAATAATAAAGTGAACGATAAAATAAAAACATTTCGCCATTTAAGTTTGAGAAACAGGTAATAGAAAGAAGGCAGGACATGGATTGTCACGACAGGGGCAACTGTTTATCCGCAATAAGTGCTGCCAATATAATTTCGTTAAGCTTTTGCTTAACAAGAGCATTCGAAGCTAAACACTTCAATACGACTGCAATTGAATTCGCACTGATGTTCCAATAGATCTCATTAAGATGATGATCCAGAGATTGTTCTACAAGTGCTGCCAACTTCATTTCGATAACATTGTTCACTTCATCGTTTTTAAAATGGTTGTCCCATTATAAATAAATATATATAAATTATGAATCGTAATAGATTACAAACAAATGGGTGTGGTGAAATGGTCTCATTTGGGTCCATTATTACGAAGAGCTCAGTAAAATATTGTAAGCCAAGTGACTCGATACAAGCCGTTTAGTGAACAAGAGCAAACAAATATCTGCGAATAAAATCGTCCTGAAAAAGCTTTTTGTCTACAATCCTAGATCCTTTTCCTTTGCCGCAAAAAATACGAACTTAAGCAAATGAACAGCAGTAGGCGTTCGAACTGTAGCGCCACCTAGTTATTTATTTATAGTGACGAAGAATAGAAACAAAATCGAAATCGATCCGAATTACATTCTCTCTCTCTGTCGCTAATGTACTAGATTCTGCCTTTTTATGCGACTTAAGATAAGACTATAAAATAGAGATTGTAATAAAATAATCTTTTATTTTTCTGACAGGTCAATCCAATTCATAGGCCTATTTTAAACTTTACCTGCTTAAATACTTCGGAAGTCACTATTTTTATGGTAAATAAAAGGAAATGGAGACAAGTAGTACAGTGACGTAAGGCCAATTGTAAACACGTTAATTGCACTGTAGATTTAAGATTTTATTAAATGTTATCACATAGCGATTACGATCTGTTCACAAAACTGTTATGAGTGTTATCGTTTTTAATCTCAAAATTGTGGACTAAAGCATTAAAAAAAGAAGAAACTGCAGACGTTCAAATTGCAAAGATAAGTAGTTCATGCCCCCTGGCAAGGTGGTAAGCACTCTCAATGTTAGTACAATATTTGCTTACAAAACTGACGACAAAGTTACCTATTCAAAGCTAGGACCGAAATATATGGACCCATTCAAATAAAAACTCCGCGTTTCTGACAGTAAAAGATTTTCTAGTCAGAAGGCTCTAAATGTTATCATAAGAAAACTGCTCAGCATGAAACTGTTGCATTTTGAGGTTAAATCAAGAGTTTTATATTTTATGACCCACAAATTTACGAAACAAAAATGGCTACCAGGGGCTGCAAACACAAACAACAAAGTTACATATTTTTGGACCTACAAATTTACGAAACAAAAATGGCTACCAGGAGCTGGAAACACAAACAACAAAGTTACATATTTTTGGCCCTACAAATTTACGAAACAAAAATGGCTACTTGAGGCAGGAAACACAAGCAACAACTATTAAAAAATGTTCCTTTTTTGTTACTGTTAGCAGTTTCCATAAACTTTTCAGTGTTTAGTGTTCATCTGACAGCGCAGATCTACGACCAGTGAAAAACGTGATGTAAAAGAACATCGCTCCAAGATTTGCCGGCATAATCTACGATCTACCACAGACATACAAAAATTTCTGATAATGAGGCAGTCTACGATTTGAATAGTAATCAAAACACGACGCCGCCCGTGTCAATATTTTCATCCTACCCTGAGATAACACTCGCAAGTCTGTCTCATGCACATCACTCTCCCTTTTAATTATGGTCGCTTATTGTAGGGACAAGATATCAACCTCGACTCGAATTCATACGCTAGCTCGTACTTCGTACACCCACCAGAGAGCGTTATCTCAGAACTGCATGCAAAAAAAGGTCACCCGTGTCAGTGAAATAAATAAATCGCACAAATTATCCCATTCTTCTGCGTCCCGTGTACCTTATCAGTTAATTTGCATAAAACGCCGCTGATAACACATGCATATAAATAACCGACACTAAATGGACAAGGCCTTTTCCCATTCATATCAGACAGCCGAGCACTATCTCAATCACCTTGGATTCAATCACAGTTTTTTGAGCTCCCAGAACCACTGTGTGTAGTTCGGTGTTACTATGTCTGTTTACATACGTAATTAAGTGTCCCACTAATTAGCCATTAAAATGGAATATGACCCGCAGCGCGTAGGCGACTCTCGCCTTGTAGACGGTGCTCTGCGTCGGCACCAATGGCAGTTTTTGAGTTTGTTTTTCTATTTACATTCGATTAAGGCCGCCTTGATGGTTTTGTTTACGTGCGGAAGTTGTATATTGAGAACTTTGTGTGTTTATGGTATCCCTGGTCGACGTCACGTAGACGATTGGAGCATCCCTTGGTTCTTGCTTAAACTTTCAACAGAGGGTTGGTGTAGAGCGTTGATGTGAGGTCGGAAACGGGTGGTTTTAGAAAGTTTTTTTTTTCCCAAATTCATGGGGATGGGTTTAACGGCCTCGGTGACCTAGTTAAGTTTAATTGAAGGGTATATTCATACAAACACTTTTAGCGGGAGCTTTCTCTCAAAAACACACGGACCGAAAAAATGCGCGAATTATTTGATAAGCTGTTTGCGAGACGGTTTTCTTCCGTTACACACTTTGGCATCTGTTAAGGTTGGAATATCCCGAGAGACTAGCACGTGCCTTTTTGGCTAAAATTCTACTTCGAGTATCTCGATTCGAAGAGACATTTGCCTGCGGAAAATCACGCGCATTAAGAAAAGCTTTTGAGTGGATGACTCTACAAATATAAAAAGATGAGAGTAAAAGGGAGACAGCCGACAAAAAAAAGAAGAAAAGAAAAACACTTGCCGCATGTATCCATAGCAGTTTGACAGCATGCAATAATATTTTGAGGTTGCTTTTAAGAATTTAATAAGTTTTTTCGTGCGTGTAGGCGGCAGATTTGTCGTATTTTTGGGGCGGCCAAATCATGTGAGAGAAATAAATTACTCGGCAATTTGATATTTAATTTACTTGATTTAACAGTTTGGGTTTGAGAATTAATTTTGTGACACGATGATTGGAGTTTGGTTTTACTACTAAGCCCTGTGGACAGTACAATGGAGTGTCCAATTAGATGTCTAATAAAAACATTGCAGGAGTGATGGTTTTAAAGAGAAATTGTGTGTGCGGGGTGACAGTGATTTATGGAATATTTTCCAAATCCAAGAAAGTTCTTAAAAAAAAAAAACATTTTATAAGGTGACAGAGATTGATTGTTGGTCACTTTTAGTTCAGAAAAGGACGATTAACGAATGACTGTTGTGAATTATAAGACAAGTTGGTAAACAAGGTGAAGCAGGTCAATAGAATTTTTTTGGAATTTTAAACAAGCCCATGATTGAGGAACATTTTTCATGTGGTATTTGCGTAGACAAAGGATCTCCTTAATGCGAGATTTAGGGGGGCAATCATTTAACTTTTTAGAGGATTATTTGTAGAAGTCAGGGGATTTGAGGCATTTGCCACAAACGTAAGAAATCGGTTATTTATCTCTGTATATGATAAAGTCATTAGCCTGTTTGAATGTGGATTTGTTAACGGATCACGTTACAACTGCTCACCCAATCCATGTGATTTTCGCAGACATACTATTTATATTTACGAGGCAACACTTCGTCTTTATTCCAACGCCATTAACCAACACATATACTTATAGAATTGGTACGAATTTAAAGCGTTTTGAAAGACGGCTGACAGCTAGAGGTTGATAGAACGAGTGTATATTACAGTACGGAATTCATCACCCTTTTGATTAAATTTACCATTAATCCTTAGGAACTATAGGAAATTATTTGTAGGTTTATGAGAAATGTGGTTCAAGGAGGACCTATCCCTGTAAACAATTCAATTAAATTTAGCGCGCTCTGCTTCGAATTAGCCTGTATGTATGCAATAGTTTGTGAAAAGTGGTATAAACTGGTACATTTTAGCGTATATCTGACCGTTTATGTATTTCCATTTATCAACCCTTTTGTCTTATTCTTCTGATCTTATTGATTTTCAAAAGAGATTTACATTGAAATCTCTTAAAAATCTCATTAGAGACTAAAACTTCTGAAATATATAAACAAAAGTTCAATAGAATTTGAACCTGTTTCATAAAAAAATGAAACATGGTAAACAGATCGATCACATACAGCGCCCTCTTTGTAGCAACGTGTGTAGATTATGGTTTGTGTATAAACTAAATACAATTTAAGCTGAAAAATGTGACACTCGAGATATTAAATCTACCATTTTGTTAAGTACACATTTTAACAGCTAATTCATCACAAAACCGGGGGTCGGTTGAAGGTCAACGCATGCATGGCCATCTCATACTTTCAAATCGTCTATAAGACAACTGAGATTCATGCCACCTGATCTATCAGAAATTTCATCCGCCATTGTTTGTGCTCGCTTTTCACGTGCTTAAGGCGATAAAATGTTATATATCCTTTTTGTACAACACCCTGTATGCTAAAATTTATAAAATTTGGACGAGTCGTCTATGGATTAGTTGTGCTAAAGTTCACTTGTCTTATATATGCGTTGTATGAGCACAAATGTTGACTTGCGCTCAACCCTAGTAATTCCAACATCTTACTTAGTTTATTCATGAATAAGTGTTGCCAACACCTACTTTTTTGTTGACAATAATCTTGTTCAAATCATTCCAAAAAACAAAAACAACCCCTAACCCATTCATTACAGGATATTAGAAGCACAAACCACAAACAAGCTCTGCAAATACTGCTTACAGCCATTTCGATTATAAATTTGACATTGATGGCAATTACTCCCACTTCAAGTTATTATTCAAGCTTAAAAACACACGAATATCTGCCCGACTTTGGCCAAACCACATTAACCGACAGATTATTCATATCTTCCCAGAATCACATGACAGTTCTGCCGGCGGTTGTTCGACCCTCTCCGTCATTAAACACTTAACCGAGAAGAAAACGTTCAAATTATCATCTTGACGACAAATGTTTTTTTTTTTTTGGCAGACAACACCCAATAATTTGGCATTTATATGATAATTGGTTTATAGTACGGTTCATCATATTTTGGTGGTTCCATTCAATTAAAATATATAAAACATACTAAGCCAATTTACGATCCTTAAATTGAGTAACAATTTCAAACTCTCTGTATTTCGTAGGGAGAAGATACATTCCCGAGGGATCACACGAAGGAATATTAATTTTCGCCAAAAAAAAACCCCAAACATATAATTTGCTTTTCATTTTTTATTCTTATTTATGTATTCACTGTGGCGTATGAGCGTTTTTTTTTTCTGAAGCCAGAATGGCTGCGTGTTTACATTCAATTCTGGGAGAGAAAACGCGCAAAGAATTTGGAAGTTACCCCCGGGAGATACGTTTTGTTGTTCTAGTTGCTCGAAATGCAGCGGCTCATCTTAAAAACCATCCCGCGTCGTGTATTGTGTACATTTATGTGTACCCTAGAAGCGCTGCTGCTATTGATGGTTCTCTAAATATTTTTCGCAAACACTTTTTGTTCATTTTTGGTCAGGCTCTGGCTTCGCTTTAGCGCATGACACTGAATGTGTGTATGTGGAAGCGTTTTGCCAGAAAATTACGCAACTATACAGAGCAGAGATGAAAATGAAAGCGAGTGGAAATGTGTTTGCATTTTGTGAATGATCCGAACGAAAAAAGGAGCAATACATTGTGCCTATTATTGTGTGTGGTCCTTTCCAAGGACAGTATGTATAAATGTTTCTCAAGATTGGTATTTGTGACAGGTCTTTGGATATATTTCTGTTGGGATAGTCTCCGTTGTGTGGGTAATATTGATATTGCTTCGAATTTGTAAGATTTGCAAGTGGGCTGTACGAGTAGACAATTGGGTGTTAAGAGTGTCGTAGACTTGAGTAGGTCTTGTGTGGATTCCCTGAGCAAAAGTGTACAAGAATCAGTAAATCAGAACAATTCGTGACTTTATTTCTCCAGAGAACTGACATTTGGCTGGGAAAGAAAAGAAATCGTGTGGGCGATATGACCGTCTTGAAATCAGTATCATCAAATGTCAGTGTCAATGGTTATGTCATGTTATACATCCTTCAATCTCGTGATTTCACTTCAGGAAACGAAGGTGGTAGTAGCGCCGATTAACGCATTTGTAACCGCAAAAAACGACTAACAAAAAAAAATACATCACGACCTCTAGTGACAAAAATAAAATCTTCTTGCTAAAAATTTGACAATGGTTGGCTTTTCGAATTTTTTTTTTTGCTGCCGATAGAAGTTATTGCGAAGGTAGTGTGATTATTAACGCATTTGTAACCGCGAACAACGACTGAAAAAAAAAATACATCACGACCTCTAGTGACAAAAATAAAATCTTCCTGCTAAAAATTTGACAATGGTTGGCTTTTTGACATTTTTTTTGCTGCCGATAGTAGTTATTGCGAGGGTAGTGTGATTATTAACGCATTTGTAACCGCGAACAACGACTGACAAAAAAAATACATCATGACCTCTAGTGACAGAAATAAAATGTTCCTGCTAAAAATTTGACAATGGTTGGCTTTTCAAGAATTTTTTTGCTGCCGATAGAAGTTATTGCGAGGGTAGTGTGATTATTAACGCATTTGTAACCGCGAACAACGACTGACAAAACATAAAACATCACGACCTCTAGTGACAGAAATAAATATTCCTGTTCAAAATTTGACAATAGTTGGCTTTTCAACAATTTTTTGCTGCCGATAGAAGTTATTGCGAGTTAAAGCGCTCTAGAAATTCTCAGCTGTCATATATTATTACAAATTTTCGAAACCACCTATCGGGCAGCTGTAGAAGCTAAAAAAGCATGCGAAACTACGATAACCAACTTTGCCCCCGTCGACTATTGCTAAAAATCGGAGGAAGAATTGAGTAGTGACACTCGATATTCGTTGAATTGCTATGTATTCATAACGTTCTCCTAGTATCCGCTCCTAGGGTAGTGTTCAGAAAAATGGTTCGCTGAAAATGCTTCTACGGCCATTATGAAATTCCATAAACAAAATGGTTTGTGTACTTGATAATATTTATTCGACTTCAAAGAAAAACGTCATTTGCCGAAGATAGTCTATTCGATTTAATACAGTAACCAACGAAGTTTAAATAGGAGCTAGGATAGAACGATTTGCAGTCAAGTTACGTATTATTTAAAAATCCATCTATCGGATGGCTTGAGTACCTAGTTACAAAATCGCTAGCAGGAAAACATGTAAGAAACTATGTACAGCTATGAATCTTATTATAATGAATCATATTTTTGTAGTATGTTAATCCACAAATTGCGGAAATTCATGTGCACCATCGGCCTTAAATTAACAGCGATTTAAAAGTCCATCTATCGGGTGACAGCAGAAGCTAAAAAAAACTTTTTGTGGAAAATAAATTTGTAAAACATCGTGGTTCAACACAAAAGTTAAATTTATGTGATGAAAAATGAATAAATGATTAAACAGTCTCAAATGTAACTAAGTATAAAACATGACATTTAATGCGATCACGAATATTTATGAACAAATTTAGTAGATATACTTTGACAGGTGCAGAGATGCTTTTTGAGATTTGTAACCTTCACACTAAATATTTTATAGGTCACAATAGGTAATTATTTATTGAAAATTTCGCCATTGTAAGTTCAAAAAATTTAGCCTCGACACTAAAAATGATTATTAGTATCGCGGAATGACATCTGACTGTGATACATATACAAAAGAAAACCATGAAACGGGCAGGATAAATCCGCAAGAATTTTATCCGATTTTTCTCATTTAATTTAAAATTATGTAGTAGATTAGATATATGTACTATATTCTTACTCCTTTCTTGAATAATAAATGTGTCCATTTTGAATAGTACACTGTATTCAAAGTCGCAGTCATTTTTTACGCAATCTGATTCGAAACCAAAGAATTGCTTTATTTACTGATTACGCATACATTTTAAAAATGCGCTGAAACAAAAGATGGTGCTATTCGTTCTGGTTGTAGTCTTTGATAATTAGGAAACAATTTTTATACAATTTACTTATTAAATGAGTATCCCGATATCAGCACTTTAAAGTGATTTTTTTATTGCTCGAGAGTTCGCATAATTGTTGTCTTTGTTAAAAAAAAAAAACCTTCGGTGTGAATTGGAATTTGATCTCGCACCCGGTGCTCAAAATTTGAAGTGTCACATTTAAACAAAAATGAATCTGGTTAATTATACATTTTCAGAGATAGTTATAACAAACGAGATTGCAGTGTCGGAGTGGTAGTTATCTAATTTAAAGTACACAATATCAGAACCAAAAAAAAAATATTTCTGATAAAAATATATATATATATTTATCTTGCAGACAGTTTTTTTTTCTTTTAAATGAATTTGGGTCATGTTCAAAAGTGACGGCGAAATCGGTTGGTCGGATAGTTTTTACTTTCGTGTTTTACTTGTGAATTAAGGAAAGACTTATGGGATTTGGTGATAAAAAAAGAAAAAAAAACTAACACAAGTTTGTTGATGATGTTTAAATGAATTGTATGAACAAAACAAAATTATTAAAAAAATGTCTTTCTAAATTTTTCTTCGATAACAAATGATGATTGAAATCACCAAGTTGTGTGCGGGAAGTGAACGTTGTTACTGAAAAAAAAAACGTTTAATCTAAAACAATTCAGGTTTGTCGATGTAAATATAACGTGACAGTGAAGGAACGATCACGTTTGTATTTGGTTTTTAAATTTAATTAACATTGCGTGCCAAGCGACAGTTTACTCCCAATTTGTGAATATATTAATTTGTTGGTTGTTAACCAACCTTGATGCTGGGTCAGCGACAATTGCATTTTTTTCAAGGATATTTACCTTGGTAGTTATATTTTTCAGTACGCAATGTTAATTAAAAAAGCTACGCCAAATATTTACAGCTCATCATATTGCTTCTCTATTATAATAGTAGAGACCACCCTCGTTGGCTGATCCTTCTAACTGAATGGCGGTTTTCTGTGCAACTTTAATGACACATAAATACATAAAAATAGAACCAACACATTTTCCGTAACAAATTCGAAGCATGTCCGAAGAGCAATAATTATTTCTATTTCGATATCGAGTCAATAAGTTTACCTTACAATTTTATAAGCATTCTGATTCTCCCTTACTCTCGACCTACTTTCAGTTCGATGTAAACAATTGCAACATTCATTTATTGTTTCGTTTTAACAACAATCAAGACAAATGCGTCAGCAAAACGCCAATCAACGAGTTACCCCAATCGCCATACCCCTTGCCACATAGCATATACCTAGACTTCATTTAATTTAAGGTGTGAAGTCGGTTCGTTCCTGACCGGGCGGCCATCACCACTAACCTTGAACGTGATTATCATTACATGACCAGCTGAATTGTTTCTAAAAACAAAATACCGCTTACGAGTATATTCAATTGAATTCAAACAGTTCTGCGAAATTGGAACCCAAAAAATAATCCATATGTATACATGGCACCGTTGTAATGGGACTTTGCCGAGCACCGTCTGAAGTAAGCAAATTTTAAAAATAAAAACAAACGACCAAAACAAATAAATTTAAAATCAATTACGATGAACGGATCAACCAACTCGATTACTGGTTGCGTATGTGTGTAGAGGTGGAATTGGAAATTTACGACAAGGAGTGAAAATATTATTTCGCCGGAATAAAATTTGATTTGAAATAGAACAAGCAAACGACGGCGACGACAAAGTATCTGACAAATTTGGCAGCCAACAGGCTGATGATCTCAGTTTGTCCAATTCGCCCTATTCGATGTGGGGGAGAACACATCATCTCTTGTGAGAATAAATATAAAACCGTCAGCTGGTTCGCTGGAGCTTTCATCTATGTTCGAATTGAGAAAAGAGCTCCTGTGATGGATATGTCAGCTGAAATACATAATAAATGACAACGAAATATTGAATGGCTGCTAAGTGCTGATGCTGACGCAACAAACTGAAAACAAACGGAATTTATTTATTTTTCACGGCAACTTGGGGGTAAACAATCGGTGACTCACAAAATGTGTATTGTCCTGTAATTGGTAGAAATCTGTTTTCGAAATGAGTGTTATGATGGCGTTAATGCAAGAGAATTCGAAATGAAGTGTTCTATCAGGGATTAAATCGCTTCATTGATTTTTCACATGTGTATCATTGCTTTGTCTCATAACAATAATTTAGTAGCAGGTTTTGTCGAAAAGGAACTGTCACTTTGACAGATTCTGCAACCTGGCAGGGATGTCAATTCCCGACCTCAAAGTCAATGCGCCTTACCAATAATCATTTTTAATCTTCACCATAGTTTTTAGATCAGAATATGCAATTTTGTATGGAAAATTTCGCTATTGCGAGTTCGAAAAATTAAGCCTGGACACTAAAAATGATTATTAGTACCGCGGAATAAACATTCACAAGGAAAAAAAAATATACAATCTATTTGAAGTCGATTGGATTAATGGAAGTTTGGTGTGGCTGCAATTGGGTTCATATTGCCCTTAAAAAACGCCCCCAAAAAGTGGGCGTGGCAAACAGCATTCTACCGTCGAATTATTCCGACCGAAATTGCCTATATATTTTGTGAAGACACAATCGATAGAAACTTGAGGCTAGAGTGATCTAGGTTTTGGATTCGACTATGTCAAAAAGAAACTTTCAATAAGGAAGGTGGATTTTTGAAAAGATTTACTTCTAGAAGTCCACATTTTTAGCAAAGCTTGCGGTTTCAGTATTCATCAGTTGTGGGTGATCAACGTTTGTTCAACAATGAATTGGGTGTTTAAAATTTGCAGCGATTGTTTGAAATACAAAGCTCTGATTGACATTTGAAATACATCTTGTTGCTCTGATTGACATTTGAAGGACATCTTGTTCCGAACATAATTGCATTGTGCAAGCTTAAGAACTAAACAAACTTAAATTATTATTTTACTTCTTTAAAATCACTCCTACTAAAATAAAAGAAACCCAGTAGAGGTTGAAAAATTTCGAATCGCTCTCATTGTCAATCTACAAAAAAAAAACAACACATGTCGCAAACTAGGTCAAAATGTTGACCACAATTCCCTCTTTCATTTCGACAGAAAACTTTTTCACTTTTCACTCATTGTACTTCCGCGTATTATCTCGTATTTTGTGAACATTTTAATTAAATTAGTCGACAAAACTTGTCGAGAAAACCAAAAATCTATTTTTAATTTTATTTTAACCAAGACAAATTATTACCTTTAAATTTAAAAAAAAATAATAACAATCAGTTGATCAAAACCAACAGAAAAAATTCCAAAATTACACTCTTGGACTGCAGCCAAATCGTGCTTAAACCAACACAAAATTCAGAAACAATGCGCAAGCTCACAAATGAACGACCAAGAGACGAAGAAGTGGGTCTGGGCACACACAATCTGTATGTAAAACGCCCCACACAAAAGTTTATTTGTTTTGATCAAAAGAGCACGGTTAAAGAGTGAATCTAAAAATAGATGAATGAAACTGTGATGCAGTTTTGTTTGTTTTTTTATTTGAGAAGGAAGTGGTAAAGCGTTTTTGAACTTGAATTTTAAATTGTGCTTTGGTTGCGAAAAGATATGTATCAACTTGGAAGTTGTTGTGAACACAGAGAGGTATTATTTTTGGTAAAAAACAAAAAATTAAAACAGCAGTCGCGAAAGAAACGTTAGAGACGAAAATTGTGGTTTCTACAAAATACATGCGTCCATTGTTTGAAATTTAGTTGGTGGTCGTCCCTTTCCATAAAGACAAACAACAAGGAAGCACTTAATAGTTAAAAATCTCGAGTTGAGTATCTGATTTGTTAATTTTATTTCTTAATATATGAACATTATTTGTGAAGATTAAACAGACTAAGTGACAGTCAAAGAATAACTCACTGTAAAATGAGACCATATTCTGAGGTAATTTGACCCTTAAAACCGTAGATTCTACCGAAATTTTGATTTCATCGCATTTGATTCAACTTTTCATTGTAATAAAACTTGTTTTTTCAACCAACAGTTTTTTTTTATCCACAGCTACAGAAATTCCCTGGGGCAGCATGACCGTTGTGCGACTAAAGATTTGCAATTTGGCCCATTTTTTTTTTGAAAGTCTGCCACAGTTTTTTGTTATTTGTCCCTTTTTTTCAGTTGGAAGGCGCTTCAAAAAATGTTCAAGTGCTGTTATGTGAAAAAAAACCTTTTAGATGTAATGCAGTTGCTTATCACAACACTATAATAGTATTTAGCGAACTTATCCTTGTTAAAAACAGTTCAAAAATTATAAATAAGCTTCCTGCTTCAGAAATGACACTTTTTCTTCATGGGCCCTTTTTCTTGCGACTTTTCAGAATTCTGCGCCGGTTACACTGGTCTGGGGGTCTGAAGATCATGCCAGCCACCTGCTAGTTTATTGAAGAAGTGCTGACTCTGTACTTGTCCACTCAGAGAAGCCTATAGAAAACTTCTAGTAGAAACCATTCCTCATCTATGTCTTTGTGACAATTGCCAGCTGATTAGATGATTCATATCATTATTAGCTGTCATTTATTTTATTTGATGTAATTTTATGGCATGACAAACTCACCAACTCCTAGGTATCGCTATGGGCCCTTATGGTGCCTAGTGCCATATGAGAACTTACTATCTCATAACCCTTTTTTTACCCACCTAACTCATCTACTTTCCCGGCACAATAGACCTTCTAGGTCGAAGTGCCTATTTTTCGCCTTGAAGTTTTTGAAACTTATCTACTGTTTGAAATGAGCATACAACTTCATGTCTAAAGAATCCCCAAATAGCAACACTTTACCCCTTTTGAGTGCGAAATTCTCAAAAAAAGCTAACCAAACCTCTTGTAACGTTTATTGCAAAGTACCACTTTATAAACAAAATGTACGAATAATTCGCCACCAGAACAAAGTATTTCACATTCTCGCCAACACAAAACACAATCAACTTCAATGTCATACAATCCGTCAAATGAGTACCACTGCCTCGCCTCGTCATACAAGAGACACAAGAAAGGATGCCTACATTTCCGTTTTTATTGTCTACCTCCGTTGTCATTAGTAGAGCGGAGTAAATACAATGGAGGCACGCTCCCCATTCGTGTTCTGCTTACGAGCAGAACGACGACAGGAACACAACATAAGAGAAATGAAATCATCTTTCCCAAGGACACGATTTTAATAACATCACTGTAAAAGCAAACACTCTTCAAATAGCCACCCGCACCACTTTTCAGTGGGAAATTTTAAGTCGCATTAAAGTTTAATTTAGATTATGCAGAGTGCAGGATGCAGGACTTGTCCTTGTGTGGTTTTATATTGTTTATTCAATTTCTCGATACTTTTGTAGTTCAGTTGATAGAAGTCATTTCTGAAAGACCACCTAAATAAGCACAAATGCATTGCAAAGCGCAATAGCGTCGACGTTTACCTTTCGAATTGTCGACAGTGGTAAAGTAATAAATCGGCTCTACCCATCAAACAGTAGGGTAGGCAAATAGTTAAACGACACACAAAAATTGCGAAATCTAAGATCTGACTTTGATTGTCTTGTGCGATGTGATTCTTCTAAAATATTGCACACCTATCATATGCTGCATCTAGTTTTAGTGTGCGCATGCTGTTGTTTACATTGCGCACACAAAAAACGTGTGCGCTTTCGCGAAAACTGCGCTTTTTGCCTAGTTCATGAGGAAATCTTACATTATGACCAGCTCTATGGGCAAATAAACGCTCATCTATTGAAGCGCACATTGTGTGGGAGCAAAATGACAGAGTCGCACATTTTGTGTGCGGAATATACATAACTAGTTTGCTCTATGTAGAGCGATATTTTTTTTCAGTTTTAAGTATCGATCACAAACCAATTATATGCTTCAGCGCCTAAGTAGCCAATTTACTTGTATAACTTCCACTGGCTTAAGCTAGCTTCAATGAGAATTAAATTTGCAGTCTATCAAAAACAAACATGACCTGTTCGAATTCGGTATAAAATTCCTAGTACCCGATATGTTTTATGAAACAGTGGGCTCGTTTAGTTACTTAAAGCGCTTTTGTGTTTAATAATATATTATATGGCAACTTGCTGGCATTAGGCTCGAAAACACATTGTCTGGAGCACTTAGACAACATGAAGACACAAAAGAGGGGATAGATGCTCTGTTGCTTGTCTTTCTATCCATAGATTTCGAATGTCACAACTATTGAAAGTTTTGCAAGCTGACATTTACCTCGTTTGTCTGTATACTAATTGATATCTACATTTCGAAAGTAGAGTTTTAAGAATATTTTTCACAGATGATTCGTAAGTCTCGAACAGTCTTTTTTTAACGGAAAAAAAATTATTTGTAGTATAATCAAAACAGTTCGAAGAAAAGTAAAAGCGCTTAATAATATTAAAATTAAAAGAGGAAACTAATACTTTCAGCAAAAAAATATTTATAAAATAAAAACAAAAGTCCGGGTCAGCGACTTTTAACAATTCAAATGTTTATAGTATGCATCAAGTACCAATAATTCATGGCAACTATTATTCACATGATTTTATGTCAAAATTAATGAAATAAGTAGACCCTCTACCCAAAACTGCCATAAAATTGACGTTAAGAAATGTCACAGAACTAAAATATAAATTGTCATACGAGTATTTAAAGCAAGTTAAACAAATTTCTATAAAAAATAACCAAAATCATTCCCTCAGATATAAGAGTTAAATTTGAGCTGTCAAAGAACACACATTTCACAATTTTAAATTTCACTCCATGTTATATTTTTAATATTAGTTAGTTATCGCATGTACACTTAACATCCATAAACCATTAACTAAACAAGCACTTAGTAAATAAATTCAATTTTCCATTTTAGTACTTGCAGCACGTTTTTTATGATTACTATTTTTTTAGTGCAAGTTTGTAAACAAAACTAATAAAACAAATGAGTGTAACGTACACACAATAAAAACAGACTGTGCAAAAATATTATTAATTAGACACACATTTTGAATTAGCATTTTGTTGTTGTCATAAAGTATTTTGTTGTTTGTTTGCGCACAAGCTATTACACATAGCGAGTGTATTTTGCTGTCGATGCCCAGTGACAGTCATAGTACACATTGGCGCGAGTTAAGTATCCATAGCAAAACATATTGAGAAAAAAGATAACATTATTTGTATTCAATGATATCTTTAGTCTCTAGTACAGTCTTGCACACAACGCTACAATGATAACATATGTAAAAGAGATGATATCGTTTGTATACAATGTTGGAATATTATCTCTTCTTCATTATCAAGCAAGACGATTGTACGCTTGGGTCTCCTTGTAGATAGATAAGAAAAGTATATAAATACGACTGTATGATGAATTTATCGACAGTCTTATTGTAACTACATAGTAGCCTTAAGCTCCTTTTAGAATTAGTAAAAAGTATTTCAATAATAAAGGACATAGTTCCAAATAAATATTGTTTAATTTTAAAAGTAAGAACCAAGTGTTTTAATTGGCGATCCTGCCAGGAGGTTAAATATACTTTTTAACTTCAATCGAGCGGACCTCGGGAACAAGTAGTGAAATCTAGTATAAACAGAACACTCGCGTTACCGGTTACAAGAATTACCTAGCATAGCAGGTACAAATATAGCTCCTTCGTACGAAGCAGCAAAGCAATTCAGTGAAAGTGTATATGTGGAAAAAAAAAACACACAAATTCGACGACAACAGACACGAGTTCAAAATGGAACAACTCGCAGTATTAATGGCAAGATTAGAAGCTTTAGAAACCAGGTGCAACACAGTAACACAAACCCTAGAGCACACACGCACAGAGAATGCAAGGTTAGCAGCAATAATAACTAACCAAAATCAAATAAACACTAATTTAGAAACAAAACTAAATGAAGTAAAATCTGGATTAGGCATAGTACCAAACATACCTGTGCTAGAGGAAATAAGAACCACATATACAGATGGTAGTGAAATACAGTTAGACGCATTTAAAAGCCTACCTATTTTCAACGGCGATCAATCAAATTATCGGTCGTGGCGCGAAGAAGCATCCAGATTAATGGACAGCATTAAAAACCTCAAAACACACAGTAAGTACGCAGCAGCATTGACTATAGTGAAAAGTAAAATACAGGGTGCAGCCGCGAATGTGTTAACTAATTATAACACAATTTTTAATTTTGAGGCGATACGTAACAGATTAGATTATACGTACTCTAATCAAGAACCTCTATACGTGCTACAAGACATGATGAAAGCCATCACGCAAAAAAGAAGCACACTGTCTGAATACCACGACGAGATAAATAAAAATCTCAATTTAATAATATCAAAAATCACTATGTCAGGTGATCCGCCGAATATAATCGACAGACTAATTAAAAATGCTAACGACGACGCAGTTCGTATATTCATTGATGGTATGAGTGACAACTTTACAAGAGGATCATTATATTCAGCTACAATAAATGATCTAGAACACGCATTCGCAATTGCTCGCAGAATAGAACATGATAATGTGCACAGGCATTTACATCTCACTCAAGATAAGCACCACAAAAATATGCCACATGAACACAGAAACGAAAGAAGACCAAATTATTCGAGCCAAACAACGAATTATCAACCCCAGAAGCAATACGATAATATGCAGCAACACAATCAAGGACCACGCCTAAACCCTTCCAAGAGAAATGACGGACCACAGCCGATGGAGATAAACTCGAGACAAATTGTACATGCACAGCGACAAAATTGGAATCAATACAAACCCGATGTATATAATCCACCAGCGAAACGTGAACACAGCGGGAGTTTCAACACACACAACAGACCGCAACGATCTTATCAGCAGAACTTCAAGCAGCAGAGAGTAAATAACTCCCGACAACAACGCAGAGACGATGTCAGCAGTACATATGCAGAAGCAGATGAAACGGAATGTATGGTAAATAATAACATAAGAATAGATCATTTAAACTAGTAGACGGGTTGCCCTGCTTAAATTTAACTAGTACTATTTCTAAGAAAATTTATAAAATTCTTATTGATACTGGTGCAACCCATAATTACATTAATAGAAAATGCGATTCTAGCGAAAAAATTAAAATTAAACCTATAAAAATAAAAACAATGCATGGTTATTCTATGGTAGATACAAAGAAAGTAGTTAGGATATTAAAGAAAAATATAACATTTTTTGAATTAGAGGATATTCAGTCTTTTGATATGATATTAGGATATGAAGGACTTAAAGTTCTAAACGCGGAAATAAATTTCAGTAATATGACTCTAACTACCATAAGCAGTGTCGAATCTATTCAGAAAATTAATTACATAATTGGGGAAAATAATATTTATAAAGCAGACATAGATAGACTGATGAAGATTAATAACAGCATAGGACCGTTACCCTTTACAGATACTATAGAAGCAAGCATTAGGACGACCAATGATAATCCGGTTTATGTTAAACAATATCCATATCCCATAGCAGATAACGAATTCGTAAACAAAGAAATACAGAAACTCTTACATGACAATATAATAGAAAAAAGCCATAGTCCTTATAACAGTCCCATATGGACAGTACCTAAAAAAGGTTTGGACGAAAAAGGAAAACCAAAACGGCGCATGGTTGTTGATTTCCAAAAACTTAACGCTCACACTGTAACAGACAGATACCCCATTCCGGATGTCAACATGACAATTCAAAATTTAGGTAAAGCCAAGTACTTTACAACGTTAGATTTGGAGTCAGGTTTCCACCAAATTAAAATCAAAACAGATGATAAAGAAAAAACAGCTTTTGCTATAAATGGCGCAAAATATCATTTTAAACGAATGCCTTTCGGGCTCAAAAATGCACCAAGCATATTTCAGAGATGCGTGGACGACATTTTGAGAGACTTTGTAGGTAAATTCGTACACGTTTACATTGATGACGTATTGATATATTCTTCATCTGAGGAAGAACATATACAGCACATAAGTCAAGTATTCGACGTACTCAATAAAGCCACATTAAAAATATCTGATGAGAAAAGTAAGTTTTTTCAAGAAGAAATAGAATACTTAGGTCACATAATCAGACATGGTAGAATCACTACGAACCCTGAGAAAATAGCAGCTATAGAAAATTTTCCAGTCCCACAAACGGTAAAGGATTTGAGAGGATTTTTAGGTCTTACAGGTTACTATCGTAAGTTTATAAAAGGATACGCAAGCATAGCCAAGCCCCTGACATTATATTTACGAGGAGATAACGGTAAAGTAAACAAAAAACAAAGTAAAAATATTAAGTTAAATCTGAATGATTCAGCATTAGAAGCGATTAGAATTTTAAAAAATTATTTGAAAGAACAAGTCGAACTTTTTCAACCGGATTATAGTAAACCATTCGAGCTTACTACAGATGCATCCAACATAGCTATTGGAGCCGTACTAAGTCAGAATAAGCAACCTATACACTTCTTGTCAAGAACACTGAGTAAGACAGAAGAGAACTATAGCACAAACGAGAAAGAGCTATTAGCGATCATATGGTCCTTACAAAAACTCAGAAACTACATATATGGTATAGCAGACTTAACCATATATACCGATCACCAGAGCCTTATATATTCTGTATCAAAAAAAAATCACAACACAAAGCTGAAACGTTGGAAGGGAATCATTGAAGACTTTGGAGCAAAATTAGTTTATAAACCAGGAAACCTAAATCTTGTAGCTGACGCATTATCACGTCAACGCATAAATACTTCTACCATAGAAACAGCACATTCAGCTGAAAGTTCTTCTAATGATATAATAAAAACTGTGAATCAGCCTTTTAATGCATACACTGCACAGTTCGAACTTATTGAAGATATAACAAATAATATCGAAACACAAATCTATTTTAGTAACAAAATAAGACTCATAATAAAGTTTAAGGACAAAGACTCTTTACTAAGGCAGATGAAAGAAGTTATACAACCCCAAAAGATTGTAGCTTTGCATACGAAATTTGAAAACATATACAAATATGGTGAAAACATAAAAAAAGAATTCCCACTAGTAAGATTTATATTCACACCAAGAAAACTTCAAGACGTAACAAATTTGGAGGAACAACTAAAACTTGTAAGGGTAACTCACGAAAGAGCACACCGAGGGTTACGTAACAATATACAAGAAATCTCAGAGAAATATTACTGGCCCGATCTAAATAAACAAGCAAAGAGTTTCAACAAAAAATGCATAGCATGTCTATTTGGAAAATATGAAAGAAAACCTATCAGAGAACCTCTGAATAATTCAGAAATACCAACACATGTGGGAACACACATTCATATGGACATATACTTCAACGACAAGTATACTTTCCTTGTAACAGTAGATAAGTATTCTAAATATACAATCCTTCGGGAAATCGAAACTCGAAACAGACTGTACGACGTTATGGAAGAGGTCTTATCTAATTATTTCCCAAAATGTGAACGACTCATGACAGATAACGAGAAGGGATTCAAAACAGAAATGGTGAACCAAATGTGTTTGAAATACAACATAACTAAAGTAGAAACTCCAGTATACAGATCGACAGCGAACGGTCAGGTAGAACGTGTAAACGGTACAATAACTGAACTGTCTAGAATATTCACAATTCAGAATAAAACAAGACTTATCGAAGAAATATTTAGAACAGTGCGTGAATTAAATAATTCTATACACTCAGTTACCGGTTTGAAACCTAGAGACATTTTCTTTAATCAAAATAAATATAGCAATAGTGAAATTATAATAAATAAACTAAACTCAGCATCCAAAAAAGTGATCGAACGTCTAAATAAAGGAACTCGACACAGAGAATATAAAAAAGGAGATAAGATAATGGTAAGAATCACAGGTCTTAGAAAGAAATCTAACGCCAGATACATAACAAGAATAGTAGAAGAAGATAAAGGAGACACTGTAATCTCTAAAGAGGGAATAAAAATTCACAAGGATAACATAAAGAATTATCATTTTTTAGATGACGAAAATATTAATATTCCTAACATTACTAGGAATTGTACAGAGTCAAGAAGGGCAAGGAAACGTTCAAATAACTGAGTTACTAAACAAGAAGTTTATACTTACGCAAACAGATGACGTGTATTTATTCAAAGAACAAACTTATTTAAGAACAAGAAATTGTCAAAATCATCTAAGTAAAAACATTTGTGAAATTAACTTTGAAGAAGAAAATTGTCTTATTCCACTTTTAAAGAATATAACTTCAAAATGCAACATTAAACAAGAATACGATTACGACTTAGAAATTGAATCCGGTGTTATGTTATTAAGCGGTAAGCATAAGCTAAATAATCAAACAATTAATGGTATAAACTTAGTTACTTATGAAAATACTATAAATCTAGATGATAAAATATACAAAAACATGCATAAGCAAATTAAAGAAGTTATATTAAGAAATCATAATTCAGAGTCTTACATCGACCAAATAATTAAAGAAGATACAATGTACAAATTCGATAACATAGATACTTTAAAAAAACTAATTATTCCTTTTGAAGAAAAACCGATATTATCAACTATATACACAATTGTAACACTGATTGTTATTCTAGCATTTACGTACGTAATGATAAAAACTATACAATGTATAACAGATCGTCAAAAACAAAAAAAGATTGACGCATATAACAAAACTTATGAAAGAGAGATGTTAAAAATAGCGTCGAAAAATCGGGACGATTTCGTTTAACAAGGGGGGGAGTTAAGTATCCATAGCAAAACATATTGAGAAAAAAGATAACATTATTTGTATTCAATGATATCTTTAGTCTCTAGTACAGTCTTGCACACAACGCTACAATGATAACATATGTAAAAGAGATAATATCGTTTGTATACAATGTTGGAATATTATCTCTTCTTCATTATCAAGCAAGACGATTGTACGCTTGGGTCTCCTTGTAGATAGATAAGAAAAGTATATAAATACGACTGTATGATGAATTTATCGACAGTCTTATTGTAACTACATAGTAGCCTTAAGCTCCTTTTAGAATTAGTAAAAAGTATTTCAATAATAAAGGACATAGTTCCAAATAAATATTGTTTAATTTTAAAAGTAAGAACCAAGTGTTTTAATTCGCGGCAAACGAGCCCCCATTTTTTTTTTTTTTTTATAAATTGTTAATGGCTGATCTTGTTTGCTGTTTGGATTTATTTTTAGTTTGTTTTTTTTTTTTTGTCGCTGTTCTTCACTGTAAATCGTTAGCAGTAATATGTAAATTTGTCAACACAATAAAGGTGTAACTTAATGCTGTCAGATAGGTATGTACTACGTTGCGGTCGGTTTGTTGTTATTCGTACGTTGGCGTTTGATCAAGGTTCTGGAAACGATTGAATATCTAGTTACTAATACTTACAAACAGACTTAATATTTATTTGGCACAGAAAACTGAGTTCTTAATAGTTTGACAGAACTTTTTGTTGACAGTTTTGTCAATTATAAATTATAATGTTTGTTTGGGATACAATTTACTAGATAATTAAAGATGTAACTTCAATGAAGCTGGGACTGGCAAGTGCACATTGTTTCAACCAGAAACTGAAAATTTAAGCTCCTTAGTTATGCAACATTTCAACAGATGGCGTTATCCATGTGTGAAGTTGGTCACCGTAAACGTGATTTGGCAGCTCCGTTTGCTAGTATAAACTTCAGCTAAATTGTTTCTATAAAGATAAGTAAATATAAAAATATACATTCAAAAATGGCCATTTTATCTAATCATACAAGTAATGAACACTTGGTTCAGAGTTATTGTATGTACCATTTGGTTAAACATGAAAATTGCCTGCAGCCAGTATAATCTTGGTAAAGTCGAATTTTCCGCTAATAAATAAATAATTCGCGCAACAGGTCCGTAGGGACACTAGGGTTAGCTTCTCACAACCATTCGTCTTGTGTGAGTTTTTTTTTTATTTTTGGGACGAATGGAAGCGATCTTCAATTTTATGTCGAGTCCAAACGGCCAATTGAGAAGCTCTTTCCTCAGATGTTTGTCAGACGTTCGCGAGAGGTGGCGCAGTGAAAAAAAAAACCTTAAGTTGGAATTTGGGTTTTCTCGGGATTAATATTCCGCTACAACTAAAAATAAACTAAAATGCTAAATTAGTAGCGAAGAACGAAACCATTACATGTATATTATGTATGCATGCATGTATTTGGCACTAGATGGCATCACCATGAAACCAAAACTGCTTTGAATAAAGGCCCCCTTAAACAAACACGTTACAGCTGTGTTAAATGTTCAAAAAAAATCTCAATATATTTCACGAAAATATATTTTCAGAAAAATGCAAATCAAGAGGATCTGGTGACGCCATCTACCAACAACTATACACAGTATTTCTATTCGTTGGCGCTGTGCTTAAAAATGCAAACTGAAATATTATTCAAAGCCTGGAGTTCAATGTTGAATTTGAAAAGAAGCAACTTCTGTACTCTTCACAATCTAAACAGCTCTACTAAATTCATTTTCAAATACAGAATTAAAAATGTCAATCGATCTAAAAACCAACCTTCACAAAAGTACTTTGTCATATTCATGCAATAAATCGATACGATCTGAACTAAAAAATAGTTGACTAAATATTTTTAACAAAATTATATAGTATGTACTCAGTTTTTCAATGATGACAAAGCGTTTATTATAATTCGTTAGCTCGCACTACACTTTCGACTATGAAGTATCAGGTGTTGCAACCAATTAAGATACCCTATCCTTTAAAGCTCCGATTAAATGAATTTTCGTTTTGCAAACAAGGTTTGTGTTTGTGCACGATTCACAATTACATTTTTTTGCGCTTAATATGAAGAAAGGTATATTCATGGACTGGTTGACAGTGTAAATATCCATATACATTTAAAAAAAAAAAACTATTAAAACAAAACTATTCAACGACCTTTGCACCACATTGTATTGTGTGAGACGAAGTTTGTTTTGTTGTTGACAAAACGAAAGTTCTCCAAAAGGGACAAACTATGTATGACCGAAATAAACAAGCAATACAAAAAATTACTTTTGAAGTTCTTTAAGTGAATATTGCGAAATCACGTTGGTCTCTGGCTTATTGTTTCATTGCTCACATTATTTGTGTTCAAAATACTCCTCTTTAGTTGAAATTGTCACCCACACAGTCAAGCTTAAGTTAATAATTCTCAATTGAAGAATAAACAGATAGATAGATAGAGAGAGAGAGAGAGTCTCTCTGCTGCAAATAAATTTGTTTATTTTATACAGTAATTGAGTAATTGCTCTTATTATTCTATTTATTTTTATGTGCATCGAACAAAAATGACAGCGGGTACAGTCTATGTATACAAAACGTGACTTTAAGTCGTTTACTGGGCTAGTATACACTGCTTTATCTATATTTTCAAAACTTTGTCCTCGATACTAATTGTAGTAATTACGAACGATAATAATGTCAGAATCAGAATGAAAGTAACGTTTTGACAGCTCTAAGTCGAATAAAAACTGTCTTTTGATTGATCCGTCAGAAGTCGGAATTGGAACTTTAGTGTCATTATTATGTGCTACTAAAATTAAAATGTGATAGTTTTAATTTGACGGCTGCTGTCTTAAATATGACCTAACTGAACTGTGATTTGATTGAGTTGTCAAAAGTCGACATTGAATATTTAATGTAATCCCAATTTTTTGTTAGCTGAAGATGGAATGGTTTCAACTTGATAGGCGTTTCGAGAATGATTTGAACTGTCATTTGAATGTAGTGTCAAATGATCGTAAGTTGTCGCTTAAGAAATGGAGATGTGAAAGGTTTAACTTGACAGCTGTTTTAAATAGATGAGTTTCTCATTTGGTTAAAAAGGACATAGTAACAGTAGTGCCATCGAAAATGGCATTCGCTGTCATTTGGATGAAGTGCACAGTGGAGCTGTAGAGTCACTGCTTTTTGGTACTTGTTACATCAAAAATTTTGATGTTTAAGTTATAAATCATTAGCAGTTTAAAATATAACCACACGAGCTGTCATTTGATGCAAGTGTCATAAGGGAACACTCAAAAAATAGAGAAAGTAAACAAGCCATCGCTGAGTTAACTGCATTTACATAGAGTGGAAAAAAACCTAATTTGTTTTTGAATTGACAACTGTGCTGGAAAAATGAGAGTGTCAGAAGTGGGCACTCAAACAACGGCGATGAGAGCGTTTGTAACATATTCACTTATTGCTTTGGAATGAAAAGTGAAATGTAAAAGTAAATTATTTAATTTTTGAAGTGGACCATTAACCACGCTCTGTGAGTATAAGAGTAGTTACACAGATTATCATTGTTAAAGTGTCAGAAATGGAATCATGCTACACGACAATTGATATTTCTTTTAATACGAAGCAATACAATGATTGGGGAAAGCAATAATTTAAACCCAATGATTATAATATAATAATTGGCGCAACAGGTCCGTATGGACCCAAGCCTAGCTTCTCACAACCATTCGTCTTGTGTGAGTTTTTTTATTTTTGGGACGAATGGAAGGGATCTACAATTTTATGCCGAGTCCAAACGGCCAATTGAGAAGCTCTTTCATGACAGTTATACTCTCGGATGTTTGTCAGACGTTCGCGAGAGGTGGCGCAGCGAAAAAAACCTTAAGTTGGAATTTGGGTTTTTCTCGGGATTCGAACCTGGGACCCCTCGCTTAGTAGTCCAACACACTAACCACTAAGCCAAAACCCAATGATTATAATGATAGTAATACCTTCCAGAGAAACATTTCCTATTGACAGCCAGGTCTCTACACTAATGCAAACTTGACAATGAATAACGCTTGATTTAGGACTCTATATCGGCGAAGCTTTTATCATATATTATAATAAATTGTTGTTTCGAACACAACACAACACAACAAATATCCAGAGGAGGAAAAATGTGAAATTCATTCGGGACTCCGCGTTTTGAGTGGATTTTGCAGTCAGCCGTCACAATGGGGAGTGGTGAATGACGAAATTTCATATTTCTTCTGATTTAATTAGTATAAATGGAATTTTCGGATAAGCGCTGACACTCTTTCCATGTGGGATACGTGCTGCAAAAACATTTAGTTCACAATTCAGACAGAATGACCTTGTTTGTGTCACAAATGTGATTTAAACAGTTCAAACACAAACCATCCATAGTTGAAAGTCACCTATGCTTCAAACCAATGCAGTAAAAGTCATCGCATTTTCAACTTATATAACTTGCAGCACATCAATAATAACTATTCAAGGACAAAGGTCAACAGAAATTTTAATTAATTACCCTGATCCACCTTAAATTGTTGCAACTTTTTTAAGCGCAAGGAAAATGGCTTTTCTTATCGCACACCCATGACAACAAAGATAAATCACACAAATGAACTAAAGCACCTTTTGATTAGACGAACTTTGAAAAAACACCTGAAACCATTTGTTGTTTTTGCCAAAGCAAAGAACCGACCCCAAGAGTGTAATTAAACCTTTTTTTTCTTCTTGTTTTTAAAGATCCCTGTCATTTGCAGGTTTTCTTTCAGAAAAAAACAAACAAAAGTTTTAATGAGAAGAGTATTCCCAACTGGCGCTTGAGTATTTTTCACGAAATCCACAGTTCGGAATTAAATGCCATTCTAATGATGTTTGCCATCAGTGTGTCGCCGTGAATGCGAATACTCGTATCCTTCTGAATAGCCTCGAAACTCATTTAATGTATGTGTGTATTTTTATTTTCACATATTGTACATACAATCTTTGCAAATATATAATAGCTTTCAGCTCCCGCTGTCCATGAGATGAGATAATAAATCAAATTGAGCAACAAACATCATTAGAGGCATAATCCGATAGACAGGAAGTAGGTAACACATCCACCATCACCAGACAAGTGTTTGTTTGTGCAACAACGAAACGGGAAAATTTCACACAAGGATGAATGCGCGATTTCGATGAAATTTGTTCACCAGTGCCAATCGGTCCAAGGATGCGCACAATTTTTAGCTCACGATGATGATGATTAAGATGGATGTGACTGCCGTCATTATAGAGGGAGAAAAAAAAAATGCGCCATGACATGAGTGTCACAATATGCATGAGCGTGATAATCTATAGACGTCAAAATTAATTAAATAATCGGGATGATTTCAGCGATTATTTCATTCATTGATGTGTGAAAAGTGTTTACTCTTACACCTTTTTGACGTTGTATTTGCAAGCATTTTCTTTTACTGGGTATTGAACTTGGAAACCTTAGCTAAGCAGTTCATAAAACAACAAGCTTCATAGCAGTTTCAGATTGCAAGTAGGTTGCGATGTAAAAGAGTCTTTCCCCTGACATTAAAATTGAGTTTCATTCTAGTCCAAATTGTATGTCATTACTCTAACCGAATACAACGCCCTTTTAGTTTAAAAGCACCAACTGTCATATTTTTGTATTTAAATTTAGAAGAGCAAATTTAACCGAGATTTATGGGACAAAAACAAAAAAGAATTCCATTTATTTTTGTCAACATGCCAAAAGGAAAACAGCTGCATATATACCTAATACAAGGACTAAAGTGATAAAAATAAAAAAAAAAACAAAAAACCCCGTCTACATCCTTCACAAATGAGGTCCCTTCTTTTGTTCCCATTTGCATGCTTATGTAAATTTCTCTTCTTTCCTTTAAGAGGAGAAAATTGCTTATAGTCGCTGCCACCTCACTTACCTAGAAGGGACGTACAAAGTACACACTGTTCATTGATTTCATCTGCCCCAACTTAGTATGCATTAAAAGTGCTAACAAAGTAAGATTTTCGGTTCAAAAACCGATGACGAATCCCCTTTTAAAATACATCGTGTACAAAGGAATATTATTTACGAAGACGAATAGCGAAGACGAATTCCGAATGGAAACTGAAGTCCTACTTATGACGAGAGTTCAATGTCAACATCACCTTCGCGACAAAATGTGCATGAATTGAAGTTTATTTGTTTAGCTAGCAGATACGAGCACATTCCTACCGATATATTAATAGAAATACCAATCGAATCTATACACAAAAGGAGTGTGATGGAAACAAAAAAAAAAACGACTTCGGAATGATAGCATTGAGACTCCAGCGAGACAGGCAAAGTAAAACAGACAACACAGTCAAGCCGAGAAAATGAAAACGTGCTTTTGAACGTGACAACGTTGCATAACCTTTAAAACTCCGCCAATCAATAAGAAAACGCGTTTAGAACTTTTTTTTTTGTGTTTCCATGTATTTTTGAAACCATATCACAGGACATCATTCCGGAGGATTTAACTTTTCAGAAGCCTGTTACATACAATTTAACTTTTGCGGATAAAAATGGAGGAACTTTCCTTTGGTTTTATTTATTAACTGTCATGCGACTGACGTGCTGCTTCCAAGTTGATTTAATATTGAGATACGTCATGTGCTAGATTTTTGGAAAGAACATCAATTACTTTCATTAACAGGATAGCGAGTTAAGTGGAAGGCAGGAAGACAAAGTTTTAATTCGATAGGAGAGAAATGTTTGGAAATTGTTTTTGCTCAATTACGGAATTGAAATTATGTTTATTTTTTTCTGTACCAAAAATGACATTTCTGATTTAAATATTTGCTGGGCGATTTCCCAATAAAAATATTCGCAGTTAACAACTCTAGATGTAACAAGATTTTTTGACTTAGCTTCTGCTAAAAACCGGAAAAAATTTAGAGTCATGTTTAAAGTATTCAACCAGAATGTTTCAAAAAACTATGCTTCACGTTTATGCAAGTTTAAGAATCATCTTTATTTTTCGTTCATTTTGTTGACAGCATGTAAAAAACAAAAAAAAAAAAACCTAATTTGGGCCATGTTCGAAAGATTTAAAATTTGACTAAGGTGTCCTGCTTAATTTCAAAAGTATGAAAAGTACTGTCATTGTGTTCAGATGCCCGATCATAGATTAATTTTAAGAACATTTTTAATCCAGCTTAGCTTAATTGAATGATGTTCGAAAATTGCAAAATTTTACTTACATGACGTTGTTCAAGGATACGCATGAACCAATATCTCAAACTCTGACAGACAGGGAATCATTAAAAAACAAAAACATTTTCGAACTTGCTGCTAAAACTTGATCCATGTTCGAAAATTATGCATCAAGATTTCTGTGTCTAATTGTACACCTCTGGACTGATTCTAGAAATATTTTCGAATTTGGTGCTAAGAACTTAGCCAAATGGGTTCATGCTCGAAAATTTAGAAAATTTTACAACACTGCTAGTATAATAAACATGATAAGCATCACTTGAAGAGCAGTTCGTTGCCACATCCATTTATAAGGCACCTTAGCCAACAAATTTTAAATTCGAAAATATGTATTTATATTAGCTTTTCAAATATTTTCGACAATTTTTGAAGTTGCTGCCGAATTAGTCAAAAACTCTTATACGAATTTGGTGTACTAAGTTTACTTATTTTTTGCACATAAGTTGAGATTACAACTATCCTTTATTTTAGTGTATTATTTTTAAGCAGATTGGGAATAATTTCGAATGACTGAAGATGAAAAAGAATGAAAAACTGTAATACCTCAAACTATATACTTTTTCTCAGCAACATCAATCTATGGCCTCCGAAACTAATGAAGTCTTTATAGACACTTTGTCGATAAATTCAAGAGAAGCAAAAACTGATAGGCAAAGACCCTTTGAAGGTGCGTTTTAACACTCTTGTTACACTTGCGAGAAGTATAAAAAAAAATTATATAAAGGGTTTTCCAATAAGAGGTGTTATTTTGGTATTCAAAGAAAAATGCCGTTTTTTGAGATAAATGATCGGATGTTTATTTCATAATAAAGAGGAAGGTATGCCGTTAATAATGAAAAACAACATCAGCCAAATGGCCACCACGAGCACGCATACAGGACCATATCCTTTTCATGAAATTTTCCATAACCAAATCGCAAAGTGGCTGCCCTATCTCGATAGCCTCGAGACTTTTATCTTTGAGGTCTTGAATCGACGCTGGGCTATTGGCGTAGACCTTATCTTTCACGTGGCCCCAAAGGAAGAAGTCGCAAGGTGTTAAATCACAAGATCTCGGTGGCCAATTGTGATTACCTCTTCGAGAGATAACACGGTCCACTCTTTCCGTAAAAGATCAATGGTTTCGTTGCTTGTGTGGCACGTAGCGCCGTCTTCTTGAAATTAAATGTTGTCCAGATCAATACTATCCAACTCCGACGTAATGACGTTTGTGGAATGCCCAATTCCAAAGAACGACGAGGAATGGACAAACCTGAGTTTTATTCAACACTTGGGCTACAGCAGCAATATTCTCAGTTGTTCTTGAGCGAAGTGCACATCACATCACTAACATGTCCCAATAGCTCGAATTTTTGCACCAATTTCTGTATTGCGGTCCAACAAGGTGCTTCACGACGATCAAAAAATGCTTTAGTTTTGCGAACTCTGAACGCAAGATTTTCACCATTTTTGTAGTGAATTTTAATAATTTCAATGCGTTGTTGAAGCGTGTATCGTTCCTTTTTTAGTAATGGCGTAGTTTCTACTTGTCAAATGTCAAAGAATAAAAGCTTCAAAAGTGATAGCTACCGAAATAGCGGGTCATTCACAATAACACCTCTCACTGGAAAGTTTCATTGTGCCTTTTATCATCCATTTCTTTAAGTCTAGTTGACATATTCTCAAGCTAATATTAGTAATAAATTAATACTTTATGATTGCTGCAAATAACATTTGTTACAAATCAAACAACTGTCTGGGTTTTAAAATTTGATTACTTCCATTTCTGAAATAAAAAAAAGTGATGCCAAATTATTGTATTTTTAATGCTTCTCTTCTTCTGCTACCTAGTAAGATATTTTCCATTTTGCTAAAATGAAACATATCGCAAACTCAATTAAATTATATCATGAAACCACTTCCATTATTTCTGTTCACATTTGACGGAACTACGTTATACACTTTGACTCTAAATTTATCTACCAATCTATATATAACTTTATTTTCACCTTTGTTATCTATTTTCGAATACAATTCCGATAGAAAAAATCCTAAAATCGAATTGAGTTCAATTATTTTAAAAGCTATTTATTCCTTCTTTAAAGATGCCTTTCAGTGTAAACGAGTTGAATAGAAATCATCTTTATTATAGAAAATTGAACGCAATTTTAAGTTCATAAAATCGTTGATAGTAACATTATTACGTTTTTAATGCGCCGTTTTTTTGAATAATAACGTTATGGTATCAAGCAAATATTTAATTGAATTCTATGTCACTCTCCCTTCTCAACAGCCCCACCGAAAGAACGAACAATTGAAACGATGTTTCAACTGACAAAAAACAAAACCAGTCACACTTCATAGTGTCATAGTGAAAGATTGATCGGCGGGTAAAATGAAATTAACATCTGTACATCTAATTAGCATGTGCAATTCTGCAAACAAAAATAAATAAAATAAATATTCTAATGAAATAATCTATTTGCCAGCCCGCGAATGGTATCTTATTTGACACACAAGGAATTCGAAACATTCCGCCAATCGCCCGTCAGATTATGTGTAATTAGGTGTGCAAACAATTTGATTGTTGCACATTCAAATTTGTCGAAAATATGTGATAATTTTCTAAATAGTACCACTATAAGCATGTCAGAGCAATTGAAATCACAGTGAAATGGGTGCTAATTCAGTCTGACAGTTAATAGTGAATTATTTCATTCATTCGAATGAATGCTTTACTGAAGTGCGCACTTTTCGAAATCGAATTTGTATACTAACATAGTACAAGAGTGGGGACGTTCAAGTTTAGTAAGTCTGACAGCTCTCTCACTAGAAGTATCTCGGTTTTGATTGGGGGAATTCGGTCATATGGTCAGCTGTTTCTGTTGACGTTCGTGACTGAGTACTAAGTTGACAGTTCGCATATGTGGCTGACGTAGGAAAAGTGACGTTCCCGACCAATCTAGTTTTTGCGTTCAGGTTACATCTTATCCAGATCAATGCGGCCAGTGACTTGCGAGTTGATGGTCAACAGCGGATGTTTTTTTTAAGGGTTTACATAATCCCATTTTGACAGATTTTTTTTTAGTTTTATTTTTAACGTTTGGATTTTTATATTCTTATTACTTCTCTGTCAACTGTGAGCAGACGTCAAATCAAATCTGATTAAGGTTAAACCATTTAGTACTTTGTTGCCACAAGATGATAAGAATATTCTTCCAACTGATATACTTCATGTAACCTTTAAACCTTTTGCGGATTTTATCGCGTTTGCCATTAAACTAAGTGCGAACCAATGTCATAAACTGTAAATAACGTATTTACTTTGGCCCTTAAATTCCATGAATGTGAAAGCTTTGGTAACAGGCGCTATTGTCATGTTCTTCGTCATTCAACGCTAATTACCCCATAACACATAATCCTCTTGTGATGACATCACCACCTACATACTGAGGTTAACGCACATATTTTCATATTTTGGGTACACACAACTCAATCGTCAAAAAAAAAAACCGTCTGAGAGAAGGATAAAGGAACCTAATTATCCAACTTTGGTAGGGAATCTATTCCAAACGTAATTAACTAAATAGAAAAGGCGACCATAACCATCCCTGTCCAAGCAGTCTAACTTAACTTAGACTGTGTGTACATAAATGAAGTAAGGGTGCAAAAAATGGAACAAAACAAGGTCACCAGCAACCACCCTGCATACACTACTGTAAATGGCTGTGTTGTTAACAATTGAGTGCTTCCGGGAATTTATTCTCTATCATTTGCGTGGTGTCAGAATTTAGTGATTCGCTTTTGGAGCCCTGCACGGTTTCCTAGATGGTGATGAGGGATTAAATTAAAGGTGACTTGCACCACCCTTTTAAAGCAGAGCTCAAAGGGTGTGTATAACCACAAATGGCTTATGAATTTGTTATGACATTTGTCAGGTAAGTGAATATATTGCTCCGTACCTGTTACACAACGAACAATTGTTTTGCAATTTGAGGGAAAGAGCATTCGAATTTCCTTCGCCATTTGCACACATATTTGAGGAATATCATATGAAACCATTCTTGAGTGTGAATTCATGATTACTTTAACGAAATGCGTTGTAAATTGACATTTAATTCCAGCAATACATTCTTTGTTTTGGCTGGCTGGAATGATATGCAGTTCAAGGACGTTTACTTGACTCACACCTTTGTAAAGAGAAGGAATTTCACAACAAAACGCAATTACGAGTAAAACTGCATGAATGATATTGTAGATTTTATTCAACTGTCAAAGAGGTGACAAGCTGTTAGAATCGTGTTTACCGAATGAAATGGTAAAAGGAAGGATGTTTATTTAGCCCCATGTATAATAGTGTTGCAAAATCACAACCACGATGATGGGAAAGTTATAATTTAAGAAAAAAAAAAACACTCAAATGTCAGGCGTGTGTCCAAAAAACTTTTTATGACATTTGGTACCACGGCATTGCAAACAAGAACTAAAATCGCGAATAAATTATTTTCTTTATGACATCTTTGTCCAAATGTTAAATATATCAAAATGTCACCAAATGCTGACAATAATGAATGAGTTATTGATAGGAGATGTCAAATTCAGCAACAAATTCATGGAACAACATCAGTTATTTTAAAATACCATTAAGCATTCGTGCATGCACCCAATTATTAGAAGATATGTCAAACAAATGACATTCCAAATGTCAAAAATATTTATTTTGACTAATAAGTTAAAAATAATTATTAAAAGTACTTCTACTAAAAACAAAAAAGAAAATGTCCGTCAGAAATTGCGTTAAAATTAAATTATGTGACTTTCTAAAACTCCTGACATATTCGGTAATATCATCTTTCGGTAATAATGTCAAAACCATAACAAGACAAATAACAAACAAATCATACAGCACTGGTTAATATTTAAGGTTTAATTTCCAGAGAACATTTATTTCTCATGATTAAACTGAAACTTCTTAGCGTGCTTGTTTTTAGTACTTTAAAGAATATATTAACACCCACCCGTCCTGTCGGTATACTTTATCATCTATTTTTGTTTTTATGTATGGTGCCTACGTGTTTTTACGAAGAATGAAGTGGTGGTGTTGTTTTCATTTTGCGGTGCTGCTGTTACATTTTATCATTGGGGATCGAATTTTTATGGTGCAGCCCAGAAAGCAAAACACAATTCTACAGTTTAACCTTGAGTTTGGATGATACATGTCATGATTGTTTTTGTGGACACAAATTTGACTGTCAAATAAAGTATTACATCTACTATACAAAAGGTTAATTTTAAATACGCAAAATAAAATAATTTATAGCTACCCCTTCGTTTCAAATAAAAAAAAACGATTCGTTTGTTTTTCCACGTAGGAATTTGCATGATACATTGAACTACATCTCATATCACACGGTTTTATGTAATCAACACGTTTAATGAAGCGTGCATATCTCATTTATCATGCTACGTTTTACTCCGTCAACAGCAGTAAGGTAATTTCACGTAGGTGATAAATTTGACGTTTAAAATCCAATTTTAAACATGTACTGTTGGGGAAAAACAAAGTCTGTCAAAGTTGACTGTCACAATTGAAATTTACGAATAGGAAGTCACCAATTGCTTAGTTGTATTTACATTAAGTGAGTCTATCTAGTGTGTCAAAAACGATGACATTTTGTTAATAAATATTGTTAATATTGATATTGGAAAAATTCTCCAATCCTATTTATGAAGTTATTACATATCAATAACCCAGATGTTGTGTCTGTTTCTATCTTTTCGTTTGCATTGCAGTTAACAAATCAAAGTTCTAATTTTTCCATTCTCGATGGATTGGGTGGTGTACACAAGAATTAGCAGAGCCTTGTCAAAGCGTGAAATGTCATTCATTGAAATGGAAATGAGATTTAGAAGTGATTAATGTATTGCGATCAGTTACGGACTTTGCAATATAAAAACAAACAAACTGACATAATATAGCGTCGAGTTCGCAGTGGCTACTAAAGAATAGTGATATCGTTGACAGCTGAAAGGGCGAATACAAGTTTCATGTCAGTTAGTTGTTTGTTTGAAGTTACATTATATCGTTGCCTTCTGTACAGGTGCATAATAAATTGACAGGTTTTCCAATTGGAAATGCGTATTAGTGAGAACAAGTTTAAAGACCTGCAATTGATCTATTTTGTCTGCTAAAAGTTTTGACGTTTAGCACAGTTTAGTTTAGCAAAAATTCGGTGCTTATTCAAGCAGAAAATTCTCCGATAAACTTGAAACGTAGTATGAAAAAATTCATTTTCCAAATCAACTGCTTTCAAAAGAGAATTTTTTTTTTGTTGTTTGTTGGAATTCGGCTAAATCCATTTGAGGCTTTACGAAACTTGACACTAAACTCGATTTGATCAAAACAGAGAACACAAGAAGCGATGAACACAAATGAATACCAATTGAAATGGAAAGTGGGAATATCGATTTCTATTCAAATCTCAGAATGGGCGTGCATTATGCTATATTGGTTAGTTCATTTACAAACGTTGCGACCAACTATGTTTTGCTTCACGTAATTTGTATATTTCCTTGCTGTAAATACAACATTCCTAATCCATTCGACACCTGAAGGAGTCCCTTTTTCACTTTCGTAACACAGTTAAATTCACCACACGTTCCAATTAACAAGGAAATTGCTTTTCACGCTGGATTAAACGACTGCTAACTGACATTAGGAACGTGGACTTGTGGATCCTTTCGTCTTTGGTCGTAAAACTAGTTTTTACGATTAAATCGTTATCACCCCTATCGGGAATAATATTTGCCACGGAATATTTTCAATTCAGCAATCTGATTTACATTGCTGACAAAAGAAAAATTTCCATCGGAGTTTGTTCACGATACCCCTGAAAACCTATGCCAAAAAAATGTAACGGAATTCAACAATAAAATTTTAAATGTTCAATTAATTGCTTTTTTAATAGAACATTTTTAGAAGGACTGCGTGTGTTTTGAAGAACATTTTTAAATAGAACAATTTGACAGCAAACAATTTGTGTAGATTGACATTCTGAACGACTCCGATTTTCAGTCTAAATAGGTATTTGACGTTTTAAATGTTGGTTTGACGAATTCATAGAAATTTCTAACAAAAATAAAATGTTGATCAAAAACAAACCCCAACAAAATATGTGTGGCTATAAACGTTGCATTTAAAAATTGTGAACATTGCTTTATTATTATTATGATATTTAAAAAAAATGTACCTATACAATTGACACACAGCCATTCACATTACAAAAACCTTATATTGTACCTATTGAAATCCTTCCTGCCGAAAAAATCAAAAAGAAATCCTCTAAGACAGAAACAAAATTGGTAATTACTAATATTACTTACATAAACAAAATTCGAAAGTACTAATTTTATTCACAAAAAGGGCAAATTTGCGAATAATCATCAAATATAACAACATTGACAGCATGCCCCATTGAAATGACAGTTAACAACTTATAGAATAATATTCACCGACATGATGCCTACGAATGTGGTGGCGTGAGAAGTGATATGATAAAAACGAAAGAGATACTGACAAGTCTGCGAATGTGGTTATCGTCAATCTGATAAACTGGCGGAAAAGAGAGGGAGCGCCGTGAACTGATATAACTGTCAGTGCTGCATACATTTCCATTTTCCACTCTGTATTAAATGTTCAATTCCGTTGCAGTTATAAAAACCAAATACCTGTCAAATTTTTAAGACGTTGTTTTTGAATATAAATAAAATGCCCATATGCTGCATCTTTTTGTATGTTCAACTTAAAATAAGCGTATTCACTTAATCGCGTAATAGCGTAATTTACCACCTCGTAAATGAACTGTCAGATTTTGTAGGTATAGAGAATAGTTTACGCAGACCTCATAATTTTCCGCGACGATTTTGGCTCGGAAATCAACTGTGGAAAGTTGCGCAAATCACAAATGTCAAACTTTGACAGAGAGTCGTCTGTTTGTTTCCAGAGTTTTTTTTAGGAAGATCTCAAAATGGTAAGAATTCAAGTAAAAAATAATTTTGAGTATATTTAGAAATGAAAATGTTTATGATTTGCAGCAAAACGAAATAAATAAATTTGGAAATAATTTGAGTTTGACAACCGACTTCACAGTCGATTTACGCGATGATATTTCCAAGCAGTGTTCACTTAAAGCATCGCAGGAATTTATGAATTTTCGAGCTGCATAAAATTATGCGATTAAGTGAATATCCTTAATATTTTCTTCACATAAATTCTTCAACTCAATCGTAGTTTCATAATTTTATCATTCAGACATCCCTGGACTAACAGTGGGAACACCTAAAATTAAATATTTTTTTTTCTAAAACCACAAAAAAATAAGAAAACATTAACAATTTTATTTATAATATTCCCATAAATTTGTTTACGTATGGATTGCCATAATCCACAATATTTTAAAACTGACAGTCACTAAAGCCTAAATCCGAAAATACGAAATTCATACGAACTCACATTGGAACGAGATTCATCACAGAAATGTTACTGAGAAACCAAACAAAATCTGTATCAAATAGTAGGTAGTGTTTCGCGAAGTCCATCCTTTCATAGATGGGCTATCTTTTTGGTGCAAACATTAACAAAATTTGTTTACCTATTTTATTACATTACTTTAACTTCGCAGTTTTTTACCAGATATAAATTTAATAAACATCATTTTTCAACTCTATTCAATTTATTATAAATTTTTTAATTTAAATATTTTTTTAAACATATTTATGCTACAGTCATATAAAATCTGTTTTGTTTTACCACAACATTTTTTAGCTGTCACTTGGTTTTCTCTTCAACTTTGACACTGACGTTTCGTAAACTACCCTTTACTATGATTTTAATTGGTTTATTCACAACATTGGGTACATTCAAGAATCTAGTTATCTTAAGTCGACTAGATTGGTCTGGATAAGATGTAACCTGAACGCAAAAACTAGATTGGTCGGGAACGTCACTTTTTCTACGTCAGCCAAGTACGCGAACTGTCAACTTAGTACTCAGTCACGAATTTCTTGACTGGATTCGTCGGCTACCCCTCCATAAACGTCAACTGAAACAGCTGCTCATTTGACCGATTTCCCCCAATCAAAACCCAGATATAGTCAGAGAGCTGTCAGACTTACTAAACTATATACTTGAACGTTCCCATTCATCACGACACAGCTGGGTGTTGGGCGCAATGTAAAACTGAAGTTAGTCGCATATTATGCATTTTCATTCGCACGAATAATATTCAATGCAAAAGCGCTGTTTAAAATTTGGAAGAACATAGTCGGCCTTAGTAATAATCATTTTCAAACTCCACACTAAATATTTGGTACGTCACAATATGCAAATTTCGCCATTGTGAGTTCGAAAAATTTAGCCTGGACACTAAAAATGATTATTGGTATCGCGGAGTATTTTTTTGTTTTACTTATTTTTGTCAGTCAATACCCGCGCAATTAAAAAGTACGAGTTTGTTATGAACACCATCCTCCATCCCAAGCGATTTTAAAAAGTCAACAAAATATTATTCAATACAACACGATCAAATCCAATCTGTCTGAAGTACCTTCCATTTCATGCGAAGACGTGTGAAAATAATACCTATTCCCTATAAGTACAGCGATAGCATTATGAAAGCAATTACTATAAGTGCATGTGCCATTCAATTTAACCGGTTTTCCTATACATTTCCAAGCGTCCGCCCACTCCGTCATAAGGCAAAATATTTTTAAATTTCGAATACCAAAACTGCGTAATTCCTTTCCAAACTTATTCCACGAAAAAGGGGTATCTTCCGTGTTCAACTGCAAGAGTTTATTTGCAGCTGCATCTCATTTTCAGCAACATAACGCCATCGTTCGAAAGTCCTCCGAATAACAGGAGTCGGGTATCATTAGAACAACAATGCTAAAAAAGCTCATGCTGTATATTTGGCTGTCGTTTTGTATCTAAACACCCATTTGATGCCGCAACTGACTATGTGACACGCCGTGCTTGAATTGCAAAGAACTGCGCATTTATTTCAAAGGAATTTTTCGCCAACAAAAAACAACAAAAAAAAAACTTTGGAAACAAGAGGCAAAAATAACGAAAAACGCCGCGAGGTATGAAAAACAAACAACAACGAAAATGTGAAATCAGAATCAGAGCTGTCACCACCATACTGTAGCGTAAGCTTCCCATTTATAGGCATTGATTTTGAGATGACAAAATAGGTGTACTCACGTTTTTGAGCCTCTATTGATACCTAACAGTATTAGCAACTATTTGTTCAATTTTATTTCACCTTTTGATTTACACTATTTATTCGTGATTAAAACACACAAAACAAACGGCGATTTAATTCAAAACCAGCAACTTGCACTTGAAAAACCTGCTTTTTCTATTTTGGTTACATCTAGCTGTATATGCGCATTTTTTATTTATACTTATTAGGACATTATTGTAACACACAGGTGGTGTCAACTATGTATTTGTATTCTCTAATTCATTTCACTAAGTAAGCCTACAAAATTCATTTTATTTAATCACAACTGTGTGGTGAACAATTCATTTACAATAATTCAATTCTACATAATAATATTACATATTTGGTAATCCTAACCGAGCGGGCGAATTCAACATCTAATCGAACCGGCGAATGAAAGTGAACTGAAGAAGTAAAAAACAAAAAAACGTCGCCCAACTTACTAACTACGACATTTGAGTCTCACGGAGTCTGACTGATGTTGACGTACGGCACTTTTGTATAGATGAGTGTGCATGTGTAGTGGAAAACGTAAAAAACGCAAGATACCAATGAGGTACCCCACCGACCGCGACCAGGCCTCATGCGCCCTGCCTTGTTGTACGATAAGTACCTAATGTAAACATACACTAGCACATGGTTTGTTATATTTTATAATTTGCACTTTGATTCCAATTGTCCACGAAAGGTGTGTGAGCGATAAGAGGAAAAATATGAAAAAAAATTGAGCTGAAAGGGAATGCAAAAAAAAGGAGCACAACAAAACGCCGATTAGGGTTAAAAATGATTCAAAAAAAAAAAAAAATAACAGCACATAAATACGAAATTCAAACAGAAAAACAATAACCAAAAAGATATGTTAAAATTAATGTTGTAGTAATACAGCCATGCCACCGAGTAGTATGAATGATTTGAATGAAAAATTTGTATAAAGACAACTCATACGGAGTTAGATGCAATGAAGAAGTGATGCCACTTTGCTTGGAATTGGAATACTATTTTGGAAGACGATCACTCTGTTATGTGTGTGGTGTTCAGCATTACAACTTACAAGTCAGATAAACAGAGATTGCACTGCCAAATGATGCGTTTTTTAGCGAAACTTGTTATGTTGCGGTAAGAAAATAGGAGTAAACCAAAAGCGATACCAACCACTCCTAGGCCAATATGAGTTTAGTATGAACCAATAGTGTTTCACGAAGCCACAGATGGGCTATTTCTTGGTTCAAACGTCAAAAGAACTTGTGGGATAACAAAACCAATCTATGGCCACATTAATGTTTAGTTTAAATATTGTTAAAAAGCGCACAACTTTCATCAAAATAAATTCAATAAACATAATTTTTCAATTCTACAATACTTTTATTCTGTTTTATTTTTTGCACTTTATTATAAACTTTTCAGTAATTTTTATTTATGCTACAGCCATCTAAAATCTGTTCTGTTTTCCTACAAGTTATTTAGCTGTCACTTGGTTTTTTCTTTTTCTTATTTGACACTGACGTTATCACGAACTACCCTATATTCGTTACGTTCTTCTATTCCCTTCTATTATAGATAGCTACTGAAACGTAATTTTTAAATTGAGTTTATAGGCCTACAAACAAATGTCTTAAATCTCCATTTTGAGATTCTTATTTCTTTGCGCAGGGCAACCATCCATTTCCTTTTTTTAACGTCAAAAACATTTGATCTTAATTTAACACTTCAAGGACAATAATTGAGTCAAGACGGTCAAAAAAATGATTTGACGTTTAAATATCACACAACTGTAGGTACGCCCACTCGTCTTCAGTCTAACTTTGTTCGCAAAAACAAACGAGAACGCCTCGCATTACATCATATAATCTGTCTCTTCCCTTCTATAAAAAAAATAACCGAATTTTGATCCTACAGCTTAGTACGCTGCTAGAGCTAAATTTTCGCTGCCATACAAAATGCTTTCCAAAATTTAGCTGGGCTAAACTTAAGCGAACCCATTTAGCTGAGTGGTACGCAGCTCGAGCTAAATAATCAAACTTTTGTTTCAGAATGTACTTCATGTGTCTGTCAAAATTTAGCGTGCCCATTTAATGGGTCGGCACATTTCCTCAAGCTAAATTGTGACTAAATTTCGTTCTGTAAAAGTTACTGCGAATTCAACATATATCGCAAAGTGGCATCACTGCATCTAACACCCATCTAATGTATTAAGTATTAACCTACCTCAAAGCTGAAAGCACACGCAAACCCAACTGCGTTGTACGTTGGTTTCATGCCGACTCAAACGTTCATACACATACGTAATCAGCATCGCAATTTTCACAGCCACTGCTGGTGAGGTGGTGGCGGCTGGCGGCTGGCGGGTACAAGCAGACCAGTGGGTTCTGGGGTCGGGTGTGAACCGTAACCGCACACACCCATTTTTACTACATAACATCTACTAGTACTTGTTCTACTTCTACATACTACAAAGAGCGAGAGCGAATTAATTTCGCTTTCATTTCATTGAAAAAGCTTTTCCTAGGAGAAAAAAACGGAATAGAGAGGCAGATGGCAGCGTCTGGCGCAAAATAATATTAAAAACGCATTTCCTGCTCAGTTTGATTTGACAGTGGTTGTATGCATTCGGACTCATGTTGCCTGGGTGCGGTGCAACTGTTGCATTGCATTGTTCTTTAGAAAAGGAACTACGACGTTGATGTGACCGACGTCACGTAGGCACGCAATCGAAACAGAGATAGAGAGTGCAGCTTTGATGTCGCTTTTGTCTATCTGGTTTCTATTAAAGCGAAAAGAGCATCAAATATAGTATGTGAGTGAGTGGGTGGGTAGGTGGTTTCTGTGGCATTGACAGATTTTTTGTTCCAAAACTAGTTTAAAATAATATTTCCATTTATGATAAGCAATAGAAAACGTGGAAAACTACAGCGCCGGAGGAAGAAACGAAAGTTTTCCGGAGAATAAAAGTATTACGTCATGCGATACCTAGAACGCTGCTATATTACCCCATAACCCTCATTCGACCTTGGAAAGTGAATTTAGATTTGAATCCACACACACGCATACACCAAAAGCATTCATAGTTACATCCTTAAGGACAAAAGCAGGGCGCGTGTGGAGTTTTGGAAATGACACCCTCCTTTTCAGCGTTTCATTGTGCTTTCGTGCGCATGGGCATTTTTTATCCAGCGCAATAAGAGATTTTACGTCAACATTTAACGGGGGCCGACAGGAGAAGATGAGGAACCAAAACAAAACGATGAAAACAAAAGGCGCACTTGAATGTGGTTGCGTTGCGAAATGGAAATGCATCCAGATCGGGGGTTGATGTTATGTTTACATTCAGATTTCAAACCGCACAACACATTTGTTGTTGCGAAGAAGTTTTGAATAATTTGGGAATGGCGGATAGTCGAAGCGTATTTTAGGCGAGATTCAAAAGAAGTCTGTGAGACTACCTACTTTGACTAAATAACATAGGTAGAGGCACTAGTGTGGGGACTGTCGAATAAAAACGATGGACTTATTCGATATTTGCTCAAAATTCGTCCATTCGATAGTAGTTGAAAAAACATTCACTCTACTATCGGAAAATAGTAATGAACGAATAGTTATTCAACTATACTACTTTTTTCATTCAATAGTAGGTTTGAATGAATGGGGACGTTCAAGTATCTAGTTTAGTAAGTCTGACAGCTGTCTGACTAGATGTTTTGAATGGCTGAAATTTTGGTCATTTGAGCAGCTGTTTCAGTTGACGTTTATGGATGGACAGCCGACGAATCTAGTCAAGAAATTCGTGACTGAGTACGAAGTCGACAGTTCTCATATGTGGCTGACGTAGAAAAAGTGACGTTCCCGACCAATCTAATTTTTGCTGGCTTTAGCATTTTAACTGAATGAATGAATGAAAAAAATCATTTGATGTTCGAAATCATTCAGTTACTAACTATCGATAGTCGCATTCATTCGATAGTCCCATCACTAAGAGGCACCTGCCGAGCTATTTGTACCTACTCCTTTTGTGTAAAGCTTGACTTTTCAATTACCTACTATCTATGCGCTTTTGGGCACGAATGACACGTTCTCAGCGAACAGAGCCACAACGACACAAAGTTCTCCACTTCGTCAACCATCGCTTTCGAGCTGTCACATTGTTTTTTTTTGAAGTTTTCCACACACGTGTTATAAAATTAATATTAACCGCAGTAAATATAGAACAATCTAGTTTATTAAATAATTCATTGTTTCATTCCATTTTCATTGCAGACACTAACGCAGAAGAAAATCGAGTTAAGAGTAGTACAGTGATATCGACTAGGCCGGTGTCGTGGTGTCTTTAACGCCCCAATTTTTAATATATTCCAAAAATAGATGACAGATATCAAATATATATTTAAACTAAATAATTTCATTATAACTTATTAAATTCATCTTGGCAAACGTCAAACTCCCAATTTATATCACGCGAAACCTATTCCGTATGAATCGCATATTTCTAAATAAACCACTTCAATAACATTCATAGACCTTGAAGCTTAAACGCAAACATTTGTTTACCAAATACAAACGAAAATTATTTATCGCTGTGACGTTGATGTTTAAGTATACATACCCCTTTTCAAATTTAAATCAGCAACAGTCAAACTATCTGCCTTGTTTCGAGAATCTGGCGATAAAAACATACCCACACCCCCCCCCCCCCCATGCGGTTTTTTTTTTTCATAACAAGCTGTCACTAAAAGTAAATAACCATTAAGCAACAAAAAGAAAGTAGTAGATGATAAAGAGCAATTGCCAGTCATTACATTATTACCAAAACAACCGTCTGACAGATTGTCTGATCTGCGAATGGTAAACATTTTGCTGTTTTTTTTTCTTCATTTGATACCTATTACCCACTTGACTTTTGCTAATCAAAAGGGCGAATAACAATAAACAAACAGAAAAGTCTTCTTCGTACAGCATGATTGATAAGAATTTACATACCACACTTTAGCTACTACCAATAACAGGACGCAAGAATAATAAAAATGAAAACACAAATAACATCCCTGCTTTGTGATGTTTTTTTTTTTATATGCGGTGCGGCGAATGGTGGTTGACGAATATGTTGTTGTCATTTCTCGTTTATCCGCGTATTACATAACTCCTTTCATCTGGCTGTCGTTTCATGCACACATTACATAAGTTCCCCTTTTTTCGTAAACCTGTTCCCTTTTCCGGACACTGGTTCGCGTTTGCTTTGCGACGTATTGCTGTTCGCTTTGTTTATGTTCTGGGTCCTCTGGTGCAAAGTCAAGGCCAGTTTTAATGCTACGTTTCCCTGGCTATACTTGATGTCTGTTTTCTCGATTTCCTTTGAATGTGTTTTTATATTTTTTGTTTTGCTCTTGTATTCTTTGTTGGCCTTGAATTAGTTATCTGCCTCTTTTTGGAGTGTTGTTTGTTTTTAATAGGACACGGCGCAGCTGGCAATCTGGCATAAGATATTGTGGTAATGCGCAATAAGTTTAAAAATAAAAAGGGGAATAATGGGATAGGGATTTATTTGTGTGAAAACAGAGAAGTTACGGGGAATAGTTCTGTATGAAAATAGATTGCCTTTGAGATTTGCATGAGAGTGTAGCGTAAGCCTTTACTCGTTAACCTCACTTTAAAAACTTTAAACCATAGACAAATCATACTGAGACCCCCAACTCGCAATCCTCTTGCCGCTGGCCCCCTCAGTTTAATTTCAAATTCGCCATTTTGTTTTCTTATCGGTGTTATGTCAATTAAGAATCCGTGTGACATGCAAAAACATACAAAAAATACAAAAATAAATGCTACCAACCTCGGCAACCGTGGGGAAATGTGCTAGAGTTCGGAAATACCATATTTTTACATTACTGAATGCCATTGGTTAGTTATTATAAATTGTTAAAAGGCTAATAATTTTTGGTTAATAAAACTACCTAAAGAAGATGTTATATTTATTAGAAATATATCAGGACAAATATGGCTGTGTATTTTCCGCTTTTGGATATAATTAACTTCGATTTCGTGTTTAAATTTTTCTTAAAGAATGATGAAAATTTGTTCAAAATGTTTTCATTTTTCCTCAACTAATGTACATTGTTAATTTCTCTTTTATATTTTAAGCAAATATACACTTATTCCTCGAAAAAAAATCTATCCAACACGTAACGAATAATTTCAAATTTAACGGATAAAATTCTATGAACACTGCCAGCAACTATGCCCACAGCGGAAGTGACTCATCTTTTTTGCGAGTGTGTTGGTGAGTCGGAATTTTGGAAGTTACGTGACATTTGTCAATACGAATTTCTATGCAACAATACAAGCGCACCAAATCGTGACCACTCCGTAAAAATAAAGCTTGTAGGCTAAGTAACGGGAAATCGGCCGGAGTTGGTGGTCTCAGTATTGTCTCTGCTTTAAACTGCTCTCCTGAACAATGAGTAAAACAGACTTAAGAGGTCTTGTGGCCTTGTGACCACAGAACTTTTCTCAAACCTAACCTACGTGATTGGTGTAGATATGCTCGTTTTTTATATTTGGATGACACATGACAGCAATAAAATGGGTGCTATCATTATTACACTGAAACCTTGTCAATTTAACTTTCAACGATAACTTTTTCCATATCCCACTGAGGGCGCTGAGGACTTCATACGTATCAAATAAAAATGAGAATTATTATCTAAAGCTGCACTTTGATTCCCCACACCAAAGATAAATGGTCGCTAAATAATTATTTTGTATTTTGGTTTTGCGTTTTCTTTTATTTATAACGCTAATGTTCTCTGCGATTTCCTCCACATAATAATCACAACACAAACTTTTCCCTCCTTTTTCTTCTGTCAACATTTATCTTCAATTTAATGTATACCGGACATTTATTTATTTCGCGAGCTAAATGGGTGGAGACTTGTCATCGGCCCATCTATATGAAGTTAAGATCGCCTCGCTAAATTTTATCTCTGTAGACATTTTTATATGGGAGATAAAATTTAGCGCGAGCAGCATACTTAGCTATCATGTAGATTCCAACAAACAGGACTAGGTAAGAAAATTTCGTATGTAAACGCGGTAGCATAATAACTGGAATGATAAAAGAATCCACTCTCTTAAGCGTAGAACGCTGCTCGAGCTAAACTTAATTTTATCTGGTCTCCAACTTTTCTCTCCAAACATCAGCTAAAGGCCTAGCTAAATTTTGACATAGAGTACGCCCTGGATAGGTGTCACAGAAAAGAGTAGTTCTCTGAAAAAACTTCCTTCAAAAATGTAATTCTCTCTTCATTTCAACTATTTCTGATTCTTGGTACTTCTCGTCCATGTAATAATTAAAAAAGCTCATCCTAGCATACTTTTCCGCAACAGGACAACAAATACACAACGATGTGTCACAATTTAGCTTGAGGAAATGTGCCGACCCATTAAGTGGGCACGCTAAATTTTGACAGACACATGAAGTACATTCTGAAACAAAAGTTTGGTTATTTAGCTCGAGTTTCGTACCAGTCAGCTAACTGGGGCCCTACCATGAAACTCGATTCTAAAGTGAAACTGTTCGAATTCGCAAAATCGCAACTCTGTAATTCTATAAGTAAGTTATGAAAGCGAAATTCGAACAGCTCTAGTGCTGCCAACTAATTTTTGTTATCTTGGTACAAATTTGGTAATACATTTTCAGAAAGTTCATGTCAAATATGTTCGAATTCGCAAATAATCATTTTACATCAAATGCGCTTGCCAGAGCGAGAAGGTTGATTTAAGAAGTTTTTTTTTCTCAGAACGTAAGTAAATAAAGTCATCTTTCGAAAGGGGATAGTTTTTAAGAAAGCTTAAATAAAGTAATTTTATTGAAATAAAAACGGCTTTAAATAAACACTCAATTGAAAAACCTTTTCTCGCTGAGCTCCATTATATTAGATTTATCTCTAATCCTCCTTCGTTCAACTTGTTGAACTTGTTCCCGATTTCTTTCAGACTCCAACCAAATTACGTCACTGTCCATGTTTATTTATTATTATTTAATTGTTTCACGATACATTCTTTGGGATATACCAAACATAATGCGAGACTCGTTTGGGTTATGTCAAACATAATGCGAGAATCGTTCGAAAATTGCAAATTTTTTGACAAATAGTTTGGCATTACCGGTATTCGATTCTACTTTCATAGAGAATACTATTTGAAAGTAGAATCGCAAATTTCTTTCGAATAGAATCAATAGTAAGGGGTTTTCCAATAAGTGGTGTTATTTTGGTATTCAAAGAAATATGCCATTTTTTGAGATAAATGATCGGATGTTTATTTCATAATAAAGAGGAAGGTATGACGTTAATAATGCAAAACAACATCAGCCAAATGGCCACCACGAGCACGCATACAGGACCATATCCTTTTCATGAAATTTTCCATAACCAAATCGCAAAGTGGCTGCCCCATGTCGTCGATAGCCTCGAGATTTTTATCTTTGAGGTCTTGAATCGACGTTGGGCTGTTAGCGTAGACCTTATCTTTCACGTGGCCCTACAGGAAGAAGTCGCAAGGTGGTAAATCACAAGATCTCGGTGGCCAATTGTGATCACCTCTTAGAGAGATAACACGGTCCACTGTTTCCGTAAAAGATCAATGGTTTCGTTGCTTGTGTGGCACGTAGCGCCGTCTTGTTGAAAGTAAACGTTGTCCAGATCAATACTATCCAACTCCGACGTTATGACGTTTGTGGAATGCCCAATTCCAAAGAACGACGAGGAATGGACAAACCTGAGTTTTCTTCAACACTTTGGGCTACACCAGCAATATTCTCAGTTGTTCTTGAGCGACGTGCACGGGTTTTATTCTTCACATCACTAACTTGTCCCAACAGCTCGAATTTTTCCACCAATTTCTGTATTGCGGTCCGACAAGGTGCTTCAAGACTGCAAGATCGAGTTTCATAGTAGATCCCTAAATTTTGGAGAGAATTTTGTATGGGAGCGAAAATTTAGCTCGAGCTAAACAAACAGTCAACAAGAAATTCGTCGATGTCAATCTTATTGCACCCACGCGAAATGTTTATGGAAATAATTTCGCATTATGTCCTTGGAAAATGGAAGCAGATATGGCAACAAAATAATTCGGGAGAAGAATGCTTCCGAACAAAATTACCACACACGTGACTTTGATTTCGAAATAAAGGCAAAATGCGTGAAGAAGGACTATTTTCGTTCAAAATGATTGTAATTGATTTGATAAGCTTATTTTTAGCCGTCCCTATTGCTGTAATTGGATAAGGTAGAACATAGAAGCCTTTAGGTTTGATTTATGGAATGATGTCGGACGTTTAGCGGATGTGAAAATTACTCTAAATAGCTTATATAAGGTGTTTCTTACGTCACGAAGGCAGATGGATTTATTTCTGGGAAACAACTTCACATCACTTACGAGTATGTTGTTGGGGTAATAGAAAATGTTTTTCACTTAATTCGGGCTATAGGTATCTACCATGAGAACGTATGTTGGAAAATTAGAGTCGAACTTGGGTATCGTTGTGTTTAACAAACGTGATTGTTGTTGTGCTCTTATCAATGAATCAACTTTTACATCTGGGCAGTTCTAGAGTTTATTGACATCCCTGATCGATTTATTTAAATGCAAAAGGGCATGTATGTATGAAGGTGTGGCTCCTACCACGAACTAAATTTGGTGATTGCCTTTGCGATGAGGATGTCTACACAAAGCCCTCACCAATGCCTTAAGCATGAAATAAACAGGCTTTAATTATACCAGGGGAGAGTTGGCCGAACTAGGTTTGTTACTTACCTCCTTGTACACGTGAACTGAAAAGCTGGTCACTTGATCAAGTTAGCACAATCAAAACAGATAACTCACGTCAGCCAGCTGTCAGACTTGGCACACTAATTGGTATGTTCAACGTAAGGACGGACAAGATTTTCGCGTGCGATGCGGTGCTGACAAACAATTGCGGGGAATGCGGAAGTGTCAAAATACAGCACAGCCTTTCAACCATTGGAATATATGTAGTCCAATGTAAGACATAATGTTGAGAAATGTTCAAAAGAAATATTTCAATTCTGACATAAAAATATTAACTGCGCCGTAATAATATAGAATTGTTGATTTTCCAGGCCGATTCTGCCGTTGTGAGGTCTCACAAGTCAGAGGCTCTTGTGAGGTTGATTCCTTGTGTTTTTTCGTATTCTGCGATAATGCTCACAACAAACCTGAACCTCACAACAAATTCACCTCGTAATGGTAAGATTTTAATTCCACAAAATTGTTGTTTTTTGAAACTGAATTTACAACACATTTTTTTAAGCAATGCAAAACAATGCTTTTTTAGACAAAATATGCGAATTTAGGACCACAAATATGTTTCTAAGAACGCAAACAATAACGACATCTGGCAGACATTAAATTTCCCACGTTCCTTAGTTTTTGTTATAGAAATATCTATTTTTTCCGAAATAAACGCATTAAATAATGTGGAAATGTGCGAATGGTATGGAAATAGGGAAACAGTGTCCTGCAATATCATCATCACTTTTTGTCAGCCTTTGTGAATTATGACTGATTTTGTGTGTTATGATCACAATTGGGATAGTTTTTGTGAGGCTCACAGGTTGTGAGTTTGCTGGCAGAATTCGAAAACCTGCATTTCAATTTCACCTCACGTTGTGAGTGTTTTGTGACTTGTGAGGTATCAGCGAGGTTTGCCAGTATCAGGCTATTAGGCTCGAATTTAAAAAAGGAAGCTCACAATTGCGGCGTTAAATCGCATGATCTTGGAGGCCAATTCACGGGTCCGCAACGTGAAACTATGCGGTTACCAAACGCTTCCTTCAATAAATCAATTGTGACACGAGCTGTGTGACATGCTGCGCCATCTTGTTGAAACCAAAGCTCCTGCACATCATGGTTGTTCAATTGATGAAATAAAAAGTCAGTCATCATGGCTCTATATAGCGACCACCATTGCCTGTAACGTTCTGGCCAGTATCGTTTTTAAAGAAGCACACCAAACAGTCTGTTTTTGTAGATGTAAAGGTGTCTCAACATACACTTGAGGATTATCATCACTCCAAATACGGCAGTTTTGTTTATTGACGTATCCATTCAACCAAAAGTGAGCTTCATCGCTAAACAAAATTCGCTTATGAAAATTGGGAAACGTATTTCGAGAAGAATCATGATTTTCAAAATAAATTTACACAATTTGGAAGCGTTTTTCAGGCGTCAGTCTATTCATGTTGAAATGCCAAACCAAACTAAAAATAAATCACTTGACAGCTGACAAAATGGCCGCCAGTTTAAATAGTGTTGCCAACTTAAAGTTCTATACCTCTAAAAAAAACACCCTTTAATTAGATCCATTCGCACGTTCCCGAGCCAAGCACTTAAAATCTGTCAAACTAAAAAAAAATTGAGCGACAGCTGAAAATATACTCCAAAGTACGTAGATAGACTTCAAGGTAGTTCGAGCCACTTACATATTTGACAACTACTCGTTACTCGTTACTCGTTATTTTGCTAATTTTCTCTTTTTCAGTCATTTTTGGTGAGAATGTTTATCATCGATCAATTTATATCGATTGCGATAATTTTAACCGTGTACCCGTTTTTAAAATCATGCGATTTAGTTTTGAGTGCCACAGCTTAAACTGACAAGAAACAATTGCCTTCCTTTTTAACTCAAACATGTCAGAGCTCTGAATCCGTACTTTGATTCTTATATCACATCTTTACTGACAAAATTCATCAAAAGTTTGCAGTTTAAAATTTGTTTTGTATAAAGTAAATATCTGTCACTGCGACCATGAATTTAGTTTTCTTTAAAAAACGAGCGTATTATTGTTACGCAAGTAGTAGTTTCATGGCAATTTATGACATCACAAATAGAAAAAAAAGATTTTCTTTTTGCTAAATCATGGCATGGCCATGGCATTGAAATCGTTACATGATTCCAATCGTTTCGTTGCAAATTTCAATTTTATCCACTCGTTTAATTAGTACAAATTAAAATTTTTAAAAATATGCAAATCATCATGTGCCTCTTTTCCCATTTCCATCTTATTACCTAGAAGCAGCAATGCTTGCAAACGAAAAATGCTCTTCCTGAAACCTCCAAATAGCTGCCAAAAATGAATTTTTCCTTCCGAAGAAAAGTGTCTAAATCGAAATACAACTACATGCACACACCTTGATGTTTAAAGGTCTTGTCACATGTTATTCAAAATACTGCTAGAAGAAGACAATAAATTATCATGATAATTACAAATAAAACAAAAACAACATCTTTGACATCTTTACTTGATTGTAAATAAACTGAAAAAGAAAAGTCATTAATAACAAGACAATTTAAAACCAACCTAAAAAAAAGGTATTAAGAATAAATTTGTGTTTTCTTGGTACTTGCTATAATTTATACAACTTGCTGTCATTTAAAAATCATGCAAAATAAAAATTTGTGTACTCACTTTGAACAGCAAGCTGTTGCTGATGCGCTGCAACTCGCTGTAAACAAATAAAAAAGCAGAAAATGTAATTAAATTTTATGACACATTGATGATAAACGGGTGAATAAAAACTGTATTTAACCATAACGAAAGCTCTTGCGGTGCAATAACAAAAACCAAAACAACAGAAGTGTTCGCGCAAAGTTCAAGTTCATAACCCGCTCGATTGACTACGACCACGCATAATGTACGGATGGATGGTTTCCATTCATAATAGATCGTTGGTAGGATTGCCAGGTTGCAGTTGTGTTGCGAGTTGTTTCGAATGGGATTGCAGTTTACAAATATATGAGAAAGTTGAATTTCAATAAGTTTTTAAAGAAAATAAGCAGATTCGACTAGAATATATATTAGAACTTCAAAAATAAAACCATTAAGTAATTTTCTTGTTTTAAAATATAAGCTGCGTCAAAGTTTCCGACCATGTTACTCATTAGTATTATGTCAAACTTTTGTGTGCTATCTGACGTTTGCTAGCAAGCTTACTTACTGTTCGTAGTGGTTCTTTAGACATCTCATATATTTATATTGTGTTGTCTCTTGACAAAAACTCGAGAAATCTATTCCTAAACATGTTCTTCGATCAATCAAATCGTAGAAAATGTCATGCATAGTTTTGACATCTGTGCAAAAATAGATGACATTTGAAAATAATTTAGTGGAGAAATCTCGGAGAATTAAACCATTTAGCGGTGCTTCACTTCCAATATAACTTTTATTTTGGAAAGACTGTTCAATATTTCAACTGTATATTAGTATAATCTTTCTATCACAATGGGCCTTCTTTGGCCTAAGTGTGGCTGCACCTGAGGCGGTCTGCCACTCTAACCTAGTATAATCTTTCAAAAGGTATATTCCTTGTGAAGGCATTAAAATGGATCATCTAAGAAAGGAACATTTTTGTATATAATTTATGCAAACCGTCACTTAGCAACCCTACACATATATCTGCAGTCGAATTGGGAAATCAGGGCAGAAGCAGGCAAATGCATTGCACAGCTTGTTGCGCTGTCAATTTTCACGGTTGTATTTATCTGGCCGCAATTAATTAGGCGCGAAAGCCGTTCAATCTATTCTCGGACAAAATTTAAAATCTTTTACCGAATAAAACAGGATATTATAATATATATGGCTATAAATTCGAAAAAAAAAAACAAAACAAATTAATATACATATTTACATTCTGCAACAATGATCGAACTCCGCTACGTTGTAATGCCTGAACGTCGAGCGATTGACTCCGACCGCGCTGCACTTTGGGTGGTTGTGCAGGCGCTGATGATGATGATGTGTTTCCGCGTATCCATCGTTTCACAGCCGACATATTTTTTTTTATGATTTGATTTATTTATTTATCACAAAATTACAGCTTTTTAGACTTTATACACTTTTATTGGTATTCATAAACTATTGCACACAATTTTGAAAGAATCTATCAGTTTGAATTTTCCCGGGCAATTGAATTGAACATTTTTTCTTTTGTTGTTCTGTCAGTTACATTTCGATAGCTTTTTTTTGTTTTTATTTATTATTGTGATGATTACTGTGAATTGATTTGTGAAGAGCTTTTTGTGAGTGGTTTATGAGCTTTGTTCACAGAAAAGTTTGCAAAAATGTACTCAAGTCGAAAGTGCGTGTTTTCAACTAGCAGCCAATAGAATGCGCTGCTGTAGTTAGACAGATGGAAAGTTCCAATGTTAATCTTATCGGAATTTGTTTTTGTAAATTTAAGGGAAAAAGGTGTCAAATTATTTTTTATTATCTGTCGGGGATTTATTTTGGTCGTAAATAAAAATTATAGATAGTGGCGTTTTTAATTCAGTCGCCATTACTTTATGTGATACCGCTTTCTATTTTGGTATAGGATTTAATCATTTGCCTAAAGTGATTATTGAAACTTTGACGGAGAAGGTTAGATTGGGACTGGAATTGACTTACCAGAGGTGTTGACGTTTTATCGAGTGATAGCTGCGGCAAACACTTTTACATCTGGCACACTTTAGACATCGTATAAAAGATTCGTTCTGTCAGTTCAGTGACAGTGCAGTTTCACAAACAAACTAAAGTTACTGGCCGCATTCAAGAACCTAGTTACTGAAGTCGACTAGATTGTTCTGCATCAGATATAACCTGAACGCAAAAACTAGATTGGTCGGGAACGTCACTTTTCCTACGTCAGCCAGGCACATATGCGAACTGTCAACTTATTACTCAGTCACGAATTTCTTGACTAGATTCGTCAGCTACCCCTCAAAAAACGTCAACTGAAACAGCTGCTCGTATGACCGATTTTCTAGTGAGAGAGCTGTCAGACTTACTAAACTAGATACTTGAACGTCCCCACTATTATAAAACTGCATAGGAACATAGATTTTTTTTCAAATCAATTAAAGTGTAATAGGACCCAACTCAAAATAATTTTTAACCTTCACCTTTATGTATAGGTAATTCTATATGAACTTTGTTGCCATTGTGAGTTTGTTCAATTTAATTTGGGCACTAAAACTGATTTGGTATTACTAGTTTCGCATATATTATTTGAATGTTTGTAATGTAGAAAAATGCACAATTTCCTAAATGGAACTGATCTAATGATTCATGAGAAGTCATGATTGTGTTTGAGCGACTTGACTCTAAAAAAGTCATTTATCTATTAGTGAATCAACAACTCACACAAAATGCAAATTGCAAAATTGCATACACGCGAAATGCGGCTTGAAATGCATTTGCAAAACTTTACTTACACCTGGAGCTGTTAACTTAAAGTTAATTTGTCTAACATTTGACATTCGGAAAATTTGGATATACATTAAAAAATCTAGGTATTTGAAGTCGACTAGATTTGTCTGGACTAGATTTGCCCTGAACGCAAAAACTGAATTGGTCGGTTACGTAATTTTTCCTACATACACGAACTGTCAAGTTATTACCCAGTCACGAAATTCTTGACTAGATTTGTCGGCTACCCCTTCATAAACGTCAATTAAAAGAACAATTTACGTGACCAATCGAGTCCAATAGAAACTGAAATATCTACATCAAGTCAGCCAGCTGTCACTTACTAAACTATATTCCTGAACGTCCCCATTCATTTAAAATTGAAAAAAATGCATCATGAATCGTCAGATTTGAAGTTGAAAATCCACATATTTACAACACATTCACACAAAAAACACAATTAAAAGTTTCCCTCGAACTTAAGCTGTTTCAGCTTTAACTAAGCGAATCTAATTCAGAGTTTTCTCTCGTGTGTTTGTTTGTAGAATAACGGTGTGGACAAGGACTGTTTTATTCCAGCTAATGTTTAAACATTGACGTTATAATATGAATCGAACTCTGAGTGTAGCGGTAACAAAACGAATACTGTTAAGATTTAGAGCAAAATTCGTTCAGAAACTGACATGCTTTATTTAATTTGATCTTTGTATAGGTTTTTTTTTTGTTTGACAGCTTTATTCTCGGCTTTATTTCATCATCAAAATAAAAGTAGAAGGGTTCATGCTGAACGAAATGTGAAACTTCGCGAAAATCTGTTCGGCTCTTCAGTTTTATATTTTTCTTTCTTTTGTTACCTCAATCAAGCTGCGTTGTTGTTAGCTGAACGCCTCTGTCACTTCAATTGAAACAATTATCCTTTGTATTTCTGGAATGCGTTAATAAATGTATATATACAAAACATACCTACATACTTATGAACTACTTTTTAAAATGCCAACTTGGCGTAGAGTTCTAAAAATGTATTTCCGCTACATGTGCACCCAATTACATGTCAAAACCCCACACAAATACAGCCTTGTAAAAATCCATCCTGTCCCGACAAGAAATTTGCTATGCAATTAATATGTCATCGCTGTGTTTGCATTATGTCAAAGTAAGATTTGTCAATGTCAAAATAAGATAAGACAAAACTACAAAATTCCAACACATTGTCATATATTTGTATGGTTATTTTTGTTGTGAACAAAATAGTATACAAAACGTGCGAATAATATATAAATAACCACTATCAGGTGCAGATGGTGTTACATCATTCCTGCCCAACCGGTAGGTCATGTGGGCTGGTCGTCTGTAGTAGTGCGACAAAAACTACACCCAAGCCGGGTGTAGTTGTACTAAATTAAATTGTTATCGCGGGACAAAAAGGAAGAAGCTGCTTGGTATAAATTTACTGATTGTGAGTGACGCTTTTTGTTTATTTTTAAATCATTCATTTCGTTGCAGACACAACTGGGTTATTGTTTAAAGTGACAATTTGTACAATTAACTTAGGAACGGTTATTTACTTCTATTTCTTTTTACTGAGAGAGGTGACGAGTTAAAGTCATGCGAGTTAACAAACGCGATACGCACTTGACATTCGAGTAAACACATATCTACAAAGTTCAGAGTAATTGATTTTTGATAATGCATAACGAAACTATTCTCTTTCATTTGTGATCGGCTTGAATCAACTGAGGCTGAGTCCTTAAGTGGATTCAATTGATTTAATCTATTGGAGCCAACTTTCCTGATTTTCTTACGTGCGATTGATGCTGCGTTTTGAACAGTGGGCCGGCACTTATAAAGGGTATACGATAATTCACGAAAAATGTAATTATGATAGAAAATACAGATTTTTGATTCATTTGATTCATAGAATATACAGATTGGGGTTATGTATGGAATAGCGAATCGAATAAATGGCCGCCACGGCTTTGCTGACATACTCTTTTCTTGAATTTTTTTATGACCGTTTCGCATAAATGCATTGTTCTTTCGTTTAGCTCCACATTTACTATCCCCGAACTGCCAGCTGTCACATTGCTATCTTTTTGTTTTTTGTCGGCATTGCTGTACTATTAAATGGCGCAAAATTAAATTTTCATTAAGAAATGAAAGGGTTGCGCTGTTATGGGCTGAACGATTTTTTATTAAGGACGGTGAAGTCTGATTTTTTTTTTGTAAGGACATAACAGGAGTCGTCTCTTCATAAATTAATTATATTTTTTATTAAACTTAGTTATGTTCTTTTGTTATTGCGTTTCCTACATATATTCGGGAGCTCAACCGAAGTACGTGTGAAAGCATAAGAAGTAGAAAGGGAAACCTGTAATAGCTAGAAGCAATTGGAAGGTAATGCAACAGTAGCCCTTTTGAATTATCAACTTTGATCCATATATATCATCGATTTACATGCACTTACGTTGTTTCTTTCATTCTTGAATGTTGGTGTACCTGTAAACCATAACCAATCGCATTGCCAGACTAAAAAAATGGGACACAAAAAAAAAATCAATTGATTTCTTTCGCATTCGCATAAACTCCCCGTCTGTATTCCGAGTTATTTTTATTTTTCGTTCTGCTCTTTTCACACAGATTTGGAAACAAAAAATCGAAATATTTAGTGATTAGTAGGAAGCCCGTCGATCTATCATATTTCCCTGAAATTCATCTGAACGGCTCGACCGTTGAGTATGTTGAAACGGCAAAAAATCTTGGAATGCTATTTAATAGGTCACTATCTTGGGATACGCATATTAATGCGGCAGTATGCAAAGTTTATGGTATACTGCGATTGTTATGGTCCTCACAACACTATACGCCTCTAATCACACGATTACTTCTTGCAAAGACACTCGTTGTTCCAACCCTCACATATGGCTGCGAAATGTTCTGCAATTGTGATGCAATCAGCAGAAGAAAGCTTAATGTCGCCTTTAATAACACCGCACGTTATATCTATGGTTTGAGGCGTTTCGATCATATCGCCAATTTCTCCCGAAGGATCTATAACATCTCATTCGACCATCTTTTACGTTTCAGATCACGCGTATTGTTATTCAATGTTATTCAGACACATCAACCCAGTTATTTATTTAATAGACTACGTTTTGGTTCATCTAACCGATCCCAACAACTTGTTCATCCGCGGTATCGTTATCTTACATCGGAGCGCCAGTTCTTCATCGGTGTAACCTGTTTTTGGAACTCACTACCGCGGCATTTGAGAAGGTCAAGTACCATTGCACAGTTTCGGAATGAATTACAATATTATTTTCAGAGAATTTCTGATTAATATAATGATTTTTATTCGATTTATACTGTTGTTTTGCTTTTAAAAAGAGAGATGTTTTTTGCATATTTTATTTTATTCTTTATTTTAATTTGAAATGTAAATTTAATCTATTTTTGAAACAGAAAGAGAATTTCTTAGTTATTAATGTAACGTTAATATGTTATATAGGTTGTAGTTTTAGTGAATTATATTTAAGCCTTGCACTAGTTTATAAGATCATTGTTATCTTAATGTGTAAGCTATCATTAATAAATAAACTATGAACTAAGGTATGTCCAGACCAGCCGAACACTTAAATTAAATACCCACATGTTTCTTAAATATTTCTAAAACATTTCATAAACATTAAATGAATAAATTTCAGAAATCTTTTATAAATGTTTATGAAATTTTTCCGTTTTGCTTCAGAAACATTTATTAAATATTTTTGAAATATTTCGCTGATCTGAACACACCATAATATGCCAAGTTAAACGAAATATTTGAACGTAAAATACTAAATTAATTTCTAAAACAAAATATGGGAAAAATAAGAAAAATCGTGCAAATATGATTCAAATGGTAACACCCCCGAATTCGCATGTCAAATGTCATGTGCCTTGTGTGAAAACACGCTGGGCAGAATATTTGAAATATGGCTGGTGGCAATATCCGTACTCATGCCTTAGCTTTTCAGATGATTTCCATCCAAACTATAGACCTCCAAAACTAGCAACCAAGTGCTAAAAATAAAAGTTTGACAGCTTAACCCAGTTCATTTTCCAAAAATATAATGAAAGCTGACGTTTGTCAAATAACTTCGAGCAGAATATAACTTATTTTGGTGATCAAAATTTAAAAAACGATATCTTTTAGACGATCGTTGATATATACCGAATCTTCTTAACTGTTTTGTTTTTGAAACCAACTGTTGTCACAATTTAAAAATTAAACTTTTCAATGACCCGTCTTGTGATCTGATCCGGATCAGATCACGCTGATAATAAAATACGGCTAGTGCTGTCATTGAACTTCGTATGGCAGAAAGTGAATAAAAGCGACTGTCAAGTTCTTTTGCCGGTTATTTTTTATATCGTCCAACTGCGCACAAGTGATGTAGAACTTAACGAAACTGAGACGTTGAAGTGAATAAGTGTAGCAGATTTTTAGGTAATCCCTCTTTTCGTGTTCCCACAACCTTGACATTCATTTCAGGGGGTCACTTGTGCTTTTTTTTTATAACTTTATAAACATTTTTCCACTGTGCTCGTTTCGTTGTCAACGACTGAAACAGAACCGCAACGAATGTTTTATCAGCCTCAATGAGACCATGAACTTTCTCCTTCTGGACAAGTTTTTAAGCAAACAAACGTCGTTAGAAATTTGTGTGTTTCTTTTCTATTCAAAATTGAGTTCGAAGCTTGAGGTCAAAACACAATCTCGAGAGACTTTGCTTTTCATTTTAACAAATAAGCTTTTCACTTATCAATTTCGATAGAAGCCTTCAACCTTGCCGATGATTGCGAACGATCAACACTCTGTACAACTTCTACTCATCATTCAAGCAACATTCAAAGGCACAAGTCAACATACAAGAAATGCAATGCGCCATATCACAGTGGCGACACAAAACTAAATTTGCAACATTTGCATTCTTACACTGTCTCCTAAATAGACGAAATATGCAAATTGAAATCGTATCTAAACATGAATCATATCCCCATACACGAGTGCCGACACTAAAAGCCAATTATCTGCGACACTCAACTTTAACTAAAAAATAATTCTAATAAAAAAAAAAACGGTTTTGTGATTATACCGACCAACAGATGAAACGTAAAAAAAAGTTCAACCCCTCTACACGCACGACGAGACTGGTGATGGCGCTCGGTCGAAAAAGCTTAACTAATACGGCTGGCAAATTTAATTATCAACATTCGGTCAACTTTTAGATAAAATTCAATATAAGCGAATTGATTGATAAAACCGCCATATTGAGGACTGAACAGAGTGCACGTTTAATAAACAAATTCTTTATTTTTTTCTTTGCAGAATTATTTACCCCGGCCGGCAGTCGTTCTATACAAAAGTATCTCAAATCTTGTAACCGACGGGTAGGTACTTGTGTGTTAAGAAGAAAAAAAAAAAAACTGATTGTCAATTCAACAATTCACGAGTGTGTATCCATTTCGTAACTCAAGTTGCTTGTTAATTGATTAAAAAAAAATATATCCACATCCATAGGTATATGGGCATGGGTAGGAGGGCGCGTTTAACTGCAGTCATATATTGTTGAAGGCAACAATTCATGTTCTACATGTCGAACTGTGGAGAGATGTATGTACAGTTGGTTTCACTTATCTATCGACAGGAGACTTGTAAATATTTAACCTGAGGCAGTTGAAGTACATATATAGGTACGAATATCTAGCTGAATGTTAAGTGGAAAGTGAGCTGATTGACTATATCTACGAGAGGTGTTGGGTTGGATAATTTTAACAAGATTTGTCTTTTGTTTATCAGCTATTACCTATTGCTAGGGCGCTTTAAAGTTACCTGTTGTAGGTATCGATTCAAGTTTGGTTTTACGTGTATTAGCTATGTGACCAATAGGTTTCAAAATTCTTTACAATGCTTTGTAGGCCCCATCATTGTTCATTTGATAACATTCCAGCTCGGCTAGGTTAGGTTAGGTTGATGGTATATTCACAAAAGATCAGGCACCTTAGCGGGCAGATCGCCATCCCTAGGGAACCATTGCGGTTAACACCTAAACTAAATCGTCCAAACATTAAAATTCCCTGCAGCATTTAAGTATGGTGTCAATATTGTTTGAGGAATCAACCTCTTCTAAGTTATTAAAGAAGAGGTTACCGAGGTGCTTCCTTCTACAAAGACTAACACGGAGGTGCTTCCTTCTCATCCGAGCAATTGATTCACGCTCCTAGAGAAGGTGGGTGATGTCTTCGGCGAATTGTAGGTCCTCACAGTACCTGAATCTATCCGTATTATCTAAGCCTACACTCATGGCAAGCTTCCTCAGAAGGCCATGCCCAGAGAGTATTTCTATCTTTAGAACTCTGTTCTACTGAGATTGATTAATGCATCAGCTTTTCTCCAATTTAAAACGGGCCACAGTGCCTTTGAAACTCTGTACCCTTTTATTTCGAACCATCTTGTGATTGCTTTATTGAAGATTTTTCAAAGACAGTCCTTCTAGCCACGGCAATAGGTGGTCTTATACTCTCGATCGTGGTATTAAGTGGGAGCTCCGCTGCTTCCTTGCTTCCTTGACCAGAACGTCGGCCTTTTTGTTACCCTCAATATCGCAATGCGCAGGTACACAACACAATCTGATATAGTTCTGCGAGCATAATTCCTTCAGAATTGTGCGGGCCTGACTAGTTCAGACTTGGTGGCTTGTGACTCCAGCTCGGCTAGAATCAGCCTGTTGTAGAGCGAGCATTTGTTCCAGACAGTTGCCAGCTTTCGCTTCGCTGATAGTGCTTTGTTTTGTTAGCACCGATTTCTCGTTGTTTTGTAGCGAATTTGGTAAACTAACTGGCAAATAAAAAGCTGTTTCTATCAAGAAAAGAGACTTGAAAACCACTTCAACTGTTTTTGGCAAGGAGTCTTTCCAAGACCTTTCAAAATATGGCGGATGGAAGAATTGATCTAAATACTTTTGGAGAGATTGGGCGGCTTTGTCACCACCTTTTTACTTTGTTTTGTTAGCACCGATTACTCGTTGTTTTGTAGCGAATTTGGTATATACTAACTGACGAGTAAAAAGCTGTCTCTATCAAGAAAAGAGACTTGAAAATCACTTCAACTGTTTTTGGCAAGGAGTCTTTCCAAGACCTTTCAAAATATGGCGGATGGAAGAATTGATCTAAATACTTTTGGAGAGATTGGGCGGCCTTGTCACCACATTTTCCACGACCTTTTCCTTTGTTTCGTTGGCACGGATTACTCGTTGTTTTGTAGCGAATTTGGTAAACTAACTGGCAAGTAAAAAGCTGCCTCTATCAAGAAAAGAGACTTGAAAATCACTTCAACTGTTTTTGGCAAGGAGTCTTTCCAAGACCTTTCAAAATATGGCGGATGGAAGAATTGATCTAAATACTTTTGGAGAGATTGGGCGGCTTTGTCACCACCTTTTTACTTTGTTTTGTTAGCACCGATTACTCGTTGTTTTGTAGCGAATTTGGTAAACTAACTGGCAAATAAAAAGGTGTCTCTATCAAGAAAAGAGACTTGAAAACCACTTCAAGTGTTTTTGGCAAGGAGTCTTTCCAAGACCTTTCAAAATATGGCGGATGGAAGAATTGATCTAAATACTTTTGGAGAGATTGGGCGGCTTTGTCACCACCTTTTCCACGACCTTTTCCTTCGTTTTGTTAGCACCGATTACTCGTTGTTTTGTAGCGAATTTGGTAAACTAACTGGCAAATAAAAAGGTGTCTCTATCAAGAAAAGAGACTTGAAAATCACTTCAACTGTTTTTGGCAAGGAGTCTTTCCAAGACCTTTCAAAATATGGCGGATGGAAGAATTGATCTAAATACTTTTGGAGAGATTGGGCGGCTTTGTCACCACCTTTTCCACGACCTTTTCCTTCGTTTTGTTAGACCGATTACTCGTTGTTTTGTAGCGAATTTGGTAAACTAACTGGCAAATAAAAAGGTGTCTCTATCAAGAAAAGAGACTTGAAAATCACTTCAACTGTTTTTGGCAAGGAGTCTTTCCAAGACCTTTCAAAATATGGCGGATGGAAGAATTGATCTAAATACTTTTGGAGAGATTGGGCGGCTTTGTTACCACATTTTCCAGGAGGCAAGAGTCAAATTGAGGGCAGCTTTTGAAAATCGCTACCAACAGAGAGCGGTCAATGTTGCAAAACCTTTTTGAAACTTCACTGGTGTTTTTCTATCAGGTCCGAGGGTCTTAAAGATGGAAAAAGGGCTGAGATCTTGCGTCTCTTTGTTTGCCGGACGTATTCCATTATCCATTTTGAATAAGGTTTATTGGAATTTTGGGCTATTTGGAATTTTCATATTAAATTTGTGGAAGTTTGCTTGCGTGAGGAAACATCTCCGACTAATGTTTCATAGTTTTTAAACGCCTTTTATACTGATTGGGTGCAGTTGCCACTTCATAACCCCCCGCTTCTTTCAGTTTTAAGAATATCCAAAGTTTTTTTTAAACACGATGGGCCGAAATGTTTTAAAGTGGTTCCGAAATTACTTTGAGACTACGGGACTATGCGGTTTTGGAAACCTAACAGACAACGTGAGAGAGTTTTTCTTTTCAGCGAACCGAAAATATGGACTGAAACTAAAGTGTAAGCTTCGCTAAAATAGAACTTAAAAGATGAAATAAACAGCGTTCGATCGGATGATTTATTTGAAAAGAGTATGACGAAGTCGTGTCAATGAACTAAGATTCTCCTTTCCAAAGCACCTTTTTATGACGGACGTTCGTGCGTCATTAATGGAGTCTATTTTTTTAATAGTGCACCCTGCTTTATTTCAGCAAATGACATTGGTCAAGTCCGCTGCCATTCAGTCATATTTTACCACTAAGGTGTGCTGCAACTATAGAGCGTAATTAATGCGTATCTAATCGTCCCGTTCTTGATCTTGTGCTTGGGGGTGAATCAACGACTCAAATATTGATTTGGTCCTTCGAGCCGCATATAAAGCTGTCGGCGATCGGTTCGGGTAATGAGTTCTTTGAATCTATTAAGCTGAGACTTTGAATATCGGATCCATTTCTTATTAATGCACTCAAATAAGGGTCATATTCGAATGCTTAATCCTGGAATATTGGAGCCCACCTTTGAAATGAATATTTTTACAACTTAGGCGACCAAAGCTGGCTCGGGTAGTTTCACAAAATTGGCAAAGTAATTCGACCTTACCAAGCATCGGTGCAAGTGTTGGAAATCGAATCCAGTATTCAGAATCAGTTGTGTTTTACAAGTTTTGTGACACATCACTAAGGCCTTATTTTGTTGTCATTTATTCTAGAAGTAAGACGCTAGATGGAGCTTATATTATTTGGTTGGGAGCGGCAAAAAGCAGACTATTCCCAAATAAATTGATGTAATAAAATTTTGCTTTCATAACCCGCTTCAACTGGCCAATTTCCGTTGGCTGTCTGAAATCCTTTACAAATTTAAGTTCCTACGCACAAAAAACAAATAAAATGGTTGCGTGTACGCCCGAGTGTTTCTCTAACAAAAATTCCCTCAAATCACATCACACAGCACCTCATTTGCGTTTTTACTGTACTCAAAAATCATCAATTTCCCCACAACCACCGGCAATAAAACTTCAAACAGTCCGCCATAAAATTTAGCCACACATAAAAACCTTATAAGCCCGTAAACAAATGAGCATTTAATTCACAATCTCTTATGACTGAGTACAAAATTAATCCCCCTGGAAGTGATAAGTCCATAATCGCACCCATCACAGCCCCTGTCATCGTACAAAAACCAAAGTAAAAGGTTTCACGAGTGATTAAGAGAGAACTTCAAAATCAAAACAAAAATCATTGAAAGGAATCCTTGACCTTATTTTCTCATAAGAATATCCGATTTGCATAATCCGCATGATGGGGGGGGGGGGGGGGGGGGGGGGAAAGTAATTATTTCACTTGGACAAGAAGGATGTACTCGTATAAGTGCCTCCACAATGGAGCTCAATTGCGGTTGTGTACTGCGCGGCGTAAACGTCAACCATAGATGCAAATAAATCAAGAAAAGTGCATTCACATGATAATTCAGATATAAACAACAAATCACAGCGAATTTTTCGCAACCAGCGAGAAGGAACTCATAATAGACAAAGAAACAGCGGCCAAGAGAAACAAACCGATTAGATATAATTATTATCAATTTGTTGGAATAGACAAGTTTGAAAACTTGCCCTCGATATGGCTCGAATTAGAAACCGAGAGCAGGCTGTATCTATGCTTGATTCCCCTTGAAATGTGGTTGCACTCGCAGCTCGCATATACGAGTATACGTCACCAATTATGGCTGGCACAACAAACAGAACAATGAACACAAACCGAGCCGCACAGAAAGAGATAATTAATTTTATTATTTATTTTATTGGAGACCTATAAATGGAGTGCAGTAGCCGGGAGAAACAATACCGGCAACAGTCGGTCCAACAAATGACCTTAGAGGAGGTTGACACACGGTATTTATCCGTCCGCAGTCACTCGGTTCAACTTGAAAGCTTTCGCACAACACCGTTTGTTTGATGAAAATATGATGCAATGTTGGGGCACATAACTGCGACCATATGTGTAGACATCAAGGATGATGACAGTGCGTGTTGTAGTTGCACTGTATTTTTAGGAGCAGAATGCAATTTAATTGTAGTTCCGGTATGAGGTGGGCTGCCACCTCACGAGTGGGAAGGTCAAACAATTACTTAATGTGGAATGCGCTGGATGACCAAAGGACAGTGCAATCCAGCTTGAATCAAGCTTGAAGGCGGTAAAACGTTGTGCAAATTAAGTCATTAAGATAGGCGCTAAGTGAAGCTTAGCACTGCCCAGATATCTCACGAGTCGAATCATTACATTTGCGATAGCAAAAATGGCACTCGAAGTGAGCGGATGCTACGTGACAATAGTAAGTGCCGACCGAGTGCAAGTTGCTGAACCGAGTGACCGTGACTCACACTGAATGGTATCTTACTTTTATCGGTCTAGGCTTACGTTTGATTTGTTAAGCGTAAACGTCGTTACAAGGCTGTTATCGTACTGTCTATGGACGATGAAATCACTATTCGCAAATATCCATCACGATAAATCGACGTCGAGTGGTTGTCAAAAGCCGACTTTGTCTAATGACAGTAGGAGATTTTCCACTAATGCGATGTGTTATACGTATAATATAAGCTAACTCAAGCTTGGAAGGAGATAGACAGACTTTTTAGCGAACTTTTGCTTTTCACATTGATTTGGAACCTAACATTGGGCTACGAAGGAAATAAAATGAGAGAATAAGCTTTTTGTGACTTTTTGCCCTTGTTAGGGCATTTACGCTTTTGACTACATGTACTAAAATCCGTTTAAACACATTTGGTCTTACCAATAATCAACTTTAGTCTGGCAGTTTGCGCAAAGACTCCAAGCTTTTAAAAATATCGCAAGCTAAATTCTATTCGGATCAGGCTTAATGTTCTTCATTCTTACGTGCTCAATCTCAAAGTAAGTCGAATGATTCTTAAAACAACAACGAAAATCTAAAACCAAGCTTTTTAATTTTAAATCAAGTCTATGCAAAATTAAAATCTGAACCATATCACCTGCATTACGTTTTTGCACTCAAATACAGGACCGAATAAGAATTATACTCTCCAATCAAGCCGATATAATCTTAAACTTACATGATGGATTACCGTGCATACCAATTAAGATCTTAACGATCATGATATACGAATTTATATTCTCGAATCAAACGCAACCAATGTCTAACAAAGATCAAAACATTAACGATACAAGAATTGTATTCTCCAATTAAGCCGCACAATGTAAAACTTGCATGATGGATAAAGAAAGTTCATTTATTCCGATTGATCACGTGTTTTCGTAATTAAGTGTATTAAAAAAATAAAAGAGTGAAAAATTGAACAAAAAAGTGCAAGTGATAATAAAAATGGATAGTAGATAATTTGACTTATGAGTATTTGCTAGACAGTGTGCGGAAGACAATTTCATTCCATTGGAACAAGTTGCTCCCGATGAAGATGACGAAGAAAAACAACTGAAGAATGTTCTCGAAAAATTAAATAATGGAAAGACATATTTTACACTCAGGGAAAAAATGCAAACAAAAATGTAATATGTTCTATTTGATTTTACGTTGAATAAACTTTAATAAAGAATATTCCTTTTCACGTTAAAACATATTTGATTTAAATACGCAATGTAATTTTAAATTAAGTCAACGTAGATTCAAAGTGAAACGTACTCATTTTTACATTTAAGCATGATTCCACGTCAAATCAAGGTTAGATCAAATTAAAAATATATGCATTTAGAGTAGGGAAACCATTTGAATTAAAGTTAAGCCACTTTGATTTAAAAATTTTCGTAAAATATTTAAATCAAAGTGGTTTTCTTTGATTTTACCTTGTTTTTTCTCTGGGTGTAAATTTAATTTCATTTAAGCGTTTTTCTTTCAATAAATAAATATGTTTAAAAAGAAAAATAAATTGTTTTATTTTCTTAAACAGGAAAGTGATGGAGTTGATAATAAATTTGGCAAATAAAACTGTGCAATTTTAAATTATGAATTCTTAAAGCATTTAAATGTAATCACTTGTTCTTATTTAAATTTTTGAAAATCTATTTCAAGAGTAATTATTTTTGGCTGAAAATAGGTGAACAAAAAGGTGATTTTGAGCTCACACAATCTTCATTGCGTTATGTTAAGAATTAATAGTCTTATTTTAAGTTTATAATGATTTGAAACCAAGTTTTTGCATTCTTAAAATGAAACCAAATCCGGCTTAATTTGAGCTCACACATTCTTCACTGCGGTATGTTTAAGAATAAATAAGCTTATTTTAAGTTTTAAATTATTAAAATCTTCGAATGAAATGACTTTGGGCTTAATTTAAGCCTACACGTTCCTAATACTGTTATAGAAAAATCATCATATAAATAAAATTGGTGTAGTTCTGTTCGACTAAGATTAAATATGATTGCATGTCTTTAAATGCAAATATATATTCTGGTACATTTTTCACAGGCCTAAAGAGGATACCGCGGCCTACAATCTCTACTTTGATTCAACTCTATCAGCTTTATTTATTACAATTTGCTAAACGCGCCTAAACACCTGTATAGTTATGCAGTGTATAAGTATTTATACAGTCTTTATACACGCTCCCAAACATTCTTATTTATAAAACATTTTCCAATGCATACCAGTTATACAGGACTTGCGTCAAAAAAGGGTACTGAAAAGGAGAAATCTATTACATATATCTGCCCGAAAAGATGAAAAAAAAACATAGCAGCTTGTGAGAAATGCAAATTCAAATACAAATAGGAATAAAAATGGAAAAGTAAAAAGAAAAAGTTGGGAATTATGGGCCTCCTATGATATGGTAGTCTGGGGCAAATTAAACAAAATTCAAAAACAATTCAAAATTTCTTGTATCTGCCCGTATTTCTTATCGAGGATACTTTAAGAATCTTTAAAATTGAAAAAAACCTCGATACATCTATCCAATTTCTTTTTGATTTAATTTAAAATAAAATGTGACAAATTCTTTCAGTCAAAATGACATTTCAATACTATTCCACTTCTATACAGGCACTAAAAAGGTCGAAGCACGTTTAGCTTATACAACGTTGAGTAACTTTTATAAATAAGGTTTTTGCGTATAGAGGCATTATAAAGGGTGCATAACTTTATACACTCCTTATAATACGTTTATAATTCTTAAAATCTTAAAATTAATCTACTGAAATCGAAAATTACGATTTTTAGACCACAAAATCGGTCTGATAGCAATGTGGGTTACTGGAAATTGGATGGTGCCGATATTGAAGTAGTCAGCGAGTTTAAATACCTAGGCTTTACTATATCCCATAATTTGAGTATCAAGGCGCATATTAAAGACAAGCTTGCTAAAGCAAAATTAGCTATAAACACAATGAAGTTCTTTACAAAGACCTTTGTTGACCCAACATCAAAATTCAAAGTTTTCATCGCTACAATTAACAGCTGCTTTTGTTATGGCAGTGATATGGGTACCAACAGCTGGAAGAAATTGAATCCGTTCAAAGGTATTTCTTCAAAAGAATATTTCGGCTACCGTCCAATACCCCCAACTACGCCATCTATGTTGAATCCGTTCTACCTCATATATATGTAAGAAACTTGAAGGCTAATGCAGGCTTCCTAACAAAAATCATGAAAAGACCAGATAGCAACATACATAAAAAAATTATATCCCTTCGGAGCGGGTATTCCCCATTCAGTAACTGGCAAGCACTTGCTTCTGCTCATAATTTCACACTTAATTTGAATGCCAACAACAGAGACGAGTGGAAAAATAATTCTCACAACTGTGTATCATTGGTAGATGAACGAATATACAACACGCAGCTCGAAAGGGCTAAAGAATCTGCATCAAGGGTTACTTACAGTCGCCTAAATTTGAGCTTGGGTAGTTATTATTTTAACTTAGAACTCTTCGTCTCAGAGATGAGTTTAATTATTAAATGCAGAACTGAAACCCTTGATCTCTATTTCAGGCCTCATAGAACTGACACTAACCCTATCTGCTCTCTCTGCAACCTTAATCAGAACGAAGATGTTTATCATTTTATAGCAGTTTGTCCTATTCTACAGGAAATACGTACCCTTTACTTTAATAAGAGTTTCTTGTCCCCTGAGGACTGTAATAGAGTGTTAAACGGTGAGAGTGGATGGAAGCTACTCGCACGATATATTTTATACGCGAAAAGTTATAGAAACACCTATTTGAATATGTTTTGAGCTAAACTAAAGGCCCATTTTTGGCACCTACTGGATGAGCAATTATCTCAAGTAAATTGTCCAATCTCAACTTAATTTTTTTTTTGTTTCAGCCAAACTAAAAGCCCCTTTTTTCTACCTATTTCCTTTCATTTTTCTCTTTTGTTCTGTTTGCAATTCTCTTCCCTACTTTATCATTTATATTTTTCTTGCATTATTCTGTAAAGACCGTTAACCAGCTTATTAGCCATAATCATGTATTTATCTATACTTAAATTTTTTAAATATCAGATCTCCTTCTCATAGAATGAGTTAAGTTAACATCCGGCAGACGGCTTATATGCCATGCTTGTATCCTTTATTTTCACTAAGTACTTATGTAAATGCTTTTGAAAATAAAATATATAATAATAATAATAATAAAATAATAATACGTTTATAAATAAGGCTGTATATCTTTATAAATTTTGGAAAAAAAAAAGGGACAAGAGTAATTTATTTTTCCGTTTTGTTTCACTATTTTCTTTGTAACGCTTTGCGGTTGAAAATACTGGGAGCATTTAAGTATAGAAAATACCGGCTTATAGAGGACATCTGCAGGTACAACTTAGGATATCCAATAACTTGATAAAAGGTTTTTAACTAAAAAGGCAAAATTTGAAACATTTCTACGATTTTCACCTGAGTGAGTAGATATACACTTCATTATCAAATCAAACATACTAACTGCGCAATATATTGACATCTCTTTAAACTTTATTTTACTCCTGTGATGGAGAGGAAGACAGACAGAGGCAGTATGCTGTGTGGTTTGCTAATAAAAAAAAGTCAAATATGTAGGAAAGGTTTGATTGCTTACAAAAAGAGTGTCTAGAAAAAAATGTCAAATAGGTATTAGGTATAGGTACCAGTGATACCAGATCGTGGTATTATTACAATAGGGGATTTATATTAGGGAAAATTCCTGGTGATACACGTCGTACTGTTTTTAAATGCTATTTGCAATCAAGATGAGGCAGTAAATTGCCCGGTGGAGTTTTTAAATAGCATTACAGCCCATGGCCTTCTTGCTCATAAAATTGAATTAAAAGTTGGAGTTCCCATTATGTTGCTTCGCAATTTGAACCCCCCAAACTCTGTAATTTCGTTGCAGAAAAACGTTATAGTAGATGCGTTAATTTTAACTGGGTATGGTAAAGGAGATATGGTATTTATACCAAGAATACAAATAATTCCCAGCATTTTTCCATTTCAGTTTAAACGGATTCAATTTCCTATTAATGTTTGTCCTGCCATGACAATCAATAAGTTAGAGGGTCAAACTTTAAGAAAAGCGAGAGTTGAATTCACGGGCAGTTATAGAAGATTTTGTAGCGTGCCCCAGGGTAAGTAATGCAGGAAATATCACTGTCTTAGCCCATAGAAATAAAACGGCTAATATAGGATACAAAGAAGCGTTACACTAATAAAAAAGTGAGTTAAATACCTATTATAAAATTATTTTCTTTCATATTCATTGTCCAAAGAATATTAAATTATTGCCGATTAGTCCAACGACCAGGTGCAATGCCATGAAGACGAAGGCAGAGTGGACTCAGTCTTTGGGAGGTTTTTTAATACGGGTTCAAGTCCCTCGCGTTATACCTCTGGAATGTCTATCGATGATTTTTCCTTCGAGCGATTATCAACAAAAAAAAAATTGTGCCCCTACAAGACAGCAAATTTATGAAATTTGTTTTCCATCAATTGTTCTGAAACCACATTTTGCACGGGCGAAGCCTGGCGGGTACAGCTAGTCTTAAAATAATAATTAAAGGTTAATCAAAAAACATACTCAAAGTACGATTTTTTTTGACTTGAATTAAGAATTTCCGAGCTTAACAGACTTTCGTCAAAGGATAGGCTGGATCTGACACTGGTTATCTTGATGTTATCTCGTTTTTTGTCTGAGTGTACCAATAAACAAATATAGTTGCCAGAATATCGCTAACTGTAGGGTTAAATGTTAATGTTGAGAAACTCATGTTTATATCGGGCATTAGCTAAATAAATCCTCACTAAATGTCATTTTCAAGAGGAGTGTTGCCCAACCACCAAAAATGGCGGAATTTCGTAATAGGAGCGAATTTAAATACACTTTTGTTCAGCCTGAACGTTTACAATTATAAACAAATTTTAGTAAATTGTAAATATTTTCGGACTTTATTCGTTGGAATACAACAGTGCAAGTTGTTTTCAAGTTTAGCAAAGACAAACTTTTACAAATGCATGCACAAAATTGAAAAATATTGCATTTTTGTTTCATTTCTAAACACTTGAAATATATATTTCGAATATTTTCATTAAATAAAATGTTTGGTATCGTTTTTAACCGCTAGTGTTTGCTTTTTGATTGGTTTTCCCTTTTTAATAGTTTGCAAGTGACGAATGCATGCGTAGTAACAATTAAATTTGATATAAGTTTAGGATGTTTTCAAGACTTTCTTGAGAGTCGTCGAGAAGAGAATAAAATGTCCGTTCACTTAAGATTGGAATACCTATATTTTTCTACAACTCCCAGTACCTTAAGCGGCTCAGGTAGATATTTGGCTGCTACCAAACCCTCTTTGGAAATGGAGTTTGTTCCCAAAGAATGAGAATTTCTAATGAATCAGTGGTTGGTGTGAAAAAGTTGACTTCGTCGAAAATTTTGACATAAGAATTGTCAGCATTTAGCAAAATACCCGCGAAATAATAAATTTAGGAACTTCTAGAGGAATAACAGGTAGTATGTGCGAATTCAAGATATACAGAATTCTGTTTAATTTGGTGTGAATTCATAGAGGAGTACGCATGACAACTTTCGTGTAGAAAAATGTCCACGGAAAAATGTCCACCTTCCACAGGAAGGTATATTCACTTTGTCATTATATTTGTAACGCCAAGAAGGAGTCACCGGAGACCTCATAAAGTATATATATTCTGAATCAGGATCACATTCTGAATCGATTTAGTCATGACCGTCTGAAGCACGATAGCGCCCAAAGGGATTGACATATAGGCGAATGAAATTTGGTGAAGGACTTCTTTTTATCGTCGTCAGGTTGGTATTGAAAATGGGCTATGTCGGTCAAGTAGTTCTGGTACCTCCCATACAAAATCAATTTTGAATGACTTGTAAGCAGTGGAGGGTAATAAGCCATTTGCCAGGCCGATGATAACACTTTAACTTGTTCTGAATGAATTTAACATCTAGTCGCTTTCTAAGTTTCCCGAATTAAGTAATATAAGCTATACAATTTTTAAAAGATCAAATTGTATATATTTTTATATTTCTATATACTTTTACAAGCTCTGTTTCGTTGCTTGTCAGATTGTAATTCAAAAACGGAAGCGATAGGTCCTTAAAACGCTTTTGGCTTCCTGCGTGAGTTTTTAATTTATTCTAAAATAAAACAGTCGGCTATTATTTCTATTTTTTGAAAAAATATTCACTTGCTAACCATTCAATCTTTTATTAATAAATTTTGTTTTGCATAATCAGCCTAACAAACTGTGTTCCGACTTAAATTCACTCATAAACAAATCGTGAAAGATTAGAAAACAAACGAAAGTGTACTATAAAAAGTACCGAAAATTGTGCCCGACCAAAGGAGAGGGCATTACTGATTTGCATATGATATTTGACAGATCGGCGGATATTTTGTACATTTCCTATTTTGTGTTTTGTTTTTAGCTTATAATAAGCTTCAAAGGCCTTTAAAAGATATCTGTTGGGCAAATTAATTTGCGATTTATATATTCCTTTTCTTAGAATAAAATCCTCGGTCTGAAATAAAACATTGACCTTGTTTTTCACGAAAACAAATTTTGAAATTTGAATTCTGCGATGCCAAAAAATGTAATAGATTTTAAGAGAGTTGTAGGACTAGTAAATGCCGTCTAATTGTTTATTTCAGTATTTCAGTAGGGATTGTTGTCACTCAGGCTGTGTTCAGTACGTTTGCAGTAAGTGTCTGGTCGGCTGCCTCTAGTACTTTACTTTGGAGACGTCGTAGTCTCCAACAGGTACCGTTTCACTAATGCTGTACATTTTTACTAAAGCTGGCAACCAGCTAATCGTCGACATTAGTGTTTGATTATTATTAAGGCCGATTAAAATCGTGGAGCGATATACCTTCGTTTCATTCTGCGACATTCGTGCAGCCTTATACTCACTAAAATGATTAAATGTTTATAACAAATACAATTTACAAGTAAAAAATCTCTCTCACAGCTCATCGCTCAAAAAAGAAATATTAAAGTCCCTTCAAATAATAGTTAAAATTAAGTTATTTCTGTTTAAGAATGCAAGAAAAAAGACAGACAATTTTACAAGTGCAAGTTAATTTCTACAAGTGTTACATTTGTAATAAATAGTTACAAGTTCAATACTTGTTGAATAACTACTTGCCACAAAAATATCCACGAAGACAACAGCACCATCTTCCGGGGAACATACCTCTGTCTGTACTCCTCTCACATTTGACAACTTTTAACATTTTGTTTATTTCCGTCATCAAACTCAAAGCGAAAGTGAAAACAAACTGCGGTAGGAAAATAAAAATAAATTGACTAAAGCTGTTCATTTTTAGAAATAAAATTATTATTCACTTCCGGATTATTATTTCGTTTTCACGTTCACCTATCCATCCTATATCATCATCGAAAAATTGTCACTTAGAAAAGATGTTTAGCCTATTATTTAAGGAACAGCCATTTTAATCGTAAATTGTTTAAGAATAAAAAAACTCAAAACATGTTTTTTTTTTATAAAGGGTTAAACTTTTATAATAAGCTCCCTAATGCTATTGAAAATGAGCGCAACTTTGTACAATTTAAAAGAGAAATAACAATGTATATTAAAACGAATTATTAATGAACATTCTGTAATACAACAGGTTAAACTTAAGTTAACTTAAGGTAATGTCAAATACAAAAATTGTTCAAATAGCTTTAATTATAATGCTAAATAAATATTTAACTAACTTACAAAATTTGTAAAAATGTAAAACATGCATTTTTTAACAATAACTTTTTATTTACGTCAGCAAAAACTTTCTATTACATATTTGTACTTGAGAAAAAATTTGTAGAATACTTCACTTTTCGTTTCACCAAAAAATGTTTGTGGTCGTTGCTGACAAGTTGCCAATTTGGGAATATTTGACCCACTTTTGAGTTTACGTTTGAGCAATATGAATTTCAATTATTGGAACTGAAAAACCTTAGAGACGGAACAAAAATCCAATTTTGTTTGTTTATTGCCATAAAAATGTCGCTAGGACGTTTAACAAGCTTGTGAGAAAACACTGTTTACAAGTCAACCACAAATCGCCAATTTTGCTCCCACATTTTGTTGGCATTCCGATCACAAATTATACGGGATTTATGCTTGTAATTTGTAAAACAAAATACTTGATTACAAATTTGTGCTTGTGATTCACAAGTACAAATTTGTGACTATGATATGTAGTTTTGTGAAATAGGTCACTGGTCTTGTGACCACAAATTCAGCAATCACTTGTCCGACTTATGATTTGTCGCGTTGTGGTAAGGCCTGCTGTTTAAAAATTGAATCATGTGTAGTTAATATTGCCACTTCATCGGTTCTCCAATGGATGGCGCTGTTCTCTATGTAAGAATAAAAATGGCTAGTTTGCTGTCATAAACAACAAAAAGCCTTATACTGTCTTCATTTGACTCGTAATGCCTCTCAAATGTCAATTTGACATATTAACGATGATTGAAAAGCTTTTTTTTTTGATAATTGTGCGTATTTTTTAATCGCAACTTCTTAACAGCCTTCGTTCACTATTGACAAACGTCTAATTTGAACAAACAAGTAACTACGTATCATTTCTTTGTTTTTCATTAAGCGAAGTTTATATTTTATTATTAGAATTCAATTGCACAAACAAGCACATCTTAACTGCCTTGTCTTGCCGCAAACATGCTAAAACGTTAATTAGGGTGTTAACACAGTCGCTCTACACAAATCTTGCAGTGATAATTTCAACAGTAAACATACAACCTTATTTTCATTACTTGATAGTCTTCAAATATCCGCCACTTGAGAATTTAATTTTCTTATTATCCTATCGACGCGTTTAACTAGTTTCTTATCGACAATGAAATGGCAACTGTCAAATACAAGATTATCACGGACATAACTGACGTCCTTATTTTGTTCACTAAGGTACTAACTCAATGATGTCATTGATTGTGCTTAGTCACATGACGAACTATATTACACTAAGCCATTAAAATTATTATGCGGCGCGATTAGATAAATCATTATAGTTTGCTGATATTTTTTTGTACAAAGATTGAGTAGAGTGTAAAAAAAAGCTCAGCTTTTGTACACTGATTATTATGTTCAAGTTTAAAAATTAACTGCTCTTTTGGGTTGCTAATTGACATTTTGGACAGGGAAAAAGTGTGTACAGTAGGTAACGCAAAGCTGTCGCCGTCATTTGGCAAAACAATTAGAAACGCAAGCGAACAGGGCCGCTTTTCTCTTATCATTGTTAACATTGTGAGATTTTTGTGATATGCCATATGCATATAGCCGGTCACAAATGTCGCCATTGTGACTTTGAAATATTTAACCAGGACACTGCAAATTATGAGTAGTACTATGCAATAAAGGAATTCTTATCGATGATTTATACATACAAAAAACTTGTTAACCTCCAAACACCTTTAAATGAAGCCTACAAAATGACTGCTGCTTAGAACCAATGTCTTACTACATTCGGCTGCATATTTTACACATTTATTCCTCAGAGAACTTGCACAAAGAACAAACGAAAAAAAATTTGGCCTCAATTTCGGGTTGTGGTCTGTTTCCATTTGGAAAAAAAGTAATAGATTGAGCCAAATCTTCTTGAATATCTTGAATATATTGAATAGCATTCAGGCTTCCCTTTCTCTTTTTAATATAGTTGGGCTGTACTTATAGTACTAAAAGTACTTAAGTCCAGCTTAAGTTTTACATATTCACAATGGTGAAGGTTTTCATATAAAATTAGCTACTATGACTAACAATAAATTATTTAAAACGAGTTTAATATAACATATTTCAATGAGTTTAGAATTGGTAGTGAGAAGGACTTACGTGGACAAGTTTGACAGCTTACATGTCAATTTCGTTGACATATCAATATAAATGTATTTTCGTTTCATGGAAACACATAAGAAACCTTATAATCGATTTGCTAGATCTCTGCGGCGCAGTGGTGGCTTTATCTCAACTTAAGGTTTTTTTTCACTGCGCCACCTATCGCGAACGTCGGACAAACATCCGAGAGTATAACTGTCATGAAAGAGCTTCTCCATTGGCCGTTTCGACTCGGCATAAAATTGTGGATGCCTTCCATTCGTCCCAAAAATAAAAACTCACACAAGACGAATGGTTGTGAGAAGCTAGGCCTAGGGTCCCTATGGACCTGTTGTCCCAACTATTTATTTATTTTTAGATCTCTGCAGTTAAATCATAGTACGTAATTTAACATCGATATAATACGCAATGTCAAAACGCAAGACTGACTATTGCAGAAGTAATCGTGTATGATGTGTTTTGACGTAAAAAAAATGTTCAACGCTCTAGCGACTAATAGGAGTGTTGTGATTCGGACAATAGAGTTATTTTCCAGATTACATTACATTACATTTGCTTTTATTGAACTTTTTGTGTATACAATTTGACTTAAACTAGGTAACAAATGATGGTGAATAATAAATATTTATATGTGTTGGCTCAACAACAGGGGCCCAACGGTATACAATGATTGTTTCTTAGATCTATTTTACATAAATTGTGGTTATCTTCTCGGATTCATACTCGTAGTATGCATCGTTGTCTGTTTTTTTCCAGATTAAAAGTTTTCTAGTCTTTATAGCCGCAACAGCTGTCAAATAAATTACCAGTGTAGATCAGTGATGCCAACCCACATTGAAGTTTATATGCCCAAACCCAAAAAATATTACGCCTTTGTGGGGAAAAGAAACAAATTGAAACGAACCTACAGGGTGATTGAAATTAGTTAACAAAGCATTGATCGATTGATAGCTAGTTAAATCTTTTTTAACGATCATCTCGTTTCCTTTTTATTTTATTTGATTTATTGTTGTATATAAATATGTTTGACATCGAGTAATACTACGTTTCCACCGCACACTTATTGCGAGATTTAGGGCAAGAGATTACAAATCAATCCTGAGGTATTTCCACAAAAAAAAAAAAAAAACAAGATTAACTTGACGTTTCACCAGATGTTGTCAACTATTGTCAAATCGAACAACCCAAAATTGTGATAATTATCAAATTCCAAGTCCTTCATAAATAAATTGTTTTATATTTTTTATGACACAATGTCAAATACAGCTCTGTTTGCTTTGTATTTTTGACATCTCGAGCTGTGGAAAATGTGTTCACACAACCGGACTGTACATGCAAACCTAATTGATAATCGAGATTTATTTCTGATCTCCCTTTTCATGTGATTAATTTTTGTATGATAAATCCCGAAATTTGTGCGGTAGGTAATTGGAAAATAAACCTGACACAATATATGAAAATGAAAATAAGTGATGCGCTTTTTATTGAAGTACCAGATTTACCAAATTCAAAATTTATTTGCATGGATTGATGGTAAAATTATCCCACGAAATTATTAGCTTGTTTTCAAAATTACTCCTCAATTCCTCAAGCATCGAAATTATGTCTGGCATAATTATGCAATTAGCTGGCATCACTGCTGCAGATGTACGACTTTATATTGACAACCATACTGTACGCATAGATTTTCACCAAATTGTGTTAAAACAAAGGTCCGTTTTATCAATCAGGAGAATTATTTTCAATTGAATTCAATACATCTTTACAGTTGCAAGTTTCTAACTACACTGGATATTTAGCCTTGAGGCTTTATTTGGGCTCCAGGCGCTAGATCGAGATCGACAAATTTCGTTTGACATTTCAATATTCATTGAGCTCGTTTAATTTGTTTTTCCCTTCGAGACTACGTAAAAGGAATTTCCTTGCATGATGGCTCTCGATTTCTTTCCTATCTGCTAAATAATTGAGTTGAAATTTGAAGGAGGACAATGGTGGTTCTCTCTTCATTTTTTCATGGCTAGCCTTCTGTATCACGAAATGAACGATCTGCTAGCTGTAATTCCAGTTTCGGCCTTAATTTTACTTACGGAGAGCCTTGAATTTGAAGCAGCTCTCTCGCCCGACTTTCCCGTCATGTTGTTTTTTAGCTGACTCTTCCTTTGCGGTTTTTTTCATACTTTTCGGGGTCCTTAATAAATCTGTGTACAACAGTGGCGCCTCTTCTAATTTTTCTGGCTATGAAACGTATGGATTTTCCTTGTTTCCGGTAAGCTAGTAATACTCGAAGAATCCTTTTATTTGATTTAAGACATGGTAACTGGTAGATTTAGCTACTGTTCGTAATCAAGTGTGACAAAAAATACATGCAAATTTTATAAACTTTTTGAAGAAAAGCGTCATAAAAGTTGCATTTATCAACTTAATCACTTTTTTTTTTTAGAATATATCCTCCATTCCTTGTGCAATCGGTTTTTCGCAGAAGGGTTTGAAAAATATCATAAAATTAAAAGAAAAAACGGCCTATTCGGCATCGAGTGAGACGGAGTGTATGGATAAGTATACTCGTAGGCAAGGGCGGATCCTTTTCTAACAAACGATGGAAATCAAGACGAAAAATTACCCAAATCAATGTCTGCATATGCTAGAACCTAGAAATATATGTGAATCTTGGGGCGCGTGCATGAAATTTCTAGCCTTAAGCGCAAAGTCGTATAGACCACATTTTTAATCGTACAATTTTTGTGTTTCCGACGGCCGTAAAAAAAAAATATTTTATATAGAATTAAATATACTTAAAAATGTACAAGTACGTATATATACGTATCGATAGAGACATATCTTCGCAGCAATATGAGAGAAGATTGCCTGAACGGACTAGCCATAATGCATATCCATCAAGACATTGCTTCAAAGATGAACCCTGAATAAGTACTAGATATCTTCAGCAGAAAACATAAAAGAAAACTATCATTATTAATCATATAATTTTTCATTATTACACCTTTATAAAAAGTATTTTTTATTCTTTGTTATTCTTCAATGTCATTGATAAAGAATGAATCCCAAAAACGAATTGCAATGCAATGCTATGGGGTACACTCTTCACCTATCTGGCCTTTGTGCCCCTCTCAGAAATAAATCCTGGATCCGCCCTTGCTCGTAGGTAGTACTCGATGACTGTTTTTTTTTTTACGAAAAACAAGGATCGATTTGGATAGTTACTTGAAGTTTCATCATGACTTGTACGTCCACAGTTTAAATTGGAAACAATTGGTTTCCTGTTGGGATCCAGGGATGTCAGTTTTAAGGTGAAACACAAAAAAATATAGCCAACGTTCGAGCTCAATTGTGGGTGATTGTTCACCAGAGAATTGAGTGATCAAAAATCAGAGTGTAACGAATGGTGGATATTTGTAAAAATGTCAAAACAAAGCACAAATTGAATTTATACGCCAAACCGTCGTTTGATTCTTATTCTAATTGAACGACCTATCCTTTTTTTTGCAATTCGCCATTGTTTCAACAGCTTCAAAGCATTGAAAGCCTCACTCCTGTAACATATTTAATTTCACACTTGCAATAATTCACTTAAACTTACAGATTACTGAGACAGCATTCAATTGATACATTCACCTATACCATTGCATATAAACATCTATATACAATGCGTATACTGCTCTTGAATTCCAGTGGAATGTACCTGTTGTACGGGAAATTTAACCGACGAACTGTTACGAATTGCCAAATCTATTTAGATGCCATCAAAACCGCAAATGGGTCAATGCCATCACATTATAATGTCATAAAACTGACTTTAACCCTTAAATGCATAATTTTTCAAAAATTGAAAACAAAAATATTTCTTTGTAACAGACATCTCATACAACATTCTGTTATTAATAATTTTCGTTAAAAATTATTTTAAACAATGAAAAATTTTTAAAATCTGATTGTTCCATACATGGCACACCATGCAATAATCACGTTTGAAATTAAAAAGAAACATATCTCAAATTTAAATTGCGAAATTTACATTTATTGTGGCATAAATATTTTTGTTGAAAACAATTTTTACTTCACCAAATGATAATATTAAAGGCATCGCTTTCTACTGACAGACTGAACCTGGTATCACCGTTACGCAAAGGTGGTTTTCCTTTGAATATTCTACCGGGACCAAAATATAAATAGCATCGTTGTATTAATTGAATGTGCCATATGTGGTACTCGATGCGCTCACATCAATTTATTGTTTGTATGCCAATGTATCGGCAAAAAACCGGTTTGTGCCAGATATGGGCCACTATGCATTGAAGGGTTAATTTTAGTGGACAATGTCAACATAAGTGCAAGTATATGTCTAGAGGTTTATAGGCGAATTTGAGAAATTGCAGACAGAAGCTTACACACTACCGAATTTAAGTTAAATCTAAATTTCATTACTTGTTTTTAGCATATATATTTTAATGACAGTTTAATACACAAAATGACAATGTGTTTGACAAGTGTGACAACGAAATTTAGTTCACTTGGTTAGGAAGTGAACCACACACCTCACTATGAATTATCCCAGCTCCCCAAGTGATAAATGACAATTCACCGATTGTCATTTCAAATGGAACATAGAGCGTGACCGCAACATTATCTTGTTTTTGTCAACTTCACTTGTGTTTTATAAAGTTTTAACAAAAACGACTATTTTTTGATGGGTTTTTAATAAAGACTCTAATGATATTTGCAATTTAAACAAATTTGGTGCCATTCAATCATGAAAAACAATTCAGATCGAATCAGGTGTGTGCCCGTCTACTCGAACTAGATCATGCTGAATTGCTAGCAAGTGTACAATGACGGAGAAAAACATTTATAACTCAATCCGTTTCCTAAACAAATATTTTCGGAGTACCATGTCACATTCTGTCAACATTACAATTACAACACACAGAACTGAACAAAAATATTCGAGGCTTTTTGCAACACAAAGCTGATGAAATTCATTTTCAATATCCAAAGTGTCAACACTATGTCAGAGAATACGGGAACCCATTCGATTTCGGAAATGTTACCCTCTACACTTAAGAAGATATAAGTGTCTCTTACTCAGCGCTAAACTTCAAAGAGAAAAAAGATCGACTGTGCATTTCAATTCGACCCTTAAAGCCAACATCAATATGACACTATTTATAGTAAATGCCCTCGCGTTTTTAATATATAAATATAAACAGACTTTGGAAACATGAAAAACAGACAGAACACAAAAATAACCCGGACAAATTAAAGTGTCAACCAGAAAATGTCAAACAAAGTTACAGACAATTTTTGTTTTCTTTCTCTCAAGTTCAAGTTTACTGTCTACTAACAGCCATCCACGCAAATTGTTGATCTGCCAAATAACACTTAATCCAAAGACAAATAATACAAAAAAAAAAAATAACACTGCACTGGAATAAAAAAAATCCGACAAAAATTAGAGTAAACATGTGCAAACTTCAAGAAACGACAGCGCGTTGATAATATTTCGGGATTAAATATTAAAACAATAAAAATGAGACAAGGTCATGTTGGAGAAAAGGTACAGTCCGTTTGCGTTCGACAACGACTTGACTACACGTTTCACCTTAATTTTCAGGAAAATCTATTTTTTTTTTAAATACATATTTCTAAAAACTGTCACTTATTCGACAGACTATTGCTCACAAACAATTCTTTTTCTTTTACCGGCTTTTCGGAACACCTGATATAATTCGGTTTTTGTTTTTTTTTTTGTTATTCACCCCGGCGCGTTCGCGACACTCGTAGCAATGCGTACACTACCGAATGAAAATTGATTGTGAGTGAGCTTCAAGCTTTCATCGTTCTCTAGTCTACTCAATCGACGTATGATGATCATGAAAAAAATAAATATTAATTAAAAGCTTTGCGCTTCGAGTTGTGCCAAAGGGCTCGCAGATATGAATACTACCTGTTGACTTATAAAATCCATCTTACTTGACCTCAATTCTGCGATAAAATTGAGAAAAAGGTTCTATACTACCTTCTTATCAAACAACACAAGCTTGACATAGTGGCAGGGCAATAATCACACGATAAGATAAAAAAAACCAGAAAGAGACGGAGAGGAATACAAATTCCACTCTTCCATATGAAAGCTTACAGATTATGGAATTTATTTATTTTATCCTGTGCATACTCGTGTGTTTGGTCATATTTTCCCACGCAAAAAGCTGCCCAATGAACAAGCATAATTGACGGCAGTGGTTCATATTTCACTCAGATTGAAATCCATAAATTAAATAAAAAACAACTTAAAGCTTGTTGCGGTAATTGCAGCTATGCCGTCAATTGGTCCAACCATGATTTTATGTGGTGGGACAAATAGTCTGCCGGAGTTTGTTGAATATTTATGATGACTACATGGAAGTCAGATACAGAGGGACTTATCTGAGCGACAATGATCGTCATGAGTAACACGCATCTTAGAGATGACATTACAAGGTGATAAGTAAGCAGACACGAGGAAATGGCGGGTTCAGTTCCTGATAATCAGCTACCCAATGAGATTCATTCTGACTGCGGTTGTTCTACCGCGACAATTAAACATAATTCTAGTAGGTCTGTTCCCTAACGATAATGCATTCGACCACATTAGTAAAACTTTGTTCCCTTCTACCTAACTTTTGCGTGAGGAAACGAGGTCTGACTAATGTGTTTTTGAGTGCCTTGTCTCTACGGAACGGACCTCAAATAAAGACCAATGGCAGAACTCCCAGAAAGCCATCATTAATGCCACGACTGTCACCACGAACCGCTTTTAGTTGACGAACAATGTCGACTGGCAACCGCAGCAAATTAAGAGCCGCAGCATAATGATATTATCATTTCTATGATTTGGTCAAGGCATTTCTACATGTGTTAAACACCTATCCTTGTACTAATAAAGGCTGCGTAAAAGTGTTGGTGGCACAGCGTCAATATTTTGTATGCAGCTGACTAACTTGTGCTAGTGCGAATATCAGATGTGTAAAGTGCAGTACTATAATCAAACCCGTACAGGTACGAAAGCACATCTCTTCTCAAACGAGGGATTGCTCACAATCCGGATGTCAGAAACGTCTTCAGTGAGATCAGGGTTCCAATAACAAGCATAAGTGAACTTCAACATTTTCATATATTCAGAGATGTTCGAAACAGACCCCCATTTCGGATCCCATTCTGTACACGTCACCCAGACGGACTCTCCTAGTATCAACGCCAGCATCTACTGAAAGGCGATATTACAAGTGCTCATCTTATCATTACTTGTAGACAAATCCAACAGGTAATTGCAAAGCCGACAACACACGTAAATTGCGCTAATAGCAGTGCTGCACTGTTACAAGTGTTCACACGTGTCTGTTAAAAATGAGGAACCGATTGCACAATTCCTATCGAACCTATGGGTCAACACTTATGCATTTTAATATCCCACGTACGTTTATTTAAATAGTTAACAAGTGACAGAACGCACACAGAGCTCCAGTTGTTGCGGCAGGTGACGAATCAATAAATACACATTTTCAGTAACATCTACGTCCGGTTACTACAAAGTAAATAAGTTAATTTACAGCAAAAAGCTTGCTCGGATGTGTTTTCTAAAATTCAGCGCCCTATACGTTACGTGCACAGAACATTTGCACAATTTGAGTGCGTTGCTGAAGTGTTGTATGCAAATTTAAAGAACATCCTATTTAATTCGAGAACAATCTGTTAACTATTTGACAAGAATACCACTCGAAATGTCTTAAGAAATACCTAATAAATTAATGAAAGTTGCTAAAACTACCTTTCTATGTGTACAAACTGTAACAAACTTGTCTAAACCATCTATAGGCCTGTTTTTTTTTTAGCTTCGATCTCAGCAAAGCAAAGTAAAGTAGGATTTTCAACACCCAATTAAAACAACTACGCTCTACTTGACACTTCGAGGACTCACAGTAGTTGTTGTAATTGCGTGCTGAAAATCCTACTTTACTTTGCTTTGCTGAGATAGAAGCTAAAAAAAAAACACGACTTATATTAAAAATATTGCCCGAAAATACAACTAAACAAAATCATTATCGAATTTGATTACATTTTCGGGAACTATTTATATTAATTCACAGCGATAGGCATTATCAGCTTCAGCTTAACCTTGTGTTGTTGTTCATTTATTTACTGATATGACGTGGTGATTAGTGGAGCTTTTGCTGCAATCGTACTGATAATAATCAGTAAGCCAACAATCGATAACAGAAAACTCATCTATTTACATTCAACAAATACATTGAAATCTTTTTATTTTCAAAATAAACTCAAAAACCACTTGACCAAGAGTCATACGATTTGTCGTTTGCCGATTTGTAAACGTTATACAAACGAATATTCATTAGAAAAAGCCATTCGTGTGTGTTTGTTTTATTTGACTGAATTTATTTCCAATGTTTACATTCTAATTTTTCCCCCATTGAGTGGAGTAAAATGACACGTAGGCAAATCTCGCCAAATGCCACAAATCAATTTGGGTGGTAGGCGATACGTGAGATCTTTCCGTTGCCTTTTGGTGCAATTTGATTTTTTTTTTTTTTTGGAAAGTTCACGCAATTTGTTTATCGATAGGGAATGTGTTTTAAGTTTAGTTTTCTTTTCTACCTGAATAGCTAAAAATAATAAATTGTTTTCGTTAGTGGAACATAAAGTTGAAGCAATTTTGATGGGTATCCCTATGAATGAGAAACGTGTGTACATGTCGGTAGTAATTGCTTGAACGCTTAAGTGTCTTGTGGCACAGAAGTTGTTGAGTCAGGCTAGCATATTTCACAAAAGAAATTACTAAAATAGAACGGTTTTATTTTTGGCGAAACCGCACCACAACAATTGGGAAACTGATTGATGTTGATTGATGAATGATGATGTTGGGGAGCTTGTGCAAATGGAAAGTACATTTCGCTTCTGTCTGTACTAATCAAAATATATAAACATTTCTTAGAATGTACTGACCCTGTATCAGTTTACACTTAAAAATGTTGAAATTAACAACATTTATTTTGACTTTTTTGTGGTTAATGTTTAAATATTATTACCTGATGTTTAAATGAATTGTTATACATATAACATTCTTGTAATCTATTACTTTTATAACCTTTTTGAACTAATTGTCAATCCTACCTTTTTTTCATTCTTTTTATTAAAACTGAAGTCTAATCAAGTCGACGTGTTTTTAATCGGCCCCTTTTGCAACCATCCTTGATTATTTAAACAAAAAATCAGCACGTGAACTTTATATGGTTAGTGTGCTGTGCAACAGAGCGGTCGGTTCGAATAGCTATTGCAATCTTTTTTGAACTGCACCAGCTCTTGCGAATGTCTGACGAACATCCGAAACTATAATTGAAAAATGTTACAAGTTCAGTCCCTTCCATTTGTCTCAACAATAAATCCAACACGAACGAATGGTTGTGGAATCAATGCTTTGCCCTAGGCTACAATTTGAACACGGTGGGTCCACTATTTATTTATTTGTTGATGTCTTTATTGTGAAAGGGAAACGCAAAGTATCCAACTTAACGTAGAATGCATTGCATATCATTGTAAGCTTGGCAATATACTGCAATAAAAGTATCCCAGTTACATTGACCAATAACAGAGATCCGAGTCCTGACACATACAATACAACGAAAATATAATATCCAAGTCATACACTCGACGTAACTTTTAATATTTGAAAACTGTAACTGAAACACCAAACAGTTAGCAGCGCCATCGCTCGTGGCATAGCGCATCTCAGTGCCCATCGAAAAAGCTTATTTTCAATTACTTTGCTCAGCCAACTTAAGCTTTCTATCCATGATTCCAACCATTCGCATTTAGTCCGAAATAGCCGCCGCAAGCTTTCGCAGGTAGTATTAAAAAATTTAAAAATGAAACAACAAAACCGTCACTTACCGCTTTACGTTTATCAGCCTCAGAAAGTCCCGAATTCGAACGATGCCTGAACAAATCCATCACTTTGGTCATTGGCGAACGTGTCACGTCCACTCGGCGAACTGCTGTCACTGTGTGATAGTACTGCAAGGAACAAATCAAAACTTTAACAACTTTCCTTTCAATTTTGTTATAAGACAAACCGACTAACCTGTGCATCACTGCCTTGATGTGGATGTGCTGATCCGTCCTTGTACTTAGGTGCTGGTGGCGGCGCCGGTGGCGCCTGTCTGTGCCCAATCAGCCCAGTGTGTTGCATAGCGGTTTTCACTGTTTGCATGATGCCGCCGCCGCCACCGCCCGAGCCACTATGATTGCTGCCAGTACTGCTGTTGTCACGCTCCGAACCGCTCACTGTTTTACTACCGCCCGCCGAAGATGGACCAGCGGAAATAACTTCCTTGTCTAATCGCTTCTTGGAGTCCGATTTGCCACGCGGTCGGAAGACATCGAATATGGTTGGGCGGCGATTTGGACTGGCGATGCCGTGCACCGTCGACTGATTGAGAACAGGGGAATCCTCACCACTGCGCCTTCGTTCGAGTGATCCCGATCTGGGCGCCACACGTTCGGTACTGCGTGACAATTTCGCTTGATCTCGATTGAATTTCTCCAGTTTTGCTGCTTCACGCTCCAGACGGCGTGCGGTCTCACGTTCTATTTTGCGGGCTTCCTTCTCGTTGCGGCGCAGCTCCTTTTCTTGGCGGCGTGCCTCCTTTTCCATTTTCTTTGCGGTGCGACGGGCTTCTTTCGAGTTCGGTTCCGCTGGCGCACTAGACGGTCGCGATCCTCCGGGAGTTTTGCCATCGTGATCCTGAAAGTGAACAGAATGAAAGTTGTAGTAAGGATATGTGTACATTCTGGTCGTCGACGAGAGATAAACATAAACTGTGACCAACCGTGGGAGCAACAATTAGTTATATATAACCCTTAGCCGTAGAAATTGAATTTTCTCTGCGACGAATTGATTGACTGCACCGCAGGATAGAACTATGAATGAATATGGACAGAGGAAAGGAAAGTGGTTACAGTAGTCGACCACCCCGCTGAGTGTGAGTTACTTTTGCGGTTCTGGTGTGTCAGGAGGGATTATCTTTGCAAACACTAATCGACGCTGCTATTATAATTAATTGTGCGCAGGGTTTAATAAAAGAGCTCATATTGTTTCGATGCAAGATAAATGAGGCGACGATTAATTTATGATTCGAATGGGGGTCGGTTGAGTTAAACTAATTTATTAAAACGGTTAAGTACGCGGGGCTTAATTGGTGTACTCGACAGCGCATGATTTATTTTCGGAAATTTTTACTAAAATCGTAAACAAAGAGTCCAAACGGATCGGGGTATTAGTTGCTATTTCCGCGGGCAAGTAACTGCGGTATCCGAACAATGTCAAGATAGATTTTGTTAAATTAAAGGAACTCGCTGATTGTAAACAGAGCGTCTCTCTCTCCAGTCTGGTTGTGATAAGAAAACACAGCGTTTGTGATGTCGAATTTCATTTTTTGTGGGAAACACATTGATAAACAGAACTTTCTGCATTAGGCGGATTTTCCTTCGACCTTTTGAGGTTAAGACTAAAAAAATATTTTCTCGAGAGAGGTTTCTCGTTGGCACAGAACCCGAATTGCGGTTGTGGGTCGACAACATTTCGGAGTAAAACTGAAATCGATATCTTCACGAATGCCCTTTTTTCCCATTGTGCCAAGTCGAGATGATCGCTTTGCTGCATGCGCCGATTATGTTTAGTTGCATGCGAACTTTTTTGTGGCGCTGCATCTGTACTCGATCAGTGAATTGAACAGATCAACATCAACACATATGTGGTAGTAGATTTTCCACAAAAGCTCAACAAGTGAGCTGATGTAAGCATCGAAACGTTCTTCCCCGTTCTCGTCTGCTTGTGGCCATTCTCCTTGTGTCCAGTCAATGATCGATTCGACTGAATTACCATAAAATAATCAACAAAAATCTTAAGAAATTAACATCAGCATAATATATCGGCTGTTTATTAATGAAAACTAGTTTTGTTCAGCACCTATACTCGACGTCATAGATGAGAAGTTCGCTGGCGAAAATATTACCAACTACAGCATCTCAAGTAGCACCTAACACAAACCAATTTCAACCAGTTTTGGGTATACAGCGGAAAAAAAGAGGTTAACCCAAAGAGATCTTATAAAACCAGAAAGCCGCACACAACGAAAACTATTCGTAAAAAAAAAACACAAATGAATAAAAAGTTCTTGCAAAAACATTTTCGTTTTGAGAATCAAAACAAAACCGCAGCGATGCGTAGAATTTTTGTTTCGAATTTCTCTTTCAATTGGCTGATGGCCAAAAATTAGAGATGGTCGGAGGAGCTGATTAGTTTCCTCATTGGAAAATTTTCGATAAGAAAACTATTCTCATATGAATTTTCCTCGATAGATCGATTCAAAATTCCAACGCTGGCATGTTGGGTGTCAGAAAAGTACAGCTTTTGTTCCTTTTAACGGTTTAGAAACGCAAAATCAATTCAGTTTCAATTCAATTGCCTAATGGCGAGTAGGAGTTTTTTTTTGCGGCACACTTTTGGTTGGCATGTTTAATTCGAATGAGGCTTTGGAGGTGGATCCGGCTGTCATTGACATTCTTTTTTATTCGGTTTCGCGCGTCGGGCAAGTAAATTCGCTGTACGTTTTTTATTAGACGATGGCACGAAATGAAATTCACAAACGAAAAATGGTAAAAGTGATGTCATTTTGTCGAATGGGTTTCGGTTTAACATTTGCAGGTCTTTGCAAAAGGGTGAGAGTTTAAATGCGCTGTGAGCTGAAGGACACTTTCTGGTCAACAGAGTTGTTTTGTTGGTGGTCTTTGCTGAAGGTGTGAATGAACTTACTTTGACCGTCTAAACGAAGTAAGTCAACGCTTGGGGGCACATTATGCGAAAGTCGAAGATACAAAGTAATGGGAAATAAAATCGCGACTAAGCGGGAGAGAATTGCGGGAGTTTTGCTAACATTTACAATTTTTTGCATAATTTTACAGCAGTCACCCGTGGCTCTTACGTCATTTTTGTTACTTGTCGGATACCGCCATCATATATCCAGAGCCAAGGTAGATTAAGACTCTAAATACCTTCAAGCCAGAGCTGTGTAGATGACGTCCCGTCAGATTTGTGACTGTTGTGTGTTCGTAGATCCACATTTGCCACTTCTGAATATTAACCAGTTACAACTGAGTTCATTCTAATATGTCAATAGGTCTGTTCCTTTACTTTTAAATCTTACGAATTTTTACTCATTGCCGTTGCTTAACTCGTAAAATTCGTAAAAGAGAGCGTCATAGAGAAAGCATTGCCGCCACTGGCAACATGCCTATTAGTGTGGAAAATCCTGTGAAACTGCGCTTCAGAACCTTGTTGGTAGGATTGAAAGTGCTCTTGATAGGAAAGAGTACGCGCTGGGCATTTTCATCGATTTTGAGCGAGCTTTTGATAATGCGACATTTGATATGATTTGATATGATGTGCAATGCATGATGTCTGGCATGGTGTAGATGAAAAATTGGTTTTGTGGATTAAAGCATTGCTAATGTACAGGACGTTGATTGCCGAGGCGGATTGTGGCAAATGCGTCATGACTGGAGTAAACAGAGGCTGCCCTTAAGGTGGTGTTCTGTCTCCCCTCTTATGGTGTATGGTAGTAGACTCTCTGCTAACGGCTCTCAATCGTCCTGGAACCTACACACAAGCCTATGCGGACGATGTCGCCGTTCTGTCTGTCGGTTCAGACCTAGGGACTGTCTTGGGCCTAATCGATGATTGGTGCACAAGAAATCGGCTTTCAGTGGATCCTCTTAAAACTACGGTTGTTCTTTTCACGAGAAGGAGGAAGGTCACTGGTCTGACTCAACTTGTGCTAAAAGGCGTCACTATCCCGATCTCCGACGAAGTCAAATATCTGGGAGTAATCCTCGATAGAAAGCTTCTTTGATCCATGCATGTTGAATCAAAAACCGATAAAGCGCTGTCAACTTTCTGGCAGTGCAGAGGCGCTTTTGGCAAGACATGGGGCAATGATAAGACCACTTCTCTGCATCGGTTGTATGGTGGAACAGGCTTTCGCGGAAACGTGTTACTGCCTCTTTTGCCAAACTTTAAAGAACGGTTTGTCTTGGATGCACAGGGGCCTTCCCTAGCACGGCGGGCTCTGCTCTAGGTGCTATGATGAACCTTCCCCCACTTGATATTTTTATCATGGGTGTACGCTGAAAACCATCTCTCGGTTAATGAGAGGTGGCTTTTGGTGATAGCCAAGCTGCATTAAAAGCGTTGCTTAACCCCCTTACCTCGTCCAAGTTAGTGCTCGAACTCAAGCTTTCTCTGAACTTGGTCGGAAGGCTTAACACAGTGAATTTTGTTTGGGTCCCAGGTCACACTGGTAGCCAAGGAAATGAGGTCGTTGATGATTGCCAGACAGGGTTCAGAAGAAGCTTTCTTAGAACCTGAACCTGCGTTGGGTCTGCCTGCTTCTGTGGTTAGGTCATCCATTGATAATTGGGTTTCTCATGAATATGAGCGTCGGTGGCGTGACTGTGCTGGGTGTAGACAGACCAAACGACTGCGTCCGGACATCTGTAAAAGGTCCGCGTCTTTCCGACTGCAGCCTGCTTGTGGGCGTCCTTTCGGGCCATCAAGCTTTCGCCAAACACTTAAATGTGTTGGGCTTGAGCGACACCACCATCTGTCCTGCTAGCGGAGAGGAAGACGTTACAGCGGTACACTTCCTCTGTAGCTGTCCCGCCTTTGCTCGCATCAGGTGGCGGATCTTTGGGGCTGATGTGGTGAGTGCCGAACATCTAAGCTCTTCATCACTGAAGCTCCTTCTCATCTTTCTTCGAAAGACGGGAAAACTAAGTACAATAATGTAAGGTGTGTCTTTGCCAGTACAATCGACCTGTAGTTGTGTCTGAGGGCTCCATCGGGAAGAAACAACCTCCGACAAAAAGAAAAACCCCCTCCACTGTGAATCTTACGAAATTTTACTCAACAAATTTCTTGGTGTAAGAATTGAAAATTGTCAGTCACCCCACATTCATTCTTAGCTCCGGCTGGTTCAACGGGTAGTGTGAGAACACTGATCCTGTGGTATCACAATGGGCCTTCTTTGGCCTAAGTGAGGCTGCACCTGAGGCGGTCTGCCACTCTAACCTAACCTAACCTAACCACCTCACAATTCATAGCTGATTTGAAATTTGTTGTCCTATTTGACATATGAGTTCATTTGTTTTGATTTCTTGCGTATTAAAATGGTATCAGCGGCGGGAAAATTAGATTTGAATTTTCTCCTAAGATTCTTGTTGAAAGTGGCGACGAAATACTTCCTCGCTATAAGGAGTAAGAAAGGACAATCTCCTCCATTAAATTTTTAATACCGTGTCGCTTTCTCCTCTCCTTGAATGCTTACAGATCAATCAGTACAAAACTCTTCCATAAACTCGGATTCATGGAGAAGAAGTTCGATTGATTCCGGGTCACTTTCAACTCTAGGTAGATAAATTAACTAATTATGTTCGTTTATTAGCAAAATATCCAGTTTAACGATATTTAAACGACTTTTCGTACAACTTTTTGAATTATTTATCTGTCATTTTCATACATTACTACAAAAGCGTTCCTTAACTTTTTCCTTAGTGCCTCTCTCTGTGAGAGCATTTATCCCCACCACTGGCATTTTGACAGTCTTTTCCATTCTTACGACAAAAGTAAAGGATCAGACCTAATGTCATCCGCGTATGCAATTATCTAATTGGACAGACTTTTGAAAAATTGCGCCGCAGTTTTGTCTGGTGATCGCAATTATCTGCCGAGAGTAAATGACAGAGCATCACCTTGTCTTAATCGTTTTTTGACACCAAAAGTTTCAGCAGCGAGCGGTTTCCTTTTCACTCGATTGGCATAAAATGAGTCTGATCTGAAAATAATAAATGATTCTTAATATTTAAGCGTCCAATTGAATAAAAAAGTCGTGTCTTTAAGCAGCAAATTTGGCTCCCGATCAAGGTCTGCTAGAGGCAACAAATATTTGAATCATCGAACTAAAAATACGCGAGGCAATTTGTATTTGTTTCGTTGCAAACATCAACAGAGTTCCCTGACATATGACACGTTCACAAATGCAGCAGGTTACCCCAGCAAATCAGAAGACTTAATAATAAATAATATTTGGCGTATTTTTGTACAACTCTTTAAAATATCGAATTTCTTCATTCGGCTGTTAACAAATTGGCTTTGTTTTTGCTTAGCTTTACGGCGGCGAAGCGACAGTGGAGTATAAACAAAGTATGCAACGTTCGTGTGTGCATTTCTTGAAACTCTCTAAGTTGTTTATTTGTTTATTAAAGTATTTACTACACAGCTGCAACTAAGAGCCGCCGGAACTCGATGAATGTTTTTAATTGGTTTTTAATAGACAGGAATCATGACAAAGTTGAGGGCGATTTTAATGACTTGTTTATGTATCGTGGAAAAGGGGTTATTTTTAAAATATTTTCTTTGTTCAATATTTCAGTTTTGTTAGTAAGTTACTGTGGAAAAGAAGTAGCAATTTAATTATATTCAGAAGTGTTCCGGATTTGACCGGACTGAAGCAGTCGAAATCGAACATAAAATCTTTGGATCTGTCAAACTTCGTCATTTAGGCGATAGTTGAAGTAAAAAGTGTAGCCAATGAGTGTACGAGTTAATTTTTAGTCCAGAATTGGGAAAACATCGACTTGAGACCCTAGGAATTCCGAAGCTGAGATCGGTTTGTCGCCAAACGTGAGCAATCCCAAACCAATGACCAGCGAGATCAAATTCCACGCAATCGATAAACTTTTTTCGAAAATGAACGTTTTGTACTCTCTACTTCGAAAGCCGATTGAAATACATTACTACTTCGATTTAGAATTCCGCAAGTATAACTTAGAAACGGAACGGAAAGCAATTTGAAATAGGATTGATTTTCGGAACGAAATAGAGAGTAGGGCCCCTGTTGGAAAAAAACTATCAAGTCGAGCGACTTTTGAGATCTTTTTCAAATATTTTGGCGATCTTTTTAACTACAGAACGAGGGTGTGGGTCCAAATATTTGACAAGCAGTCACCAGTGGCTTCGCTTGGGCAATTTTTCGATATTCTTCAGTTCGGGAGATAATCATATGTAAGTTTCCCTGCCAATGTGAAGGTTTTATTGTGCTTTTTCAAGTAATAAAAACTTCCTGCTTAATAATGGTTCATGTTCGAAAACCCATTCTTCGAGTACTATAGCAGAGTAAATAAAAGCCTCAGTGATTTAGATAATTTACGATAAGCGGTTTGGACTGTTTCTTGATAAATCAGCTGTTGTACTAATGACAAGTTAGACGTACATAAGCTTATGAGCAGTTACGAATAACTGTCTGCCAAGATTTAAATGTACAAACAATCAATTAACGGAGTCTGGTGAGTGTCGTTGCGAAAACCTTAAAGGGTCTCTCATAATTCACGCAAAAGTTGAATTTTGCTCCATTTAACGATTCTTAACCTTAATTATATTAATGCGTATTTTGTCCAAACTGAGTGACTTCAAGTAATGTGTAAAGTCGTACGCCTTAATCTTGGGGAATTCCATTTTCATTAAAAAAAATTAATGAAAACAAAGGAATAACAAAAACACAAACTGAAATAATATGACGCAAATTCGAAACCACGAAAACTTTTAAATGACGACGCAAAAAGGAACGACACGCAGCGAGGTTTTGGTGTACAGTGATGCCAACGCAAAAGGATAAGAATGTGACAGCTGACAGTTCGGGGTTAGTAAAAATGGAGGGCTATACGAAATATCAACGAATTTTCATTGTTGAGCAATTTCATATTCAGTGATGAAGCTCATTTTCATCTTGGTGGCTTCGTTAAAGGCTGGTACGCGCTTCGAGTGAAGCGAAAATTTCACTCCTCTCCAAAAAGTGCTGAAGTCGAAAGTGAAATAGTTTTTTTTTGAGATTTTTCGTGGAGAAATTTATGCAGTGTGACTGAGCTCAAAAGATTTTTTTTTTGTTTGTGGGAGTTCAAGAAGATCTTAGGTTACGTCTAAAATAAAAAAATACATCAATATTCAACTTTCACACTCTTATTCTACCACAAAAGAAAACAAAATATATTACAAAGGAACATTGTCAATGCACCTTGGTATATACACAACGCTGATCTACATATAGATCTAAACATTAAAATGGTTGAAAGAGAAGTTAAACAAGTTGCTTAAATGCACAGAAATAGGCTTCTTAAGCACGTTAGCTTAGAAATTATTTAATACAGACAATGTAATCAGGACATTAAGGCGGATAAAACCTCTTAATCAGGGTTCGGACTTTACTGTAATTGCAGTAGATCTACTGCAATTTTGAGAAAAAAAAAAATCTACTACACCAATGCGCTTGACTGACAATCTACTACAATTATGTGAATTTCGGAAGTCTTAAATCAAAATTGAATATATTTACCCATTTTCGTTCTTAGTATATTTTTTAAAAGCCCATTGCAAATAATCAGTTACTGGAAGCACTGTTTATTGATTCTACAATCTATTACAATATATTTAAAAAGAAATGTGCATGACATCTCGTTTTCACTGCATTTGACTTGCACTTCAGTATCAAGTCAAGTCTTAAGTGTGTCTTTGTCTCTTTTTCTAAATTTATTGTTGTTGTTGACCTGCTCTGCTAATACATTTAAAAAAAATATTTGCAAACTTCATTTATATCGCACTTTTTTTAAATTCAAAATCTACTGCAAAAAAGTGAATCTACTGCACTTTTTTTAATATCTACTGCGAAATTTTTCCAACTGAAGTCCGAACCCTGCTCTTGATTTATAAAATTAGCTAAGGCAAAGAAATTCCGTAAAATTTTCTAACAAAATAGTTCAGAAATTCGACAAACGAGAGATTTTTCGTTTAAAAATTTTCAAATAATTTATAAATAAATTGCCGATTAGTCGAACGGCTAGGCGCAATCGCATTCGGTATGACAAAAGTCAGTGCCCTCGGAAAGCATTTTAGATCGGTTTAAAGTCCCTCCGTATTGCAGAAGCATCTCTCGCGTACCTACTAGCTATGGAATGCCTTTCGAGGATTTTCCCTTTCAGTGAACCTCCAAACACAAAAACAAAATGTTGTGTTTTTTTGTTAATGACAATTTTAATAATGTCTGATTTGTAATATAATAATGACAGCTGTCAATTTCAAACAATAAACAGTTCATGGAAGTTATACAAAATTTTCAAAGATCCTTGAATTCATCAGTAGGTTTTTTTTAGCAAATCTGGGTAGAAAAATGTTATTGACGGTCATCCATGACACCAAATTGTTGTACACCAAACATTATCACATTATATTCAATGGAAAAACTATTATAAGTGCGAAAAACTAAGTAAACTCTTAAAGAAACATTCGAAATTCCAATAAATTTCTAAACCGCTTTCCTTCAAATCATTTTTCACGCTGAAATGTCAAAACATTAATGCGACGGACAATAAAAACCAAGTGAAATAGCTGTGGAGAGATTTTAGTACCTCCACCTACAACTCAGTTTTGGAAGCGCTATTTTTCACTCGAACTGCGTACTGCCTATTGAAATTTTCATGTGCAAAGTTTATTTTGACATTTCGCAGTAAAAAATTTGTTTGGAAAATTGGATTTCACGTGAACTGCGTACTAGGCTTTAGGTTAAAGTTTCTCAAAGTTTAATTAGATGCATTAGTGGAATTCGGAAAAATCTATGGCGGAAGGAAGCTACCTCCTTGCAAATTTATGTAATGATAGGAGGAAGATATAAGGATGGGAAATGCTTTATGTTTATTGTACCTGAATGGATTTACAAGATTTGGAGACTGTTCATATTTAATTAATTTAAATCTGAAGCTAAAACAATAAGTTGTTTGAGAAATTAAATTGACTTTTAGCTTCAGAGAATTTGAGAAAATAAAAGTAAAAAATTGGCGCCAATTTAAGAATATAAATGTAAAAAATTCGCGCCAATTTTTACTTTTATTTTCTCAAATTCTCTGAAGCTAAAAGTCAATTTATTATTATAATTATTTATTAACCAGATAAACATAAAGGTATATGTTAATCTTAAAATATTGGAGCTACCAAGGCTTACGGCTGCGGTAAGTCAATTTATTTTCTCCAAAATCTTATTGTTTTATTTATTTATTTATTTATTTATTTATTTCAAAGATTACATCTTATAGTTTGTGAAGGCTTTAAAAGATTTAGAGTTCAAAAGCAAATTTAACATTAGATAGATGAGGACAGACTACATGTAATTAATTGGAAGCTTACGTAAGAAAATTAATAACAAAATATAATATTTGACAATATTAGCTTTGAGAATGAAAAAAACAAATTCCCCAAAGATATTCATACATTCATTTGTGTACATATTCATAAGTGAATATAACCCGCTTTTGCAGCTCCTACTCTATTTCTCAAAATGGTTTCCAAAAACAATTAAGCAGCACCTTCTTCGAACACTATTTGTCTTGTAATATGGTAAAACTTATTTCCCAGCAAATAAAATGTCATATAAATACCATAGACAACAAATCGAACGATAAGGGTGAATTATAAGAAGGTAAGTGTCCAGTTGCAGATCTGAGATGTAGATGTCGCTAGGTGCAGGGAATGAGTTGTCCGGTGGTGAGATGCGGTGACCCCGTGGACAGATTTTAGTACCGCCACCTACAACTCAGTTTTTGAAGCGATATTTTTCACTCGAACTGCGTACTTCCCAGTGAAATTTCCATTTGGAAAGTTCATTTCCACATTTCGCGGTAAAAAATTTGTATGGAAAATTGGATTTCACGTGAACTGCGTACCAACCTTGTCAAAATTGTCGCATGTGGGGTTCAGAAAACTCACGAGTTATTGTTGAGAAACAAATGCATCCACAACGCTTGATTGTTTGGTGTGGATTTTGGGCTGGAGGCATTATCGGACCATTCAGTCAGGCAGTAACAATTAATGGTGTTCCTTATAGTGACATGATGACGCAGCTTTTAGGGCCTAAATTACAAGATATGGATGTGAACAATATGTGGTTTCAACAAGACAGTGCCACATGTTATGCAGCCAGAGAAACAATTAAATTACTGCATGAGTCAATTTCCTAATCGTGTAATCGACCCTTTTCGCAATCAGAATTAGCCATCTAGATCTTGCGATTTAACGCGATTGGACTTTTTTCTTTGGGGTTTTTTGAAGTCTAAGGTCTATGTAAACAAGCCCACGACCACCAACGCCTTGAATGAGGAAATTGTGAGGTGACCATTTCGGAAGTGTATTAATGAAATTCAGCCACATTATGGTACATTATGGCTGAATTTCATTAATACACTTCCGAAACGGTTGTCGGCGCAGTGGCTTAGTGGTTAGTGTGTTGGACCACTAAGCGAGGGGTCCCAGGTTCGAATCCCGAGAAAACCCAAATTCCAACTTAAGGTTTTTTTCATTGCGCCACCTCACGCGAACGTCTGACAAACATCCGAGAGTATAACTGTCATGAAAGAGCTTCTCAATTGGCCGTTTGGACTCGGCATAAAATTGTAGTCCCAAAAATAAAAACTCACACAAGACGAATGGTTGTGAGAAGCTAGGCCTAGGGTCCTAACGGACCTGTTGCGCCAATTATTTTATTTTACTTCCGAAACGGTCATATAAAATTTCGTAAAAGAATACACGTACTTGCCATCAAAAAATAAAAAAAAATTAAGCTTTCTAATTAAAAATATGTGTTTTCTATCAAAATTACATTTTACGTGAATTATGGGACACCCTTTATCAATAGGCCGTAGTTTGTTTTGTCGTACCGATTGCGATTTCAAAGCCTTATTTTATAAAATATGAACCAAATGAAAGGTGTATTTCTGCAGATAAATATTCCCAGTTGAGATTTACATTGTTACAAACGTTTGAATGGGCTATAACTCCAGCCAAAGTATGTTTGTTTTCAAGTTCCTTTCAATATCATTGTTACATCTTGTGGAGTATATTTAAAACTATAATCCTTTGCATAGCTGCAGTACCTAAAGTCAAGAACAAAAATTCTCTGAACAATTATACAAAAAAGACAAACATTGTCTGAAGGTGGCTTTTGAAACGGCTTCACTCGTCAGAGTTCCTCCTACATGTCTCTAGCCAATTTCTGCTCTGTCTATATCCCTCTTGGTACAAGTTTTCTATTTTCACTTTTTTAAGGGTTCTCATTATTATTTCCTTTCAACAGTACACATCAACTACAGGACTGCAAAACATCAACGGAAGACAGACTTTTCGGCAGCCACCCTGTAGAACTCCTCACTAATTTCCATTTTCCTTCTGAACGAATTGTTATAGAAAAATCAAGTAAACATTTATCCCTGGGTTGGTGTACTTTTTACACTTCATCTCGCTTCGACGACACTCTTTCCCACCGCTGAGGTATTAAATTAATCTCCACGATATACCTTAATTAAATACACAACTCCAGATAAAGATTTAATGATCATCCACTCGTCTAGGTACTGTATTTCTAGAATTTACCTCAAGTGTCGTCTGTCTCAAAGCAAATACCATTTATTTGTACGTCTGTTTAATGGAAATAAAGCACCAAATGAGGTCATTACATCGAAAGCCTTCGCATGCTTGAACAGTGAACAGTGTACAACACCCGCACGGTTGGACCGATAACATCCATTACGCATTGTATTTGGCTTTTGAATTGTTCACAGAACACAATACCTTGTGATTATATTTCCAGCCTTCGCAAGTTCATCATTTATCGTCTTCCGGTGCGACTTTTGCAAATTTCACTCCGTCGAATTGAAGTCTCTTTGCGATTCGACCGACTTACAGTGCAGAAAGCGCCTTTTGCAATTTGACTCTGCCGATTGGCTTTTAATTACGATAATGTTTTTGTAATGGAAAAGCAATAGAACAATTTGTTGAACGTTTTTATTGTCTAAAATGAGCGTGGCGTGGGCTCGCTGGTGGGCGGTTGAATACGCTGCTTGTGTGGCAATGCAAATTAGTTGTAATTGAAAATTGTATGACCAAATGAGAGGTTACATATATCCGCTTTGTTACTTAAAAGTTCATTTTAATTGGTTGTATTTTATGTGGGGTTTTGTTGTAAAAGTAAAAAAAAAATGGTGATGTTGCGAAATAGCAATTAAAAAAAAAAAAAAACAAATTAATAAGTTACGAGAAATAAATAAAATATTGGAATCCTATTTGGAATTGCTATCGACTTTTAATCTCACTTGATTCAACATCCATTTAAAAAAAAGTAAAGTAGTAACAGTTCAGTAAAAGAATTCCAAAATGAGTTGCTCTGAATCAGCCTTCAGGTATGCAGGCATTTCTAGTAAGGTTCAGTAAACTGATTACGTTGGTGTGGGTCTCTGTTGTGTGTACAAATCGGAGCCTTGGACCAGAAGAAGTCTTCGAACGCACCCGAAGATCTAGAAGATTCCGGTTGTCAACCGTGTTTGACGTTCAGATTTTACTTCTGCCTTTTTCCGCCTGGATCAGCCTTTCTTTTTCTTTTGGCTCTCAACGTGTACGCACCAGCCGCCCCACTCTTCTTTGTTTAATTAAAATATTATTACAATAAAGTTGATCTCAAATCGAACCATATTAATCGTATTAGTCTCAACTCTTGGTTTAGTTCTAAATTCACCTAACCCACTCCCAAAAAATGACAGACGTTGCAAATAGTTAAATAGCAGTATCATGGACACATTCTTACAGAGAAAGGTGTAAGTTGAAGTATAAATTTCTCTCAGTGCTAAAAATTAACTTGATCCCAATTCACTTCTTCTTTGGATAAATACTTAGTGCAAACTTCAAAAGTGTCAAGTACAGTGTAGCTTTTGTTGTTTCGAGTGGAAGATTTGAAGTTTCTTTACTGAAAGAACTACAGGAATGGCATCAGTGATCTTACCGAAATGATTGACTTCACGTAAAGTGTAAAATCGTAAGCCTTAACCTTTTTTACAGAAAAATTAATGAACAAAAAAAAGGAATAAAAAAAGCAAACTGAAATAATATGGACGCAATTTCGAAACAAAGATCATTTTTAAACGCAACTTCGAAGCGACGCAAATAGGAACGACACAAAACGAGGTTTTGGTGTTCAGTGATGCCAACGCAAAAAGTTAACAATGTGACAGCTGACAGTTCGGGGTTAGAAAAAAAGGAGCGCTTTACGGAAGAACAACGCATTTTCATTGTTGAGCAATATTTTAAAAATAATAAAGGTTTGTCTGCTATAAAAACGCAATATGAAATATGTAATAACGACGAAACTTCGAAACCACGATAATTTTGAAATGACGCAACTTGAAAATGATTTGCGTCATTGGAACGACGCACAAAGCGATGATTTTGGTGTACAGTGATGCCAACGCAAAAAGATATCAATGTGACAGCTGACAGTTCGAGGTTAAGCTTAGTATCCTGGTCGCGCTAAATTTTAGCAACGCAAGACTCCACTTCGTTTCTCCACACCAAAGATAAATGGTCGCTAAATAATTATTTTGTATTTTGGTTTTGCGTTTTCTTTTATTTGTCACGCAAATGTTTTCTTAGGCTTCCTCCAAAAAAAAATTCAACACAAACTTTTTCCTCCTTTTTATTGTCAAAATTTATCTTCGATTTAATGTACCGGACATTTATTTCGCGAGGTAAATGAGTAGAGACTTGTCATCGGCCCATCTACAGAAGTTAAGTTAAGTTCCAGCGAGCGAACAAGATACTGCTTTGCTAAACTGCCTCGCTAAATTTTATCTTTGTAAACATTTTTGTATGGGAGATAAAATTTAGCGCGAGCAGGATACTTAGCTTTAGTTAAAAAGGAGCGCTATACGAAAGATCAACGTTTTTTTTATTGTGGTGCAATATTTAAAAAAATTATGAAGTTTTGTCTGTTACAGTCCGTAATTTCATCTTCAGTGATGAAGCTCATTTTCATCTTGATGGCTTCGTTAAAGGCTGTTCGAGTGAAGCGACATTTTCACTCCTCTCCAAAAAGTGCTGTGAAATCGAAAGTGAAAAGTATACTGCTCTTGCCGAAATGATATTCCGAAGTTTTATGAAGAGTTAGTTGGACCATTAAAGGCCATCAAGAAAAAGTTCTGCGAATTTATGGCAAAAATTGACAGACTATGCGACTGCGTAAATTGTTATCGAAAAAGAAACGCGGAACTTTGGTCGATAGCTGGTAAAAGTTGAACTTTTTATGGGCTGTTTTAAGAGGTCAAGACGTTATAAATATTTAGCTCTTAAGAAAAGCACATTTCTTAAACAATTTGCACCGCAAAAAGGGAGTTATCACTTTCATAAACAGCAAGTCACTTGTCAAATCATGTTTACTTCTCTATTAATGTACAAAGTTTTAATCGATACGGGATTAAGTTTTCCGTGAGTCTTCTTGTATATAAAAGGTTTAAAAAGATTTCTAAAGGTCCAGGGGAGAAGAATCATATCCTAATAAGAGAAAAATCCCTTCTAAGTGGCAGATTTGTCCAAACGGATCGATTGCCGTTTGATGAAATTATCTGCAATTTTTGGTATATTTCATTTTGGTTCACTGAACCAGACGGCTGAAGAAAATGTTAGCCTTGTTATGTATGTATATGTTGTTTAGATTTTATAAAAAATCCATAAATGTCAAGTCAATATATACATTTCTAATGGGGCCAATTGCCTACGAAAAGTATGAGGTTTTGGGGGAATTTTTGAACGCAATAAATAAAATAAGAGCCACCTTATACTTATACAGGGTGGCGCAAAATCAAATCATCCAATTTTGTTTTTTAATTACTTTTTTACTAAAAAAAAATAATTTTGAGTGATGGAAAACTTTATTTGGACCTTGAGCCAGTTTCTGCATTTTCCATGGATGACTTTCCGCAAGATTTTCGTCGATAACTGTTCGAATGTTCTCCTTAGTAATCGAATATTCTCCTTAAGGTCTGCGATTGTCTGAGGCTTCTTGCTTCTTGGCATAAACCCGCGACTTCAATTAGCCCCAAAGAAAGAAGTGTGGGATGCTTAAATCGGGCGATCTTGCTGGCCATGCTAAATCGCCAAAACGAGAGATTACGCCGCCAGGGAACGCTTCCTTCACAATATCCATTATTAATCCCATGCTCTTGCGAAGTACAGCGCCTCATAGCTTGTCCGTTTTATTCTTCAGCTGTCTAGTTAACAAATGTCAAATATGATGGACATACGACGCCATTTGCAAAAATTATAACATATTCCTATAGGGTGATTCATTTTGTGCCACCTTGTATGGCTCTTAAGTTTTGAGGTATGTAGCTAAAGCAAACAAAATGCCATCGCCAATTTAAATGAGATTTTCAGCCAAATTTGCAATGAAAGAAAAAAGTTTCGTGCGACCCAGTCGTACACTTTGGGCCTTACTAATAGTCATTTTTAACCTTAATCATTTTACAAGTCACAATATGGAATTTTGTATAGTAAATTTCGCCATTGTGAGTTTGAAAAACTAAGCCTCGACATTAAAAATGATTATTAGTATTGCGTGTTGTTTATAGTTAGTATTATATAAGTATATTTTGTATTTACGCAAATGGGTTTTAAAAATGTTTACTTTTAATGAAAAGAAGAAAAGGTCGAGACAAGGCATTGTGCTGTCAAAGTAGGGCCTTGACTCTGGTACTAACTCTGGTTATGTCGTATGCGTGTTTTTCGGTTTACAAAAAATGGTGAACTGATTTCAACTTCTGAAAAGCTTTAAGGTGATTCTTGAAGTTATCCGAAATAAAGGCCTCGTAAATTGTAGTTCATTAGAGTTTTCGTAACTCAAGATCTTTCTTAAACTTACGAACTATCAGAGCTCCCATCCTGTCTTAATAGGATTTAGTGCTCCGAGCTTAAACTTCTACACACTTACGTCCGAAATCTCAAAGCAAACGTTCAAAAAACATGTTTCCTCTGATCAGATAACAAAACCGAACCAGAATTTACAAACAGTTTGCGAAATCCAGCAAAATTACAAATTCAAATACTGCTACCGGTATAGAGAAGTTGCAAGCGATGTACAGCAATTTATATATATATATATATACCCAATAAGAAACAGGATATAAAGAAATTTATTCTTAGAATCATCACATGACTAAAACCATAAAAAAATAAATTAAATACCCGACCTCGGTTTCTCTTCTGATTGGCAACGTCCTGGGGGAGAAGTAGGGTGCGAGGCAAAATGGTTGCGCGCGCTCAAGACCACATGATCTTAATAGTGTCACATTATTTCATCTGGTTTTGCTTAGGATGCAAAATTATTCACGTGACCGAATAAATTATTACAAGTTGAAACACGATTCATGCTTGACGCCATCAATTGAGGGATTGTTTTGTAGTGAGACTTATTTTTAAACCGGGTCCTTGCGAAACTGCAGTCGTTAACAATATCTAAGGCCTTTTATTCACGTAACGTCGCAGATTGCTTTTGGTATCTATGTTGCATAAAATGAAAAATATTGGAGAATCAAATATATGCAGATTATTTTTGTTACATAGGAAACAAGTTGAAAATAAATTTTTGGCTTACTTAACAATTAAATTAAATTTTAAGTGTTACTTAAAAATTAAAAGAACTCGAGATATTATTTTTTTAAAAAAATTCACACAAAATTGACACAAGACTGACAGTTCACCGGGACCCCTACAAGTACTATTTGTCAACTAGGCTTAAATTTTCCCTTCAATCATCGTTAACGGAGAGTTGCCTAGGGATGGTTTTATCGAGTCTTTTACCATTGAGGCCTGGGAAATAGCAGCCCCACCTACGCAAAAGAAACGTATATAGTCCACAAGAACACTGTGAAGAAGGTCTTTGTTCGTTTGCGATATCAAAAGCTGCATTTGAATAGAAGCCAAGACGAATCCAACCTATCTTTGGGGAACACCCACACTTTTAAGCCTTTTGCCAAACTTTTGGTAAAAATTGAGATCTTCAACCAAAAACGGATTTCTGACCCAGACACGATGGGCTTATTTGATGAACTGCGTCACTTCCAGGAAGGTTTAATTGGTCACTGCTGCGAGGACGCAAAGGCCAGTGAAACATTCATCTCTAACAAGATGATAAGCGTCTTTAACGCCACAGGTTAGTTTTGGGCTCGACTTCCATTTTCTTCCCTTAACTTTTAAGGTATACGTGAGTTATGTACGTTAAGTCTTCCGACAGCCACATAAATCAACCAACCACGCAGACTTCGTGGTGGTTAGTGTGTTCGCCAAGTCGTGACAGCAGCTGATTTTCCATAGCGCGGAGCCCCCGATTTTTGACAAAAATAGACACGATTCCACCCAACTAGCTATGAGAAGCAAGAGTTGAAATCCAAAGTTTCTAGCGCCATCTGTTGGAATCAGAATTAAGCCAAAACTTCCAGGGTTCGAATCTTAGAAAACTTCGAGTTTTTTTCTTTAATTATCCAACCTCTTGAAGAAAGAAATCCTCCTGCATTGGCCTTTTGGTGGACCCAAAAATAGACTCAGTTGTCACGACTCATTTACATCGATTGCGCCATCTACCGGCAAAAAAAAAAAACATTTCTTATAATAAAAGCTAAATTGTATCCAAAGTTTAAATCACAGTGTTCCAGGATTTAAAATGTCTCATGACTCGAATCAATAAAAAAAAAAAATCTAAAATATTCAGGACTACTTCAAAAGCACTTCCACTGGATCGCAGATTCTTCACCTCCTCCCAAGGCTTAAACTAAACGAACAAAAATTCAACTTACATCCTCATCCGACGGCACTGGTGGAGTATAATCCTTAACCGATGGCGGTGACACCGATCTCTTTATCCACACCTCGTCGAGATGATTGATAAAACCCCCGCCCCTGGAAGACGACAATGAGGTGGAATCGCAGTTCTCCAACGAACTACTACTTATCGCCGGCGAGCGCACTTCAATCAGCGACGTATCAAAGAACTTCCTATCCATGTGCGGAAAACGGCCCGAATTCCTCTGTCCGAATAGATTCTGCACCGACGAGTAACCACCCGAGGTGCAGGGAAAACTGATGGTATGCGCGTTAGTCCTGGCGTCCATGTTCTTTAGCTTTTCCGCTTCCGGTCTGAGCCTTAATAAATCGGGTGTTTCAAGCGCTTTGGTAACTGTAAATTTACCCCTGTAGACAACCTTCTCCGGACTCGGCGTCTTAAGAAGGTCATCCTCTGCAGTCGCCGGCGCAACAACCTCAACGACTGGCCTTGGCGGTTCCTCCTTAGGTGGCAGCAGCTGTGCCATTATCTCTGGCGGTAGCACAGCCGGCACCGGCGGAGGAGGTGGTGGTGGTGTCGGCGATCGCCTGTCCAACACCTGATTTATAGCCTCGATATTGCTGGTATTGATGATGTCGATTTTTTGCATGAACTGCTGGCGAAGGCGCTCCAACTCGCGGAATTTCTCAGTGTCCTCGAGTGGCAATGGCGGTGGGGGTGGCGGTGTCGGCAGCGGGTGTTTCTCCAAGCGGAATTCCCCGTTCGGCTGCGGCGACAGCTTATCACCGTCCTCCTCGTCTTCCTCCTTGCACTGGGAGAGGCGACGCCGCTCCGTGAATGGCAATAGGAAAGGTCGCACTAGGAAGAGATCATTGTTCATTGGCTCCTTTGGCATGAAATTCGGCGACAAATTTATCGCTGAGATTAGTTCACAATCGTGACTTTCGTCGTCGCTGTCACTGCTACTGGCGTACTCGAAGGAATTGCTCCGGCGGAATTGTGGAAAGAAGACCGGATGCGCGCACGACACTTCACTGGTCGATGGTTCCTCGGTGCCACTTTCCGAGTCGGACTCGTAGCCGTCTTGTTCCAGATCGGCCATGGATGCGTCGAACATGGTTTCGAAAACATCATCTGCGACGGGATGTGGCGGTGGTGGTGGCGGCTCATCCTGTTGCGGTTGTCTCACGCCTGCGGGAGTGACCGCATCGCCGCTCTCCTGATGCGGGCTGAAGCGTCCATGTTTGAGCGAGTCGATCAACTCGCAGTTGGTTGCCATGCTTGAGACGGATCCTTTTTCTGATTCGGTGATTTGAGTTTTGTTCGATTTCTCTCTCTAGTTGGTCCGCAGTGTTATTATATATATATTTTTTTTTTATGCTTGAGCTGTTTTTCGATGTAATCACATTTGAGTTTAAAACTAAAATTTATTTAATAATTTTCTTGACACACTTTACTTTGCGCGGTAATATTTTCTTTTGAACGACATTGATGGGGTTTTCGGCGGTCGTTTCGTTGTAACACGGTATTCACGCGGCACTAATGGTGTTAACAGGTGGCGTGTGTGAATTTTTGTTTTACAATCTGAAAAGTGAAATGAGAGAATTTTTGGTTAGACATGTCGGTTGGGTGGGTTTAATTATTACTTTGGATTGGCGTGACTTTTTGACGTTGAAGCATCCTAGACGGAAGATGGGGCTTTACAAAGTTGCGGAGCAAGGTCGACTTTAAGTTTTTTCTCTGCAGATGGATATTCCATAAAGAAGTGATGCAAACCTTCAACGAGGCAGTGTGAAGTTCAAGCATTCAAATGCAAATACAAAGAGCGCCCCATTTGTTGGTCTCACTCGCACACTCCCAATCAATCGGCCACCAGATGGTGTGCTGCATTCAGTTTTCCCAAAGACAATTACCCATCTACATTCTGTTCAATTGAAATGCGATAAGTGTGGTTAGAGTAAACGTTCCCCCGCTTGCAACGGCTGTTATGTAGATGGGAGAATAAAAAAACACAAAGAACCCTTCACTTTTACATATAGTCAAAGGAGACACTGTACCGGCAGCAATAATTACAACAACCGATACGTAGCAATTATCTTCAATTAAATAGCATTCGCAAGTGAGTGGTGCTTTATGGCGTATCGGTTGCTGCATTCCCCATATGCGGTGCAGTGTTCGTGTAGCAGTTGTTTTGTAGATTCTACTTGTGTGACTTCTGTGCTGAGCATGTGTGAATAAGGGCTTGTTCTTTTTGTTACGGAATTATGGTGGTGTCGTTCTGGGTTGTTGCAGATGAAATAAGAAAGTAATTGTGTAAGTTCTGCTGGTGGTCATGTTTATTTTGTGTATAACTCTGCATGAACAATTATACGCCAATTATGCATTTTGTAATCATTATATTAAAATGTGAACATCGGAAGTATCCGTATACTTTTTTAGTATTTACTATGAAATGAGGAGAATAAAACTTACATCGTTCGAAAAGTACTGTCCCATGGAAGTGCACAAACAAAAAAATTGTGGGTATACGTCGCCGTAAAGGCTGGTAAAATTAAGTTAAAAATTCCTTATATAAAATGCGTATCAGTTAAATGAAAGCATTTTGGTGGCATTTAATTTGTCGCCGCCATATTGCTAAAATAACGTATTCAAATATATATTCCACCTTAAGGCCGGTACGCAGCTGTTCCGGAACGAACGAAAAATGGCACAACAAAATCATGAACGAAAAATTTCGCTCTCCTTTTCGTTTTGCAGTACGCAACTGCTGCGAAATGATGGCGAAAAAGTGGGTAGTTGTAGTAGATTGCTTGGTACAATTCTCCACTCTCTTTTCGCTCACGTTTATTGTCCGGGACATTGGGGACGTTCAATTATCTAGTTTAGTAAGTCTGACCGTTCTCTCACTAGATGTATCTCGGTTGTGATTGGGGGAAATCGCTCATATGAGCAGCTGTTTCAGTTGACGTCTATGGAGGGGTAGCCGACGAATCTAGTCAAGAAATTTGTGACTGAGTTGACAGTTCGCGTATGTGGATGACGTAGAAAAAGTGACGTTCCCGACCAATCTAGTTTTTGCGTTCAGGTTACATCTCATCCAGACCAATCTAGTCGACTTAAGCTAACTAGATTTTTGAATGCGGCCATTATTTACTTGCGAAGCAAACTACGTCGGCTACCCCTCTATAGACGTCAACTGAAACAGCCGCTCATATGACCGATTTCCCCGATTCGCAAGCAAATAATGGCCGCATTCAATTTGACATTTGTGGAGGAAAATTTTAAAAATCTTGGAGCCATAAATAGCCAAACACAAATATAAAGATCAAAAGTGGACATTTTTTTTTTAATTCTATAGGCACAATTATTCTGATTACATTGATTTAAAAGACGACAATATTAAATTAAAACAAAAACAAGTAAAAGTGTTGTCATCGGGCTGGCCGATGCTTTGATACCCTCCACTGCATACAAGTCATGCAAAATTGGTTTGGTATAGGAGGTACGGGAAATACTTGACCGACATAGCCCATTTTCAATACCAACCTGACAGACAGACGGACAGGCAGACAGATAGACAGACAGACAGGGATCTCCAGTGCAAGTGAAAAAAAGTGTATTTTGCGGGCAATTCAATACGCAAAAGAATTAATAGAATTCGGATTCAATTCGATTTGGCAACAGAAAAACTGAAATACCCAATCGAAAACTACATAATTGTTTAGAAAGTTTTAGTGTAACAAAAAAAGTACGTTCGCAATAAAAGTCAGAATATTTTTACAAATTTCTAAGGAGCATATAAATCGCCAAACTTTAAAGTGAATAGCGTAAATCAGGATAAATCCCAAATAACAATTTTAAGAAGCCAGTTAAAAGTTCGAATAGTCAAATCGGATATAAATAGCCAGTGCTGGTAACACTGCTACTTGTGTATTAGCTGATGGAACTGTCCACAAATTATTTTTCGCAAACGTTTCCATTTGGAGATCACCGGAAAATTTAATTTCGGAACAGCTGCGTACCGGTCTTTAGATTGGAACCTACTTTTGAAGGAATGCAATTTGCCTTCCCCTAAAAGTGAGCAACAGTACGTTTCATTTTAATTCAGGGGGCATACACCTGCGAAGTGTTTACAAAACCACTTTTGATGTAACTATTTTTCGACAGATATTTTACTCTAAATGTTTGTAACAGTGATGGATTAAAATGTAAAAAATAAAGTGCACGACTGGTTCGAACGAAACTTTCTCGTTTACCAAAAGTTTTGTTGATTGTTTTCTTGTTTTATAAAGTAGGTAGGTAAAAATCTGAGAACCGATGCTAGATAAAGGAAACAATGCATAGAATGTAGTAAAAGGAATATGTAGTGTGAAATAAAATTCGCTTTTGGGTTATTCATCAGATAGGCACTACATAAATAAAACAGGCAATTGTCTCAAGTTATGGTTAAAGAGTTAAAAGCGTCTACAGTACTATTTTATAAAAAAAAATAGTTGGCGCAACAGGTCCGTAGGGGGACCCTAGGTCTAGCTTCTCACAACCTTTTGTTTTGTGTGAGTTTTTCATTTTTGGGACCACTGAAAGGGACCTACCATTTTATGCCGATCCCGAATAGCTATATTTGAGAAGCTGTTTCATCACTCTACTCTTGACTGTTTGTCAGACATTCTTGACCTTGTAATTTTATGTATATTTTTTTTTTTATTAATGATACCCCCAGCTCAGTATTCCATTCATCATTTACCACTTTTACTTGCGAAAAATATTTAGAGTACGAGTAAATATCAGAAGTGTCAAAAAGAGTGTAGATGTTGTAATTGCGTACTGAAGATTGTACTTAACTTTTGATTTCCTGCTGGGAAAATAGTTCTAGTTTTAAAATAGGATTAGTTTGAATGTCCTGTAAACAAGTTTCCTCTTCGTTTTATAGTAGGTACTAAGTTGGGTTTATGTATTCGCTAAATTTAAGCATTTTGGCTGTCTTTATGGAGAAAAGATTACTATATATTTCCCATTTTAAGAGGCAAGCTCCAAGCCTTCGTAAAGTGCCCTTGCAACGAGCTTAAATGTATTCCTCAGCTAATTGTGATTTAGCTATGTTTGAAGTCCTAGAGTTTGTAGGCTCTAGATCTGGAAAAGTATCTTCTATAGGTTACAATTTAGTATGGAAAAGAACTTGAAAGTGACTAAGAAAGTGTTTGTTTAATTTTAATTTATGGTGGGGGAAAACCCACATTTATTTGGCTTATTACAAGCTATTACAGTGGCTTAAACTATATGAGGTGCGGGGAATTGGTAAATAGAAGAGACGAGGACAACGAAGATTTCGAGGGTTAGTGTTAAAGGAGATAGAGTTGTAAATAGACGTACAGTCGGTGAAGCCTGAGAGCAGACGGTGAATGAAGAGGATGTCTGCTACGTTCCTGCGTTCCTGAAGGGTATTGAGGTTAATAAGTTTGAGACGGTCTTGATAGGCACGTAGGATTAGGGGATCATTCCGAGGAGGAGACTTGTTGAACTTACGTGAGAAGGTAATAGATTGGCATTTGGTGACATTGAGTGCTAAGTAGTTTTTGAGGCACCAGGTGGAAAAATTATCTAGGTCAATTTGAAGGCTGGAGTCATGTTGTGAGGATATGGGTTTGAAAATTTTTGTATCGTCGGCATAGAGAGAAAGCGATGAGTGCTGATCGATCATTTGAAGGTCATTTATGGTTAGGACAAAGAGAAGGGAACCTAATGGGCTGCCTTGAGGTACGCCAGATGTTGCCAAGAAAGGGGTCGATAGGACGGACCTGAAGCGAACACTATAAAAGCGGTTTTCCAAGTAAGAACTTATCCATTTAAGCAAAACAGGTTCAAAGCCAAGAGCAGACAAGAGCAAAGGATTAATTTATGGGATATTTTGTCAAAGGCTTTACTGAAGCCTGTTGTGATGACGTCGACTTCTTTACCACTTTCTAAGGCTGAAAGTGCAGAGGACACGAATTCGAAGAGGTTAGTGGTAGTTGATCTACCTTTAAGAAAACCGTGTTGGCTGGCGGAAATTAAAGGCTTGCACTGAAAGCTTCGGGCTTCGTAGGAGTTCGGGCGAAAGTTTAGCAATAGGTCGGTAGTTCGTTACTTCGTTCTTTAATCCGTTTTTGTGAACTGGCGTTATGAAGGAGGATTTCCAAATTTGAGGGAATTCGCCCTGAGAAAGCGACAGCTAAAAGATGTTTGAAAATGGGATGGAAAGATTGAAGGAGCATTTTTGAAGAAAAATGGCGGGAAGACCGTCAGGGCCAGGTGAATATTCATCATTGAGATTTTGTAATTTATTATCAATTAACGAGGGTTCAAAAGTTTGAGAAAGATAGGGACCACTGGAGAAGTAAAGTTGGTATTTGAAATAAGAGGGGTCCAGTTGTCAGCAAAACATTGTTTAAAAAAGGTGTCATAAAAGTTGGCAATAGTGTGTGGATCGCTTGATGAAACGTTTCCATAACAGAGGGATGGAAAAAAAAAAGACTTAGGGCCGTTTATAAGGTTGGCTTCCGCGTTATGGATATATCGCCGGTAGAGAGAGTTATAAACCTGGGTGAATTAAAGGTATGAACCGAGATTGTTTGAGAAGCCAGAGAATGAATTGGTGCGAAGGAAAACGGTCCCTAATTTATTACGCTTGTTGCGTAACAAGCGAAGTCTGTGATTATACCAAGGCGGGGATGTAGAAGACGTTTTAGGACAATAAATGGGGGCATAAAGAGAGATAGAACTAAATAATTCTTTATAAAACATGGAGAGGGGGTCATTTATAGACAGATCGGCAAAGTCAAAAGAGGAGATATTAATTACTTTTGCGGAAGTAAGCTTTATGAAAATCGTAGGATGGAAGGGCTGCGGAAGGCGTGAACTATCGATAGTGGTTATCGACAGTTGATAGCAATAGAGAAGAAAGAAAGACAGAGGAGTTAATGGGATCAGAAGTGAAGATAAGGTCTAATTGCCTATCCATAAAGTTTGCGATACCACTGACTTGGCATAGACTAGAGTCGACTAGACGATCTAAGAAGAGCCATTCCTTTATTGAATTGGATTTGAAGCTATGAAAAAGGATTCATCATCTGATGGACCCCATTGTAGCAGAGGCAGATTAAAGTCGCCAAATATGAGGATGTCGTCATGGGAGGCAGATAACTCGATAATTTCATCACTCGCATTGATACGAAGTTGATAGGATTCAGTAGCTTGAGCTGGTAGGATGTAAAAACACATAACGTACAGGGACCTGCGGGGGAGTGTTACTTATTGAGACGTAGTCAGGATGAAGAAGTCGAAATGGGGGAAGAGGTGAGGTCGTTGTGTAAGGCCAGTAGCACGCCTCGGCAAGGAGAGTCATCCTTTCGAAAAACACTAAATGTAGGGCGGAATAATCCTTGGTTATTTATATCGGGAATTAGGTTGGTTTCAGTCAGAGCGTAGGCATCGAATGGGAAAGCGTGAGATTGGCGCAGAACAGCACGGGTTTTAGATCGCAGTCCTCTAAAATTTTGATAGTAGAAGGTAAGAGGAATATTATTAGAACTGGGTGTTTGAAGCATTGGGTTTTTTTTTGGAATATTAGGGACGAAAAAATTTATTGTGGTCAACTCTGCTCCGTTGAAGGTGCGAGATCCTTTTAGAGTGAACATAGTTACTGTGGCGACCCGAGAGCGGCCAGCTCTGAGCTGTGTACACTCTCGCTCTCTCGCGATCTCATTTACAGCTTGCACATGCACATTCGAGGTCGCAGTCAGTCGTTAGTAAGTGATCGAAGCGTAAGGTTCTCTGGGCTAATAAAGAGTTATAAACAAATACTAAACTTGTTGTCTTACTTATTTATATTGACAGTTTAGGCTATTACAGTTACCAAATGCAGCAAGGTCGTCCGAGACTTTATGGGAAGACATATTAAAAATCTCGTGGAACCTGATGTATATGTTCTTCAGACTGTTTAGGCCAGTAGGAGACCTTCTTGATGGATGGATACCATGAAGCTTGTTTTCGTTTTACCCTCAGAGCAAACTGAGTCAGGGGTGGTTGCAAGAGTTCTGTACCCGTTGAATTGGAACCACTATCATGTTGGTGCCTGCAGGTTTGCCGCCACAAATAAAAAACACTTTTTTGTGACGATGGTGCAAAAGTATAATATTTTATTTTTAATGAACGATTGAAAACTGCCCACCAAGCGACTTGAGATTAAAAAAAACCGAATGAATATAAAAATGAGTTCAAATGCAGAAAAATATCGACTGTTTGAAAAAGAACCACGAAAGTTATAATTGCAAAGTTCAATGCAGTGGCTTGCGGCTAACAAAAAGTACTAGATTATTAGTGGCTGAAGGCCCAACATACATTATATTCAATTCAATTCAATTTATTTGCAATAATCTTAACACAGAACGATGCAGTATCTTCTAAAATTGTGCAAGCTTCAATAATGTATATTTTATATGTTACTATTTGGAAAAAAACAAGAGAGAACAAAGAACTAAGTTCAGAAGATAGAATTTTCCATTATAATATGTTCCGAAGATTAATTTAAAATAGAAAGATAAAAAGAAAGAAATAAAAGTACAGTGAAAAGTAATCAGAATTATTGAAATTAATCTTCATCATCACTAGGTCCAAGTGCCTCCAGATGCCGCCTAAGTCTGCTCTTGAACTGAGATGTACAACTTATTACTCGAATGTTTCGTGGTAGGGAATTCCACAGCCTAATTGCATTTACCAAAAATTGGCGCTCAGAAATTAAATAAGAGAAACGTACTGGCGCAAGACCAGAAGTTCTAGATCGCTGAGTGGGTATCATATTGTAAAGATTGAGTGGTTGACAGGTATGTAAAACATTGTGCAGTAGATTTATTGTCCTAAATTTGAACAGATTTTAGTTTTTCGAAAAACTAGAAACATGGTCATACCTCAATTAGTCCGTAAATGTATCGTGCAATGCTGTTATATGCAACATTAATTCTTCTTTTATGTTCAAAAGGCGTTTTTCTTTTTTAGTTCAGAGCACAACCTGAACTGTTATACAAAGAGTTCGTGTTTCTTTTTTAGCTCAGAATTTGTGTTTCTTTTTTCTCTCAGAGCATAATCCGAGCGCGCTCTATGAGCTTAGAATAAATTGACTGAGCAGGCTGAGTATAAAGCTGATTACATACTTACAGGCACATTTGACAGAAAAAAAAAAACAGGATAAACAAAATAATTGAAATGGCGGACGAATCTTGTTGTTCTCGAATTGAAGGTTAACCAATTTAATTAATTACAATTAATAAATATTCAAATTATACATATATTTATTAAAAATGACAGCTATTTGCTCAAGTGTGTTTCATAAATACATCAGAACGATCTGAGAACGCTGGATTCAGAGCGCGCTCATAATGCTCGAGCTAGGTCGAGAAAAACACCTATTGTCACAATTTCCATATATTTCACAACAAAACAATAAGATTGGGATGACTAATGTCTTGGCCGGTATTATCCGTGTCTGAATGGGTGTAATTTTTTGAGTTGTCCATAACATTCGGAGGCTCCCATATAAAGGGTTTTCCAATGAGAGGTGTTATTGTGAATGACCCGCTATTTCGGTAGCTGTCACTTTTGAAGCTTTTATTCTTTGACATTTGACAAGTAGAAACTACGCCATTACTAAAAATGGAACGATACACGCTTCAAAAACGCACTGAAATTATTAAAATTCACTACAAAAATGCTGAAAATCTTGCAGTCACAGATGGCAAAACTAAAGCATTTTTTTAGTCGTCGTGTAGCACCTTGTCGGACCGCAATACAGGAATTGGTGGAAAAATTCGAGCTGTTGTGACAAGTTAGTGATGTGAAGAATAAAACTCGTGCACGTCGCTCAAGAACAACTGAGAATATTGCTGCTGTAGCCCAAAGTGTTGAAGAAATCTCGGGTTTGTCCATTCCTCCATTCCAATTGGACATTCCACAAACGTCATTACACCGTATTTTTCATAAAGACTTGGGTCTTAAGGCTTATAAAGTTCAGTTAACACAAGAACTCCAGCCGTGTCTTTGCTGATTGGGTCCTTGAAATGCATGAAAATGATCCGGAATTCCATCGAAAAATCATCTCGACTGATGAGGCCCATTTCCACCTCGGTGGCTACGTCAACAAGCAAAATTGTCGCATCTGGGGCTCGGAAAATCCAAGATAATAAAGATAAGGTCTACGCCAACAGCCCAGCGTCGATTCAAGACCTCAAAGATAAAATTCGTGAGGCTATCGAGGACATAGGGCAGCCACTTTGCGATTTGGTTATGGAAAATTTCATGAAAAGGATATGGTCCTGTATGCGTGCTCGTTGTGGCCATTTGGCTGATGTTGTCTTTCATTATTAACGGCATAACTTCCTCTTTATTATGAAATAAACATACGATCATTTATCTCAAAAAATGACATTTTTCTTTGAATACCAAAATAACACCTCTTATTGGAAAACCCTTTACTTTTCCAAGCGTCAACCTAATGCGGTTATTCCATGTAAGAGTTTTGTTGAAGGTTATACCCATGTTCTTAGCCGTATCAACAAAATGAATAGGTATATCAAATAGATATACTTTAGGTTAAGTAGAGGTATCAACAGATGTTCTCGAAATAATCAGACATTTTGATTTGGCTGGATCCAAGCATAAGCCATTGGTTCTTGACCAAAGTAGTATATTTTTCAAATCTTCCTTTACCTCATGCATACCATTCTCGGCAAGACCCAACGGACACTTGTTGTACAACTGAACATCATCGGCGTACATGTGTATGGATGAGTTAGACACATAATAAGGACGCTCATTAATGGAAAGTGAGAATAATAACGTACCCAGGATTGAGCCTTGAGGAACGCCTTTGCTCACTGGAAGAAATCCCGAGACGGTGTCATTAGCAACAACCGCCTTGAGATCTGTCTTTTAGAAATGATAGATGTCGAGAAATTAAACTGATTTTTAAGCTTACTGCAGAGATTGATGGTATCAAAAGCTTTAGAGAAATCTAAAAGAGTCAGAATCGTTAAAATTGCAAAACCAAAACTTGAGAAAGATTCTCGCGCATATTCCGTATTGCTTTGGTGCGATACATAGTTTATGCTATTCAGAATCAATAGAAGAATTTCGAATAAAATGCTCATTCAACATATCACAATCAGTGTTTAGGACATTACTTTTCTGACCTGTTCCAATTTCTCTAATATTTTTCCAAGGACATTGTTATTACTTTTCTGACCTGTTCCAATTGTTCTGAAATATTTTTCCAAAGTTTGCTTCCAGCAAGGGAAGGGTTTAATCTTGAAGCATAGAATCGTAAGTAGCAACAGAGACTAACAAGCTTCAATTTCATTCCTCAGAAATGGATTTTACTGCCGCTTGGGAGTGAATAAGAAACATCAGCGTGTGACACTGCGGTCATTACGAACTGGTTAGCATCTGTTGTCACTTCCAGAAGCTCGGCTTGGAAAACTATAGTCAGGGAGCCCGATTGAACTAAGGAGTTCGAGAAAGTAACATTAAAATGCCGCGCCAGTTGTAATATCCTTTTAAAGTCATTTCAGATGAGTATCGTTTGATGGTCGCTGATTATCCGGTCATTCTTCCCTAACACATGGTCTATTTGAATAGAATTATTCGCCGTAAATTTTTGTAGAATATGCATGTCAAACTGAGCTGTCAGATTCACTTAGCCAATGGACACATTCTGCGGAGGGTTCCTGCATGAAAAAGTACCAAGGTTTCAGTCGCAGTTTCAGATTAACGATTGCAGACAATTGTTTAAAACTCCGTCAAAGTCTTTGGGATTATACAGAATAACACCCACCAGACGAAGACTTTTTTTCCCCGCGAGGTATGTCAAACAAAACTTGTTTGTGTGTACCCGTTTGCAAGCTACAACCTTGTAATCTCTTTTTCCCCCAGAGTGTACTTTCCCACCCCTCTGCGGCCTTGCTGATACGATAAATGTAATCAGGCAAAAACCCTTCCGATGTGGAACCACCTCTCCATTTGTATGATAAGGCGATGGCATCCAGAAAATTTTCCATCGCTATCACCTTCGATAACCGGAGACTTGACTGTTTGTTTGCCTCGAATTGTAACATCTTCCATTTGGATGGCCTGTCTATAAAATATTAATTTATTGAGTATTTCTGATAACTGTTCGGCAGCCACTTCTGGCTTCACCTGAGGACATTTTATCTCCTCGTTCATCGGATGCCCATAAAACAACTCAACCCTAGTATGCCGTCTGCCACATAACTCCATTCAAGGCACGCGCAAATTAAGTGAAAATATTCAGCCTTCGACAGGCCGTTCATACAAGTCCCATACGACACCATATATGCAAATCATCAAACAAGTCGAAACACCACTCCGAAGTGCAGCGCAACACGACTCCATAGTGTGCCACAAGGTTACCTCACTTGTCCCACATTAGTATTCCTCGTTCACCTGAGGTCGTTACACTCCACTCATACCGATCGACTACAACTGGCAGTGCTCGTTACTTCACCAGCATTAGTGTCACTTAAGTTAATTGAATGAAATTTGCAAAAACCGCACTCATTGTCATTGTGTCGTCATGCGGCACAATTCCAACCAACCGATATGTTCGAGACTCATACTCGCGACGCGATTTCAAATGCAACACGTGACGTGCGAGCTCTCCAAACAAGTAGGTCCACTCATGTACAAAGTGCAACTAAGAAAAACTTGTTCACGCAATTGTGTTGGTTTTACTAAAAGCGGTATCCATCAGATAAACAATTCGAGCTAAACGACTGGTATGATGGGAATTGAAATGCGAGGCGTTGATGCGTGTGTCAGTGGGTTATTGATATGAAACGCTTGAGGGAAGCGTTTTTTTTTTTTTTGGTTTTGCATAGTGCGTATGTTTAAGCACGATTTACTGTTTGGTGCGAATTTTGAGCGGAGTCGCTTTGAGCGCAGTCTCCACCGGGAGTGGGCTGCCATACTCGAAACGATTTTTGTGATTTTTAACAGCCTGACCGCCGAGTGCAATTAATTGCAAAACTGCATGACAGTTGTCAGCTGGCTTGCACAGTTTAAATTATATTTTGTTGCCATTTATGGAGCAGGGTAATTGCACTTGGCGAGAAGTGAGTTGACATATGGGCGCCCGTTTCTCTGCGGTTTACCATTGTGGGTTGTGTCAATTAAATGATCAATTTTAATTGTTTTAAATTCTCTGCTGCACAACGAGGTGACAATACGCTCTGTTAAGTGTGATATCATGTAATGGCTGTCAAATGGCCATGGAATTTTAGCAATATTCATGCGAATATTTCAATGGTGTTCGAGAAAAGTTGTCTCATGATGGACGCTCAGAGGTGTGCCATACTAGTTAATTGGCAATCGAAAGATGGACATGCTTTGGAGGTTTGGCAATCATAAGCTATTTAGAGAGTTCTACACATCACCAAAGCTACTAATGTCACAATCACTGCAATTGCTTTAAAAAAAAAATTGTTTCTCAGTTTTTCATGCGCGGAACTATTAATACCCTCCACAGGAAGGTACAAGAAGATGAATATTTCATTCATTTTGGCATTTCATTTGTAGCGCCAAGAAAGAGTCACCGGAGACCTCATAAAGTTATATATACATATCTGAATCAGGATCACATTCTGAATCGATTTAGCCATGTCCGTCTGTCTGTCTGTTGAAAGCAGGATAGCGCCCAAAGAAATCGACATAGGGGAATGAAGTTTGGTGAAACGACTTCTTTTTATCGTCGTTAGGTTGGTATTAAAAATGGGCTATGTCGGTCAAGTAGTTCTTGTTTTTTTTTTTTAAACAGTGGCACTCCGGGGTTGCCGACAGAAGTCAAAACTTGTACAATTACGTGTGTAATTTTTGAATAGGAAATATTTTATTGTGTAGGAAATACTTTGAAATGAAGTGTTTTTTTATTTATTACTAGCTGTACCCGCCCGGCTTCGCACGTGCAAAATGTGGTTTCAGAACAATTGATGGAAAAAAAGTTCACAAAGAGCCTTCTGCAAAAGTGAGGGACTTGAACCCGTACTAAAAAACATCCCGTAGACTGGGCCCACTCTGCCTTTATCTTCATGGCATTGCACATGCTCGTTGGACTAATCGGCAATAATTTATTATTCTTTGGACAATGAACAAAATTTTTTAATATATAGCTCATTTTTTTTTTATTTATGTAACGCTTCTTTGTATACTAAATATATTAGCGGTTTCTATCGACATTTGCTGCATTACTTACCCTGGAGCACGCTACGTATAAGATATAATTGCCGTTGACTAAAGCAATTCTTGATTAATTCAACTCCCGCTTTTCTTAAAGTTTGACCCTCTAACTTATTGATTGTCATGGCAGAACAAACATTAATGGGAAATTGAATCCGTTTAAACTGAAATGGATAATTGCTGGGAATTATTTGTATTCTTGGTATAAACACCGTATCTCCTTTAACAGACCCAGTTAAAATTAACGCCTCAATAACGTTTTTCTGCAACGAAATCACTCTCAATCTGGTTCCATTACAAAGTTTGGGGGGTTCAAATTGCGAAGCAGCATAATGGGAACTTCAACTTTTAATTCCAGGCCATGGATAGTAATTCTATTTAAAAACTCGACCGGGTAATTTACTGCCTCATCTTGATTGCAAATAGCATTTATAAACAGGTACGACGAATATCATCAGGAATTTTCCCTAATGTAATAATACCACGATCTGGTATCACTGATACCTATACCTATTTGACATTCCTTTCCTACATATTTGACATTTCTTTTATGACCTTTTTTGTTCTTAACACACCAAACAGCATACTGCCTCTGTCTGTCTCCCTCTCCGTCACTGGAGTAAAATAACGTTAAAAGAGATGTCAAAATATTGCGCGGTTAGTATGTTTGATTTGAGAATAAAGTGCATATCTACTCATGCAGGTGAAAGTCGTAGAAATGTTTCAAATGTTGCCTATTTATTTTAAAACCTTTTAAGTTATCGAGTTATTGGATATCCTAAGTTGTACCTGCAGATGTCCTCTATAAGCTGCTGTTAACTATATTTAAATGCTCCCAGTATTTTCGAACGGAAAGCGTGACAAAGAAAAAAGCAAAACGAAACGAAAAAATAATTTACTCTTGTCCAATTTTTTCCGGAATTTATAGAGATATAGTGTTGAGACAAAGTCTTGTGAAATATGAACCAGAATATACTGTGCAGTTTCTAAGATTTTTGCATTTAAATACATGCAGTCAAACTCAATCTTAGTCGAACAGAACTACACCAATTTTATTTATATGATTATAAACTACTACTACAAAAAAAATAGTAACTAGTGGGTTGACTGAACTCATAAATGTCTGCGCTGTTCGCTTTCCGGAAGTTAAAACCGGTTAAGACGGGGTTTATAATTTTTTAATCACCTTTGGTTACCTATTTGATAACTTGAAATATTAAAATTATCTAAAAAAAAATCGAAAATATATCCGCCATCTATACACATTTTTGATTTATTTGTTTACACCCTGTACGAAGAGGATCAATGTTTGAACAAAGTTTGAACTGACATTCCTGGACGGACTATTTAGATGTTTACAGATTACGATGTTGCACAAAAGAAAAAAGAAAGACAATCCAGCTCAAGTGAATGCAAAAACGGAAGTAAGTTTGTTAAAAAAATCTCAAAGGATGAAGGATGGATGATGAGATTTAACTTGTGTTAGGAAATGTGTAAAAATTGGTACATTGCGTAGATGAGCAATATAAATATAAAAAGTAATGTACCAGATTTTCAACACGTACTTTGTTTGACTCTCGCGCCACCTATCGTACGTTAGCTGTTCCATTTATCAATTTCATTTGGACAAGAGGTTAAAGGTTGGCTCACTACTCCGTCGCATAACTAATCCCGAAAAAATATGACAAAATTAAACTTTGACACGGGCCCACCTCTGATGAGAGATAACTTAACTGCAAAGCAATCTTTCAATCACAAGTATTAGTTTATAAAGTATTCCATGCAAACAATGATTTATTCATTCGATCACAGCTATTACAATAAAGTAGCTACACCCTATTACGTCACGTGTATTATAAATCGCGAGCACAATAAAATGTCACACCCTCCCGGACAGGCTATAGGCGCACAAACCGAAAGCCTATAATTTATGTGAATTTTTAAACACCATTTGGCTGTCTCTATAGCTCGAAGTTTGCTTCTTAGGTTAGAGTGAGGCGTCAAATGAATTTTAAATAGCGATAATGTGTAGCAAGTATTTAATTTTTTTTTGTCGCTGTCGTGCAAAAGCCTAAAATGTAGACAGAGATAAAAACGAGGGCCGGTCAAGTATACATTGTTTGCTTGTCCACAACCGAACCGAAGGTTAAGCGAAAATGTAGCTCGGCTTATTATTTTCAGAGTTTGTTCGACTCTGGAAGTAAGATAAGCTGATTTGGTTTTGTTTTGCATAAATTGTTGACGAGCTGTTTGCTTTGATTGACAAAAATCGGCTGATAAGAAATGACTTTCGATGAGTTGGGTTTGATGGCTAAACTCCTGAGAAGTAGGTTACTTGGGCGAGTAAATTATTTGCGCGGAATATTGATAAACTGCGACAGCATTGGGAAGTGGGTTTAATCAGTTGTGGGCGTTCTACGTATATTTGATTTAATTTTCAAAATGTTTGACCGGCATAGACAACATAAATGTAATGCATGTCGTCCACTTCGTGCTGAACTAACTTTGTCAACATTTTTAACTCTTAGTTAGAAAAAGAAAATTTTAAGCGTACACCAGGGCTCAAACTCATGTTCAGCAAGGAATAGTTAAACATTTTTGGGTTAAACGCGTAGTGGTCTCTGTTCAACTAGTTGAGCAACTCATTCACTTATTGAATGACTCCATGCAGTTCGTTGATCAACATGTCTGATTTTGGCAAACAAAAAAGTAACTCGAGTTGGTCAACTGTGTTTTCGTTGTGGTTGCTCAACGAGTCTCGAGGAAACCAAATACGTACAATCTGAATTTAAAATAACAACCATACAAAAAAAATAAAATCAACAAGTTGAACAACGGGTAATGCGCAGCACATTATTTCAAAATTGTAGCCCAACGCAATGCACAACCATGTTAAAAGAAAAGTTTGTACACTACCCGCACACATTTTGAGCAACGCGTTGTGCAACGAATGTAGAATAGAATGAGGAGCATCGTCCACGATTACACGTGTCATTTTTCGTCACCTAACAAAAATTCGACTATTGGGTGGTCACTCGTGTGTCTTTCGTGAGAGTGCGCTGCGACAGGCCGCGTGACCAGACGCTTGATAGGCGATCACAACTAGTGACAAATTTAGGACAAATATTTACGTCATAATGACGTCGTCATGTCAAAATTTCATGTACAATCGTAGCTTTAGAGTTAAATGTGTCTGTCCGGTAAATTGGCGGACTGAATTCTGTCATCCAGTATCTAACAACGTAACAATAATATAGACAGCTGTCAAACACAATTTATATAGGTACATCGCTGAATAAACTTTCTTCTGTAAAAAAACGTGATCGGGTGAGGTTATCTCTCCAAATTATTTCATTTTTAAAATTCCCATAAAATTTTCAGATAATATCCTACACTCACAATAAATTTATTGAAATGGTTTGAAATTTTCGCGGATAATGGAAAAATATTGCAGGGAATACTTTTATTCAGTGGCAGCTGTATTTGAAAATGACAATTGAACTGAAACAGATTTATACATCAGTTTAACTGACAGCTGAATAGACAACTTGTTGGAATTCCATCAGTTTCAGTATCTGTTTAGTTAAACGCGTTTTAAATTTGCGCATATACATATAAAGGGTCATTCATTTTTCGATTTCGAAAGTAAAGCTAAATTAAACACACACAGCGATATATTTTTGATGAAAACTTTATATTATTATAAAGTTTTGACTTTGTCATTAAGTGTGAAATAGAATATCATTCGAATGGCCGCATCGGGAAGATTCGCTACATGCGATTCTTTTGAGGTAATTTTTAACTTCTTTTATTGCACATTTCGGGCGGTATCTCGGCCATAACTTGAGTGATGCTCGTTTTTAATGCGTCTAGAGTTCGGCGATTAATCGCGTAAACACTGTCTTTTACATAGCCCCATAGAAAAAAAATCTAACGTCTTCAAATCGCATGATCTTGGTGGCCAATTGACATAGCCAAAACGAGAAATTACGCGACCAGGAAACTTCTCACGCAATAAAGCCATAATTGGTCGTGTTGTGTGGCTTGTTGCCTCGTCTTGTAGTGAGTTTTAAAACGCGTTGTTAGATTGTTAAGCGATCCATTATCGTAAATGGGAAACATTCAAAAAATATTATGACACTTTAATTGACAGCTGAGTCTGACAGGTGTCAGACTACCAGAACTACCAACTTGAATCCACGAAATTTATATATATGTACATAAAAGATCTCAACTAAAACTGAAATGATCATCTAAATGGGGTTTTAAGACAAACATATTATGTTTTTTATTTATTTTTTTCGTATTTATTTCATTATCTTTGTTGAGGTAACACATGTGGTTTTTCTCGTAAGTCGGCTGTCAATTTAATTTCTTTTTTTTTTAACGAAGAATTTATTAACAGAAAGTATCCGATTTAATTTTCAACGTTTTTATTTTACTTCCACAATTTTTCACGACGTCACACGTACAAGTTCCAGCACGAAAATAGAGTCATACGAGCCAAAGTACGAGGTTTTATAAGGAGAAGTCAAAGTGACATTTCTTTGTCATAACTATCGCCCTCTAGGGGAAACTCCTATCGATTTCCTTAAGTGCGAATTACATTCAAGTAATGTGGTGTAAACAATTTTCATATTTAAATTCACAAGACTTCAAAATAGTAATAATGCAAAAAAGAGAGAAAGAGAGTGATACCCAAAAAATATTGCGTTTAGTACAACTAATCGACGCCAGTCTATTTATTATAAAATTGTACAGCTCATCTATGAGACAACTGAACCGAACTGAGCAACTCATCTTTCGGACATTTGGCTCACTTAGCTCGGTACAAAGGCTTCACAGACAGACAGACATCATGCTATAAGATTAGGACACAACTTCGTACGTTAACACCCTGCCTACGCGGTAATAGTAGTTTTATGAAATCTCCATGGATAAGTTTAGTTGTCTCAAAGATGAGTTGTATGGGTATGAAATGGACAAGGATGGTTTGGATGCAGTTTATTTGTAATGTCCCCAAGTGAATTTAGATCCTTATAGTTTTTTTTGGGCCGCAAGAAAGGCCGCAACCCACAAGCTAAAGACAGAGAGATAGTAGAAAGATTGGACCACGTTGCAGTGGCAATTTTTTCTTGTGATAAATTCTCCATATTGGCATGGTCAACACCTTTCGCACAGATCTCATTTCAATATCATGATCCAAACATGCAACTATATCCATTGTTCGACATTTTGACAGATAACAATATCTTACCCTACTCATCTAGTTCTGGACATCTTAAAACAACCAACAAGTAAAACCCCACCCAACCGCAATCACGTAACCCAGACGACATTCCACATCTCCACAAAGTGCAAACAACTCGACACACATGCTTTTTTTGGGCAACATTTTTAACAAACACGTCATCCGTCATAACCCACTCAACCCTGCAAAATCAAATTGGAGCAAGTTCAATGTCACAGAAAAAATGGTGAAAAAATTATAAGAATTCGTCAACAACTACAGTAACATACGCATAACAATGGAGAGTGTTTGTGCCACATAATAAGATCAACGACAATAGGAATCATTCTTGTTTGACTGGCTTCAACTATAAAAACAAATATCTCAGTCTCTCTGCATCTATTAGCATACAATAAATGTCAAATGAATTAAAAACAGGAAGGACCGAAGACAAATTGATTTGTTTTGCTTCTGAAAAACCAAACAATAAGGAAAATAAAAATAAAATAGAAGACAGCAAATGAAGAAGGGAAAGGTCAGTGCTCCTCGGAGATGTGTTGTTTTTGTTTTCATCTTATGATTGCTAAGGATAAACAAATAAAAACTGTTGATAGGTACCAGGCCAGGCAGTAGCTTGTGACGGAAACCTTAAACGGCGGATGGAAATTTTTGAGATATTGTGAAATTTAAGCAAACATACGAGCACATTTCGAAAAGTGCCATTGAAGTTGGGGGTTCAAATCGAAGGAAGTTATAAATATGACTGATGAGAGTTTAAAAGATTTTTGTTGACACAACTCCAACAGAGGGCGTCTTTTCTCCATTGTTTTAATGAAACCTGTTGGGTATTGCCTAAATAATGGAGATCTGGCATTACCAAAACGTTCTTCTTTGTCATTTTCCTTTTCTTTCTTTTCTTTTTCGTTTCACATTTTGAAGTAATAAAGATTCCATTGTAATCACCCATCGAAACCACACGTGTTTTACTTTTATTGGTCAGTGGAGACATTACAAAACCAAATTGTTTTCTATGTTAAATGATGCAAAAGAACAAATGGCACAGTCAAGTGCTTGCACATTGCCAAGATCATCTGAGAAGTAGAACTCAAATGTCGAAGGTGGCGAGTGGCGACCGATCTGCAGCGCAAATTATAAGTCTCCAGGAATAGCGCCACTGGGTATTAGATTTGAAAAGTGGTCGTCAATTGTTTCAGTAATACTAACAATGTCCATTACCCGTCAGCGTTTTCAGGGAAAAACTTCAATGAAGCTTTTTATTAAATGTTTCTCCGAGAAAAAGACTGGGATATATCGTTCACTGCCACGCCTCTTTCTGGTATAGTTTTTGAGCAAAATGTACTTTTTCTGACTTTACTGCCTTTGAATTGTCATCACTCAAATAATTCTCAATTAATCATAGAAAAACGATCACGATTAAATATTTCAAACAACTTTTTGCCTCATCCGAAAGGTGAGATACGAACCAAAATCTGGAATTACAAAATTTAATCTTTCGTCCAATCAAAAAATATAAGGACCAACGTTTGACCCTCTTTGATTGCGATTCTCTTTTGGGTAATGGGTGAATAGTAGTAGAATAGACTTTATTGGATTAAACTCAGTTTACAAAAGTACATTTACTAGTATTTTTTTTTATGGACCTGGTTTAAAAACCGTCGGTCAGAGAAAAGGCACTGTGTGTCGTTTTATCTGTTGGAAGGGATGGATGGGCATGTGAAATGCAGGGATGGCTGATGATGCAATATAAAGGATGCCCCATAAGTCACGCAAAATTTAATTTTGATAGAAAATACAAATTTTTAATTAGAAAGCTTACATTTTTTAGAGTTTACAGATTGGGGTTATGTAGCAAATCGGATAAATGACCGCCACGGCTCTGCTGGCAAGTACGTACTCTTTTATTGAAATTTTCTATCACGGTTTCGCATAATTGTGGCCGAATTCCATCAATACACCGCCCAATTGCCTCTTTCAAGGCGTTGGTGGTCATGGGCTTGTTTGCATAGACCTTTGACTTCAAAAAACCCCAAAGAAAAAAGTCCAATCGCGTTAAGTCTCAAGCTCTGGATGGCTAATTCTGATCGCCAAAACGGACGATTACACGATAAGGAATTGACTCTGTCAGTAATTGAATTGTTTCTCTGGCTGTGTGGCACCGTCTTGTTGAAAGTACATGTTGGTCACATCCATATCTTATAATTTAGTCACTAAAAACTGGGTTATCATGTCACACCTTTAATTGTTACTGCCTGACGAGCCACATTGTCGAAGAAGAATGGTCCGATCCAAGATCCGCACCAAACAGTCACGCGTTGTGGATGTATTTGTTTCTCGACCATTACTCGTCGGTTTTGTGGCATTTTGAACCCAAAATGCGACAATTTTGACGATTAACGAAGCCATCAAGATGAAAATGAGCTTCATCACTGAAGCTGAAATTGCGGACTGTAGCTGGAAAAACCTACATTAATTTTAAAATATTGCTCAACAATAAAAATGGGTTGCTCTTTCGTAGAGCGCTCAATTTTTACTAACCCCGAACTGTCAGCTGTCAAATTGTGATGTTTTTTTTTTGCGTTGGCATCACTGTACTATTAAATGGCTCAAAAGTAAAATTTTACGTGAAGTATGGGACATCCTTTGCATTTCTTCTCAGTTGCTGGCTATAAAAACCAATGGATGAGTTGACTGACGAACGGGCAAGAAATGTTACTGCAACGGATCAGTATCGGATCATTTCACAGTTTGTAGTCGTTAGAGAACGAGTGGAGAATAGAATTTGAATGTAAACCATAAAAAGGTGGAAGGCAGTAATAGTCCGCAAGAAGCTTTGTCCAGAATATTAAAAATACTCGTCCAATAAATTCTTAGAGTTTGACAGAGACGGTAGTTGTGTTAGTTGCTCTGGGGGCGGGCACTAAAAAATGATTCAATTGATTGTTGATCTCCTGTCAATTTCGATGGTATTAAATAACTTTTTTTTTTCTTAATTTAGCTGAAAGATAAAGTTCAAATTGATAAATTTCTTCGCAAAATCCACAGCATTTTGGTAAATTTAACAACAACAATTTTACATACGCACAAAAAAACAATTTTTGTTATCATACAATTTTGTTTGTTATCACAACAAAAGTCTTGAGACGAGATAAAACTTATTAAAATTTGGTCAATTTGATAGAAACATTTTGTTGGACGTATATTAACAAAAAAAAAAAAATAAATTGTTGAATCAAGCCTCATTTTTATCAAATATACCAGGGTTTTATTTCCAGTGGCAAAGTCTCACTCTTCAATCGTCAGAGTTGTCAGAGGACATCAGAAAATCACACACACTCTCCTCACATTTCGCACCTAATCAAACAAGAAAAATCCTGTCTAATATACCAATTCGTCCCCATTACAGCCGATGTCGCCACTCAAATAGAACATGCATTCCGGCCGACCACACAAACGCGAAACAGCGCTCAACATCGACAGTGCGACATCCAAATAAATGCATCTAAATTGCCTCTTTCAATTTAAATTGATTGGCTATTGAACAAAGTGAATTCCTTTTGCAACAGATACAAATCCATCCAATAGAATACAAATTAATTGAAATCACACGCAAAGCGAGCGAGAAGCACAAAAATTGTGCAACACCATTCGTTTCATTTGCGCTCCACTCTCGTCGAGCAAATTTATGTTTTATTACTTACAAATGTCAAGAGAAGGTGTTAATCGGCAAAATATCGAATAAAATAAATTGGGGCACATTTTTCGGTGCACACAAATTTATGTAACTGTCAGTGTGTCAGATGGAAAATGATTAATTACGAATGTGAGGACGGTGGTTTTTTTTTTTCGTATCCACATAGCGCACCTGATCACAATTAAAACGTGAATACAAGTGGACGAGTGTGTACGGCTGCGATTCGATGTCGGTTTTGCTAATTGGTGCAGTAATGCTGCTGTTGTTTATAGTTGAGCTACTGCTGACTACGTGCGGTCTGGATATAGCTGAATTACAAATTAATGTCGATTTATAGCACCTGAACCGGTGTACAGAGTACGGAGAGGTGCTGCCCTGTCAGCGTTGGATGCATGATCTGAGTTTGTGATACGTTTTACATCTGCTTTATATGGGTGCGAGTGCATTCGATATAAGGAAGTGCGGTGTTGCATTCGGAAAGTTAATTTGCTATTAATTGCACAGCAGTATGAGTGGCGATTGTAATGTGACACTGATGATGACTTGCGATGGGTATCGGACTTGATTCACTGGCAGCTATTTCCCCCCGTCAAATATGGGGGAAATGGAAGTAAGACTGTGAGTTTGATTTATACCTCAGGGTTGGGTGGAAATTTCCAACGATGTCTGTCGTTTTACACAATTACTGCTGTAATTAGGGAGAGTGTTGGTGTCACTGCTGTAAGCTGTATGTCTCAGTGGTACAGTTGGTAGCACTTGTCAATCAAGGCAGGGGCTTTGTAGTGAGCTATAAGTTTTGTCACAGCGTTTTAAAGTTTTTACTATTTTCAACAGAACTAAGAATCAAATAAAAGTGGTGTGTACTTCACGAGCGAACTAGTTTGAGTTGCACTACAGATTTTTTTTTGATTTTTTATGGCTCGAAAATAGCTTTTGAACTCAATGAACTATGTTAGTTCTTTTAGTTCATATTTAGTTCAGCTCCCCATTTCCATTCACGGTGATAAATATTATATTTTCGCAGTTCGGCGGTTGTTGCCAAACCCCTGATCTGCACATCGATCTCAGATCTGCACATCGGTCCCTGATCTGCACATCCATCTCTGATCTGCACATCGGTCCCTGATCTGCACATCGATCTCTGATCTGCGACCTATTGGAACAAGTTAGTTCAAAAAGAACTCATTTATTTAGTGCGAGAATTGTAAACGATGCAAAAGGGGAGTGATGAACAGCGTGATTCTTGCCATGAGTGCAAGTAATACCCACGAATATCTGTGAACGTCATACTGCGTTTCCTAGATCTTGAAAATGTGAACTAAACTCAACAATATGAACTACTTGACCAAACTTGTAGAGAAGTGTCATAAGGGAATGAAAGGCCCACGAATCTATGGGCACGCCCTACTGCGGTACTAGATACTGGCTGTTGGAGGTGGGAACTACTTGAACTTAATGAACTAACTAGTTCAATAGGAAAATTTAAACTAAATTGAGCGCTCCCTGAACCTAAACAAGCTTTAAAACACATTATGGTTTCTGTTTGTTAGTTCACAACTTGTTGTGTCAATTTCGATGATTTTTTTAATGATTAAAAAAGGATTGTGTTGCACAAATACACCATCAAAATGTGTGACGGTAATCATCCTCATTTCAGAAGAAGTAGTCTCATTTCTCTTTGCACTTCATTATGTCGCAGCAGCAGCTATATTCTTGTAAATCAAAGACCATACTTTTGTAGCAAATGGAATTTGTCTTGCACTCAATGAACAAGTGTTTCATTTAAATAGGATATCCTTAATAGATGTGAGACTTCCTCGAACTTATATCAAAGAAAAATGAGAAGAAAGATGGAAAAATTCCAAGAGAACGATTCAAAATAAACCTAGAAGCAGAGTTGCCGCAAAGAAAAAAAAACATTGAGGGCCATTTCCAAAAAGTTTCCTTCAGAGAAAAAAAAAATGTAAAAAGGTATAAGGCAACATAAATATAAAGTGACCAGGTACGAAGTTGAATTGTTATGACGGGAACAAATGAAAATAAAATTAGCAATAAATTTTTGTGATGAAATAAGAAAGTATGCTTTTTAGAATATTTTTTTTTCAAGGAATACAAGTAAAGTGCACGACTGGGTCGAACGAAACTTTCTCGTTCATCAGAAGTTTGCTTGGTTGTTTTCTTATTTTATTAGGTAGGTATAGGTAAAAAACTGGGATACAATGCTAGATAAAAGTAACAGTGCATAGGTTGAATATAGGAAAAGGAATAGTGTTAAATAAAATTCACTTTTGGGTAGTTCATTTGAAAGGTAGTACATAAATATAAATAACAATGTGAGTTTTTAAAAGTAGTAGCTCTCAGTAAAAGGGAATTGTCGTTCTGGTTAGAGAGTTATAAGTGCCACAAGCTCTTACACTTTACAAGATTTTTAAGTACGAGGAAAAGTGTAGTAGGAGTTTCTGTTTTCTGATCTGGTAGGTCGTGTTTTTATTTTGATTGGTACCGCTGGTATGGAGTGTCTATGATTGGAAGCAGGGTTCGTGATAGATCTTTGAATAAATATTAATTGTAGGAATTGAGAGATTTTTTTTTGAATACGCGTTAGCAGTTATAAACTGAATATCGCAATTGAGGTGTGTGGAGTGAAAATGAAGTGGGAGTTTCTGATTGCGGTTGGTACTATTTTTAGGTGCATACTCAATATGGTTACAAAAAAAGGAGTGGGTTACATTTGTTAAAAATAAGTTTTGCTTAACTGTTATTGCATTTCTATTGGAAGTGGAACATTGAGACTATTACAAAAATATACCGTAGATATACAAATCGGGATTTGTGAAGTAATTTTTGAGAAATAATTATTAATCTGACCTATTCGAATTTTTTGAGAAAAACTAAGTACGAGATCTCATTTAGAATACTTTAATTATCCTTAGTAAGCATTTTGATCGAAATCGTAAGTGGTTTTTGTAAAATTTGGCAGCCAAAACAATACCAAATATTGCAATGTTTAGTTTGAAAAATACTACTGCTTAACTATTTAGCTGAAAACCGTGTACAAGTTATTGTTCGGGATGTAAGCATTACTAGGTTAATAAAGTTTTTTTTTTTTTTGAAATCGAAAATGGGGTTTTCGAGATATGAGCAGTTTTTAAAATAAGCGTTTTTGATTAATCGAATTGAAAATTAAGGACGCAATAACATTGAAAACATCAATTTCAATTTAAGTATGCATTTCGGACGAAATCGATGTTGCCGTTTTCAAAAAAACTAATGAAAACCAATTTAAAAAAAAAATACTTTTTCCAAAAATCCATTTTACGATAATACAGTGAAAACTTAAGTTGGTAATGACCGTATTAAATCAGAATTGAATTGTTGTTACAATCGTATGGACGGTTTTCGAGATATTTGCAAATTTCAAAAGTACCTACCGTTATTCGATTTTTTAGCGGAAAACTGAGTATGCAATCGTGGTAACCTCACCGACTTAAGCTTAAATATAAATTCTGGTTGAAATCGTTGGAGCCGTTTTCGAACAAATCAAACTGGTATGAAAATTTTGTATGGGAAATACCATTAATATTAAGGTTACCGTGCAAAAAAAAAATCGGCCCCGAACTGTAAGCCCCCAAACTCCAAATCCGAAGTTTGAAGGAAATCCGGGCAGGCGTTTTGGCTGTATGCCTCGTGACACACAGACAGACAGTCAGACGGATAGAATTTTGCGACCCACTTTTTTGAGTTCCTCTATCATCGTAATGTCAGAATTGATTAACATCTCGAGTAAGAAATTTTGTACGAATACAATATCTTTCTCTTACTACGTAATGGAGAAAGTTAAAAATAAGACATGCGGGCCATTTCTAGTTGGCCCCGGGCCAAGGGCCAAAATAAAAAACAGAAGGACACTTACACAAAACGAATGTTTGTGAAAAGCTTGACCTAGAGTTCCTACGAACTTGTTGCACCATCTATTTATTTTACTCCACAGAAAAAATCGTCCATATTACGACAAAACAACTCATCCATGAAACACATGAAGGGCAAATCTGCCTCGGAAGTTTTTTCAACTTCAATTCTTGGATAGAGCTAAGTTTTGAATTAATAAGTTGTGTCTGAACCGAATAGGATGGTGTTTGAAAATTGCAGCGCACTTCAATAGTGGGATCTAAAATGCGTGTAATTTAAGTTCCCACTTTTGAAATATAAACCACAAAAGTATTAATTAAACAACCACACAATCCTGCACCATTTCCAACACAGGTTCCACATCCGAGTTTGTTGACGCCACACCGGTTTCAACTATCAAACGCACCCAAACCCAAAAGTCATTGACACAAATGACAGCTTGACCCATGCGGTTTGAGTCTTCCGTGCTGCCGCGCGCTTTTTCTTTTTTTTTTTGTCTTTCTCTCGATTTGTCTAACTAACTAGTTACTGTTAATAAAACATTTCATACCAATTACGTTCTTTCTTTATTGCCCTAATACGCAACAGAGTTTTTGCCTTAAATGCAAAAACGAAAACAAAGCTAAAACCCAATTCCAGAAATATGCACAATTTCCTTATTCAATTAAATTCCATTACACCCTGTATACCAACTGACATATAGTGACAACTGTCTGTTGATTTATCCCAACATTCCCCCAAAAGATGACTGATAAAGTTAAAAATAAAATCACGTCTGGTGTATAACCCACAGATAAGGCACTCTACTAGCAGCCACCCAAAGACGCCACCCTTGCATAATGTTTCCCATTTAATGGGAGCAATTTAAGGACCAAATTATCATTTTTCAAAGACCTTGCGCATAAAACGTATAGCCCACATCACTCGCTCATATTTTCTACACCATTCGTTTATTTACAAAACAAATTAAACCAACAGTCACGGCGGGACTACATGGCGTATGCGTAACATTTTCCTCAACCATAATTCGCACCTTTCTGCGAGAGCGTCTAAAGCACTCAACCAAACGAAGCAATAAATTTTAATTAAAGAAAACAATTATTATGTTATTTAACAAAAACAAAAAGAGTAAAAAACTTATCATAGACAGGGCGGGAACGGGCTATATGAAACAGCTATTTGCGCTGAAATTACTGTCGGGCATTAAATTTGCCGTAGCTTGTTTTTTTTTTTTTTTGTTTGCTCATTCGTATCTGACAATCCACAATCGCATCGGTGTACTTTAGAGTTTCACACGGATTTGGAATTAGATTTTATGTTTACGTTTGCTTTTTTAATTAGCGCATGTGTGTCTACATGTAGACGCGGTATGATTTGTTATAGCGATTCAGTCGGATAAAAGAGATCGATAAACATTCACAATGTGATGTTTGGCAGACAACATTGCAAATATACAAATATACCTGCTAAGGGAAAAGAAAGTAAAAAAAACACAAACGAAACTTGGTCGGTTTCCAACAGCAACAACGCCGTACACAAAACGTCACAGGTGTCTTGGTTTGACTATAAATCTGCGGATAAACACTTTGATGTGGTTGAGAAGCAGATGGTCCTTTAAAATGTTTCATTTCGATAAAGTAACCAACAAGCGACGAAACAACACACGAAGATGGTCCACGGGGTCCGAAGCTAATGGCGTTTTGGTCGCTTTTTGACATTTTAAGACGATAGTAATTAACCTCAGTCCTACGAGTGTAGTGTCAGCAATTTCAAATGAAATAGGAGATGCGCCAATCAACACCCATGAATGTTTACAGCTGCTAATAAGTACTTTGCCTTATGGAGACATTAAGACGGTAATATTTTACGATCCCATCCGTTCGTATGACGAATGAGGTCGCCATAAAATCGTTCGACTCCTTATGAGGATGTGTGTCTTTGGATTCATTCATATTTTACTAGCGAATGTAGGTCCTAAAATTAAATCAATTACCATGTTCCATTTATAGGCGGTGACTCCGTCAAATGTAATTTTTAACGATACTTTTACTATTTCCTGCTGCAAATTTAAAAGTAATCTTGTTCGTTCTGATTGAATGATGTAAGTTGCATGACATCAGTTTGAAGGAACGGCTTTTATAATGTTCGGCTCACTTTGTGCGGCAGTAAATTTCTGTTCTGTCTTGTTTATTGCACGATGCCATTTATGACTCGCACACCCTGATATTTATGTGTCGGAGAGGTCATCTAATCAGTGAAGTTTGACACTTATTTGTGTAATATTTTGCTCAAAAAAAATTCCATGCAGTTCACTGATGTAATCCAAGAGCGGGTAGAACAAATTTTGTATTTTAGCAGTTGGCACTTAAAACGAACAAATTTTGGTAACATCAAACATGGCAACCCTGAACAAAAAACAATTGTTGTTCAAATCAACTTTAACTTTATAGCAGTCAGTTGTAAAAGAGAAATTGAGCGGGAGAGACTGTCCTTTGAAGGAAAATTTTCCTCTCATAAAAGCGTAACAAAACAATTTTTGTGTTTATTTTTTTTGTTAAAGCTTAATGATACACTTTACAAACGTTGACCCTTGTGATGAGAGCTAGCAGCTGTCGGTGCTTTTGTTCGAATGGAGAAACATAGGAATTACATGTGTAACGGTGTTCCCAAACTTCGACCGAAGCTACTGTACTTACAAAGGTGATAAATGTAGCCTAAAGTCTGAACAAAAAGCCTCAAATGTAGGTTAGAATGTTTAATCTAAAAAAAAAACAAGAAGATACAAAACAGCTCTTGGGAAGCGGACCTTATCAAAAAGAAAAATACATAGCAAACCTGAATAGCGCACCAAGGAGCTCCAACCTAAAGCCAACGTTACACGAGCTGCAAAATGGTAGCGCGTTTCTAATGACAGATGCAGGTTTATTAAACAGTGGCAGCAATTCATTCCAATCCAGCGCTCATATTTAGAGAAACAACGTTAAGCTGAGTTCTAGTGACTTCCTCACTACAGCGGCACTTCCAATACTGGTCCAAAATCTCGATACCCATGCACAGTCTGAGTAATCCTTTTTTGTGCCTAAACACATTTTTTGTCACCTTAAATAATATTTTCCATACAAGCGAGTAAATGCAAAAGATTTGCGACCCTTGTAATGGAAAGGGACATCCAAGATGAATGATCACAAAAATCAATTTCATCGCAAATGCATGAAATATTTTCACTTTTGCATCGCAAATGCATGAACTATTTTCACTTCGTCATTTCAAAATATTTATAAATGTTAAACTTTTTAAAATGCTATTAAAAATTCAGCTCTCTCTCACCGTCTTTCAATGTTCCAATGGCAGGAGCTCTTAGCACCACGGCAACTTCTAAAAAACTCCTCCTTACTGCCTTAAAATCAATAGCCGGACACTCGCTCTTGACATGCTTTGCCAAATTACTTTGCAAAAACGAAAAAACTTCAACCCTTCCTGCACTTACGTACAATAATAACAGTGCAACTTGAGCCAGGTGCTAACCAATAATTTAAACCCTATCACGCAGCCCAAAGAAAGAAACGAATGACAATGCAAGGAAAAATTTGCCACATGTCTTCCTTCTAATTTTTCCCTGTCAATTTAAATTCTTCCACAGGAGATATAGTAGAGGGGGCGTGGAAAATGCATGTCAGAACTCTGAATGCATATACTTACCTCATACTTAGGCATATCAATTGCATATATATTGAGAAGCTCCTATTGTTTTAAGAACCTTCTGTCTCAGTCAAATGATAGTGCTTCAAATAAAGTAGGCAAAACGCATGACTTTTGCACGCATAAGGTCGGACAAAATCACACCGAGTCTCTTGGCCTCAGTTTGTGCGGATTTTTTGAAGTCATCAGTACGAAACGGATGCGTGAGATTGAAGTAAAGTTTTTGAGACTCAATTGGCAGAATTAAAAATAATCCAAAATGAAAATGCAAGTGAATCGAAATAAATTGATGGTGGTATCGGCAGGTGTGATGCTTTTTGGCATTCTGTTCGGTTGGGTGATTTTTCCGGCGATTTTGAAAACCATGCTCAAGAAGGTAGACGCGAAAATTATGAAAATATTTGAATTTTGATAAAACTGTTACTGAAAGAATAAATATTCGGTTTAAAAAGATTTTTAATAAAAGGGAATGTGGAATTTTTTTTTTTTTTTAAATTTACCGATTTTTTTTTTTAATTAAGGAAAAATTTGGAAATATTTTTAAATAGTATTTAGTTCGTATAAAAGTGCAAATCATTGCATAAAAAAATGTGAAAGTTTCTAGTGCAGTGGCTAAGTGGTTAGTGGTATGGACTACTAAGCGAGTTCCATTCCCGAAAAAAACCCAAATTCCATGAGCATCCGAGAGTATAACTGTCATGAAATTGGCCGTTTGGCCTCGGCATAGAATTGTTGGTCCCTTCCATTCGTCCCAAAAAATAAAAAAAACTCACACAAAACGAAAGGTTGAGAAAAGCTAGTCCTAGGACCCCTACGAACCTGTTCCGTCAACTATTTATTTATTTCCTAAAATTTATGTATCCATGCCCTTATTGAAAAATATGAAGAAAAAATGTTTGAACCACTAAACAAATTCTGACAAATACATTTCTTACAATACCATTTAAAGCAGAGTAGGCGGCAAAAATACTCGCTGAAGAAAGACTCTTTTAACCTGTGGCTTGACTTTGTAAATAAAAAATAATTTTTAACTATAAATAAAAAGTTAAAAAAAAATTCTCATTTGGTTTAGTGGAGTTTTTTTGTTAAAGAGTTTTGAAAAATTAAATTTTCATCCCATTAGTAGGATTATTGAGAGCGCTGTAAAGAAAAATGTTCAGCTCTTGCGAGCGTGTTTGGACATTTGTAATTTGAGAAACATTTTTTTTAATTTGTAACAGGCTACTGCGGGGTTTCATTGTTTCACATATTCTCAAAATTTTGCTTTAAACTCAGGTCGGGTAGGTCCAAAATTCAGGTAGTACTGTTCAAAATTGTACTAGATTATTGTGGAATAAAGATAGAAGAGTATTTAGGGACTTGTTTTTTTATAAAATCGAAGTGATCGCACGTTGAAAACAAAAGTGTAATTAAACAAAAATCCTCATTTTTTAATATAGCCGATTAAAGTTTTGAACTAACTTCAATTAAAAAAAAAGTTTAAAAAGTTAAGTATTACTACTTTTTGTAAAATTACATTTGAAGATTTAAAAACAAAAACTATGCATATTTAAGAAAAAAAAGATTTTGTATAGTGACACTTTTGTCTTCAACGTGCTATGTTGACCACCGAGATTCATATTTTAATGAATTGTTCAGAGATTGCTGAGTTATATATAGAGAAATAAATATTAAGGTTATTCTCAACAATACAGTGGATTTTTCAAAAGCGAACACCGCACAGATCGTACTCCTTTTTTTATATGAATATCTTCGAAAATATTAAAGTCGACTCAGTGTCAAAGATAGGATTTTGAGAGCAGCAGCTTATCCAATCTCCAGAAACCTACATAATGAAATCTGTTGATAATCGAAAAATATTCATTAAAAAAAAGAATCTCATTTTGTGTATCTACGTTAAGAATTCTATCACGATAGATAGTTATCGTTCTACACGACTTATAAACATTTATGTGAATTAAATTTAGTTTGACGTACTTAAAAAATAAAAATTGAGTGGGGACCGACTAACATTTCATGATTTGTTTAGTCATTGAAAAATATTTCGAGTTCGAAAAGAAAATACCTTTCTCTTATTTAGATTCATAAATCTTAATAACAAGTTTGGCTAGGTCTTTACGCATACCATTTGAATAGTTGAATCTCATCAGCTACCGAAATAGTAGTTTACTATTCGATTCAGCTAATTTGCCTACAAGGAAAATAGTTTCGGCCCAATGATGGAACCTTGTAGCACCTCAGTTAAGAAAGTTAATAATTATACAGCAGCTTTTCGTGGTTTTAAATGGAGCGATTGCCATCGGTTTGCTTTTATTGTTAAATTAGACTTTATAAACCGATCTTTCCCAAAACTTAAGAGAGTGCGCTTCCATAAAGAATTTTTTTTAAATGGCTCTTGACAAGAGGCCATCTTGTCCACCCCAATTTTGAAGTGTAATTTCGATGGATGGAGGCTAATTTTCACTAATAGCTCGATCCAAATTATGTCCAAGTTCGTAAAATGTTTCCTAATAGCCAATTATAGTTCGATCTTTTGCAGCTACAAGAATGTCAAGCTGCTGCAAAATATACGAATTTTAATGATTTTGAGTTACTATCAAGGGCGCACTGTAGTCCGAAAGGCAAATCTCGTGGCAAAAATACTAAATTCGATGTTTTATTTTTATTGTTTTGTTTTTTATTTCTAATAGAAATATAGCTTCAAAAACAGCAAACAAAATAATTTTCTGCTAACTATTTTGACTTTTAGAGCTTTTCAAAGTTGGTCGATTTTGTTCTAAATTAAAAAAAAAAACTATTTTCTTTTTTGTAATTATGGCAATGAACGAAAAATCTTAATTTTCTTAAATGTAGTCTAGTTGTTTTATATATAGGTAATTTACAATGTTAATAATAATACAAAAAAATTAGCTAATATTTTTAATAAATAAAACAAAAAAAAACACCTTTTTAGCACTTTTTTTGGTTTAGCTACAAGAAAATTCCCGCGGAAAATTGACCACGATAGTTGACCCTAACTATTTGTTAAACCATATGCAAACTTGTAGCTGCAACTATTTGCAATGTTCGGAGGAATTGTAGCTTGCTTAAAAAATGTCGTTTTCCCCAGTGCTACCATTTTGGCTTTAAAACCAAATTTCCTTATGGAATATTTCAATTATTTTGTTCATTAAAAGAGCTGAGATATATCAATTAAAAATAGTTTTGCTATTATTTTGATCGTTAGAAAATCTACCCACTTCCGCGCCCATTTTTACATAAATGCTAATTGGTTTTTGTAATCCGCCCACTTTAACGACTCTTTTTGAATAAATTATTCCTAAACCAAAAGGGTTTTCGAGCTATGATGTAACTGAGTATTTTGCAATTACTCAAATTATTGTTTTTATTCTTAAAGTATAAGTAAACATGGATTAACTTGCCAAATGAAAGGGATTAATTGATTTATTGCCTAAACATTACAAAAAGTTAAAAGAAATGTTTAAGTGTGGATTATTATTTTATAATCTAATAAAAAAAATGGTAGAAATGGGAAGATTATATTTTACAGGTAACACAATCCTTGTGCATGTACATATGCAGGTGTTTAAACCATGACAATGGATAAATGGTGTTAGTTTTCAAAAGGCTTTACTGAAGAGCGCAGCGTGTAAATTAAATATCAATATGAATATTCCAAACAGAACCTTTTAAAAACATTTTATCAATGTTCCGAATTCTCAAGAATTTGTAACTTTGATTCAAAACAAATACGAAGATATAAGTGACAACGATGAAGCGAAATCAAAACTCCAAAGATTCACTCAAGTTTTAACAAAAAATGAATTGACTGTTTTAGACTAAAATCAGTTTATAGGATTTACTAATGCGCCACAAAATGAAAAAATACCTGCTAAATACTACTAAATGCTACAAACATTAAAAATTAAATTAAAATTAAAAATAATTATGCATCCACTGTTGGAAATAAAATATTTTGGATCACCCTGTAATTAAATAGCCGCAGACCTTTTTTCAAAAGAAAAATTGTACCTCCTTTTTAAGTTTCTCTTTAACTCCTTTCTCTGTTAATTCCTTTTTCAAAGAAAATCTTACTTCAGTCTAAGAAACACCCTGTGAAGCAATTTTCACTAATTTTATAGACCTTGAAATTTTCTTTAAGAAGAGAAACAAATTATAGCTTCATGCGTTCAAAAGTTATGATTTTTGCAACCAAAAAAAGTTATTTTGGACCACAGTGTGGCACTCACAAAGGAAAATACATTGAGCAGTACTAAAGGTCCTCTTTAAGTGTCAGGGACAAAATTTCCGAACTCAAAATGACGACATTTTCTATATTTTATATACAATTATCTATTGTGACCTACAAAATGTTTAAGCTGAAGGTTGCAAATGATTTATTAGTAAGGTGCATTTTTTAAGCTCTGCGCCATAGATGTGCACGTCATATCCTGTCGACCATTTAAATTTAAAAAAATGTTTGCCGTATCTATTTGTCGATAACATCAATTTATATTTTCAGCAAATCAACCTCAAACCCGGTTCGGATATTCGCGAGCTATGGTCAAATACACCATTTCCGCTGCATTTTTATATTTACATTTTCAACATAACCAACCCGGACGAAGTGATTGCCGGAGGAAAGCCCAATTTACAAGAAATCGGGCCTTACGTTTTTGAGTAGGAAAACGAAATTACTCAAACGCAAATCTATTTTTAATAAATTTATTTTAAGCGAATGGAAAGACAAATACGACTTGGTGGACGATGCTGTCGAGGACTCTGTGACATATAACATGCGAAATAAATTCATTTTTCGGCCAGATTTATCAAATGGACTAACTGGAGAGGAAATTATCACGCTGCCACATCCGTTGATTCAGGTAAACTGTAAACAAATAATTATTTATAGAAAATCATTTCTTAAATCATTATTTCAAAAAGATTATCTCTAACATTTCCATTTAACAGTGATACAGACTTTGTTGCCAGAGATGTATTAATGGACATTATTAGTTTTGACAATTATAGCGAAAGTATTAATCATTTAAAATGTGAATTTGATTTGTGTAAACAATTTAAAAAAAAATGATCGGCTGAGCAGTTTTGTTTGATAATTTAAAACATGTTGACTCTGATATGTTTTGACAGTTTCGCAAATAAATTTCAGACCCATGTTGATCTAAAAAGACAAATTTTGGAAGCTTATGAAATATGTTCCCAGGTAAACTGATTGGTCCTTGACACTGTCAATTTATATTTGAAGTCACTTTCAAATGACAAATTTCCACCACTTTCCATTAGCGGTTGAGGTTATGTCAAACTAAGAGCGACGAAGAAAGTTACATAAGAAAGGTGCCACACGGTAAAATCCATGAAAGCAATTTTGAGTTGCCGTCGGCAAATTTTGGGCAAAGGAATTGTTATCGAAAAGTTGCTCGAGCACACACCCACAACTTTTGTGTAAGTGGATCGAAAGTGTTTGTTTTTACCCACAACAAACCAACAGCAAGTTGCCGGCAACTATTCGAATAATTGCTCGCCGATAGTTGCCAATGACGTCGTCAAGAAAATGTTTCCTGGGCGTACGTTCATGCAGAAAATATAAACCTACTTCCCAACCATGACAACACTGCCTCCATGATTTTTCTCCCACGTTTCGAATATCTTAAAGGTTACCGATAGAATGTGGATAATTTTTTTGTAACAAACGAGTAAGAAGCTAGTTACATGGAATCCATTTCGATGGCTTCAGATTTAAGAGAATTTCACAGATTTTCTTGAACCCCTTTCCCAGTTTCATTCATTGTGGAGCATTTTTTCGTTCACAGGGGATCTCCATAGTTGTCCAGCGTGAGCGTGCAGCAATGTTGGATTTGGTCGCCAAGGCGATTAAATTAGTATTTGCCAACCAAAAGAGCCTGATCACCATTAAATTTCTGGACATATTCTTCCGTGGATTCTACATTGACTGCTCGTCGGAAGAGTTCGCAGCAAAGGCACTGTGCACAGCCTTCTATACGGGAGAGGTTCGGCAGGCCAAACAAGTAAATGCTACTCATTTTCTTTTCTCGTTCTTGGGAGCGGTAAGTCAGAAAGTTAACACAAGGATCTACTCAAACTGGTTCCATTCGTTCAAGGCCAACTACAGTGACGCAGGTCGTTTCACTGTCTGTCGGGGTATTAAGAATGTCCACAAGCTGGGAAAGGTAATCCGGTTTGCGGAAGAACCCGAAATGGACACATGGAATGGTGACGAATGTAATCAATTTGTCGGAACCGATTCGACAGTATTTCCTCCGTTTATGACCAGGGAACAAGGTCTGTGGGCCTTTACGCCAGACCTATGCAGGTCGCTGGGCGCGGTGTATCATTCGAAGACGAAATATGCTGGAATGCCAGCTTTGAGGTACGTCATGGACTTTGGAGACATTAGGGTAAGTAGATCGAAGATTTTTCAAAACAGCTGATGGCTGTTTCATTTAGTCCGATGAAAGCAAGCACTGTTTCTGTGAGGATCCTGAGGACATCGACACCTGTCCCCTGAAGGGAACAATGAGTTTAAGTCAATGTGTTGGTGGGCCACTTATCGCATCGATGCCTCACTTCTACAACGGAGATCACAGCCTCCTTGAGAATGTAAACGGCCTGAATCCGAATGAGAAGGATCACGGGATTTTCATCGATTTTGAGCTTGTAAGTGCGTACATTTTTTTCATGTAAACACAAAAAAAAGATCCACTCATTCTTATAGACATCTGGTACACCATTCCGAGCGGCGAAGCGCCTACAATTCAACATGGACGTGGAACCGGTACCGAAAATTGAAGCAATGAAGGACATGCGCAAACTAGTGATGCCAATGTTTTGGGTGGAAGAAGGTGTTGCCTTGAATAAAACCTGGACCAATATGCTGAAGTATACATTGTTTCTGTGAGTACGCATTACCGCATCACCGTCCGTTCTGCTAAATAACTGTGTATCCTTTGCAGCGGCTTAAAAATTAACTCAACTATACGCTGGACCTGTCTGACAATGGGAATGATAGGAGTACTCATTGCAGGCTATCATTTCTATAAGCACACCAAAAGCATTGACATCACCTTGCCGGTTAAAGTTAAACCTGGAACAACCGAAGTCAAACCGATTAAACCCATCCAGCAAGTTTTACAAGATACCAAGACCGCAACAAAAGATTGAGGGTGCAGTGGAAAAGTTTTAATGCAGAGCTCGACTCATTTATATTCAAATTTAATTGCACTTTTAGTATTGTTTAAAAAGACAAAGAAATTTAATGCAAAACCAATACAAATGTAGTATTAAAAAATAAACACTTGTTATCAATATGATTGTTTGTTGCTGGGAAAATAAAAAAGCGGGACACACTGATTTGCGGAGACATTTATTATTGTTTCGTTACTGGCAGAGTTGAATGAAGGTCGCACTTGGTGTATTTAATGTCATCAATTAAGTAAGTAATCATATAGGGCTGGAATATTTATTTCCCTGAATGGTCGACAAATGAATGATATCTGTCAGATTTATTGCATTGCTTGGCAGCACTGTTAACAGAGAATATCGATAATTAGAGCCCCAAAAAGTTGCACGCTGTTCATGAATTGTGTTCTGTCGGTCGCATTCGTAGAATTCGACTTAATAAGCGGTCCAAACTGTCATCTGTCAGATTTATCAAATAACCTGGCACCATTTTTTATCTGATAAATAATTACAAATATTTACGTACTATTTTTCTGTCAACAATGAGAGTCCCTATACACATTTTCGTTAAATTGAAGTGATTGAACAAACAACAGTTGGCTGTCAGATTTATAGTAAAAGTGGTGAAGATTTGCGCGCTATTTGTCAGCTGATATTTGGCTAGATGATATTTGGTTATATGACCTAACGAAACTGAACGAATCATCGAATTTCTTTGATGCTTTTCATACGAAAGATGCTTGCACAAGGATCAGTAGTACATTCTCGTTCGTCAGATGTCACGAATGGAGCACAACACGTTCGCTTTACCTAACCTTCGCTGCTGCATTTACTTTCGTTAATATATTTCAAAACTTTCGACCAGCAATTTGCAATAAAATCAAATTTGACAGATGGAAAAATGTCGTTTCTTTCGATAATTATTTTCATACTGGATTAAATGTCATTTTTCATCCCTAACGACGCCACAATGGTTCAGAACTTGACTAGAATTTAAGTAAATTCGTAACTGATTCAGGCATGATTCCCTATTCTTAAAGCTTCAGATCTTGGCATGATTTTAGTAAAGTTCGTAACCAGCTTTGGGATGCATTTGAATTAAGCCTATAAATTTTTATACGTCGCTAAAAAGTCGCCCATTTCCATACCAAATTTCTCACACCAAAATTGACTGTCCCCATCACATAGGCCCATTCTCATTCTAAATAAAATTAATTTGCCCGCTAATTTATTGCGCTGTAGGCATTAAAGCAAATTTTAAACAGAACGCCCATCCAATTAAATTGCACGCAATCATTCAGAGACAACACACAAAAAACAACCTCAGAGTGTTAATTAATCAAACAAACTAAATATACACAAATGACATTTGCAACAAAATCAATAAAACATTCCAACAATTAGATAATTCTCTCATTCAATTCATTTCCATTCGAAAGTGGAAAGTTTTCAATTTTTCAATCAAGAGTACGCGACGCTTATCACACACTGTCAACTGTCAGTGTGACAACAAAGAGATTCGCAGCGAATAAAGACAAAACATGTGACATCCAACATAGACAGAAACATTCTCGAAAAATTTCAAAATAAATAATTCAGCACACACAAACATTACGTAACGTTTCAATTTTTAATTCAAAAACTCATTTGACACTCGAAGTGACGCAGAGCCATCGAAACCGAAAACACAAAGCCATTATAGAAATGAAGATGTTAGCACGCTGCCAAACAAAACGAACAGCATTCCATTTGTTGTGATGTTTTTTTTTTTTGACAAGTTGTGACAAATGTAAATACAAATGCCACAAATTAATCTGATGTAAGGAGGATCGTTCATTGCACATGAGAATCGCTTGGTCTTTCAATAGTATATCGACAAGGTGCAAGGCAAAGGCGCACATGAGCTCTCTAAGCAGATAGATCAATTGAACGGCGGACATCGCAAGATGGATCCCGTGAGGGGTAGGAGGATTACTGCTGTCTGTGAGCTTGTTACGAAATTAATTGTTTGCAATGATAAGTACACAGAGTCATATGACTGGACAAACCGTTTTTGATTGGGAGAGCTTGACTTTGAAGTGTTCTGCTCTGAATGTAGTTGGCAGAGTCAGCAATTTCGCGATGAGCGTGTTATAGCTGCTGCATGTAATTATTATTGTGTAAAGTACACTCCTTGACAGTGCTTCGGTTTGAAGTGCTATGTAAGTTGGCGGGTATGTGACATTTGTGTACAATTACTGAAATTAGAGACATACAAGGTCTGGCTGAGTGGTTAAATAGAGTCGGTCGTCGACCTAAGCCCTCAGTAGAGAGGCATGTTTGTGAAGTACGGGTATGTGTTAACTTTGTTTACATCATCTGTCATATGAGTGATAGATTTTGCGTGGGAAAAAAAATGGAGAAAAGAGGTATAAAAGATTCAATGAAGTTCGAAAGGTGTCTGTAGGCAATATGTTGAAATCAGACTCCATGCTGGTTGGGTTGCTCTTCGAATACCGTAAAAAACTGACAGCTTGTTGACAGATTAAAGAGATGTCCCACAATCACAACGTTCATAAAAACATTTATACATGATGGCGAGACTAAGTATAGCATTACATGAATTGGAAGTCAACATAAGGAGGAGTGCAGTAAGGCAATTGTTTAAAGCGATATAAAGAAGTTGAGAGGAATGCGGCGTCAAAATTGCTGCTAATTGACAGCCGATGGCATAAGAAATTGTACACGTCAACATTTTATATGGAAGTTAACCTTAAAGAAAAGAAAACTGAGGCATACTTATAACACTGCCATTCCCACATGTCATTCATGATATTTTGATATTTTTATAGCACCACGCACTTTTTATAGCAAATTTTTCTTTTTAATTCGAACGTCTACAAAGTTAGAAAAAAATAACGCAGATGTGTTCGCAATTTAAATCACTGAAGTATGGCGAAATTACCACAAACTTTGAAAATTTTCGAAAACTCAGCCTGAACATGTTCGAATTTAAGATAATGCAACTCTGGTGCATTTTAACGGGAAATGTATTGAGACAAAATTAAAGATGGTATGATTTTCTACATGTTATGCTATTCATTTTTCTATGCGACGGTAAGCAAAGTTCGTGACAGCGCAGTGAGAATTTGGAAATTTTCAAGAAAAATCAATTTGTTGTAGTTTTTATTTCGGTTTCAACTTTTTATTTCGAACTAGAGCAAACTGATGTGCGGCAAGCAAATGGAAGATGAAATAGTTTGCTGTACCCAATTGTTTTTATTTAATATTCGGACATAAGCCGTGGAGTGTTGTCCGCGATTTAACAATTTCGAATATGAATCCGTTCTTTTTTAGAAATAGGAGCGTTTTTGAAACCTGCTCGGTTGTGTGAGCTGAATGAGACTTTGACACACGAAAGTATTCGAAAATGTTCGAAATTTTCAGCCAAACATGTTCGAAATTGAAATTTTGTTAAATTACTTCACTAAATGTAAAGTCGATCGAATATTATAAATCGATCCAACAGGATTTCTCTAAATTCGAATTTATTTCGAAGCTGAAGCATCTTTGATAACATTTTTATACAATAGAAAGCACTCAGAACTTCATAAAATTTGCATAGCTTCAAATACACATAACTAAATTGAATACACTTGCAAAAACATCGAGTGCGCTTCCTGCTAGAATTATTTTTATGACACGACTCCCACCAGTCAATCAGTGTGTGTGTTATAGTAATGGGATAATTATGCGTTGCCAAATCACTATCAGATGATATTAATTACTCCACACAATTTACAATTGATCTCGAGCTGTTATTTGTTTTCGCTGTTCGAATTAGCAGTGCGTCATGGGGTCTCCTGTGGTGTGCCGCAGTCGAACAGCAACACCAGCAATGGGTCGTTGTAGTCTTTATCGCTGTCGGCTGCGTACATCAATTACTTTGATAAATTCCCAATCCGACAATCAGAATGCCAGCTGACTGTTAATTGTTCACTACTTCACCACGTCGACTAGGCAGTTAGCCAGCAGTGCAAAACACCATACGAGTATATAACAATATGAGTAAATGAAGATACAGATACATATTTATATGCCACAACAAAGTGTTTTGTCATTTTGTGTGTGCGCCAACAATGAGCCATCATTGCTCCTGGTATATTGGTTGCGACGTGGCGTCAAGGCAAAGTCCCGCATCCATTGTGCGACTACAAAAGCGAAAAGAAACTCGCCGAAACGACAATTAACAATACGACTGTATCTAGATGCGCTCTCTGATGGGTGCACACATTTATTGCTTCCTTAGTGCCACTGCTGGTGCTGGGTGCTGACTTAAAGCTGTGACGACGTTCGCTTGCGTTGCATTCAGTGGCAGTCTCCTATTGCGTAGAAAATAGGTGACTTTCTTGTCGAATTAATAACATAGCAGCTGATGGTGAGCATGCGATAAGATTTATAAAAAAAAAGCGCGCCACTTTAAAGAAGGAAACGAGGTTGTTTGGCACACATTTATTTATTTATACACGGCTGCATGGCGTGGACGTGAATTTGCGTAAACAATTGGGGTGCGTATTTGTTGCGTTGTTTACTCGCATATTTAAATGTTTATCAAAGTGATTCAAGTCGTGTCGTCTTCGTCATCGTTCGTCAAAAAATAAAATAGAAGTGAACTCATTGAATGTTAACCGCCCTTTCAAGGTGCAATTGCTCCACGGAAGTTTGAGATTAAACAAAGCAGGGAGCAACAAAACAAGCTTGAAGGTGGTATGTAAGTTGTTTTGGATAAGACAACCGATATAGAAAGCAAGTAGTAAGGGGTGATTGCTTGCGAATGCGAACTGGTTGAATCAGCTGAAAGATTTAGAACTTGTTTTAAAAAAAAGAAGTATAGTGAGGGGGAGAGAGAGAGCGAGCTGGACAGGAAAGGAGAGAATAAGCAAAATAACGAATAGCTAGTAATTCCAATCAAAGCAGAGCTGGGCTTTAGAAACTTGTACTTGTATAACACAAACCAATATGCGGAACAGAAAAAGAGAGAATAAGCAAAATAACGAGTAACTAGTAATTCCAACCTGAGCTAAGGTGGACTTTAGCGACTTGTACTTGTATAACACAAACCAATATGCTGGACAGATAAGGAGAGAAGAAGCAAAATAACGAGTAAGGAGTAATTCCAATCTGAGCTAAGTTGGGCTTTAGCTACTTGTACTTGCATAACACAAAAGAATATGCTGGGCAGAAAATCAGAGAATTATCAAAATAAGGAGTAACGAGTAATTCTAACGTTAGCTCAAGTGGGCCTTTCCACCTTGTACTGATAAAAAAAAGGTGAAAAAATTACAAAGGTAAAAAGAGAGAAAAGAAAAGTAACGAGTAAGTTCGTTCTCGGCTGAATAAGAGATTTCCGATTTCTATTGCCGGTTGCATGTAAAAATTGTATAAGTAACATGGGAGGACGGTAATTATGTGGAAAAAGTAACGAGCAGCCTCGATTTTGGTTCAGGTAGAATTTGCCGGCGTACACTGATTAAACATTAAATTGTATGGAAACAAGTAAGGAAAGACATTATTTTCAAAATTCGAATTCTGCTCATGGCTCAAATATAATTTACGGGTTTGTACAGAAAAACCTGTTTAATGTAAAATTTGTACAGGTAGCAAGGAATGAGCCGGACTATTTTCCAAAAGTATCGAGTGATTTCGCCGTAAGCTGATGTATAATTACAGATCTGTATTGATAAACCTGTTGAATGTAAGAATAGTAAAGAAAACATGAAGGAAATGGAATATTTTTTCTTTAAAGTAACGAGTAAAACTAACGAGTACCTTTAAAAGTTGTCAAAAGTCGACTAACCACAATTATGTATACGTCTCTTTTACATTTGTGGAGCTTTAGAAAGTAAGAGTTAGTCAAACGTCAAACTTGTGTGTGCTGTCTGAATTTTCGTACCTAGCTAACAGACTTGTGAAATTCCGTTAAATAATTTCAATAAATAAGGGGGCCCTAGTAAATTTGTACCAAGTAGGCCTGTGGTCGAAACGCCACTTCCGTGAACGAGCTATACGTTCACGGAATTAGGTTGATTGTAGATGTGAAACAAAACCAAATGTTGTCACGTAATCCTCGTTGACGGACGACGCGATTCGACCCCTGATTAATACGACTCTGTAACGTTGTGAGTAGAAAAATGCGAATTATATGCGACAGCTAGTGGCGAACTGTGCTCTCTCATCAATCTGTGGCACTCCTCGTGATGTAATCTTCCCTGCGTAAACATATCTGCATCATTTAAAACCATTCGATGGACACAATCGACCCAACTGGTGGTCTAAGTGAAGCGGTGACAACAAGAGCAACTCGTAGCGGAATTAACTAGTTTTAGCAAAACACCGCCTACACCTATTAACACGATCAATAAGAGTAACACCATCCGTTTCCACTTGAAACCGACTGTGTACAAGACTTAGGAACCCTTGAATTCACAACCAAAAGATCAGAGATTCAACGCTTCTAATCGAATTAACCGACACCACATCCAATGAAATGGAAAACAAATTTATTACACACGCTAATTCAATTAAAACCGCCGACTAAGCTCCGGCACCACCCTCAACCCCACTCCAAGCCGACTGTTTACTCGGCCAAATTTAGCGCATATTACACAGAACGGCAAAAATAGAAATCAGCAAATGCCACCTTTGGCATGTAGAAGCAAATTTCTCTGTCGACAAAACAGAGACAACAACAAAAAAAACCCCACTTGCAGGTGCTATTCATCAGAATCACATCACCACATCTGGCGGTGCTTTTTTATTTTCTTCCTTTCTATTCAATAAAATCAAACTGAATGTTTGCAGATTGACACATTGCCAGGGGCATAGAACCGAGAAAGCAGTCGCATGTTTCGATCTCATGACAGCAGTCAATTGTGTGCACTACACTAACATGAATAGAAAGAAAATCCGTTGCAGCTATACGCCTTTCTTTTCGGGGCGGCCATTTTGGTTGGCAAATTGAATTCGCAACCCCCTTCATGCGACTTCCTGTTTCGTCCACCCACTTCCTAACAGAACGATTCGTGTCGCTGTTTGGTGACACTTTAAAGTCGACGTGTGGCATTTGGTGGTGCCAACTCGTCTGACAGTGGCTGACGCTGTTCCCCCACCTCACGGTGTATCTGCAAGTATGACATCAATCAATCTGGGAATGGTTCATTTTATACACGGTTGCCTTGAACGGACCGAGTGAAACTGGTGTCGCTGCCAATTACAGGTAATATGCTTGGCCAGTGTTTTGCCCAAAAAAAAACCAACCAAGTGAAAGGAAAACTTTTTTTTTTTGTTTGATTTACAAAGAAAATGGGATTTCCTTTTCTATAAACGACCATTGTCAACAGTGTTTCTGCTGCGAATATGTAGTTTGTTCGTTATCAATGCATGAGTACATGTACTTTCAAAGCAGCTACAGGGTGGCGCACGAATCGTGCTACAAAAATAAAACGTAATAACTTTTTTTCTGTGTGAGTAATCGGCTTATTTTTTTTTTATTTTGTAGGTTACTATTTAGATTTATAAAAATGGATGCTTGGGATACGGAGAAAAGAATTTGGATAGTGCAACGGTACCATGCTTTGCAGTCCGTCATTTCCGTCCAAAGGGAATTTAGGCGGGAGTTTGGCGGTAATCCCCCGAGTAGATGGACCATTATGAGGTTTGTAAACATGTTTGCCGAATCTGGAAGCATCGCACGAAGGCCGTACCATCGAGATGCCAATGTTCGGGCTCAGGATACAATCGCAGCAGTAGCATCTGCAATACAGGCCAATCCGATCGTTTCGACCCGAAACTTATCGGGGCAAATTGGAGTTAGTAGACGGTCATTACAACGGATACTTCATGACGATTTAAACTTGTTTCCGTACAAAGTCCAAATTACTAGCAAGTTAAACCCTCAGGATTTGCCTGTTCGCCTGGAATTTTGCCAAAAAATGATATCAATGGCCGAAGAAGACAACACATTGATTAATTGTTTGTTCATGTCTGATGAGGCCCATTTTGATCTTAACGGCAATGTAAACAAGCAAAATTGCCGTATATGGAAAGAGTCTAATCCAAAAATGCTCCATGAGACGGACCTGCACCCAGAACGAGTCACTGTGTGGTGCGCAGTTTCATCAAGGTGTATTGTCGGGCCGTACTTCTTTGAAGAAAACGGTGTAACCGTTACTGTCAATGGGGACCGTTATTTAAAGATGTTGAAGGAGTTTTTTTACCCAGAACTGCGCCGAAGACGTATACCATTCAACAGCGTTTGGTTTCAGCAAGATGGAGCAACTGAACATATAGCCAGACCAGTTATGGCGGAGCTAAACAAAAAATTCGCAAACAAATTAATTTCTAGGACTCCACTCTTCGCTGGCCCCCAAGGTCACCTGACCTGATTGCACCAGACTTCTTTTTATGGGGTTATGTCAAGCAAGAGGTGTATAAAACGAAGCCCAGGAATTTAACTGTATTAAAGCAGTCCATAACGACAATAATTGAGGCGATCCCAACTTCAACTCTTCAGGCCGCAATGAATAGTTTTTTGATCAGGTGCCGCATATGTGTGGGAGAGCGTGGAGGTCATTTGCGATCTATAATCTTTAAAAACAACTAACTATTTAAAATAAAATTTAATTGTCAAACCAATAAAAAAAAAATAAATGAAATTCATCGATTAAAAAAAAAATTTATTTGAATTTCTTATTGTAGCACAATTGGTGCGCCACCCTGTATTAGAGTATGTACAGGGTTTAGGACGATTGGCACAAAGTGTTTTCGAGTGCATATCTGATCCGGGGGAAAAGTTGTATACATTGTTTGTGTTTGAGGAAATTATCTTTAGGAGGTTCTGCAGCATCTGGGACATTGGGAGGATTATGGAAAGCGCTTTATGCTGACGAAGGCGATATTTTTATTTTTGGATTCTGAGATTAAAATGTCAAGTGAGCTTGGGAGTTCTGAAGGCGGTATTTTTTCTCATTATTAATTGGGAAATATTTACATTTGGTTGGTGGGAAAGGATTATATTGAACCGCTCTTGATGAGTGGCCCTTATTTGTTAACGTTTACCGAAGCAAATAACTCATTTTGAAAGTAGTCGCGATGGGAAAACAAATTTGTCGAGATCGAGATCAGATTTAAGTTATTATTATTATTAAGGCTTTATTGACAGATTAATAAATTAAACTGCTAATAGGTATAAGCACTAGCTACCAGGGCTTTCGGCTAAATTTTAACAGGATTTGTGGTAACTTAATATTAAATGTTGTTTAGCTAAATACCGGGGGCATTGCGATGACCACTATAATGGACGTTGAAGGTGCCTTCGATAAGATATGCTTTGAAAGTCTGAAACAAGCCTTGGAAAAACGTAGGGTTCACCCACTGGTGGTAAGATGGGTGGACAATATTTTGAACACAAGAGCGATTAATATTCAGACGGGAACCTCAAAACTCAGAGGAAGGATTAGCAGAGGTTGCCCACAAGGAGGTGTTTTCTCACCTACACTGTGGAATATCACTGTGGACTCTCTTCTCGACAGACTTGAGGCGACGGGCATTCACACAGTGGGATAGCAATAATGGCCAGAGGTAAGTTCATGGACGTCACCGCAGATATCATGAGGAACGCACTCAGAGTGGTTGAGCGGTGGTGTCTGGAACAAGGGCTCTTCATTAATGCGGGGAAAACAGATCTACTAGTCTTCACTAGGAAGAGGGAAAATCTGGCATTTCGGCCCTTAACGCTTTTCGGATCGGAACTTACAATGACTAAGAAGGTTAAGTATCTGGGAGTCTATCTAGATACTGGACTGACTTGGAACTACCATGTTGAGGAGAAGGTCCGGAAGGCAAAAAGGGTACTACATCAGTGCAAACGTGTATGTGGACAGAGGTGGGGACTCTCGCCTAGGTCAGCATTCTGGATGTATACGATGATAACTAGACCCATTATCACGTACGCCTCGGTTATATGGTGGGCGAAAGCCTCTCAGAAAACCGTCAGGAAGCACCTGGATAGGGTTCAACGTTTAGCATGTATGGGAATTACAGGTGCAATACGTACAACCCCAACATGCGCATTGGAGGTTCATCATGGGGATATTACCGCTGGACTTATTTATTAAGAAAACAGCGGCCCAAACGGCACTTCGTTTGCATCGAGATGCGAAATGGCACAATCGTGGTACGATCTATGGACATAGGAAGATCCTGGAACTTGTCAAAAATGAGATTAGGGAGCTGAACATGCCTATGGATCGAATAACAAGGTTGCGTATTATGGAAAGAACTCACAAAACTCGTATTGAGAACGGATTACTTCCAGAAAAAGGAAATGGTGAAATAGTGATTTTCACGGATGGATCCATGATGGATGGCGGAGCGGGGGCCGGTTTCTATTCAGAAGAGCTGGAACTTGCCCGCAACATTAACCTCGGGAAATACACTTCAGTATACCAGGCTGAGATGATTGCCTTGCTTCATGCGTTGGACTACTTGCTTGAGTGTCAGGTGGAAGGAAGAAATATCCTTATAGCACTGGACAATCAGGCGGTGGTCAGATGAATGGAACAAACAAACATCACAACATCATTGGCACTGGAATGTGTACTTAAGTTCATCTAAAAATGACGTAACACCGACTTGGGTACGGGGACACATAGGGATCGAAGGCAATGAAAAGGCGGACTCCCTTGCAAAACAGGGGTCAACTGAAAAGTTGCTGGGACCAGAACCATTCGCTTCAATTGGCAGAGGAATGGTAGAACAGCTGATTCACAAATGGATCACGGCAGAACACCTGAGAAGGTGGTCAACCGTGGAACAATGTAGACAAGCTAAAATGGCAATAAATTGGCCGACCTGCTCCACTCAAAGATGGGTTCTAAGTATGAGTCGAGGAACATTGAAATGGGTGGTGGCTTTGTCTACAGGACATGGTAATTTCGGGTATCACTTAAGGAAAATGGGCCTTATAGAGGATGATACCTGTAGACTATGCCTGGAGGAATCTGAGACAGCGGCACATATACTGTGTCAATGTCCAGCGTTGGCTGGCAGAAGAATGAGGATCTTGGGACATCATTGGGTCGAGACCCAATCGATGAAACAGATCTCCCATAAACAGATGCTAGCGTTAACACTACGAATTAAGCCCAGAGAAGAACTGTGGAGGAATCCAGAGAGTCGCTCTGAGTAAGATTTACAGTGGTGGAGAGACGATAAGAGACCCGACAATGGTGGTCTGATTCGAATATCTCTCGAAATCTCAAGTCATCTGTTATGATGAACCCTTGGAGCTAATACGAGTATGTTGCGGAACAAGTCTTTGCTGTCATCCATTGATCGGACGAATATGTAGGTGTAATTATTGAATTGCTGCAATTTAAGATCGTTGTAACTAAGGGACGTTTCCTTCTCTGTAGATCTTCAAAATCTTCATCGATCTTTACGTCACAACGAAAGATTTCTCCAGATTAATCAGGAGCCTTTGAGCTTAAATAAAACAAGAATAAAGTAAAAGCGGGCTAGGAAAAAGTTTACGGAACTACTAGCAACAAAATTATGAGCAACTTTCTGTTGTCGTTTATTTTTAAGACCCGAAATTGTTGCTATTAGAATAAAAATAAAGTAGGTTACAAGCCACGTACATTTTTGAAGTTAAAACAAACAAGTAAAAGTGTTATCAGCGGCCTGGCCGATGCTTTGATACCCTCCACTGCACACAAGTCATGCAAAACTGGTTTTGTATGGGAGGTACCAGAACTACTTGACCGACATAGCCCATTTTTAGTAACAACTTGACGACAATAAAAAGAAGCCCATTCACAAAATTTCACTTGCCAAAGTGGATTATTTTGGACGCTATCGTGTTTTCAACCGACAGAGAGACACATGGGTCTAATATTGATTTTGTATGGGAGGTACCCGAACTACTTGACCGACATAGCCCATTTTCAATACCAACTTGACGACGATAAAAATAAGTCATTTCACCAAACTTCATTCGCCTATGTCAATTCCTTTGGGCGCTATCGTGCTTTCAACAGACAGACAGACGGACATTGCCAAATCGATTCAGAATGTGATCCTGATTCAGATATATATATATAACTTTATGAGGTCTCCGGTGACTCCTTCTTGGCGTTACAAATGTAATGACAAAGTGAATATACCGTCCTGAGGAGGGTATAAAAAGTAGTTGAAGTCTAGGCTTAGCCTCTTACAATTGTCGGTTTGTAAAAGGTCGACAGCGTTTTAATACACACTTCCAATGTTAGCAATACTTTAGTTGCCAGCAACGCATCGCCTAATCAGCGCTAGTTGCCGGCGTAATTGGCAAGTTAAGTTTTCCTACATTGGGGGCAGCTGCTTTAGATGACTCCTTAGCCAACTAAGCTAAGTTTGTGGTACCGACAGCATCAAAAACTAGCAGTTATTTCTTAGGGTGCACGCAATTAGTTGCCGGTAATTTTTTTTATTTACAGCCTTAGTCGTTTACAAAAGTGTAGTGTGAGGTGGAAATAGTTATTAACAAGATAATCACATTTTCGCGAAAATTTCGTTAACCAAAAGTTGCTCTGTTTGAATTTTAGCTAGTGGGTGCTTATATGCACAGCACTTTTCTTATCCAGCAACAACAAATTGACTAGTGGACATTAGAGCGACTAACACAGAGCTTAACACTAAATATTTATTTGGCAGGCACTCGATGGGTCTGTAACTTGGTCACACTTCGCTTAAGGTAAATGAATACGGTTTGTCCGCCAAAGCCTTCTGTGCAACAACCATTCTCTTTCGGGTTCGAAATTATAGAAATATTGCGACTAAACAAGAAAAAGAAAACGACTCAAGACCCCGACAAAAGCCTTTTAAGCATCCTGCATTGAGGTTGCCAATCCCTCAACTGTATTTAACAATTCATGTCCTAGTACTTATTGCTCAAGTGGTAGGCGATTGGGCAATTCCTGTACTTTTCTGACGGACGAACTAGAGAGATAGGCTTGTCAGATTGTCAGCTAATCACATAATTTTTGGGAGCACACTGCTTAATTGCAGAGGCAATCTCTTCATCTTTCAGACTCGGTAACCTTTGCAATTCCTCTCCACTGTGGACCTAATATCAAAGAATCTAAGTAGCTGTGTCAAGACTAGGTCAAGCCGGTTATGGTATCAAACCAGATCGACTGTGTTCTACAGATGATCTAACCAGGCGGGCTCATCTATCTACCCACCAACCTAGTTCAAAGTTCACTGGGCTTTGGATTCTGATAGAAATAACACTGACTCACATTTACCATTAGTCAGAGTCAACAAATAAAATTGTCATGTTTCAGTGATGACAGTTCTTGTCTCGGCAAATAAGCCGGCACCTTGCAATTAACACCTCAGTCTGGTTCTAAGAAAGCTGTGACACAATAAGCGCATTGTTTTTTTTAAAAAAGTTGTGCGTATTCCAAAAACAATCCACGTCTATAGATGCTTACACTGTGCCTAAGCCCCACGAAACCCGCCGCTACTCAAATAGAAATCGAAATCTTTTCAAATCCCACCCGTATCTCATCACTCAGTTGATCTTATCTTGCTTAATTCCAGAATTTAAATACGCAGCAACGAAGAAAAAATAAATTCACAACCCAAAGTAGGTGTAGCTGGGGAAACAAAACAAACAGCACCTTGTCTTCTCTTCACCAGTAACACATATTTTGATGATGTCACTTGCGGATGCGCTGCCAGAACCAGCTTCATTAATTTTTGCTCTGTCCTCCCTTTCATACATTTTGTTTTGCGTTCTTATGTTTTGAACAACATTAAAAAAAGAAAAATATTTCGCAACTTATTGCATTCTTATTGAGTTTTTTCTCATGATGCATTTTTCTTTAGGTCACGTACTCAGCAACAATAAATAATGTGTCTGGGGGGGGAAATAATGAATTGCTATCTTTTCTTTTTTTTTTTTTTAAATTAACAACTTCAATCAAATATTTATTTAGTTTTGCTCCAAAGTCTGGGCAATTTGTTTTCTATTTAGCAAGGACGTCAATTTATTCTTTGCAAAATGTCAAGCAATCACTCAAACATGAAAAGTTGCATGAACAGTTTTATCTTATCTAGAGAGTTTGCAAAAACGCTTACGAAAGTAAATTGTTTTTAGTGTTTTTTTTTTGCGGTTTCTTTTCGTGTATACAGAATTTCAGATAAGTGCGCTGGCAAAGACGGTAGTCAGTGCGGTTTTATGTTTTAATTTTCACTTTTTAATTAGATTACACTAAAAGTGAGAAATTGTGTTTGCCTTTGACAGCGAGCGGACTTGAGGGTGGGGGATGTTGGTGGCATTCACCATTTTGTGGGTGATTTAGCCAACAAATATTTTGGTCATCTTGCAGCGCATCTGTCAATAAATTCCTACCTGGCCGATACATTTTTAATTAATAGTAAACACGAAAATGTAAATTAATACACATATGAACATTTAGCAGAACGAATTAAAGAGGTTGACACAAAGTTGGCAAAACGAACTATCGTGCTCGGTCGCTACATATATGAGTATTTTTGGCCCAAGGTTGAACCGACTTTTGTGATTTTTTTTTATATATTGCGTCTTAAAACTTTGTGTACGCATTCGTGTTTTACAGCTAAACAAACAAAGGGCTTTACCAATAAAGATTTTAAGTTCTCAAATTGAATTTAAATAATTCACAATTTTCCATTCGAATTTCGCAATTGTGAGCTTGCGTAAATTTCGAGACTTAAATTTATTATTAGAAAGTGTCTTTTATTAGCGACTTGACAACTTCAAACTTTCAGTGTGAACGCACCCTTAAACCGATTACCGAACTGTCAATGTCAAAATGTTCAGTAAAATCAACATTGTCTTCATGGCGAGGTGCACCTATTTTTTTTTTTAAATGGGAATGAAAACAGACCCGAGCGAAAATTCCTTTATGGGTAAACTAGCTGACCCGTGGTCGCCTTGCTTCGCCAGCGCATTTTAATTTAAATCACAATTGAGTGTGACTCCCTCTCTATCAATCTCATGCGCCACATTCGGTCTACTCGACTACTTTACTCATATGTCACATCATATACTCATATATTCTCCAGTTCAAAATAAAATTGAGAACAAAAACAAAAAGCACAAAAGATGCATAAAGGAAATAAAGAAGAAGCACACAGCGACAGCACAAAAGGTACAGAGAGAGAAACAGATTTTGTCGCACACACACGCAAAATATCCTCCACTCAACGGTGGAAAAATCCAACGATCTAGCTTCAATCGAACATTTTACTTTTTTGAATTGTATAAAATTTATAGTTTATTGTTTATTGTTCAGGATAACGTACAAAGATAATTTATATCTTAAAATCTTTGTACGTAATTGAACTTTATTTAAAAAAAAAATCCTATTTCGTTTGGATGAGTCATTCCACAGGTAGGAGCTAGAAGGCATTCGAGAATAACAACTTTTCTTAGATATCAGCTTAGATCTCCGCTTCCGGGCAGCGGACAATAATAAAACATATCTATCTTTTAATCTCGACAATTTTCAATGCAACTGTGAAAACCGGAGTCAATTTCGTGCAGTACTTTTTTAATCTATTCCGAGCAAACACCTTACGGCCGGAAAAAAATTTACAGTTTTGTTAAAGTAAGGATGATTCACTCCATGGAAAACAGGTTCTAATCTTAGATGACTCATTTTTGAAAGAGTAACCATGGTAACATTGCGGCGACAAATTTAATGTGACAAAAATGATTAAGTCCCCATTTTATATGGGGAATCCCTAACTTTATTTTACCAGTCTTAATGGCGACATATACCGACGATTTTTGATTTGTGCACATCTATGGCACAGTACCTTACGAATGATATAAGTTTTATTCTCCTCATTTCATAATAAATACTTAAAAAGTGTACCGAAACTTTTGATGTTCACGTATTAATATGATGAAGATTAAAATTTACTACTCGCAACTTTAAGTATCGTTTGCTAATACAACTCTTAACGATTTTATTTCTACTTAAATACTTATAGGCTACTTTTCCAAGGGCATAAATTGTCACATAAGAGTTTATGTGGCACTTGAATTCGCAAACGGCCCTAAGAGCGTTACCGACAATTTTCGACCGTAATTATCGTCCCAGTAGACAAGCAATTCATAGTCTAGTGAACAAATTTGAGTCAGAATATTACATAATAAATATATATAATTATTTTGATGTTGCCGTGCCAATGAGACTGCGTTGTGAGCGAAGTGTGGAGAATATTCCTGCCGTCCGTCGCAAACGAGCCAAATCAGGGGTCAGATTCTGTAAGGCGAAACGATCAAACGTTTTTGTGCGCACAAATGATTTGCCATATGTTGCCGCCGAGATCGTGTGATTTAACGCCTCTAGACCTTTTTATTATAGGGCTACATTAAATCATTGGTCGATGCCAACAAGCCGGCGACGTTAAAGGAGCTCAGGGCCGATATTTGGTCGTTGTTACGAGCACAGAAAGCAACTCGAAGAATGAGAACAGTCGCTTTCCGATGAATTTTTGAAGGCAATTTGGTTAGATAAACCTTTAATAAACAATTAATACTTCCGGCTGACACTTCAACTACTTGAGAGTAGTAAGTAGTAGTAACCGTAGAAATAACTAATTTTACTCTCGACTTTAAATTTACGGAAGCTCACAATTGTGAAATTTGTATATAGCTATTTTGAACTACTAAAATTAAAAGTCGAAACTAAAAATGTTTTTCAGTGAGGCGCAATCGCCGACAATATTCTTTTTCTTTAGCATCAAATCCCTAACATATATGGAGTTGTTTTGTAGTAGTTCACAATAAGCTCGAAAATTGTTAAAGCTCTGCAAAAGATTAAAATTGCTCATGGAAGTGAGCTTTTACTCCCAAAATGCTTTTCTATTTGATATTTCGAATGAGATCATCAGTTAGCGACCACAAGATCGGATTTAGGCGCACTGTGGCCTATTCACGGTCACTTGTTGACTAAAAAATCATTCACTTTCGGTAGTCATCGAAAACTTACTTATATACTTGGGTGGCGCTACAGTCCGGGGTGGACCAGGGCTTCAGCCAAAACAGTGACCATCACACGTGGTAGTTCACAGTAGCTAATCAAATTTCATATAGGAAATATATCTCCATGGATCATAAGTTCATAAGTTTGAGGACATAATATGAATATTTGTGTAGCGCGTGTCTCAGGGGAAAGTGTGTTGTGCTACTACTCGATAATTGAGCACATCGAATTTTTGTAGCTACGATATATGTGGGAGCAACCACAGCAACAGTAATGACAGTGGGAAGAGAACCTATGCACGTTGAGACAAATGTTGATACAGGGGCGCATATTTTGCTCAACCCATCACAAATCCATTCCAAAATTTAAGAAACCTTAAGTATAACTTAAAATAACATAATGGTTGAAGTCGTTGTCAGGCAGGGATGTACCCTGAGTGTAAACAATTTTTTCGATTTAAATAAATAAATTTAATCTTGTCATGTGCTAAATTTTGGTCACTAGCTCTGTTTCTGGATTAATGTAGAAAGCTAGCTGACAGCTTAATATATTTATGAAAGCATGCTTTTTGTTTTCTTTTATTGTTTTTAGAATATTGTAAGTAATAATAAGTTAAAGGCAATAAAGGCAGAAAAAATCCTCTTTCTACAAAAACGATCCCCTACTGTCCCTCGCACCAGCAGTGGACAAATTAAATCTATTGCTAGTACCTCCCGCAGGTCATCATCATTCCCAAATATTGCTTGTAACAATAATGATAAAGACATAAAGAAAAAGAGAAAAGACTCAGAATTAATTGTTGTTGTAACCAACGCTAATAGCCTAATTGATGGTGATGTTGTTGGTGTTACTGCTGTTGATGCTCCGAATGAGGTTATTGCTGTTGCCCATGATTCAACTCTTACTGCTGACACTGCGGCTGCTGCTGTTGGTTTGGAGAGCGCTTTTGGTAACGTTAGTAGTGCAAGTAATAATAACGTAGAAGACTCAGAGAAAGGTAAATGTCCAGACGCTGTTGTTGTTGCACTCAATACCAAAAACCTCAATAATGCTGTCGCGGCTGATGTTACTGCTTGTCATGATGCTGCCGTGGAGGTCGTCACCAATACTACTGCTGTTGTTGTTGGTACTGAGAGTGCAGTTGGTATGGAAAACATTGTTAGTAATGCGAATACTTTTGATAATGTAACTCCGTCGGTCTCACATATGAGTGTGACGGACGGGACAGCTGTTTTGACTGAATCTAAAAGCAAAACTATAATTCCAAGATCCAATGTTATGGCCTTAAAATAGCGAAGAGACTTAAATGGTTCCATATTGGAAGTTTTCACAACTCTACCGCAACGGATGATATTGTCAACTATATATCGAATAATCTTGATTTACAACCAGGTGAAATTCAATGCTATAAGCTTCTTAAACACCAGGAACCCGATAGTAACTTGAAATTCATTAATTTTAAAATCGGCGTCTCTGTGGAAAGTGCTAAGAAAATCTACGTTGATTCTTTTTGGCCTACTGGGGTAAAAATACGTCCTTTTGTGTTCAAGCCAAAAAACTTGCTGGGCTAGAGGGATCTCTGTTACCCTCTAGTTATTCTCATCAAACAATTCTTCAAAACAATCAGCCTAATCAACATCATAATTATTCATCGCTCAGGGTATACTTTCATAATGCAAGTGGCATTCGGACGAAAATATCTCAACTGTTTAACAACTCGAGTCACATTGATTACGATTTAATCATTATCGTCGAAACCTGGTTATACCCTGATATATCTTCGTCTGAACTTTTTGATTCTCGGCATTTCGTCGTATATCGACGCGACAGATGTAACTCTATCTCTGAACGTGGAGGGGGAATACTGATTGCCGTTAGTACAAAGCTATGCTGTATGGAAGTTGCATTACCTAACGTGGACGTTGAGCAATTATGTATTTCTATAAACTTATTTTCTACACATAATGTTTCTTTATTTTTTATCATAAGCTATATTCCACCTAGAAGTATTTTTGAAGTTTATGAAAAACATTTTCTGAATATCGATGCTATTAATAATACTTGCTCTGAGTTCGATACTGTATGTTGTTTTGGAGATTTTAACTTGCCAAATATTATATGGATCTGGTCAATTAGTGATAATATGTTGTTAGCTTCCAACATGATTAAAGATTTTGAATACTATTTCATAGATTCTCTTCATTCACTCAACCTGAACCAAATAAATAGAATTCCAAATGCTTTAAATAAAATATTAGATCTTATCTTTGTATGTAGTGAGTATCTTAATTGTAAAGTCTCGACAGTTCCTTTTTCACTATTAAATAAGTCTATTCACCACAAAGAATTATTTGCTGAAATTGAATTATATATTTTCTCGTCTAACGAATCTAAAAAAGGTTTTAAATCTTATAACTTTAAGAAGGCTAACTTCATTGAACTAAACAGTTTTCTTGAGTCTTTCAATTGGTCGCATGAATTTTTTAATTTAAATCTAGAACAAATGTACTTCAGATTCAAATCAATTATATTTGATAGTTTCTTTAAATTTGTTCCTCTTTCTCGAGGGTCAGAATCGAAGAAACTACCAAAGATTCCGTGGTACAATGATCATTTAACAAATCTTAAAAATGTCAAACGTAAAGCTTTTAATAAATATAAGAATACTAATAATGAGTTAGACTATGCAAAATTTAGCAAATTGAGAAAAGATTTTTCTATTCTTAATAAATTCCTCTATAGGTGTTATATTATGAGTATTGAAAGTAATATCAAGTCCAATAGTAGCTCATTTTGGTCATTTGTCAATACTAAGAGAAAGTCTTCTGGATATCCGAAAAATATGTCTTATAAGAACTCAGATGCTTCGAATATTACTTCGATTCTGGATTTATTCGCAGATTTTTTCCAATCCGTTTATTTATATCCAAATAACTTAAACAAATCATATTTCCCCAATATACCAAGTAAGGTTGATATTGGCGCGCTAAGTTTAAGTATTGATGAAGTTCTCGGAGAACTCCAGTCACTGAAGCCTAAAATCAAACCTGGTGCGGATGGTATACCAGCTTTATTTCTAAAGAACTGTGCCAACACACTATGCTTTCCTTTGCTCTGCATTTTCAACAAATCGCTCTCCGAAGGTATCTTTCTTAACGAATGGAAAACTTCATATCTTATTCCAATTCATAAATCTGGCTCCAAGAACTTAATAGAAAATTACAGAGGAATATCTAAACTATCCTCTATTCCCAAATTATTCGAAAGCATTGTGAAATCAAAATTAGAGTTTTTAACCCGTGAATCCATATCCGAGTCACAGCATGGTTTTATCTCTGGGCGCTCTACAACAACAAACATGGCCCTTTTTTCATCGTATGTTATTGAGAATATTGAGGGAAAGAGTCAAATTGATGCAATTTACACCGATTTCAGCAAAGCTTTTGATTCGGTTAATCATTTTAGCTTACTGCGAAAACTCAAATTATTTGGTTTTCACTCTACACTTCTAAGTTGGATCTCATCTTATTTAACAGGTAGATCACAAAAAATTGTAATCAATGATTCTTACTCGCAATCTATTAATTGTATTTCGGGTGTTCCTCAGGGAAGTCATTTGGGTCCCCTTCTGTTCAATATTTTCATAAATGATATAACATCTGCTATAAAATATTCGCATTGTCTTTTATATGCTGACGATCTGAAATTATTCCTTAAGATTAATAGTGTTGATGATTGCCGCCTACTGCAATTAGATATTGATAATATTTCAGAATGGTGTATTTTAAATTGTTTAAAATTAAACATAAAAAAATGTAATGCTATCTCATTCTATAAGATGCATATGCACATAAACTTCGTTTACCAAATTGATTCAGACCCACTCTCTCGTGTAGTAAAAATTAAGGACCTTGGTATAATGCTTGATTCAACTTTGTCTTTTAAAAGTCATATTGACTATATGATTGCACGAGCTAATTTACTAGTTGGTTTCATTAAGAGAAATTGTATTGATTTTTCTGACCCACACGCTTTGCTTTCTTTGTACTTATCTCTAGTTAGATCGTTACTCGAATATGCGGATATTATCTGGAACCCTACCTTGAAGACCTTTTCTGAACGTATTGAAAAAGTCCAAAGACGTTTTTCAAAGTTTATATTTTATAAAATGAAATGGGCTTTCATTCCGGAATATAAGGCGCGTTGTTTATTTCTGGGAATTAAATCACTGGAATCTAGAAGATGTATGCATGGTATAACGTTCGTGAGGGATATTTTGAATTATCATGTTAGATGCCCTTCCCTACTCTCCAAAATACCACTTTATGCACCATCAAGAGTTTTGCGTCCTAAGGATTTGCTATTTGAGCATTACCACAGAACAAACTATGGTAGCAATGAGCCCATCTGTAGATGTATAAGACATTTCAATGAAGTTTGCCAAAATATTGAATTAAGCTGGACAAGAGATTTGTTCAAAGCTATACTTGTTTCAATATTTATATTCTAACGATATTTTTTTCCTTTTATTGTAATTTATTTTCCTATTTGTTTTCTTTTTTTTATTTTTTTTTTTTTTTCTTCTTGTTATTATCTAAAGAATATCTATAATATTATTTCTAAAATCTGTTAGCCTAAGCTTGTAGATAAATAAATAAATAAATAAATAAATAGATCCCACAAAATAAGCGGGGCATTGAATGATATAGACTATAGTCTTCTCCAAGTGGTAAGAAACATTTATAAAAAAGTTTTTTGCAAATCTGTCCAGTTGTTTTCACCCGAACTGGGCACAGACATTGTAGGGGTTCAATGTCTGTACTCAGTTCGGATGAACTTACCACATGTATAGTGTAAGGATATATTTAGTTGTAATTTTTGACAGTGGGTTGGTGTGCGAAACACACTTATCACATCTTAATATTCTGTCGTGAGAAAACTCCTCAACTCAGTCGCTTGGAATCTGCATAAAATAATATGTGCCAAAAATAAGAACCCCCCACAAATGACTTGTTGCCAGAAGAAAGTTCCTGCTATCCTACACAGACCTGTAGCGCCAGACTGTTAATTTACTATCTGTGAATGCCATTCGAGACACAACCCAATATATAATCTTTGCCCAATCAGGGACACAAACGGTTTCATAAATTCATTATATATTTTGTCCACTGCCATGGTGTATGCCTTTCAGATTCGATTGATTATCGTTTTGTTTTTTTATTTTTTGTCTATTTTGTCAATCTGTGATTTTCTTGCTTTTGACATTTTGCAGAGTATACATATATATCATGATAACGAAATATCTCCCACAGGCGATAAAAATATCCGCGTACCTGACGCAATATTTCATAATAACTTGTTTTTCGCGTTACCCCACAATATTACGAGTATGACACTCGTATGTGGCATTCGTATTCTTCGTGTTTGACATCATTAAAAAGGATTGCGAACAATTTACATAATCCTTAGTCAGAAATATACGTACACATATGAACATTCATGCAACTGACCTTGACCAAGTGAAATTTAACCAAATGCGGCGCCATCGAACCGCAGTAGTGCACGTCACCCAAAGCCGACCAACATAACAAAGAAAAAACAGAAACACAGGCGAACTTCATTAAGAGCGGGTAAGCCTAGTCAGCCTTTAGGCAAACGCCTCTCCACCAACAGAATATTGTTTTACTAAAATGTGTTCGTGATTATTATGCGGCGCAGAGTGAGTCAAGCGAAGAGGAAAATCGATTTTCTCACACAACAATTTTCGGCTGGCATTGGGATAGTGTTTTCCATAACAAACAGAACTCGGCAAATGTATGACTCATTGCGGATGTGTGTAGCTGTGCCACAGGAACAGGAAATCAGGAACTTGTCTGGGGGGGACGAAATATATTTAGTCCATTTTACAAATTAAAAACTTGTTCGATGTTGATTAAATCGTTTCAGGGACTTGTGGAGCATTGAATGGATGATTTTTGACAAGCAACAAACAAAGGGCCTTAGTAAATCAAGCGTTGAAACAGACAGCGGGTACGCTTTTGGTGCTACAATCGGAAAGCAGAATAATAGGTCTGAAAACCTACCAAGGCTGCTGATGCGACTTCCACTTCCGTTTTAAAACAGCGTTTATAGATATCAAACATGCCCACTTTACGCATTCGGTCGAACTCGTTAGGTTGCTGAAGATGCTGATTAAGAGCACTTGCCGCGGTCGAAAATAAACCCACCGAGACCTTATATATCTCAAAAACGAATTAAGATGAGGTGCTGTGCTGTCATCTGACTTTTTAAACACCATACTTGAGAATGTTGTGCGAAACTCACAAGCCAACAGCAGTGGCACGATTTTTCAAAATTATGTGCAAACTTGGCAGCATTGGCAGAACTCAGTGAACCACTGGAGGATGGGAAAATATTGTGACAAAAGCGGACAAAATAGGTTTAACTATTGATGAAGACAAAACCAGCAAGAGAAAGCACACAACATTGACAGCAATAACTTTGAGCCAGTCACACAGTTGGGTCAAATTTTGATCTGTTAAAGCATAGTAAAAGCTACTAAAGCTGATTAGCGGTTACACTCTTGAATTGATAGTTCCTGTAAACCGTTTGAACCACATACTTTTTCAAAATTAAGCGCGATACGACTTTTAAGTAGGAAACTTCACATTCTCCATATGGGGTTAAAATTCTAGAAGGATCAAAATTCTTTTTAGAAAATTCTGCTTTACAAAACTCTGCAAACAATAAAAAAAAAGGTTTAGAAACTGTTCAAAAATGTAGAGAACATTTTTTCTTTTTCTTTTTTAATTTGATTTTTTTTTTCAAATTTTTTTCCTTTAAATTTTTAACTTCTCTTTCTTAATTTTTTTTTTGTTTTTTTTTTTTTTTTTTGAATAAATTGCCCATTTTTCAATAGATATTGTTTCTTATATTTTTTTTCTTATTTAATTTTTTTTAAGTTAAAATTTTTACCAATTTAAAATAGTTTTTCAAATATTTTGTTATTTTAAAATTTGTTATTTGAAAAAAAAAAAAAAAAAACAGAATACGCTACAATTTGAAGAGCAGAATTTTAAAAAGCAGAATTTTTGTGTAAAAAGACTGAATTTTGCAAAAAAAAAAATTAAAAGCAGCATTTCGATACGCTCCCCTCCATATTCATAAATTTTGACCGCATAGGTACTCGCAGGGTAACAAAATATTTACTAAAACCTCACCCGAGTATAAATCCAAGAATTAATAAAAAAAAATCGTGTAAATTAGATCCGTGATTTCCAAGTTATTGGGACAAACAAAAACAATTAATCGGAAAGATGTTGATTTAAATATACAATTGTGTGCCGCTTTCAAAAGACTAACAACCACATTTATTAGATTTCTTTACGACGCCTCTACTCTCGCTTTAGTTTGACATTGTGTAAAAATTTACGCAGCCTCTACGTGGCTTTCCTGAAATTGTTAAACATTTTTTCGCGGTAACTTTACTAAACGAGGTTTGTGTCTAAAAGGGTAAGAATTTCGATAAACTATTACAGAAAAGACTGGAATCTATTACTTTTTGCTCTAAAACCGACATTAGATTAGCTTTGTAAATTGATTAGCTTTCGCAATTCAATTCCGGAACTTTGTCAGACCTTCGCTATAAAAAAACTAATATTGCCTTTTTCTGAAGATCCAACCTGAGACACCTCGCTCAGTAAGCCATCTCACTAGCTCATGTACGCCTACCGAAGCTTACGTGAATAAAAAATTCCGAATGAATGAACTTCATTATCACCTGGTAGACAACACGCTATACTCGGTCATGCATCGTCTCCATGCAATTATTGTTTGCTTGGGTGACAATTGTTCGATGGCTTGTTGACATCATCTAGATTAACTAAAACAAACACAGTTACCTATCAGACAATTAAGTTGCCGATTTTATCAGAGTTACGTAAGGAATGTACAAATTCATCATCATTATCGTCAGTGAGCATAACGAAACCAAACGAGTAAGGTGACAATTTTAGGCAAATTTTCGCCAATTAAGACGATAAAAGAGTTTCGATTGACAAAGCCAAATATTTTATTGATCGAAGCTCTAGTGTAGTTATGTTTTGCACTAATAAAGGTATAAATTGGATTAATTTATCAGGAAATTATAAATCAAATTGTAAATGAAATTAAATCGAATAAATCCATTCAAAACGGACTTCTTAAGAATTATAAATTTCTGAAAGTTGATTTTTCACGAAAGTGGATATGGATTTCTTGTTTAGCAATTTGGTTGACCTATTTTTTATTGATAGTGGAATAAGTTAAATTGAAGGATTTATCACAAAATTCGAAGGTAAACAGCCTGTCAAAAATTGTGACAGACTTTCGTGTGGCGGATTTTTGTTTTAGGACTTAACATATTACATTAACCAAATTTCCCTATTTCACATTTGAAATTTCCCTATTTGATTTAGCAAATTATTGTGAATTAACACAAAGAGGGTACATTTTATATCGACATGGGCGCCAATGAAACAGAATGAATAATGTTTCTTGATTTTGGCATTTGACAATGAAGTCCGATCGACTGGTAGTGTGTTTTCATATTCAAATGGCATTATTTGTAGAAAAAAATGGTATTTTTCTTTTCAGTGTTCCCAGGCGTTCGAAATTTGTTCCCCGTTTTTATTTTGGCAAAACCATTCAATTGCACCTCAATCTGGGTCACTACTTCTCCTTAATTTGTCTTATTTTACGATACAAATTGGAATGAACGTGTCTGTCTGTTTGGTTGAACTTTTTTTATAGCCATGAATGGAAATATGAAGATTTTCAGATTAGGGGCGTGGCACTTTTTCGAAAAGAAGGATTTAAAACGCTATCAACGCCAGCTTTAGCTATGAAAGTTGGTTAATAGATGTTATTTGCATTTTTAATGCACTTAGAAAAATGTGGGCGGGATTGGACAATGGGGTGGGACGTCATTCCTACAGTAGATCTTTTTAGAAACCTTTAATCTTAGTTATGCATTGTATGGATAGTTGCAAAAATTGGTAAATGGGTCCATATTGTTTATGAAGCAAGCAGTTTGGAAAATGTGGGCGGAATTATAGAATAAGGAGTGGCATCATTAAAGCTAAATTTTTCGACCTCGAATCGCGAAATTGTTCGTACAAAATTGCATATTGTGACCTATATTTAGTGTGAAGGTTAAAAATGAATTCATATTAGTAAGGCCCACTAAGTTTTGGCTTTTAAACTGTGAAAGTTGGTAAGTGGATGTAAATTATTCATTTTGCAAAATGTGGGCGTGATTCGACAAGGAGCTTGCCATCAATTATACCACAAAAGCATTCAAAATTTTATTAATGGCAGTTAATTTAGCGAAAGTCGAGATATGAGTGTAAATCAAATTTGTAATGGTTTAATCTGGTTCGCATTTCGATAATTAATTTAGTTAGGACCCTCTGAAAACTTGATATGGAGGTAACTATAGAATGGAGTGCGACGCAGACATTCGAAAACAGTGAAAATTGGGGAAGCCTGTCATGTGGGACAGCCGTTACGTTTTAGGAGGCAAAAGAACAGTGTAATCGGCGTAAGAGCAACCATTGAGACATGAAGCTTCAGATGCCTTCGACTTTATTGTTAGCACAAATTTGGTCTACGTCACTTTACAAGTAGGCTACAATTCATAAAGCTTTTAAAAGGCCTGTAAAAGGAGTTATAAAGAAAGTTGTCCAAAAACTATGACAAATATACCATTTGACACCGTAATAAACAAACCCAGGTAGTCAAGTATTAAATTTAAGATATTGGCGAATGCTTGCATGAAGCTACATCTGTGCTGAATTTCAGGCAACCATTCCATGGAAAATTTAGCTTTCAACCCACACTTTTCATTCCGTCAAATTCCATTGTGGAAAATTTATTTAAATTCACCTTTGCGACCACAAATCTTATAACAAATCCATCCTCATCTCTCACGCCTTTAATTATTACCCAGAATGCGGCGTTTTTATTTTTCATTTTTTTTCTTTGTAACAATTTATTACTAACTTAGTGTCAGCATCATATTTATAAGTCCACAGACAAACGAAAAAAAAATAGCTTTATTCCAAAAGTGAGATATTTTCAAAGTGATGAGCAAGTTGATCATGACATCTGTGCCACCGACACGGATAAATTCGCCTACATTTATCGAACAAGTTGCACGAGATCTCTCTTTGAAAGATTATTTTTGGTAAGCAGCCAACTCAAAGATTACACACATTTCGCTGTGTGGAAAGGTAAACACTTCCTTTACATCGCTTTGAGTTTTTAAGTAAATAACAAAATTAATTATTGTGGTAAATCATTGTGTGGAACGAGTAGCTGTTAAAATTAATTGGGATTCGGGGAAATTTAAAAAAATTGAAAGATTCGTCAGCGTAAAATTTTAGAAAATAAAAAATAGAAGATTTCCAAATACGAAACTTCTTCACTAAGAATGAATACCACACAAACAATTTGCAAACAGCTACGAATCAAATAAATGATTTCAAGTAGTAACTGCATGAAAGTTTGAAATTTCTTATACAGGGTGGGGCATAAATATTTAGAGAAGATGAATATGAGGCCCAGGTCCTCCCCGGATTGTTGCGTCACCTAAGTTAATATGAGAGAAAATGCGATGACTATTCATCGAGAAATATTCAAACGGCGAGTCGATTCCGCAGAATCTTTTAATGTCAGACTTTTCATTATAAATTCATCTTGAAGGGAAAGTTTACAAAAACAATATCCAGGGCAGTCATATCGTAGACACGACAGACCTCCAAAACTAGCAACTTAGTCATGAAATTACAAGTTTGAGAGCTTAATCGAGTGAATTTTCCACAAATACAATGAAAGCTGACGTTTGTCGAAAAAATTCGAGCAGAATATGACTTATTTTGGTAACCAAAGTTTCCAAAAACGATATTGTTCAGACGATCGTTGATGTACGGAATCTGCTCTCAGTCATATGCTGGTCTTGCAAGAAGTATTAAGTTTCATATGTTGGCCTTAAATCGGTAAACATGATGGACAACTTCGTAAAAAAAAACTTAAGATAACTAAAATCGCTCTTTATCTACATATATAAAAATTAAGAATTAAAATTGTGTTCGTTTGTCGTAGATTCACGCCTTAACGCATATACCGATTTTAACCAAACTTTAACACATTTTTGGTATAGGTCTATATATGGTTTTTGTGAAGTTTGGTTGATATCGGAAACCCTATGTGTGTGTTGTGCGTGCGTGAAAAAAACAAATGAATTTCAGTACATTTAGGGGTTTTTCCACACATTATGTATATACTTTTTTTTTCAAGAACGGCTCGACAGATTTGAATGATTTTTTGTTTGTCTGGAATCAGGTTTAAGATGAAATTAAAATGAAAACTTGGAAAATTCTCAACAGGTGGCGCTGTTGGCATATTTCGTTTTTCATCTATTTCCTTCTATAAATATATATCAAAATGAGTCACATTGTGTTTGAACACTTACAACACGTTAACATTTAGGGCCGTTCGCTCATACGACTCTTAACGATTTTAGTTCTACTTAAATACTTATGGGCTACTTTCAGGGCATAAACTGTCACATAAGGGTTTATGTGGCGCTTAAATTCGTTATGAGTCGTATCAGCAAACGGCCCTTAGTCTCTGGAAATTTCAAATGAAAGGAGACGTCAACACCAAGGTTTATATGGATATACGGTTTTTGTATGGTTATTGGATATACGAGTTATAGGCATTTTAGTGAGCATTCCTGTGTTGTCAATCTCCGAAACCCCTCAACCGATTTAAATGAAATTTTGTGGATGTGTATGGTTGGTTGCAGCTTAAAGGATAGGATAGTTTTGGGCACGATAGGTGGCGCTGCTGTCAGTCTCCGAAACCACACAGCTGATTTCAATTTTGTGGATGTTTGGTTTCAGTTGGGAAGCTAGGATAATTTTGGACCCGATAGGTGGCGCTGTAGTAGATGACTCTTTGCTTTGGGGTGGTGGGGGCAAATCGCAAGCATTAAAGAATATGTGATGTGGCCTATGAGTGCGTAGGCCGTGCGGCACATATCGTTTGGTAGAATGAATGGGAGGTATATTGTCTTCATTATTCGTATACTATCATTTTTACAAATTGACCACTCAACCAAGTAGTCCAGCATACTAATCACTGAGCCACAAGTCGCAACTACTGATTTTTTAATGTTTTATAGCACCTTTTTGAAATGTGAAGTGGGAAAAAAATTATCTGAACGGTGATTCTTACTTCCCGGGAAAACTTCGGACAACCGCCATGACATACCGCATGATTTTTCGAACAAAAGCTCAAAACGATCATGGGCTTTATCGTTAAGCACAATGTTTTTGGACAATCGCGTTTCTGGATGTACTCGGTCGAATGGCAGAAGCGAGGATTACCCATTTCCCACATTCTACTTTGGTTGATTTGGTTAATTGAGAAAATCTGACCGGAAACTCAATTCAATCAGTAGGGTGGAAAAAATCGATCAAGAAGTCCACCCGGAAACCTATGACGTCCTTTCTATGCATTGAACTTAATTGAATTCCAAAGGAGTTTCATTCGTTCAATAGACACGTTAAATTCTATCAACAAATGTTGATAATTTAATTAATTTTAGGCGGTACGAAGTTCGCCGGGTCAGCTAGTTATTAATAAAACCAAAGAATAAGCTTCGATACTTTGCTAGTTTCGTAAAAATGCATTAAACAAATGAAATGTGATTCAAGTTAAAGATTTATTTAATATTTTTGGTCACCCTGTACTGATCGGGTACTGGTGGAACTCAAGGGAACAATATTAATGGCCGCGGCATGTCAAATTCCATATAAAAAAATTTACAAATGGTAATTGCGCTAGACGTCTAGAACTTTTTGTGAAATATCCCTTTCAGGGAAATTTCTAAATTTAGCGCAAAAATACCCGCTGCATTGAGAGAAACAACAAAAAAAAAACGACCTGTCAAAGAAAATCGTTCAAACGTTTACAAAATAAAAATAAATACGAAACCGAGCAAGTGTAATTTGTTAATAAAGTCTGTAAAATAGCCATTCGGATATTGTTTTTATAACATATTGTATCATTTCTTTAGTTGCAGTATCGAAATAATTGTTGTCAAATGTCAATTTGCCGCTGGAATATTTTGTGCTAGACGTCAAGCGGGCAATGGATCGCGGGAAATGTTTAGTTCCCATCTAGTTGCGAAATAATATTGTACCAAAATGTTGAAGATCTTCCTTTTGTGTTGTGTCACAGCGATGCCAGATTTGCCCCCAAATTATCTTAAAAAAAAAAATAATCAATATTTTACGCAAAATAAAAACTTAAGCTACATTTATTGCAGTCATCACTGCGTTCGAGTATTCATTTTTGGAACAAAATACGAAACGACTGTGTTGGAAGGGTAGTTATACCCTAGGATATTTTTCAGACTACGCTTTCGTACCTCTGGAGTAGGTAAATAATAGTAAAAAATGTAAGAAACATTTTTTTTTTAAAAAAACTACGAAAACATACATCGCAACCGATTTAAGTCATTTGATTTGGCATCACTTTTTGCCAACAACATTCTTTTTCTTATAAATAAACTCCAACACTTACGTAGTGTCTGCGCCCTCTTAGCCCAAAACATTCCACTGCATTTTGACTAAGCCAACAGCAGCCATGTCATCGTCCTCAATTTAGCGCCTGACTACTTCCATTTGTGCACATAATCCGAGCGCCCAGGTGACGCAGAGTTAAACTTGATGGATGATGATTAATTGACCAAATAATAACAGATCCATGTAAATTATGTTCCCTGAACGACAACGCATTTTCTTTGTCAATAAAAAAAACAAACACGCCCTATTGCGTAATTAAATTAGTGGCGTAAAACCATTATCCCTAGTGTACATTTATTTCTATTTTTATTACGAAAAAAATTGCCGATTTTCGAACACAAAAAGTTCAACAAACTGCGGAAATCTATTTAAATTCACAGGATGATTGCGAATACGCAAAATTTTAGAAACTATTTTCAGTTTGAACGGAGCAAAATGGGTTTGCACATAAACAGTGAGAGCATGCAAGTTGAAGAGGAATGACAGAGATTTGTTCAAAAATGCCTTCACCGACTTGAGTTTGACGTTTACATTAGAGCGATTGATATTTCAATTGGTTGTTTGTATAGTGTAGGGAATGGATTCTGCGAATGAGCGTCTGAGATGTATGTGCATTGGTGTTGGAAAAGCAGTGTTGTTAGAAAATCTATAATTCGAAACAAGGTGTTTGTTTGCTACTAGGCTTTTGTTGTGAGTATTGAAAATTTGAAAATTTGAAAATTTGAATATTTGAAAATTTGAAAATTTGAAAATACTATTTCTTTGAAACTGTGAAAGGCAAAAATTAAACTCTCTACCAGTCTCACGAACTGGCTTACAGCGGATGGGTGTTTCATTTCGGCCAAAACTTCTTTTCAAAAAAGCGCACGCTTTTGGTCTACACAGCCCTCACTTTGGAAATAAGTTTTCAATATTTTCCAACGTTGTTCAAGCGTAAAGCGACTCATTCGATGTACGATTCTGACTTTCTGTCAAGATTTTGAGCGGGAAACAGCTGTCAAAGTCAAAAAAAACCTCTGATTTTAAAAGAAACCACTAGACGGCCCACCCTTTATATATACAAATAATATAATATAGATCATGGTTCCAGCGTCTAACTGGTTAGTCATGTAAGGCAGATAAGACACGCGACGAGTCTTAAATAATCAAGAGGGAGAAAAACTAATAGCGTGTGCAAATGTAGACTGTACTCAATGAACTCAGAGCAAACAATTGGGGAATTAGAAAAGAAGTAGACGAAGGCCCTCGGTACGATAATATTGATTTATTTTCGTAATTCCTTTAAATATTTATGACTTCACAAAGTCCACAATTATCTATTATCTTTAAGATATTCCTACAAAAAAAAAGGAAACAATATAAAAAAAAGTTTCTTATCACTCGTTGTTTATCTAAAAACACTCTACTGACATATTTATTAAAATGTAAAAATAAACGAATCCACTGTCTTCCATCATATGGTCAATTGACGATATCTACCTATCTACCTCCAACTTCTCGATAATTGGAACAAAAGAAGAACTGTTGGACTAGTAAAATAGTAAAAACAAAATGAGAAAACCTAAATAAACGAATCCTTGAACAAAAACACACAAAATTATGGCGAGAAAAAAAAATAATAAAATCTATATTTTCGCTTTTAATCGCCTTTGTCTTTACAGTCCGTAACGGTCATCGTATTCGTAGCCTATCGTTATAGGTATTCATGACATTTAACTCCACTGAGCATTTTCCAGGCACAGTCGGACTTTTATGGAAAATGTACAATTCCAGCAGATTGTTGAATTTTATTTTTGTTCCCCGGTTACCTACAGAAATTGATTTCAAATTCCAGCGATGGAAAATTTTACACGCGCTATTTTTAGGACGAAGCTTTAGTTTATGAAAATAATTAACACCTCGAACGTGATCAAGATGTGGAAAGATTCCCACTGCAGGCTTCTGTCATCATACGGCTAAAAATATACATCCGTGGGGTAGATTTAGATAGTTGTTTAGTTAAGCGTTATTCGTGCAGCTTATGGTCTCATAGAGAGTTATCGTGAAATATTTTGCAAAAACCAAATAACAATATCGTCTGTAGATAAGTAGAAGTCAATTAATTTTAATTTTTAATACTGATAGCTGGTTCAGATGTGAATCATTGATTTACAGGAGCTGGAGGGTTGTCTTTCTATTATTGGGCTCACGATAGACATTTTGTCGCATGACTGTTTAATTGCTGAACAGCGCAATAAGAATCATCTAGATCTCTAAACGTACACTATGTACATGTGCCTTTGCCTTAAGTGATTTGTTAGTGAGCGACAGTGATTTTGGCAATTTTGAATTAGGCCAGCCAATTGAAAAGTGCTCCAAGTTTTTAGATTAAATTCTAAGCGAAATAAAGGGTCATTCATTTTTCAGTTTCGAAAGTAAAGCTAAATAAAACACACACAGGGATACATTTTGGATGAAAATTTTATTTTGTTATTAAGTTTGGACTTTGCCATTAAGCGCGAAATACAATATCATTCAAATTGCCGCCTTAGTATGATTGGCAGCATGCGATTCTTTTGAGTCAATTTTTAACCGCTTTTTCGCACATCTCGGCCATAGCTTGAGTAATTTTGGTTTTTAGTGCGTCTCAAGTGCGGGGACTATTCGCGAAAACACGGTCTTTTGCAGAAAACAATCGAACGGTGTTAAATCGCATGATTTTGGTGGCCAATTTAGGTCGCCAAAACGTGAAGTTACGCGACCAGGAAACTTCTCACGAAATAAAGCCACAATTGTTGCCCCGTCTTGTTGTAAGTTTGTAGTAAGTTTTAATAATTTTAACGCGTTTTTCGATTACTAAGCGATCCATTATCGTAGATGAGAAACATTCAACTAATATTATTACACTTGAAATGACAGCTGAGTTTGACAGGTGTCAAATGCCAGCGCGACCAACTTGAAACCACGAAATGAATGACCCTGTAGTTCAAGGGGGAATGGAACTGCTGATCAAGAATCCGAGTATTGCGTGGTAAGTTCAACAGTTTGTTTGCACTTACATTAGTGTCACAATTAGAGTAGTACACAATGGAAGATTGCAGGCGGTTGCCGTCATGTTATACCGATTCTTATGTCCTACAGTTCAGGTTTGCCCTCACCATTCGAACTCGATAGGTTTATGAAAGTACACCTCTCGCGAACGTCTGACAAACATCCGAGAGTATAACTGCCATGAAAGAGCTTCTCAATTGGCCGTGAAAGCAGCCGGAAAACCATCACCATTCTTTTGTAAATTAACAAAGTTCCAATATAAATTAGGCGATGATTTGATTTTTGATTCGGCATCATTGATATAAGCTGAGTACGCTTGGTGAATAGAATTTTTAAACTCAGTTCTGACGATATAAAGTACAATCATCATTCGACATACTCGAGCGCCACTTCTTATAGGCTCTATTTTTAAGAATTTTAAGTCTACGTGTTACATCATTTTCCCAAGGACATATACCATTTACATACACACAATTATTTATTTAATAGCTAACCGTTCAAATTGTTCTTCTTTCTGATTTTTTAATGATTTGATTTAAAAAATCATCGTGACACTAATGATAATGACTTGCAATAAGCATACGGACCATATTCATTCAACACCTTTGATTTGACTGGCTGTTTTCCCCCGTTGGAGTTTTTCGGCTACGCTTACTGCGCGACATTTTTTTCTGAGAAATATAAAGCAGGTACCATTTGCAAAATAATGCCAATTTTAAATTCAAAATTTTAACGGAAAGCAGTTGCAGAAATATGGGGACAGGTTTTTCTTGAATACAAAAAAAAAAAATTGAAGATCATTTTATTCTTTAATATTGTATTACCAGTAAAGAACACATACATCTTGTATTTAAGCTGTGCTTAACAGTGTTGTTAAGCTGATCCAGAAGCTTTTGATATTCAATCCGGAAACGCCATTTAGTACAAAACTATTTGTAGTGCTGGACGATATTTCAAAAATTTTAAAATTATAGTATAATAAATCTATTTCAAGCTATGCTAATTTATTGCCAATAAATACAGGTTTTAAGTAGTGTTTCAGACATAAAAAAACGTTAAATAAATGTGGCTTTATTAACCAATTAAAATTAATCTAATTTTTTACAAAAAAAAAACAGCACAATTTATAAAAATGTTCTCATGCTTCTACATATAAACTAGGTCAATGTGATAAACAAATTCGTGATCCAATAAGATGAGAAAATAACCCAATAAGAAGCATAAACCGGTAAACAACTTTTATTATTACCCAAAAGAATAGCGATTACAAATAAATATATAATGTTGGAGGTTAATGATTAGATACGCAAAATAGTGACGATATCTTAGTAATTATTATTGATAAGAAGCCTCCATCAAACATTCACCGATCATGCTGATTCTACTTTAAAAAGATACAATTTCAAACTCATGACAGACCTGTTGTCTGAATTTTGCAATAACAAAGAACTTGGAAATGGCAAATTAAATCGGAACCATGGGCAATTGACGAAGCACGCGAAATAAGTTTTTTAAACATGTAGATCACTGATCCTCTTGCTAGCTTAGCTGTACACAACTATGAAACAAAACTAAAAAGCGTCTTTGGATCGAGATACGAGTATGAGCCAGCAAAGACTAACTGTAAGAGATGATTCCCTTCATCTCCAAATCGGACAGAAATAACAAGATCAACGACGATCACTGTAGAATATTAGAATTCGATTTAAAAAATAGATTCATGACAGTTATACTCTTGGATGTTTGTCAGACGTTCGCGAGAGGTGGCGCAGTGAAAAAAAAACCTTACTGGAATTCGATCTGCTACATTAAATAGCTTTCGTGCTAAACTTTAATATAGTTTTCTAGCTATTTAATGGTGAAAATCAGTCGACTTAATATGCAGATCACTGTTGATCAGTACTCGATGAAGCGCGTAATTTGTCAGAGGTACTCTCTGAACAATAATCTTGCCTCATAAGAAGTTTTTCAGTAATAAATGTTGATTGAACTCTTTCAATTGCCTTTTTCTACTTACGTCTGTACGATAACAATCTGCGGTAAATATTTAGACCCATTATCCTCGCCATGAACTAGGGGCTTCCAAAACGCGTAGGCTTACGAACTTCATCACTGTTATAAGTAAATTAAACAAAATTGGAAACAGACAAGTGGTAAAAGTGCCACGATCATCGATCCTCACTTGGCTAGGCTGGTACGATCAGCCACCATTCATTCTCACAAATCAGCGCCTTCGTTTATTGAGTCTCTATTTTGATGTGGACAATTTTATGTTCAAAATAAAGATCAGTTACCCCGTCGTTGGATAAAGATTACGTTATCAATGCATAAATACGATTTGTAGTAAAATAATAGATCAGTGCGCATATTTCTACTCCTTGCCAAAATTCAGATACACGAACCGATCACGATCGCGATAAATTAACTTCCATTTCTGACTGCAGTTAGTTCACAAAACAGTCAGCGGCTCAAAAGATCCTTTCAATTAAAGACATTCTCAAAATCAACGATTCCTTCATCAGGAGAAGGTGAAAATAGCCTAAGCCTAATCATCATCAGACTCGAAATTAGTCAAGATATGTAGAACAATACTCGCAACTGGATTCTGTCGATCAGTCGTCTTCAGATTGGTTCATGAAGAACATGAAAAAAATCGTATTTCAAGTTCAAGATCGAGGAAGATCAGTGATTTCAGTGAGGAACTACGAAATTGGAAAATTAAAATAAAATGTTCTATTCCATTACGAAATGTCACGATCAACGTTGATCAGTGATCCTTGCTTGGTTGTGTTTAAACAATGAATCAAGTTGATTCTGACACAAAAAGAGGTTAATCTAACCGTAAAATTCAACTGCTCGAAATCTGTCAACACCTTCTTGATGTTGCCAGTCCAAACATTTAAAAAAAAAAAACAAATGACTATCAACAAAAACAAATAAAACATCAAGAGTCATTTTCAATGGAGATCAGGGATCATCTTCAGGGTCTAAACGATCGACCTCCAAAAATGTAAAAATTACGAGTTTGCGAGCTTAATCGAATTGACTTTCCGCGAATGTAATGAAAGCTGACAATAGCGTAAAAAATTCGGGTGGAATATAATTTATAACGGTCATCAAAGTTTCAAAAATGATATCGTCCAGACGATTATTGTCATACGGCATCTGCCCCCTGGTTTGTTATCCCAATAACGAATTTGCCCAAACAAATTGTAGGTTTTAGATACTTTAACAATACGATAGCTAGTGAGGATCTGTGATCTTTTCGGCTCAGTGGATTAAATCACAAAATTGTGAACTTATAAACCACCGAGGTGGGCCAAAAGTCCACACGATATTCTTTCTAGTAATCGTTTGACTCATCTCTGGGTGGCAGCATATCCAAGACAAACAAAAATTCAAACGACCATCTTCCGGGAATATATTCAAACACTTTCACTTCGCAACATGTGTTATTCAAATGTATGCTTTCAGAATTCGTGCAGATCAGTGATCCTCTCTTGATGGTAACGCCCCTAATTCCGAAACTTAGTGCAAAAATAAAGATTAAGTGATTATATCTTGTACTTTAGTTGTATTTAAAACTAGTTTAAATGTAAATAGCGAGAGTCGCGATCTATACAGATGAATGGTCCTCTTTCTGGTAAACGATGAATTTTCCGAAAAATACACATTTTTAAGGTGATCACACCAGAAATTCATATGAAAATCAGTCGAGATCATTGATCCTCTCAGTCTTATCTCACTATAAGAACTTAGAAGACAAATAGCAATACCCAGTCCGAATATAACTAGAAGAAATCACGATCAATGTAGATCAGTCATCCAGTCGATACTTTTTTATCCAAAATGTTTACAATTTGCTAGTATAAACACCGCGTACACAAACGATCCATCTAACAAAAATTCATATCGAAATAACTTCAAGTACGATCGGCGATCGGTGATCAAAAACAATCCAGACGAACGAACAGAGGAAAACAAATGATTTCCAGCTAATCAGTGACCATGTCCATATGATTAGTTACATATGACAGCACATGTGTAAAACGGGAACTGATCTCGTCATCTCTCTATCTGCGATTCCTAATACCAAATCAAATCGTACGAAGTCGACGGCAGTTCGAATTATACAAGTACGAACGCAAAAGCTCATACCGCTCGTAATTATAATATAGATGTAGCATTATCTGGTCTCCCGGTTTTTTTTTTGTCGGAATTAAGACTTTTTTATTTTTTTTGCATTTGATGAGTGAATAAGGTCAATTATTCGCTTTGGTTTTTATTATTTTTTTCTGTGAACTGTAACACATTCCGAGCTGAATCGCAATGACAAAACCTTCCAACATTCAGTCAATTTGTGATATTTGTCGCGGCGAGAACGTGTTCATGTTAATTCGTACAAAAAATGTGGCGTATTCCGGTTTTACTAGTGTCAGTTTCCCTTGTGAACTGTCAGATCAATTCAATTGTTCAGATAAAAATCGATGATACCTACTGTTCGCAGACGATCTGTAGTAACTTTAGCTTCCCGTCGTCGCACGAGATAGTGTCTCTTCAGCCGGACAACGACAATTCGCAAAGGAGCATCCGCTTTGAAGACACTGTGTTTAGGAACTTTCCGCTGAATATGTTTCTCGCGTTTACAAATGCAACCGAACTGGATATGAGAAACTGTTCCATAGCGCATGTGACATGGGAGAACTTCCTGTGGGCAGTCCAACTGAAGGTGCTTCTTTTGTCCAACAATCAGTTGACCAAGATCGATGAGCTGACTTTCAGCTACGCATTAAACATGCAGTATCTGTGGTTGGAAGGCAATCTCATCCGGACGTTGGTTAGCGAGAGCTTTAAGGGGCTTACACAGCTCAAGTACCTGTCACTGCAGGGCAATCGAATCGTGTACCTTCCCGATGGTTTGTTTGACGATTTGCACAACCTGGAAGTTGTAATCTTCGCCGACAACAAAATCAAGAACATCCAAGACGATATGTTCACCAAGAGTCCCAAGCTGCTGTCGATCGACCTGAAGGACAATCGGATAAACAACATCTCCGATGACAGCTTTAGGGGCCTGGAGAGCCTGATGAACTTGGACTTGTCCATAAACAAACCACTTCGCAACTTGATTCTGAACGTGGACGTCTCCAATTTATATGCTGAATATTGCTCCCTTAGACAGGTGAATATATATGGTAGCGTCAACTTTGTCCTGCTGGCTGGGAATCGAATCCTTGAGCTTTACTTCTCGACACCAGAGTCGCTGCAGAAGCTCGATCTTAAGAATAACTCGCTAGAGCAGATCGCATCGCTGACTTCAGCGAAGAACCTCAACTTCCTGGACTTGTCCAATAATCCGAGCCTCAAATCTGTGCCCGATCCATGGGGCATCGCCGCCCTTCAGAAGCTCGACATCAGCAACACAGGCATGAAAGAGTTTCCCTCTTCGATTCTTAGTCAAAAAGGCTCGCCGCTGCAGCTGAAATATTTGAACATATCCAACAACTCAATCAAGCAAATAGATCCTCGCCTCTACAGCCGGATGAAGAATCTTACGAATTTCTACTTTCACGCCAACGACTGGAATTGCTACCACCTTCGCTTGATGATAGAGCTGCTGGTCAAACCAAGAGCTATCGCCTACAGCGGCGATGAATACGACGCCAGCTTCCCCGGCGAGTACATCGCAGGAGTCAAATGCATGTTTAGGTTGGTGGACGATATCACCGAAGAGCCACCACTCGCCGAGCTAAAAAAGGCACCCGACAACGCCATCCAAGAGATCGAAGAACTGCGAAACGAAATGAAAACCATTGTCCGCTTCTATGAGCAAAAGTTCGACAAGGTGCTTGCATTGGTGAATGAGTTGAAGACCAGGTTGGATACGTTGACCGCGGAGAATGCCACCGTTTGGCAGCACATCACCGTGACGACTTAGATTCTTCAGTTTTCATTGTAAAATGATTTTTATAACAATAATAATAATAAAAGTGTGCTATTGCTTGTGGAACATGTTGTGCGTTGTTTTGTTCGTGTTGCGCTCCAATAAACTAGGAGGTTCGCCAGACGATTTCTATTTTTCATGCGAGAGTACTCGAGCGTTGCATGACATCATTTTTTATGTATGGGGAAAAATCGAAAACTCATCGGGTAGTCTATTTCCGTTCTTGGAATTTGTGGTATTGGTGAACGACCTTGAACTTTTGTACATACATCAGAGCTGACAATGTTTGTATTTGTTTATTTAGATTTGGATTTTATGGGGAAGAGTGAAGTGCTGGCTTTAAGATGTTCACCTTTCGATGGTGAGTTCATAGAAAATGTCCTGGTGTGTTACCACTATGTTAAAGAATGAAGACCGTTGGAATTTCAAATTTCAAATCAAATTTCCTACAAGCTGATAAAATTTGATCAGAAACTATCGGTCCAGTCAAGGTCTTTATAAGGCCTTCTATTAAATACTTTTCTTGACAATAAGGGGAACCTACTATCACGCGTTAACAGCGCCTGGAGATGCATACGTGTAGGTGCTACTTCTGCACTTAAGTTGTAGTAAGTTGTATTGCAGTTCTCTATAAAAATAGTTCAGTTTCTGTCAAACATGTTGTATTTGTTTAGTCGAAGGCTAAATTTAATTATGGCCCTCCATCGAATGTCAAATTAGTGTCGTGCTTTGCATTTTGTGCAAAATGGTAACGAGGCCTAATTTATTCGCATAGAAGTACATCGGCTTAAGCCAACTTGCGATCGAATTGAGAGTTTAAATGATTTCAAGTGGATTTTGGTTCAATTTTGATTCAAGCATACTCATTTCTGACGTTTCATTTCTGAAATTTCAGATGTGCGAATTAAGTTACGATTTGACATAAGCAGGAAGGATTTGTTCAAAGTATTAAGATGAAGTAAGTAGGACTAAAGACCAACCGACTGAAGTATACGAAAAAATTCGAGATCTAATTTATCGATTTATGGGAAAACGGAAAACTCAAATTTTACAAATAAAAATAATTTCCAAACTTCATCTCATGGTGTAGGTCACAATAGAAACGTGATAGTTTATTTGTTTTTACTTTTTATATATTTTACTAGCAGAACAAAGCCAAAAAGTGTATATATTCAGCCTTGCTCACAAGACTAATGGTTTGGGAGAAATCGTTAAAATGTTTTTAGTTTATCTGTCAGTTCAGTTGTCAAACTGAATCTGGGGTTAGCTTTCTTTTGGTTTATGGTAGGAACCTACGTATTTAAAATTTATCGTCTCTTGCCAAAATGAACGCGAATGTTTTCAGCGTAAACATGTTCCCAATCAAAGCGATTCACGAATTTTTCGAAAAAAAAAAAAAAAAATTATTTACGCCATTTTGTTTATTTTTGGTAATCTTCTTTTTTTCCCAAAAATAACTTACGTGTATTAGAATGGGATGTACAAATCAATGCCCTGTGTCAAAAAGTAGTTGTCAAAGAGCAATGAACTGACTATCGATTTCTAAGGTTAATTATATATAAATAGGTAACAAACGTATGAACTTACAGGAATAAGCATTAAGTACTGATCAAAGTTAACCAAACTGAACAAATCTTTCATTGTGGCATTTTTATCTTAAGGTAAATGAACTGTCAAAATGTTAGGTACTCAAGAGGGAAATTGAAGACGTTATAATGGGGACGTTCAAAAATCTAGTTTAGTCTGACAGCTGGCTGTCTTTCTGTGTTTCAGTATTAACTGTCCTAGATTGGTCATATAAAGAGTTCTTTCAGTAGACGTCTATGGAGTGGAAGCCGACAAAACCTATCGATAATTTAATAACTGAATACTAATAGCAGTTTTCATTGAAGATCCCAGAGGATTGCCCCGAAATTCAGAATTGCTCTTATCAATAAAATTCGTAGGAGCACTTTTGCAATAGTGATAGAAATTTGGTTCTCAGATGTTACTATTATTTTGGTTTTCTACATTCAATATGAATGCTAGAGCAATGTATATTTAAAATTTTACATTTGCACGCATAATTGAATATTTTCCGATCACATAACGCAAAATTTGTTTCCAACAACAGAACAGACATTTCAAAATGTCATTTTGTTTGTGTGTGTTGGTACACTTTTTAAAAACATCTGTCGTGTTAAGAATTGACCAATAAGTGCACTTTTTTCCATGAAACATAGAAAACATAAAAAGAGCACTTCTAGATTCGCTCCACTTCTAGATTCTTTTTGTCAATCAAAACCGCCATAAGTTGACATTTCGTATACGTGGCTGGCAAAGGAAAAATTGCGTTATTGACCAATCTAGTTTTTGTTTTCAGGGTACCTACATCTAGTCCAGACTAATCTACATAGTAAACTCAAGATAACTATGGTTTTGAATGTTCCTCCGCAAAATTGTGACATCTATCGTAGTGAGTAATTGTCAGGATCGTAGGAAATCAAATGTCAGAAGTAAAATCCATAATTTTACTAACCGAATTGACGAATGGTCTGATCATTATTCTCTCTACAATCCCTCTTGTTTGGAAATATTTAGTGTTGAAAATTACGGCTACCCAATGGGGACGTTCAAGTATCTAGTTTAGTAAGTCTGACAGCTCTCTCACTAAGTTAATCTCGGTTTTGATTGGTCGAAATCGGTCATGTGAGCAGCTGTTTCAGTTGACGTCTATGGAGGGGTAGCCGACGAATCTAGTCAAGAAATTCGTGACTGAGTACTAAGTTGACAGTTCGCGTATGTTGATGACGTAGGAAAAGTGACGTTCCCGACCAATCTAGTTTTTGCGTTCAGGTTGCATCCCATCAAGACCAATCTAGTCGACTTAAGATGACTAGATTCTTGAATGCGGCCAATGCCAATACCATTTCATTTGACGTCAAATGTGTTTAAATCTTTCAACCAAAGTAGTATACGAGTGGATTCTTCAGAGTTCCAAATCCATATTTGCAATGTTTATATCAACATTTATCGAACTAAGACAAAAAAAAAATAGGGGAATTTTAAGCCGTCATCTGTCAAATTTAAGCCGGTATTATTCGGTTAAAGTTTGTGTAACAATTTTGGTTTGTATTTAACGGTACCAAGTATACAAACTGTACTATTCAATAATAAATTCTTTGAAGTACACCTATTAGATAGATACCAATGTCAAAAAGTTACACCAATCCAATGAACATAATAATGTAAAGTACAATTAATAAGAGCTCAATACTGACCAAAGCAACAATTGGGTAATCCTTTCCACGGCCATCTGCAGCAATGAAGATAAGTAGGCAGACTAATTAGGAAGGTGTTTTTTAAATGTCTTCTTTTTTAGTGGCACGCCACAAACGCGACGACAAATTTCCGACAATTTTACCACTGCAATAAGATAGAGCAGGCACCGCCGAACTCTTCACTTCTTATTGGGTTTTCACGTTTCGCACTTTGCCTCTTGTTGGCTGTTATTTTTGTTGGGAAAATTCCATTAACCCCAAAAATATACAAAAACTGACCCCGAAACACAAACAAACAGAAAAAGAAACCGAAATTTAACCAAGCACCGAACGAAATAATGGAAAAGCGAAAATAAGAGGAAAATCTCACAATGACGAGAAAAAAGATATTCACTCAGCACTCAGCTGTTGCTCTTTGTTGCTGTCGATGATTGGGGATGATTTCAGTATTTTCCAACCGAAAAAATGTTTCTTTTGTAATTTTTTTATGTTTTTCCTGGTGGCTAGTAGTAAACGGTGAATAGATTACAGAATTACAACACAATGACGACGGAGGCGACGACCACGACGACAACGCACGCTCGAAAATTTTTCTTATCTGCTATTTCGATGGAAGTAATTTTATTTTTGCTGATAAAAAAAAAGGAGAAACATACTACTTCTCCATAAAAGCACACATAGAGAATTTGTTTCTGAATTTTATTTAGTTAACTTTTCTCACTGGAATAACACTAGTTTGGCAAATTTTCCGTTGGTTTACTTTGCACACTCACACACAGTACTTCCTCAAAGCAAACGATCGTTGTTTCGATTTTGGGATATTTTTTTGTACGTGCTGTGGATTTGAGAGAAACTCTTGCACAATATTTTTCCACGCTAGCGGAAAACGTATGCGAATTTTCTGCAAATCACAATTTAATGGGATACTCGACGAAAATGTAGAACATGCACGAACAAACAATACGCGAAAATAAACAAACACCGATCGATCTTCGTTATGGTACGAATGCTTTGACAGCTAAACTTACACTGCGCGCTGGACGCGTTCGTTCTGTGAATGCCAATGAAATGGAGAATGGACAATGGATGGTTTGGCAGTTGTGGAATAGTATGGAATGAAGGAGGGAAAATCATCCGAAAAAAGCAGTAATTGTTGTATTCTTGTTTGGATGGAGCTAATGGGAGCATTCAGGAGCGCTATAAGTGTATGTAGGAATTATTGTGGCTAGATGGCGCTGATCAATTGTTGATGGAGTTGACAATTGGAATAGTATTGTTTTGTTCATTCCATTTGGATTTTAACATAAAGACATGCGAATATTTCAAAGTATTATAAGCGGATGTTAATTCTATTGCTTATATCCGCAATATTAATGATAAAATAAAAAATTCCGATCCTCAATTGTTTGAATATATTTAAGAGTGGCATCGTTGCTATTGTATTGATTTATGTCAATAGGATAATTTGCGACAACTTTAGTGTCAAATAATAAGGAGAAACAAATCAAGTGACAGTTAAAAAACTTGTAGGAAAACAAAACAGATTTTTCATGGCTGTGGCACATTTATTATGTCAAAACATTACTTAACAAATTATATTAAAGTGCAAAAACTGGTTCAAAGGTATAGAATAGAAAAATGATGTTTATCAAAGGTATTTGGTAAAGTAATGAGAATTGTGAGCTTTTTAACAATATTTGAACAAAGTACTATTCTTTATAAATTGGTTTTGTTACCCAGCAAGGTTTTTTTGACGTTTCAACCAAAAAGATAGCCCATCTATGTGAGTCATCCCGCTTCGCCTTTTACTGATGTTATTGTTATGGGTAAGACATTTCACACAATTTAAAAATGTCTTCATATTTATTTAAAATTTCAATAAATTTGCAGAAGCTTAACGAAGAACTACTTTTCGTTAACAGCTTATAAGCTGTTAGGCTTAGACAGGAAGACAAATTTACCAAAATAAAGAGAAATTAATTGTTTTTTGTGAAAAAAAAAGATTTTAATATCAATTCAAAGTATTTGACATTTCCAAATTAGCGAATTTTGTCAAAAAATGATTTGAGATAATAATATTGAGTAAAATAAGATTTCTCTTTAAGTGGGCAAAATGTTTACTCCCAGGGTGAAATTTGATTATAACTGCAAGAGGACAACATTAATACCCTATTCGAAAACAAAAGTTTTCACATACATATTTCAGTTTTCAAAACTATTCGTTTAAAGTCGTTTTCCACGAAAACACCACTAACACGACTTCCAATCGTTGGGTTTATAAGAGAAACGCACCTTTTGCAATATTCAGCAAATTCAACAGAACAGCTGACCGAACAGAAGTCACAACTCACAACTTAAAATCATTTTCCGCGCTTAATTGATGGGCTAATATTATTTTTAAATGCTCTGAATTCATTTCATTTGTTACTTAATGCGATCGAAGTTTGTAACCAAAATAGTTTACACAGATATTTCACGACTAGTGTCTCACAGCTGATTGAAACGTCAAACGAAAACTATTCGGTGTTCGGTGTGAATGCATCGACGAGTTTTCAATGAAAACACGGTTTTCGGCACGGTGTGAATAGGGTATAACGAAACACAAGAACAAGAAATTGGCCGCGATCCATTTCCCCCTTAGACGTCTAGCACAAAATATCCCAGATGAAGGAACGTTCGCGCTAGAACCCTAGCGCCAGCGGCAAATTGATATTTGACAATAATTATTTTCACACAACAACTAAAGAAATGATACAATACATTATAAAAATAATATCTAAATAGTTATTTTACTCACTTAATTAACAATTTTCTCACAATTAAACTTGCTAAGTATCGTATTTATTTTTATTTTGTAAACGTTTGAATGATTTCCTTTGACAGGTCTTTTTTTGTTTGTTTTTTTTTCTCGATGTAGTTTTGCGCTGAAAGGGATATTTCACAAAAAGTGCTAGACGTCTAGCGCAAATGGTGAAATGTCAATTTTTTTTTGTATAGAGTTTGACATTTCACCGCGGGCCATTGTTATTAAATTTATCCATTTGGCAGATTACATGCCAGATCTCTCGGTAACTCACTCTTTTACGAAATTTCGAGTACGAAATCATGATAATAAAGCTTTGTTAGATCACATAGAATAAAACATACGAAAATACTACCCATATACATATATAAGACGTTTTATTCAGACGTCAGATATTCGCTATTATGTTTGTATGAGTTGTATAAAATAAATAAAACGCGATTACGTCAATCATAATCTGAATCAATTTTTCTGTTAAAAACATTTAGGTGCTATTTAGCTTTATTTTTCCTTCTGTCAATGTGACGTTAATTTGGCATAGCTCTTAACTTAAGATTCCACTAGACTTATAGAGTCCACACTGATCATGCTGTAAAAGGAAACAAAATCTTAAGTTTAAAGCTTAGGTAAGCTTGAGCTAAGAAAAGTAATACCACATTTGACATAAGCTGAATAATTCTAATTTTCGTTAACCTATTTTCTGTTTATCTGAGTAATAACAGATATGGAAAAATGAGAATTATCCCAGATGACGGGAGCGGAAGATGAAAAAATTGCCGTTTGTAACTCAATTAGCACCATTTCGACAGATCAGCAATATAAGTTGAGAACTAGCGTACCTTGATCCTTGTACCGTAATATTGATTATTATTTCAAGGTAATATAAACCTTCATATAGGTACAAATTGAATTGACAGAACTGTCAATTAGATCAAGCAGATTGCTTTGATATAAATTTTAAGTCATTGGAAAACTTAATTATGAGATATAATCGGTGGTAGCATATTAATATATTTGGCTAACAGCCAATCTTCTAATCCTAATTTCATGTGTAAAAATTGTATTCATTCGGTTTATTTTCATAAAAAAATCTTGAATCGATTTCCGTCTGAACCTTTCCATTTCCCTGCATGAGTTGTTCGACATAACAAAGATCACATTCATTATGTTCTCTTGCTTGTTTATTCACAAACACCGCACGTGGGGCGCAAAGCGCAATTTCCTTCTAAATATTAGCACACGAGTGCTTATATACGATTAAATTAAATCAAACGTATAAGTTGTCAGCGTCTGACATTGATGATGAGTGAGAGGATTTGTTTCAATAAATACTTAGCGGATAATTGGTTTTCCGCTATTATTCTCTCTTAACATATCGCTTTGATTTGAAGATCACCGCTCTTAAGGATAACAAAGACAAAACTCACCTGATCGATGTCAAAATCCCACTCAGGCGATGGTGAGCGCTCCGTCCGGTCGGGTGGTGGAGTTCCCTGAGCCGGAGAACCATGCGGCTCTTCGGGAATGACAGCGAAGCGACCGCGTTGCAAGACAGGTGATATAGCACCATAGTTAGCTGCAATCAGAAAGACGTTGACAGTTGGGAATATTTTTTTTTTTGGCTTTTGCCTTTTTTGTATAAAATATACATACGTGCTGGCATCAAGCGAAATCGCCCGAGTGTTGTTTCCGGTGGACCTGTGGATGCCGATGTGACACGAAAGCGACCGCGACGTGCGGCTGCGACTTCATCATAACCTCCACTACCGCCCGGCATTTCGCTTGCAATTAAACTGAAAAGAGACGAAGAGATGTTAATAAAAATATAATTTTAGATTTATGGTTTCATATACGTATTACTTATATGTAAACTATATTTTTTGAACAAATTATTAGCAAAACCTATAATTTGAAAATGCAAAATATTTACGAGTTCCGATAGAAAGGAAAATGAAAGGATTTGCAAAATAACGAGTAATTCCCTTTGGGCTTTAAAAGAGCTCAGAAACTCTCTCCCGGCTTGTGTATTCAAAATTGAGATGTTATTCTAAACTATGCGCCATTGTTAAACTGTCAACAATCAGTGATTAAAGTGCTGACTCAGGGTTGCATGTTTGGAGGTTTTCCCCCGATTTGGGTTTTTTTTTGGCCGACGAATAGATATCTGGGGGGAGGAATGGTTTAGGGGCAAACATGGCGTTTTTTTTAAATGCTGTTATTTATTTATGTTTTTTGGTAACCTTAAAATTTGCTTCCACAGAAAAATTAAATTTATAGACATTCTGCCTATTATTTGTTCAACTATCTTTGGACTATTCTTGTTTACAAAACAAATCTTTCAAAAAATGCTAATGCCAATCTCATTAAGAAAAAGTTTTAGGTTTTTTGTAATAGTTTCTTAAACATTTTTCCGAACTTAAGCACCAACCTCATATGTAATTTTTTTTAAACAACAAGTTCATCAAAGTTGCTGTGTAAATTCAAAGATTTTGCGTTGTATTTATTTGCCGCACACTTCGAAAAACCAAACTTATGTTCGCGATTCAAATTCGAAATTTCTACTTCTAAGTCGTACAAAAAACATGCTAAAAAATAATGACAAAAGGATGATTTTTTTTTTTTTGGAAAAACTAGCCAAATTTGGGGTTTTTTTCAGATTAATCTCGAGGGAAATATTTTGACCGGCTGGCAATGCTGTGCTGACTATTATTGACGTTGAAACGCACCTATATAAAAAAAATTCGAAAAGTTATAAGGTAGACGTAAATAAGGTGTATTTGATTTGAACTGTCAGTTTGACCACTTAACAAAAAGGCGAACGCCCCCCAAACACATTTTGTGATATTCGGTACAAAAGTTCACAACAGTAGGTTCGTTCGTGTACTTTCAGCATAGAAAAATGAAAAACGTCAAATATAAAAAATCGAGAGAGAAATCTCTCAATTTCAAGAGTACCTACCTACCTGACCGGTTTTCTTAAAAAAAGTTAAAGAAATATCATTTTGACATTATCGTAAATTGCAGCATCTAGAAAATAAGTTGGAATTACATTTTTTATAAGCTGCCTACCTAACCTAACTTAACATTTTGAATGCGCTGATATGTTCTAGGAGAACATTCAATTACAAATTCTTCCTCCGACATCGTTGAAGACGAAAATAAATTGAGTTTTACTTGTCAACCTTTTGAGCTGTCACTTAGCTGTCAGTTTTCATTTTTCATTTAGTAGGTCGAAATTCGGCGAGTAGAAAATTACGAAAAAATAAAAAGAGGGGAAATGGTTTGTTTTTTCATTTTTTTCTAATTTTCGTGGTCGCATTCGCACAGTTGATGGCTGACATTGCGACCTGAAAGATCAATTGTATCACTGGGGAAATGTTATTCTAAGAGACGTGTGACCTCCCTGGTGAAGGCCAATAAGTCCTCAGTAGCAGCGTTCATAAGATCTGCTGGTGTACGAGTCTCTCTATTAAAGACACGTTTTCTTAACCAATGAAAAGCCGGGCAGTCACCGAAGATGTGTTCAGAGGATTCGACATCCTCCAGACAGAATCTACATTCTGTATCCGGACATAGGTTAATTTTGCTGAGGTGGTATCTTAAGCCATAGTGGCCTGCGAGGAAGCCCACTAGCTTTTTTATGTTATCCTTACTGAGACTAAGGATTTTCTTGTAGGAGTAGGGCTTGATTAATCGTTTGGATTGTCTTAGACCAGGGACATTTTCCCAGTGGTTAAGACGAAGATGTTGTTCCCATTCATTGATTAGTTTTAGCGCAGTAGCTCAATTGACTCTGCAGTAAGGTTCAGGTCCATAGAGAACAGTTTCGGACCCAGCCCTAGCAAGTTTGTCAGTAAGTTCGTTGCCCGCAATTCCTTGATGACCAGATACCCAACCAAGTTTGACGTTGTTGTGTTTGGCTAGGGTTTGCAGGGCATCATGACAGCTCTTAACTGTATAGGAGTCCACGCTAAACCTTGTAAAGCTGCCTGACTGTCGGAGAAGATTTGTATGACGGCGCCTTTAATACCTTTACTGGAAATTGTATTAGCGCAAATTTCTATTGCATGGACACACTCCCATGGATAATGAGATTTTGGTGTTGGGACCAAAGACACCAGCTCCAACTCCGGAAACCATTGTTGATCCGTCGGTGTACCAAACTAAACTTTTAGGGTCCAGTGTCGGAACCCCATTGGACCACCTAGAACATTCTAGTAATTCTACTTCAAATAATTTCCCAAAACTAAACTCCCTAACCATAGTGTCAGGTACGGAGCAGAACATATCCAAGTTTGGGATTCGGTTTAGTATTTTCAGATGTCCCACATGTTCATCTGATCTAAACTTATATTCGAGCTGCAGTTTAATGGCGTATCTAGCAGCCGTCTTCATAATGAAGAATTGCAGAGGTGAGAGCCCAATAATACATAATTCTATATACTTATTTCTAAATACTCTCAGGAGAGTGTTCACCAGCCGTTCCTTGTCTATTATTAATGTAAACCTACTTATACAACACCCATTGACCCTTTTCAAATGATATAGCTACATTATAGGCCAACTTTTGAAGAATCTGAAGAAAAACTTTACAAATGTAAACTTGGACAAATGTAATGTGAGACGCATTTACAGCGCACTGATTAAATAATCATTAAATCCATGAAATCCCCCAATGAAAAAGGATGCTTTGTGAAGTAAATCCCCTGCCTTCTCCCGACCCAATATAAACCATTTCACTATACAGGCAAAATTGATTACGACCCTTCAGGTGCAGTGTGACGGTCTCTGTTGCACTACAAGAGCCCTCGCATTATTGGCGTCACGTGTATCTACCTAACACCGCCTCTATATCCCGTGGCCATATTATGTAAATTACAAACTTCCGATGAACTGTTCGACTTCTTCTGGAAAAATAAAGAAACAATTTGTCGCACAAGATTGTAAAATGAATTTATATGATTCCCTTTTCCTCTTTAGCTAGACTCTTCTTTGGTAATATTTTCACAAAGAAAGAAAATCTATTGAGTTTGTAGGACTGAAAATGATGGGAAATGCCAATGGTAGGTAGGTAGACACCGACACCATTACAAATTGTTTGCATAATTCTAGGAAACGACGACAGCCATTCAGACAAGCCTTACACAAACAAGACCAGATTTATACCTGCACGTGCACGTATTCCACATGCCGCTTTACCTGTGGCCAATCCCCTTCAACCGAATTTTTGGGACTGAGCTACGACTAGTGATGCGCGATATATATCGAATCACTCGATTCATCGATATTTTCATAAAAAAATACCGATATTTGCACTCGATAATTTATTTCCGATATTACCGCACATGCAAAACAAGTTCAACGGAAATCATAAGATGTTCTTCTGCCTACATTTTATACGCTTATAGGTATTAGGGGTGATTTTTTGAGCTTCGATCTCAGCAAAGCAAAGTATAACCCTTTTGCAAGTACAATTATATATCTTTATGAGAAGGAAAATCTAAATTATACAAAAATCTAAATTATTCATAAAAAATCGGTATTGTCGATATTATCGAATTTTTCTTTTCGATATTAAAGTATCGATGAATCGATATGATTTTGGATTATCGCACATCACTAGCTACGACAGCCTTTAATTACTTTTTGTTCCGGGAAAGTAATTATCCTTAAAGCGTACATACCTGGGTGCGAAACCCTGAAAAACGCAAACCAGAACCGAGACTAATCCGCACCCAGGATCGCAGTATATAAACTGCGTATCCACGCAAGTATCTGTCAGTTCATCTCAGAGTTTGGTATCGTCTCAACGATTGTCATAAAGGAAACCAGAGGAGCCTAAGCAGTCAGTTCAAAACTCACGAGAAATACGCCCGATTACCCACATACCATCAGAATCTGTACGATGTCGTCAAAGTCAAAGACCTTTGTGTGTGACCAACATGCCAGCAATATCTTAACAAAGTTGCACACCTTCTACCGGGATCAGCTGTTCTTCGACATTGCGCTGACAACCAAGACGGACAACTTGAAGGTGCACGCTCATCGTGCGGTCCTCTCCGCATCGAGTGACTATTTCCTGGCAATGCTATGCAGTACTTTGAAGGAGGCTAGAGCGGACGTCATCGAATTGGAAATCGATGGGGCAACCCTCAAAGCGGTCGTCGACTTCATGTACAGTGGTACGATTGAGCTTAGCTGGGAAAACGTCGCCCGAATATTAGCAGCAGCGGATGTCCTAAAAATGAGCTCACTGAAGGTTGTCTGCTCGGACTTTATTGGTGAAACTATCGACGTCAATAACTGTCTGAGTATCGTGTCAATGGCCAAACAACAAGACTCCCCTGAGCTCCATACGAAGGCTTTTGAGTTTGCTTTGAAGAACTTCGAGGAGGTGTGCAAAAAGGAAGAGTTTCTGCAGCTCACGGAGGAACAGTTGAGCGAACTCATTTCGAGCGACGATCTGTGCGTGAATTCGGAGGAATTGGTGTTCCACAGTGTGGTGGCATGGGTGAAACACGACAAAGGACTTCGTGAGGAGTCCATGACCGGCCTGTTGGCACATGTGCGTTTCACGTTTTTGACTCCCGAATTTATCATCAACAATCGACGGTCAGTAAGCAAAACTTATGAGTGCCTGGAGTTGCTGTTCAGTTGGCTGGAATTGCAGTTGTCAGGGGCGAAGTTAACGAAACGTCATTCCGAACAGAAGGAGGAAAGTAAAGCGGAAAGTGAGACACTTGGATTTGTAAGTGGACATTTCACCGACAATTTGAAAATGCAGTCTCTTGAATCAGAATCGAATACGTGGACCTGTGAAGACTTACCACCTTCACCAACAAAGAGGAGTAGCTACAGGGCGATGGTTATGGATAAGAAGTTAATAGTCGCTGGGGGTTTTTCTGAAAGTGGGGCAATCACTAATATCGTTGAGTGTCTGGACCTTCACACAAAGGAATGGACAAACTTACCTCCAATGCGAGAAGCACGTAGAGCACATGGAATGGCTGAACTGAATGGCGAATTGTACGTAGTTGGTGGAGAATCCGATCAAAGTTGGTCACGACACTCTATGGAGAAGTATGACTTTCGTACACGCGAATGGCAGAAATTGCCTTCAATCTCGAAAAAGGGTCAGGTGAATGTAACAGTTCTCGGCCAACTATTGTACGCTGTGGCCGAGGGCGACTCTCAAATTGAATCCTTTAATCCCGCTGACAGCAAATGGACTAAATTACCGCATAAAAATGAGAAGTCAGCATATTTTGGAATCGCTGGAGTTGGCGAATATTTGTACGCAGTGGGGGGCAGCAATAACGGGCAAGGAAGCAAAACTGTTGAGCGTTTTCATCCTTCGACGAATACATGGACGATGATAGTCCCAGGATTGGGATGTGCGTTACTTTCTTTGGAATGCGTTTCTTGGAATAATCGACTGATAGTTTACTGTCGAAGAAATTATAACAATCAAGTCCAGAGTTTAGTTGTACAGTATAATCCTGACGAGAACGATTGGATGCAATTGGCTTCACTTAGAAACCATGATTTTAATTGGTATCGTAATCTATTTACCAAATAAATAAAAATGTCTGCCTTTAACGAGAGTCAGATTTAATAATCCACTGTTTTAAATGATGATTTCATGGTTGTTATTTATATTAAACTATAGTTTTGAAGTGATTAACAATATGTTCTTTTGTTTGAAATATTACTTTTAACGATTTAAATTATTTATTATCAAATAGCAATAAGTAAGTATTTTTTAATTTCTTTATTACGCTTCTTAAAATTTTGAAGGTGTCTTAGGTCTTGAGGAATTGTATTTATAGTCTTTGGAATAACATGGCGGAGTTCTCGTTTTCCATATGAGTTAAAGGTTTCCGGAATCTCTAGCATCCCCTGGGCTCGTCTTCTGGTATTTTGGTAATGGCGTATAGGCTGCAGAATCCTCTGGTCATCCATATATTGGGTTAGTAATGACATCTGGAAAATTGCATTCACATCTAAAAATTTAAGAGATAAGTTAGAAGGAATAGTTTTAATTAAGCAACGCTGAATGTTTGCTATCTTATCCAGATGTGTTTTCGCCGCATTGCGCCAGGCAAGAATCCCATAGCGATTCTGCTAGGGAGTAATACACTTGCTTCTGTATCTCGTAATTGGAGTATCTTTTAAAATAAACCATAGCAAAGAGAGTGCTCTTGAGTTGAAGACGAAGAACATTTATGTGATCTCGCCAAAGAAATTGTTCGTCGATGGTTACTCCAAGATACTTATATTTTTTGACTACTTCTATTTGTTTATTGTTGGCCGACATTGGACAAAACTCGTTTCTGTGATATATGCTGAAGGCTTCCGCTCGCTTGGATGGCGTTCGTATGTGCATCACCTTTGTTTTGGTTGCGTTAATCACCAGTCCATGGTCGTGGCACCATTTGGAGACAGTGTTGAATTCCTCTTGCATTATTTCCACAGCCGAACTAAAACTTTTGTGCCTTACTACGATTGCTATGTCATCCGCATATGCATAGGTAGTACTGTTTTTAAATAAACGTAAGAGTTCGTTTGTATATAAGATGAACAATAATGGTCCCAGTTTCGAACCCTGTGGAACACCAAATAAGCTGGGCTTTTCTTTACTAAGAGCATTTGATACCTTCAACCTAACATTTCTATCCGTGAGATAGTTTCGTAGCCAGTTTGACAATAGTCCTACACCCAAACATAGATCCGAGGCAAAAGATAGACATTTTCATTGACAGCCAAGCTGCCATTAAAGCTATCACCTCAGTCAACATAACCTCAAAATTGGTATTAGAATGTCGCAAGGATCTGGCCTCGCTTGACCAGTTCAAGGTTACGCTGATTTGGGTTCCAGGTCATAGCAACGTTTATGGAAACGAGCATGCTGACGAGCTGGCCAGGCAAGGCTCAGCCCCTCACTGCTCACTTGCGGAATCGGTTCACATACCGCTCGGAGCACTCAAAGCTAAAATCTCCTCAGAATTCCTATCGAAGGCAAACCTCAGACGGAGGAGGCTGACGAACTGTATCACATCCAGAAGGTTGTGGCCAAAATACAGCATGGAAAAAACAACTCATCTTCTCTGCAAATCACGAAAAGATATTGCCAGAATAATAGCGATAACCACCGCCCATTGGCCGGAGCTGTAATGACGCAGCTGTAATGACGCAGCCGAAAAGGAAACACTCACTCACTACCTTTGCGCCTGTCCAGCCTAGTGCTGACAGCGATCTCTGGGTAAACCCTTCTTCGACTCCCGTGAGGAGGTCTCGAAAAGTAACATTAGAGAATTGATGACTTTTCTGAACTCCACAAGCTGGATCTAAACTCTCCTTTTCGACAATCTTAAACAACCAGGTCAAATGAGTTGTGGTAACAAAACGGCACATAGTGCTACTTGGGTTTTTCTTATAAAACCGCCACTCCTACCTACCTACCTACCTTGACAATAGTCCTCTCACGCCGATTCTATTTAAGCTTTCAATAATCTTGCCCGGAGTTAAAGTGTCAAAGGTTTTTATTTAGCCCAGAGTTGATCGTATTCGTAAACTGTCCCAATAATTTGCCAGTACTTTTATTTGTTTGAAAGCCATACTGATTCAGGTGCAGTACTCTATATCTCTTAATGAAATTGTTTATACGATTGACAATAACTTCCTCCATACACTTTTCAACCACTGATAATATTGCTATTGGTCTGTAGTTTTCGGCACTGTTTTTTGCACCTCCCTTGTGAATTGGCCGAATAATTGAAGTTTTCATTAGTCGTGGAACATTGGCTTGACGTATACTGCGGTTAATTATTGTTTGTATAACAGGTGCAAGAATACGGGCATTTATTTTAAGATCAATCGGTCTTATATTGTCTGTTCCAGGTCCTTTTTTGATGTTCAACTGACACAACATATGCAATATTTCTTGTTCGCTGGCTAGATGTTTTGGTTTTGCAGATATGCATGACTTTTGAAACTTGGTTTGAGAACTGTTCAGCAAACATTTCTGCAGTGTCTTTTAAATCTTTATCACCAGTTTAGAAATTGTTTTTTATAACTTCATCGATTAAAGGTTTCCTTCTACCTAATAATTCATTTATAACGTTCCATGTTTTTCTAGGGTCATTGTGAGAACTTAGAAATTTTTCTTTGTAGATGTTGCATTTGATAACTTGAATGTTTTTAGTTACAGTATTCCGGAAATTTGTATATTCAAGTTCGTAGGTTTTGCTTCTTGGACTGTTTTTCCATCTCCTGTAGAGCTCGTCTCTCTTTTTGCACATTTTAATTATTTCACTGGTAATCCATGGTTTTTGTTTTCGAATCTTATTCACTGTGTTGGTCTTGCTAGATTCAATGTAAATATGGTTTATTTTGTTAACAAAGATGCTGTACAGCTTTTCCACATTCATTTCTTCAAGCATAGCTTGCCAATTTGTTTGCTCTATGAGTGCGTTCACTTTTTGCTGGTGAATATGAATTGTATTAACTTCTTCAGTTGTTCTTTCGTTGTTAATATCTTTGGTTGCGTACAAAATAGCGTAGTGATCCGAAAGGTCAGTTTCAATAACGGCTGAATATATATCTAGCTTTGTTAAGCTTACATATATATGATTAATGAAAGTTGAAGTGTTTCTTGTCAAATCCACACGTGAAGATTGCTTAATTACACTTGTAAGACCTCTATATATTTCAGAACCAAGGAATTATTCTCATCTTGAATATTTATGTTGACATCACCTACTACTATATTTTCTTTGCCCACTTTAATGACATTTCTTCAATACATCTCGAGACACTTAAACTTGGTCGCCTAATTTATAGTGGATATATTTTTGTTCACCTTTATGGGTTATTTCTAGATGCATCCCTTCATAGTTTATTGGCTTTGATGGTATTATTCTCTATCTTATATCGTTTTTAATAAATATAGCAACACCTCCGCCTTTCATTCCTTCCCGATTTATGAATTCAGGCTTAATCCCGGGGAGACCGGGGCTAGTTGGCTCAAAATTTCCATTTTTTCCTTTCCTCTTGAACTAAGCCTGATATCAAGACAGTTCAAATATCATTAAAAAAGGCATCCTTTGGTCTTTTTAAACAAAGATATTCAATTAAAAAAAAACAACGTGAGGACAGAGTTTCCTGAATTTTACTAATGCACCTCTATTGTGTCAACTAACCCCGATACCGGGGTAAGTTGACTTACGTTATGGGGTAAGTTGACCCACACCGTGCGAAACTGAATTTTTACAATAAATTTAAAGATTAAGATTAATTTATTTGTTTTAGATTATTTTATTTTTTTTAAATAACATTAATGATTTTTGTACCTACTTAGCAAACAAGTAGGAACAATATTTTCAATATTATGCACTTATGTAGGTTATGTTAATAAAAAAAAACACTTCCTGTATTGGAAACAAAAAGGGACTTAGTGGCCATAAACTAAAATAAGGCAAAATAGTAAAATAAAGAGTTAAAGAGCTTAAAAAAAAATCTGTGATTTCAAATTAAGCAAAATAAATAAATTAAAAGCCACTTCCTGTAAAACAACTAGTCAACTAGCCCCGAAAAAAATGAGTCAACTTACCCCGCCCGACCATCTGGCAAATAACAAGATTTTTCAGAAACAAAAACAGAAAATAACTAAAATAAAAAGACATGTATAGACAACTAATACATATATGCACTAAAAAACGGCCGAAAAGAAGAAAATAAGAGAAAAACAAAAAGGTTACTTACAGTAGTTTTTTTCTTAATATTTCCGGGATGACATGCACTCGCGACGAGATACAAAAGGAGACTAAAGAGGTATCGGTATTGAATGTAAAAACAATAATGAACATTAAATTCATCTATTCTCTTTAAAATAAATGGAAGTGAGTCAACTTGCCTCTGAGGCCAACTAACTAGGGTAGACCGAGCCCCTATATTGATTTCATTTAAAACTAATATATCAACATAGCATAGTTCATCTTCAATTTCTACTATAAAATTATCCCACGTTTTTTTATAGATCTAATATTAAAACAAATACAACAAAAGTGCATATTTTTTAAAAATTCTTTTTCAATGCTGGTAACACCATGTATCACCCTATATCGACTTGAGCTTCAGCTTCACTATATTCGTTTTCCATTATGATTTTTCGTTTCTTTTTGTTCTTCGATTTCGAACCTACATTGACTAGTTGGACATTCGATTTACATCATTACAAGTCCCGATGTGTATGGCAAAGATAATGGAATACAGAGATATATAACTTTCCAGTGGAAAGGCGGAAAAATTCATGAAGTCACGCACCCATGCTCATTTCTCTTAAAGTATATGTGAGTTCATGAATTGGATTTTAATGCAAGAATTCGGTATTTTTTAAGGTGTATTTCACTATTTTTTTTTCAGTTTAATCAAAACCTACACAAAAATCTAACAAGTTCAATATGAAATTCAAAACAATTAAACCCCGCAATGCCCATAAAAGAAAGACGATTGGCAGACGGCCATTAGCAACATGCTTTTTTCTAGCTCACACGTATTCACAGACGGGGTTTAAAATTACAAAAACAACAATGTAAACAAATGGGTTTTGGGGGGATAGACGTACCAAAGATATCCATCTCTTTTATTCTTTCATCTCTGGTTTCACCGTTCTCGTGTTTTTTTGCGAGTACTTTGCCTGTTGACTCCCACACAAATTTCCAGTTGCACTCTCTGGCTTTATTTTTTGCTAGCCAAAGAAGATGTTTGTTTGTTGGCGAGAGCTGATTATTTACAAAGACAAGTGCATCCATTTCTGTTTCTGTGGCTTGACCGTTGCAAATGTTTTCTCTAATTTTTTTTAGCGAAATATTGCGTGTCATTTTCGCCCTTTTGATAAATTTGTTTTGAATTGTTGATTTGTTGTGGTTTTTTTTATTCGTTCTGTAGATATCAGTGATATCCGAAGTGTTTACGGGGCAGTCAATTGTTTTGCCCAGTGATTTTAGGATTTCGATGAGATTTTCCTTTTGTGTTGGTGGAACGTTTTTAATTTGAATGTTGTTTTTTAATAGTTGTTGTTCATGTGTGTTAATTTTTGTTTCCATTAGGAGTATTTGTTGGTGTTTTTTCATGTTGCTTTCTTTAAGCTCTTTTATTTCGAGTGAGAGTTAGTTTAGAGCAGAGACAAATGATACTGAGACCCCCAACTCACAATCCTCTTGCCGCTGGGCACCTCAGTTTTTTTTTCAAATTCGCCATTTTGTTTTCCTATCGGTGTTGTGTCAATTAAGAATCCGTGTGACATGCAAAAACATACAAAATATACAAAAAAAAATGCTGCCAACCTCGACAACCGTGGGGAAATGTGGAATACCACATTTTTCATTATTGAATGCTATTGGTTAGTTATTATAAACTCTTAAAAGGCGAATAATTCGATTTTGTTGGTCAATAAAACTATCTAATGGAGATGTTCTATATACTAGAAACTTATTAGGTCAAACATGGTTGCGTATTTTCTACTTTTGAATATCTTTAACTCGATTTCATGTGTAAATTTTTCTTAGATAACTGAAGAAAATTTGCTCAAAATGTTGATATTTTCCTTCAACCAATCTAAAAAAAAATATTATCCACACGTAACGAATAATTTCAAATTTAACGGATAAAATTCTATAAACGCTGTCAGCAACTTTGCCCACAGCGGAAGTGGCATATCCAAGGTGCGAGTGTGTTGGTGAGTCGGAATTTTTGAAGTTACGTGACATTTGTCAATACAAATTTCTATGTAACAATACAAGCGCACTTAACATTTGCCACCCCATAAAAATATAGCTTGTAGGCTAAGTAACGGGAAATCGGTCGGAGTTGGTGGTCTCAGTATTGTCTCTGGTTTAGAGCTTCATTGTTCGATGTCATATGTTGTTTTATCTCCTCGTATTTGTTTGATACAAACTCGCAACTAGAAGTTATTTCGGACATTTCTTTACGCATTTTTCGCATTTCAAATTAGATTTGGTTATGTTCTATTGTAGATGTAGTTGATGGTGCGCTTGCGATTTGGACTGTGCCTTGATCTTGAACAGCATCAGGAGAACTCACGCTTCTCATACGCTTGGACATCGGTTGTACTGGTGTTGTATCAGCTGTTGTAGATTTAGGTATGGCAGGCGTAATGAGTTCTTTTCTACAGGCTGGACATTTCCATTCCTCCTTTTTTGCTGTCGTCATTTTCCGATAGGTTTTTTCGGTGATAGTAGTGCATCCATAGTGGAGTTAAAAGTCACTATCTTTGTTTCAGTATTTTTAGGTTTGAGATAAATACTTTTCACCAATTTTGGGATCACTTATAGAGCTATAGAGAGAACACAACCAATCACTTCAAACTTCAGATTACGACGAAAGTCGAAAGTTCTTCTTTCATACTCATTGTCATCGAGCCAACATTAATTCTTAAAATGGTTTATAATATGTATATTTAAATAGGAGAAGTGTAATCAAAAGTTAAATCACAAAGTGGCAACCCCGACCCGCAGAGTAAAACTAAAAATATTTATATAGCTAAATAATTTTTCACTCAATTCTTCTTTCTCCTTCCTTCACAAAAAAACATTACGAAACACATATACTCGCGTCGAAGTCGACAATAAAAGGCCTTTTTTATTTTGCTCACATGATCTGCATAGATCATTGACTTCCATGGTATACAACAAAAGTTGGATCTTGTACTGTTGTTGTAAACCGTGAAAATCAATTATCTATACAGATCATGTGAGCATAATAACAAAGGCCTAAAGAAAAGAAACAGTAATCATTTCATTACATAGTCTCCGTTGAAGTTGCGTGGCGGCAGTTGTGTTTTACGGAAGGAAAAAGAAGAACTGAAGATAAAAAAATACAACTTTTGTAAAAAGTCAGCTGACATCTAAAAGTCATTGTCCGGTGAACCAAAACGTTCAAAACAAAATCCAAATTTTGCAAAAAAGAACCTCTTAAGTTCAGGGAAAGTGGATCATGACCATTAAGTACTTTTAAGGGTTGCATGATTTCAAATAAACATGAAGGACTTTTTAGCGAGGGTAACTAAAAGGCACTACAGGCAACAACTCTTTGAATCTATTAAAAAAAAAAGCAATGCTAACTACCATTCAACGGGAAATTCTACTTACTGGCCAACAGATAGCAATAAAATCCCGGATGTTGTTGACTCCACAAACACTACCCAAGTAAATGAAGCGTCAGATCTTGACTCAGATCACTGTGCTGCTTTCACTTAGTAATAAAATTATAATGAAGGAACACAATCCACGTCTAAAGTAAATAAACTAACTGACTGGATGTATTTCAGATATTTAATGGATGAACGCATAGAACAATCCACAACAATTAATATAATATAACAATTAGAAAGTGAAGTGCAGTCCTTCACCCCAGCTCTACAAAAGGCTGCATGGGCTGCAACGCCTGAATTAAATAACAAAGTAAGGAGAAACGTGTATCCCAAAGAAGTTTGCGACATTATATCTGAAAAGAAACGAGCTCGCAAACGATGACAACTGTCGAGAGCTCCAAGTGATAAAAAGGTACAACACATACCAGTGTACATAAATAATAAAGTACGTCTACAATCGATCTCAGCTAAGTACTTTAGCGTGAACCCTAAAATGTAAACAACCCATGTTGCTGCCCAGATATAATTATCTATTTATTATTACTACATATTGAACTTATGTAATTAGCTTGTAAGTCAAATTGAATTTTGTACCACTGAACTTTCGTATAATGCAAACGGACATTAAATGAGAACACACTGAACACACTCATCTGAAACTTTCGTTGAATTTGACAATGGTAGTAGGAAATACCCACCATGTTTCGTTTAGTGTTTTCTCAGTTAATGCAGCTTGCCAGTGTCGTTAAGTAAAATTACATCTTTGAAAATTTCATTTGTAATATTAAGTAAATAACAAACAAACAAACAAGTGCGTTTTAATTTACCAAGGACCGCAGCACAGACGGCCCCATTAAGAACAACCCATTAGTTACCGAACAAGTTCTACTTCCAATTGGAGACCCGAAACTGTCAAATAAGTGGAGATTTAAGTGATCTGAAATAGTAATCGGTTGTGAAGATAATGAAGTGTAAAGTATAGCGTAGTACGCTGCTCGAGCTAAACTAAATTTTATCTAGATACAAGGCCTTCGAGCAAAGCATTTACGTGTGGATCGACGAGTAGTCGAGAACTTTGGCACAGGCAAATGGGTCACTTAAACAACAGAAGTCTAGACAAACTCATAGGTGGCTTGGCAACAGGTATCGAATTTGTAAAAATGGTTGATCGCTTATCGACAACGACACTTGGTCGCTGCTGAACTGCCTAAAAATCGGAAGGCAATTAAATGCGAATGGATATTCCGAATAAAGTGTGACGTTACAGGCCATATCGACCGCTACAAAGCAAGGCTGGTCATAAAAGGTTACTCGCAACGAAAAGGGTTGGATTATGAAGACACGTACTCCCCAGTTGTTCGTCATAGCTCGCCGCGATAGCTTTTTGCCCTAGCTGCTCATCTAGAACTGAAGATAGAGCAGATGGTCGCTGTCGCAACATTTCTGCAAGGACAGCTGTCCGAAGAAATATACATGGAGCAGCCTGCATTATTTAAAGACAAAAAATATCCATCAAAAGTATGTCGCTTGAACAGGGCTTTATATGGACTAAAGTAGTCCAGTAGAGTCTGGAATCAAAAACTTGACCGAATATAAAAATCATTTAGCTTACAAGAGTCTAAATATGATCCTTGTATATATTTCAAAATCAAAGACGATCAAATTCTCATAGTAGCTGCCTATGTGGATGATCTCTTGCTATTTTGAAACAACGAAAACCTGCTCAAGACGATCAAATCAGAACTACATAAACAATTTCGCATGATGGAACTTGGTAATGCTGCTTAAATTCTTGGAATGCGTATCACTCAAGGAAAAGATATGATTGAATTGGATCAAGAGCAATACATTGAGAAAATTCTTGATAAATTCGGAATGAAGGACGCAAAACCAGTCAAAACAACTATGAATACAAGCGAAAAATTGTCGCAGGCAGATTGTTCTACTAGTGCCGAAGACATTCAACAAATGCAGAATGTTCCTTACCAGGAAGCTATCGGCTGTCTCATATATTTATCTCAATGTACTCGACCGGACATTTGCTATGCAGTAAACGTTCTCAGCCGTTTCAACTCCAATCCTGGACCACGTCATTGGCTTGCTGTAAAGCATTTACTACGCTACTGGAACATCGTCGCTCAAGCTGGAATATAAGAAAAAATGTAGTTGGATACACTGTTGCTGAATGCACTCTGAACACTCAGCAGAGGTCAAATAGAGTTAAACTACGTCAGCACTGAACAGCAAATTGCCGATGTTCTCACAAAGCCGTTGGAGAAAATATAACAAGGATTACGCCGAGAAGCAATGGGAATCCGACAATCCTCAGGTTAAGGAGGAGTGTTGGTGCTACCCTATATTTATAACCTGACATGTATATGATATAACAGATAATAAACTATCTCTCCCCTTTTTGTTTATACTCTACTAAAAGAAAGACGTATTCTCTTATAGGTTATGCGCCCATTTATTCATCAATCTAAATTTTTACATAGAGTACGCCGTGGATAAGTGTCACAGAAAACAGCTGTTCTTTGAAAAAACTTCCTTCAAAAATGTTATTCTCTGTTATTTCAATTATTTCTGATTCTAGGTACTTCTCGTCCATGTAATAATTAAAAAAAGCTCATTCTTGCATACTTTTCCGCAACAGAACAACAAATACACAACGATCTGTCAAAATTTAGCTTGAGAAAATGTGCACGACCCATTAAATGGCTACGCTAAATTTTGACAGACACATGAAGTACATTCTGAAACAAAAGTTTGATTATTTTGCTCGAGGTTCGTACCGCTCAGCTAAATGGGTTCGCTTAAATTTAACTGAGCTGAATTTTGGAGAGAATTTTGTATGGGAGCGAAAATGTAGCTCGAGCGAGCTTTTCGAATCCCAACTTGGGATGTAACAATACCATAACAAGTACATGAGTACATTTTAGAACCAAATTGCTGATTAGTTCGACGACTAGGTGCGATGGTAACATCATTCCTTCCCTGGGTGTTTTTGGTGGGTGCTTCAAGTCGAACACTATCGCAAAGCTCGCATGCGATGTCTTTCAACTATTTCCACCTAGCTACACGCAAAAATATATAAATAAATTGAATGCCAACTCAAAGTTCTATGACAACACGAACAATGTTTCAAAAATCACACAATAAGTATAGCACTGCAGTATTCCTTTAAATTTGATTTTCCCTTTAAACAATAAAAACTCCTTTCCACGCTCCACACAAAGAGGGATTAATTCTACTTCCGCATTTCCCCATTACATAAACAAACAATAACGGTCGAAGAATATGTTCTACCAGTATTGTACATTGCAGCCACATTGTCTAGTTCCATTTGCACAGTCGGGAAGACAAATCGATTAACGAAACTGAGACGTTGCAAATATATGCAAATGCCAAACGCTGCAGTTCCGCAAATGCAGATAAAATGCCATCAGAAAAGAACAATGAATACGGAACACCATGTAATCGTTGGCTTTAAGCACACACACACACTTAAATTTTTGTTGGCAACAGAGTGACGTCTGACGCGTGGAAGTTCTTTAACCTGTCCCGCACATCCATTAGGGGATGAAAACTAGAACTGAATTGAAAACTTCTTTAAATGGTAGGGCAAGTTCCTGTCAAAGGCCTGGAATTTCACTACCATAAAATCGATGCCCATGCATGGTCGACGCCTTTGAACTCATTCAGCGTCATCTCGCCCATAATGAAAATAAGGACATATATCTGTGGCTAGACAGGATTTAACAAACATCTGTTATATAACAAAATAAACTTCGACTCACCACTAAAACAACTGGATATTCACGCTCGACGACTCGAACACTGGTGCAGGTTACCTATATCCTGACAGGCACTAACGATTATTGCAATTTTATTTTACTATATTTAACTTTCACTATTTATACACTTTTATTGCAAACTAAGCAATTATTTTTTTATTTCTTTAATTTATTGCAATATTTTTTTTATTTTTCTATTTTTTTTTTCAACCAAGGATTCACACAGCCAAAATAAAAACCCGGAAATTTAAAATTACGACAACACACCACCTTATGGATGTTTGCACAATACAAAACAAAATTTATCAGCGAATTTCAACGGAAAAATTACGAATATGAAACATCAACCGATATGAAATGAAATAAAAAATTTTCTCAATTTGCACAGTGGTTTTTTTCATATTTTTCTTTTTGTAATCAATTTGGATTATTTTTTTTTTAAGTTTCCGCTGGAGAAGCACACATGGACACTTGTTTTATCCGTGTTATTTTTCTTTTGCTCTGAAAATAGGATAATATTAAATCAAAAGAGGATTCAAGTACAGAAATCGAAATAAGCTTTTTTCTAACTTCCTCTGCAGAGTGAAAAAATTCACGCGCACTTTCCACTGCAAGAACTGTTCTCTGAAAATGCAATTTCAGGTGAACCGAGACCGAGATAGAAATTTCGGACGATGATGAAGACGATGAAGACGACCGAAAACGACGACGACGACGATGATTATTTCCCGAAATCGTTAAAGCTTAACTGTGAAAAGAATGCAGTCATTTAAAAGAGCTTTCATTGTCATCATCCCCTAACGTGTGACTGTGTACCTACTTGCTATATGGATAAACAGTCTGATGTTGGTGTATGCATATACAGTGGGTAGAAACATTTTGCGAAAGTTAGCGAGGCAGATTAGCAAAGCAGTATCATATTCGCTCACTAAAATGTTAACTTCATATAGATGGGCCGATGACAAGTCTCCACTCATTTAGCTAGCGAAATAAATGTTCGCTACATTAAATCGAAGATAAATTTTGACAGCAGAAACAGGAGGAAAAAGTTTGTCTTGTGATTATTATGGATTTTTCGGAGGAAACCGCAGAGAACGTAGCGTGATAAATAAAAAAAAAAACGAAAAACTGAAATACAAAATAATTATTTAGCGACCATTTATATTTGTTGTGGAGAATGGAAGTGGAGACTAGGGACGCTAAAATTTAGCGCGAGCAGGATACTAAGCTTCACAGTAAATATTTTGTAGGTCACAATGGGTAAACTTATATGGAAAATGTCGCCACTGTGTGGGTTCGTAAAATCTAGCTGTCGCTGAAGGCTACCACCACCATCTGAGCTGTGACAGTTCTTAAAAGGAAAACAAAACTATTATTAAATTTGACTACTTCGCAGATCAGCCGCCGGAAAGTATGGCGTATTTTAATGAAAAACAATAGAAGCGGCTTCCTGATTGGCTGAAAGACGAGTTTTGTATTGAGCCACAGTCCAAATTTGCATTTTGATAGTTAGTCAACAATTACAACTAATACCGACAGCAGCCAAAAATAGAAACAGAAAATACAATTCTTAAACACCAGCTATATCGTACAATAAAGAAAATACTATCGTTTTTAAATATTTGCCTTTCGTGTCATTATTTTCAACACTAGCCTAGACGCTAAATATGATTATTAGAATTGCGCTATATAAAAAAATTGACAGCTAGAACCAAGATTATTAAAATAGAATTGAAATAATTTAGCTAAATGCTAAGATTATTAAAATAGAATTGAAATAATTTAACTTGACGTCTAGTGATTAATGGAACGTGGGCTATGTCCTCAACTGTCAAATATGTAAACTCACAAATGACAGACAAGCAAAATGATCATAAAACTTTAAACGCACTACAGACGGCGCCCTCATTCTGACGTCTACAGATGAGATGGATTGTGAAGCAGTGTCATGTTATGTCAAACTTTGAGATTTGCTAAAAATGTCATCTTTTTTTTACGGTTGTGAATAACAAACTGACAGCAATACTTAACATGCAAAAATGTTTGAAATATATTTATGTCGGTCATCTTGTTTAAGCGGTAAACATTAGGTTCGTTCGCTTACATGGTTTGAATCGAACGCAATCGATCGCAATCGTACAAAGTCTATACACGTACTCATCAAAAATAACAGAAAAAGAGAAAATTATCAACATAACGAGTAACGAGTGGTTCCTCTCTTGGCTCGAAACAGCTCAGAGAATTTCAACCGGCAAGTGCTGATAAATATGTCATATGCACAAAGCTGTCAAGAAACAAATTCAAAATCCGTCTTAAAAATGAATTGCACTGAATAATAAAACCTGTAAAAATAAAGAAAATTCGGTAGTTGCGTTTCATATGTTGCCAAAAGGTGAGTTATATATTTATTTGTGATATGGATTAGATGTCAAAGATGAAAGTTGCTCAAAGTAGCGCGAAGTTTCCACGTACTTTGGCGTATATTTTCAGCTCTCTGAGACAGTTTTGTTCAATTTTTTGAGTTTGACAGATTTGTAGTGTTTGGCTCGGGAAAGTACGCGAATAGACCTATTATAGGACAGATCCGTTATGCTGCTATATTTTCTTATAAAACATATGAGCCAGTAGGTAGATAAATGACAACAATTTATGGCGAATTCACAAAAGCTAAAGGTAACATTCTGACATAAAACCCATAAAGAGAAACAGAACATAAGTACATATAAGTCAAGAGACTTGATACTTTTTATAAACATTTTTTTTACTTTTAAGGTTCTACCATCATAGAATTAAGGGGGCCCTAGCTATTGTCATAAATAGACGTTAAGATTAATCAGACACTTGCAATGAGCCGTTAATCCTACTGTAAAGGTGGCGATATTTCAATGTATGCAATAGATCATTGACTTAAGCTGGATTACTCGGAGGCAATCCTTTTATATTGTTTCTACTTTAGGTTTGTCCGATGTGAGTTTGAATTAGGTAAGTTTGTTAAATTGTAACAGCAGACGAATTTAGTGTGTAAAACATTTGCACTTATATCCGTACTAACAACCTCACGAAAACTTCTGTGACTTTCTGTACAAAGCTGAAAAATAGCAAACGAAATGAAATTTTAAGCTCAGCTACTTCTTCTTCCTTAGTGATACCAGTGAACCATGGCTAATGCATTTTCAATGCAGTATAAAAAGCTTTCCGAGCTTTTTATCGCTACCCCTATTTTCTAACTGAACGTTTTTATTTTTGTTTTTCTTATTGAAATTTGCCGGCCGGTTTTGTTGTTTTGTTTCTCCATCGAGGTCTGAAACAGAATCCCTACCGTCCTTGCCCAAGGGAGAGAATACAGTTTTTCGTTAACTTGTAGGCAATACCTTTGGGAGCAGCATGTAAATGTAAACATACTCGACGAAAGCTTTTTGTGTTTTATTTTTGAACTTTTTTTTAATGGCTGATGACATGTGTCAACCAAAGTCACACACGTGAGCAAGTGACTTTTGTTTTTATTCCAATTTATTTATACACATAACATTAACCCCAATATTCTCATTCCGCTATTGGAATCTCATGCATTTATTGACCGACTAATGCACAATGTTTTTCCTCTTTCATACGGAATTGTTTTAAAATGATGTATGCATTATTGTGAGTATATCTTGAAAATGGGTGGTTACGATACGAATAGAGCTTATGAATCACATCACATGTCTGCCAGAAGACGAATGTTTACATTTTGGATGATTTGAAATAGGGGGTTTGTTTTTTACAGTGTAGTTGAGGAAAGCTTAAGGGATGAGAAAATCGTTGAACAAAAATGCTTATTGATTTAAAATGGAGCACATGTTATATTTTTGTGTGCAAACGATGTTCTTAAATATATTTTGAAGTGTCCGACTGCAGAAATCCGAAGAACATTTCATCGAAAAATGAGAGAAAGAAGCAAAATTCTATAAACTTGGTCGAATCCATTTTCTGGAAAATCGTGACAGTTTAAACGTCTTATCGAGCATATAATTTTGATAGACTTTGTGGAAATGACAATGCTGGACCGATGCTCTTTATATTCCTATAATGATCTTCAAATACAGTTTGCTGAGTTTAGAGTGGGATAGTGGAATCGAAAATTAAATTACAACGTTAACGTCTTTCGCTGGAATGTCATAATGCCAGTTAAACTACAATTCGATACTAAATGAAGCAACGACTTCAATAGAAAAATGCGTTTATGTATTGCAGCTAAAGTCAGTGCGATGTTAACCCATTAAAAAATGTATCTTGATGTGCGACTCGCACTAGACAGAAATTATTAGAAATAAATGGATAAATTGACACTTTATGCTGCTGCTGAATATAAGAACATAACATTAGCTATTCTGACAAAAAATTTTAACATGATAATTTGAAGAAAAAAAAACCCTATTTGCGTTACCACTGGGGACTTTCAAGTATCTAGTTTAGCTAGTCTGACAGCTGACTGAAGTGTATCACTTTTGATTGGCCTAGATAGGTCATATGAACAGCTGTCTTAGTAGACGTTTATGTAGGCGTAACCGATGAAGCTAGTCCAGGGGCAGATTCCGTATATCAGTGATCGTCTTAACGATATCGTTTTTAAAACTTCGAACACCAAAATAAGTATTTGGCTCGAGGTTTTTTGACAAACGTCAGTTTTGATAACATTTGTGGAAAATTAACTGGATTAAGCTTTCGGGGCCGTTTGCTGATACGACTCATAGCGAATTTAAGTGCCACATAAACTCTTATGTGACAGTTTATGCCATGAAAAAAATATTCTATAAGTATTTAAGAGAACTTAAACGTTAAGAGTCGTATGATCCAACGACCCTCAAACATGTAATTTTCGTTGCAATTTTTGAGGTCTATCGTATCGACGATAATCGCCTGAAAAGTTACGGTATGAGTACCCAGAAATTCGTGACGGAGTATTAAGTTAACAGTTCGCATATATGGCTGACGTAGGAAAAGTGAAGTTCCCGACTAATCTAGTATTTGCGTTCAGTTTACATCTAGTACACACCAATCTAGTCGATTTATATTTTTGATTGTGCCCACTCTCTTGTGGTGTGGTTCTATACCTTCTTTTAAACAGAGATACATGATTGACCTATCAATCGGAAACAAAATTTTTCTAAATCAATTCCCAATTTTGGCTACGAATTGTTTGCCATTTCTACCTAAATTCCGGTCGAAATTTACTCCCCGGATCGTCTTTTACAAAATAATACTAAAAAAAATAGTTGTTCAGTGGAACCATGTTCTTTCTCACGTGAATGAATGTCTAGAGTAGCAAGAGGTTGTTCAAAATATGTCATGTATGTTAGTTTGACAGAACGCATAGTGACTTGCTTAATTATGATAATTTGACGAAAAAAAAAACTCAATCATATTTCAATGACAGCTAGCGACTAATTATCACCGGCGTTGTGAAGATGGTCAATTATTAGGGCGTATATCCAATCAGGAAAAGATGCCGAAAGAGTAGTTTGATTAATAATTTCCACCTATTACTAAGCTGAAAAGCTCTCTTCGTCATTAGGCCTGTTTTTTTGAGCTTCGTTCTCAGCAAAGCAAAGTGAAGTAGGATTTTCAGCACACAATTTACAATAACTACTGCGAGTCTCGAAGTGTCAAGTAGAGCGTAGTTGTTGTAATTGCGTGTGGAAAATCCTACTTTACTTTGCTTTGCTGAGAACGAAGCTCAAAAAAACAAGGCTATCGTTCGTGATCTTAATTAGATTTTCACATTGCAGTAGATTATGTTTCTATTCTCAACTTGTATAATAGGTAGGTTCATATTTGGATATTTATTTAAGGTGATGCTACAATTGAAGACAATAATGTAGAATACAGCTACTAATGTCACCTCATATGAAATGTCAAGTAAGTAGACATCTAAATTAGTAAATGCATATGTAATCCGTCCTACGTCAATTAATTACTACAAATCGGAATTATGTACAACACTTTAGCCGTCGTTCGATACTAGCTCATCTCAACTGTTTGACAGAACCTAAGCGAAATTTCGTCAAGCTCTAACTTAAATCACTAACATGTTATAGTTTAAGTAAATTACCCATTTTCAATGTCAATGGGCCTTACCAATAATCATTTTTAGCTTTCACACTATATTATTTTGTAGGTCACAATATGCAATTTTGTGTGGAAAATTTCGCTACTGTGAATTTGAAAAAATTTGCCTGGACACTAAAATTGATTATTAATATGGCGGAATGTGTATATATTAAGAGCGCATTACTGACTTTACTACACTAACTTGCTCTTACTTAAAAGAAAGCGATGCTGCCAAATCCATCAGACTTGAACCGTTTCTACTTTCTGTGGAGTAGATTTTGGAAAGGTGCACATTTTCACTGCTGTAGGTAGGTAGGTATACTTCATGCGGCGTTTCTGTGGTGTATGTTATCTCGATTACAATTGCCTTTACAGAATCGGTGTATAATTATTGTAATTTTTAACAGATTGAACAGCAGATCGTGCGTGACAAAAACCGATATTATATTCATTTACTAATCTTCAAACCGGAAAATGTTGTTGGTCTAATAACCTCTAACGACACGTGTAATAACCTTCTCTAAATAATTAAATGCGCTGTCACTTTTTATAAAGAGGCTGGGCCATCTAGTGGTTTGCTTTTAAATCATAGGTTATTTTGACACTGACAGCTGTTTTCCGCTCGAAATCTTGACAGAAAGTCTGTATGGTACCTTCGCGGAACGAAATGAAACGTTTTACGCTTGAACAACGTTGAAAACTTATTTCCAAAGTAAGTGCTGTGTAGCCCAAACAATGGGTTTTTTTAAAAGAAGTTGTGGACGCACCGCGCCTGCTGTACGCAAGTTTATGCAAAAAAATCGGTACGGTGCGCACAGGCGAGAATGTGGCTGCTGCAGACGAAAGTGTGAGACTCAATTGGTGAGGATTTACGAGTGGTGGCATCATTGGACCATTTTCCTTTCCAAAGCCATGTTAACCGACTTTTTGTTTTTACTGAAATTGAAGATATGAATTTGGACGACCTCTGGTTCATAAAGGATGGCGCGCCATGCCACACAGCCCATGCCACAATCGATCTTTTGGGCAAAAAATTCCCAAATCGTGTTATCAGCCGTCTTGGCGATGTCAATTCGCCGCCTCGGAGCTGCGATTTGACCACTTTGAACTTTTTTTTTTGGGGAACTATAAAGGACCGATGTTATGCAAACAATCCGAAAACGATTCAAGCACTTAAGGCCAATATCATCGAAGCAATCTGTGAGCTACAGACCGAAACCATCAACAAAGTCTTGGAAAATTGAAGTGACAGAATGCGCTACTGCGAAGCCAGCCGAGGCAGCCACTTGAACGACGTTGTGTTTCATAATTAATAAAGCCATGAAACATGAAAACCATTTAATTTTGTTCATTTTATGGCATTTTGACCACTTTGAACTTTTTTTTTTGGGGAACTATAAAGGACCGATGTTATGCAAACAATCCGAAAACGATTCAAGCACTTAAGGCCAATATCATCGAAGCAATCTGTGAGCTACAGACCGAAACCATCAACAAAGTCTTGGAAAATTGAAGTGACAGAATGCGCTACTGCGAAGCCAGCCGAGGCAGCCACTTGAACGACGTTGTGTTTCATAATTAATAAAGCCATGAAACATGAAAACCATTTAATTTTGTTCATTTTATGGCATTTTTAAAAAGAAACTTGTATTTGGGTCACCCTGTATAGATATTCTTGTTAATACGAGTGTAAGAAGGGGTGAGAAAAGAAAGAGAAACCTTCTAGACTTTAGAGTCCGTTACTGTTAAATCTATTACTGTCTTGTTGTGCTTCATATTACAAATGGGTCCTTATCTTCACGCTTCCCTTAAAAGAGACCTTATTTAATAGAAGCTATCTCAATGCACTGCTGACAAAAAAGTATACTTAATTTAGACAATGCGCTGTCATTACACACGCGGATGATATTGACATCATTGACATAACTCAACGAGCTATCTCATTCGTATACAATACAATACAACACTAGGAAAGGTCAAGAAATTTTACCAATCAAGACGCAGCCTTTCTTTCGTTTGGATAAACTAATAGAACTCGAAACAAATGTGGCGTAAATATTCTCAATCTATAAATAGAAAGTTGCCACTTTAGTTTGAAACGATAAATCGCTGATTTTAATCGCCTTGTGCCAATAAACAAATTTATTTTACATACGCTAGCTAGTTTGAGTTAGAACACGCTTTGCCATATAATTCACAAAATTTCTAGGCGTATTCATCTATACCACGCCACTTTAATTCATTTTCACTTTTTTTTTCAATGAATTTTCCATAAAACCCGCACTTTGGTCAAACACAACCGCAATCGCGTACCAATCATTGTTTGAATTGACTGTCAAAAAATATATTGTTTCAAATATGATGTGCGTTATTGCACTGATGAACCGCGAATGTCTACAGCCGCCGTACCACAGCGACCCGCAACTCGTCTCACTTTCATACAAGCTGATATAGAGACATACACTTTCATTAAATGAACTTCAGGAATAATCTCATTTGCAAAAGTGAAATAAAAGTTAACCACAACGAGTCGTTTACAACATCATTCGCTGTTTCTCACTATGCAATCAAATAATATCCGTTTAACTTCACAATACTGTTATCTTAATGTTGGATGACGAATTGAAGGCGTCTCTAGTACGTATCTATTTAAAACTATTTAAAATAGATTCACGCCACGAATGTGTAAAGCAAAGGAATACTTTTATTATTTATTATTTTTTATTAATTTGTAAATCACGAATCACGGCCCGTTTTGTGGTACAGCAGCAGCGCGCTCTTTCTATTTGTGACAAGCGAAATCAGTTCTTGTGAGTCGATGGTTTATCAAATTGGCCGGCTGTAGAGCACGACATTTAAAAACACTCTAGATAACGTATACAGCGAAAAAAATGCGCAAAAAAAAACAAAAACAAAATTTAACAGTATCAAGTAATAATAATAAAACCAATAAAAGAAATTCCTTGAGGGATATTTATTTCCGACAAATCGAATGATGATGTTGAATGTGTAGGTAGATTCGAAAGTACCCTGGGCCGCATGGTGAGCTGATGCAAATATTGACTTGCAGATAGAACTATGGAGATCGATTTTTAATGGATGTTTACACTTTTTGTTGTTCGAGCTTGTTTGTAATTTGGTCGATGAGAAAACAATTGGAATCTTTATCGCTGCAAATTCGATGGTTATAAAGATCAATATTTGAACAAGCCCTTGGTAAAAATATTCATATTTGACATAAGCCTAAGCTCACATAATGTATTTGTGGGTGGGCCTTAAATTTGGTGGCGACAGAATGTCTCTACTGTGTGTTATGCTTTGATTTTCTAATTTCTTGCCAAAACGGCGCCTAATATAGGTTCGTTTCTTAACATTAGTTTAAGGACTGCAAAAATGCCCAGCATCGAATAAGTAGGTATCATGTTTGCCAACAATAATTACAGACACTTTTGCGCTGTGTCGCTCTGTAACTGTCTTCTCATCGGAAGCGGAAAACATTAGGTCTATTCGCGTACTTTCCCGAGCCAAACACTACAAATCTGTTAAACTCAATAAATTGAGCAAAACTCTCTCAGAGATCTGAAAATATACGCCAAGGTACGTGGATACTTCGAGCTACTTTGAACAACTTTCATATTTGACATCTAATCCATATCACAAATAAATATATAACTTACCTTTTGGCAACATATGAAACGAAACCACCGAATTTTCTTTATTTTTACAGGTTTTATTATTCAGTGCAATTCATTTTTAAGACGGATTTTGAATTTGTTTCCTGACAACTTTGTGCATATGACATATTTATCAGTACTTGCCGGTTGAAATTCTCTGAGCTGTTTCGAGCCAAGAGAGGAACCACTCGTTACTCGTTATTTTCTTAATTTTCTCTTTTTCTGTCATATTTGCATGAGTACGTGTATAGACTTTGCCCAAAACACATGTGCAGAAATCACTGGGCAGGAAGTTTATAATATATAGGTTTGTATGGATATAGGCACACGAAAATTCTGCACTAACCGCAGCACGGCAACATGTCTCTATTTTTAAATTTGCAGCAAAATTTATCGTACCACAACACAAAAGAAAATAAATTTCAATTTCAAGTGTTTGGCATCATCGGCTTTTGACATTTGCTGATTGTGTTTGTTTCAGCTCCTTTGTCGGTGAATGGCCGCATTCAATAATCAAGTCATCTTAAGTCGACTAGAATGGTCAGGATGAGATGCAACCTCAACGTAAAAACTAGATAAGTCGGAAATGACACGTTTTCTACATCAGCCACATACGCGAACTGTCAACTTAGTAGTACTCAGTCACTAATTTCTTGACTAGATTCGCCGGCTACCCCTCTATAAACGTCAACTGAAACAGCTGCTCACATGGCCGATTTCGACCAATCAAAACCGAGATTCACTTAGTGAGAGAGATGTCAGACTTACTAAACTAGATACTTGAACGTCCCCAATGACATAAGTCATATTAGCCGATGCAAGGCATGTCAAATAATTTGCTGCACATCTATTTTACTTGCAGCACTGCGTGCTGCGTCCATAATTTCTGCACATGTGTTTTGGGCATAATTGGTAGATGACAGTGAGGAAATGACGCATGAAGGCTCATGGCCTACGGAAGATTGACAAACTGACGAATCCTAACGTTTTGCATTGCAACTCAGTGTACTTTAGCAGTATAGGAATGAGCGAAGGACTGTTCCAATAAAAAGGCTCGAAAGCCTTTATATTCTTAGAACTTAAAGAACTTAACACGATTAAGGCTATTCTCCATCTAATAATAATCCAACAATAACAACCTCCAATTTATATTTCACATGAAAACGAAAGTAAATATTCATTAATAAGAACACACCATCATATCGCATCCATTTAAATTCAAATGACTTATGAGTCAGAATTTGACGTAATTTTCTTCACACAGCCGAGGCGCGACAATACTTTCGTATTTTGTTTGACAATATTAACAAAGCCGAGAGTATTGTTTTCGTCAATGAATTTATTTGCTTAAAGAAATCTCTTTCTAAATTTACCTCTTACGCGTAGATGATCCATTTTGTTAACATTGTTTTTACTCCCTTATATAAGAAATACATTTAAATGAACTTGAATGGGTCCAGCCCTGAACTGACTTTATGAACAGATCAAAGTCATTGCCTCTAGTTCACGTACATTGTCTATATATGCCTTTCAATTAAAAACGCAATTAAAAGTTCACATCACGCACCCTTTCTGCAGCGAACATTAAGGGTTGTTGTGCCGAAATTGCCAAAATCGACAAGTATTTTTCATCGTGGCTGTAAATATGGACACAAAAATCGATTTGACATAAACTGCCTGTGCTAAGGTCTGCAGTCAGTGCAAATGCAAACTCACCCTCGACATGGTCAATCCCCTGCAAGATTTTATTTATTTTAAAGAAAATCAATGGCACGAGAACGATACACTTAACAACGAATAAATCCTCCAATTGCTGGGAAATTACACTGCTACAAACAAACGAATAAAACTGACAACAAATTAATTGAAAAATAACACAACGCTAATCATTCTAGGGTGGTTAACAGATTTTCGTAGTCATATTGCTTCTATAAAACTTTTTCGCATTTCTTGCTGGTATTTAACTAGCCCGCCTCTCGCATATTTTTAGAGCAGAAAATTATGTCACAAGACAGATCAGCAGAAAATATAAAACACTAAAAACGAAGCAGAGATTCTGCTTGTCACATTATTGCCCGATGAACTCACAAGTGAATTGTTATGCGAATGACAGTTGAATTTAGTAAGATACTTTTTATAATGACTGCACTACATTGTATACCGTTATTCACCTTTCAAAACTATATGCACTTTGTAAAACAAAAAAATTAAAAATAGTCGAAAATAATTTCAAAAAACACTCTCACGGACGCTAATGAAAAATTCTCGGCAAACTGACGGATGAAGTGAAAAGCGCTCCCCATGCATACAAAAATGTCAAATTAGTGCGATTTCTTTCGACTGAAGCTTTTCGAAAACTCACAAAACAATTGAATTTTCGCAGTATTTTGACGAAAGAAGGAAAGGGAAAACTATATAGGATATTAATGGGGTATGTTACGATTTTAGGAGTTGTTTCTTGACGAAGGACTCAGTGCGCACGCCTCAGGAAAAATCAAGAGCTTGCCATATTGTTGTTTTGTCGCTGAGTCTTTTTTTTTTTTCTTGAAAAGCTATATTGCGAGAATTGACGGTTGGTACGCTGCGTTCTGCGTATGTTGTGTGTGGAAATTGTTTGTTTTGATTTGGGTTCATTGAGAAGCGCTGATGAGTGAGAAGAGCAATTGCGGCAGTCGAATTCTCGGCAAGTGGCTGCCGGCTAGCTCATGCAATAATTATTTAAATGAATGTGTGTATAATAAAGGTCAATGCACTGTTCTATCGCAGCAGTTTTGATAAATATTTTTGCAGTTTATCGGGGAGGTGTATTTCGGAAAAGATTTAGGAGTTGACTACCAACGATTGTTGATTCCATGGCAAGGAGCTGCCAGTTTTATAGCAACAAATTAGCAAAATCTCACATGACTTTTAAAGTGCAAGATGTTAAGGTAGTTTTTTTTATACAGTTTTGCGTTTCTACCAAAGATAATGGAATACAGAGATATATATCTTTCCAGTGGAAAGCCAGCTGCTTACAAGCTGTTTTCCCGAAAAATTCATGAAGTCACGCACATATGCTCATTTCTTTTCTAGTATATGTGAGTTCATGAATTGGACTTTAATGCAAGAATTCGCTATTCCGAAATGTATATTTCACTATTTTTTTTTATTTTAATCGAAGCGTTAACAAAAACCAAACAAGTTTAATACCAAACACAAAACAATTGAACAACGCGATGCCCATAAAAGCAAAAGGAATATTGGCCGGCCATTAGCAACATGCTTTTTTGTAGCTCACACGTATTCACAGACGGGGGTTGAAATTACAAAAACAACAATGTAAACAAATGGGTTTTGGGGGGATAGACGTACGAAAGATATCCATCTTCTTTCATCTCTGGTTTCTACTCACTTCAGGAACAAAAGCTTGGTGCCATCCTAATGGAAAAAAAAAAACTAGGAAAGGTATTATTCATTCTGTCCAAAAGGCTTGTAAAGCTTGATTTTTATAGAGAGTGCTCCATAATTTAAAGCGGTGATATGTGTATAAATATGTATTCAGATTTCATGTGCCCTTGAATTTTTAATATTTATCTACCCATTCGTTTAAGATGGTCTCTTATAGGTTGGCTGCTACCAACTTCACGGTAACTTAAATTTTATGACAAGGACTACCGTTTATGTTAATTTTTCTTTGAGAGCGACTAGGTATTTCATTAACGCTTTTGGGGCATAATCATAGTAGGAAGTAGGTACATCGCGTTTATATTAAGCTCCCATACAAAAATGTCTCCAAAGAGAAAAATTAAGCAAAGCAGCTAAGCCAAGCAGTACGCAGTTAAAGCTAAATTTGTTAGCCACTGTACGAAAAATCTCTACACAATTTTAGTAAGCGTATTAATGCTGCATTAACACCATCACACATTCCTAACACTTAAGATTAAAGGGGTGCTAAATACTAAATAGCCGTGTGACTGAAAGGGACGACATTACCTAACACGCGGACAAACGTATCTCTCTGTCCCGTCTCGTGCAAAAATGCGCGCGTAATTTTGTAAATGCGACATAATGCAAAATACATTTTTCCACAGCTAAATTTTGATAGATCGGAGAAAATATGTATTCGCAACCGAATTTCAAACGAAAGCAAATTAACTTGGAGAATGGTTAGAAATTCGTTGTTGTTAATTTAATTTCTTTTAGATATGGAATATTTTAACGAGGAGTAATGGAAGAGGCTTTTGAGGAGGGAGCTGTAGAATTAAGAATAAAGAAACAGAACAAAGTCAATCAGCTTTACCAACACAGTTTTTTTTTGTCGCAACTTACACTGTCAAAATTAAGCGAAGTGGTGGAGAGAAACATTGGAGAGGCGCTTAATTTTAGCTTCCAATCTATCCGTTTCTGCAATTTTCACTTACAAAAAAAAAATCAAATTTACCGAATTTAAGTAGACTTGGTAGCACTTCTTATAAAATATAAATGAATGAACCTAAGAGTTCATTTAAAAATACATTCGAAGTCGATATCCGTTTCCTTCAAATAGGTATATTCCTTTCAACGGGTTTTTCTTCCAGGGTCTAAAAGCTAATGCTAAGATGCTAAGCATAGCAGCTGGCATTACCCAACAGTGAATTAAAATTGCCGAAGCTGTTAGTACTTGGTACCACAAAATAATTTCATTGGATTCGATTGAAGCGCTTTGGAGAAAAGAAGAATCTGCGGCTGCGTCCGGATGCATTCCTTAATTAAAAACACAATCTCTGATATCTGATATTTATTCTTGTTAAATAACACATCACAATGTTGAATAGCCTGTTATATGGGTTTGTAATACAAAAATTATGCAATTTTCTACTTAAATAACTTTTCCACGAAAGGTTCTACTCGATAATTAAAAAAAAAAAAAAAAAAAAAAATTCTGAACAAAAATGTACAAATTGTATGAAATCTTTGGAGACCTTGTTTTGTTGTTCAACTGTCCGCTTATGTTACTCTTCAACTTAAACCGATAATTCCTATGATAACAGTTTTTTCTTGTCATCCGGCAGGGGTTTCTTCAATGGTGTCTTCTTTCCGTAAATCATATCGGCAAATAAGCCGACAAACACCAGCACCGCTCCAAACCACTGTCTGGGGATGAGAAGGTTTCCAAAGAAAACAACAGAACACAACACCGTAAAGAATTTCCTTGTGGTTGTTACGACCGAGCACGCCAATGGACCGAATTCGGCTACCATAAGGAAGATGAAGAGCTGACCCAGGGCACCGGCCAGAGCAAGGCTAGCTAAGTGTGTCCATAACTCGGGGTGACGTGAGGCGAATGATACGAAGTCCTTGCCTTCCCCTAGAAGTATGTAGTAACAAATAAAACACTATTGCCTAGAATCAGAATTTTAAAATATGTACCTGTGACAACCATTGCTGATCCCAACATCAATGTACTCCAGAAGTTCATTGACAGCATCATCTGTTGACCAGAGGGTGCACCTGAGGAGCGCATGCGCTCCTGTACAGCGCCCGTCAGACCGTCCATTGAGAGACTGAGGAAAAGCAATAGCTCACCGAGACCGGTCTTTTCTTGGGCAAGATTTGGATTCACTTTTCCTTCCTTGTACATGAAGAGAATTACACCGGCGACGATGGTCAACACACAGCCATACCTTGTCCACGAATACGACTTTCTTCCAACTAGCACTCCAAGAATCATCACAGGAATCGGTTTGGCGGATTTGCCAACCACCTGAGTTGGATATGGTACCCACCGCAGGGCCATATTCGAACTAACCATAGCGAGGAGGTATGTTAAAGAGCTCACCGCATAGTAGCCAGTGTGAGTGGTGTCTTCCTTTTGAGGTTTAGCCAGAAGCATTCCTAAAGAAAATAAGAATTATATATATTGCACAAAATATACCCACACGAGCAGAAGTTACCCTTGGCGAATACGTAATTGCAGAAGCACTGTACCCAGACCAAAGCCAGGGAGTAGGTAAACCTCTCGCCCAATGTACCGTCATCGTTTTTCGAATCTCCATATCGACCTCTTGTGATTTTCTCTTGAATAATCCCATAGTAGAAATAGCACAGGAAGATTCCCACAGCGAAGACCAGGAATTTATACTTTTCACTAATCATACTGCAAGCTTGTTTTGCTGATGTTTACAACAAAATTTTAGCTGAAAGTAGCCACGTCGGGTAAAGTTTACACGAGTTCTATGCCGTTTCACTGGGTATTGGGATGGAATAATTTAAGTATTTACAAAGCGATTAGGTGATTTGTTTGTTGAGGAGGTGTTAAATCGTCATTGTGGTTAGAAATTGATGTATAAATGCTGATAATTGGATCGAAATATATTGTGTCTGCGGTACACGTCAGTGGTTTTTGGGAAAAGATTGGCGAAGAAATGTCAAACGAGCTGGGAATTGTTTACCTCTCAACTGTTTGGTTCGCCATCTGTGAAGTGATAAAGATAATAAAGGATATTGTAGAATGGGTTGTGTCCGGGATGGACACCAATTTTTGTTGGATATCAATTTGGTAGGTATAGTTAAAATCGGTTGCAGAATAATTATGGTCGCCGACACCTGGCTGTGTTCCGTGGCAGTTTCACATACTTTTTGGCATTTCCTCTAGCAAGAATGAATTCTTATTACATCATCTAACATGATGGATGAGCAAGTTTACCTGCATACTAGTGCTGTTTGATTCTTCATAAGAAATAATAATTGAGAGTGTGCACCAGAAACCAGATGAACTTATTCTTAAATCGTTCCAATGTTATGCCATGTTCCCATCAAACTGAAATCTTGAGGTAACGATGAACTTTTACCGAAACCTTGTAAGTCATTCCCACCGAGTTGAAGTGAGTCCAAAAGTCATAAGCTGTCAAAACAGCTGTGTATTGACGCAAAATAATAGTTTTGGAAAGACAAATTAATAAAAATGGTCTCTAAAAAATGAAGGAAATAAGTGAAGCATTTATACCTAAATATTTCTCCTAAAAATATAACTTTCCTCTTTCTTCTCTCCTCTTTTTTTTCTATTTCTTGGATTGTCACAATTGTTTTGGCGTTTAGTGTTTGACATCCACAAATGAACACAAAATAAACAAAAGTTCACGCTGTGGGCATGTTTGGTTTAATAATCTCCCACGGATGGATAAACTCAGAGGGTTTCAAATAAGTTTCTCGAGGTTTCGACACCTCAAAAATGTATGGCAAAACCTCGGAGGTTTGGAAAAACTTTACGAAACCTCGCGGTTTCGTTTGGTGGGAACATGGCATTACAGATTCTGCATATTTTTTCTCAAGATAGAGTTGCTCCAGCAGTTCATTTCGCATATAAGTAGGATCTATACTAACGTTTCTTTAACAGACTCATATATTTGTATTGAGCTTTTAATTTTAAGATGTGGTTAACATAAATCTGTCGGAAAAGAAGGTGGTTTTTGCATCATAACATTTCTTACAGCGGTCTATGTACCTATAACGGCTGGAAGACTTGATTACTTTATTCAATGCGACAGCTGTGCCTATGCCCACACGCTAGATTAGTTCTACTACCATATCTCCAGGTCCAAATCATTCAATCATTTTGTTCTGCCTCTAGCCTTGCGTATAGTGAATGGTCACCTAATTGAAGATAAATATCAGACGGCTATTCGAATGGTTTTCCAATATACCAATCGCCCCTCATCTACATAACAAATCTATGTCTAAATTCAGCAAATATGAATATTGTGACCTTTAAAATGCTTCCAACCACAATTCAGATTCAAAAAAAAAAAAAACTCATGTCCATAACAAGTGCACAATAGTACAACTGGTTAGGGGTAGAAAATGATTGCAGAGGGTTAACCCCTATATAGGGCTGAAGCAAAGTGGCACGTCACCCACGTGTTCAGGATGACAATTCCAGGTGTTCAATAAATTTATGAAGTTATGATAAGGAAAATATTCCACACATTGGATACTGTTCTCTTTGACCCTAGTTAACATTTTTTATCATTTCAGTTTTGCCCGTGCCGTGTAATTTTAATGAAGGGTAAGTCGATCAATGTAAGAATCTACTGGAAGAGGGGAAACAATAGCCGCGATGGACAGGTGATTACAGTTTGCTACGTGTCTTTTTTATTTCAGACCCTAAGTTGTTTTACAGTAATTGAGCAAGGTGAATCCTTGATGCAGGTGGTTGATTTATGGTTTGTGCATTTATTGATTTGTTTTTTGTTTGAAGGGGAGACAATGCGGAAGTACTTCCTAAAGTAACATTTATATATCCCTTTAGAATTCCTTTAAAGGTTAATCAAAAATTTCATATTAAGTGTTTCCAGTAGGTCTACTTTCCCGTGCCCATCATACTTTTACCTGTAAGAGAATAAGAGGTTTGGGATATAAATTCTTGGGAGAGACCTCATCGCCTCATTTTATATGATAAATCTAGTTTTGCGTTCAAGGGAAGTCTAGACCAGACAAATCTAGTCGACTTGAGTTGTAAGTGTGCCCAATAATGTAGTTTTTAATTGGGCTTCTTCAGATTTGCTCTCAGATTTCAGATTTCGTGTGTCTAATCGAACATTAAAACGTCACTTGCTCTTTTTTGTGTTGACATAGTTGATATAGCCTTCGACACTTTTTTAATAGTTTTGCATTCACTGGCTAAGCTTTATATTAAAACATTCTAAATTTGCGCCCAGCTTGATTTCTAAATATTTGTACATAAATAATTAACACAAATAGATCCTCCCGATGCAATGCATTTCTGTGCAGTTGAAAAATTTCACGAAAACGTAAACAAACTCTACTAGTTGTCAAACTCAAACGTACTTGTATTGGTAAATCTGAAGCAAATCTGAGAAAGAATCCAGATTCGCAAAAGAGCTCTGAAATCTGAAAAAAAGTTCCTTTTTTTTGTATCAAACGAATATAAAAATTGGTCTGAGAGCAAAAAAGTGCTCTGACAGCGCCCAATCGAATACCACATTAGATTTAATGTAGGTACTGTTCGCTTTTGTGTTGTGTAGAGTCTTTTATGACATTCAAGAATCTAGTTGTCTTAAGTCGACTAGATTGGTCTGGATAAAATGTAACCTGAACACAAAAACTAGATTGGTCGGGATCGTCACCTTTTCTACGTCAGTCACATATGCGAACTGTCAACTTAGTACCAGAGACAAATCATACTGAGACCCCCAAATCACAATCCTCTTCCCGCTGCCCCCCTCAATTTATTTCCAAATTCACCATTTTGTTTTCCCATTGGTGTTATGTCAATTTAGAATCCGTGTGACATACAAAAAATACTGAAATAAATACTGCCAACCTCGGCAACCGTGGGGAAATGTGGAATACCACTTCATTATTTAATGACATTGGTTAGTTATTATAAACTCTTAAAAGGCGAATAATTCGATTTTGTTGGTCAATAAAACTATCTAATGGAGATGTTCTATATACTAGAAACTTATTAGGTCAAACATGGTTGCGTATTTTCTACTTTTGAATATCTTTAACTCGATTTCATGTGTAAATTTTTCTTAGATAACTGAAGAAAATTTGCTCAAAATGTTGATATTTTCCTTCAACCAATCTAAAAAAAAATATTAACCACACGTAACGAATAATTTCAAATTTAACGGATAAAATTCTATGAACGCTGTCAGCAACTTTGCCCAAAGCGGAAGTGGCATATGCAAGGTGCGAGTGTCTTGGTGAGCCGGAATTTTTCAAGTTACGTGACACTTGTCAATACAAATTTCTATGTAACAATACCAGCGCACTTAGCATTTGCCACCCCATAAAAATATAGCTTGTAGGCAAGTAACGGGAAATCGGCCGACCACCAACTGTCTCAGTATTGTCTCTGCTTAGTTCTCAATAACGAATTTCTTGACTAGTCGGCTATTCCTTCATAAACGTTAATTGAAATAGCTGCTCATATAACCCATTTCAGCCAGTCAAAACCGAGATACATCTAGTCAGACAGCTGTCAGACTTACTAAACTTGAACGTCCACAATGACATTTACAGTGGTGTCAACTCTGAAATCTAGCACTTATAAAACAATTTTACGAATATTTACTAAAACTTGGGAATTTTTACTCAGTGTCGAAAAATTCGTAACATAGAGCATCATCGAGAGAGAATCATACAAATTTTAATTCAACAAATTTCTTGATGATGGAAAAGCCGTGGTATCAACAGGCGCCAAAATATTTTTTTTATTATTCTTTTTGAAAGTGGCGACGAAATTCTTGCTCGCTGTAAGAACAATCTCCACCTTTTAATTTTGAATGCAGTGTCGCTTTTCCCTGTTTTCAAATGCTTGTAGTTCAATCAATATAAACACTCGGATTTACAGAAAAAAAACTTCAATTAATCCGAAACAATTTCATAGCTATGTAGATGAATCAACTTCTTTTTTTAGTAAATTCGCAAATTCGTCTAGTTTATCGGATATTTTAACGACTTTTCGTACCACTTTTTAGAATTTTCGTATTATGTATATGTCATTACTACAAAAAAAAAAATTCATATAGAGACTCTGAGATAATTTATCCCCACCACTGCCATTTTGACAGTCTTTTTCATTTAATATTACATTCTTACTACAAAAATAAAGGGACAAACCTAATATTTGCCCTTATTTTACTCATTATCAGTACTTAAATACGTTATTTAAAACTCTTTTTAACGTACCTAACAAATAAAAGTCGCATTTATGTATGACATTTAATTTTAAAACGTGTCACTCTTACTGTGTAAAAATGTGGACTCATATTATAATTTTAAAAAATTAGACGTTTTTGAGTTGTATTTCAGCCTATCTGTCAAAGGAAAGTGTTTTTTATATTGCATTGTTTGAATCGGTAACACTTCTTCCGGTGACAGCTGAATAATGCTCAGTTTTTAAAGTCAATGAGGGATCTAGATTTACAAACACCAACCTTTTTGAATCGCTATTAAGAAGTAATCGAAAATTAAACTTCTAGACTGCTTTATTTGAGCAATGATTCCGAAATAATATTTAAAACAATGTGTCTGTTGTGATGACATTATACATCGACTGTTATTGCTATTACCGCAATTTTTATCTCTTCTAAACGTTAAGCCGCACTGTGGTTCAAAAAGCCAAATCTCGTGGCAAAAATACTAAATTCCATGTTTAATTTAAGGGTTTTCCAATAAGAGGTGTTATTTTGGTATTCAAAGAAAAATGCCATTTTTTGAGATAAATGATTGGATGTTTATTTCATATTAAAGAGGAAGGTATGCCGTTAATAATGAAAAACAACATCAGCCAAATGGCCACCACGAGCACGCATACAGGACCATATCCTTTTCATGAAATTTTCCATAACCAAATCGCAAAATGGCTGCCCTATGTCCTCGATAGCCTCACGAATTTTATCTTTGAGTTCTTGAATCGACGCTGGGCTGTTGGCGTAGACCTTATCTTTCACGTGGCCCCAAAGGAAGAAGTCGCAAGCCTTAAGATCCAAAAGTCTTTATGCAAAATACGGTGTAATGACGTTTGTGGAATGCCCAATTCCAAAGAACGAAGAGGAATGGACAAACCTGGGTTTTCTTCAACACTTTGGGCTACAGCAGCAATATTCTTAGTTGTTCTTGAGCGACGTGCACGAGTTTTATTCTTCACATCACTAACTTGTCCCAACAGCTCGAATTTGTCCACCAATTTCTGCGGTCCGACAAGGTGCTTCACGACGACCAAAAAATGCTTTAGTTTTGTGAACTGTGACTGCAAGATTTTCACCATTTTCGTAGTGAATTTTAATAATTTCAATGCATTGTTGAAGCGTGTAGTTTCTACTTGTCAAATGTCAAAGAATAAAAGCTTCAAAAGTGACAGCTACCGAAATAGCGGGTCATTTACAATAGTACCTCTGATTGGAAAACCCTTTATTTCATTTTCGACTTTATTTTATACCTCAAAAAGCTGTCTAACGGTTCTTGATGAACACAATCGTGTTAAACGTCAGTCCATTTATATTCGAAATTAATTTCTGTATCGCGTCACTTGCTTTACTCGCTCTCGCTTTAACGTCAAATTAAAAACACAATCATTTGTCACATAATTTTAAATTGATTTTATTTATAGTTTAAATTCATCTCTATAATTTAGAGTACCTACTTATTAAATAAAACATTCTTGATGTTTCTTTCCTTATTTACAGAGGAAACTTGAATATAATTTTAAATGTATACCACAGTTTAACAGGACTAGAATTTGAATTCCATACAAAGGACTTTCATAGGTCTTTTCTTTAAAATAAAAAAAAGTATAATAAATAACTACATCTGTGCGAATGCTTGTATTCTTTTGAGGGAAATTGCACAACTTGAAAAAACATTCCAAGCAATACCTGTATAAAGAAAAAATCTTTCTATTACAATCCTCCATTTGAGTGCGGGAAGAGCGGTCCACTGCTATTCGGGCTGAAGCTGGTCGAAGTCGGCGAAGGTGATTCGTCACTATTTCTACTGCTGTTGCTGCTTCCATAATGTCCACCCCCACTGGACCTTCCACTCAGTTGATTCGACCTGGGATCTTCTGGGGTCCAAACGCGCGCATATAACTTACTGCCGGGATATCTATCTCCCTTTCTGTACCACGACAACGAGTGTGAGACACCACCACCTGTGGAAAAGATGATACAAAACAGATTCCATTGTCAATAAAAACATAAATAGAATGCACCTAAAACCACGCCTCTTCAATCAACAAAAACTCAAACATCCATTAGCAGGGACATTACAACCCCATTAAGATTAACTAAAAGGAGTAGCTCGCAGCATCTATACATCCAACGAAATATGCGAAATGCTTATACAGCTGGAAGGACTCACGATTGCTGCCGCTCTTGTTATGTGTGTATTTACATTTAATTCACCCAAATAAGGGCGAACAAGGGCATGAGTAGGTACACAAAAAAAAAAAAAATTCAAGGAGGTAGAAGGATACACTTTAAAGATAACAAAACTTAGAATGGATGAGATGCTGCTTCAAAACGAACACACAGTGGGGATGAATTCGTCGACACCCCAGCCAACTTCTCAAAAGGGAAACAATTTGTTAGCCCTCCTCGGCCAGTGTCAAGTGGTTTTGCGGGTTATCGCACTATACACGACAGGAAAGCAATTGTAATTAAGAGTGGTGTGAAAATTTGCCATACGTTGGAGCTTTTCTTTAGCTTGGAACCGTTTCCATAAGAAAATCATTCGTCCCTGCATTCAAGTGATGAAAATATAAAGCCCTCCCTTCTGTGCAAGGGCTGTGGATTTCGTGTCGCACATCAGCTCGGCACACATCTGCTGGGGTGGAACGAATTTCCCACGGGGTGATTATATTTTGGTTCCGTATTATGATAGACGAACAAGCGAGTGTTGTACGTGTACCTATACGATATCCTCTGCTGGAGTGATGGTGTATGTTTTTATTCATAAATGCATGCTAATGCAGAGGTAACAGGGCTCTATTATCTACATGGTAACAACGTATACATCGAATGTTGTATAAGGTTTGTTATTGTTATTACTTTTACCGTTGGTAATAAAATGTGTTCGCTATTCGAATATTTTATAACCGTTTGATATGTTATTTATTGATTGTTAGGTACATTTACACTCACATGCCAAAAGCAACCCGAAGGTTATTTGGTCCGAAGCAATTATTTGGAGCTGTTAGACTGATTTGCATTTCGTTCGACACTCAACATAAAGTGGCCTGTTTCAAAATCGTGCAATATGTATATTTGCGTATATTTAGAATATTAAATCAAGACTTTCAACATCACAATGCCCAATATGAAACAGCGGTCTGACTGAAAGAGACAGCACTACCTATAACACGAAAGAATACGTGAGACGTATTTTGCTCGGCCATCTTGGCTTTCGGAAGTGATGAACGGACATTATACAAGGTGGCGCAAAAGTAATCCTCCTATCAGAAAATGCTATAAATTTTGCGATTGGCCCCTAATGTCAGTTCTGTTTTGACATTTGTGTAGTAAACACATGCGAAATACACGTTAATAAACAATGTCACGATACACTGCTCCAGAACGCCGAATATTGGTGACTATTTATTTGAGCAATAATCGGTCGGTGACTTTGGCACAACGTGAATTTCGTCGCAGATTTCCTAGCCGTCCAACGCCTACTGGTGAAACACTGCGACGTTTAGGCGCTCGCCTCGAAGAGACTGGCACAACACGAGACGTTGCCAAGAGTGGCGGGCACCGGAGCGCCCGTTGTGCCGAGAATATCGCCTCTGTTGACGCGGTCATTTTTTTTTCGAGAACGCCGCTGGTCAAACGACAACAGTGAACGGTGCGCGCTATAGGGCCATGTTTACCGATTTTTTTCTACCGCAATTGGACGGTTTAGGACTTGAGGACATGTGGTTCCAATAGGACGGAGCTACGGCACACACTGCGCGAGCCACAACCGATATTCTGAAGGCGGCGTTCCCGGGTCGTTTTTGGCGATTTGCACTAGCCCGCAAGATCGCCTGATTTGACCGCTCCAGACTTCTTTTTGTGGGGCTTTTTGAAGTCGCGGGTTTATGTCAACAAGCCTCAGCCTCTTGCAGCTCTTAAAGACAATATCCGTCAAGAATGTGAGGACCTATCGCCGGAAGTTTTGGCCAAAGTGATGGAAAATGCCATAAAAAGGGCTCAAATGACAATCAACTGTGGCGGCGGCCATTTACATGACATCATATTCTCGACTTGATGTAAAAAAAATTAAAAGACCAAATAAAAATAATCCACAAGAAGAATCAAAGTTTTTCATTTTTTTTTTTTTTAAATTACAGCCAAAAAACATCGGAAGGTTATTTTTGCGCCACCTTGTATATTGAATTGGTGGATTAATTTACTGACATTATTACCACTCTCATTTGAAATGTTTTAAATCAGGAAATCGGAGAATTTCCATTCGAGATATCCATTCCGATACGACTTTCGGAAAAATTCTCCGATGACATGTAGCGCACATTGTCGCATTGCGTGGAACCGCTTTAAAGCACTTGCTTTTGACAGCTACGCTGCACATTTTTTCCGAAGCTATCCGACAACTTATTGCTGCGGAACATTTTAATGTGAAATTAACGCGTTTATATGCTTCATTTATTTTGTTCCGAAACGGATACTTCGAACGCAATTTGAGATCCGATCAGATTTGACTTTCGTATCGTTATGTAAATCTATTACGCAATCTGGCTAAACTAGCAAATATTGTAGATAACAAATCGCCTTGTTAGCAATTAAAGCAACAGTGCCCAAATCACCTAACTTTTCAGACGATTTTCGTGGAAACTAAACTTAAACTTAAAATTTAAAGAACGGTTTCCAGGTCTGTCACCACAAATACAATAAAAACCGATTATAGTCGATCAAAAGTCATCCAGATAATAGGTGTTAAAGTTTTCAAAAACGATAACGTCTTTATTATCGATTAAATTGGTAGTTGACGTCACTTTTCCTGCTTCAACTACATATACAAAATGTCAACACACCTAGTAGTCAGTCATGAAATTCTTGACTAGGTTTGACTGTTACCCATCTATAAATGTCAACTGAAAAAAACACACTTGACTAATCCAGACCGATAAAAACTGGAACAAAACATGGCAGACAGGTGCCAGACTTATTAAACTAGATTCTTGAACACACCCATTCCCTATCTAACTGTTCTGTCTGCCAGAATTGAGTCTGTCGCGGTGTCAAAATTAAATACTTTCTCCCAAAACCATAAATGAGCTTACTTTAAGCAGTTTGACGTCCGTTCATTGTTTTCGGATTCACGAGTAAATTAATTCAATTTAATTTTGACAACACAACGCAGTAAAATCGACTGTATTCGGGTTTGCACTACAAAATTATAAGGTGTACTGATGAAAATGCTACCTATGTATATGGAAATCTTACAATGCCTGCTTTCACGAAACGTCAAACATTCCTTCGCTGATAGCTACATTCACAATCCACGCTGAAGTGAAAACCTTTTGTGCGTTTTCAACTAGATGTCACAGCGCACAAAACATATTTGCTGTTCCCAAATAGTACATGCATTTTGACTACAATATCGTTTTTACCAATTTAATTGCCTTTACTTTTAAGTCGAAATCACAATTAACTGCGCAAAGTTTCGGCCGACGCAGTTGTGAACATTGTGTTTAACTATCAAAATTCAAAAATTCGTTTTTACATTACATTGCATTTTATTTATTTTTATATCATCAAAACCTTATATAGTTATATTTATGTATTAGGCACTCTAGAAACGTCTTCTTGGGTTTGGATTGAAAGGCCCTGTGCTAGATCCTGGCCTTGGGAACCTGCCTCCAGAATGGCGCTGATGCATGTGGCTGGCTTGCACTCCAGTTGTTAATGCAGCAATCAAGGCGAAAATTAGCATCAAAAACACTTTTACGTTCATATTGGAATTGTATTTAAGTTAAGTTATGCTAATCAGTATACACGAGCACTTTTGATTTGTTTATGATGTTGATTTAGCTGCTGAGATGAGTATTTATACGTTTTAAAGCTTAAAGTAATATTGATAAGCGTACGTATTTTTGTTGGTTTATACTTATTATCTCCATGAATGGAATACGACCGACGGAAGCTTCAGTTTGTAAAGTACCTTTATTTTGCAGGGGAATTTTTGCAATGTATACCCCCACGCACAATCTTAAAACTATTCTTCCCAGACATACTGGATAATACATCGAAGTACAATGGCAATGAGGTTATGTAGATATTCCGCGATACTAATAATCATTTTTAGTGTCCAGACTAAATTTTTCAAACTCACAATGGCATAATTTTCCATGCAAAATTGCATATTGTGACCTAGAAAATATTTAGTCTGAAGGTTAAAAATTATCATAAGTAAGGGCCATTCTTTTTTAAGAAAAAAATTATTCAAACAAAAATGTTAGCTTTCTGATTTACCTCTTGGATATTTGTGTTGATCTTTTGCAGAAGTGGACCAAGTCAGCAGCCCAGCAATTCATTGCGTGGTGTTCTCCTAAATGAATGCATCGCGAATATCTAAACGGATCGTATTTTTTGTTTATTTTTTGAACGCCTTTTCTCCATATTTACATTTTCGGAATGAGTACAATACAAAGAAGCTCGATCCAACTTGGAAAAACCTTTTGTCGTTTATGGCAAACGAAAAACCAAGCCATTCGCATTTATTTCGCTTTGATGTCCGCAGAAGAACTTCCCGGAGAGTCCGTCGCTTCGTCAGAGAATCCCTGGCGATACATATTAAGTGGAAAAAAATTATTGACATAAAAATGTCAATATCTAGAGGAAGTTTGCGAATGCATGCAGGAAAATTATGAAAGCATACTAGAGAACGATATGGAAACTTGGATTGAGCAAGCTCACAGGAAAGGAAACTTTAAAGCAAATCAGTAGAAAGTTGTTTTTCTTAAAACTTTTATACTGCTTCTACCAAGTTATATTTAAATGCTCTTACTGGCGAGAGTTTCCTATAATTTAAAGCAAAATTTATAGTCAACGTTTCGACCTCAAAACCACTCAAAATTCTTTCTGTGGAGTTCTTTTGTAGGTGTGTTTTTTTGAGCTCTGATCTCCGCAAAGCAAAGTAAAGTAAAGTAGAATTTTCAGCACGCAATTACAACAACTACGCTCTAATTGACACTTTAATACTCACAATATGTAGTTGTTGTAATCGCGTGCTGAAAATCGTATTCGATTGGGCGTTCTCTTTATGTTCGTTTGGTACAAAAAAAGCAATCTTTTTCAGATTTCAGAGCACTTTTGCGAATCTGGATTTGTTCAGATTTACCAATACAAAAGTACGTTTGAGTTTGACAACTAGTAGAGTCTGTTTACGTTTTCCTGAAATTTTTCAACTGCACAGAAATGCATTGAATCGGGTGGATCTATTTGCGTTATTTATTTATGTACAAATGTTTTAAAATCAATCTGGGCGCAAATTTAAAAATGTTTTAATACAAAATTTAAGCAGTGAATGCAAAATGCCTAGAAAAGTGTCAAAGGCTACACATATTCGAACAAGTGACGTTTTTATGTTCGATTAGACACACGATATCTGAAATCTGAGAGCGAATTTGAAGAAGCCCAATCGAAAAAAAACACATTACTTTGCTTTGCTTTGCTGAGATCGAAGCTCAAAAAAACACGCCTTGCATCGAAATAGAATTTGACTGATTTCAACGAGTATTTTCTAGTCCTATACCGTTCCGTAACTCAAAACTCAATGCGAAGTAAGTGATTAATTTCGTGCTTAAACTTTTATTCCACGTTTATAGTTGCTGGTTTTGTTTCAATCATTGCAGTAAATATTTTCAGCTTTCGAAATATAAAATAATTTCTGAATGAAGTTAGTCTGAAACGAATGGCAACACTGCCTGACAATTTAAACAAGTTGACAATGGGTTCGTAAGCAAATAATGGGCACCACCTCGCAATATGTAAATTACCGAAACAGAAAAATCCCCTCGCAGAGATAATCAGAAGAAACCCAATCTAGCGAATTGGTTTGCGATTCTTATTCTTATCAATAACCTGTGCCTGGGCATTCAGTACAACGTATAAATACTCATTCCAGTGATCAGATCACCATCATAAACAATCCGACCGATAGTGCTCGAACACTGATTAGCAGATCTGAACACAAAAACAATTAAAATTCAAAAATGAACGTAAAAGTATTTTTAATGCTTATTTTCGCCTTGATTGCTGCAACTGCAACGACAACTGGGGTGCAGGCCACCCACTTGCCGCGCAATACAGGAGGCAGATTTCCCAGACCAGGATCCAGCACAGGACCTTTCAATCCGAATCCCCGAAGGCGTTTCTAAAGTGCTCTATATATATAAGTTTTAATGATAAATATACAAAAATGAAAAAAGATAATAATTTTTTAAAAAGCTTTGGATAGGGTGAACATTTTTCTCTCCCCCTTTGAACCTGTTACTCAATATTTGCTTGCCTTTGTCTTGTGTTAACGATTCCGCTGCAAGTGCTTTGCACAATCTTTCAATTTTTGCAGATGCGTCACAATAGATGATGAAACCACGTCACAATGTAATTTATTACGGCTGTCAGAATAAAAAAAAAAAAAGAAATCGGGCGATTTTCGTAATCTTGCTGTAGTTCAAGAAATTTAAATATATCAGCAGATGATTTTTTTATACAGATTTACATCAAATTCGGTTGAGGCGGTGTATGTGAGTCACTACTAGTCATAACGTCATTTTGTGGTGAGTGACATGTTTCATAACTAATTGTTTGGCATATGATATTGACCGGAAATTGAGTGCGCCGTTTTGCATTTTCGAATGCCTCATACACACACTGAATTATGATACGAGTACTCGTAATCAGAAATACGTGGACGTGGATGCCCTTTAAAATATTCAAGCGACAAGTGAGCGATGTGACTATATGGCTCGAGCGTAAAATTAAGTGTTTTTAATTGAACATCTATCTAAAATGGAATATTCAGCACTCAATAACAACAACTGCACTTTACTTGGCATTTACAAATGCTCATTTGGGTATTTATCCCAAGTGAAAATAATTTGACAGTTCATTTTGACACCTGGTGATTTGCTCATGACTTTGCTAGTAAACTTCTTTCAGTGTCATTCACTGTCAGTGGGATGGAACTAGAAGAACTTTGAATCTATCTTAAAAAGTCGAGGCACACAACAAAATGCACCACTTTAACACAAATGTGGCTGTGAACTGTTTTATTGGACATTCAATAAAACACGTAACCTTTTAAAACAATATCAATAACTCTGAAAATGATAAACAGACTGTTATGTAACGTATATATTTGACAAGTCAAAAATACCCATCAAAATGGAACAAAAAATCTACCTAATCTTTCAATTAGAAGAGCAACTCCCCAAGGTAAAGTGTAAACTACCTCAGAAATTTATAGATGTTGTGTCAGAAACGAGAGAAAAAAAACTCCAACCGTAAATTCACGCGAAAGATCACTTTGCCCAACTAAACAATACAATCCCCTAATCCTTTAACTTAAACTCACGATAATTTTCAATCACTCATTCCTAGAACATGCACAGCACCAACAATCCCTCCCAGTTGCAGTTGGAAAATCCTTTCAATTGAGAAGGAAAAAAAAAAAATACGAACCAAGAAAACCGTGACTAAAACATTTTTTATAGCTCCCAGGTTATGCGCACGCATATCGCTCTCGTCCTTAGCCAATGTTTTGTCGATCCTTGTGGTTTTATTCATCTAACCATTCGATAGGCATCGGGATAGACATTATATTGCAGGAAAGTGTGAAAATCTCAATTAGTTCCAGGCAGCCGGATGAATTAAACACAATTGGCCCATCAAGGGGGATGGATGTGTGAGCCTTGATGAAGATCCTTTCTGCGTGTTTCAGTGCAATTTTTGCGTGTTTTCGAATTGAATTTAAATAGAAAACTAAACGATTCTTTTCCCACTGACTCAGGAGGAAGGGCGAATACTGAATACTCTCCGGCTCAATGGTGAAGAAGGATAATTCATAATTGCATAATTTACGAAAGGAATTTGTTTCAGTCCGGGAAGGACGATGAGTGGGATGATCCTATTGTTCATTGCCAAGGTGATTGATTATTTCGAAACAACCAAACGGTTACATGCTATGTGGCAACACGATGGAATGGAGTAGGGGTGGGAAATTGGACCGCAAGTGTTTTACACTTAGTTTCGTACGAAAGCAGATTGCGTGCGTGAAATGTGGTCTATTCGGGGTAATGATACAGTCCGAGGCTGTAATTAGACAATGACCTGCGCAATATATACTTATTTTGAAATATCCCATTTGGGAAAGTACATTTTTAAGTGGTTCCGCTTAAATGTAGTTGTTAGCATATTATTATGGCTTAAAAATTGTCCAGAAGGTACATTTAAACAGGAGTCATTGTCATGCTTATGCAGGGTATATAGTCATGAACAAGTTTAGAAGTCACATGTCCTGGGTTACTTTGACCATAGCGAAGCACATGACAAGTTGTGAATAGCATCAAATGCAATCCGCTTAAAAGGTAGATAGCCTTCGGCAAGTAGGAAATTCGTTCAACTTATGTTGGTAGTTATAGCGAGTCTTTTTAAGCAACCACTTGTCCTCTCAGAATCAAGTGCTACCGACTGACACTGAGGACCACACCACCACACTTTCAAACACGTAAATCTCCCCCCAAATTTGACATTAACTTATGCCAAAGCAAGCTATTCTGGTTGCCACGTAAAACCTGTTAAACTATTAAGACCCCGATATAGAAAAAATAAACTCACTTCTGTCCCTCAGAATGATTTTCTTCGGAATCTCCTTCTGATAGTTTCGCTGCAAGCCACTCAGTCCCGTTTCGTTGCCATTTTTATCCTTCCGCACCATTTCGCCCAGGAACGTGATATAGCTGATAGCCAACTTCAAAGTGTCCACCTTACTCAGCCGTTTCTCATAGGGCAGAGTCGGAATATGTGATCTCAAGCCCTCGAATGCTTCGTTTATACTTTGCATCCTTCGGCGTTCCCTCAAATTCGCCGCCTGCCTCTGCTGCGCCTGTTGCGAAGCACACTTCAATCGTCTCGTCTTAATATGGCGACTGAAAACCAAACTAAATCTAACGGTTATTACTATAAATGCTGCTTCATCTAAGCTTACCTCTTGTCCTCGTTATTTTCCTGATCGCTATTGAATCCACTGTAAACATCGCTATCATCCGAGCTATTGTCATCGCCGAAGAAGAAATCTGAACTGGAAGTGGAGCCATTTGTCGCCTGGGATCCTTCGAAGAAATGTCGAGCCATTGTCGATTCCAAATCGAAGTTATCAATTGAAAACATGTTACTTTTGTGTGTTGCAGATTGGTTTTGATATGAAGTATTGATTGATTCGTGTTATCACAGAATTAGGACTAGAAAAGGATGAGTCTTATCTTGACATGATTATATCTTCGGGGGTCTATTATCGCCTCGCGCCCTTTTAGTGTTTGTTATTTCACCAAACACTTGTGGTATTATTGGTTTTGTTTACAAATAGCCGGTAATCAGCTAATAAAACATGGTAGACGACGACGGGTGACCCGCACGTGCCAGTGCCATTGTTTGGATGGGTTAACACATTGGTTGGCGCATAGTTTTGCACTTGATTTTTTGTGGGTGCAGAGGGTTGACGTTATCTGTTGGAGAAATAATAAAAATACGTGTAGTTATCATGTAAATGTATTTATGCTCTAGATAGTGTCAACTGTCAAGTGGAGATTTGTAATAAATTTCTCAACTATTTGTTGCTTGTCATATTGTCGGGATAAGAACAGTGAAAGATAGCAGCCGTCCCTGTTGGCTATAATACAAAATGCAAACTTTTGGGTGAACCTACATTTATAAATATATACCGGTTCGTCCAAAACCTTTGGCAAAATATTTCAGTGTCGAGCGGAGGCGTATCTATGGTTGACAAATTTAATTAGATACAAGACAAATGTGACAGAGCAGAGCTTGTTATCGAAAAATTCAATCAAATTGCACATTTGCAGGTTAAAAATGAATATACTTAAAGCCGTTGTGTGAAAAATTGCTTATTCCACAGCTGATAGCCTTCGGATGTGTTTGTTCAGCATAATTTTAACTAGAGAATCAACGGTTTGGTAAGACAAACTGATAAATCGATAACCGCTGCTGATTTTCCGCGCTTAAAGCCATTTTACCAAATATTTTCTGAATATGAATATGAATATGTTCATGCTTTCTTTTAAGAAAAAAAAAGCTTTTCTGCAATCCAAAAAGGACACGATTCACAAAGGAAATTAAAATAATGTGGAACTAAAAATTTAGCGAAGACTACAACGATTCGTTTTATCTATGTTTGCAACTGACAGTTAGGTTTGACGTTTTGGTTATTCATTATACATATTACAAATCAGATTATGTATTGTAAAGCATTCGCAACGCATATGCTGCATATGACGGATGAAGTAGATTCAATGGCTAAATGGCAATTGCTTTCCCTGTATCGTGACAGAGCAATCAAAATTAATTACGTACACCAAAATAAATGATTTTTCTTACAAAAAAATTGTTAACTATGCGCAATGTGTACCCACCATAAGTTGCAGTGTTTTATGTTTTGACAGCCCGTCGAAATACAAAGTAAATGGCCGCATACAAGAATCTAGTTATCTTAAGTCGACTAGATTGGTCTGTATAAGACGTAACCTGAACGCAAAAACTAGATTGGTCGGAAACGTCACTTTTTCTACTTCAGACAACTCAGACACGAATTTCTTGACTAGATTCTTTGGCTACCCCTCCATAAACGTCAACTGAAACATCTGCTCATAGACCGATTTCAGCCAATCAAAACCGAGATACATCTAGTCAGAGAGCTGTCAGACTTACTAAACTAGATACTTGAACGTGTAAAATGAGTCTATATTGGTGCAGCAGTCCGCTCTCAGAAACTGGGACAAAGCCCATTCATTGGTGAAAATATTAAAGCACCGATGACCGGTCCACCACAGAATCCCTATGTTCTGTCATCAATAATCCAGCTGGCTGACAAGATGTGTGCCAGTTTTGATTGTTCTAGATCGGTCGCATCTTTTTCATTCGACGTTTATGGAGGTGTAGCCGACAAATATAGTCAAGAAATTCGTCCTACTAAGTTGACAGTTCGCATATGGAAAAGTGAGGTTACCGGCCAATCTAGTTTTTGCGTTCAGGTTGTATCTAGTCCAGACCAATCTAGTCGACTTTAGATAACTAGTTTGTCGAATGTGTCCATTCTTTGTGTAGCACTAGTTAAGGGTATTCAATTCACGTAATCCCATAATTTTATGCAGCTCGAAAATTCATAAATTTTTGCGGTGCTTTAAGTGAACACCCCTCGGAAATGTTATTGCGTAAATCGACTGTCAAGTCGGTTGTCAAACTCAACTGTTCAAATTATTTCCAAATTCATAAGCATTTTCATTTCTAACTTATTTTTTTACATGAAGTCTTACCATTTTGAGAACTTCCTAAAAAAAACTCTGGAAACAAACAATCAACAGACGAAATGTCTGTCTGACATTTGTGAAAGGCGCAACTTTCCCCGGTTGATTTCCGAGCCTAAATCGTCGCGGAAAATTTTTAGGTTTGCGTAAACTATATTCTCCATACAAAATCTGACAGTTCATTTACGAGGTGGTAAATTTCTGCAGTTTACGCAGTTTATGAGGCTTTTACAGAAATGCGACATATTTGATGGAAATGTTCGTTCTGTTTAATAGGTGAGTGTTGTCGTAGTTATCAACTAAGATGATGACAGTTAAACGCTTTCGTTTACTTTATCGAGACGAAGTAAGAAAAGATCTCTAAGGTTCGAGGTGTTGTCACATATATGCAAAAATTAATCAGAAAACAAACAATTAAATAAAAACCGCTGTCAGTGCAACTGGCGATATCTCTCTGACAAGTAAATGCAAAACATGAATCGCATCCGAAATGAAGAACTGTCTTCAGGAACAAGTTGTGTTTTTTACACAAAATTGGAAGAGCAGCATAAATGTCAACTAGAAAGGTCAAAAGAAAAATACTCACAACAGAACAGGACCCCATACCAATTATTTGTATATTTTTATTTTTTCTACAGATTAAAAGGCTTTCTCAGGTAAAGTTTTTTTTTTTTTTTTTTTTTTTTTTTTTTTTTTTTTTTTTTTTTTTTTTTTTTTTTTTTTTTTTTTATAGTAGTAGTTCTTTATTCTTTTTGTAAAAAAGATAAGTACATTACATATATATAATATTATAATACATTAAATACTTTCAAAAAAAAAAAAAGAATAAGAACTGGTCAATCTGTAGCCAAAAGTGACTAGAGGCGAATGACCCTTTTCAATAAAATTAGTAATTATTAATTGTTAATTGTGGGGTAAGTAGTACAACAATTTCAGAATAAATACCATTTAAACAAATTATGATTTTAACTAATTAATGCAGTAAGTTTTTGACGAGTGAGCAATCCATGGTTAAAAGCCATTTTTTAACTTTAGACAGGAATAAATTACGTATATTTAAAATTCGTATGTCTTGCGGCAATTTATTAAAAATCTTTGGAGCTGAGACAGTAAAAAAGTTCGAATAGTGAGTTTTATTTGAAGTTGGCACATTGACTAGAGATTTAGTATTTACCCTCAAACTGTATACAGTTGAGCTTCTGATGTTAGAGGAAGAACCACTGCGCATAAAGAACACTTTGAGTACCTTATAAACATAAAGGTGTCTTAAAGGTAAAACACCAAGACTCTGAAACAGAGGCCAACTACTGCTAAGCCTATTTTTATTTAAAATAATCCTAATAACATGCTTCTGTGCTAGAATTATAGGTTCAAGGGTGCTATTATAGGCACCTCCCCAACTAGACAAACCATACTGAAGCTTTGATTGTATAAGCCCGTAGTATATTGTTAATAAAAGTTTCTTTGAGCAATATGGACGTAGCATGTACATGTTTCGATTTACGGACATCATATATTTTTTTAGTTGTGTTGTATGTGCCTTCCAATTCATGTTTTTGTCAATTAAGACTCCTAAATACTTAAAACTATCAACTGATTCTATTTTAAAACAGTTGGCATTACACGGAAGATTTGAGTTGTAATTGATTTTACCACAAGTGTGAGAGGCCATGAAAAGTTGTTCGCATTCAGTTGAATGGAAGGGTATATGACATTCAATAGACTCAGAAGACTTTAAGCTACAAATCATAAACTTAGTTTTTTCGCTCAGCAAGAGCTGATGCTTTGCGAACCATTGTCTTAAGATTTGAAGGTCAGTATGCAATTTAACTAAAGATTCACAAATCGACTTATTTGAATATGTGAAAGCCAAGTCATCAGCAAAAGCTGTAAGGTTGCTACTAAACTTTTGAAGAAAAATAGAGTTCACATATATCAGGAACAAAATGGGACCCAAAACTGACCCCTGCGGTACACCAGTACATATTTCAACAGCACTACTAAAAACCCCTTCAAGCTTAACTCGTTGAGATCTTCCATTTAAATATGAAGCAAACCAGTTGTGCACTGAACCCCTAAACCCAGCCTTATAGAGTTTATCCAATAGGATGTCATGATTGACCATATCAAAGGCTTTAGTCATATCAATAAAAAAAGCTATTGTGCTGCAGTTACTATTGAAACCATCACTTATTTCACTGCACAATTTTAATATGGCATCTTCAGTAGATCTGCCTTCCCAAAAACCAAATTGTGCATTACTAAGGTATTTCATTTTGTTTAGATACGACAACATACGGCTCTTCATAATCTTCTCAAAAAGCTTGGAGAGAGTTGGAAGTAGGGAAATGGGTCTATATTGACTCATATGCTTCCGATTTCCTTTTTTAAACAATGGAATAACTTCAGCACATTTTAAGGCAGTGGGAAATATGCCACGAACTACGCTCATATTGAATATATGAGCTATTATGTCGACAACAAAAAAGGCAATGCGCTTAAGAAGATAGTTAGTAATACCGTCAGAGGTACTGGATTGTTTATTATTTAGATACATAATACTTTTATAAATTTCACGTTTACATTTTCTCCACATTGAATTTTTCATGGCTATCAATTTAAGTAAACCCTCGCTAATCCAAGGCTTGAGACGTTTTAATTTAGAGCTATTTGATGACCTAGATTGAATTTTGGTAGAACTCTTAATGTGTTTTTTTAAGATTTTTAAAAATGAGTCATAAGCTAATGTAGGATCTGTCTCGCCATAGACTTCATCCCAAAATTCAAGCTTTAGATCCTCAATTAGTTTATCAAAATTTATTACTGTTTTTACGGGGAACGGTATGTACTTAGTTTTAATTAACTTTTCTGGTATTAAAACTTCAATACTCAGATTTACCATGCAGTGATCAGTAATTCTCAAATCTAGAACATCACTTGATACTATATTTGAACAATTTTTGTGAAATCTGACAAAAACGTGATCAATGCATGTTTGAGATTTATTTGTTATACGCGTTGGCTCATTTACTAGTGATTCTAACCCATGAGATGACATTGAAAGCAAATAATTATTAGAGTCATTTGTGCTACTTAGGATATCAATATTCATATCTCCTAAAATCAGTAAATTTCTCCTCCTAATGTTTCTAATAAGGTTATCCATTTCTTCAATGAATACGGTTTTATTCAAGTTGTTCTCATGCAGGCGGTATACACAAAGAATTGAAAATTGTTCATTTACTAAATTACAATTTATTTGTAATACATCAGCACTACTCAAATTAAGACGTTCAACTTTACAATCACCCAATATCGAACTTTTAATAAACACTGCGACGCCACCAGCGCAATAAGAATTATTACAATTGCCGAAGATCTCATAGCCCGGAATATTGTAACTGGATAGCTCATTGTCATACACCCAGATTTCAGTTAATATAATGAAAAATGCTTCACAATTCAATGCATTTAAGTGTGCTAAAAAAGAATTAAAGTTTGTTCTCATGCTACGAATATTTTGATGAATTAAACTAATTTTATTACATGTAGAAGTTTCACAATTTTTTGCGTAATTAGAAGTATTCGAATTCATTTAAGATGTAAACAAAGCAAAAAATTAAATACACTTAAAGACCACATAGGTCGCCTAACGTTCGCAAAAGCCGGGGACGTTTAAAAAACCCTAGGATCTAATTATATGTTTTAGTGGCGGTCGAACCTAAGACGTCTCGCTCAGTACCACTCAATACACTGATCCACTTTCAGTTAACCTAAAAGTCAACATTGTGGCATTATTATAGGTAACTTTTAATATTTTCCAGCAACTCTTCTAGACGCAGTAAGGATTTCATTTCTTACAATAATTTTATTTCTATTGGCCCCTCTAACTTTCGAGGATCATCAACTTTTTCGAAAATAATGATGTTCCGACCCGAAATTTGTTGTAAATAAGATCCGTTATAGCAAGTGACATAAGTTAACAGACCGTCTTCACATGTAACATGTAATAGCAGCTCCTGAAGTTTTCAAAAACGTGAATGTGTTTGATGGTCGCTTACTCCAAAGACCTCTGATATTTTTACGAAATGAATACATCTTCAAAAATGCGCAGATTTTATTGCCCGGGCGTCGAAGAATATTGCAATTATTCTGCATATCGTGGCCGTGAACCGCAAAGCTTGTTTGGCTATTAACGAAAATACCGCGCTTGCATTTAGCCGTCGGTTTTTAAAAGATTTTTTTTTTCTTTAAATTTAAGTAACTTGTCTTACTAATAATTTTTTAAAGAATTTGCCAGAGTGACCGAGTCAACTTACCCCTTAAACTTGCAGATTATCCAATTGCAAACTTAATATTTGATTTTCGAACCACTGGCATACACTCCAGACTTAGTTACACTTCTTATATGACACGTGTAACTATTATGACAAAAACACTGTTAACATATTTGCACTGACACACAATTTCCTTCCGTTTACAACCGTAAAAGAGACTCCTTCAACACTAAACCGACAAAGACCGACGTTATCTGAGCAATCTAATTCGAAAAGCGTGCACTCAATTACAACCGCGAGTGGATATTGTTCCGTTCGTACTAATCACCTCATCCGTCCCGGAAGAACACTGAACAATTGTGCCTACGAATACGGAACATGTCCTTTAGCTCAGTCTATCATAATATTGTCGATGGTATAGAAAATGAGTAACAACCCCAAGAGTGTCTATGGTAACAATCGCTGCACGACATGATGGTCGTGATATACAATCAACATTAGAAGAGGTTTTGTTATTTTAGAGGGTTGATTTGTCCATTGTGCGGTTTCTACCCTGCTGTGCTTTCAAGGAGATGCTGTATTGTCAAAGGCGTGGTTTGATAGTGAACCAACCAATCGTAGGATTTCGAGTGCGACAGCTCCACTTTTTTTTTTCTATTATGATGGGGCTGCGTGTCGAAAGGAAAAATGGTGGAAAGTATTTTGAGCAGCCATTTTGAGGGCGTAAAGCTTTTGTTAGTTTTATATGTTTATCGCAAAAGAGGTGAGCATTTTTAATAAGCTTAAGTGACGAGACTTTCGAACTTCTGAAACTGTACAAGGTATTTGAATTGCAAATGTACATCATTCAATTCGTGGTTTCAAGTTGGTAGCGCTGGCATTTGACACCTGTCTAATTCAGCGGTCATTTGAAGTGTCATAATATTAGTTGAATGCCATTCACGATAATGGCGCGTTCAAATTGTTAAAACTTACTACAAACTTACATTTATGTATCGCTGTGTATGTTTTATTTAACTTTACTTTGAAACCGAAAAATGAATGACCTTTATGTTAAAATGCGTTGTTTTATTGTGTTATATGCATAAACTTTTTGTTCCGTCGATGGGAGGTGGATGTTCAATATAAATTCCAGCGACACTTTCTGGCAAAATGGAAAAATTTTTTTGTGCGATGACTTCAAAAATGGATTGTACTTCAATTTGACCCTGCAGACCTGCACTAGGATGTATATAGAGAGCAGTAAGGGCCATCGCATCGCCGCCGCTAAAAAAGGTGAAGAGCTTAGCTTTTTTCAAGACAAGACAATATGATCGTGATCGTGTATATAAATTTGTGATGCAAGTGAAATGATGAATGATTTATGTAGATAATGACGTCAGTGAGGGAACACAAAATTTATTCGTTATTTATTATACACCAAGAGAAGATTGTGTCATAGAACTACGTGGTTGTAATTTTAGGTACGCAACAAGAACAACTAATAGTTCATGTAGATGAAGACAGCCATTTTGGAATTTTGTGAAGAGAAACCTCTGACGTTGCAAGGTCTAAGTTGCCACGCTGGGAAACAGAAGTGTAGCGAATAGTGAAACGCAATGTAACACAGCAACTGCAACCCAAGAGCGGAGTTTGTCTGTCTCTTGCTGACCCAAGTCACTGAAAAGAACTACCAGCGACTCATTTCGAACTAAATATATTCCCGGGATACTGATTTCGCAAATACACCAAAAGCAAAGATCACATTCAGCACTAAGAAACAGCAGAACTTTCGACTCAAATAGATATTGTAACCAATTGTAGTAATTTTTATGGAATTTTTTTTTTATTTTATTAATGTAAATAGACTGATATATGACGCAGTTATTTTACAGTTTGGAGGTAAAGCCAAGTTCATCCAATCGTTCTCGTCAGGATTATACTTTACTACTAAAATTTCGAGATGGAGCCGAAAAATGTGTGTACAGTAAGCTATAAGTCGATTATTCCAAGAAACGCATTCCATAGAACGTAACGCACATCCCAAGCCTGGGACTATCATCGTCCATGTATTCGTCGAAGGATGAAAAAGCTCAACAGTTTTGCTTCCTTGCCCGTTATTGCTGCCCCCCACTGCGTACAAATATTGGCCAACTCCAGCGATTCCAAAATATGCTGACTTCTCATTTTTATGCGGTAATTTAGTCCATTTGCTGTCAGCGGGATTAAAGGATTGAATTTGAGAGTCGCCCTCGACCACAGCGTACAATAGTTGGCCGAGAACTGTTACATTCACCTGACCCTTTTTCGAGATTGAAGGCAATTTCTGCCATTCGCGTGTACGAAAGTCATACTTCTCCATAGAGTGTCGTGACCAACTTTGATCGGATTCTCCACCAACTACGTACAATTCGCCATTCAGTTCAGCCATTCCAGGTGCTCTACGTGCTTCTCGCATTGGAGGTAAGTTTGTCCATTCCTTTGTGTGAAGGTCCAGACACTCAACGATATTAGTGATTGCCCGACTTTCAGACAAACCCCCAGCGACTATTAACTTCTTATCCATAACCATCGCCCTGTAGCTACTCCTCTTTGTTGGTGAAGGTGGTAAGTCTTCACAGGTCCACGTATTCGATTCTGATTCAAGAGACTGCATTTTCAAATTGTCGGTGAAATGTCCACTTACAAATCCAAGTGTCTCACTTTCCGCTTTACTTGCCTCCTTCTGTTCGGAATGACGTTTCGTTAACTTCGCCCCTGACAACTGCAATTCCAGCCAACTGAACAGCAACTCCAGGCACTCATAAGTTTTGCTTACTGACCGTCGATTGTTGATGATAAATCATAAAATGTGTAATACCCATTTCATGTGAAAGGACACTAGACACACTTAAAAAAAAAAGAAGGTCATCCGCTTCACATAATCGATCGGCGATCTTAGGTATTCCCTGCGGACACAAGAGTTTACCGACACTTTTGGCTATCCCGTTGTGAATATTTTGAAAAGAGAAACACACATAATGGTATTAACTTGTAACCAAAATGTAACCGAACTTTAGTGAGCTGTCAAATTTGTTTTCATGTGTTTGTAGGTTGGTTGGGAAATAAAAACACTGATACCAATACGAACAGTACACACATAACATTTCAACTTTGATGGGGATACCAGAATACCTAAACGAAAATAATGTCAGGAAAATGGTAATGCAGGTACATATACATACTATTCTAATATAAGTTTATCTTTGTGTGACCAAAATCCTTTTAGATAAACATAAACCTGTAGCGCATGTTTTCCATAATATTTTTTTCCAATATCCGCCTGCGATTCTCAGTTGCACCAAACAGCGTATGAAGTGTTCTCCGAACAACTCGAAGCGAATGAAATGCGAATCGCATGATTTGCTGGCCTTCCCCAATTTGGAATATAACATTCTGTCTAATTTAGTCAAAGCTGAGCAAATTTGCCCAATGCATTCAAATAGCTTCTTTTAAGTGCGTCTAGAGACGCATAGTTGCAAAGCAGTTATCGACCAAGCAAATATCTGATCAAGCTGCCAATTGTCTCCATACCTTCAGTAGAAACTTTTTTAACCCCTGGTGTGCATTGCTGCATTATATTTTTCTTTCGGCTTGCAAGTTCAGCACAGCCTTACAGCATTAATTGCCCATTTTGTACAATTCCACTTTTACAACTCCGAAGAATAACTCTCGTGTTCGATATCAAGATCGGAACACGCAGTCTTCCCCAACGTGATAAATGACATCTTTTCGATTATCGTAAAAAAAAAACACAACCGGCAAAAAATTGCACAATAATAAGGTAACATAACCTAAATCTGTTCGCAAACAACAAATGCCTACCAGCATAATTTTTCAGCATTAAAATCGAATAAAGCTGTAACGTTGATGGTTTTCCTACTACGAAAAGGCGAGTGTGTTTCAAACTAAAAAAAAAAAAACAAATAACATGTATTTCAAAATCAAATATTTGCACTTTTCAGAATTCGAAAATCCCCCCCGCGCTGCAAAGATTTGTCAAATAATTGCACCACCGTCACAACCACCATTAGGCAGTCTTAATTGTACAAGGGTGTCAAAATATAAATTTTTCAACTTTGAAGAGTAAGTTCACCCTCTTTTTGCGTATATATTTCAATCCACTGTCTCTTAGGGTTTGTTTTTATTTTTGTTGCTCATTTTTTTTTTGTTTTTGTTGCAGTCTAGAAACGAAAATAAGGGATACGACATGCGAATGCATTAAATGATGTTCGGTTTGGTCCTGGTGCCGCAGCTGTGTAAACAAATGATTTTTGAAAATATCTGCAGTGAGTGATACGTGATTCGAGTATGCTGACGTTGGTAGAGGTTTGGATGAACGGTGGTATTCAGGTACGCAATCAGCGGTGTGTTTTGCAGAGAGGAGTCATCCAAACACGAAACAAAGAAAACAGATTACACTATCCTGTAACCGGTACCCATACCTGTAGGTCCGTCACTTTTGCGTGTTCATCGGAGTTCATCAATGATGACATTTCGACTACCAAAGATAAATACCTCCTATCAGCACTTTTGCAAATTTGACATTTTGATTCAAGTCTACGCGCAACTAAATTCTGCGGCGTTTAAAGACATTACGTTTCCACTTTAGTGGGTGAATATGACCGGAATGCCCATTTAAAACAAACCTTATTGGCCTCGTAACAGCTAGCATTCCTTTCAAAAGTGCACGAAAAATAAGTGCTGGTAAGTAATTCCATGGGTTTTATTTTGCTAACGATTTAATATAGTTATAAGCTATTGCAAGGGTAGTCTTATAGTTTTTATTGTTATTTAGAATGAAGATATTTATATTTTATTCAGAGGTTTCGCAAGAATTTATATTTTTATTAATGCTTTGCTGGTAGAAGGTATTATCATGTTTGAATTTTTATTTATACCTTATTAAATACCACCTATCCGCATATTATGACATAAGAAGCTGTTAACAATTCAAACGATAATAATGGTAAGAACTAAAATTTATACGACCCAAACGCAAAATAGTTGGCCCGTTTACTTTCCGTCTTATGAAATTCGAAAAAAAAGATTGGCACTCCAAAGTAAACAAACAAACTCAAAATTTATTTCGATATTGTGAAAGTGTTAGACATATACATTTAAAAGTAATTCTTCATAAAATAATAACAGTTCATTTAATGATTAAATAAACGAAATTATTGTAACTCATATAACGCAAAATAGTTGACCCACTCTTTTATCAACGCAAAAAAGTTGGCCTAATACAAAAATAACTGTCTTTTACCACTGAGCGACGTCACCTTTGTTTTTAATAACGGCTGTAATTCGACGTGGAAGAGTTTCCACTAAATTAAAGCAGTATTCAGGAGTTATGCCATTCCAAACTTCATGGATCTTTTCCTTCAATTCATTCAAGTGTTTTAGCCGTATTTGTTCTTAATTCTTTTTTCATTTTTCCCCACAAAGTCTCAATTGGAGACAGGTCCGGGCTATTTAGAGGCTACGTTAGAACTGGAATGGTGTGTTCTCGAAGCCAGCTCATATTTTGCTTGGCTGTATGACATGATGCGCCATCTTACTGAAATGTAAGCCTGCCATCTTCTGTTTGCAGCCTCGGAATCGAAGGTAAAAGTTGGTGCCCTAGGATGTCTTGATACCTACTGGCATTCACAGTACCATCGATGAAGCGAAGGTCACCTACTCCTTGAGCTGACATACATCCCCATACCATTACTGAAGTGGTAAATTTAGTTTTTCGTCTAAAGCAGTCTGGGTGAAATGCTTCAGCTGGCCTTCTTAAAACTCTTGATCGTGAGTCTCCAACACAAAGTTCGAATCGAGACTCATCGCTCCATATTACAATCCTCCATTGCTTTAGCGTCCAGTTTTGATGATCACGAGTCCACCCTAAGCGCTTCTTTTTTTGGAAAGGAGTTAAAAGTGGTTTTTCTTTTGCCTAAGTGACGGTTTTTTAGAAGAAACAATTTTCTAAGTTAATAAAACAAAAACAATTTGGTTAAAAATTACTGTATAAAATTTGTATCCCATTTCCTTCATTTCTCGAATGCAGGTGTCTCTTGAAACTTGTTTTTTAATCACATTTTTCCACTCTAAGGTGATATTTGCCGTTGTAGCACGACGATCTTTCTTGAGAATTTTTCTTAAGGCCCTTCTGTTGCGATCGTTAGCAATTGATGGTCTTCCAGTTTTCTTCAGTGGGTTCACATTTCCAGTCTTCTTGAATAAATTAATAATGTTTCGATCTGAAGACCTCGATATTTCCAATTTTTTGCGATGTTATATGCCGAAACTTTTTTTTTTGTACGCTTTTATTATTAAATTACGTATGTCTTCCGATAAACACTTGCCACGCGCCATTGTGAACTTTGATTGCGACTGCAATCAGTGAATGCCTGACTTGGGATATCCGCACTTAAATAACGCAACAATAAACGGTAAATGTCAAGAGAGAAATACATTATCCAGCTAAGGCCAACTATTTTGCCGCGAAAAACTACCGGGCCAACTATTTTGCAAAGAAAAAAATGTGTTAACAGTTGAAATTTGTGGCAACAAACATTAACTGTTTTAACTTATTGATTGCTTTGTAAAGAACACATGTTCGTGGATGATATTAAGAAAAAAAAATCAACTTTTTATTAATTATGCATAATAATAACGCATTTGAAAATGTATGTGATAAAAAATACAATACTAGGCCAAATATTTGCGTTTGGGCTCGTATTAATTCTAACGAAAAAGTTGGTTATAATTTTTCTAGGCAAATGTATTCTCGAGGAAAACTATGTGTAGAGCTTGCTCTAAAAAATCGAAAACCTGAAGAATTGTGTATTGTTAACACTGTAGATCCAAATGTTTTTATACATACTGTGGAATCTGTACAATCTTCAAACGATAATGGAAGTACTACAATGCTAATCAAATCCAATATTGAATCAGTAGATCAAAATCAATCTAGCAAAACTAACCGTAAAGTATTAACTATTTTATGAATTGAATCTAATTCGAGATATTAACAGTCATCGAAAAAGTTTCTATAGAATCAATAGAAAGGTTGTGATTCTCAGGAAATGAGATATCGGATTTATTTATCCATAGTGCAACTGATCATCCAGAGAAAATTTGAAGGATTTCTTAAAGGAGCTTAAAAATGATTGCTGTTCTGATTATGTTGGACTTATAATTGTGCCGAAGGTCGCGCTGATGAAGAGCGCGTTGATGATTGAGATGAAGAGCTCGCTGATAATTTGGATGATAACATTGCACTAGATCGGAAGCGAAATGACAGTCCTGACACTCAATCATGGAAACTAAAAAAAAATCCGTTATTGAGAATGAAAGGAGAAGAATAACTAGGTTATACTCGCAATAAGGGAGTTATTAGACATACCACAAATGAGCAAGCAAGAAAAACGAAAGAATTCTGTAATTCGTCCTTATGTAAAAATCACAAAAATCGAAGCTGTTTTTTAATAACTGAAGAGTACAGAACCACAAGTTTTAATCATTTTTGGAACTTAATAGATTGGAAGCAGCGAAGGGTTTTTTTTTGGGTACGTTTCATCGGTTTAAATTATCACGTAAGCTGCTTCGCCATTTTTTGGATTTTTTGCAGTACGTGAATGAAAAAGTAGGCCTGTTGTTTGAGCTTCGTTCTCAGTAAAGCAAAGTAAAGTTGGATTTTCAGCACACAACTACGCTCTACTTGACACTTCGAAACTCGCAGTAGTTATTGTAAATTGTGTGTTGAAAATCTTACTTATCATCGGCCATTTCATTATTAAAAAAAACACCATTTGACTGAATTAATTATGTTAAGTTTTTAGTTTCCTATATGTTAAAACTATTATTTTACGTTCTTTACATACAAAGTGTGTTTTCTTAACTCTTAATAATATTCTGAAAACTCGTTTAAATGAAGATTAAGATAAGGCAGTAATGCCTCCCGCTACCTCCTATCAGCAACCCGCTAAAAAAAAAAAATGTAACTGCTATAATAAATAAACTACATTAACGGCCATACTATTCACTCTCTTTAATCCGGGTTAAATGTCACCCCCGTGTTTAAGTGAGTTTAACCCAAGTCCATAGTATTCAGTCGTTAAACCCGAACATTAACCCAGTTTTTTAAACTTGACAGCGTTAAATCCAATGGGTTTTAAACGGAATCCGGAGACCACTTTAACTCGGGTTAGAACTCAATTTCATAATATTGACATTTCTTCGCTGGCAAGAAATAACAAAAGTAAAAAAGAGGAATGGAAAAAAATAGTCAAGAAACTAAAAAAGACTTCATTCGTGAAATGGACGAAATTAATGTTGATGTCTTCGTCGTGAGAAGAGGAATCACAGCTGATGGTAAATCAACGTCGTCCTTGTCGTCGAATATATGGAATGCTCAAGCGGGTTTGTGTCGACGATTACGATTACGGTATATATTTTCGAAAATATTTCGTGCTGAAAAAAGAGTCATTTTGGAGGCTACATTCGATGATTTGATAGAAATTTCTGCACAATTGATGAACCTTAAAATATAACTGGGCCCAAAACAAATGAAATAAATTTTCAAGTGACAACCAACAAAAAAAAAGTCATTATTTTTGAAATTTGACATTACGTGGGCTTAAAACGGTTTAAAGTATTTTAAATCCGTATTTAAATCCATCTTTAATCCAGCGGCCTTAATGCATGTTTTTCAGTGAATAATATGGACATAGGTTTAAATTGTCGGGTTTAAAAAATGCGGATTAATGATCGGGTGTAAAATTAACTTAAATCTGAGTTACACCCGGAGTGAATAATATCCAATAACCAATCGAAACGCACTATTTCTAATAGGAATCTTTGCCAAAAACAAGTATTAGGTTTAAAATCTATTTTAAATATATGTTAAACTTTAATAAATATACAGTTTTTTGTATCTCCTCAACATTTCTAATTTTGCTGATTGGAGGTATTTATCTTTGGTAGTCGATTTGACATTTGAGTGGAAAACGAAGTGGGAAAATTAAATTTGTTTGTCAATTTAATTTACTGAATAATCAGAGGGCCTTACTAACATTCAATTTTAATCTGCTTAGTAAATATTTTGTAGGTCACAATGTGTAATTTTAAAGGGAAAATTTCACCATTGTGAGTTTGTAAAATCCTTATATTTAGAAATTGACATAGGCGAATGAAATTTGGTGAAAGGACTGCTTTTTATCGTCGTCAGGTTGGTATTGAAAATGGGCTATGTCGGTCAAGTAGTTCGGGTACCTCCCATACAAAACCAGTTTTGCATGACTTGTATGCAGTGGAGGGTATCAAAGCATCATCGGCCAGGCCGATGATAACACTTTTGCTTTTTCTAATAAAGGCTTTTCCGTGTTCGAATTGGAGAAGGGCAAGCCTTCTCAACATACATTTCCTTAGAGCTCTTTATCGTTCTATATATTTTACAAGAAATAACTTCTTAATAACAAAGAATGATAGGAATGACTTAAGGCAATTGTAGGTCTCTAAAACTATATACATTGTCCCCTGTAGTTTAAAGAAAAGGGTTTTTATTTTTAAATGTAACACAAACACGTCAATCAAACTATTTTTTTTTTTGCTACACAAATTCGCTACAAAAGCAATTTTTGTTCTCCTTACCCATATTTGGCGCATAGAAGAAAATATAATCGTACCTTTACCAAATTTAAAACAACCCCATCTTCAACCTAACCTGTCTATCAACGCAATCCAAATACAAATACAAAACAAAAAAGTATTCTTTAAAATTAAATAAAAATTAGAGTAGGATCAAAACCGAATTATGTCCTTTGCATTGACAAAGGGAATTAACTCAATACTCTTTGCGCGATTGGTTGAAGGGCATCAGTCTATGGATTTATACACGCTCGAAGGGACAACTTTACAGACTAGATCCGGTTCAATTTTGGTCAGAGATTAAAGTTTTGTTCGTTGTGCAAACGCAACCCCTGATGCGGATGCAATGCACCGCCGCCATTCATTAAGTGCCAACAGGATCAGTAAGGGATATCCGTTCTTATCTAAGTGTGCGGATCTTTAGGGTGTTATAAGCCTGACGATGTTGTAATTGAAAATCGTATGTAGGTAGGGATCGGGTTTTTTTTTTTGTAAATTAATCAATTCAACAACTGAGGTTGTCCTTTCGAGAGGGTTTGTTGGTTGTTAATATAGGTATATATTTTTTTTTTTAGAATTGTTTTTTTTTTTAATATCAGATTCATGCCATGCAGAATTAATTTAGAGGCGGTTTTCTTTTTGTATTTGATTTTATTAAAGGTGTATACCCTGATTATGATTTCAGAACGTCGCAAGGGGGATTAAGTGTTTTGACGAGTTTGAAGTGCTTTTTAAATAGACCGCTGATTTATATCATCCGCAGCAACGCGATAACATTTTCTTTCTAAATTGATTTTGGAGATACCATTGCTTGTTGTTATGGGGAGTATTACTATATTTGTCAAGATAAAGGTGATAATGGACTGATATTGAAATTGTAGTGAATGTGATTTAATTCGACATAGAGCTGGATATTCTGAAGAAAAGGGGCGAAGTTGATTTTAAGATTTTTATTTGTAATTGGTGCTCAACAGCACCTTGAGCGCCTTGGCTCAAGAGATATTCGTACATCTGTTGGAGCTTTAACGCTTAAAAAGCTCGAGCTTATTACTTTTAATGTTGCCAAAGATAAATCAAGACCCACTTCAGGCCTTAAACTTCAAAAAAATTCTTTCCCATGATAAGCTCCTTTCTCGTATAAATCTATAAAAATCTTACAGATATAGCCTTTTAAAAAAGAGAAAAAAATTATGAAGACCTTTCGAGACTCGAAAGACTGATAAAACTGTTCTATTCAAATATTGTTGACCCGGTATGCTTATCTTTCAAATGGCCCAAGTTGGTAGTTGCTTGGTAATTGACGGCGAGGTAAAGAATAGGTTCCTGGCCTTTGTCTGTCAACTGTTTAAAAAAATCGCTTTAAATCGCCATTAATTCGTCGTGTTGTTGGAAATAGCTAGAAGTGGTAAAAGCTACTTGATATCTGAATAACCCCAACACAGCTTAAGGTTCTCAGAAAAAAACGTTTCCGAGCTTTTTTAAACTGACAAGACCGAATTTTGAAAGTTTTCGAGTTGGGCAAGGATGATACTGCCGGTGGATATACTTCGCCCCAAGGCGAAAACAAGTATTTAGCCATTTAAACAGCTACATAAAAACCGGATTATATTTACCTAAGGAGTAGTGAATTCTTGCGTCGAATCATTCCATTCAGAAACGAGCAATGACGCAATTTGGCTTTGTTTCGTGTGTGAGATCGGCACATCCACGCCGGACTTTGACGAAGGCACTGCCAGCCTGATTGGTCCTAAATACGAGTATAGGTATATACGAATGATGAATGTAGCATCCTCTGTTTAGTCTCTCTCGTTCTAAGCTCAAACCAACCAGCTTAAGAGGATCTCTGACAGATTTGACCAACTTTATTTGTTAGAAAAAAACTCAACACCACATTTAATTTTTAACGTAAATTTATCAAACAATAAAATCAATTAAAACACAGCTCATCTTTAACATTTACCTAAGAAATCTACATGAAACGAACATTTTCATTTACAACTTCTTGACAGCAAAAACAGAATACACATGAATTGGATCTAATTTGTCGGAAAATTTGTACCCATTGTACTCGATATCCGTATAGGGAATTCGCACGACGGTTTCAAAGCCTAACTTTTCACCGATTATCTGAGTGAATTTTGCTGTGAATGTCGAAGTTACAGCTTTCGGCCGTTTACCCTGAATATGCTGGGGAAAATCTTCATCCGACAGTAAACCATTTCCGAAATCCCTTGCATAGTCTACGGAATACGCTGCTAGTGATCTACCGATTCCTTTACGCTCGAACTCTGGTCTTGTTGATAGGAAAACTATTTCCAACTGGCATTCTATGTTTAGATTCTTGTATACGTCATAAGTATTTTCCATCAGATCTAGATATTTTCCAATGAACACCATTTCCGGTGATTTGATGACTTGAAAAACCGGATCTATGTTGCAGTTGGATTTGGGCTCCTAGGCAAATATAAATAAAACATGAGTGCTTTGCTACCTGATAAAAAGTGATTCTTACATGTATCTTATTAATGCAAATGCCAGCCAAACGATTGCTCTCTATGTGTTTGGCCCCAAAGGAAATTCCATCTTTCAGGATATAACGAATTAGCTGTTCAATTTCTGCAACAGCATCCTTGTTGGCTCTCAGGTTGGTGGCAATACAGACGTTTTCGTGTTTCACAAAATACTTTAGGAAAATCTGAAATTTTAGAAATAAATAAATTTTTAAGTGCTGCCAAATTTATGTTTTTGTTTCCATGTGCGTAGTATGGACAATTTGACGTCCATATTAATAAACAGATGTGCATAAACTAAGGCACTAAGGTGATGACTTTTAAGCAGCCTTTATTTTTTAGTCTACTACTGAGGAAGTATATCTTTTGTTTACTCTAACAATTTTCACTTTACACTTAAGTGAAAGTCATGTATACAAATCAAAGAAAGTTATCAAATTTGACAAATCAATTGACAGTTAAATACACCATTTCGATTTCTATTATGACTTTTATAACGTCATAGTCGCAGTCATAATACTAATGTCAAAAATGTCATAATTTGCTTTGTCTCGGGCCAAGAAAGAAGCTGTGAGAACGTGTATAGACTGCGTGCGCTAGCGATTGGTGTATATTTAACACGTAAAAGATATTTAAATAGTTTTGATCTTCAAATATACGAAAACAGACGATAATGGCTCAACTGCAGTGTGGCACTTGCATTGCATCTCAAAAGCATGTATCTGACATTACATGCATTATTTTGTTTTTGTTTTGAAACAAATTGACATTTGCACCTCAGCGGTAATCTATGAGCATAGTTAGTCACGTAGAAAGCAAAAGCAAGCTACTAATTTATTGTTATGTGTTTATATGGTATTTCACTAGAAACAATTTAATCCGAAAATGTGTTGTACACTTTATCGCTAATATTTTTTTCTATATGCAACGGTTTTTGTAATGGGGTCGTAAATTTCATTATACTCGCCTTTGATGAATAGTGGATCGGTGTTCTTTTTTTTTGCCTGATTGACATTAATGACAGCCACATCAATAGATGCCGTTGATGTGCATGTCGATGTCATTTAAAATTAATCTGGGGACAATGATTTAACTTCCCCATACGAGTAACGTAACTAATTTAGAAATTTGAGTGCAAACCTTTTAGAAACATTAATGTTAAAGTTATAGCTGTATGATGTTATATACAAAATTGCAGTTGACGCATACGAGTGCAATGTTGAAAATTCTATAAAGAATGACAGGAAATACTCGAATTACGAATTTTGAATCATTAGTATTACTGAACAATTTAGGCGGTAGAGATTTCTTAACTGCTGTCAAAATGATTAACAATGAGACACGGTATGATCGCTGATTATGGGCTATAACCAGCTAGCTGTGTGTTGCGTAGTTGCGTGAGAAAATTATGTAAGCAAGAATTTCATTCTGGAAAAGTTGTTGTGCACGTTTTAAGCACAGTACAGTGCAGCGCCTGTCGTTATTGTCGTTGACGGCCGGGTATATTTGTCACCAAAAGGAAGTACATATATGATTACAAAACTCAAGTGTAAATGTTTGACCATGTTCTATGTTTGTTGACACTTACGTATTTAGAAGAGCCCTACTCGTCGTTGTCTTCAGTTAGATATTGCGCCATTTGGGCTCGGATATTTTTTATAATCTGAACGTATACGTCACAAATTAATGCACTCCAATAGAAGTTCCGCTATACATTTGGATGTCAACTTGAATACCTGCTCTCAGTTATCTAGTAGGTGGTTTTTTTTTACTTCAGATAAAAGATGTATACAACGTGCGGTAAGATAAATATGCTGAAACTGCTATTTAATTCAGAATCAAATTGTTTGCCTATTTATAGTATAATCTTGCTGACATCTGAATTTGTTATGCTTGCATACTTACTCTCATTCTCAGACTCTGCTGACTTCTCTAAAAACTACAGCTGTTGCATTTATTTGGTCTGCAATGGGGTGCATTCCAAAATTTGCCGCAGTTAACTATTTTCACTACAGTATTGACAGTGGTGACAATTGCGACAATTCGAAGGAGGCGACGTTAATGTTCACTGTCAACGGCTGTTATTCGCTTGGGTTCTTAAACAGGTTAAACAGAACCTTCCAACCTATTTCTGATAATGAACAGCTTTTTCTCAAACCTACACTTCAAATAAAAGATGTATTGCAGAGTCAATCTGTCACATTTGATTTGACAGAACAATATGAATATGAGGTGTTTTGAACTACATTTCTGTTTCTGAATTTAATTGCTTAATTTTAGCCCACCTTCGACACAGTGCCTGGAAGAAAAATGCTACGACTACCCTGATCAAATTATTGTACTCTAACGGCCATATTATTCCCTCCGGGTGAAAATCAGTTTTAGGTTAATTTTACACTTGACCATTTAGTCCGTCTTTTTCAAACCCGACAATTTAAATCCATAATCATAATATTCACTCAAAAACATTAACTAAGCATGTTTAAACGCGGATTTGAAACAGTTTAAACCGATTTTAACCCGTTTTAAACCTACGTAATGTCAAATTTCCCAAAAAATTGCATTTTTTGTTTATTTTTGTTTGTAACATGAAAATTTATTTGATTTGTTTTGTGACGTTCATCACCAACCAATTCCTTTTTATTCACAGAATGTAGCCTCCAAAATGCCTTTTTTCGTTAGCCGGAAATATTTCCAAAAGTCCACCACATCGTAGACGTCGACGCAAGCCCGCTTGTGCATTCAATGCTGTTTCATCAGCTCTCCGACAAATTCGTCTTCTGAAGCCATCAACATTTTATCCATTTCACGGATGAAATCCTTTGTTTTAGCTTCTTCCTATTTTTTATTTTCTATTCTACTTTTCTTATTTCCTGCGCCCTGAAGCGACGAAATGTCAATATTATGAAATTGCGTTTTAAACCGAGTTTAAGTACACTGGTCTCCGGGCGGGTGCAGTTTAAATTCAATTGGTTTATATTCGGTTTTAACGACTGAATATTATGGCATTGGGCTTAATTTTCTTGGTTAAACTCACTTAAATCCGGATGTAAACATTAACCCGGATTAAAGTGAGCGAATAATATGGCCGTTTTTGAAAAGACTTTGGAAAGATTTGAAAGTGTATCTCAATTTGTCTGTCAACGAATTTCGTTCACTTTTTCTTTGTTTACAATAAAGTTGCAGTCTTCTACATAAATTTGCATGCGTCTTAATATTTGTTGTCAATCGGTTTATTTTGGACTACTAAAGTGATGGATCGTTGTTTTTATTTTTATATCTTTGTAAGAACTTTTTTTTAGATTTGATTAGAAAACTTCATATTTTCTGCACCACTTTGTAGAAATACAAATGAATTCTGGTTATAACTGGAAAATTATTTAATTGATTCCAATAGCGAAAATAGAATTGAGTTTATTATTATATTTCCACTTACCTCAGTCGCTTCATCGTAATAATCCTCAGTTAATTTAATAATTTCAATTTCGCCTGCAAAATATCCACAAAAATACTATTTTTATTTTGGAACTTAAATATAAATAACATCACATCGAACTAGGCATTACCATTGCAAATAATTTTTGGCGCGGGTTGATTGGCACTGTTCGAATTTGACATCTTCACGTAACAGATCGTAAATATCTACAAAATTACTTCAATTCGAATTTGCACACAAAACAACTAGACACAACGTCTTTGCTAAAAACACCCTAAACAACTATTTCGACAGATCGCTTTTCGCTATACGATACAGTCGATATTATACCCATCGTTCTATTCACACTGTATAGTTGTTGTCATCGACATGAACTAAGCTAATGGAACTTTTTTTCGTCGCTGTTCCACTTTGTTTGTTAATATGAAAATTTGTTTGATTGCAAAGCGGCCTGTGTGCCGCCTAACTCGAGAGTCCGAGTACGATACGAGTATGTATTGTTAAATTAATAAATTGAGCGCTATGAATGTCAGTACCTATATACAAACACAATGCGCAGAAGATATCTAATCTTCATGAATGCTGATAGTAATAGATCTGAAGCACGTTAAGAGTTCTCCCCCCGAAAACGGCTGTGATTCGGCTTTTTATTTTATCATTTAACCCATAATCAGCCGTTTGTCTATCTCTGATACACCTGAAAACCGTCACATAAATTTGGCATAAATTGATAAAAACCGAAAGCTAAACTTGAAAGAGTGAGAGATAATTTCCCACCCTTCAATCGGTAATGAACTCTTTAGCAAAAAAAAAAAATATTCAAAAAAAGGGGTTAACGATCGCATGATCCCAAAGCACAGCGTCGATTTTATAAACAATTGAGTTCGATTAAAAATATGGTTATTTATAGACTGTAGAACTTTGAAGCGTTTTGTTATCACGCGCCAGTTGGGGCTCTTTTCCATTTCCATTTGGACACTTTTATGGGGGAAATTTGTTGTTGACCGAACCGAGCGAGAATTGTTTTTAAAATAAACATCTTCCTTTCGTTGTTCATTATAATAGTATAGAGATAATCAATTGCGAGAGGCTTTATTATTCATTAGTTTTTATTGAAGAAAGCTTTATGACCGCGAGTGTTGATTTCTGGGCTGGATTTTTCTTTTTTACTCGTTACTTTTTGCGACACATTTTTATTATTGTTTGCAGGATGCTCATTCATTGCAGTTTCTTTATTATACTTTTGTTAAGGACTTCAATAATTTCAGCCCTTAATTTTTCCTAGACGACCAATTTCAGTATACCAAGCCATCTCCACTTGCTTTAAATAGTCCGGCTAGTAATTCGCCAGGCTTATTGGTCTTTAGCTTATTGGTCTTATTGCTATTGTCAATTCATATTTATTGTCTAAAATGATGTTTATTTCTCTCTGACAGGCGATGGTTAGCTTTTGTCGCCAACAGTCTACAAAAGTAATTTTTCAGTGTTCTCAGCACCGACTCTCATTCTAATTGTTTTGATTAAACTCAAAGTTTTATTTCTCTTCTTTCAGGGTTTTTATATTGGATTTGATGTCTTGGCTATCATCGTCGCTATGAGTATATTTTTATTAGTTCTGTAATATCTTCAAGAAAACGCTCAATACTTTTGCCATTTATGCTTATAAATCTCATGATTTGCAACTGGTTCTCTTTTTAAATAGCTCGTTATATACGCCTTTTCATTTATGTTAGAAAAATATTTCATTTATGTTAGTCCACCCTATTCGCCAAACAAGCCGTTACCTGGTGGCGTTTTATTTTGAATATTTGCTCCCAAAATATCTGTCAGTAAATCAGTCATTTACACAAAAAAAAAACATTTAAAAAAAAAACAGTAAAAGTTCGTAAAATTCACAGCCGCAAATATGTCCACTAAGCTTCGATAACATTCATCTTCGTATTCGCATTGGTTTTGCAATTTGTCGCGACGTCAAGCATTTCGAAAGAAACATGTTCACATTACCTTGGATTCTCAAATTAACTCACCGGTGAACTAAATCTTCCTTTGGGAATATGTAAGCGAAGGAAACGCGAATCGCCTGCTGAGTTTTAAACTGTTGACTAAGAAAACGTGGAAGCCCCGAATTCACGCTCCAAAAGCAGCTTTAGACAATTCAGAAACTGTTCAATCGGTATATCCGAACTTTACCACAAATTTGCCAGATCAATCCTGATACTTTAGGTTACAATTTAAGAAGTTACTTAGCCAACTTTTTGATTGATTATGTTGGACTTATACGTCAGTGTTGACGTATTCTACGGAAGAAAATAGTTCCATAAAATCTTTCGCATAATCTTTTTTTTTTGCAAACTAATGTCGTTTTCCATTGGGACCACCAAAAATCTTTTTCAGATCTCAGATTTTATGCGGCCCATGGAACATGCAACGAAATTGATCTGCTTTTGTGAATGGATTAGTGCGTTAATTGACAACAATATCAGCTGCTCAAATTGCAATTGTTTTTGGAAAAATCAACCATGGAAATCGGCTTGAAAAATATTTCCTCTGTTGTAGCTACAAATGGATGATGAGGAAGACAATGAAGATAATAATTCCTCTAAAACTATATCCATTGCTGTTTATGTATTTCTTTATTTTGTTCTTCCCGAAACTTTGCACATTTGTTTTAAAACAAACTTCTTTAAATGACGTAAAACAGCTGTGCTGTATTTGTGGTAGTTTGTGTAAATCTGAAAAAATATCGTGATTTGCAAAAAGTGATCCGAATCAAAAAAAAAGATTGATTTTTTTTCCCAATGATTGAACTGTCATCGACGTGACGTTTTAAGGTGTATAACGAGCGCATTCTCTCTGAATTTATGAAAACTGTCAACGGATTTAAAGAAAACAAAAGTAGAAAGTACTTCTGCGTGAATTCCATTCATCTATCAGTGAATACCTTACGTCCAATATTGACAACTCGTGCTAGCTTCTGTTTATATTTCCATTGAGTTAACGCTGTAATAAATCTGTTACGGCATTGCAACTATACTTTTGCACTTCGATTTACGTGCGAAAAAGCGTATTTTTTAAGACAGTAAAATGTTGATTTACCCTCAATGTCTTCGTTCTGCTTCACTTTTCAAATAATTATACAAAACTGTGCAAAATCACGTACGCAACGTAGGTACTTTCTCCGTCGTTTTTCTTTTAGCTGCCTATTTAAAGTGAAACTGGCAGCACGTACATACTGGCATTACAAATTATGTTAAAAATATTTTTCTAAAGTTTATTTCCAATTGATATAGAATTTTAATTTTAGTGCAAAAAATGTCTACTTACAGTGGCTTGCCTAATTTTCTCAATTATATTTATTTATTGACAACAATGGCTAGTGGCAACTGGCAATCAGTTTTAAAGCCAAATGAAAAAGCCTCAAATATTTATCGATTTAAATTCAATTGCTGTGTTGTAAAGGTGTGTTGTATTTTAAGTACCGTGCAACTGTCAATTGTCTTTACAATTGCGCTAACATTTAAGTGTAAAAGTCACTACAAAAGCAAAGCAACTTGTTCGCAGTCAGTGTGCATTGGACCGATGCGCTCGCTGTAGGCCTTCCCATTATACGAGAACTGACTGTGCGGAACACGGTTAAGAACCTTAAAGTTATTGGCTCGGCCAACTTTTTGCGAGAAATTCGATGTAAAAAGGGCGGTTACAGCTTTTGGCCGCTTATCGCGAAGCGTTTTATTGATTTTCTCTACGCCAATTCCTTGGTTGAGCTCCCGGCTCAGTTGTATTGAATACTTGGCGAGTGCATTGGCCAGTCCCTTTCTTCGAAATTCAGGTAAGGTGGCAAGGAACATCAATTCCAAGAGACTATCGATGTTGTACATTTCAAAAGGATCAACCATCTGATCCATGTCGATCATGTAGTTCATGAGATTTATGGCATTGGGCGATTTACATTGTTTGTCACGGAACTCAATAAAGAAAGGCACTTCAACGGTGTCGTCAATGTACTGCAAAAGAGAAAGACACTTGTTGAACTGGATTTTCTGTATGGAGAAATGTTACCTGAATTTTGTTGAATGAAACAGCAGCGATTTTGTTCGTTGGCACATGTCTTGCAACCAATGAGACCCGATCCTCACTTACGATCCGACATAGCTCACGTAGTTCCTTGCGAGCTTGACCGCTTTCCGGTAGGTTTATTTCGGTACCGATGCAGATGCATTCGTTGAGGAAGAAACTTTCAAGAACCTGCGGGGATTATTTGGGTACTAAAATTAGAAAATGGAAATTTGTAGGCTTGGATTTATAAAGGTTTATGTGCTACTTATTCAAAACCTTCTTTTGTATCTACCAATTTATAATTGAGTGTTTTTTATTTATGACATAAATGGAGTCGTAACTAAAAACATATCTTCCTTCGAATTCGTTACGAATGAATGAAAGGCGTGCAAATATCAGCGGGCATAAAAAAGAAAAAAAAAGTGTGCGTCGGCCGGGAATCGAACCCGGATCAACTGCTTGGAAGGCAACTATGCTAACCATTACACCACCGACGCCCATGCGAATTCTATGTCTGAAAATATATTTAATACATTACATGAAACAAACAAATCCACATTAATATTTGTATACGCGTCAGAAAGCTCACCTGATTTTGCTTAAATTACTCATTTAAACATGAAATGCGCGTAAACACAAATTGATGTTATGAAACCAAAAAAAGTGTATAGTGTTTGAGTGTGTAACGTACAGGGTGTGTCCATTTAAAGTGAATTTCATGTATTTTGATGTGAGTCAAAGCTGTTTTTAATTTTATTTAAACTTTGAAAACATCCCTGGTGCAATTAGAAATACCAAACGCAACAGGAGAAAAACCGAAGAAGAAGAAATAAAGTAAGAATATTGAGGAGGAGCCACATTTTTTAATAAATGTCAAGAAAAATGTTAGCTCCCATGCAGTCTACAAAGAAAAAATTAGGCGAGCTAGTTTAGCAAAGCAATTGCTTTGCACACAATTTTTTTTTAATTCATAGAGATGCGCCAAACTGAAAGTCCGAAGCAGTGAACCCAGATTGGGGGGAAAGTCGGCAATTTTGTCGATTTTTTCTAACAAAAGGGAAAGGTTTTTTTTTGGGGGGGGGGGAAACAATCTTAAAAGGGGAAAAGCATTTAAAATTTGTGGCAGAAAAAGGCTGCTTAAGACTTCGCAATAGTGCAATGTACAAATTTTAAGGTTCCTTTTATATTTTAAAATATACCTATTTATTGTTTTAAACATAAACTACATAGTTATGTAAGTTCTTTTGTTTTTTATTAGTATTTCATAATACTGACTGTTTGCTTGATTCTAAGACTTTTAAATAAAACATAAAATGTTAAAATAAAACTTAAATAACCGTTTTTTTTTTTGTTTTTGGGGGAGAAAAAGGGTTTTTACTTTTGAAAAAGGGGGAAAAATATCGTTTTGGTTTATGCCCTAAAAAAAGTAGCCTATAGGTATTTAAATAAAACTTAAATCGTTAAGAGTCGTATGAGCAAACAGCCCTTTTTTCTTCTATTTCTCTTTTTTAAACTAAAAAAAAAGCTCAGAATTTTGACAAAAATCATTCTCAGCTAATATTTTGTTGTCATTCATTACCTATACATTTTCTATTCATTCATATTCATTCTCTAAACTACTTCTTAAAGTATTCGCTTACTTAAACCTAGTTATGGCCGCTATTTCGTTTTTTATTAATATGGCTCAAAGCATAAAAAGCCTTAGCGCCCCCAGCTGCAAAATTATTATATGTTTTTACTGCTAAAATAAATTTATTTATCATTACATTGACAGCTTTTTGCTTCGCTCTAGGTATAGTTTTCTTTAAGTCCAGCGGGCAACAATTATGCACTCGATAGAGACATTTACATTAAAAGTAAATATGGATAGAACTCAAAATGGCAAATGGCTTAATGTGCATCTTTAGAGTTTGACATATCGCCAATTGCTGGTATATGGAACGCACCCATTTATCCCGCCAACGATTTTGTGAAATACACTTAAAAAACGATGTAGCAATAACAAAAAGCAATGATTTGCTAAATTTAAACGCAAAATCTAAAACTGAATGACTGAATCGTGGGACTAGTTTATACGACTCTCGTTAAGAGATCTTCGTAATACGACTCTGGCATGTATTATATGGAACTATGATTCTATTTTTTCAGTAGAAATGCCTTCTTTTTTTCTTACAACAATATATCAAAGCACTTTCCCTGAAATGTTTTTTTTCTCGTTAAACAGGAACACCCTGTATAAAATGTACTCAAAATATGAAAATTACTTACATCTAAAGCCTCCTGAACATCAGCATCCTCCAAGCTTATGATTTCGAATTCGCCTTTGTTTCGCATTCGCACACACGTAAGAGAACCAAAAATAATCCAAACCGAAAATTAAAGAGAATTGCATTTGATCGACGCTCATAAATTACTGTTTAATAGCGCGAAAACCACATGAGATCTCGTGTACAATCAACAACAACATACCTTCACAAATGGTTCCCCAAACTTTTGGCTTATGTGACATGACTAACACTTCAACTAGGCAAAGTAATCGGGCGACAAGCTAAAATTTGAGTATGAACTCGACCGACTTGTAACAGCTTCCAATCCCGCCTAAATCGAGAATCGTACTAAACTAACTATTGAAGAAATCCCAAACAAACCCAAGCTGATTTCATATCTACTACTACAGTAGATGGATGTTAAGTTAAGTGATTAGCGTAGCGCTTTAATTGTTGTATAATCGACACTTATTGTGAGTCTTGTCAGTTCGCATTTCGAACCGGTTGATAATTCGAGATACCGACGCGACGACTGTGTACTTAGTAATTGCTTTCAACTGTTATCAAAGCAAGTCCATTCGCAATGATTCTGAGTTGAACAGACGTCATAGTAATCAGTAGCATATGTTTAAAAATGTATTTGAAGTGCGCATATAGCGATAGCGAACTGCAATTTTAATTTTTTACCAATTTACCCGTAAATGACTGTCAATTAAATTATACTTTTCAAACATGCATGCATATATGGGAGGCAAATAAATGAAAATTGCAATAATTTTTCAAAATGACATAAGATATGAAAATGATCAGGCGTGATAAAATTTTCATGTTTGCCTTAAGAGCGGTAGTCAGGGCGTATGTAGTTCACGACAGCACATCAAATAACTTCCATTTGATGCCGCCATTGCAGTTCTTATTACCATATTAGAATAATAACGAAATACTTTTTTACACTTACACGAAACCTTGTTTCGTATAACCTTTCTATGGCGGGCAGTGGAAACGGACACTGAGAAACTGCCAGAAATGAAGGTAGGTAGCTAAATTTTGGTAAAGTTCAAGTATTTAGTTCAGTAAGTCTGACAGCTGTTTGACGTAATATCTGGTTCAATTTTGATTGGCTTAGATCAGTCACATGAAAAGCTTTTTCAGTTGACGGTTATGGAGGGGTAGCCGACGAATATAGTCAAGAAATTTGAGACTGAGTACTAAGTTGACAGTTCGCATATATGTGGCTGACATACAAAAGGTGAAGATCTAGTTTTTATACGTTCAGGTTACATCAAGTCCAGATTAATCTAGACGACTTAAGATAACTAGGTTTTTAAAAATTTCACTTGTCAATTTCAATAAATTAAGGTCCATTTACAAGTTATTGGCACACAAATGCGGTTTGAAATCTTTTATGTAATTCCGAATGGATCAACATTTTGTCCTAAAAACTTGCAAGTGTACCTATTACGTTTTAAAACTCATGAAAAATAATAGGCCTATAGTTTTTGAGTACTCAATTACAACAACTACGCTATACTTGAGACTTTGAGGACTCACAGTACCTAGTTGTTGTAATTGCGTGCTGAAAATCCTACTTTACTTTGCTTTGCTAAAATCGAAGCTCAAAAATATACATGAATATATGAAAGTTGACTTATGTGGTTTTCAATTGGGCTTCTTCAGATTTGCTCTCAGATTTCGTGTGTCTAATCGAACATATAAACGTCACTTGCTCTTTTCTTTGTTGATATTCGTACGATTGGAATATATGTAGCCTTCGACACTTTATTTCAAGATTTTCATTCACTGGTTAAATTTTATATTAAAACGCCCAAATTGATTTCTAAACATTTGTACATAAATAATTAACAAAAATGCATCCACCCGACGTAATGTGTTTCTTTGCAATTAAAAAAATTCACGAAAACGTAAACAAACTCCATTAGTTGTCAAACTCAAACGTACTTGATTTGGTAAATCTGGGGAAAAAAATTCAGATTCTCAAAAGTGCTCTGAAATCTGAAAAAGATTGCTTTTTCTGTACCAAAAGAACATAAAAAGTACTTCGAGAGCAAAAAAGTGCTCTAAGAGCTCCCAATCGAATACCACATTTGAAAAATGGTTTGCGCTAGCTGGACGTGGATTTTGCTCCACATCTAGGACAATGCCCTGCTCTATGTACCGATTTTTTATTAGTTAATGACCAGCATGGATAAAGCCTTAATACACAGGACAAGATTTAGAGGGATAGACCCACATAAATAAAGCTAAGCCACAATATGTCAAAAACAAATTGCTTTCGAGATAAATCCAACGATGCTGCTCAACTGGAGCTAATGTCGTTTTCCATTGGTTTCATTCGGTGATCCACTCATTCTGTGATCCAATGGAACTACAAAACTGCTTCCGATTGAACCCACAAAAGTATTGGTGAAATGCCAAAAAATAATCTATGGCGGCTGTCAGCTAACTTGTATAAAATACATAAAATTGTACTTGTGTGAGTGCTTCTTGAGTGGATTCTGATTCTGACTTCGAATCGAGAAGCGAAATTCTCTTCTCAGAATCACCAGAAGAGTATTTTTTGTGCCAATGGAACGGTTTCAGAAGCGATTTTTTCGATTCCGGACTCTCCCGGACGCTTCTTTTTGCCCAATGGAAAGCGACAGAACTCTATCTAGCAAAGGCAAGTAATACTGAGACTGCCAACAATGTCTCATTAGTTTGCATCAAAATCAAACGTGCAGTCTTCACTCTTGTGGTTCTCCATTGAGTAATTTATTATATACATATCACCGACTTTTCGTGGCGCCTATGATATACCCTGCTGTTTTTCTCGTAATATTAACATTTTACGGTACTATATGCCATATTGTTTACCTGAATACAAAGGTTAATTAATATGTACAGTAAAAATGAAAGTTTAACTGTGCTAAAGCTGAAAGAAAAGAATTTTAGCATCTTTGCAGTTTGTAATAACGTGCACGCAGTGTTGCCACAATGATACAAGTTTAACAAAAGTGTTACGCTTTTTATTTTTTTATAATTTTGTTACAATGTTACATTTGTTTTCGCTTTGTTACACTTTTTCCCGTTTTTCTCGTTAAAAAATATTGAAAAGGCAACTGGCAGCACTTTTTACTTTCGGACAAACTTCTACCAATTTCTGTCAATATATTTGTTTGTTTACACAGAGCACAAGTTGTACAAAACGTCAACTTGCGAGTGGGAATGGGAATTGGAGGGAACAAGAAAATACAACAATATTTTTCTGTCTCGCCGCGTCGCCGTTGACAATAGGCGTGTTTTTTTCAGCTTCGATTTCAGCAAAGCAAAGTAAAGTAGGATTTTCATTTCATTTACCTTGCTTTGCTGAGATCGAAGCTCAAAAAAACACGCCTATTGTTCTACATCTCGTGGTAAATAAAGTTTGTGAAATAGAAATTGAAATCTTCTTCGATGGTCAATAATTTTGTTTCCTTTTTGTTTTTTTTTTCAGTTTGTTAGGAAGAAAAATTTCCATTTGTTACGCTTTTTGAAAAAAATTGTTAGACTTTTAAAAAAGATGCGGTAAAATTGCTTGCATGGCACTGTTAAACGTGATTGATAAATTTGTATTTTTATATGTTTTTCTGCACTAATTGATAGCTCCGGAAGTGTCTGCTACTCAAAATTATTAAAACCTAAAACAACAATTTCTAGCCCAGTATACGGTTTATGACAAAACGCTGATGGGCTTAATTTTTTTTGATTCATATTTTTATTGAAAGATTTGTTGTTTCTGTCGTAATGATATTCAATTTAAAAATAACGAGCAAAAGCACCATTGTGAATTAGTTCACCTAATTCCTCAATCAATGAACCCACCCAGTGAGATGACAACCAAAACCAAACAAAAAATGGGGCAAACTCCTGCAAATGACACTTCAATTTTGTTTACTTGTCATTAAAGCGTTTTTGCAAATGATTTGTAGTGCAATTTGATATTATATTCTATACTGGCGTTTCCCACTTTTTTACACGAATTTTCTTAACCTTATTTGCTGGAATTTGCAATTTGTGATCTCATCAAAATACAATCGAACTGCTTGCCTAAGCGAATTACACAAAAATCTCTCCAATTACACAATCACAAGTTTGACACTGAGAACGAACCATATCATCGTTTCCATGGAGTTTAACAAAATAAACAACATTTCCATTTATTTGCGATAGAAAATTGATTATATTTCGCAAAGCAATATATGTACTGCAATAAAATATGTTTATATTGAGCAGAATACTGCCGATTTTGTACTTCTACCTGCGGCCTTTCATTAAGTGGTTCTTACATACTTTTACGCGGCTCTGTGAGCTGCAGCGTATATGCTATGGTGCTAGAGTGGGTGCTAGTCGCTCGAAGCAAGTCGAACGGTCGCTTGTACTGTCTAGGAACAGAAGGATACAGGAGTTCATAAGGGAACTCAATCAGCAAGTCGAGTACTGCAACGATGAAGAGTTTGCGAATATATCACGTCGGACGGTGGCCGTTGTCATGCGAGAGAAAAGCATAAAGCCCCGATGTCACCCGGATTTTCCAGCGCTGTTTGGGCAATGCGCGACGCAAATATGGGGCTACAAGCGATTGATGGTAGCTGTGGAGAATCTTCGATCGGAACAATATGATGCGGAAAACTTGGATCACGAGGCAAAGCTGCTGGAGCTGTGGGCAGAGTTGATGCCCGAGGATCCACTGAAGGCGAGAATCACCAAGCAGTGGCAGGATATAGGTTTTCAGGTGGATAATCAGATCTCGCCACATGCACATGAACTGACGATTTTTCTTTTTACAGGGCGACGATCCCAAAACCGATTTCCGTGGCATGGGTATGCTCGGTCTGGAGAATCTCTTGTACTTCGCCAAGGAGTATAACGCTGCGGCGCGTCATGTACTTTTGCACTCGATGCATCCGCGCTTTGGCTACACATTCGCAATTGTTGGCATTAATCTAACTTCGATGGCATATCGAATGCTCAAGTCTGGCAGTGCGAAGACGCATTTCTTTAACTTCACCAAGTCAGCTCCGACGGTGCAAAACTTTCACAAGTTCTACAGCTACCTGTTCTTCGAATTCGATCGTTTCTGGATGGAATCAGAGCCCCGAAACATCATGGACTTTTCGGTGATTCATCAGAGCTTTGAGGCGACTATTCTAAATGCGCTCGAAGAAGACGATACTGTATTTAAAGCGAATCTTATTATAGAAAATATATAGCTAGATGTTTTTGTTCTGCGTGTGTGTGCCATTATTTTATGTATTGTTTTCTAGCACAATATTTATTGTAACACAGAATTGAATGTGTTTAGATATGCAAAAGAATTAATAATAAAAGCGAGAGGAAAAGTAGCCAAGATGTGTTTTTATTTCAGTTATGTTTGTGGCATTTTGGTAAGTATATATTGCTGACATTCGTTTTAGCAGTTATTTGTTATTGTTTTTTTTTTTTGGCACATTTGACTAACTGTTTTCAAGTGTCAGGATGGCCGAGCGGTCTAAGGCGCCAGACTCAAGAGCAATCTTACCTAGCAATAGGTGCTGAGCGTTCTGGTCCTCTCTGAGGGCGTGGGTTCAAATCCCACTTCTGACAAACGTTTTTTTTTGCCGCTAATAAAATAAATAATTATAATTGTTGTATGCCATCCCACAGAGGGCGGTAGTCTTAAGAAGGAGAATATTGGACATGGTTGGTGTATTTGATTGAAGTGTTTCGATTCTCGTATGTACACTAAGGCACGAAAATACTCGGAATTTGATTGGAGTTGGCAGTATTGTTTGTTATGGCGATTTTCGAGCTCTCACTTTTCAAAATGAATTTATGTGTCGGAGTCAGTGTGCTAGCTACAGCGACTATTTTCATTTTGAAATTGTCCATGCTTTAATTCTGTAGAGCACGGGGTTAGTACATTAGTTTTTCTAAATAGTTAACTTTTTCGTCTCACAGATTCAGGGCTTTAGTCACTCCTTGTCTAAACTGGATGGATGTTCGGCCTAATAGCGTTTTGCTCGTATTTTAGTGCTTGTTAAAGTACGAGCTCACAGTAAGCGGTTTAAGTAGAAACGAGTGAGAATGCAAAAATTATACCACTTTCCCTTTTGTGTGCTGCTAGAAAAACTTCCAATGATGATGTCGCTGCAATCGTGCCGTCCTTACCTTTATCGGTTATCCACGAGCCACAACCCACTCCTAAACAAAAGACAAACTACTTTTTTTAACTGCAATTTATTATTATTGAAATATTTATAATAACTGTATGTACGAATTTAATAGTAAATTTTGTTTGCGTAAATCACATGCGAAAGTTCAAGTCAATTAGAAAAAAATGATACATCCGTTAGCAAAGTGTGTTTGCTTGCTGTCACTATTAGCAAGATAAATGCGCATACATATAAAACAACGGTTACTCATTGTTAATGCTCTTTACTACTTTTTTTTTTGTATAAATATATGTAAAAGATTAAAAGCATCATGAATAATAACAGAAAGACTGCCGAAATGTTGTGTGTTTGCAAGAGTTTTGCGTGAAAGTAAATTCGAATTTATTACCAGTGAGCTAGTTCGTATATTTTAAAAATATTTTGTTTGTCTTAACACTAAATGGCTACACGTAAATATTATCGTATGCGATAAAAAACTGTCGTTTGCGCGTAATATGTACCTACTAATGTCTTTTACGTTGGCTTAACTAAACCATTTCGGAATTAAGTGCTTCGAAACATAAGATTACTGCGGCAGTTGTTGTTAAATAAATTAAACTTAAGGAATAAACAAATTAAATTACAAAAAAAATCACATAACAAGCTTATAAAGAAATAAAATCAAAAGGGGTAGGTGGCTTGTGGGGAATGAGAAGCGAGTTGTGGAAGTCAATGCGCGGTACTAACGGAGTCCACCTTTAATAACGATTTAGCTATTGTGACCTGCAAGGTGAAGATTACAGGGAAATTGTTATTAGTAAGGCTGTTGTTGTTGTTGTAGCAGCGTCATTCGTCTTTCGTCGGTTCGTCATTCACTTGGAGTCCTAGGCATTGGGCCACTTCGGTTGGATGGGGCCAAGGCATTTGTGGTGGTAGAGTGGTTGGTTAAATAGGTGTTGTACATCATGTGGGCCTAAGCTGCATGTGGACATTTATTTTGAACATTAGTAAGACTGTGATAGATCGAACGAGATTTATATCGCCCTACAGATAAATCATCCCTAACCTCTGTTGAAGGTCACGATGGCCAAGTTTGCATGGAAAATTGGGTGCGTAGAACAGTGATTTCAGAACACTTAGGTCGGACACTGCAGACGATTATTAGTATACCGTATTGACATCCACAACCACCCACAAAACACCAACTAAAGTCTTGACAGGGATTTCTTTCGAAAACCCCACAAATAAAGCAAACAATTTTTGAATAATATTAAAAATGCGAGTTCTTAAAACAAATAATCATCGAGAGGAATGTGTGCTTATCAAATAACGGTCCATTAAATATCACGAAAAGCAATTACGCAGTAAAAATAAATCGAAATACCCGTCGTCAGTATAAAAATGTACGTCGTCGCCTGTGTGTTGTCCCATTTAGCGGTAGAATTTCACCTCAGCTTCAACGCAGTCCTTCATCAATTCATCCAACTCGACAGTGGGAGTTGGATTCTCCTCCAAGTAAGTGTTAACCTCTTCGACACAAGATGCTTCGAGATTTTTAAGATCGCGAACGGCTTCGGGCTTACGTTGACTATGCAGTTTGTGCAACAGAGTAACCGTTTCACTGTCAGGCACTTTAGTTAGAGGTGAGATTTTCGGATTCGGTGCGAATACAAACGGCTTGAACACAGATTCACCTGGATTTGGGGTAGCCGTGAACCAATGACACGAAATGCCCGACGACGAGAGTACCGAGACACTGCTGGAACGATTCGTGTCGGTAGCGGCTGAGCGTAGAGTTTCGAACATGCTCGTCAAGATGTAGGAGCCATCGCCAGCTGGCTCCTCGCCGGACCAGTCCTCGACATTGGCTGGAGATGAGAAGCACTGGGCAAAGTCCAGATCACCCTAGATGGAATTCAAAAGGCAGTTAGAAGAAATGAAGCATATGTCAAGAGTTGCAGCGAAAGCAATGCTCTAGTGCGAGCAATAGAAATAGGATAGAATAGAAAAGCCCTGCCATTAAAGATAGCAACATCAATCCCTGGGGAACTGCTTACAGAAAGTAAGAGGTCATCGATCACCCCAACTTAGGTGCCCGATCGTGCTAAGAGATATCGTCACTACACTTCCGCAGCCGTCACCGACCTTTTTTCCAGAAGTAAGACATACACCTAATGCCGATATGCCAACAGTTACACAAGAGGAACTGCTGTTGGCGTGTAATCAAATTTGCGACAAAAAAGCACCACTTCCCGACGGAATCCCAAACAAAGCATTGAAAACAGCGATCGGTTGCAGACCTGATATCTTTATAAAGGTAATACAGAGCTGCCTAAAGGAGGGAACTTTGCCCGACAACTGGAAGTTGGAACGATTGGTGCTTCTACTCAAAGGAAATAAGCCTTCAGTACTTCACTCGTCATACCGCCCCATTTGTCTCGGGTTTGGTACAGCTCGATCGGCAGTAGACGCCATAAAAGTGGTTGTAGATACAGCTGCTGCTGCCATCGAGGGAGAACGTTGGCGATTTGGAACGCCGTTGTCACTCTGGACATCAAAAACGCTTTCGATTCCACTGACTGGTCCTGCATCGTGCGTTCCCTTAGCAGAATGGACGTGTCCAGTTATATTCTAAGGATAATTTGTAGCTACTTTATGAACAGAAAGCTCAGCTACGACAGCGACGACGGCACCAAGGACTACAACGTGTCGGCAGGCGTTCCTTAAGGATCTGTTCTAGGCCCTCTTCTTTGGAAAATTATGTACGACAGTGTTCTGAGGCTGCGTATGCCTCCAAGAGTGAAGATTATATGCTTTGCGGACGATATCGCCATAGTAACCGTGGCAAAACATATCCACGAGATTGAGACGGCGACAAATGAAGCGATATCCACTATCAAAGACTTGAGTCTGCTGGGCTCAAACCAGCAGTACATAAAACTGAAGCAGTTCTAATAACAAGTCGGAAAATAACGGAATACATGCAATTTCGCGTACCCAAGACATTCGATCGGAACCAGCGATCCGATAGCTGGGTGTAATGATCGACAAAAGGCTTAACTTTAAGGCGCACTTAGACTACGCCGGTAAGAGAGCATCGATACTCGAATCATCGCTTGCAAGAATGCTGCCAAACATCGGTGGACCTAGAGGCAGTCGCAGATCACTTCTATCCAGAGTAACAAGCTCAGCGCTGCTATACGCATCTCCAGTGTGGGCTCACGCAATGGCTTCCAACGAATGCAGGAGGAAGCTATCGCGAGTTTATAGACTTAGTGCTTTAAGGACGACATCTACTTTTAGAACGGTCTCAGAAGAAGCGGCTCTCGTCCTAGGTGCCATGGCATGGTGTCTATCGACATCCTTGCTGAAGAAATGAACTCTCTTCTACACAAGGAAACTTGCTAGCCATCGAAACGTAGCAAGTGGCGAAATCCAAAAAGAGAAAAGGCCAATTTCTATGCTGAAGGGGCAGAACCGTTGGCACAACACTATCACAGGAAGATGGACACATCGACTTATCCCGGACATGGAACCCTGGGTAAAAAGAAAAACTGGAGAGTTAAACTTCTACATCACGCAGTTTCTAACCAACCACGGTCAGAGAATACCTGCACAGATTTGGACACGACACATCACCAATTTGTCCACCCTGTCGAAACGAGGAGGAAGACGCAGAACATGTCCTTTTCCATTGCCCATACTTTAGGAGAACGGATACAGATCTGCCAGATGCAAATAGCATAGATGATCGAGTCAGATGAAACATGGATCAAAGTTAGTGAGTTCGTGACCAGCGTTCTTAAACTGAACTGAGGGTGATTGAGCGCATAAGACAACAGATTGCCGAAGAGGAGGGAGGGCTAACCAGCCCCGCGAAGTAGTACCTAATGGCAGTCCCGTGGGGAGAGTGGTTGAAGGAGGCACGGGTGTGGATTAGTACGTAGGCGCACTCCTGTAATCGATTACTCGGGTTTGCGAATCGTGCACGTTGGTAGCACGGACTACCGCATCTTTAGAAGATTACCACATCCGTTGGCGGACCTATACGTCAACCTATAGTGCCGCAGTGAGCTTTTTTTTGAACGAATAAAACCCAACCAGAACAATTTTAGAATAAGTTGCGTGAGCCGCTAGACTTTGTCCGAAAAATCATCGATGTATGATAGTGGCGAAGAAATTCTTCAGTCTTTACTGTCCCCGCCAACAATTGACCCCAAAGCTGTCACCCAGGAAAGAAGAAGATTGAAATTGTGTCAGCAAAAACCGTTACCGAAAGTTAAACACCCAGCAAACAGACGGCGAACAAATGTTTTTCCAAGCCACAGATAAAACACTCTATAGCTAGTAAGGAGATTCTAACTCAACACTTTCATCAACAGATATAATCAGACTTCCATCCCCATTGCAGCACCAGTGCCTTACAAGTGCAACATCGCGTTTGCCCTTGAAACAAAAACTCATTCTCGGTGCCAGCAAATGTTACAATAGCAACTGCGGTTGCACGATTAAATAACAACCCAGTGACTCTTATTAAAACCACGAAATCAACTGCGGATTGTAATAAAGCAAAATCCAATCAAACTGCCGTTGCTTTGTTATTTAATGCGTTCACGCAAGGTAGGCAACAACCGCAGAAACTTTCTCTAATTACCTACCAGCTAAAAATGAGTTTCGGCTCTCCCCTTACTTACCTCTCCACTCCACAGCCCGAGCGCTTTCAATGAGTCACCCAAACCATCGCTGGATTTGTCGATCGTTGTTCCAACTCCTAAGCCGGCACTGGGCAACCGTTGGAATCCGCTTTCGAATTTTTGCGCAGCCCAAAGTTTACCGCCGACACTGAGCAGCCAAGCTTCACTTGGGTCGCATACGACGAAATTAAATTTCGCACTATCACATCCGTTACTCTCAATCAAGCTGCCAATACTGTCCACTCCTTCCGCTGCAGTGGTGGATTTCTCTAGCGCTAATCTATAACAAAGAGATTAGCAAAAAAAACATACAAAAAAAAAACTTCACATCGAGGAAAAATCAATAAAATCAGTAGGGCACTGCTCACCTCACTAGATCGGTGGAACGTAATGCATCGCCATCTGGTTCGCCGTCCGACCACATTACTCCAATGCAGACATTTTTTTCATTAGCCCCACACTCTCCACCCCAAATGGTGGCATCATTGACACGAGACTTTTGCAGAATCAACGCAAAAGTCGGTCCACTATCGATTTCAGCTCCGCCGTCACACTGAAAATTGAATCGACAAATTTTTGCGTTTTCTTTACAACTCCGCGGGGAGTATAAATTGGATGTGGGTAGGTTACCTTGACGTTGTCCGTTGCTTCGGAAGAGGAGTAATACAAGACTTCTTGAACCTCGCCTTCAGATGCGGCAGAATTTCGACCAAAAATTACAGATTTCTCCTGGGAATTGGGTGTAAGAGCGATGAAGCAATCACCGGCAACGATAGACGACATTTTGTTGGTTTTCGTTTCGCGAATATCACAAATTTGAATCACAAAGCTTAGTGGTTTATTTTATGTTCTTTGTTCAAGCGGTATTAATATAAGTAATTAATTAGCAGGAAGAATACACAAATAAACCGACTAACAAACGACTAACTGGCGACGGCGATTGACTTCCACCCGAGAAAACTGCAATGAATTTGTGTGTGGCAAATTTTTCATCAATTGATGAAGTGTCAAATTTCTTGAGTTTAAGAAATTTCCCCTTAGTTTGGGGTGGAAAATAATAGTGGGATTTGAAGCAACGAGTGTGTTCAGGAAGATTGATAGTATTTTGTATTCAAAATAACAAACGGAGTTCTGTATTTAACCAATAAAATCTAAAGTATAGCTAAACTTTTTGCGACACTGGGGATACTCTCGCCATGTATTTAATGCAAGCACAAGTGACTTGACAGGAGCAGCTTATCTCAAAACCTTTTTAAGAATTTCTCATTAATTGATTAATTTGCTAGTAAATTGCATTTCCACTCGCTTTATCGAGAAAAACAAAGGAGAAAGTTAGAAAAACTTATGTAGTTTTGGATTTGGCAAACAGATCAATCTTTTTGGGAAAAAAATCAATTTTTTTTTTGATTGATATTGCTTTTCATGTTCGGTTTGCCACAAAAATCAATCTTTTTTTTGATTTCAGATCACTTTTGAGTAATCTCAATTTTTTTTCAGATTTTACACATACTTTCACTAACACCAATGTTTATGACACACAGCCAGCGGTTATGACTTGTTTGTCGTTGGAAGGATTGCTTTTTTAACTGAATTAGTAATTTTTCGAGTATGGAAACGATTTTTTTTATTAAATTATTTCGAAATGAGCTAATTACTACTGCGAGTCTCAGCAAAGCAAAGTAAAGTAAGATTTTCAGCACACAAATTACAATGACTACTGCGAGTCTGGAAGTGTCAAGTAGAGCATAGTTGTTGTAATTGCGTGCTGAAAATCCTACTTTACTTTGCTTTGCTGAGAACGAAGCTCAAAAAACAGGGCTATAGCACCTACAGTTGTTGTTGTTTTGCACGCAATAGAAATGTGAAGAATAATAAAACGGCTTAAAAATATTTTGTAATAATTTTTTTTTCGTTTTGAAGACACCTTATCATTTACGCTATAGTGAAAGATACCATTGGACTGGTAAATTCCACACAAATTTCCCAAAACAACGACCCACTATCATCTATTGACATCACCCTCCCACCCGCAAGACATTACGAAGAAGGAAAAAGCAAGTACCACAAAAAATTAATTTCTCAACCAAACAGAGATAGAACTATCACCGGAAAAGAATTCCCAAGAAAACAAAATGGTTGCTTAATGGGAATTTTATGTTGTCCGTCGTCGTTGATGACAATCAAAAGATAGTTGGTCCGCACCGAAATTAATTTTCCATTTTTTCGTGAAAAAATCTGTAAAAGTTCTCATCGTTTCGAAGAAAAACCAATAAAGTGAATGTGCACAAACAATTTTCGCGTACAGATTTCATCAAAAATCAAAAAGTAAAGTGTGAAAATTTGAATTTTCTCATCCATCTCGCGACGAGGGTGTAGTACAGAAAGAAATAAAATGCCCACAGAAAAAAATTGTTCATCCATCTTCCTCTCCACCATCCTGAAGAAATATATATAATTGATCTGTTTATCTTTTTCCGATTCTAATTAGAATCGGACTGGTGCGACAGAGTAAATATACATTCGAAGGCAAAAAATTCTGTCGGTTGGAAAAATCAGTGAAAATTTTCTTTGAACAATTTATGAAATATATTCGCCAAGCAATAACTATTTGATTGAATGGCGCAACTGTTTAGGAGTAAACTACAATTTACGTTTTGTGTGAATTCTGATGAAGTTGTGTCGAAGGAGCGAAGGCTTTATCATTGATTTTTTTTCTTTATTTGTTTTTCTCTAACTCTGTTCCTCATGTGTTTAATCGATTTCAAGTAAATAAAGAGGAAAAGTGCACAATCATAGGAAAAGTGAATTTAAAATATTTTCTTAAATATTTCTTATGAAGAGAGCTTTCTGCCAAAACGAGGACAAACACAGGAGGGAAGACATTTTTCTTGGTTGTTCTCAGTTGTCTTCGGCTTTAAGTAGGTATTCTATGCACACGAAAGCAAGAAGCAAGCGGCGGAAGAAAAATAGAACAAGTTCATCGCGCCTGCATATGTTATTGTTTGTACATAATGTTCTTCAAAGTTCCAATGTCCAATCTTTTTGGCGGGGTTGGCGATTGCGAACCAAAATATGCAAAGAATGCGAAAAAAAAGAAAGAAACCCGAAAATTGGTTGTCAAGAATTACGTAGGTACTTGAAGGCATATGAAATGAGAAGGCATATGCAATAGTTGTTTTGGCAAGATTTCTTACAGTGGTCGATCTGGTCAGGTCAGCAAAACTATATTTAGAAGTTGTTGTTTCTTCCGGTCGTTAAAGAGTTCCGGTGGGGTGTTTAGTAGTTTGTTCAAATTGAGAAGATGATAAGCATTATTTCGAAACAGAAGAGATAGACACTTATCTGCTTACCGCTTGCTCATCTAGCTTAGTTGTCGTTTGTCTAGTTTGCAAAAAATACAATCGAGACGGTTGCGGTTTTCATTTTATGCAAGTTTGAACAGATGCTCGTAAGATGACCGCGCTTTTGTATCTCTCTATAAATGGACAAAGGTAAATACATAGTTGCTTCGCTACATCCATACCGTATTATTTCCGTCCAAGTGGAAATTCGAAGGTTATTTTTGTACTGACTGACGTTTGTCTGGCTTCGGGACACGGGTAATGGTATTTTGAATAAAAATAGTGTTTCAGGAAATAAGTTGGGCCTTTAAACGTACAGGATCGTGCCCGTAAATGCAATACTGCAGTTTAGATCCCAATACCCCTATTTGGCGCGATTTAACTTTAAAATTTCGTTACGTAGCCGTGTCCCGAATGACGTGCGATTAGCATCAGCCGCGATTTAAATACCCTTATTTGACGGGATTTAGCGTTGATATTTCCGTTATATAGCCGTGTCCCGAATGACCTGCGAATAGCAACAGCCTATTTTGGTATTTGATTCTTCACCCTAACCTATTTCTTTCTCAACCACCTGTCAATTGTCTCGAAGCCTAACAATTTGCAAAACTGACGTTTTAAGTGGCAAAGCAATTATGTACCTATATGAAAAGCCTGTGTTGCCGAGTACGAAAATGGTTCCTACTTAGCAGCCAGAAATTAGCTAGGTCAAGAATTAACATCTTCTGTCGTTGCGATCCCCAAAAATGATCGCCTATTCAAAGCCACTTAGTACAAGTACTATTTCTAAGTACTTTTATGTATGTGTATTTCGTATTACATATGTAGTTTTTACTAAGATTTTTCTTTAAAGTAATAATTGATCAAAATAAAATTTGAGACGCGTAAAATTGTTTTCATTCGATACACCTTCTGCATCTAGTTGGACTGGTAGAAAATATATCTAATTTTAGAATGATTTCGCTTTGGTTGTGGTGTTTAACTTTTCATTCTCTATATTCAATTAAGTTACGATTTTCGGCCGTCAAGTAAGAGGTTCCCCTTTTTTGCTTTAAACCAATGTGCCAAGCAACGCCAGATTAGTTCACTTTTAAGACGCAAAACCCGACTGCAGCTTGTGTAGAATGCAGTCCACACTGCCTCGGGCTTCATTTGGCAGACTTCGTAAATATATCGAGTCAATGTGGACTGACTGACTGAATGTTTTCTTTTTATTTCGATTTCGATTTCTCGTCCTCGATTGGTGAAAGGTGAACACGTCATTTCATTCTATTCCACATCATAAAATTATAAATTGAACTGTCAAAACGTAGTCCAAATTTACAATCCCCATCACAACTGCACAGCTTTAATCATTTTTGCTGCACGAACTGAAATAACTGCCCGTATTCATAAATTTAGAAAAAAATAAATAAAAGATTTTTCCCTCACATACCACAACCGGTACACACATGATTGTGTGGGAGAGAAGGTGCATCCCCATCCCTATGCGCCCATACCCCTAACGTGGTAGCCTAGTTTTTCCACAGCAACAACAATTTTTCCCTACTTTGGAATGAGAGGGCACTTCTGCTTCCCCCGTGATTTCCATTTCTCTTGACCCCATTCGATTTAAACGCAACGTTCTGCTGGCTGATGTTGGCGCTACTGCAAGCTGAACATCTCTCATTCCTATTACACTATGCTGGCGTTTTCATCATCAACATCATCTGCCTGTGTTCCCATTAAATACACGTTGGCTTTAGCATCATCTCTCCATGTGGAGTGAGTGAGCTGCTCACACGTTAGAGACGCATATGTTTAAAAATATACACGAAAAATAAATTCGGAGGGGTCATTGACCTACGGTGTTTCTATCGTTTGACTTGTTTGTTCTTCATTTCTTGTACTTGTTCACCTTTTTCGTTTGTTATCACGCAATTATTGGTGAAGATATCTTTTTAGAAAATGTGATCACACGTTAGAACATTATCTGCTTTGTTGTCAGAACGATTAGCTGCTTTCGTGGTATATCTGTGTCATAAAAAGAAGGCATACGCTAATTTGTTTGTAAATATTTATGTAAAACAGCTCTCCAAGCAACACCAATTATGTAATAATTTTGTGGTGGGTCGGTCGATGTGGTGTGTGCATTTGCGTGCCCTTGCAAAGTGGGCGGATTTATTTGGCGAAAACTTTCGTTGTCATTGTCACACGCGTGTGAGCAACGACCGTGAGATTAATTTTATAATAAATTCGCCTTGAACAGCCTTGAACTTGTGAGTGTCAAATAAATGTTTATTTTTGTTTACTTTTGCGCATTTTTGTTGGCTTGTGCTCTTCTATGCGCTAATATATGATAATTTATGTGAATTTCATTGCGGCGATTGTATGCGAAACAAAGTTTTGGTCTCTTAAAAGGGGCCGTGAATTGGACATAAGAGGGATTGGTGCAGGTGGTTTAAATTTTGTAATCGACTACAGAATTTAAGTGTCGTAACTCTGTTGTAGATGGGCTGTAAAGAAGTGCGCTCTTTTCTTACATCCTTAAAGATGTCTTGGGTGAATGAAATCTAAGGCAGATTAGTTTACTGTTAGTCAAGAGAATCGTATCACCTTCCCAATTAATGCCAAACAGTGGCTCTGTCACACTGGACAAAGCCTTTCTACTCAATTCCCTGCTTAGAAACATGGGAACATTTTTTTATTTTTTAAATACAGCGAGTAGAATCACATCGTAGAAAAAAGGGCCAAAAGTGTTGCTAGCAGAGACAAATCATACTGAGACCACCAACTCCGGCCGATTTCCCAAGATAGCGTCGAGTCATCGCCATTTATAGCAACAAACGTAAATCAAACCGTCACAGTTCACCAACTTGTACTATTCACCTTTCTCCACTTGAAACTGTCTCCACAAAAGACTTTTAGACTTTTCGGTAAAGGGAATCGAACCATTGTCCATCCGCACACTGTATGTTTACTTCCTGTCGTCGCTGCCTCTCATATCGATTGTTTTAAATTCCTGTTTTGCCTTTAAACAGGCTTTTCCATATCCTAACGCCCATCTGCACACACAAACACATAGAACTACTCCCTCCCTTCACTGACTGGGATCTGCACTCTAAGGGTTGAATGTTGGAGTTACTTCCGCGGAATATCGATGTTCACTAATTCTCCTCCCCCCCCTCTCTCTCTCTTTCGTTATAGCTTAAACCAACTTGGACAAAGCAGAGCACGTAGCACGTGACAACATCCATCCCCGAGCGCGGATAACGAACCACAGTACATCCGAAAGAGGAAGAAGCCAAAGCATCTTCCGCTTTTTCTTTAGTTTTTTTTTTTTTTTTTTTTCTTTTTCTTACCAACAAATTCTGAAGTACAGTTTAATAAAATACAACATTTATGGGTCCGTATGTTATGAAGCGAACCAGATAAACATCTGCGAATAGGCCAGAATGAAGGAGATGGTCGGTGGATGTTGTGTTTGTTCAGACGAGCGGGGCTGGCCAGAGAACCCTCTTGTATACTGTGATGGCCAAAACTGTACAGTTGCCGTGCATCAAGCATGCTATGGCATTGTGACGGTACCAACGGGACCGTGGTATTGTCGAAAATGTGAAAGTCAAGAGCGTCCGGCACGGGTGCGTTGCGAATTGTGTCCATCCCGGGATGGAGCTCTCAAACGTACCGACAATCAGGGCTGGGCGCATGTTGTATGTGCACTGTACATACCCGAGGTGAGATTTGGGAATGTTACAACAATGGAGCCGATTATATTGCAATTGATACCGCAGGAGAGATATGCAAAGAGTGAGTTCAAATATGAATGGATATGTGTGAGTATGGGAAATGCTAATGTTTTCATTTTCCAGCTTGTTATATCTGTCAGGAGATTGGGAAGCCGAATCGAGCTAATGTCGGCGCCTGTATGCAGTGCAATAAGTTCAATTGTAAGCAGCAGTTTCATGTGACGTGTGCCCAGAGTTTGGGTCTGTTGTGCGAGGAGGCTGGGAATTATTTGGACAACGTCAAGTACTGTGGATATTGTCAGCATCATTATAGTAAATTGGTAAGATGGGCTGACAATTGCAACAACAAAGCACTTCCGGTAATAAATAATACAAGATCCCGATAAAAGATATCCATGTACCCCTGTTAAAGTTGGGGGAACTTCAAATGACTTGTGACAGTAAATTCGATGCCGAAATTATTGTCGGCTTGGGGGATTGGTAGATGGTGGGGCACTGAGGGCTTATTACAGTTAGCCTAATGCGATGTCATTACTATGTGGTGGTGGTAATCTCTCTTGGAGCGGAACTGAGTCCATTTGAATTGTTGGCATTACTTCATTGGGGCGTTTAATTGGGTTTTAATGGACTGAGATTAGGTACCAAATGTACACAACTTCATTTCATTATACTTCAATGATACATTTTACGGAAATACCGCTTGTGGTACAAAATCTATAACGAATGCGTCACCTGTAGCTGATTTTGGACATTTCCTTCGTCCATCAAACCTTGCAAATGCACGAGTAGGGAAAATTTACCCATGGCGTGCTTTAGAAAAGTATTACGTTTGTGGAAATTCAAAAAGATCCGCACACTGTATGTTTACTTATCTCCCCATTGTATTTTTTTATACCCAGCTGCTGGGGTAATCAAAACAAATCTCAATTCTTATTATTACCACCAGTTTGAAGGTGGCTTCATTAGGAAACAAATATAGAGAATACCACACCAGACAATGAGAGCACGATGTTCTGGTACCACGAGACACTGCTTTTCTTCACTGGTTCAAATTTCTGTTCTCTGTCAGTCATGTTGTTTAAACCATGCAATTGGATACATGATCATACAGGCGAAATTCGCCGAAATGCCACTTGATTTTCACAATTTCGTCTCAAATGCTTATCAGTTCATCATTTAGCTCATGTTCGAAACAATTTTATGAAAAGGTGATTTTATTTTTAACCACGCATGTCGCTTTTCCCTTCAACTTAGTCCAAATGTCATTTATGGTCGCACCATTATTGCCACACCATCACTGCCCACTCCTCTTAAAAGAAAATGTTGGGTAATGCTATCCCAAGCTTGCACCGCACAATTAAACATAACATAAATGCGTGCATTGCTATAATTCTATCGTCATTCCTTTCCAACTGTCCTTGTCATGCAATTTGAAGGTTCAACTCTTGCCTTCTTCATTTTTGAAATGATTAGTTCCACTGCAATTCACTGCTATTTCTTTGTAGTAATTCCATTCCATCGTGTAAAAGCGGATCAAACTCATTCCTTCATAGTCGTGTAACACAACATGGTCCAGCCTTACATTCATTGTTAATAATACTGCAGTGCTTGTCTCAACTTCCTTTCCCTTAAATAGTCCTATTGACGCTCAACATGTCTTCATCCTATTACCAACTGAATCTTTACAGAAAAAAGGCGGCAATGTGAAGACGATTCCACCCTACAAGCCGATCACCCATGATTCATCAGGTTCGGATTCTGGCTCATCACCTGAAAAAGAAATCGACTCAACGGTTAGTGCAACAGCGTCGTCCACATCAGCGACGAGTATTAAAATAACAACAAATGCCAGTGGCAGTACTACAGCCGCGACCAGCGGCGTTTCCGTGTCGGTATCCTCGACGAAGCAACGAAAATCTTCCACAGCATCAAAGCAATCAAATTCATCCTCTTCCTCATCGTCGGGAGTTTCGACTGGAGTGGGTAGTGCAATGAATAGTGCAGCAGTTGCCGGAGCTCCTGTTAATAGCGGGCCGATGGGCGTCGGTGTTGCTCCAAACAATTCGGCTGCAGTCGGTGGTGGAGCTGGTGCTGGCACCAATTCGAATTCGAACAGCTCCAAAGCAAGCAATAACAGTACTGGTAGCTCCAAAGAGAAGGAGAAACACGGCAAAAGTGCGAATAAGATAAGTTCCAGCAAAGACAAGGAAAAGGATAAGGAGTTGTCGTCGTCTTCCTCGTCATCGTCATCCTCGCGTGAGAGAGGAAGCAAATCAAAAAATAAGGACTATGGAGAACAAAGTATTGGCCCTGGGGGAGGTAATGGAATTAGTGTATCGGGAGGAGGAGGCGGAGCGGTTCTCGCGATGGGTCAAAATACTGGCACACTTGCTGTTCCGCCTGGCATTGGTGGTAAGCCTTCTGATTCATCTTATAAGTGCTTTTCAAACTGATTGCCTATTCTTTTTCAGTGGATCCGGTTTTGGGTCCCACCGATATATTTCCTGGCAATGAGGCAGCTTCCAATCCCTCGCTGTCAATCGCGCCCAGCAAGCCCTCAGGTGGATCGGTGGCAAAGAAGAGAAAGGCCGAATCGAAGGCGAGTGTATTTTCCGATGCCACGGACATTAATCAGTAAGTTAAATGAATCATTTTTCTCCTGCCGTTTACAATTATGTGGCAATTGTACTTTTCAGCTCTTTTAGGGATATAATTAAGGATGTTTCTGTGACGCTAACGCCGTTGCCATTGGATAAGACATCCGATATGGGTGATCTGGAGAAGAGCTCGAAGAAGGTAAGTGAAGAAGGAGGTGAAAGCGGGATACTAACCACTATACTGTCGAGGCAAATGATTTGGAAACAGATCAGTAGTTCTGAAAACTACGCAGGACAATTTTTATTGCAATAGAATATTGTTAAGAATGGTCTTCTTCGGGGGGTTTTGATGAAGTTCTACTGAACTCAATACAACTGAGAATTGATGGCCGAACATGTCAATATAGGACCCTAGCCTAGCCATTTGATTGTGGGTTTTATATTTGTGGCGAATGGAGTAGAAGCCTCACAAGTCAGTCCCTTACATTCGTCCGTATAGTAAAACTCTATGTGCAAAATCATTGGAGAAACCATCAAACGATTCTTTTTTTTTTGGATACATTGCTTGTTGGTATACATTTTATCTGCGAAAAAGCGGAAATAGTGTCAAGAAGCTCATAATAGCCAAAACTTCCAATTATAACAGGAGTAATTCAAAGTTGACCCTCGAAATTAAACAAAATTGGACTTAAAATAAACAAAAGAATTCAATTGGTTAACACTATTCACATCGATTACAGTTTCCGAACTTAAAAAATTAGAAAACATTGCAGGTTTTATTTATATAAGTCGCTTGCGATTTTAACCAGGATTCATTGCATTTAATGTTTAATTGCATAGTGGAGAATGGATAGTTAAAGAGCAACGCAACATAACCCATCTTATAAAGAATTCGTGGTGCCGGGATAACTGAGTTTCTCGGGATAAGCTACACCCATTTACAGTATTAATACAACGTTGCATTGTATATCATTCTGTTAAAGGAGTAATTTATCTAATGGATTGCACGACAATGTGGTTATAATTTGCCTGTGGTGATAAACTGTTCGAAGAGGAAAACATGTATATGGAACTCTGTCCCATTTGTTATCCAGCTGTACGATATATTTGTGGCAAGAGTGTAGAAATTGCATAATTCAGTGATATGGAATATAGAGCCAGTAACTGAGGACAAGAAAAGCAACACATAGAAACACCAAGGAAAGTCTCAAAAGTTCTACGGAAATCGGGAGCTCTCCGACTGGGGAAAACGATTTTCTAAACGCGCAAAAGGCCGAACTAACATCTATTCTCTCTACTAATAATATTAGTCTCTCAAATAATGATTCTGTTTAGGATTTGTTATCAACGCCCCACTGCATTGCACACTTGGAGTAAGTTGAATCCATTGGTGTAATACCACTTACAAATTTTGCTTCCGCAAAGTTATAAAATGCGTCGCTGCATCCATCTTATTGCATGACCAGGGAACCTACATTGTAACGATGTGCTTGACATAAGTTCGTCAATAGAATCGTATAATGGCGTGGACATCAGCATTTTGGGTGATGAATCTGGTTGGACCTTCTACATTGACGACATGGACGCGTTGCGAATTACAATAAAAATACGCCTCTTAAAGGAATGTGACAATGGAAACTAGTAGACTTTCATCAAATAGCCAATGGTTTTGTCCGTTTGGTGATCACATGTCATTGCGAACAATGATCGGAGAAAATTGCAATGCCGTAGGTGTATTGTGCAGTGTTTCGATTACTGAGTGGAACGAATAGACTTTGAATGTGTAATTAAATAACAAACAAATCTAACTTTGTCGGAAACACAGAAAGCACAAACATTTTTTTAAAAAATGTGCAAATAAAATTCAAGCAACTGCGTTGATACCTCACGCGAGAAAAGAACAGAATTTTTTGTATGCAAAAGGAGGCTTGACAAGCATTTCAGATTGTTGATGTAGTCTTTAAGTCCGTGGTTAATTTTAATTAGAGATATACATGCATATGGTTCGTGCATCCAACTGTCAGCTAGCGCTTTACATTACGAACTGTTCTCCAGGGAATGCAACAAATGGTCACCGTTTATAATTGAGGTAATGAACAATCGTAAACTATTACAATTGAAGTTTCAAATGGCTATTGGTAATTATTCATTGGTTTTACACTTCTAAAGCAAATACCCGCCATAATTATGAAATGTAACCAACAGCTGCATATCTAAAACAAATGTTTCCATGAAGACCTGTCTTCATTGCAAAAAGGAAAAAGTACCAACTGTAACCACATGCCATTAATCATTCATTGCGTTTGATAATTTTACCTATAACCACCGGTAGATCAAAGAATCACCCCAAAGTAAAATAATTTTTAAAAATGCAATACTTCGTCCAATTGAATCAGTCGTCATTCTCCTTACCCATATTCATATGTACTTCGAACATGCGTAAGTGTTCATTAGGAAAAATGTAGTATAACAAAACACCACGGTCCGTTTAGCCGCCCCTTTAAACTTGCATTTGTATGTATCGAGTGACTGTGAATCCTTTGCAATGAATTGTTTCATTTAACACATCGTCCAAAGCAGCATGGGGTAAAACCAAGCAGTATCATACTCATGAATGACAGTGTGTACGGCTCTTGCCGCTGCTGCTTCCGCTATGGTATGGTCCACGTTATTGAATTGTAATCGCCATCTACACCCTGACATTGTGACGACTACGCCTGGCACGTTTTCAAGGGTGAATATGGAATTTTGTTTATGCCTGCTGTTATGGGTACACCACTGCGAAAATACAAGCATAGTTTCACTGCGCTAATTATTGTTCCGACGAACATGCGTCTGCTCACGAACGCGTTATTGCACCATTCTTCTCTTGAAAGACTTACTTGCGTTTATTGGTGGTACAAGAGAACATTTTGAATTTTAGAAACCAGTGTTTTCCTAAGAAGGTAACTTATATTGGGTTGAGAAGATATATGATGTTATGACAGAAAATCATAAATTATTTGTTAACAGGTATAATTTGTGAGAGCATTTTAGAGAAATTTGTAACTTCCTAGAATTTGAACTGAACCATTTGCATCACACCCGAATATATTGGTTCGCTAAAGAGACATCTTTAGGTAAAATGTGGATAAGTCTAATGTTCTGTTTGACTATTCGAATTTACACTTTCGCGATAATTTAGTGCATTTGTACAACCTATCATTAACAATGCAACAGATTTTTGAAGTAAAACGACTTCCTTAATTTGCAGTAATGATATTCTTAAATAATTTTCATACTTAATCGCCGTTCAATATCTAATATGTAGGCCATATTTCTAGTCTACGACGGCACAAGCCATTATATGCCATGATTTCATGTCAACCCTAACTGTTGCATATTAAATAACGAATAGTGTCCCCCTTAGCTGGTGCACGGCGATTAAGTGAATTGCGAATATTTGATTAGTTCTAAGGCATTAAGGTTCTAGCTAGTGATAGAGAATGGAATTGACCTGCGATTAATGACCCTGCCATCAAAATTAATAAAGGCGAATCGCGTGCAACAAACATTTTGTACTAAAATGCGGTAATTTACAAGGAAATAAATCATGATAACCTCTTGGGGGTGGTTTTGGACTACCGATTTCCGATGTAATTATTTGAAAAATATTGCACCAGCTGGGAGGTAGTGCTCTATCATTATCGTTTGAAAGGAAGCTTTTTTAACCGAAACCTAGTACAAACGGAGTGTATAAATTGTAGGTTATAGGCTCATCCTGGCGCCGAAGTGTCTCACACGTAACCCTTGGCGAAATAAGTTTTTGGTTCAAATTTTAGGACAATATTCCGTCATGGGTCCTTTACATGCGCCATATAAAGGGTCTCTAGTACGTTCTTTCAGCACAATCAAAAGACAAAGTTCAAGTGAAAAAAAATGCCACGATATATTATATTCAATTGGTTGAAATATATTGCGTTGTCGTCAGCACTCAAGGCAATCTAATAAACTTATACATGTTTGAAAAAATTTCCAGGCTAATTTGGCTGTCTTCATTTTCACTTTCGTCTTGAAATCTAAATCCGTCCCATTTTCTAAGAATAATTATGTCAAAGCTGCTGACTTGTCTCACCTCACGCCTGCATTATTTAAACAATGGAACTCGGTCGTATATAAAGCAATAAACTCTTCGCTACGGCAGTTCTCAAAAATATTTGCTGCTTTATGGTACTGTAAACCATAAAATAACTTCTCCGGTTTGCTCAAGGTTGTCCTGTTGATTTTACAATACTCATAAAAAAGTTCTAGACAAATACCTGGTCTACCATAGAATCCACTACTACACGGACATGTAATACTTCTGAGTTTATTTTTTGGTTCTTTCGGCTGTTAGGAAACTACGATCTTTGCCTAAATCGGAGTTGTAATTTATTTGGCTCATATATCAAAAATGCTGCTTGAAGGTCATTGATGTGAGTTTTTAATACATCATCCCCCGTTGATATTATAATCAACACCACTACACAAAAAAAACTAAAATACCCACCGACAACTCAACATCTGTCTTTCTATAACGTGCATATTTTGAATTCGCCTTCAGAAGATCAAATGCAAAATCTTTCCCTTCCATTAACGAGTACTCAACATGTGACTGCCTTCATAACGCAAAGCTACAATGTCACGTAACCATCCTAATATATCTTTATCACACTCCTTCCACTTTCAGGCCAGCCAGCATCTCTCACCTTTACTACATCGAATTGATTTAATCCTTATTCAACATCGTCCGACCAGACCAACGTTCGTCTATCATTCACTCAAAACCCCTCGCTCCACCTCACCATCCGGCACTCGGTTTGCCTGCTCGTCTCTTCTTTCTCCCTGTTTCTTTCCATGTTCTGTTTGTTTACCCTTTCAATTTGAAATTGCCTGAGAGGAAGTTGAGTTCTTGAGCTCGGTGTGCGGAGTTTATTTTTACTCGTTTCGGCACTGCCCTACCTGCCTTATAGCAGTAATATTCGCTGGTCGTCCTTTTACTACTATAAAGTTGGTTAGACACCAATGAAGGGAACATAAAAAAAGAACTCAGTTCAATTGTTTTCCGATTTCATCCCTTACCAAAAAAAAAGCCATTGCTTTGCGCTTGGATGTGTGCGTTTATTGCAGTGCATTTCGCGCCCCTTTCGCAATTTCAATGAAATTATATATTTTTTTTCCACACGATGGTATTGTGTCGTGCTCTGCATCCCAAAGCAGATCCTTCGAAATATACGGCTTTTGTGCGTATTATACCGTACCAACCAGCCGTAAGACAAAGACAAAAACATTGATTGCCTTACCTCAGTATTTGTGTTTTGAGTTTTATCGTTGCATTTGTGTTTTGTGTGTGCCGGTCCCGGTATATTATGCTATGGCTGGTCGCTTGTTGATCTCTCGCTCTCCTTGTGCGCGTTTTTCTCCTCTTGATTCCAGACCTCCGGCACAACATTAGTTGGCCATGTCCTATACACCGAATTTCAGTTTTCTACAAACGTCGTTGGCGATGCACGGAGTCGCTGTATCGTGTCCTCCTTTAACCTCGTTTTTTAGTTGTTTGTTACTTATTTCTGCTCCCATTCTTGTTCTTTTTATGTCGCTTTTGTCGGCTTTTTTTATTGTGTTTTGGTTGTTTTATAATATTGTGATGTCTTGTGTTGCTTCAATGAATTTCCTACACTTCGATGATGGGAATACAGAAAATAAAATGGATGAGCGTTTGAAAGTTTTTATTCGTATTATCCTTGGTTGTTTCTAAACATAAAAACGGGGAGTTTCATACCAATAAGAAGAAGCAAGAAATCAGAGAATTAATTGCGTCTATCGTGTGTTTCTGTTAATACTGTGATAAAAAAGGAAAAAAAAAACAAAGAAATTCCGTTTTTTTTTTGTTCTATAAAAATCGTTTTAAGTATAAATCAAACGAAAATGAAACCGAAATCATCCCCCACAATGGATAGTGATAGTAATATGGAGCCAGCTGAGCGTAACAACAACATTGAAGTAATCGAGTACAAGGAACACCGAAAAAATAAAAAGAAAAAGCGCGAAAAGCGTGAAAGGGATAAAGAGAAGAAATCACACCATCACCATCATCTTTCAACTGCTATTGCAGCGGTGGTAACTACCGCCGTGGTTACCACAACAACAACAGCAACTAAGGCAACATCGTTTCCGCATAATTTGAAAATTCGCTTTTTGTTGTCAGGGGTAAATTGTTTAAATAAAATTGTAAATCCTTAAAACTTAAATATATATTTTTGATTGAATTAAGAAGGGACAGGATTGCCTTTTAATCGCTTGGTTGAGATCTGTCAAAATTGCTTGCACTCGGGGTTATGCCTGTTCTTTGAAGTGGGTTTAGATGAAATTTAATTGCGAATTTGTCATGCGTTTTAAATTTCATTAATGCCTTTGACCAGATGTCGACTGATTGCAAATGGAGTTGTGAGTTTTTGCCTATCCAAAGTGCTCAATAAAAAGGGGTTGAGGCGGGGCCTGGTGTCTATTAGCATGTCTCTTGTCGTATTTTGCAGCTGTCTGTAAAGTTTCCTTTTCAGAGAAAAGGTGATCCTAAGAAAATAAATCAAAATCTGTTTTTCTTTCAATTTCCGCCCGGAAATAACCAACTGCTTAAAAAGACTTCTAGCCAGAAATGTGCAATGTAAGGATGATGTGCTTCGTTTCAAAAGTAAAACGATTTGCTTCCGACTTTCTTTGAATTGGTTTTGGTGAGTTGTCTACCCCCTGTTTACGTAATGTAAAAGATACTTCCGAAAAAGATGTCAAATTGCTGTTGAGGAGTGCATTTTTAAATATGTATTGCTAGAGATTGCTTTTGGGATGCACTTTTATGAGATAAAAAACCCTCCGCACGACCTGACGTTAGGTCAAATCAAAAAGTCCGACGTTTTGATCTCCGTCAGTCAGAGTTTCTGTTCACTTCTACTTTTTCATATTCAACTGCATAAGCCATATACGAAAATGGTTTTGTAACCATTCAAAGTAAGGGGTCAGATTCTGTAAGGCGAAACGATCAAACGTTTTCGTTCGCACGAATGATTTGCCCTATATAACACAAGTTTCGCCTTACAGAATGCCGACCCAGTATTCTGTTGTCTTGATTACAGACTTAAAGTTTCTTGCCAATGTACAGAGCTGTGGCTGAGCTTCGCAAGATGTGTCGGAAGAATTTAGATTCTTATATGTCGAACTCGTGCGTTCAGGTAGCGATGAAACTCGAATGAGTTATTTTCTTTTTATTAAAAAGGAAAGTCTTTCCTAAACATCCGCCAGCTTGGGACAGGGGCTTTAATTTGACACCTTTGGAACCTCTATTTCTGATTAAATTGTCCCTTTTATTTGTGCAATAAATACGATTGCACAATACCAACAAAAAACTAAAGATTCTAAGTTTTGTTTGGTACCAACGAGTACCAAACCAAAATCTTATTGATTGTGCGCTGATAAGAACACATTTTAGATTGAAGATCAAATATTCGCATACGACTCAATCTGTCTAAATTCGACGATCAATTGCGTTTGGCATCAGATGTCCCTCAATGCCGCAGCAAAATTAAAAAAAGTCTTATCTACCCCCCAGATATTCTTTAAGCATATTTTTTTTTCAAAATGTTCGTGTTGTCGGCAAAACACTGAGGACCTTCCGCATAACCCAACTTAATATATGATGGGGCGCCTCCACGTGCCATCTGCCATGCATGAGCATATGGCTTCATTGCAAAACCATCTTCGCATTCGGCAAGCAATTGTTCGCCTGCCATGAATTTTTGATTTCATGTCAGTCATGAGGAAGTCTAATCATTTATTGCAGCCACCAGATGTCTGTATCGAACTGAAGTTCCGCAACACCTGTCTCAATACCAAATACCTTACGATTCTTTGATTGGTGAACACAATCGTGAGTAGTTTCGGATGTATTTCTCCGTTACCCTTATATACGATACGCTTACCTATGAAAACTTATTTCATTACTCAAACATTAAACATCTGACGATTTAGTTTCCAAGCGCATTACAATAATGTAAATAGCTAGAGAAGGGACAAATTATGAACGACCAAAAATAGAAATAAATGTCAACAAACTTGAATGTGCACACAGACACAGTTCCTTCCCTTTTCGTGTTCACCTTGTCCTAGTCCCATATTCGATTTTTACCAGGGGTAACTACTTTTCTACGAACAGCTGTTTATTAAGAAAACTACAGCAGATGCTTTGCTTTCTTCAAAAAAAAAAAATAACTGAAGAAAAGGGAAACGGATGAACTGGTCATCGGTTACAGAGTTAATGTAATTCAACATCCCTTTTCCCGCACCCATTCACATCATCAACTTAAAGATTTAAAATCCCATCAGATGTTTGATTGTTTCGATAGCGAACTTAAATATTCGGAGCTCATGGGGTGTACATCTGCGAAATTTCCTAAACGGAAACCTATCAACCTTAAATTTTTCAATTAATTCATGGATTCCAAGTGTCATACACACGAGGATAGCGCTTCTGATAATTAGTTGAGGAAAGATGTCAGATACAAACCGCAATCGTTCGCAGCGGGTGTAACCAACATGTGCTCGGTTTGGTCCATTCATGCTGATTGCAGTAAATAATTGCTGTCGTCGGAGATGAGAGGAGATTTCTTAATTCTCTTTCGTTCGCTCTTTGTCTGTGGCAATCCAGTAGGAGAATGCAGATGTTCTCATAGTGATTCACTTGTGCGCGTCCATTAGATGTTAAACACTCGAGACGTCTTTTAGGTAGCTAAACCATCAACTCTCCTCCATAAGTAAATATTGAAGTTTCTTCTTATATTTTTTTTTTCGTTTAGTAGGTGTTTCTTATACCGGTGTTATTTTATGAAATAACAGTGCTAAGAGATTTCCATGTAATCCGTTTGTTTGGCGTATGCATTTGAACTGCTTCTTTAAGTGCTGGGTGACGTGAACGCTCTTGGATGATTTGTTACAAATAATTGTTTGAGGTTTCATTTATGAAAGTTGTGCCTGCGTGTTGGTGGAGAGTTCTTATTTACTTGAGATTTCGCAAGGCATTGTGTATCTGGATAAGAGTTTGGTTATTTAGACACTTTCCTGATTGATGTTATCCATCATACTTTGACGGTCAGCAAGTTGCATTGGAATTGGAGCCTTTTTTTTTTTGTCTTCTTTTCAACTCAATTAAATGTTGGGACGGAGTTGAGTTCTTTTTTTTGTGTAGCGTGTAGTCATACCGGTTTAACGGAGAAGAAGAGAAACGAATAATGCTCACACGTGCACAAGGGTTCACATGATTCCAACTGATTTCATAGCTGTACTGAAATTGCTGCTTATGCTACCCATGCGTCATAATTGTTTTTTTATTTTTACTTAACGTTATTATTTGCAAATGCCGGTGACGGTTGAAAAATTTGTGCCGTATGCAAATTTCTGAGGGCATAGAGCACAACGTGTTGTGTCAAAGACTTGAATTCAACGCATACTTGACGCTATCTGAGTTCCTTGAAATGTAATCTAATTTATTGAGGAATTTTATGTCTCTTTTGGGAAACTTCTTTGAAATGACAAAGAGTCATTGTGGCGTACATTCGAATTTTTCACGTTTGGAAACAACTTAACTGTGTTACTCTGTATTACATTTGGTAAATAGGGCTTGCTAGCTTACTGCAGATTATGCGAGTAATGTTCATTAGCAATTTCACCTTTCTCGTTTCTTCGATGCCTTAATTAGTAAAATTATTGGTTTGGGAAAGCATTTTGGTATGCGCTTTCTGTATTGTTTCGCATTGATACTTTTGCTTATATTTGCTTTACAAACGGATTGCTGATTGAATGCCTTGGTCAGGTTTCTTGTGTCTTCGGTCTATCTTAAAGTAAGAACGATCATTTTCGTGGAAAAATCATTGAGTTGCATAGTAGGTAGAGGCGTGCTCTTGTGACAATTGCCACCACTTCACTTAGACCACTAGTTGATTCCATTGTTTCTTCAAGGTGGGCCAAAAGAAGTCGTCCGATGTTGTTTGGCTCTCTTTTTTTTTCTTAATGGAAAACTTCGATTCTGTTTTTTGATTATGTTTATTTGAAAGTCGCAAAGATGATATCTGCCAAATGGGCGCCCTCACAATTGATTGCCATACGGGCTCGTTTTTTGGCATTTTTCATCACTTCGGCGAGAACTTCGGGCGACAGATTCTTGCACTCGTGTCGAACGTTGTCCTTGAGGGCTTTTAGGGTCTCGGGCTTGTTCACGTAAAGACGGGACTTCAAAAAACCCCACAAAAAAAGGTCTGGAACGGTTAAATCGGGCGATCTTGCGGGAGAGTGCAAATCGCCAAAACGAGAGATGAGGCGACCCGGGAACGCCGCCTTCAGAATATCTGTTGTGGCACGCGCCGTGTGTGCCGTAGCTCCGTCCTGTTGGAACCACATGTCCTCCAGTCCTAATGCGTCCAATTGCGGCAGAAAAAACTCGGTTAACATGGCCCTATAGCGCGCACCGTCCACTGTTGTCGTTTGACCAGCGGCGTTCTCGAAAAAAATGGCCCGATGACTCCTCCAGCGTGAACATCGCACCATGCAGTAACTTTGAGCGAGTGTAATGGCTCCTCGTGCATTTCTCGTGGATTTTCAGTGCCCCTGAAGCGATAGTTTTGCTTGTTCACGTACCCGCTGAGGTTGAAATGAGCCTCATCGCCCATTATGATTTTGGTCGAAAAATCGTCCACTTCGTCCTCGAGATTGAGGATGGCTTGGGGCGTAGGTTACACGCGGTCGACAGGCAGCAGCTGATGCACGGACTGGACTTTGTACGGGAACATGCGCAAGTCTTTGACCAAAATTCGCCTTAGGGACGACCGGCTGATGGCTAATTGCGAGGCACGGCGTCTGGTCGAGGTTTCCGGCGACAGCTCGACATCCTCGTCAACAGCGGCGATATTCTCGGCACAACGGGCGCTCCGGGGCCGGCCACTCTTGGCAACGTCTCGTTTGGTCCCATACTCTTCAAGGTTGGTGGCCAAACGGTGCAGTGTTTGCACAGTCGGTGTCGGCCGGCCGTGGAATCGGCGAGACGGAATTCGCGCTGCGCCAACACTGCAGACGAATTGTTACGCAAAAAAAATAGACACGATTATTCCGCGTTCTTGCGGAGTTTATCGCTCCATGGTTCACTTGTATTCTACATCTGTCTAGTCCACAAATGTCAAAACAGATTTGGCATTGGCGTCCATTTGCAAAAATAAGAGCATCTTCCAATAGGGTGATTTCTTTTGGCCCACCTTGTATTATGAGAAGCATCATTAGAATATCTTTTAAAATACACACAATTACTAAGAAACCCGCTTTTTCTACTAGAGCCACTATCAATATCAATATCAGGAATTCTAATAACTCTGTTTTATTGTAACCTTACAGCTCAAAGTAAGGAGAAGGAATCCCCTTATCTACACGATTCAAGTACAAATAGCAGAAGTTAAAATATTGTATGCCCTTGACACTACTTCGACTTTGTCAGAGATTCTCTTTCTTTGACCAAGAGATTGACTTCATAATTTTTTAACGACTTACATTTATTTTCTTTTGCTTTTTTAGCAAAAAACCGAGTTGAGTCCACCTACGCACCAATCCACGGAGGCAAGCATCCCAAATGTAAGTCCAAAACACTTACCAACCACAAGGAATCACTCACATTCCACTGTGTCTCTACTCCAGTCAGCGAATGCCACCGCACCAGTGGAATCTTTAACCTCATCCGCCTCATCATTATCGTCTGCATCTGCCCATCATAAACAAACGAAAGAGCGAGATGAAAGATTGCGCTCTACGTCGCCTTATACATCGACACCCGGTGGTGTTGGTGTTGGAGGCGCCGCCGCAGTCACTGCTGGCAATGCAACAACTGGCGGAGCGCCCAGCCTGTATGTCTCTGTTCCACTTTCAACTGCTAATGTACCTGGAGTTAATTTGCCCACAGCAACCACCTCAGGTTAGTATCCTCTGCCTTTTTACTCTCTATTGTCTTGACCTAACTCATTATCGTCTTAGATCATCCCACGCCCTCTCAATCGACACGTGCTGCTACTCAACAGCAGCAAATGCAGGCGACTTCGGCCACCATAGAACGGCAATCACCTCGAATTCATCATCAGGTTTCTTCATCGCCAGCGATGTCGGAACATGGAAGCTTTTCATCATCCCTGCATTCGCCCGCTCATGCAGCCATGCTTCAGAGTGGAAAGTCCCCATCGCCCAGTGTCACAGGTAGCCTAACAGCAACCACAACCGAAAGTGGGAATCTTAAGATCAGCTATGAGAAGCAAAATTCACGAGTGGCGCAGCTGCAGGAACAGGAATCGGCGCCCGTTCGGCGTTCGAGGTTAGTTTACAAATATATACAAATAATTTATCTTTACTTTGAAAATAGGAACATCTTGCTGCATGCTGCTGGATTGTTGCTTTAGTTTTGCAAAATTTTTTCGTTGCCATTTAACATTTATTTAATTTTGTTTCTAAATCTTACTTTTCATCCTTTTTGTTTTTATTGTTTCTTTTTGGGATTTTTTTTTTCTTTTTTGTTGCGCATATATGTTGTTGATGTTGTTGTTGTTGATGTCAATCGTCTTGGAAGTCCCGACGAGGGGATCAATGACAGACTGAATCGATATCGTCGTTTGATAATAATCTTAATAGACATAACTTAACTCACGGGGAAGATAAACATTTCATTTATTCATTGGATTTGGGGAAAGCCATCTATGTGGAGAAAGTTCATACATATATCCGACAGTAGTGCTTTCGAAAGACAGATGTGTTATTGTTTGAAGCACCGGAACTCAGTTGGACGCCACATCAAAGACATATTGCTTCAATCGAATTAAAATTATTTGAAAACAGAAAAATGGCCATTACATTGGGACAGTCATTTAGGTAGCAATTTTGTTTGCTACAAAATAGTTTTACGTGTGTAAATATTATGCCTTTGCTACTTCCACACTTTGATGTTTACTGCCATTCTTACTTACTTACTGACGGTGGCGCTACAGTTCGGGGTGGACCTGGGCCTCAACCAATACGCCTCTTGATTTAGTGCGATCTTTGGTTAACTGCCTCCAGTTGCGCACTCCATGTTGGTTGAGGTCCCCTCCCACTTACGCGTGTCACCTAAGGCGAGGTCTTCCTCTACTGCGTTGTCCCTCCGGGTTGGAATCGAAGACTCTTCGGGCCGGAGCTTTGGTGTCCATTCGCTCTACATGTCCCAGCCATCTTCGACGTACTTTTCTGACTATGTCAATGTCGCTGTACAGCTCGTAGATTTCGCTGTTAAATCTTCTCCTCCAAAGCCCGTCAACCCAAACGGGACCAAAAATCTCACGAACAATTTTGCATTCGAAACGACCAACTTTGATGGGGTCCATGCATCTGCACCATAAAGCACGATTGGGATGATGAGGGTCGTATATAGAGTCTCCTTAGTGTTTCTCGACAAGGCCTTATTTATAAATTGTAGTCTTAGGCCGAAGTAACAGCGGTTAACTCCCATTCTTTGAACTGAATAATGAAGGCTGGGATCAACCACCAATGGCTTTAATTCAAGCGAAAAATGATTGGCTACTTGTATGCCAAATATTAAGGTTTGTTGCAGGTTTGCAATCATTTTCTTAAATCTTATGTTGATAAACCAGTGGCCCCCTTGTTGTGATTCAACTTATCTCGATATTTTCCTTCAAAATTTGCAAAGCAGTGCCATCCCTTTGACGTTGTTATGCTTAGCTCTTGCAGAAATTCGTGGGCACACTAGCACCCATATTCGAAATGCCACACTGTCTCTGCATCTGTTCTAGATGCTACTACTGTTCTGGAGAAATACTGGCTTTGTACTCGTATAAATGCCCAAGTGCGATTGTTGAGACTTCGCTTTGCAGGAATTTTGAGGGGGATTAATGCGTTAATCAGTTTTTTCTTTGTTGATCCTAAAAATCCATATTGTGCATTCCGCATGGTCAGCAGTTACCAAATTGTTACTTTCGTGTTTGTGAAACTTCCGAACTGTAGAAATATAAAAAAACGTTTACTTCGTCAAAAATCACGTCCTTCATAGCGGATACTCAGATGGTTGGATTTATTGCCAGAATGTTATCTGCCTGAACCTAGTGTTTCGTTTGATATGATCTAAAACACACTAATTTACCGAGTCGATAGTGCACCCATCAGGAGCGTGTACATCAGCATCAGCTTTGGTTATGCTCTTGGTATCAGTTAATCGTTTACAAACGCCCAAAAATGTCGAAGATTGTAGTAATCTCTGCATAGTTTTTCGAGTACGTACACTCAATTCCCCCTTCGTAATATAAAATTTTTGCTTTCTGCGCCTAGTTCGCCGCCAAGCTATTGCCATTATTTACAGCTGTTGCTCTATAACATTTTTGGAATTATCCTTAATTGCAAAAAATCATAAAAAACTTACTCTCTATGATGTACAATGCTGCTTTACACAAATGCGTCTTCCTTTCGTGAATTTCATTGTCGTTCGAAAGTGTGCAAACAAATTCTGTTCTCCACTTTGTTTTACCATCTCCGATCAGTGGAAACCAAAAACCGAGCAAGCCAAATAACGCCAGGATATCGAATCCAATAACATGAATGCGTATTTTTTGTTTCGTTTTAAATTACGCAACTTTTTTTTTTAACTTTTTCTATGAGGGCAGACCTTGTTCTCGCCAATTTTAACTTTCATTTCCACTACTTTTTTTGAGTGCCTTGTATTCTGAATTTTTATAACAAATTAATTGAAAATATAATAGTAGCAGCAAGTCAATAATTTTTTTTTTTTTTTGTTCAATTAATTTTCTTACATGCTTACCGCACCGTAAATAATGAAACTAAATCAATTCACGTCCTTGTATAACGAAATGACAAAAACCCAAACAACTTTGCACGATTTAATAAAATTAAGATCACGATCTGGAGAGAGCAGCAGCACTATGGTAGCAAAGCCACGCTTTGGTAAAAAACGTTCAGCGGCAGCAGCTTCCTCCACACCATTGGCAAAGTCATCATCTTCATCGTCGCTGCCAAGTGGTGGTGGTCCAATCGAGCAACAACTGAGATCAACAGTTTCTCTGCCACTTCCCAGCCATATAGCAGAGAATTTCTCGGAGAGCTCACAAAAGTCACAACAATCATCGACACCTCCGTCACCCGTGCAAATGTTGGGAGCACCGCCGCCACCACAGAGTCCTGTTGTATTACCGACAAAAATCATTGAAATCGAGAGTATCGCACATACTTCGTGTGCTTCTATGAGCAATAGCAACATAATCACTACCACCACCACTTCCGCAACGGCAAACAACACTACAAACAACAACAACAACAACATTAACAACAACAGCAATAATAATAACAACAACGTCAGCAGCAACAGTAATAGCAATAGTGCAATGAACTTATCTTCTTCCTCTTCCGTTTCATCAACTCCTCCACCACCACCTCCACCACCGCCGCCTGCACCGGCAAGCACAACCACTGCGTCATTTCCCCCTTTGTCTAATTTTTCCTCGTCTTCTTCTTCTTCTGCATCTTCGGCAAATTTCACTTCCACTTCGTCCAATTCACCCCTGACAACGATGTCGTCTGGCAAGAGTAGCAGTAAAGGTTCTGCCATTAGTAGTGAGAGTGTAAACACGATGGCATCACTCATCGGTAGTAGTCGTAGGAACAGTAGTAGTCCCATAACACCATCACCACCGGCACCATCGACACCAACCCTCCAAGCGGCGCCATCACCACAAATGGTTCCCAACGTGGCTGCAGTCAAGCCTCTAAATAAGAAGCTGTTGCGTGCCCAGCAAACGCACTATCTGCAGCAGCAGCAACAACAGTTGGCCGCTTTGCAGCTACAACAACAACAGCTGCTCCAGCAACAACAACAGCAGCATCATCAACAGCAGCAACAACAACAACAGCAGCTACAACAGCAGCAACAACAGCAGCAGCAACAGCAGCAGCAGCATCAACAACAACAACAACAACAACAACAACAACAACAACAACAACAACAACAACAACAACAACAACAACAACAACAACAACAACAACAACAACAACAACAACAGCAGCAGCAGCAGCAGCAGCAACAACAACAACAGCAGCAGCAGCAGCAACAACAACAACAGCAGCAGCAGCAGCAACAACATCAAATTAGCGTCAAATCGTTAGATACATTAGCTATCACTTCTTCACTTGATGAATCAAATTCCATTAACAATCCCCCTCCGACCATTTCTAGAACGCCCGACAGTGGAATCTTCTCCTCATCTTTCAACATAAGTGGCAGCTCGCAGAGCTCACTATCCGGTGTAGCTGCGCCAGTTTCAACGAATCCAGCGCTGAATGGTGGGGTCTTGAAATTCACCTACGAAACTCAACAGGGTGTGGCAATAGCACCCACAACGCCCTCTATTGATACGAACCTGGCGAACGCAGCCTTCAAAGATTCGCCACCCAGTTCACCCGGGTCCGAAGCTGGATCGGCTTCAGCACGAAAACGTGGCCGAAAATCGAACGAACTGAAAGATGTGAAGATTTTTCAAAATGGTGGCTGTGCAGCCACTGCTACTCAATCGGTGTCGACCACCAATGGACCAGTACATGCGACGCATATGCTGGGAAATCAACTAAATCCAACGAGTAGTGTGGCACAGAAACTCACCGACCAATTGCACATGGAGATGCAGGATCATAATGTGTACGGCGACCAACAGCCACCGCAATTTCTGGGTGTACCATTTCCTGCGAAGCCAGTTAACAATGTAAGTTGCGCATCTAGTGGTTCGCTAAAAATTGATTTACTAACATTTTCAACGCTTTCAGGTACGGAATACATCAAATGCTCCAAGCGGGGCCAATTCACTGGCGTCAATGTTTGGTGGTAATGGTGGTGGCTATGCGCCACAGTCACTGGAACAGTTGCTAGAACGACAATGGGAGCAGGGATCGCAGTTCTTAATGGAGCAAGCTCAGCATTTTGATAGTAAGTGTTGATATAAAAGTGTTTTTTTTTTCAATCTTGTTTTTGTTATACCATTCTTAGGCCCGCCCGATGTTCAATTGCTCTTAGAACTGAAATTGAAATGAAATCAGTCATTTCACCAGTCCAACATTCCTACAAATGTAGCTTTTGAACTAAAGAGCTCTGTGATTCACCCTGCTTAGCTGGGAAATGATTAAAATTTACTGTAGGTCGCAATTTAGATGAACGGTCTTGAGTTTTTATTTAAGTAGGTCCTTCCGTCAGTAATCTGCTTGCTCTATCCGCCTAATCACGGTCTTTACTAAGTCGAATCTTTTAAAAAACTCTATAGTTCCTTTGAAAGTTCTTGTAAGTTTTGCTCTAAGGTTCAGTGATCTTCATAGGGACTTCCATGCCACAGGCATCACATCCCTGTGATGAGCAATCTCATGCTCAAGTTCTATTTGTACAGAGTTTATACTATTCTGATATTCACAACCAGATCCGTTCCTCCAACCTTAAGTTCATCTTCCTCAATTTCATAATATGACTCTTAATAATCAAATTAACACATCTTTGCACTTTATTATTCTTTCCAGTTGCATCACTTCTGTCATGTCTCCATCAGTTGCAAACGGAAAACGTTCGCCTCGAGGAGCATGTCAACAGTCTTATCGCTCGTCGCGATCATTTGTTAGCAGTAAATGCCCGTTTGGCGATACCTCTAAACGCCAATCTACCCCAGAGTCAAGGTAAGTGAATGCAGTGCAAGAGAAAACAAAAATAAAAACCAACAAAAATCATGCACGCGTCACCTACCATCATCCAAATTCATCCATCCCAAATATACACACACACATCCGTAAATATACCATAACCAGATCACTACTGAAATTACGTACAATTTTGTTTTTGGAAGAAAAACAAACCAAAATCCTTCTGTTCTTGCAAACGCAACAAAATTCATTTGTTTTGTTAAAATGTTTGTAAATTTTTTTTTATTTTTTTTATTTTTTTACCTTTGTTTTGATTTGTAATATAGTTTCCTTTTTTTAAAATTTGTATATACTTTGGATTAACTTTACTTTAAATTATTCTAAGTCCACCACCTCTATTAACCTTAAAAAGGAAAGAAACAATATTAACACGGCTTACCCCACCTCCAACTCCAGCATATAGGATTCTTAACTAAACTTAAAACCAAAACCTTCTATTTAATTACACATAGTTCTTAACAAGTATTGTATTAAACTCTGAAAAAAAAAAACAAGAAAAGAAAGAAAGAAAAAAACATATGGTGTTTGTTTAAATTTTGTTTATTTCGCTTGTATAATTTAAACTTAACAATTAATTTATAAATAAATGGACATTAAGAAAGAAACTATAAATTTTGAAGAGAAGACAAACTGCACAAAATGGAACAGAGAAACCACATTTATTGTACAAAACAAACAAACCTGAAGTTACTTTAATAAAAATTTTGAATTTTCATCGAGAATGATCGAGAAAATAAACTGATTTTGTTTTTTGTTGGGGTAAAAATTTCGAATTTTTTCTTTTTTGGAATGGTTGTCGGTTTTTCTTTTTCTTTTGTATATATTTTTGGTGATTGTTATTTGGCTTGAATACAAGAAACAAAAAAAATATCTAATGTTTTCGGTGTTGGAATTGGTTGAGCGACAGAGAAAGGCGTAAACAATAAAATGGTGTTCCGCAGGGTTGAGTGGAGGGCGCAGTACTTTTACTAACAATTGATTTGCATATTTGGTTTTTTTTTTAGACGTTTGCAGAGATTCACCGCGTGTCTATTTTACCATATTTGTGTTGGCACTTCTTGCGTCAAAGCCAATTTAGACACGAACAGCGCCACCTTCGGGCAGATGAGTAGGTTTTTGTTTATCACATACCTGAATTTGCAGAACTGAAAGCGAAATATCACGAATGTATTTTTTTAAAAACTAAATCCTAACAACTTTTAACTTTATAGTCCAATTACTTATTTTAAAAGTGACACATTTAAGACAAATAATGCGCATTGGTACAGTAAATAAATTTATGCTTTGAATTTGCGAAATCTCATGGCTAATCACCACTATCGAGGTATCCGTTCGGAACAAATTCCGATACGAAAGTCAAATCTGATCGGAACTCAATTTGCGTTCGAAGTATCCGTTTCGGAACAAAATAAATGAAACATATAAACGCGTTCATTTCACATTAAAACATTCCGCAGCAATAAGTTGTCGGAGAGCTTCGGAAAAAATGTGCAGCACAGCTGTCAAAAGTGACTGGTATAACGCGGTTCCTCGCAATGCGACAAGGTGCGCTACATGTCACCGGACAATTTTTCCGAAAGTTGTGTCGGAACGGATACCTGGGTAGGAATTTCGTAAAAAACAGAGAAAATTCCGTTCCGAACGGATACCTCCATAGGAGTGAATTGAATATAGCTTCACAGCAACTCAGTGCTGAAGCGAGTGAGAGCGGCATCCAGTCAAGAAAATTATGTTGTGTTGAAGATTATATAAGTCAACAAAGGCGCAGGTGTACTAAACGCATCAACCCCAATTAAAATTTATGCCGAAACGTCAACTGTCAAATAATGTAAAAAGAAATTACATGTATAAAAGAGCGTTGTCTTCTGCAATAAAATAGATTCTGTTTATAACGTTTCAAGAAGCGGTAGTTTTATTTATTATTTCACAGAACTGTTTCAAGCGTTATTTATAAGAACATATACAACTGCGAACAGTTTTGTTTTGCTATTGTTCCACACTGAACATTTTGGTCCTTCGAGCCGGATCATGTTCATACGATAATAGTCAGTCGTCATACGTGATTTCTCATATTAGATTAGATTGTTAGGGGGAGGTGGAAACAGGTTGCCATATCACTGCGGCCACGAGTGGGCCTATTGTGATTTCCTCCATTTAGAGGTCGCTCATGATACCGGACTTTATGATGAATCCTAGTAGATCTTTGAGTGGGCTCTCAGATATGTCCTCTGCCTCAAGGTAAGGTTTTCCTATATGGTGTTGACGTAGTCTGACTAGACATTCACAGTGACACAGTATGTGTTCTGCTGATTCTTCGTCCTCGTTGCATAGTCTGCAAGTATTGTTTTGTGTTATACCCATAGTCATGAGGTATTTTTTGACTATACAATGTCCAGTGTGGAACCCTGTGACTGTATGAATCCTTCTTCTTGTTAGGTTTAGGAGTCTGTTACCTTGTCTGTTACCTTCAGTGTTGGTCCAGTAATAGTTTGCCTTGTTTTTCAGTCAGGTTTTAATGTAGAATTTAGCAGTGCTAATGGGTAATCCACAGAATGGTCTTGGCATCATGAAGATAGATGCCGATCATTTTTTGGCTAGTATGTCTGCTATTTCATTGCCCACATATCCGCCGTGTCCTGGCACCCAAATGCGATGTACTCTGTTTGTACTGGCTAGCGATGTGAGCAATTGTAGGCAATCCCATACTAGTTTTGATGTAATTTCATAGTTGTTAATAGCCTATTCTCCTATTACCGGCTCAATAAAAAATTTTTAAAAGTGAATTGATCACTGTTCAGAACATCCATTTCACTGTTTCCGGCCTTTTACACTGTGTAGTTGACGCATTATATTCCAAATAGGGCATGGTTTTCTATTCTGTTTAAGCAGAAAACGCACCGTTGAACAACGTTAGACTGCATTTCAATCAAAACGCAGTTGGTTGGATGAAAACAATAAACTCTAAAAAAACCAGACGTCGAATCACCACTTTTGAGAACAATCTACGCGTTTACGGCATTGAGCTATTTTATTAGAGAAAACTAAAGCAAATTGCCTCACTTATTGCTCGTTTGCGGATATCGCTGCCAGCGAATTTATAGCTGAAATTAAACCAACTTAAATGTCATTTATAGATACAAAGAAATAATAGTCAACTTCCATGTAATTTCTTCGTTAAAAGCACGAAGCATAAGCGAAATCGGCCATCGATGTCATTTTTGTGATAACCAAATCGATGAAAAAACAACCCAAGTGCACTTAGTATAGTTTTGAGTTATGTTTCATTCAGAATTCCCATATCGTTCTTTTATTTTTTAAAAATTGTTCATGCAAAGAACCAAAAACCTTGAAAACAGAGCTAAAATTGCAATTAGGATAACACCTAAAGCGATCGCTATTCAAACAACTTCAAACGCCTCTCCTGAAAAATAGCATAGATGTACTTAGTATGTGCCCCTTGCACGGGGCCATCAAAATGTGATCACTGATCACAACTTATGTCTTTTTCCATTGGGACAGAGAAAGCACTTTTTTTCATATTCAGAACAGTTTTTCTGCTCTCGAAATCAGGGGCCCTACTCTCTATTTCGTTCCGAAAGACAATTCTATTCGAAATTGCAATACTTTCGGAATTCTAAATGGGAGTAGTAGTACATTTCATTCAGCTTTCGAAATAGAGAGTACGAAACGTTTATTTTCGAAACGAGATAAAGAGTAGGGCACCGGCTGTCAGATTTCATGTTCCAGTGGCGACAAAAAACACTTTTTTCTGAAGCCCTGTTTTTTTGAGCTTCGGTCTCAGCAAAGCAAACGAGATACGAGATTTCGAAACGAGATACAGAGTAGGGCACCGGCTGTCAGATTTCATGTTCCAGTGGCGACAAAAAACACTTTTTTCTGAAGCCCTGTTTTTTTTGAGCTTCGTTCTCAGCAAAGTAAAGGAAAGTAGGATTTTCAGCACGCAATTACAACAACTACGCTCACTTGACACTTCGAGACTCGCAGTATTTGTGTGCTGAAAATCTTACTTTGCTGTGCTTTGCTGAGAACGAAGCTCAAAAAAACACGACTAGAGTCAGAGCAATTTTGCGATTCTCGTTTTCTTACCGAGATTTACACCTACTTTAACTAACACCAAAACCTTTGACATTTGACAAACTTTGAGGTGTGCTATTATATACGTTTTTAGACGACTAGTCTGTGAAAAATAGAAACAAATTTAGATTTGACCATTGCATTGGATATCAACATAAATTGAATGGGTAAACCAAATTACAATTTAAGAACAACTGACTTTTCAATGACGCACCAAAACAAATGCAAACAAAAATAATCTCATTTTATGTTCCATTGGGCACGAAAAATCTGAAATTTGAGAGCAAAATATGAAAACGCCATAAGTAGCACTACAAAATATGAAACGCATCTCATGACGAATATCACCGTTGATGATAAGTTGAATAATAGGATTAACTTCTTAAAATAATGAGAATACTTTAAAGTGAAAGAAAAAATGCGATAAGCCTGAAAAGTGAACCACAAGCAACTGAACAAAGTCGTAGCTTCGGTTTGCTTTAAGCCTGATTCACAATGCGGACTAGATAACGAGAAGAGAGCGACACGATAAACGCTGTCGCCTAGCTCTGGCTTTATAATCGTCCATCAACTCACAATGAAAAATGACGCCCGACAGTTCAGCGATCTTCTTCCAAATTTGTTCTTTCATTTGTGTATGTTTGTATAACTTGTCTGCTTTATTGTACATTAAAGGCTTTTCCTTAATGAACTCAATAAATAAATAAGCGCGCAAAAACCAAAACCGCAGAGAGCTACGAAAGACATCATCAAATGAACGTCATCGCTGTTTCGCGCGAGATTTTTTCGATTTTCCGAAATGGTGGCGTTGCGAGGCAACGAGGCTTGCGTCATTGTATATTGCTACACGGATTTCCATGGATTGACATTTTTTTAACAACTCGCGCTAGACTCGTCATCGCTCTCGCCTCGTGCTAACGCTGTGATGTGAATCAGGCTTTAGTCAGAAGACTATTCCCGCTTAAATTGAACGAAACTCAATCATCTTTTATGCCCAAAACACATGTACAGAATTCACTGCGCAGCAAGATTAAAATACACATGTTTAAATTTGCTGCAAAATTCAAGCGTACCACAACAAAAAAGGAAATAAATTTCAATTTCAAGTATTTGGCATCGGCTTTTGACATTTGCTCATCGTTTTTGTTTTCGCTTTAGTTGTAAATACATCATCTGCTTAGTCGACGAATGACAGTAGTCATATTATATCAAAGAATTTTCTGTACATCTGTTTTACTTGCATATCAAAACGTACTTGAATCGGCGATTGCTAAAACAACATAAGTGAAATATTTCCTTTGTACAGGCGATACAAAAGATGGTAGAAGAGTCACGTTGTCTTAGTACAAAATACCGAATCTGCGATCGATTTTCTGTGTGTTAAGGTATCAAATTATGTTGGTTTTGTTCACAACGCTGTGTCTACACATAAGCTGTGTAAAAATTTAATAAAACTGATTTCGTAAAATCTGTTGCTTAAGTTGTTTTAACAATCACCGATTCACTTATATTTACAGGTATTGCTTATGCCGCAGATCAAAACAAAATTGCATCTTACAAACACAACGCGAGTTCATATCGAGTGCGGGGACATTTTGCGAGTGGTATTTGATTGGGCAGAAAGTAACACAAGAACAACAACCTGCACCATGACCTTATGACTAAATTGCAATTTGTTTGGTGATGAGTGATAGCATTCTAGCATTTTAAATATTTGAATTGTCATCGGATTTCGTTTCGGCACATGAGTGTTAACATTGACATACTATATACGGACTGCTAGTGAAATGTCACTGCCATACAAGCTCTGCCCAAAAAATGACGCTTACATAACTAGCGCTCATGGTTCAAAGCGAATAAAAAGTGTAACAAAATGTCAACCATATTGGATTGCTCCATTGAATGCTGAAGTCATCTATCGGGTGTTTGCAGATTTGCTAATTAAAACGGTTGAAATTTGAATTGTTGCGAACAATTTTTAATAATAAACCGTTTTGTAATGCATTTATTGCTCCATAAATTGCAAAATTTTCGTATTTTGATGACCAATGAGTTTTTTTCTCTTGTTTTGCATTTGGTTTATTTTTTGGAGGCATTATGCAATATATTTCAATAAAAAAAGGTTTCCTGGACAGTTTTCAATTGATATTTTGGAACTGGAGGGCCCATATCATCTGAACGATGGAAAGGCTGCAGGATGGGATGGAATTTCCTACGAATTTTACGAATATAGGACAGGGAAGCTATTGAACAAATTTACTTACTTGTTCATCTTATAAGGGGAAATGCATTCTCAGCTATTTTTTGCATCAATGTATTTTCAAAATGATATTTTTAACTTCCTCATAAAACGTATTTTTTTACTTCTTAAAACTTGCTTCCAATTTTTTCCTCTCTGAAACACCAGCGCTAACGCTAATGTCCGAAACAACGCGAAGTTGGCTACTAGCAGTTCATTTTTAGTAAGTGTATAATTAACACAATTGATTTTTGACAAATATATAGCAAATGCCCTGAATAATCAGCAGGGAATTTTACGCAATTTGTTTACATAGCTTGACAGCGCTATACTTTTGGTGATTGGATTTCGTTTCATACTTGACCAATAGCAATATCGTCTTTAAATAGGGATTATCTCAATATTCGAAGGTCGACGATATTCCTAATAAATAGACAGAGTTTGATGATCAGTCTTATGATGAGTTTTTTTTTTCAAATGTATCTTTTGGTTCAAGCCGGCGGTAGTTAGCATTATTCCTGTTGTTTTGGCACCTAACATATTTAGCTTCCATATCACCATATTCCACCACCACCATCTATCATAGACACAAATTCAGACTCTAACCTCCCCGTCATGAAAAAAAGTTTTTCCTTTTTTTTGCTCATCTAAACAAAAACAAAACAAAAAAACAACATCAAACATTAAAATTCTAGTTAACCTAAATAATATCCACTTAAATGGTCCAACACCACCTGATGTTGCCATCACAGCAGCTGCATCAGCCGCAGCAGCTACCGCAACGGTGCCTACAACCAGTGCCAACTCATCATCAGCACCGAATGCCACAACAAGTAGCCGTCAACCTCGGTCGAGTGCGCCAACACCTACCCAACTAGCCACTATAGAAAATGGTATAGATTTTCGACATTCCACTCATCAGGCGCAACAGCAGTCGTCTTCGTCCTCAGCTACATCGACTTCAGCAGCAATGACACCAGCGCCGCCACCGTCGGCAAGTAGTTTGAGGTGAGTTTTGTCCGCACTGCACTGTGTTGAAATTGATGTTTATTCATATGATGCATGTTGCGAGTTGTCTTGTGTTTTTCGTTTGTAAACCTTTGTTTTTTTTTGTCTTTCCCATTTCCCATGTTTCCTGGAACTTTTTGTAGACACTCATCTACTGCCCATCCAAATTTTTCCACAACAACCTCGTCCTCATCCGCTTCTCATCACAGCAATCATCAGCATCATCAACAACAGCATCAGCAACATCAGCAGCAGCAGCATCAGCAACATCAACAGCACCAACAGCACCAGCAGCATCATCCGCATCCGCAGCAACCATCCGCACTACCACAACACGGCCCAATGGCGTCTGCGGCATCTTCATCCACCAGCACTGGACCTTCATCTGGTCGACAAGCACAACAGCAAGTTCCACCACCACCGCCGCATCATCACCAAACCCAACACTCGCACCAGCAGCAGCCCCATCTTCAACAGCACCATAGTCATCACGCGCAGCAACAACAACAACAACAGCAGCAGCAGCAGCAGCAACAACAATCGCTTCATACGCATCACTCGCATTCGCAGCATCAGCCTCATCCGCTAGTGCAACAACAACACCCTCACCACCATCACCACCCCTCAACCACTGGCACCGCTGCGCCCCACCATATGCAACAGCAATCCGCCTCCCATCACCAAATGTCAATGTCATCGAGTGACGGTTCAATACGAACCACAGGAAATAGCAATAGTGGCCCCGGGCGCAGCGGTAACAGTGGCGGTAGTGGTGGTGTTAGTGGTCCCGGTTCGATGCACGCCGGACGATCTGCCCTCGGTGACAATACGGCATACCATCCAGTCTATAGTCATCAGGTATAAGTAGTTTAATGCCACTCCACACTTGTCACTTACTTTCCCCTTCCCAAAAGAAATACCTTATACCAAATACACAGCCTCTCTCTCGATCTCTTTTCAGTCACAATTAAGACGAGATGAGAGCCAGGGAAAGCCCAGCTGAAAATCATTTCGGGAAAAGAATCTAAATGCATCAAAACCCAACAATAGTAGCAGCAGCAGCAACACCATCACCACCACCAACAACAAGTCCAGCAGATGTCTCGCAAAGAAAAGCAGAAATAGCTCCCAACCAATCGCGACCACTGCTGCCATCTATGATGTCGATGATGATAACGATGACAGGTCATCATCACTGTCATCGAATTCACTCATGTCAGATGAAGCAGTGTCATCATCGGCGTCATCAATGTTGCCATCAGGCGATAGTAATCTTTTGCAAGTGCAAAGTTTCTTAAATTGTTTCGATGAAACAGACAAACAACACCAACAACAGCATCAACACAACTGTGATGAGTTGATCAATCTTACAAATAATCATAGTGGTAGTCTTAAACAGAAAATAAACACAAATAGTCACAACAAGAACAATAGCATTAGTCATAGCGGTAGTCTCTCAAAGAGCATCCATAGGAGTTGGTCATCATCGTCTAAAGACGACAACAGTTACAATAGGGGAACCACATCAGGTCGGCAGCCGAAATTTACAATTTCAACGAAATTCTTACGAAAATCCCGAAGTAAGTTACGAACAGTAAGTGGAAGTCAAAGTGCGGGAATGGCATCGGGTGGATTTATATCAATGTCTACGTCAACAACTGGGGAAACGATGGCGGCGACAAGTGTCGTCATTGGTGTGAGCGATGATTCGATTGCCAAATTTAAAGACTTTTCTATTGATTCGCTTTTGAATAAGTAATGTTTTGTTTTCAAGCCTTTGTTGTTCTTGGAAAATGAGAAAAGTGTTGGTTTTTTTTAAGAGACATGTGGCAGAAAAGAATTGGTAAATTTGGGCCTGTTCAAAACACAAAATTTTGAATCAGTGACTTTTGTAATTTTGAGAACAATCCTCACAGTCATTTCATTGTGGCAATGCTGCTTTTATTTAATGTTTTTATACCGTTTAGTAGACCAAAGCGATAAGTATTTAAGCGCTTAAACGATTTCTTCTACGTCGTGCAGCACTTGGTTTGAGGTGGTGATTGTCGATGGCATGTCAGAAACGCCTGTGTCAAAATGTTTTTTTCGTCTGTCTAAAGTTTCGAATCAAATTTGGCTGGTTTTACACATCTTATTCATGCATCACAATCAAAGCAAACACATCCGGAACGTCCGCTATTAAATCAAATGACTGTTAAGTGTTATGCAGGAATGTTATTATTCGCTGCATTTCTAATCGTGCTGTAAAAGCAATTTGGTGAAAATGTTAAGGTCAGTAGGCCCTATTCACAAGGTCGATTAAAAACACAGGTGAATGCGATATTGTACCCCGCATTTTTCCTTAGACCAGAAGGCCGTCGGTCGATAGGAACGTACTTTTTTGGATGAGAAATACAATGTGACGTCGATGGTGGATTCTATCTTAAATACAGTTAAATAATAGGTTTCTGTTCGACAGCGTTGTATTTGACTATATAAATTCAGTTAAATGTTAAATATTTTTTGCTCGTATCTTTGACCAGCAAGCCAGCTGTCAGCTGTCAACAATTTGACAAGTTTATTTTAAAATGTTTAGTTTTCTATGAGTTTAATTACAAAATGTATTTCTCCTTCTTCATTTGACGTAAAGACCTATTTTAATATTCAAATGAATTATAACATTCTGACGATGTAAAACACTTTTTTTTAAGTGCTGCCAAGTGTTTTGTACGATTTACACCGAAAATACATTTGGTCACCACTTTCACAACGTTCAAAAACAATGCCGCTCTCAATTTGTTATCATGGTGCAATTTGTTGTTATGGTGCAATTTGCTCAATATGTAATGTGATATACTGCAAAAGCCTACCTACTCCTAAATTCAATCACTTTCAGTACGAAATATAAAAGACGCGGTACCTATTTTTCAGTCTGGCAAACATGGCGTCGAGTCTGTCAAATCGTTTTTAACTCCACAAAGACAGTTTTAATACAGCTTTCGATTTTTATTACGTGCAGTTATGTAGAAGTTTGTTTAAGTGATATGTGTGACGTTAACGTCGTCAAATAAACAGCCTATTCTGTGACCTGAACAATCCGATCCAAATGTACGTCCGAAGATGGAAATATTTTCGTTAAAAAATCTAAACGTCAAGTCAGCACTCAGTCGTCGATTGACGTAGAGGATTGCAATGAAATTTCAAACCGCTAATTTGTCTACAAAAATCGACTACAAGCATTGTTCGCTCTTCCCTTACCACACATCTCTTACAAAAATAACACATTTTTCTTAGAAAAAATCACCCTAAAGATAAAAAACTAATTCCAAATTTTATGCTTTAAACCTGTTGAAAATTAAGTGGTTTTCGCCCTACATATATTTGTAAAGTTAAAATTTAGTGACACAACAGAAGCAAAAATACATGTTTTTTTATTTTTTTGAATATTCCTATTTTGATTAATTTCTATTTCTTCTTGTAAAAAGAATTGTATTTATTAAACAATTGTAAAACAAAACAGTTTTTATCTGTTATCTGTATTAAGCTAGAAATAAATTAAAGAAAATAATAATGTAACTTGTTCTTAGAGTTCTATTGTACATTTGAATTAAAAAAGTAATATAATATTAATTTTAATAATAACTTTAAAACTAATTTATATACAAAAGAAAGAAAATAATTTATTTGTTTAAATGAAAAATCATTTTATATTTTATGGTGGCATTATAACAATTATTCATTGTTTACTAAAAATACTGTTTGTCTTATAGATTGTAAAAAGAAACTTAATTTTGAAAAAAAAATTACAAAATTTCTTATTAAATATCATATGTTTTGTTTGATTTTTTTTTTGCTTATCCGATTGCAGTTGCGAGGTTGATTAATTTTAAATAAGTTGCTCTACCCCCTAGTAGTCGAGGCACAGGTCGGGTTGTATGGTCTAAAATTTTGTGTCAACACCATAAAACTTATCGCATCGGGAAAGCGATGTTTGTTGCTTTGGGTTTTGTGGCATTTGTGCGCAAGCCTAATGAACAAGAACCAAGGGTTGTGTCAACTGAATGTCGTTGTAGGACCAGAGGCTAACTTTGACCAACAACGAGACTGAAAATTTGTGACTATTTCGGTTGACAAACATAGATCACATGACACGTTTTCCAGTTGACGTGTAAATAATGAGTATCTACTTGATGTACTGATGCTTCACACATTCTCAGCAATCAGAAATTTGGAAAAGAAACGAAATGTGTAACAAATCGCATCGGAAGTTGCTGGTACCTAAAACTTACCCAACTCGAACTTGCTCATTGAATCGACCGCCGTGTTTATACGTTCTGGCATGTTTTATTCCTATTCATCGGAGGAACACACCAACTTTCTGTATACAATCCGACTTCAAAGCTAATACCCCTAGAATTGTCTAAACATGGAATGCAATCTTCCATTCGTAAAAAGTCCCCTAAGAACTGATATGTTGGTACGAACAAAACAAACATGTTGGAATCGCGTTTCTGTATCTTGGCAATAATTCGTATTTATAAGGAGTAACCTACCCCTGCAAAGTAATAAAAGTGGTTTACACCACACTCTACGTTGGTTTTTCATATAAAATTATTTTTGTTCACAGCCAAACATAGATAAGTTTTCTAAACAAACAGAACCATTCCCTTGTGCGACGAAACCGTCATATAATAAAACATTTTATGAACTTAAAATCCAAAAATAGAAGAAGCTGACTTCAAACACATACAACTCTCCCATTTGAAGTATAGTGAAAAGGTTTACTAACAAATATTATAACCTAAAAAAAAGCATAGAGAAAGTAAACAGCATTTAACCGAATTCTAAAAAAATAAAACACTTATCAATGTAAAGAGAGAGCAAATAATATTATCTCAGGTATATCGTGAAGACAGTAAAAATTAATAAAATAAATATATAAAAAAAATATTCATTAAGTAAATCAGCAAACAGAAAAAGAACATTAATCCGTTTATTATATTGCAGTCTTGATTTTAAACTGGAACTAACCAAACGAATATTTTTTTAACTAAACAAAGTAAAATAAATTTGAAATAAACTTAACTCATGACACTTGAACCAGAAAGTTAAACATTTTTTTTTTCCAGATTTTTTATTAATTCCGCAAAGAATTAAGTGCACAAACAAAATGTCAGCCACATTTTAAATAGTATTATTATGAAGTGAATAAATTAATAAATATTATATACAGTTTTAAAGAATATTATTATACATCAATATATATATATATATATTATGAATATATACTGTAAAATAAAATATTAAAAATTATATATTATACCTACTAATTGAAAGTTTAGAAGTTTTATTCATATTTTTATTGATAAGGCTCACATGGACCTGGCTGGATACTGGGTTACACGAAAAATTTCACAAACTAGATATACACCCCTAATGCGAGTGTCAAAAATTAAACGATATAGGAGGGTTATCAACAAATTTTTGTTATTTTAGCGTACCTATGCTATTGCTATCTAACATTTTTGGTTTTAGGGCAAAAGTTGTCAGCAACAAAAAAAAAACAGGTAGAGCGATTGGTTCAATAGATCAAAAAAATCAGTTTGCAACAAAAGTGGGAACTTTTTTCATTTGAAATGCAAAACAAAGAAAAATAACAGCAGCTGGCCCGAACCGTGTGCATCATTTAAGTGATTTGGAGGAAGTTGTTATTCAGTTAATGGAAATTGACACCTGCATAAATCCACCTGGACGAGAGTTCGACTGTGAAGAGGTTGATCATGATGTCAACACAAATACCGTGGGTGATTGGGCCGACAACCAATCTCGGGAATCAGCGGGGGAAAAACATCCAAACAATTTAAAAGCTGAACACAGAAATCCGAATATATAAATAGTGGAAGAACGGAAAAATCTGTTGGCGGAGCAAACTGCTGCACAAAACACAAAAGTAAATAACTTCAATTTTCTGCTCTTGACAAACTGTCAAATATCATGCTGCATTCACAACAGTCAATTTATTCACAATAACCATACATTTTATCAAATGAGTTACACTATACCAAAAATTGTTTTGATTGGCAAACTTTGTCAATCGTCAATGATTGATATTTGACTCTCGCAATAGGGTTGATAGTTAATATTTTGGCTGATATAGGGCTATTGGATACCTTTTTGTTGTGTGTGTTTCACAGGTACTTATACCATGCTTTCACTGACGGAATCTTGCAAGTCAAACATATTCGGGCCTTGCATAGATCCAATATATGTTTATTTTGAAGTTGTGAAGTTTTCCCGACACTTTCCTACCTTTTCGACTACTTCAACGATAAAAACTGCTAGCTGTTGTTCTGTTTGTTGGTGCGGAATCACGTCAAATATTTCATGGCAGGTGCGTTCCAAATTATATTTTACCTAGCGAAGACAAACAACCAAAAATCATAATAAATCTTGCATCTGTATGTGAATTTTTGCCCTAGGAGAAGATAATATATAAAAAACTAATAAAATTATACATTTTTGCAACACGTCACGCATTCGGCTTCTTCTTTGAGCATTTACACCCATATTAGCTGTCGCTTCTTTTGTTCGAATCACCGGGGACTCTTAAATCGACATTCACGATTTTAACGAAATTTGTACCCACTGGGATTGTCTTTCATTGAATTACTGTAGTTCAAATAACTGCTCATAGTCCTTCAAGTGAAAATGTTAAAAACAGTGATGTTTGTCGAACAATTGTAACGTTAAGTGAAAGTACCTATAAAATATTGAATCCAAAGCGTCATGAAAACATTTTGCAGAAACAGTAGCATCACCTGGTGAATGCTGCCACTTATTGAAGAAAGTGTAGCTCAAGGCTCAAACTCATATGACACAACATTTTTTTTTTTTTGCATTTTTCAGACTTTAAAAATGAAACTAGAGCAGTACGAAAAATTAGAACGAAAATTCCCAATAGGAGTGAGTGCGTACACACCACCTTTATAAATGTAGAAACGTAAAAAAAAATGCACTAAAAACGTATTCAAATTACATTTTTAAGTTGCTGGCAGTTTTTTTTGACATTTCAGGATTATTTGAAATAAAATTTGTGGTTGCTTTCCAAACAATTGCTACCCCTTTCGTTATACACTTTCAGTCTCTTGTATACTCCGCTGCCTTTTTAACATGAAAAAAATGAGGAAAGAATGTAGTGTCATACCAGCCTCATTGGCAGTTAACCGATGTAGCAATGAAATCAATTTCTAAGTGACAAACAAAAAAAAAGTCATTATTTGTGAAATTTGACATAACGTGGGTTTAAAACGAATTAAAAACGGTTTAAAGTGTTTTAAATCCGCATTTAAATCCATTTTTAATCCAGCGGGTTTAATGCGTGTTTTTCAGTGAATAATATGGACATAGGTTTAAATTATCGGGTTTAAGAATTGCGGATTAATGATCAGGTGTAAAATTAACTTAAACCTGAGTTACACCCGCCGTGAATAATATGGCCGTAATTGTTTATAGATTTTAGAAACATTTCAAAATCGTTCCAAAACGTCAACATTTGCAAAGTACAAGATAAGCAAAAAGCAGTGTGCATTCACAATGCACATTTTTTTTGACGTTTTGGAATTCAGCCTCCGTCATATTCAGATCTATCGGACTCGTTAGGGAATAAAGTTACTATCCTTCATCGCCACAGTTTATGGCTTTTTATTTTATTTCAATTTAAATAATGCAATTACAATGACATTACTAAAACAAATAGGTTAACGCGTTGGCACATGCCAGAGTCAAATGATAAATAAACAATTTGGATGCAGTTTATTAGCAGATAGGGTGATCTTCGTCGACATTTATAGCTACTGTCTGAGTATAATTTGTGCGATTAGAAGAACGTAGTAATAAATCAATCCGTGTGCGTCATACAATTAAAAAGTTGCGTTGTAATGACTTATCGTCAACTGAATGAACTGACCTAGAAGTTGAATTGTGTGCTTGAAGATAATGTGTATTCAGTCCGATATAGCCACCGAAAACTTTTCCCCCTTTCACAGAATGTGGCGCCATCTAAAAGTCAACTGAGGTATAGATTTGAAAATGGATGAAAACAGCCTAACTGGAAATTTCGAAAACGTCTTTCAAATATACGATCATTGCATAAATGTAATTGAATCTGGTAAATCTTAGCGCCCGCCCCCAATTCGGCAAGAGTGAATTTTACAGGAAAAAATTGTATTCACTCATTGTGCTCTTAATTCGATAGAGTTAGTGAGAACGAATTTATTTGTCAGATGATTTGTACAAATTTGGATGAATTTATTTGAATGTAAATGGTGGATATTCAAAACACTTATATATTAATTTCGTTTTCCATTGGTTTCACTCGGGGATTCACTCATTCTGTGATGCAATGGATCAACAAATCCCCTTCTGATTGAACGCACAAAAGTATTGGTGAAATGCCAACAAATAATATACGGCGGCTGTCATCTGACTTGGATAAAATACATAAATTACACTTGTGTGAGTGCTTCTTAAGTGGATTCTGACTTCAAATCGAGAATCGAAATTCTCTTCTCAGAATCACCAGAAGAGTATTTTTTGTGCCAGTGGAATGGTTTCAGAAGTGATTTTTTCGATGCCGGACTCTCCAGGACGCTTCTTTTTGCCCAATGGAAAACGACATAAGTCTGACAGCTGGCTGAGGTAATGTGACGGAATTTTAATTAGGGTAGATTATTCGCGGGAATAGCTATTTCAGTTGACATCTGTGAAACGTGACTCGTGGTCGATACATTTTATCATGAGCTTTTCGACTAAATACTTAGTTGACATTTCGATTGTCAACCTGAAAGAAACAGGAAAAGTGACGTTAACGTCAAATCTGGTTTCTGCATGCAACGAGAATGAACAGTGAGGATGACAATTAATAAGAATATACATATACAAGAGCGAAAAAAAAACGAACGCTCGTGGATTGGGCCATTTAATTTTTCCAGCTGTCAAAATTAAGTAGAATTTTATGACGGTATAACAAAAGAAGACCAGTACTGAAGAGATAAAAGTAGCGTTTAAGTTCCGACGCGATTGGTATGACCAGTGACGTTTTTATAGCTCGTGAGAGTGATCACAAGTTCAGCTAAGTTGAGTTAAGTTGATAAGACTTATTAAGGCAATGAGGCAGTATATACATGAGGATCTTCAACAACGCATGTATATCAACAGAAACTTTATGGAATTTGTTTGGGAAGCATTTAAAAAAAAAACAATATTATGCTAACCTGCTGCTACTAATCTAACTGTCAAAAAAAAATTGAATATAAATCCCATGCCATAAAAGGACTTGTCAAAAAGCCCGCACAAATTCCATGCCTTATACTTATTGCCGGCCTACGCAAATACTCGACCTATTATCACTTCCATCACGCACTTGACGTCTAAATAAACCATCAAAGCACCGGCATTCAATTGTTTTGCTATGCAAATACCATCACAAGTGCCTGGACATGTACACAATTGAATTTAATGACAACCGCCAAGCAGTCCAAAAACAGGGAAACAAAATCCACACCGTCCATAAACCTACAACCACCATCAACACTAACACCGTTCTCTATCATAAAATGTAATCGATGCGCTGTCGTCGTCGTCGCCTCAGACAGGTAAGCTGAAATGACAAACCTGCGAATTTAGTCGGAATAGCAACAACTGTGGCATGAGAATGCTATCGAGGAAATTGTGCGCTCTGCCCACATGTGGGTGGTGATACCTTGCTGTGGCACGTTCCACGAGGAGTGGGTCATAAAGTTATTAGTTCATTAAACCCTGTCAGTTGATTGGCATGTTGATAGATACCTACATGGTGTGCGCTCATCAATGACCCTATTCGGATCCATTTACCTGAAATAGGACGTCAGCAGAGCGCTGCGGATTAGAAATTCGAGAGGGTGCTTGATTACATAATAACATTTGTATCGTCCCTGTCAATATATGGTGGGGTATATTTCCTCAAAGGTATTTGAATGTTGACGAGAATAGCACAGATATATGGATGACGCAAATTGAGTATACAACTGAGATTTATGGTCCGAAATATACTCATTAAGGGTTTTTGAAACACTTATCAAACCGATCCATTGAGCAGGAGAGATTAGATAGAGAAAAAGTGATGAAAGGCATAGCAAATGCAAATGCACACACAACTTGAACAATCTGTACCCGTTAGATGTCATTTTACTATGCGTCCAACGATCACTGGAATTAACCGCTCCTTTGCATAATTTGTGCACATCTGTTTGGAATTTTATTAAACATGCTGGCGACAACTTGAAAGGCGACACAAACATTTAAATGCGGACACATGTCCTGGAGGCGCTTTTCATCTAAAAGTACACTCAGCCGTCAATTAAATGGGCGTGATCGTTGATCGTGACGATCGTAACGCAAGAGAAAAGATCTATCCATGAGATATACCACCCATTCGTGGATACATAGCATTTTCTGCGCTTTCGTCGCGATTGTCTTGTCAGTGAGGTAACCGGATCAATTCCACCATGATCATTTTTTGTGTGTGTGTAATTTTTCAAACTCAATGGACATTTGAGGACATTTTTGACATTTTCTTCGAAATAGCTGTGTTTCTAATTAATTGCATATAAATACAAAGAATGTGATTATGAATGGCCGCGTTCCACTGCCCGCTAGATGATTAGCGGCATATCAAACTCAATATAAAAATTGATATTTCACCATTTGCGCTAGACGTATAGTACTTTTTGTGAAATATACCTTTCAGGGAAATTTCTCAATCTAGCGCAAAACTCTCCGCTGCGTTGAGAGAAAGAAACAACAAAGAAACGACCTGTCAAAAGAAATCGTTCAAACGTTTACAAAATAAAAGTAAATACGAAGCCAAGTAAGTGTAATTGTTAATAAAGTGAGCAAAATAGCCATTCAGATATTGTTTTTATAATATATTGTATCATTTCTTTAGTTGTAGTGTGAAAATAATTATTGTCAAATATGAATTTGCCGCTGGCGCTAGTGTTCTAGAGCATACGTTCCTTCATCTGGGATATTTTGTGATACACGTCTAGCGGGCAATGGATCGCGGCAAATGTTTAAGATGAGTCTGCAGCGAAATAAATTTTATTTTAACACTTATAAATGTCATAGATGACAAGTAGTGGCTGCTTGAGCTACTACTAATAAGCAAACTAAACATGTACGAGGAAGTCAAATTATTATTTAAAGTGACAGCAATTTCACCAAGGTGCAGCTAGAAATTAATTTCATTTTTGCGCATTTCGTAGGATCAATCGGTGATTTCTAAAACCAGAGACAATACTGAGACCACCAACTTCGGCCGATTTCCCGTTACAAGACCGATTAGCCTACAAGCTATATTTTTATGGGGTGGCAAATGCTAAGTGCGCTTGTATTGTTACGTAGAAATTCGTATTGACAAATGTCACGTAACTTCAAAAATTCCGACTCACAAACACACTCGCACCTTGCATATGCCACTTCCACTGTGGGCAAAGCTGCTGACAGCGTTCATAGAATTTTATCCATTAAATTTGAAGTTATTCGTTACGTTTGGATAATATTTTTTTTAGGAATAAGTGTTCATTTGCTTAAAATATTAATAAAAAATTAAAAACGTAAATTGGTTGAAGGAAAATAAAAACATTTTGAGCAAATTTTTTTCAGTTATCTAAAAAAAATCGAAGTTAAAGATATTCAAAGGCTGAAAATACGCAACCATGTTTGTCCTAATAAGTTTCTAGTATATAGAACATCTCGTTTAGATATTTTTGTTAACAAAAATAAATCAAAGTATTCAACTTTTTTAAAATTTATAATAACTAACCAATGGCATTCAGTAATGAAAAAATGTGGTATTCCCGAACTCTAGCACATTTTTTCCCCACGGTTGCCCAGGTTGGCAGCATTTATTTTTGTATTTTTTGGATGTTTTTGCATGTCACACGGATTCTAAATTGACATAATGCCGATGGGAAAACAAAATGTCGAATTGGAAAATAAATTGAGGGGGCCAGCGGCAAGAGGATTGTGAGTTGGGGGTCTCAGTATGATTTGTCTATGGTTAAAACAACATAAGTGACATTTTTATTATATTACAGAAGATACAAAAAATCCCATATTTTGGACGATAATGAGAGTTTTAACTTTAAAATCTGATTATATGTTTTTTTGCGAGTTGCAAACAGTTAAAATTTTTTAAAAAATATTCTTAAACTTTTTTGTATGTTGTTTTAACACCCAACGTTTGGTTGAGAGTCAAAAAAAAACTAAAGTACTTCTAGGTATGTTGTTTTAACACTCATTTTAACTTTGAAATGAACTGAAAATTATTAAAATAACACATACAAAGTCAGAATTTTATTAAAAAAATAGCACTGCTCTGTAAGTCTTATAAGTTATAATCAATCAGTCTGGATATTTAAGCTGAGGGCTTAAATAACAAATAGAAAAGGAACACAGCTTAGAGCCAGAAATTCATTAGCCAAAACATAGTAAAAAATAAAAACCTATTCTTATTTTTAAGACTAAAACAGACTGTGGTTTGAGCTTTCAGTCTTCAGTTTCTTCATCGCTTCGTCCCTCAATGCCGGTAACTATTGGGGGCCAGTGTTTAATGTCTTCATAAAAACATTTTTTTTCTTCAGGCACATAGGGTACAATTCTTAAGATATCCGCTATCTTTTTATCGTTAATGGGTCTCTTGCCTGTTTCTGTTGGAAAATTTATAACCTCTTGACCACAATTTTTTACGGGAAGCCTTAAAACAAAAGTGAATAAACGAACTCCTTACATATCACTTTTCCAATATTATTGCTTTCATGTATGAAATGGGTATACTTCGAAATCTGGAAAGATACCTTTTTGTCTTTAGGGACAGACCTTCCATATGAACAAACTGATATGCAAGTTCTTTTTTAGAATTTGTGCCACCAATTTTTGAATTGCAGAACATAATTTTGTTGAATCAATTTGACAGTAAAGTTCTTATGTGAATTAATAATAATCTTAGTAAGTTCTTGAATGTCGTACACCCTGTCATATTTTTTTAAAATTTCTTTTGATCCACCCAAATGCTTGATCACCTACCTGCAATCTGAACCTATTTGCAACGCCTTAACAGATTTCCCTCTGTGACTGATGTACTCGGCTCTACATACACGTGACTTTTTGATAATGTTTTTTTTTTTGTACGAATCTGCATTTTTCGTTCTCTTGCGTGGCCTTATCTCCACAACAGGATTTCCAATATTAGGTGTGTTTTTTTGAGCTTCGATCTGAGCAAAGCAAAGTAAAGTAAGATTTTCAGCACACAACTACTGCGAGTCTCGAAGTGTCAAGTGAGCGTAGTTGTTGTAATAACGTGCTGAAAATCCTACTTTACTTTGCTTTGCTGAGAACGTAGCTCAAAAAAACACGGCTATTGTTATCCAATTTTTAATTAATTTAAACTTTTTTCAGAGACACCATTTTACTCGAAAGACCGCGAACAATTGACTACCACAATCACGGAAAAAACTTCCCAAAATGACAGCTGACATCTAAACGCATTGCAAATGTTGTGTGTAAAAAGACAGTAATGGCATGAACTTAATGCCCTTTAGCATTCATTTGTCAAAATGGTAGAAGAGATATATTCTTTTAATACCCAACGCTGATTTTGTGATTCAATGTCCTTTAAGAATGTGCATGGTGCATAATGTCAAGTAACATTCTGCATAACTGGTCGGTTTTGCAGACGAAAAATGAGCCAATAAACGCCTAAACTTGACTTGACCACACAGCTACGTACAGGTGGTTCCGATTTTCGAAAAAAATAACAAGATTCAGTCTCAGGATGTCTTGAAAGTAATAGCTACTACCCTAGGGTTGGCCTTGATCAATTTTAGCCGAATTTAATCGACTCTCTCAGGTTAGCCAACCCATTGATCAAAAATGTAACATCTTCTACAAAAGTAGTTGTGTTGTTCGAAGACTCTTAACAACTCAGGTCACGTAAGGACATGGGTTATGCGGAACCTACTCCTGTTTGGCATAAATGCTCAAAGTTCCCATTGGTTATTTTTATTTCGCACTTTAAATAAACATTAAGAAACATGTTTAAACAGTTTTATATGCAACAACATAAATTCGAATAAAAATGTATAACAGTTAACGCAAACGAGACACAAAAAGTAAATAGAATCAACCCTTTCTCTTAGTCAATTACTGAAAGAGAGCTTCTATGAACTCTCTTGTGTTTTGTATATCGGTTTTATTGAAATGTTGCGAGGCACTGCTGCCCAACAACTTATTCCCAGGCAAATGCTATCTAAAAGGATATATGAAGCTATGTGGTTGTAAGACATTAAGTACTAAAATCATTTGTGAAGTTTAATTCATAGTAGCAAGTTTGTTTGCAAATTATCGCAGTGGGAAAGATGATTATTGTGGTTAAATGATATGCACAAACCATTAACTAAGTATGAAATAGACTGACAGCTTCAGCCAAAAATGAGGGATTGTCTACAAGCTGAAGTTGACCTCGAGTGTAGCCCAGTTTGAATCCATGTATTTGTGCCCATGTTAATCAAAGGGGGCTCACGTATTCTTGAAAAAAAAAACAGTCTACACGTCCGGTTTAAAACGGATGGCAGGTAGCCTGAGGTGGATTCTCATTTAAATATCGAGTCTGGGGCTGTGTTATAAATAATAGCTTTTCTTAGTTCCAGGTTGAAATTGTTTGCTACATTTTTATACCCTCCACAGGAAGGTATATTCATTACATTTGTAACGCCAAGAATCAGTCACCGCAGATTTCATAAAGCATATAATGGGTTTTCCAATAAGAGGTGTTATTGTGAATGGCCCGCTATTTCGGTAGCTGTCACTTTTGAAGCTTTTATTCTTTGACATTTGACAAGTAGAAACTACGCTATTACTAAAATTGGAACGATACACGCTTCAACAGCGCATTGAAATTATTAAAATTCACTAAAAAAATGGTGAAAAAACACAAGCAACGAGACCATTGATCTTTTACGGAAAAGTTTTCGGACCGTGTTATCTCTCGAAGGGGTGATCACAATTGGCCACCGAGATCTTGTGATTTAACTCCTTGCGACTTCTTCCTTTGGGGCCACGTGAAAGATAAGGTATACGCCAACAGCCCAGCGTCGATTCAAGACCTCAAAGATAAAATTCGTGAGGCTATCGAGGACATAGGGCAGCCACTTTGCGATTTCGTTGTGGAAAATTTCATGAAAAGGATATGGTCCTGTATGCGTGCTCGTGGTGGCCATTTGGCTGATGTCGTTTTTCATTATTAACGGCATACCTTCCTCTTTATTATGAAATAAGCATCCGATCATTTATCTCAAAAAATGGCATTTTTCTTTGAATACCAGAATAACGTTCTGAATTGATTTAGCCATGTCCGTCTTTCTATCTGTCTGCCCGTCTGTCTGTTGAAAGAACTATAGCGCCCAATGGAATTGACATAGGCGAATGAAATTTAGTGAAAGGACTTCTTTTTATCGTCGTCAGGTTGGTATTGAAAATGGTGTATGGCGGTCAGGTAGTGTTGGTACCTCCAACAAACAAACTTCTACAAAACCAATTTTGCATGGCTTTTATTTTGTGGAGGATATCAAAGCATCGGCCAGGTCGATGATAACACCTTTACTTGTTATAGAAGTATTTGTTTGATTTTCTTATTTCTTGTTATCAAGTGAGACTTATTATGCAGTTGTACACTATGTCATCAGTTCTAACAAATGACATTAATTTCATTCCTAAAATGTCTACCAAAGAACATGTGTGTAGCAAAAATAAGAAAAAAGTGGTTACTAATAAAATTTCTGATTTATTTATTTGCTAGTTTGCTGATATAAATTTTGAGATTCGAAATTTCCCGTACATTCTCAAGGAAATAAACAAATTTTCGTTAATTGCATCTATTAGACTTGATTTTTTTTTATAAAAATCAAGAATTAGGTATTTATTTATTTATTATTATGCTAATGCAATTATTTTGGAATGTAATATCATTAATAATGTTATTTGTTTCAAATTTTCTAATAAATTTAATTAGTTTTTGTCTGTTGTTTTCCGTTATGAAATGGAATTTTCATGAAAAGGCTATAGCTAAATAAAAAAAGTTAATTAAAAACAACCCGACTGACCCTATAAAATAGAATTAAAAAGATATGAAAGAAATTACCTAACGTATTGACAATCGGAGGCTACATACCTACATAGCCTAACAAATATATGAGTATTGAGTACCCTCCAACTGCCAAATAATTAGGTATGGGTAATTGATATTGTTCATTTCTTTTTAATTCATTTTTTACAGTCAGTCAGGTTTTTTTTGTATTTTAAATAAACTTTTATTAAACTTTGTTTTTAACTTTTTAGCCTATGGCACTCCGGGAAATAATACCAATATAATGACACCTCACTCTTCAAAATCGGTCAAGCCGTTTGGGCTACAGGATGTCACGTAGGAACGGACATATACGCCCGAAAAACATAACCCTCTCTGTGTTCAGTCGGGTAAAAAATCATATTTCAAATCTTAATATTCAATCGATTATTCTTTTTAAATTCTTTGCAGTTTTTTTGTAAACATTCCCGGCAAAATGAATTTTCGCCAAAAACAACAAACGAAAACAGACAGTATAATTGTAGGAACCAAAATATCTTATTTTATCTCCACCAATGCATTTTTTACAGTTTATTCCTTTATTTATTTATATTGATTACGTTAGCTAACCATTTTGTAGAATACCTGTTTCCGTGGTGAAATAGAACAACGAATTTAAACTCTTAGAGCACATCAATCGGCTGATAGAAACTCACCAAATGCACTAACTCACAGTCAGTGTTCGTAGCACTCTCTCTTTATTTGTCCCACGAAGCGTGAACATTTTTCCCTTTTCACCAAACTAAAATTCCCTCGATTTTTATATGATCATATAATCTTACTCCTACCTAAAGTAAAATTGGTATACTTCGGAAAGAAAATTACATTAAATTAACCTTCAGTATAATTCGCAGTTTGTTGACATTATAATGACTTTTGGCACCCAACAATTTCCACTAAAAGGCAATGTAGTTCCTTTGGAAGGAGCCAAATAAAAAAGATTTGCCTCGATTTTGTTCACTTCTTTATGATAATTTGCTGAACGTCATCATTATTTTGCTAAACATTTTCAAGCTCAAACGTCAAACTATTGGATTTGTCCTCACTGTAACCTTCTTTTTCTTCAGCCTTTTCGAAAGATAAGTCACGTTTTTCATATAATCTTAAATTAACACTGAAATCCCTTTTGCAAAATAAAAATCAGTAATTGAATTGCCAATTTGTTTTGTCGCCTTTCTTTTTATTCCAAAGCGAATCAAAATCCACTATATAGTATTTTTCAAACTAAACATTGCAATATTTGGTACTGTTTGGTCTGCCAAATTTTACAAAAGCCGCTGTAACGATTTTGATCGAAATGCTTATTAAGGATAATAAAATTATTCTATTCAAAAAATGCGAATAAATCAGATGAATAATTATTTCTCAAAAATTACTTCACAAATCCCGATTTGTATTCACATATCTATCTATCTTTTTGTATAATCTTAATTTTTCACTCCTAATAAAAATGCAATAACAGCTTAGCAAAACTTATTTTTAACACTTTTTTTTTTACCCATATTGAGTATGTACCTCCCACTCTTACTTCATTTTCACACCACACTCGTCAATTGGGATATTCAGTTCATAACTGCTAACGCATATTCAAAAACAAATCTCCGAATTCTTACAATATACATCTATGTAAAGATATAGATCTATCACGAACCCTGCTTCCAATCGTAGACACCTTATATGTTAAGAAAAGTACACCAGGGTAGGTTAGGGAAAAAGTAAAAAGAAAGTATATTTGACACTTTTGTAGGTTGACATTTAAAGTAGGTTTACATATGGTTTATTATGTGAGTGTGTTAAAAAATAGTTTTCATTCCCATCACTCAGCTCACATGACCGATTTCAACCAATCAAAACCGAGATTTACTTAGTGAGAAAGCTGTAAGACTTACTAAACTAGATACTTGAACGTCCCCATTGGTTTAATACGATTATTTGAATTAAATCGTGTCACGTGATTCCCGAGACCAAAATTACAAAAATATAAACTTTACTCGCTACTTTTAACCCTACCACATTATTTTCTTCTCGTTGGTCTTGAAGAATAAAATTGAAATATTTCATAAACATTTAATAACTAAATTTCATAAATCTTTTATAAATGTGTATGAAATGTGTTCGATTCGCTTCAGAAACATTTTATAAGCATTTCGAAAATGTTTCGCTGGTCTGGACACACCTTAATATGCTAAGATAAATGAAAGTGCTAGCAGCAAAATATTGTTCATGTGTTGCATATTTGAACATAAAATATTAAATTTGTTACTAAAAACTATGGAAAAGAAAAATTATTCAAATTTGATTCAAATATGGTAACACCACCGACATTGCAAGCGAAATGATATGTGCCTTGTGTGACGTCACGGTGAGCAGAATATTTGCAATACGGCTGCTGGCAATGTGAAGTTTGTAATACCCTGTATTATCTGTATAATTATTGTTTTTGAAAGAAACTGTTGCCACAACTCAAAAATTAAACTTTTCAACGATCCGCCTTTTTTTATTTGCATGATCTGATCCGGATCAGATAATAAAAAACAGCTATTGAACTGGAATATCCGGTTATCCCTTAAAGCAAAGCTAAAACTGAGTGAACGAGTTCACCAAATAAGAGGAAAAGATCAAGCAGTCATCATACATATAGATAAAGGCAGATTTTTGACAACTAGGTACTATTTTAGTAATTTTACTGGGCTCCATCTTTAACCAAGATGAAGGGAAAATTTTCGCAGTCTTCTTTAAGTCGTACACCTGATACAAGTCGACAATTTTGAACTTCGGCAACGGACTTAGTTGTGGCAAGAAAAATGTCAAACTACATCAATTGCGTGGTAACCGCATACCATTTAGAAACGGAGAAGCCAGCCAGAAAAATCGTAAACCTACATCGAAGTGCTATACACTTTAACATGTCGGGCTATGAGGGTAAAAGCCAGCAAAAGATTGAGCCACATCAAAGGCCCAGCAGCCGAAAAGAGTCGGACGTATTAAGAGTGATTGCAATGAAAAAAAATCTCAAACCACGTCCAAGCGTAGTACACGGAAAAGTCAGACCATTTTTAAAGTTTTGTAGCCAACCTTGTTGTCTGTTGAAGCATTGAAGTTGAAAAATGTTGAATCACGCCAAATGTTAGTTGCTAAAAAAAAAGCATTGAACCAAATGACTCGCAGTGTGTATCAAATATGTCAATTGACAAATGCCCTGTTGGTCTATGTCAAAATAAATTACAATTGCGGTACTTCGTGACTCTATTTGCATAAAATTATAACAACTTTAATATAGAATTATTATTCTCTACATTTAAATGGCCCGACCTCTTCGCCAAAAAAAAAAAAATCAACAAAGTCCCTTCTGACATGCTTAATGACATAACATGGGAGTTTGGCGTTTACTGCGATTCTTCATTAAACATTTTAAACAATGATAGGCCTACCCTCGATCCCATCTCTTGTCTTACACCTCTGATGAATGTACTTCCATTTTAGACTCTTTTATCTTTAACCTACTTAACGTTTGAAAAAAACAATGTTTCCAACGAGTTTGTGGAAGAGCCGGTTGAAAGTTATTGCCAAATTAAAGTTTCAAAGAATGCGCGGCAAAGATTTCCCACTCTCAATTTACATGAATAATCTGGTACAGCTCGAGACTCTTCGATCTAATGGTACCCGTCCTTAGTTCCCAATGCGATTCCACTGATTGCCCAGTTTTTAAATTTAAAATTTTGCATAAACGAACTTGTATTATTTAAGAGAATGCACATATATTTTTCAGAACCCAGATACACAAACGATCTACCTCATTCTTTACATTTAAAATCGGAACGAATGACAAAAAAACACATTCAGGGAACCACCTTGCAAAATAATATTAAACATACGACTTAGTGTATAAAAAGAGCACAAAATAAAAAAAAAACCACTCATCCTCGCCAAGGGATTATTAGCCCAGCAACAGCTGTTTATTGACATGTTATTATCCCTGAATTTCCCTCAACCATATCAACATCCTTTCGACAAAGAAAAAAAAGAAGGAAAAACACCTCCCACCCCATGTATACTTTAACATATTCAAAATAAAAAGGAAGCAAACAAAAAAAAAACGATTCCATATTACCGTAATCAAACAACCACTGGAAAGGATGAAACCAACAGTCAACTAAACCAAAAACTAACATCCTCCTTTAAAGGATGCTTTTTCCAGCCGAGGAAGTTCTACGGCACCGTATAAAACTTTTCGCCGCCCGTAAGTCCACCATAGTTTCATCATCCAGCCGGGATACAAAATTCAATTGACCAAAAGAGTTATATCCTTGATTTTTACTCCTTCAGCTGGACACGGGTGTTCCTAAAACGACTCAACTACAGCGGATCGATGCCATATTGTCTTTATTCTCTTTTAATGCAATCTTCCGGTTTCACTTCGTTAGTTTAGATAAATTTATTTTGCACCTCCTCGGATGTGACGTACCACAACGCGGTATCAGCAGTATCAACAGCCAACAATGGTATTTGCGGAGGACTTCCTTTTGTTTTTTTTCTTGAATGTTAAATTTTGTTATTTCCTTTTGTTGTTATCTTACTCCTTCCTTTGTTTCGCGGGAAGCTTCTAGATCCTCCCTTTAAACGGATGTAATGTAACCCAGTGAATTCATAAATCTCCAAGGATTTTACAGCGGTTTATATGGGAAATTTGTTTTCCCTACCCCCACCTCCCGCTTTTGGTATACCTACTGCCTATGGCAGTGAATTAATGAAGGCAATTGATGTGGGTATGGAGGGCGACATAAAAAAAGGGTTCACCGACCATTCGATTTTAATTGAAAATCAATATTCAAAAGGACTCAAAACAAAATTCCCAAATTTACACTTCATTTTCTGGCACATAGTTGAGGATTTGCGAATAGACCCTCCTTGGTACGGTCGATTTGTCGAATTTAATTTGCAATTAGCATTAATTTAGGTAGTCCGGCGTTGCGGAGATGAAGGACGAATTGACCTTCTGACATTAAAACGAATTCGAATTGTGTACTTTAATGCGATGGTGTTGACTGAGTGTGGAAATCAATTAAATTAATTTATTCCTTAACCTTAATTAGGCGCACAGAGGTTGCATTGGGAATTTGTTGAAGTTTATTTTTTGCTGAGTTTGCGGAAAGGCACTTTTATCTGTTGTTTATGTAGGACTGCAATGAATGTTATTTGAGCAAAGAGGGCTCATTTGCATTTAGGCCGCTTAAAAATGTACTACTCTTTCTCGCAGGGTAGCTTAAAAGCTCAACCTAAAAACAGTTTTTAACATCGCGAGTAATTTCAAGACCTTTGTGATGTGTTCAGCGCCTTAAGTGCTTTATATTTGAACATCGGTATAGCATGCAGTTGATTTGGACCCAAATTGATTTGTTCTACTTCAAATCTGTTTCAAAGCTACCTTATATTTCAAGTACTTCGACAGATGGTCTCGCTAACACCTCTCCAAATGTGAGGGATTTTTCGCACCCCTTCTTTATTTTATACTTTTTTGCAGTTCACAACTTTCAGCGGTCGTTTTATTGTGAATCGCTTTATCCCATGAGGTAGCTGCTAGATGTTGAGTACCCCACTTGTGCTGGTGTACCTTTTATGTTCCCCAAGGATCATCCCAGTAATACACTGCAAAAAATGTTTATCCTTATCCGCAATCTAATTGTCAAGACCCATCCAAATCTCATGACCATAAGTGGCAGTTGGAACAAAATTCATAGTAAAGACCAAAAGCTTAACTTTGATGCTAAATTCGAGCCGCCTGATAACAGGTTGAGCAAGTTATCTCTAAGCTAACAACTTCTGAGGTAGGACTTAGCATATCGCGCGTGAATAATATCCCGATGTGCTTGACCTTCTCCATCTGCTTAAATGAGACTTTTGAGTCAACCATCATGAAATTTGTTCGCGATTATTTCAGCCCCCAAGTTTCAACATAATTATTATTATGTGAGAGGGGTTGTTGTACTGCGACCTTTTGGCCTATTGTACCCCCTGCTAACGCCTCAGTGAGGTATATGCCCTCATACGAGTTCCCCGCACATTATAATTCCTTTCGGAATCATTTTAGAGGTAAGCTTCAACACAACAGAGATGGTTACATTTTAAGTCCGAGCTGAAGCCAGGGAGTACTTCAGGATGACCAAATCATCGGTGAAGAACAAATTTAGTACTAGGTTCTTCAATTCGAAAGGTGCTTTGCCAAGGCAAGACTTTCAGGAGAGACCTCGCAATTCAATACATCTGCAGTGCACTCCGGAGAAGATCGCTTATCTTCTTCAAATGTACCTTCAAATTGTAAGCCTTCTTAAATACGCAGGTCGGTTTTGCCTCTCCCTGACTGGTCACCTCTCAACAATTGACCACACCGAATTCTTCTCGGGGAAAGTAAAAGTTAAAAGTAATACCATAAGCGCAATTCCTTGTATAACCTTTCATAAAAAGGTTAAACATTTGCTCAGTTTTTCAGTCACTAGATTTGCTGCCGAATTCCCAGAGCGTTACAATTCCTCTTCGCCTATGGCCCTGAGCGTTTCTCGCCAGTTTCCATACACTATGGCAGATTTAGCGATTTCGAGCGATTGGACGTGGTAACATTTTCTAGCCAACACGTTAGATTGATCATCTTCAGTGAACTTTGCTGGATTGACCAACTTTTAAAAGGTGTCGCTGCAAATGCTATTAGCGACCTTTTTTCAATACTTTGCGTGCTATACCAGCAAATTTTCAAATAGATATAAAGCGCCTCCATGTGTCGCTCTCAAGAAGTTGAGTCACTAGGCAACGCGGCTTTTTTTTACCACCAGGTGCTACACCAACATTTGTTGGAGAAAACGTTTTTCTAAAAATTGCAACACTTTTACCAGTAGTAAAAAGTTTTTTATTTTATTAAACTTTGAACTTGTTGAAATATACATCTTGATTTGGCAGCACTACGTATTACAATGCTCAATTGTTGAACGCAGCCTTTTTACTTCTTTCCGAAGGTTCGCGGCGAGACAAACGTTCTATCTTTATTGTCAATTTATTTTATACTTATCACCAAAACTCGCATTTCATTTTATAAATCAACTAAACCTATTCTGTTTTTAGGAAGTGTTTATAAAGCTTTTCGTAAATTCAATGTAATAACCACTGAACACTTTTTCCATTGGTTTTCATCAAGTAAACTCATAGAATCCGTCGTTTCCAATGCGACTACAAAACAATGAACTTTAACGTATTCAACGAAACGAACAGTCCCATAAAATCCGACCCATAACCATTGGGGGAAATAATTTTTTAGCTGAATTATTCCACTGAGAACATATGTTTTGTTAGTGGCCTGTCATCGCGCTAGAATCCGTCGTTTCCAATGCGACTACAAAACAATGAACTTTAACGTATTCAACAGAACGAACAGTCCCATAAAATCCGACACACAACCATTGGGGGAAATAATTTTTTAGCTGAATTATTCCACTAAAACATATGTTTTGTTAGTGACCTGTCATCGCGCTTGAAACTCTCCACCAATGAATGCACTTTTCCCAATTCATCCAACGGCCATGATTGTTGCTCTCTTTCTCTTAATATTTCCACCAATGCAGGTGTTAGAGCAGGCACCCAACTTGTTCTAACTGTCAACGGACATAAAATAGAAAATTAACCCACTTTTTCCGTACGTTTGGTTTTATGTTATGTTATATAATTTTTTTTTAGTTATCTTTACAACACTTCAGCGCGCCTACCTTGCGTTTACATCGAAATAACAGCATGGAATAGTAATGTAATTCCATTCAAAAAATATGCCAACCTTTAACGAAAAAAATATAAATAAATTTAATCTGTCAGTTAAAATAAAGTAAGGTATTTGCCAGATTCAATGTGTTTGGTCCTTAACTTTTCCCCTAAAAAATGAGCTCGAATATTTAATTTTAACATTTTTAAAGCAGTTAATTTTTACTACGGTGCCGATTTATTTTCCTGCTTTCTTCACTGTCTAGTAAGCGCCCATAATACCTCACTTATGCATCAGTTCCAGTCCGGTGTTAATAGCAAAGAGCAAACTTCCCAAACAATACTTAAAATCGCAGAGGGATTACACGAATACACCAATTCCCACAACGCCACTCAACATGCAAGCCCATTGTTTCCACAAGTACTGCCAAATTGCCTGCATTGCTATGGGTGCTGCCAGTACTTGTATATGGGAAGTGCTATAAATGTGCCATCGAAAAATCCAATAAATCATCGTGGATTGGCGAAACTTGAACTAGCATAAAACTGGTGAAAACAAAACGACATACATGCGTTTACATATACTCTCACTCATGTTTGCGCGTATTGTGCAACATGTCACTCGCACACTTTTATTGGTGTTGTTTGTGTGCCTTTTTGTAAATTATTCCCTTTGATTCGAAATTTCATTTTCCTTCTGCAGCCTCTGTGCGGTGGTTTATTGGTTTAATAAACTTGTTGGTGTGGAATAACCCCTTGTGGAGTCGCCCACATGAGTGACTGTTTTGGATTGGGGGTCTGATGTGCGATGGCACAGATGCACATCGCGCTGTTTATATTCGAGGAGTACGACATGACAATATGTCGCTTCTAATTGAATCAGTGTCACTGTGGATGTTGGTTTATGCTTTTAATCATCATGCGAGTTATTTTTTTTCAGTTTCATGTGTACATCCACACAAAGTTGAACAAATTTCGGAAATACAATTGGAACGATGATGTCCTAGACTTCGCGTAAAATTTCAAACTCGCCTTAACCTTGAATACATCACAAAGTTCCATAACCTCGCATGAGTGTAATCAAAACACCGACCAAGTCTAACTGGGCGCAATTCCAAAAATGTTTTTAATTGCAAAGCAAACGTATACCTGAAGAAAATTTCCATTCCATTTCGGATGGGAGTAGGTATTTCTATCACCATTCTACCACCGCCACATCTAATCCCTGAAGCCTGTAAATTATCATAAATAAATGCGCGAATGTCTCAAAATAGAAGCTAATATTGGCTTTGGCTGGCTAAATCTGGATAGGGCGACAATCGCAACTGTGGCACATCGCACCGAAATCTTTGGCAATTTGAAAAGCCATTTCACGTAACCGACATCAACGGTGTTGGTACTGTGCACTGTGTTACAGAATATGAATGTATTCCATTCACGGCTTTGCTTTAGATTTGTGTAAATCATTGCGTTGTGAAGAGATTTACACAGATCTCCAAGGTAAGCAGCCATTTTTCTAGATCCGTTCGAATGGACGGGTTGTTTAGATGTTTGCTTAGGGGTTTCTTTTGTTTTCAGTTCTGCAGTTAAGACGCAATGCAAATATGCACTAATTACTTAAGTATAATATTTGATTTGATGGCGAGATAACATTTGTGACATCAAGCGTTGGTGAGACTCTATAAAGTGTTTGAAGGATAGCTGGGGAATATTTTTTTCTTAGTTCTAAAAATACTTTCGCTACACTTGTTGGGGTACCTATTCGTAGATTGTTTCTGAGGACGCGACATTTATATATCATGATAACAATAAACAGCCCACTTCAAGTGGAGGATGAGTTGTTAAAAATAAATGTACAGCGGCTAGCATGGGAAAGCTTCCTAGCTGTCAAACAGAAAATAGTACGGGCATTATTTGCCCTGGGGAAATAAAAGAAATTCGAAAAAGAAAATAGGACTCGAATACATGGAAATGGGAATAAATGTGTTTAATCAAAAACAGGGTTCATTGGAAAACACCTAGACCCATCTGCACAAAAAAGTGCAATTTACTCGCTATGGAAGGCGGTCCAGTGTTTGATCATATTGAGGAAATATTCGATCCTTTTTTAAAATACAGAAACATATTTCACCTATCACAAAGTCATAGAAAACCCTTCCCTATCTCTTTGTTAAACCTAACCCAATCTGTCAATCTGTATATTTTTCTAAGTCATAACAAAGGACCTGTTTCGTCAGAACAGAAGTCGTAATATGCAAAACAAATTTAAACTGCATTTACACCATCACACATTCCTAACACGGAAGATTAAAGGGATGCTAAATACTAAATAGCCGTGTGACTGAAAGGGACGGCATTACCTGACACGTAAAAAACGTGGCACGTTTTTTGGTCGGCCATCTTGTTTACGTGAAAGAAATTATGGGAAAGCTATGCATGGTGATATTTTTTTAGCGATGGCTTACGAAATTTCGCTTTCCTATAAAACAAAATGGCTTCCGAAAGTAATGAACGGAGAATTATTTATTTATTTAATATAACTGATTAATGAATTGTTGGCTTAATTTACTGAAACTAATTACCACTCTCATTTCGCATGTTTTAAATCAGAAATAGAAATGTTTTCAAGTGATTGCAGAAATGCTTTTCGCCGGAACTTGTGTTTGTTTCCGTTTTATGTATCTATAATTATAATCCATTACACTTTAGGCGTCTGATTTGTGATCTCATTCTTACGCCTTTATTTGCATTGAGTGCTGACAAACGGATCTCTCTGTCCCGTCTCGTGCAAAAATGCGCGTGCGTGATGGTGTAAATCATTGTGAAATAAACGTACAAATAATTGGTGTAAATTTTAAATTTACCGCTCTGATGGCCATCTTTATTAATAAAAAAAATAAAAATAAAAAGATAGATAGGAAGAAATTGAAATTTGATTGGAAATTTTTGATTGAACTGTGAAAGCAATCGTACGGATTTTTATTATCTTCGAGCCGAACCATTCGTCGTAGAAAATAGTTCAAAGTTGTCCGTTTTCATTACAACTATTTCAATTCAGTTCATTTAACAACTTGTCTGCAAAAAAATCTTGTAAATTTCCACGGCTTAATGGAGCAACATACATATACTTAAGCAATATGTAATTTGCTGGAATTGCGTCGAATGTTCTCCTTCAAGGGCAGCTGTTAACTTCAAATCTGCGTTATTGACATTTCTGATCCTTCGCTGTTATGTTATTATACCATGTTCCCACCAACGTGATTTAGCCAAAGTTATTTATAAATCACACAAGGGGTCTCTACCGAACTTTAAGTGTTTTTATGTGACATTCACGTCAACTTTGACATTAGGTGACCAACTTTCAATACCTATCGTAAGTATTAAAGTGCAAAAAGAAAATTACTTACATCAAATTAAAATTTAAAATGAGTTCAAATGCTTTGGGAATCATTTCCATCTATCACAAAAAAGCCAAAAATGATATACCTAAGCATGTTCTCCGAAAAAGCATAAAAAAAATTACGTATAGGTATGTTCGATTTTATTTGTGTATGTTCGATTTTATTTTGTGCGGATTTGCGATGACAGATACGTAATTAAAATTTAAACACGTATAAATCACGAAATGTATGATAAATCACGTGATTTAGCTAAATCACGTTGGTGGGAACATGGTATTACTTTCGTCCAGATTTACTTTAAATTCACAGAATTTCTTGAGCTGTCAGTTTAAAAAAATTGTGATGGTCCTGAACTGTTATCCACTCTATATTATTTCCATAGTTTTTGTGGTATATTTACCTCTTGCGGTTCACACTCAACCAATCTTAACAAATGAAGTGTCAAAAAAAAGAGATTTTCTGGGTGCTTAATTTTTAAAATATGAACAAGAAGAAATAGTTGAATTTTACAAAATTAAATTTCAACTACGCAGTTGTGTATAAACTATGACATATATATATAATCTGACAGGTGTCTGATTGGATGTATCTCGGCTTTGATTGGCTAAAATCAGTCATATGAGCGGCTGTTTCATTTGACGTTTATGGAAGGGTAGCCGATGAATCTAGTCACGAAATTCGTGAGTACTAAGTTGATAGTTCGCATATGTGGCTGACGTAGAAAATGTGACGTTTGCGACCAATCTAGTTTTTGCGTTCTTATTTCTCAAATTAAGGATAATAAAATTCATCTTATTTATCTATACTTTTGGTAAGAAATACATACATTTGCTGCGTATTTTACCAATTTAAAAGTGTAGCGCTGATTGATTGCCTTGGACGATAGGATAGTTTCGGACCCGATAAGTAGCGCTGTTGTTGATATGAATATTTTAATTAAGTTACTCGAAGTACTAACTCTATGCGAGTACCAGCTAGTAGTTGTGGACTGTAAATGAAATTTATTGGTTTCGGTCAGAATTCATTCCAATTCAGTCAGCGAGCCACTGGAGTTCGTGTTCACCCTTAACCAGACTCTCCAGAATTATGGACACATTGCAAAGTGATAGCTGATACATTGGTAACAAAGAGGCTAGACAAACGCCCTGACATCAAGAAAGAATAATGGATTGCTGAAAGAGAAAATCGTAAATTCAACCTGATAGAATGGGACACCCGTTGATGTTCGTCCCAAGCCTGTGACATTGGCTAATATTCGTTGCTTCCTTAGATAAAAAAAAAGCTGAATCGCATTCTCTTTTACAAATGTTACCAGGAGCGGTTAGAGCTCAAATAATGAATTCCATTAAACGCAAACTCCTTGACTAGTTTTGTGCCTATAACAGAGCTTTGGATCGCCTTTCGTCGAAATGCGAACTGAACTGTTGAGAGGTTGTAGCACACTGTTGCTCCAAACATTCGTCAGAATTTGATGATTCGGATTGTGGATCAAGTGAGCATTGTATTGAGAATTGTTGGATTTAGAGGGTGCATTATGCACGTTTTTCTTGGTTCAAACTGCATCATAGTGTGCTGCTTCAATTTGAGCAAATCACAAACGACATCAACGTACAGCGATTGAGGAGCAGTGGCTCATTGGTTAGTGTCCTATACTACTGAGCGACAGGATCAAGATTGATTCCAGAATAAATAGAAATTACTTCCAAGGGTTTCTTTTTCAAAAATGCCACATGTCGCAAACGTCTGAAAAACATCTGAGTGTATAACAGGCCTGGAAAGGTTTCTCATTTCAGCCATTTGCAATCGGTATTAAATTTTAGGACTGCTCCATTCATCCCACAATATTTAAGAATTCAAACAAACGAATGAATTGTGGGAAACCAGACCTGTCGTACTTGTACGGATCTACTGGGCCAACAATTTATTTAATTTTTAAATGAAGAAGTAAAACTAATAGAAATGATGAGGAATGATTTCAAAAATCGTTTCTGATGCGTTATATGCTTTAGTTAAATTTTTTCCGAGAGGAGTGAATAATAATCATACAAAGATTAACCAACGTGACTTAAGGCCATAGGTCGACGTGCCTGTCTATCGTACAGGCGAGTCAGAAGTGTTCTGAGGCCATATTTTCCAGTCACTGACTAAAGCTTTCATCAGCGATTCAACACCTCCATGAATCTAAATTCGTATTATTAAGAGGCAGCCTCAGTGTGTGCTTCGAAAATGTAGTCAAGGTGCTTGAAACTATACGCGAGTTGCTAAGTCTTCTGAATCATTTGTGGCCTTTTTTTTTTTGTCTCCTGGTAGTATCCTCTTTGTACTTAGGATAGTGGAGGTAGTTAAAAACCCCAGTGGTTAGTAAAGGGTTTTCCAATAAGAGGTGTTATTGTGAATGACCCGCTATTTCGGAAGCTGTCACTTGTGAAGCTTTTATTCTTTGATATTTGACAAGTAGAAACTACGCCATTATTAAAAATGGAATGATACACGCTTCAACAACGCATTGAAATTATTAAAATTCACTACAAAAATGGTGAAAAAACACAAGCAACGAAACCATTGATCTTTTACGGGAAAAGTTTTCGGACCGTGTTATCTCTCGAAGAGGTGATCACAATTGGCCACCGAGATCTTGTGATTTAACACCTTGCGACTTCTTCCTTTGGGGCCACGTGAAAGATAAGTTCTACGCCAACAGCCCAGCGTCTGTCTCACGAACTTTTTCCACAAAACTTGCGTACAGCAGGAACGATGGGTGCTTCATTTCGGCCAAAGCTTTTTTTCAAAAAACTCACTGTTTGGGCTACACAGCACTCGTTTTGAAAATAAGTTTTCAATATTTCCCAACGGTATTCAAGCGTAAAACGACTCATTTCGTTCCGCGGATGTATGATACTGACTTCCTGTCAAGATTTCGAGCGGGAAACAGCTGTCAGTGTCAAAATAACTTATGATTTAAAAAGATGGCCCACCTCCCACCCTTTATATGCTTCGGTTACATCGATCGAACTCTCAGGAAAAAACATTCTAGAGCCAAGAATATAAATATGGTATGCCAACAATTTTCGTTGCTTAAAATTAACCCAAATATCAAAGGTTTTGCTTTAAGATTGCAAGTGTTTGTTGAGGAATGACTTAATTTTTGAAATCTTAAAAATGAGTTCTCGGTAGCAAAAATCAAGAACGTTTAGCTTAGAATTTTTTCGATGGATAACTTCATTTATTGGTCCTCAAAGTTTTCGCTTTCACTGAACAACGCTTATATCTCTCATAAGAAGAATAGAACGGACCTAAAAGCTGTTAAAATTAATCAAGGAATTCGATTCTATAGTCAATTACTTAAGGTGTACTGAGATCCAGAAGGCTTGACTAAGACCAGACACCATTCCACATTAGCTCAACCTTCTGATTAAAACAACATTTACCCACGTCTTTTGCTGAAAAATCAACCCGAAGAGAACAACTTTTACAGAAGAATTCTCTTCCAACATTTAAACAAAATTTGAAACTGTGGCATGGTATATCACACTTCTGATTGCGACTTTAACCGAGTACACGCGAAGATGCCAATCAACAACCTCCCCCTTCGTCTAAACTGATTGATTTAAACCTAATTGCCTGCACCCACGATCATCCCCTGGCGCAGTAATTTACAACCAACAAATCGCCCTTATCTGCGTCTGCTCTGCACACCAGGACACTTGACATTCACACAGAGCAACAGAGTGACATAATTAATCCACATCGTGTACACGTATCGAGCTATACAGCAACTGCAGATGCAGATGCAGTTCAATTGTGAATTCAATGGAAGCTGCTGGATTTTCTCTCTCCTTGGCGATGGCAAGAACTATAATCTAATAGCTGCTACTTTATTCAATTTACTGCACACGTACGAGAACTATGTGCTTGACATATCAGATACAATGCACGACCCAAGATACTCGCACACACTACGCCAGTGCACTGTGCCAGTAGTACAGCCAGCCAAAGTGAATGTATCTAAATAAAAGTTGAAAAAATGCGCTCTATAAATAAATAAAATAAAATAAACACGATAATTCACCTAAATGAATGATTATGATGTGATGTGATGTGATGTTGAATGGAAGCTGTGAACCAAAGACGCACGCTCTGACAAAAGCGACATCCCGCGCGACAATGATAAGACAATAGAGTCTGTGTGGTGTGGGGCGGTCTCACCGTACATGATCACTGTCGTTTTAAATCAGTTTGGAACGGTAGTTTGCCGCAATAACTACCTACATGCTCTGCATCGCGTTCGGAGTGCCTGTACAGAAAGAATATCAGTCGCGATTTAAGAGAGAACTGCTCGATTTCATTGTTCCGTCCTTTTAGCAGAAGTATCCGCTTTGACCCCGTTAATTATAGTCATACTTCACTTAGAAACCGGGCAACAATTCGGAGAACTTTCGAGAATCTGTACGACTTTAATTGCGACTAACCATTCGCAGGACAACCCCTCAATTAGGGCGGACAATTCGAACTGATTCCATCCAAAAGACATCGCTCCACCGAATCTAATTCAATCGGAATCTGCGGATACAGGAAATCCTTTCCCACACACACACACATCCAGCTTGATTAATTCAATTATTTTGCGGAGGGCACACGTAAAAAGGACGAACTTCGGACACAAAGAAAAACACGTCGCCTAATTGTTTTAATCGATTCATTAAGCCCTGCTAACAAAGTTAATGCCCGCCGATTAAGTGGACACCGGGCCAAAATGACAACGGAAGGATCGAGTGTGATGGACTCAATAGCCAGCACTGTACAATCGATTGCGTCGACAACTCTAAATGCCATCACAAATCCCACTACAATGGTCCCTTTGTCATCGACATTGTCGACATCCTCATGGAGTGCCGATACCACCACTGTGGCTGGACATACTACTGCGAGTACCGTAGGACATAAATCGACCACAACGGTGGGCACAACAACAACGGCGACGGAAAAAATGTTAAGTGTTAGTGATCTAAGTTCGTCCTTGCAACATTTCGGTTGGATGGACTATTTCGTTTTCGTAATGATGTTGGTTGTCTGTTCGGTTATTGGCTTTTATTTTGGTTTCATCGAAAAGAAGTACAAAGGCAAGGGCAGGGAACAGCGTCGAGGATCTGAGGCTTTGGATTATTTAGTCGGTGGCAGGAAGATGAAGGTGTTTCCGGTTTCGCTTTCGCTAGTGGCAAGGTAAGTTTTATTGATTGTGAAATATTTTCATGAAATCAGTGTGAAATGAGTGGATAGTTTTTTTTTGTCGTTCTCCTCTGTTTTATATGGGTACGTCCTTTGCTAGGAAAACAAGTCGGTTTCGTTTTACGAGTTGACGGTTATGCTTTGTTTAATTCGTTTTGCTAAGTTTGGATTTTAGTAAGGATTTGAGAATTTCACTTGATGTGTCAAAAGAAAGACAATTTCCTGGAATATTGAGTACTTTTACTCACAGTGGCTTAGTGGTTGGTGTATTGGATTACTACCGCCGAAAAACACAAATTCCATCATAAAGGGACCTACCCATAGAATCCGTTGCATCCGTTGCGTCGACGGATACTTCAATATTGACGTATTCTACGGAACGAGCAGTCCCCTGCAGCGCTGCCGGAGAGAAATATTATTTGGGAGTACTGCAGCCGGAAAAGGGGAGTATTTAAAAAAAAAATAGGAGTACAGAGATTTTTATTTCTATTTAAACAAAAATCATAAAAAATCAGTTCAAGAAAAAAAAACAAAAACAAACTAGAAAGAGGGAAATTCCCTTTTTGACGACAGTTAATAATAAAAGTGCTGCCAAATTTGCATTAAATTTGAAGTGAATTAAATTTATTAATGTTTTTATTTTTATTTAAACAAAAATCATAAAAAATCAGTTCAAGAAAAAAAACAAAAACAAACTAGAAAGAGGGAAAAGCCCTTTTTGACGACAGTTAATAATAAAAGTGCCACCAAATTTGCATTAAATTTGAAGTGAATTAAATTTATTAATGTTGAAATTACACTTTGCTGCAAGTGTAAGTTATTTTAGGACTTTAAAAACAATAGCAGTACGAATGTGAAAGGAGGAGTACGGAGGTGTTGAAAGTAGTACAATACTCCTAAGGGAGTACTTTCGACAACGCTGGTCCCATGGAATCCGTGGCATACGGTGGCAGCCAGTGTTTTAAATACTCTGTCCTCATTTTTAACACGAGACGTAATAATATTTCCCAATTCACTGTATTCAAATTCCTTCTTATATAATCACCTTGATAAGTACTTTTTTGTGAAAACATCTTATTTTTAAAAGTAAAATGTTTATTTTCCGGAAATAAAATTACATTAAACTATCTTTGGTATAAAAATAGCAGTTTGTTGATATTATAATGATCACCTTTTTGTATTAGAAAATGTTAGTACCAGAAAATCTTGCCAAAATGGTATTTAGATAAGCTCTTTTTTATGTACATTCAGTGTCGTAATAATCATGGTGAAATGTAGGTACAAGTTTTGATGAAATTTCAGCAAAAATTTGAATATTTTTTGCAGCTTTTTACTTTTTTCCATGGAAAATTCCCACAAAAAGGAAGAAGTCCCACGATATAAGAAAACTGGTGATAGCCAATGACAGTTCCTCTCATGCTCCCAATATTTCCACCAATGTAAGCGCTGCCGCTCTCGCTGCGAGAACCGTCTTACTTTATACGTCGCATCCGGCAGGTGCCCTGCCATCACTCAACAGAAAAGTAGAAAGTATACCTACTTACTTCATCAGTCAAATACGTTGCCGCAACGGATGCGACGGATTCAATGGGTTGGGCCCTTAAGGCTTCTTCGACTGCGCCACCTCTCGCGAACGTCTGACAAAATTTTCAATTGGCCGTTTGGACTCGGCACAAATCCTTTTATCTCAAAAATACAAATTTTTCACACAAAACGAACAAACTGTATATATATTTTCATTTATTTATATCCGCTTTTGAACGCATTACGATATGTTTAGAAAAAAACTCACAGGAGTTCACTTACACTTACACTTAGAACCTAGTACCTTTGTTGTTCCACCACTTCCACCAATCAAAAAATTTGTCGCTTTAAAATTTATAATAGAAGTGCTCTTCCGCTTTACAAATTCTTCTTTTCGTAGACACACTGTGAGGCAGAGGAAGTAACAAAAATCAACTGAATTAAAAAACATTCCGTGATACTAATAATAATTTTTAGTGTCCAGGCTAAATTTTTCGAACTCACAATGGCGAAATTTTCCATACAAAATTGCATATTGTGATCGACAAATTATTTAGTGTGACTTAGTTAAAAATTATTATTATTAAGGCCCATAGACTGTTTGGCATCACTGTAACAGTGCTACCAGGCTTTCGATTTTGAAACTCGCTCAACTTACTGAAACTAAATTTAGTAATTATTTTCCAGTACATTTTTTTTTTAAAGAAATATTTGCAATTTCGCAATGCCTTCAATAAAGGCATAATAAAAATTATAAAAAAGATTACAAGTGTTCTGTAATCTGTTTTATTTTCAAATGCAAAAAAACTCGTGACTCATTTACTTGGTAATTTCTGTGATTCCTCAAAGGGGAGATTCTCAGTCTCAGATTTTTAATGGCAAGACATTTTGTTTTGTTATTTTTAATTGTGGTTAAATCCGAAAATGTCTTTCTCAAATTCCCACCAAGGTTTCACATGTACCACTGGTGGTTGTTAGGCATTATTCGCGTTCGCGGGGAGAACCGATAGAAATCATTTCTCGAAATCAAACATGCATTATGAAAATGAAGTTTTTTTTTTATCTCGCTTCGCTATCTAAACGAGTATTCAAAGAACAAATAAGAACTAAGTCGCGACTGCTAGTAAAAGTTCTGCGTTCCACTATTCCACATAAATAGCTAGTTGGATTAAATAATTTCTCCGAACAGAGATGTGATAAATTTGAAAATCTTATCATTTTATCTCTACAGCTTGTGTACTTTATTTCGTCATAAGCTCTGACTAGATAGTTTGACAAATGGTTATAAGACAAATGAAATGGATATGCTGTAAACGAAATGTGACAAACATTTTAAATGTCAATTTCTTTTTAAAATAATACTTCTTTAGGCAGGCTTGACTTGGGGGGTAAGCTGGTGAATGCGTCACGAAAGCGGGAGGTATAAGCTAGTGAGATAAAAAGAGAGAGAGAGTTACGTTTCGTTTCGTATATTACTGTAGACGCAAGAGAGAGAGATGCGAGCACACATTTTTGTTTTCTCTTTCTCTCAGCCAGTTACGATTCGTTATCTAAGACACAGAATACAGTGCAGCAGTGATACCAGATCGGGCGATTTATCACTTTTTGGGGGATTTTCTCATTAATAATAAGCTAAAAGTGACAAAGGGATTTTTCAGACCTCATAATACAAAAAGAAAGGGATTTTACTTTTTGGTCAAATTTTGTTCCTAATTGCTCATTTCATTAAGAATAAAAAAATTATTCAACCTACGATCAAATTAAACATTTTCATATTTAGAAAAAAGTTATTCAAAATATCTAAATGCTTTCATTTTCTTTTCTTTTTTATTTCCCTAATTTACGAAACAGACATATCTGTGAATGAATCACGAGTATTTTTTAAAATAAAAAAATTATTTATTTTGTAAACATAAAAGGGATATTTTGAATATAACCGTGGGATAACCTGCCTCTAAAGTCTGTTATCACTGCAGTGCAGGCATATTGTCTGTATCACACTGTATGAGCAACAGAGAGAGGTGCGAGCACACAGTTTCTTTTGTTGATCTCTTCCTCTCATAGCCAGTAAATTATTGAAGAAAATTGATATATTAGTATGTATATATAGATGGAGCTAAAGAAATTTAATTCAGTCGTGTGGTCTAAAGCGCACTCGTTTTTTTTTATTATGCTGTCATTTGGAAAATTCACAGCTCTTTTCAAATTGTCTTGTGGATTAGGTTTACTGTGAAGGCAGACATTTTATACTAAGTTAATGAAGAAGAACGCAAACAAAACATGAACAAATTTAATTTGACTGTATTTTGTAAATTAGCCATATGGGCTTAAATCTGACAGCTAAAAAAAAAATAAAGAAACATCAAAATGGTTTACTTTTTGTTTGCTTTACCCTAGTTTTATAGAGCGCAACAAATTGGTGTGAATGGACCTCACTTATAATCATTTTTAACCTCCACACTAAATATTTTGAAGTTCACAATATGCAATTTTGTCTGGAAAATTTCGCCATTGTGAGTTCGACAAATTTAGCCTGGACACTAAAAATGATTATTGGTATCACGGAATGTCACTTTAACATCGTCAAAGCCATACAAATATACCATCGGCTGAACACTTAAAAAGCTCTTGTCTAGATTTGTTGGCTATACCACGACTCAACCACGGCTAACGAAATATTGGAGACTTACCAACCATGACCCTGTACCACGAAAATACAAGATTTGTACAACAGGGGAATGTTAAAAAGTAGCAATTGTTTTCGTACCACGAAAATGAAAGCCAATACTCAAAATAGAAAAAAATGTGAACTTTCCAGCATTCCGAACCACACAGCTAGAAGTGTTGACAGAGTTCAAGAAACGATTGCTAAAAAGTTGAACAATTTAAACATACGCATCGAATCTTTAAAGGCGTTAACCACGCCTGTAAATAAGAATTTAAATCGTTTTCAATAAACCTTAACTAAACTCTTACCTTAGCCTTATTCATTAGATTCCCTTAATCAACAGATTAACAGTGTCTCTACTAACACACATCAAATAAGTAAATTTGACTTTAATCTTCTTGGCGAAAATGTAAATTCATAAAAATAATTTTTCCATGTAGTAGCTAATCAGTCAATTAAGCAAAAGTATTCCGAAAATCTGGCAGCACTCGCGTATTTTCGAGTTGACATCAATTTGTTCTGAAGTCAGTATTGGCATATTTATATAAAGAGGGCTTTTCGAGGCAAATGCCTCAGAGACTTTCGAGCGTATTCGGCTTAGATTGGGTTGACTGAATCCATGAATATCTTCGCTGTCGTCCTGAATCTACGAAGTGATTGAAAATTACATTTTGAGCGGATTTTCTTCGCTGAATCTATAAATATTTCTAAATTCACTTTTCGGAAGTTAGAAACGGCTTAAACGGGGTTTATAAAATTTTAATCGCCTTTGGTTACTTATTTGAATTTATTGGATAAATTATAATTTCATATTAAGAATAATCTTATTTGCTGTGATTGGCTTAATTAAAACAGTTTAAAAGAGTAAGTAGTCATATAAAATGAATCTCTAAATTGAGTTTACAAATTTAACGGAATCACAGGTTTTTTACCCTAAATTGTGTTGAAATATTGACTCAATATTCTAAACTAAAAGCATTCAAATCAACGAAAACTAAGCGTTTTTTGTTTTAAATATGCAAAAGTGTGACTAAATTATATCAGGAATTACATTCGATACCAACAGTATACTTTAAAAACTCATAAACTGAACTGTGAGGTAAACCCCGTGTAACTAATGACAAGCACAGTCGCCACCACTTTAAATACCACAAAAAAATGGCCTCCCCATTGTAATCAAATTCCAGCAGAGAGTATGCGTGCGACAGCAATGGCTCTCCTCTGATTTGTACCGGCACGAATCCTTAAGAAATCCTGTGCCAAACAGGCAGCTTTGAGGCAAATGTAACGTTTCTGCTCTCACTTGACCATCTAGTTTGGATCATCTTTGCTTTCAATGCAAAAAAAATAAATTCAAGAAATAGTTCGAACGTAAATATAAAGCGAATTGAGCACGAAGCGAATTGAGCACGAAAATTTAATTAATATCCGCACGATATAATTAGTTGATATTGCGGATTGTAGGTGTTGGCAACGCTTTTACTTTCCAGTATCGGATCGAGTCTCTCTCGTAAAAGGGAAGATAAGAAAAAAGAAAGAAGGAACTCCTGCATGGTCTTCTGGTTGGCTTCTTCTCTTAGTTTTAAGATTATTAAATAAATGTTGATTTCTAAAAGAACTGTGTCGGCTTCTCACTCGGAGCACAACAGTACGCATTGTGTGTAAAAAGTCACAATAACCTTCAAATTAAAAAAAAAAACTAAAGTGCCCCCACCTCTCGCATACTTCAGAGAGGGTACCGTAAAAATAATCATTTACGAAATGGAAGACGCAATGAAATTTAGGAGACAAAAGTGGCAAGCATAAAGCTTCACAGTGGCCTCGGTCAGTGATACCAGATCTTGGGGAATTTCCCATTTTTTGTGTTATATCCAACTGAAAACAAGTTTAAATGGTTGGAAAGAAAATAAACTTTAAATGCATCAATCTCTTTTGCTAACTCATTTAATGAAATTAAATTTAGTGAAATCGTTGGAAAAAAATTATTTGAATGCACTTCTACTCCTGAATTACATATTCCTTGGCTTTGTCATTTAAAAATGTCGTGGCTTATCCTTAACAAAGTAAAAACTAGTTGAATTTTGTCTAAAGAGCTTTTCCATCAGCGTGGTGGAAATAAGGGAAAATTTGGTCGTTGTTATTCGAAATTTATTAGCGTAAGTTTGGTATCACCGACAAAGTGGTTCCACTCTTGTGTTGCTGAACTAGGGAACTGTTCAATGTTCATACAATAGCATTGGGTGCGTTTTGTAAATCAGTTCGTTATGAAAATTCTTCACTGAAAAATCAAGGACAGTAATGGTCGTTAATCTTCCCTCAATAGAAAAATGAATTAACTCGTTATGTGTGCCAAGTTAATTCAGCTAAAGAACAGCAACTGCTTAAACGTGTAATATAAAATATACAGAGGGTACTCCTTCTGAAAGTGGTCTTTCTTTGACAACCAACTGATTTGATACGGTATACTGATCTCGATTAAACGTCCTGGTTTACAAGGCAAACTTTTACCCAACTATCCACAGAATATTTATGGCAGAAGATAACCCTCACCAGGGTCATTACGAACTAGCCACCAGAGTCCATCAGATTTTCGATCCACACGAGCAAAATTCCCAAACTCACGAGGCGAATTATTTTGACAGCCGACCCTGGAACGTTCCGTTTTTCTGCTCTCACACATTTGCTTACGCAGTATCTACCACTTGGAGTCGAGACTTTCCTTGCAATTTGCAAAATAAATCTCAATTATGCCGCAATCATCTTGGTAATCATCTCTTTTGACCGTCCTTAAGTAACTGCCCAGACAGCCGTTCTACATAATCTACAGCCGCAACCGGCTTTCGAGACCCAAATCAAAACAAATAAAAAAATGTTCATCAGTTGCTTTTGAAACACTCGTCGCTATGAATTCGCAACACGTTTTCGATGTCGCCCCGATCTCCGACCTGTTCTTCTAATCAAATATTCACCATCGTTTCAACCAATTTGGAAATTTATTTTCTGTCCAAACTCAATATGACGTTCGAATTGAAACGTCAGGGAATATTTCCCCCTTCACATTGACATTTAATACGTAAAAAATATGCCATTGCCGCTCAAAGATTAGACACGACCGTAATTTTTCAGCTTATATGCGTAGTTACAAAAGCAATGATAGACTCTCGGTTTTGCTTGGTGGGAATTTGTTGGCACTGACCCTGGGGGAGGATTAATTTGGCCACCAAATCCAAATTTAACTGCCGACACTTGTGCGCAAAATAAAGCAAAACGCTGTACAAAACGGAAATTGTTTCCTAGGCACTTAAGAAATGTTTATCGCACAGACAGGCTTGTGTCAGTTGGGCAAGGTCAGTGACATTTCGCTTTTGATTATTTGATACGAAAGATTTTATTCTGGAGATTAAATTTCGCCACGATAATTGAGTTATACTGGCGCGCATCGCAGTCTGTAGTTTATTGTCAGTATGACACTTGACGTCTTCCACCACTTTCAAAAATATCTACACATCAGAGAGACAAGAAGTTAGTTGCTTAATTGGCAATAGAACGCGGAACATCCGCCAAAATTACGCGGTATACGCTAATAGCGAAGAAATTGAGCTTAATTTGAAGATGAAAAATTATGACAGGATTATAGGGGAGTAATCCAGCTTAAGCCAGTAAATTGTGGGATGACAAAGAGTGGGATTACTTATTTGTCGACCTTGGTGGCGCTACAGTGCAGGCGGAACTTCGGACTGAACAACTACGCCTTTTGCTCTAGCGAGGTTATTGGCCAACTGCCTCTGTTGCGCGTTTTAAGTTGGTTAAGGTCCGTTTTGTCATTCCATTTGATACCCAAGCCGAGGTGGTTCTCTACTGCGGTATTCCTTTGTTGTCGAAGACTCTTCAGGCTGCAGGGCTAGTGTCCATTTTTTTCTCTACTTTTGCCACCCATCTTAGCGGAAACTCTTACAATTTGCTGACCTAGTCGATGTCACTTACAGCTCGTAGAGTTTTTAGAGCTGATTATATTTTGCATTTATTACTCTCGGATAGTCGTGTTTGTCCGAGTTTCGAGTCTTATTGTTTTGAGAAAGCTTCTAAATTCGGCCGCTCGAAATATGCATTGAATTGTATCTGCCTGCCATTTGTCCCATAAATAAGAACCCACAAAAAGGAATGGTTGCAAGACAGTTAGTTAAGAATGCATTTGAGAAAATGCAAGACCGCCCTTAGCAATTTAGAGGGCATTTTCATAGCTTTCGAAAAGATCGGAACCGTAAATCGTATTGCAGTATACATGTTGATAGAAAAATAACCTCAAACGTGAAGGAGAATTACCTAAAATAATCTCCAGAGCTATGACGAAAGCAGCATGCTACGTGGGCGCAGCCACGAGTGTCAACTACCATAAAAGGCGATGTTAATGAAAACAAACATGAAGGTGAACTGTATTGCGACATCTGATTACCCATTACTCCTGGCAAAAATAATGATGACGAAGACAAGGATGCGAACATGTGCTTTCGTCGGGCATTTTATGGCTCTTTGGGATTGGATGCTTTACGTTGAATTCGTTCTCCCACTCATAACAGGAAATGTTTGCAAGTTCTTGTCAGAGAGTTATAAGCATCGAATGTATCATTTATTTATTTTGAGCAAAAGGACCGATGTAACAAGAGTTTCTATTTTCTGATCTGCTGGTTTAAGGTGTCAATGATTGGAATTGGAAGTAGGGTTCGCAATAGACTGATATCGCATATTATTCCATTACATAGTTTTTAAAGTGTTATCGAAATCGGAAATGAGATTTCCGAGATATGAGCAGATTTTAAAATTAGCGTTTTCGGTGATTCGAATATTAAATTAAGGACGCAATCATTTCGAAAACATCAATTTTACTCTAAGTATGCATTTTGGTCAAAGTAGTTAGTGCCGTTTTCAGGTCAACTAAAGAAAAAATGTTTTTTTTTTTTTCAAAAATTCATCGAACGATAATGTAAAGAAAAACTGAGTAAAAATGAATTTTTGTTACAATCGTATGGACCGTTTTCGAGATACGTTTGTCTAAATTTCAAGTGTAGGTACCATTATTCGATTTTTAGGGAAGAGGTATGAGTAAGTTATGCAGTCATGTTGACCTCATCTACTTCAACTCAAATATCAATTTTGGTTGAAGTCGTTACAGAAGTTTTCGAACAATTCAAACTGGTATGAACATTTTGTATGGGCAGTACCATTAATGTTGAGGACACTGTGCAAAAAAAAAATAAGCCCGCTCTGAAGGGCCACCAACTCCAAATAAGATTATTGACACAGTTTTGCGACACACTTTTTTGAATTATTTCATCATCGAAATGATTAACATCTCGAGTTCGAAATTTTCTACGACTACAAAATCTCTCTCTTACAACGTATTTAGGAAAGTTAAAAATTTAAGTCGTTTTTGTTAACATTAAACATAAAAATATTATCAAATGATTTCCTTTTCTATTCGACACGCAAGATCAAAACGAGTGAATAAATTTGGGTACTCAAAAATTCTTTCATAGACATTCGATGGGCGTTATTTTTTTTTCATATTTAATATGAACGTTTCATTCTGAGTAAACATTGAAATTTGTTTGTAATTGAAATGCGTCTCAATTTTATCTTTAAGCAATTATAAGTTTTACAGAGATTATCGATTTTTTCCCCTTTTTTTAAGCTTGAGGGACTTGGTTTTTCCATTTTTATTATAATACTAGCGGACCCTCGCCTGCTTTGCTAGGCGTTAAAATTTTAGGTTAAATAAATGTTGATGATATTTGATATGGATTTCTTATTTAAAAACATACCATTTTAATCTTTGTGATCACTGATCAATTTGTATTAAAAAAATAATTCTAAATGAATTTCACAGTCTCAGGTTTAATTCCTGGTTAAAACTGAAATTTTTTTAATTTTATGAATTAAAATTCGTCAGAATTCACTCCCGTTGCCTCGCCAGATCATAATTTCAGTAACACATTAACCAGTTCACTCCCTGCTCGTAGTATTTACTTCAAAAATTAAATTGAAAGAATGAAAAAAATGTTTGTCTTGACAACAGCGCCTCCTATCGGGTCCAAAACTATCCTATCTTTTAAGGTGTAACCAACCATGCGTATCCACAATATTTCATTAAAATCGGTCGGAAAAACGCGTCAAAATACGCATGGAAAAACTGTTCAAAACCCGCGAAAAAAACGCGTCAAGAAACGTGTCAAAATACGCGTGAAATAACTCGTCAAATATGCGCGAAAAAACCTGACAAAAAAAATCGTCAAATAGCGAAAAAATCGCGGAAAACAACGCACCAAAAACGCCCGAAAAAACGCCTCAAATAGCGAAAATAATGTGTCAAAAAGGTGCCAAAATACGCGTGAAAAAACTCGTCAAATATGCGCGAAAAAACGCGTCAAAGAACGTCTCGAAAAAACTCGTCAAATAGCGAAAAATTAGCGTAAAAAAACGCTTTAAAATACGAGTCAAAAACGCACGAAAAAGAGAGTCAAAAAACGCGACAAAACGGGATGGAAAACGCGTCAAAAAACGTGTCAAAATAACTCGTCAAATAACGAAAAAATCGCGTAAAAAAACGCTTCAAAATACGCGTGAAATAACTCGTCAAATATGCGCGAAAAAACCTGACAAAAAAAATCGTCAAATAGCGAAAAAATGGCGGAAAACAACGCGCCAAAAACGCCCGAAAAAACGCCTCAAATAGCGAAAAGAATGTGTCAAAATGGTGCCAAAATACGCGTGAAAAAACTCGTCAAATATGCGCGAAAAAACGCGTCAAAGAACGTCTCGAAAAAACTCGTCAAATAGCGAAAAATTAGCGTAAAAAAACGCTTTAAAATACGCGTCGAAAACGCACGAAAAAGAGAGTCAAAAAACGCGACAAAACGGGATGGAAAACGCGTCAAAAAACGTATCAAAAAACTCGTCAAATAACGAAAAAATCGCGTAAAAAACGCTCCAAAATAACGCGTCAAAAAAAAACGCGTCAAATATGCGCGAAAAAACGCGATGAAACACGTGTCAAAAAAACTCGTCAAATAGCGAAAAAATCGCGTAAAAAACACTTCAAAAACGCACGAAAAAAGTGTCAAAACGCGCGAAAAACGCGTCAAATACCGAAAAAAACTCGCAAAAAACGCGTCAAAAAAAACCAAAATCAATACGCCACTAAAAGCCTTTGCTACCATAGAATTTCTTTGCAAAAAGGATCTCTTTGCTTGAGTAAGGATGCTTCTGATTTAATTGTGAAAATATGCACTCTATGACCGTCTCATTGACACAAACAAACCAATGATCGATCGAGGCATTGTGGTGTTTAAGAAGGACAAAAAAACGTCAAATGCATCGACCGCTGCGTCCCCGACCGAGAATAGGTGCAGCACAAATTGACAATTTCGGGCCGATCAAGACAAATATAATAACAATATCCATTGGTGAAGCATAGGGTGAAAGGGCGCTTGTTTTTCTTAAGCTAAATGATAAGGCGCCCCTCTACCACTGGCTCCTTCGGGCATAAGCCATTGTATCTAGTCGAAAATGGTAAAATGTCTCTGATGATGAATTTCGTCAACCTGTAAGTTGGAAGTCGTTTTTTTTTTCGAAAACGTCAAGTTTTTATTAATTTATTTTCCATTTTCAACATTGACACATGCAAATGGCAGCTTTTAAGTAAGTATTCCGTTTCAAACCCGCAAATTTAGGACCTACGTGTAAAGAATTCGGGCGTCTTACATCTCTACTAATGTCGAAAATTTAGCTCACTTCAAGCAACACCTCCTCCACTCATCAGAGTTATACCCATTTCAATGAAAAGTTCAACTGTTATGACCCCACTTACACCCCTGCCATCCTGATTGATTTGGATTTGCCAATGCAAATTAGTCTTTCCATAAAAAAAAAAATCAATATTTGATACCTATCCAATCTTTAGCCCGCAGCACGTTTTCAAAAACAAATGAACTCATGTTAAGAAGGGCTAATCTCTACAGCTCCTTATACTGCAAAAAAAAGCCCTTCAATATTGCTTATCATTTCCATTTGAATTTTATTTAATCTCCTTCAAGTTTGTCGCCAATTTGTAGGATAATCCCCGATTCGAAAAACACTCGTGCCTTTATTACATCTATGCGTTTCGTTTCTCTATCTCTTTCAGTTTCGTGTCCGGAATTTCGCTGCTGGGAACGTCAACCGAAATCTACGTCTACGGGACCCAATACGCGTTCATCCTAATAACGATTGCCTTCTCTGCCATCATATCGTGGTACATCTTTCTGCCGGTCTTCTGCAATTTGCAGTTGACGTCAACTTATGAGGTAAGTGATAGTATGGCTAAGAACTTAATTTGCATCCCACTCACACTCGGTTTGGAATTATTCATAAAATCTATTATTCCCGTTTTTTTGTTCTTTTTTTTTTTTTTGCATAAAACAAATGTCATTTGCAGTTCATAGCATACTTGCAGGAGTCGTTGTTTTGCGCGCATTCATCTGCACGTCATTATCATGGAGGGAAATGTCATTTTATGGAAACATCTAGTGGGTGTGCCGCCTCTGTTTCAGTGCTGTCTATCTGTGCACGCTCGTGTGAATTTTATCTCTTCATACTATGTACTTGCATATTTTCACTTTCTCTATGACAGTGCCAGCAGAATGTGCCTGTGTGTGTGTGTGTTTCGTAATGTAAGTGGATTATTTGTCACCCTTAAGAATGTTCGCTGCTCGTTGTTGCTTGTGCTTTTCAAATCGTGCCTTGATCCTATTTGTTATGGAAATGGAATCGTTTTGTAGAAGAGTTTTGCATGTGAAATGTTGGCCACCTCTATCGAAAATGGGGGTTTCTCTGGAATTGACATCGATTGGGATATAGCGTGGTGGTTAAGTAGAAGGTTATATCGGTTAACATGCTGTGATTTTCGATTGGCATTGATTTTCTTCTTTTATTTTTGTGTGAACTGTCAATCAATTATTTTCTGTATCGGTGATGCTTTTTGGGGAGTTTTTTTTTGTAAAAGACGACAGATGTCCTTAAATTGAATTTAATGCTGATCCAATTAGGCTGCGTTATGGCCAATCGAGTTATTGTTTCCTGTTTGTGAAGGTCGAGGGGAATGTTTGCTTTTTGTTTCCTTTGAGATATTTTTTTGCTTTCGTAAATAAAACAACATTTATAGCATTTTGCTATAACAGAGCCTGGTTATATGTTTTTTTTTTGTATACACTAGGCTCTTAAAAGTTCCCATTCCCTGAAGGACATCATCCGAGGTCTTTCTAGGGTACAGTGAATAATTTTCACCCAGATGTTCTTTAAGGGTTTAAACATCAAACGGAACCAAACAAATAAGAAATTTGTAGGATAAACCTTGCCATTTGCATAAAGGGGCTAAGAGATCTTACGATAGTTTGCTATGCACATTTACATAGTACTATCTGTCTAATGAATCAGTTTCCTTATTCAGCGATTTTATTTACAGGAGAAGGAGGACTTGTTTGCTAATGAAGCATGTGTACTCTTTGCGCTAAAAAGGCAATTGAACTTTGAGGGCGCCAATTTGTCTGAGGAAGTTCATCTTTCGGACCCGTAAAAGCGAGTAATGTTAGGTTAGGTTAGGGAAAAAATAATCGTGATGAGACTCATTAATCGGCAAAGGCTATAAACAAATTTTACAAACTGAAAGCCTCCAGAGAAGTTACTGACTGGGCTACGAACTTAACCCTAGAACACTAATCCTCGCCAGTGAGGGCGGCTTTTTGCATTTTTCCCAGAATATACTGCTCCCATGGGTTTCTGTATCCTTGCCAATTCAGTTGGGAATCAGACAGACAGTGGACAGCGGACTTTTGTATAATGTCGGTGCTTAATTTCGAAGTTATATAGTTCGATGTCGCCTGAGAGGCGAGGATTAGTGTTTAAGGTAAATTTTTTTTTAATTCTTTAATTTTACTTTTTTTAGTATCTCTGTAATTAGCATGGAATTAAATAGGAGACACTTTATGATAAGATTAAGCAATGATTTGTGCGAAAATTGGCAGAGGACACAACTGGAAATGTGCAGAAATGAGTTCGTGAAACCTTCCGCTTAATTTGCCTCCTAATGAGGATTCTACATCTTGTCCTGAATAACCGATAATTAAAAAAAGGTCAGTAAACAGCCATTGTCCTGCTAAAAACGACGCGTGAGCGTGTACAAATGTGCAAATAACAATACGTATTGCCTAGAACATAGGTCGCCGAACTGCTTCGGATATACAAGGGAATAAGTTCCTAAAAAAGGTTAATTTTTAGATTACAGTGGAGGCCACAATTCTTGTTATACAGCTCGGTTTTGTTTTCTTATCAGAGCGTTTTTATTTATTTATTGGTTTTTGTAAAGTTTATATGCAATTTTTAAGACGGTATTTTTTTTAGTCGTCACTTATTTAAAAAGTGAAAAAAAAACTATAATTTAAGGTTTTCATTATTAAAATTCAGATAAAACTTCAAATTGAGTGTTTTTTCTAAAGAGAAACGTTTCGGAAGGTATGATAAATACTTTTAGAAGGTAAAGGTAACTGTTTTAAATAATTCATTAGGGGTTTTTTTTTCAAAAGTAACCTCCCAAGCTAGGATTAGTGTTTAGCGACAAAAAAAGAAGATTAGTATTCTAGGGTTAAGTTTTTGAAGCTGTAAACAAATTCTAAGGAAGTAACAGGAGTTGTTTTGCCGATTCTTTTGTGGAGATTAAGATAGTCCCCCACTGGTCCCAAAGGTTCCGCAAGATCTTCTCTTCAAACTGAATAAAAATGAATGGGAAATAGACTTCTTAAAGTAAGGAGACCATTTTGAAATGAACCAGCATGGGATACATACGAACTCTAACCTAAACTCTAAAGTTTTAGCTCTCAAATCGAATGGACTCCCATCTCCAAATCAGAGATGGACTACTTCAACGGCCAGAAAGTATTGCTCCAAGAGACAGAAGTAAAACTCTGATGGGTGCAAAGGGATGAGAACCTTAAAACAGACGAATCGACTTGCAAGGAAAAGGTCTGCTGCATTCCTATATTCACCAGGGGGCAGATTCCGGTTAACAAAAATCGTCTGGAAGTTATCGTTTTTAAAATTTTAAATCAGCATAATAAGTTTTGTTCTGGCTGAATTTGTTTGACTATCGTTTCATTCATTTTTTCGAAAATGAACTCAAACTTGTAATTTTTGCACTTATTATCTATCGTTTCGACGATAATCATCTGAAAAGTTACTGAATGAGTACTCGGTAAAACAGCAGTCGATCAGTCTTTTTATTGCTAAAGCCAAAGTAGCTATAAGGCCGTTTGATAATAAATTAAGCTGGAAATCTAAGAAGCTAAGATCCCCAGGTTAGTTCATGGGCACAAAGTAAACAACGTAGCTGTTAAGGGACTCGATATAAGTTAGTTGTTAAGTTAAGTTTGTTGACTTTTATTTTCAATAACTATTTTACAATGTAAAGATTAGCCTAAGTCGTTATTGGTTTGGACTATGGCCGTCTACCAGGGGACTCGATATACGTAGGTATAAGAAAGGCGAAAAAACCGCGGTGCCCTGTGAATGCTTTGCCTTTAAGGGCTAAGTAGACAGTTCTTCTTCTAAGTGATATGCCCTTAAATTTTGAAGGGTTTCAAATATCTAAGCTAGCTAGTGCAACCATCTCGAAAAGTACTCCAGGGTTATAGCTTCACACAACCATTCGTTTGTGACAAGTTGTGTTCTTCGGGGGCGAATGTGATTTTCTGAAGATCGAACCTGAGACTCCTTGCTTAGAAGTCGAGCATATATTTATAGATTTCGGGAGATATTCGAATCAGATCACCATTGTGGGGTCTCTTTTCGTCTCTCTACCACTGTAAATTTTACTCAGAGAGACTCCCTTAATTTTTCCACAGTTCTTCTCTGGGCTTAATTCCTAGTGTTAACGCTAGCATCTGTTTATGGGAGATCTGTGTCATCGACTGGGTCTCGACCCAATGATATCCCAAGATCCTCATCATTCTGCCAGCCAACGCTGGACATTGACAAGTCGATGCATACTAATCACTCAATATTTCTATATTTGAATACCGTTTACTTATTACTAAACACTGACTTTTCTGTTGGTAGCTCCTCAATTAACAATACTTATAAAGCCCGACTTGTTGCAACCTTGAAGCGTTTACATCGTTAAAAGGTGGCCTAAAAGACTATTCAAATCTTTCCTATAAATTCGCATACGTTGCATTGACAGAGGTTGTTGTAGTTGTGAAACTGAGGACGGGTAAAATATCAAATTTTGACGCCAAAGTTATTCGAGCTCAATAAGTTTGATATCATTCTTGCTTAAAATTATGAAGGAATACCTCACTTACTACTATGGTATCGGATGTTGATTCCTTCTGTAGACACTAAGAATGCATCCTCAACAACTTTAGATCGCGGGCAATCATTCATACACTTTTGGAACTGGGGATGAGAACTTCACTTACTGCACTAATAGGGGAACCGTTACTATGCAGGTCTGCTAAGAGGCTTATAACTGTGTGAGGTCTCTGCTATTTAAACTCGTCAGTTCCCGAATACCTGAAGACAGTTTCTGTCACTCTTACAATTACATTTTCGTTTAATTAATCATAACTTTAATTTGAATCCACAACGTTTTTACTGTCACTCGGTTGCTGTCATTAGCCGCTGCTCTCATTATGGTTAAAATGATTTTATGACGCAGTTTTTAAGTACCATCTTTGGAAATTGCATAAACAAGTTAGAAAACGCAAGCCACAGTTTTTGAAATAAATGTTTCAATAGGCCACACGTTTTTGTGTAGTCCCGATTATGGCGTTATTTTAAAACCCATTTCTATACCCACCTGAAAGGGTAATTTTTGTAGGTTCTACTTCCGAGAGTAGGAGAAATCATTAACGTTTATGTTAAAACTTCTTGAAAAACTAAACAAAAGTATAAGCCAATAATTAGCGACCTACAGAAGTGTGTAAAAAACATATAAGGCTCGCGGCCTACTTGTTTGAAATGCTATGTAATAAACTGATTCAAAACCAGATACAAGTTAAAATTTGCCACTTAAATTACGACAACATTCGAGACCCAATACGAATAATAACAGAATTTTCCAGCTCAATGAGCAAAGTTTAATGACGTCCGTAAAAATATGGCGCCCAACGAGAGGATAAAGTTAACGACATTTTCATAGATTTGTTGGTTGGGTAAGCGTTCATAAAGTGCATCAAATTTGTAACGAAAGTTGCTGAAAGTTTTTATGGCCATCAACTGAAACCGCACAGGACACATGTTTGTGAAATTTAAATGAAAAAAGGGTTATTTCCAGCAATGAACTCAGTGGCAGTGAAAGGGCAGCATAAATCACCAAAGCAGATCCAAGGTCTTGGAGAATCAATTGAACATGTATGCAGAGAGTTCCGTTAGACATTTGCTTGCAAATTACTCCGTTTTCATTCTTTATTTGCTTGTCTGTATATATTCATTCGTTCTGTGTTAAATTGTTATGTCTTGCGGTTAAATTAAATGCTTGCTGTATATGTTTTGTCGTTTATACAAATTACCTTTCGATAAAAGATAAACAAATTATACTGATTAACAGTGCTTGGTATTTTTAAATACATATTTTTTTTAAACCTGCTAATATATTCACAAAACACGAGTCCCTTGCAGGTATATGTTCTCCAAATTTACTCCCTCAGTCTGAAGTATGAATTTTGCTTTGGTGTTACTCTAACCATTTCCCTGTATCGAATGTATACCGAAATATTGTCTCACGTTTGCGTCTTAAAACATTTCCTTCCCGAATAACCGCAACCCTACAGTTTTGTTTCCGTTGTTTATGTAAATATTGAGTGCTCCCAAAAGTGTAACATATTGTTTAAAAAAAAAAGTCAAAGACAAATCTAAGCAAAAACTGAACGTGTGCTTTCAGTACTTTGAGATGCGTTTCGACAAAAGGATACGCCTTTTCGGTTCAACTCTCTTCTCTATTGGAACAGTAAGTACTAGACCTAAATGGGATTGAAAATTTACCCCATTGAATTGACGTTTTTAGGTATTCTGGCTGCCGATTGTTATTTACGTTCCGGCTCTGGCATTCAATCAGGGTAAGTGACACCTGTCAAATCTGACATATTGACAAATGGTTGCGTTTTTCAGTTACCGGTGTAAATATTCACATTATAACACCGGTTGTTTGCATCGTTTGTATATTCTACACCATGGTGGTAAGTTTTATTAAATGTCAACTGTGACAGTGAAAGCAAAGTGACATTCCCATTAATCCTTAGGGTGGAGTTAAAGCTGTCATCTGGACAGATGTCATTCAGACATTTATTATGTTGGGATCGATTTTTTTGGTTATAATTAAGGGCACCATGGATGTGGGTGGCATCGGTGTGGTATGGCAGAGAAACATGGACAGCGGGAGAATAGAGTTGCCAGAGTAAGTTGATACGATTGCATGGGATTAATCTAGCTTAAGTCAATTTGGGAGATCTTATATCTTGAAGTCGCCCATTTCAATGGCTTAAGCTCACATGACAGGGAGAGATAGTGACATTTATTGTTGACCTGTCGTTTTTGACAGATGGACATTGGATCATACGGCGCGATTTTCGATGCTATCAATTTTCATCGGTGGAACTTTGTACTGGACTCAGGTGACGGTTGGAAACCAGGTCATCATGCAGAGGTTCCTGTCAGTACCGGGCTTAAAACAGGCCAAACAAGCGTTGATTTGCTTTGTCATCGGCGTGATACTTCTTTTAGGTTGTTGTGCATACAATGGACTGCTACTCTTCGCCACATACCACGACTGTGATCCACTTAGCACTAAGGTGGGTTTTGATTACAATTTTAGATCACAATTCTTGGTAACGAACCGTAATCACATTTAGCTAGCGAAAGCAAAAGACCAGTTGATTCCACTCTTGGTTATGGACATTCTTAAGGTGTTCCCCGGCCTACCCGGTCTTTTCGTGTCCGGAGTCTTCAGTGCCGCCCTGAGTTCGCTGTCGACCGGCCTGAACTCCCTGTCAGCGGTGATGTTGGAAGATTTTGTCAAGCCAAACGTGAAAAACCCTCTGACGGAACGACAAATCGCAATTATCATGCGTCTTTCTGTACTCATATTCGGCATCGTATGCGTCGGCCTGGTATTTGTGGTGGAAAAACTGGGAATGGTACTTCAACTGTCAATCACACTCGGCTCTATTACCAGCGGGCCGCTATTTGGTCTCTTCACCATGGGACTGTGCATGCCATTCATCAACGCCAAGGTATAGATGTCCTCAAAATGCCCCACAAACTCAATCCTAAACCGGTCTTTTTCAGAGTGCCCTAACAGGCAGTATAGCAGCCTTTCTTCTCATGGGCTGGGTATGTATCAAGGGCCAGCTGGCTGCCCTCAATGGAGAATTGATATTTGCCACCAAGCCTGTGAGCACTGAAGGCTGCTTGTATCTTTTTGAAGCCGTTCAACATCTAAATAGCACTGCTGTGCCAATAGCGTAAGTAATATCATTCCTTCCGTATGCATGGGTAAAATATCTCATCTCTCTTTTCAGGGCGCCAACATTCCCTCAATCAGTCTATCACATGTCATTCGTTTGGTATGTAACGCTCGGACTAATTGTCTCAGTGACATTTGCCACCATTGCCTCGTTGGTTTTCGGTACAATTCATCCGTCAAATATGGACCTGAATTTGTATGCACCATTTGTGCGACGGTTTGTCAAGCCAGAGAAGTATATCAGTGTGAACAGGGACGAACGAGATCAAGTCATACTGGCCTTCGATGTGAAAGAGAAATTAACGCAGTAATTTTGTCCATCGATAAAGAGACATGTGATTTAAGCCAGCCCGCTGTGTGCTATAGAATTAAGAATCCTAGTTCATTCTAAGGGCTTAGGGAATATATTTTCAATAATTTATTTTTGCTAAATAGAAGAGTCTTTTTTTTAAATGGTTCACTTCCTGGTGTACTTAAAGAGCTGTTCAGAAATAGATGGCGCAACATGCCATCCTTACACCTAGCTTCTGGCACAACCATTCGAGTTTGTTTTTATTTTCACGACTTGTGCGAGGAGTATCAACCAGCGAAGTAGATAGTACTTCGTACTATTTAAATTCTTTACATCTACTTTACCTTAGAAAACCCTTATTTAATCCGCTCCCATTGTAATAAAAAATCTACTTCAAAAAATAAGTATTATTTAAAAAATGTTTTACACTTTTTCATTTAAGCCCAGATTCACATTTCAAAAGAATAAATTGCACCAAACTTCATTTTAAAATCAAAATTTATTAAACTTTTCTGACGTTTATTACTGTTTTCCTTTTTATTTTCTATTAAAGAGGTGATATGTTTGGTTTGGTTTTGGTTCCTGTCTGTGCCGAAAAGTTTAGCCAAATACGTGAAAGAATTATTACAAACGCGATGAAAATATATTTTGAAGTAATCAAGAATGTAAATAAAGATCGGTTAGCAAAATTATAATTTAATAAACACGTAGTTGTGCATCGTTAATGATTTTTTTTTTTTCTAAAAAAAACTCCGAACAATCAAGATTTGCAAACAAAAATTGTGAGTGAGAAGACTTTATTTTCGTAAAAAAAAATATTGTTAAATCTTAAAACGTTTTTTTGAAAATGTTTTATATTTATACAACTACTAGCTGACCCGCGAACTTCGTTCCGCCCAAATTCGTTAATGAAATGAATATAATAATTCCGAGTATGCACATAATATAAATAACTATTTGGCGCAAAAGATCCGTAGGGACCTAAGGCCTGGTTTCTCACAACCATTAGTCTTGTTTGTGTATTTCATTTTTGGGACGGATGGAAGAGAAGTACAATTTTATGCCTAGTCCAAACGGCCAATTGAGAAGCTCTTTCACGACAATTATACTCTCGGATGTTTGTCAGACATTTGCTAGATGTGGAGCAGTAGTTTTCTATTATAACTGTGGAGCAGTAGTTTTCTAATTTAATTTCGAATTTTGTTTTTTTTTTTTTTGGGAATTCGAACATGGGACCCCTCGCTTAGTAGTCCAAACCCACTAACCACTAAGTCACTGCGGCGACATACTGCTTCATGTAATTCGGTCAATTCAAGTTCTTTATTCAAAAGTTAAGATGTCGATGTTTTTCAATCAAACCGCAATGATTGCGACACGTCACGCCATCTGTCATTCAACGACATAAATAATTTCATTCTGTTAAAAACGAACGACGACTAAATTATTTTGGTATTGTTCATACAAAAATACTAAAATCGCGATTAAAAAATGTTGGGTTTGGGTACGAAGGTGAGGATTTTGTGTTTAGATATTTCTTTGATGCAAAATCTAAAAAAATACAAAAAAAAAATTTCGTCAAAAATAAAAAGCAAAAATGTTGTGGACATGGACACCCTAATAAAAATTTGTGTATGCTTTATTTTTATGCCGAATTCACAATGTCGCGTTGACGCGTGCGTGCGTGTCGGCGCGCTTTGACACGCTTTATCTCAACTTTACGATTTTAAATGCCAAAGCGCTCAAGCAACAATTTTGTAAAACGAAATGCTGCTTTGAATCGATGCGCGTTTAGTTCGGTTTAGTTTTAACTAATGTACTGAAAATTACAGCAGAATTCAAATTTACTCCCTTTTTTCTTATAGCTGAAATGTTTGTGAACGAATTGGAAGCAAATTCGCCGAAAATCTTAATATAACAGTATAACAAAGCAAAGAACAACCTTAATGTGGATACAAAGCCAATGATTAATATTTTTTTTCCTCAGAAAATCTAAAAAATAAAAGTAGTTGCTTTACAAAGAAATATACTATTAATATACCTACTATCATTTTATTAATACGTGAACATCAAAAGTTTCGGTACACTTTTCAAGTATTTATTATGAAATGAGGAGAATGAAACTTATATCATTCGAAAGGACTGTGCCATAGATGTGCACAAACCAAAAATCGTGAGTATATGTCGCCATTAACGCTGGTAAAATTAAGTTATGAATTCCCCATACAAACAGGTATTTGAACGGATTTGGCGACATTCAATTTGTCGCCGACATTAATTCCATTCAAATATAAATCATCTCAGATTAGAACCTGTTTCCAATGGAGCAGCTCATTTACGTATTATTTTCGATATCTAGATGTCGCTCTTTTCGTTAATAAAAAAAACATAAATAACGAAAATAATTGTGGTACGTTTCCTAATATTATATTTAACATACCTACTTATTAAAGGAATGGTCGATTTTCGACCACAAGCGATACTAGTAATTGGCACTGAAAAAGCAGATACGTAGCTCTTAAAACTTAACATTTGTGGATCTATGCCACTGCAACTAAGAAGGGCACTATGGCATCAAATCAAACAGGTGCAATTGAAACCTGAATGAAATGCGAACACTTCTGTAAACTGTCAAAGAAAAAATTATGCACAAGACTGTATTGACTCACTCAATAATATTTTTGATTAAATTTTCTTCAAAATTCTCCGTTTTCACGATTTTTATATTTTTTGAATATTAAATTTTAATATTTGAATGTAAAACGCGCCTGAGAGTAGAGAGTAGGTCTACTCAGGCGTCGCGTTGAAATTAACGATATTTACGATCTAAACGTCTGAAGTTGTATTTTGTGTGGCAGCATCTGAAAGCTTTGTTTCTACATAATCTGTCAACGCGATATTGTGAATTCGGCATTGCTTAAACTATCGCAGATCCTTTTCTTAAACTACATTTTTTGTGTTGCCCGGAGTTTTTTGTATAAAAAACAGAATGCTTTCCGACACGGGAACATGGTACATACGGTGACCATATGTCCCGTATTTCCCGGGACAGTCCCGTATTTCAATAGCCTGTCCTGGTTTTTTTTTATATAAATACGGGACATTCCAATACGAATTTTTATGTTATTTTTGACCATTGGTGTGCTATTATGTATTTTCACATTTTTGTCCCGGGTTCCGCTCTTAAAAATATAGTCACCGTAATGATACATATAATTATCCGTGGGGGAATTCCGCAGTCAATTCCGCACAATTCGGCACTATTAAAATCGAAATCCAGCACCATTTACATTGATTCGTTCAGTTCGTTGTTGTCTTTGTACATTTTCATTAACATTTCTTGCTGTGCGATGCGATTGCATTCTCAATCTATCTTGCTCATTACGTTGTTCACGTTGTTCAGATGAATAACCTGAACGTGATATAGCCATACGTTCTCTTTGAATTCGATTTCGATTTTCTCGCTCTTCTTGTGATTGATTTTGCCTTTCATTTGATCTATTTTGCGTTTTACGCGACCGACTACCAATATCACTTCTTCGCTCACGTGGCATTTTTAATACAAACCAAAATAAAACAATGGTCCTTACTAATAATCATTTTTAACCTCCACACTAAATGTTTTGTAGGTCACAATATGCAATTTTGTATGGAAAATTTCGCCATTGTGACTTCGAAAAATTTAGCCTGGACACTAAAAACGATTATTGGTATCCCGGAATGAAATTACAAGAAATCAATTTATCTTATTTTCAATATTGAAAATAAATTGAAGGTACCAGTGTAGGAACCGGACGACTCCACTTCTTCAAAATGTTGGGAAAACATGCAAAACCTGATTGAAAATTCGAAAAAATGTATTTTGACAAAATAAAAATTGATTTCTCATAAAAACAAAAAACCTATTTTACAGTACAGACACAATTTTTTCGCTCCGTTTTGGTAAAAAATTTGTCATAATCTTCCAACTCATAGTCTTCTTTGCGAACGACATCTTGAGACGTCAAATCACTAAAAATCATTCAAATCCGAAAAAAAACAAAAATCTAATGAAAGTCATGTTCTTTTTCAAGAACGTAAATATAACACACGCATACGTTTACCGATTTCAATCAAACTTCACAAAAACCATATATAGACCAATACGAAAGATGTGTGAAAGTTAGGGCATGAATCAGCGACAAACGAACATCATTTTAAGGCTCAATTTTTATATATATAGATAATGGAATTAAATTAATTAAAACTATGATTTTAAAATCTACTTCCCTTTTTTTTAATCTAATTCACTTATTGGGTCAACTTACTTCGCATATTTTTTTGAAGTGGTAACGCTGGTATTAACTCACCTGAAAAGTTAACACATACTCTGCGCAAAGTAAGAGTTGCTTTTATTTTTTTAATTATAGGAGGGCGATCGCGAAAGTGGTTTTTGTTCTTATAGTGCTCTGTTACCAAAAATGAGCTCTACTTTTCGGTTTTGTACATAATATCTCTCTGGGTTATTTGTTCTACAAGCAAGTGTGAATCAAGTAGTCAAGCTAAAATTTTTTCTGAAGAAAAATCATACAAAAATTGTTTTTCTCAAGGACGGAAAGTGTGAGAAATGCACTTGCCTTACCAGGACAAGACAATGAAAATTCCAAAATCGGTTCGTAGTTATTACAAGAGTAAATATCGAAAATTCGAAGTCTCGCAATTATCGCTACTGCCAAATGAGTAATGTGTCTTTCGTTCCATCGAATATTTGTTTAATTCGTTTCTCTAACTCCGCCCGAAAGATCCTTCCATCATTTATCCTTCTGGTGGTATTCGCGTTCGGCAGAGCTATTGCTTAAATTGTTGCAGACTTTACGAATTCTAGTTTGCGTAGTACATTAGGCGTTTCACAAAATCAAAGAACGTATATACGAGTGTCCAGATGGATAAGAAGTTGGAAGACCCGAAGATTGAGGACTATGAAAAGGAAAAGAAGATTGAAGCAAATCACTGGAATGAACAAAATGGGACCAATTGGAATTCTCCGATTTCTCGTTAATCGATTGTTTTGTTGATTTCTGAGTATTTGTCTGCCAAAAAATAAATTAGTATTCCTAACGAATGAACGGGATTTTTTGTTGTCATAATGGCATAATGGCAGATTTACCGTCATTGATTGGCGCTTAAGTAACCTTATAAAGCAGGCATGAACTAAATATTCACATCACTTACATTCTGTCCTCATCGACTGATTTCGAAAAAGATTTTGGCAGATGGTAAAACATTTTTGAACCATAAAGGTTTTTTTGACATAGAAAGTGCGTCAGTTGCGATTTATATGCATCCTCGGATTATTTTTGTGACAGTATCCTGGTGAAAGTCATAATTTTCCGCAGTCAAAAAAGTCTTCTTCTCTGAGAGCGTGATAAGGTTTGTTTGACGTGGCAGCAATAGTGCCAACTAGTGCGCACTGAGAAGTGTCTGCTAATTTTTACGACTGTCAAAAACTCTGCACAACCCTGAAAATTTGGCTTCCATATCGAACGCAAAATGTTGCCAGTTTTTGACAATGACAAATATTTATCTTTTGGTAACATTTTTTTCCGATAATTGTTAAAAATGGTGAACTCAATTCAGAATTTGTGTTTGCCATAATGCATTTAGTTGATAAAAGCGCTCGGAGTATAGATGATGAGTTTGAAAATGAATAACAGCAAACTCAGCACTGAATTCTTGCCCCTACAAATTGACTGGGGTCAGTTCAGGGCACAACTGGGGTGCCCTAGAAGTCTTGTAAAACACAGGTTTTCAGTACCAGGGCGAGTTCAGTGCTATATCGAACGCATTAGGGTCAACTCAGTGCGCACTGGGCCCACGTCAAACAAACCTATAATAAATTTGCTTGTTGCTAATTTTTGACAATTCCTTTCGCTTGGAATTTAGTGGAGTGTTTAGGAGAAAATAAAACACTGCTTTTCAATTATTTAAAAGCGTAAAATTAGAGGTATCGCTGTTTATAAATTGTAGTGTCACTGATATGTCACAAAATTAGCCGAAGATAATAATTTAGCGCTGTTGACACACGGCCTTAGACCCGCAATACGATGGTTGAATATAAGAAAATATAGGGATCTTAAACAATCGTTTTTAGCACTTGAATAAGTCCTCGACCCTTTATGGTATTGATTTATGTCGAATTATTGACAGCATCTTGAGCTAATATTTATTTACCATTATCCGTATTTACGTAAGAGGTGGGCATATTTCAGCGATGAGTGATGGCGCCCTGCCTTTCACATTCACCAATTCTTCTGTGGAAACAAAATAAAAATAAAAAAATCGACACAGTAGTATGTCCGACAACGTTTATGAAATATAATAGTTACTAATAAAAGTCCGTAACAGCACTTACTTCGTTTATGTGCATTTACTTCACAAAGATTGAAATAGTTTTACTGCCGAACCAGAAGTGAATCGTTGAAGATGTCAAAATGAAATACTGCCAAAGTCAACCGCACGACAGCACAGATGTGGTTTCACAATGGGTATGTTCAAGCACTTGTTTACTAAGCCTGACAGCTGGCTGACGTGTCTAGGTTTATGTTGGCTTAGATTAATTAAGTTAGCAGTTTGCGGAGGGGTGGGTGCCCGAAAAATCAATGTATATCATTTTAAGACTGAATATTTAGTTGCCATTTCGATTTTGTAAATTTTTTTTGGGTGTCACTTGGATGTGATATTAACCATCAATCTATGCGTTCAAAGGAGATCTTGACAAGGCAAATCTAGTGGATTTTTGAATATTTAGTTGCCATTTCGATTTTGTAAATTTTTTTTGGGTGTCACTTGGATGTGATATTAACCATCAATCTATGCGTTCAAAGGAGATCTTGACAAGGCAAATCTAGTGGGCTAGAATTTTGAACGGGCACCATTTACTCTCCGTTTTTGTATTGTTGCAAATGCATTTTTTTTTATTGTTTGCGTTCGATTACGTTGATGTGTATTGTAGTAGATTTTCATGGCATGAACGAGTTAATTCTGAGTAGAGACGGTTCCGTTTCTTTTTCGTGTTTGCATTCCACCTTCTGCTTGAACATTTACTATCTCCGTTCTCCTCCAAATCATAATTGTATTTTTACCAAGAGACTATTAATGCCGCACTTTTGCACAAAACAGCACTTGCACTGCTTGCAAGCCAATCGCAGTTCTTTCAAATTTTCGATCTTTAACTTTCAGTATTTTGAGATGCGGTTTGACAGAAGAATTCGAGTGTTTGGCTCCGTCCTGTTTGCCGTAGGTGTAGTAAGTGCAGTAGTCCACCGGGTTGATGGAATTTTACTAATAACTTTTCATTCGCAGGTTGTTTGGCTGCCCATTGCTGTCTATGTTCCGGCTTTGACATTTAACCAAGGTAGGTAGACTAAACGAGATAGAGGTCTCAATAAACACTGACTCATTATTACAGTGACTGGAGTTGATATTGGCATCATCACACCTATTGTCTGCATAGTTTGCACGTTCTACACTTGTGTGGTAGGTTCGAATCAAATAAAATTGTAGAACACCACTGGTCACACTAAAAAATGTTCTCTATAGGGAGGTTTGAAAGCAGTGATCTGGACAGACGTGCTCCAAAGTTTTGTTATGTTCGGGTCGATATTTCTCGTTATGATCAAAGGCACCATAGACTTGGGTGGCTTGGGTGTGGTCTGGCAAAGAAATGCCGATAGTGGGCGGCTTAATGCGCCAGAGTAAGTGTTAGCCCCATATGCGAAAGCAGTCTCTAAAATTGTGTGTTTGATTTACAGGATGACTTGGGATCCCACTGTTCGCTTGTCGATTCTTTCTGTATTCGTTGGCGGTACTCTGCACAAGCTTCAGAGCTCTGCTGTTAACCAGATTACTATTCAGAGGTTTATATCCCTGCCTTCCACTAAGAAGGCGCGGCAGACACTCATCATCTTTACCATTGGGTTAATTATTCTTTTATCTTGTTGTGCTTATGTGGGACTCCTGACGTTTGCCACTTACTATGATTGTGACCCTTTAACCACGAAGGTAAGTTATATGCACAACTCTATAAATCAGTCTCATGGGATTTTTAACTTCTTTTTATAGCTCGCTAAGGCTACAGATCAGCTGGTCCCGCTTTTGGTGATGCACATTCTGGGGGTATTCCCTGGACTGGCAGGCCTCTTTGTATCCGGAGTTTTTAGTGCAGCACTGAGTTCCCTCTCTACCGGTTTGAACTCATTAGCATGTGTAATATTGGAAGACTTTGTCAAGCCCGCTGTTTCCAAGCCTCTTACAGAGCGGCAAACTGGTTTTGTTCTACGATTTGTGGTTGCGTTCTTCGGCTTGTCATGCATTGGGCTTGTGTTTGTGGTTGAGAAATTGGGAATGGTTCTGCAATTGGCTACAACTGTCGGTGCCGTAACACAAGGACCGTTGTTAGGCATTTTTTTTATGGGCATCTGCATGCCTTGGATCAATGGAAAGGTTTATTGAGCTCAACTTGCCAAATATTTTTACTAATCGAATGCTTTCAGAGCGCTCTAACTGGAAGTGTTGTCAGCTTTGTGGTTCTCGGTTGGACCTGCATTAGGGCCCAAATATCACTGGCGACCGGTGAACTTAGGTTTCAAAAGCAACCCGTCTCTGTGGAGGGATGTACATATGCCTTTGACAATAGCACTGTGCTAACAACTGAGTTTACGTGAGTCTACAGCACAAGTGGAGGCCGAAGCATTTTTTTATTCGTTTCTTTAATTCAGACCGCCGGAAAGAGCCTTCCATCATATATCCTTCTTGTGGTATTCCGCGTTTGGCGGAGCTATTGCTATAATCGTTGCCTGTATTACTACGCTGTTCTTTGGCAAAGAAGATGCCAGCAGACTTGATGAATCCTTGTTTGCGCCATGCATTAGGCGTTTCATAAAATCAGAGAAAACATATTCGAGTGTCCAGATGGATGAGAAGTTGGAGGACGCAAAGCTTGAGGACTATGAAAAGGAGAAGAAGATTGAGGCAAACCACTGGACTGAAAAGAATGGGACCAACTAGAATTCTTGTTAAATATTTTGTTATTCAGGCTTTGTTAGACATTTTTTTATTGATTTTTCAGTGTTTTTCTACCAAAAAATAAACTTGTATTGTGAACGAATGAACAATTTTTGTTGTCGTCCTTGTTGATTTTTAGCTACCGTCCACCGCGTCCATGTTTAGTATTTGGAACCCGTTTTCAGAACTTCTTTCTTTATGACACTTTTTTTTTCAGTATATCGAAGGCAAACTTGAATTGGTTTATTTTTAAGTGCTTTCATATCTCCAAACTCCTTACAGAAATGGCAACGCTGTGTAGAACAAAAATTACCGTGTAGTTACCTTAACACTGAAGGAAATCCTCGACTATTTCTGATATTGAGTTATGTCCATCTTTGACAGCATCTTCAGCTGAAATTTATTTGCCAGTGATGACAGTACTTACTTGCCATTTTGATTGTGTTAAATTTTGACAGTTGACATTTCTATTTGAATATTTCGAAGTTGAGTGACGTTAAACATGAATATAGTATTTGGTTTCAGGGGATATCAAGTCCGTACAAATCTACCCCGACTAGACTTTTGAATGCTTATTCACTCGTCGTTGTCGTATTGGTGCAAATTGACTAATATTAATTGTTGACGGCTGTCCAAGACAGCATTGTTAAGCGCGTGTTCAATTTTAACAGAATGATGCGACATGTACGACGCAACATAAGTGACTTTTCTATTTTTGTTGACCATTGGACGTTTGCAGCATTATAAAATTAAAGAATGATATTCGAATACCTAGTTCATGTAAAACGTCAACGAGATTTGTTCGGACTAGATATTAGGAAATCAACTTGAAGCTTTTTTCTATTCTCGCAGTTTGTATTGAGTTTTGACACTTCGAAATGTCAACTGAGCATGCACGCTGGATTCGGCTACTCCTCCATAAACGTCAACTGAAAAAAGCTATTCACATGACTAATTAAAACTAAAATTCAGTCAGTCAGCTGTCAGGCTTACTTAACTAAAAATACGAACGTCCCCAAGCTACTGCCTATGCCTTCGTTTTAATAAGAATATTGTTGCCGTCACTTTCGTAAATTTTAAGTAATCCCCCCCCCCCACACAAATTGGGTCAAATGTCTGATCGATATTTCGTGTTTGTGACAAATGCGTTCCTATTTTGAAAAGTTGTTGTTTCGTTAGTAATCGACTTTACCTTGTTTTCCAAACCCAATCAAGACACGTGTTTCTGGGTAGAGATAGAAAGGTACTCTCGTTTTTATTGATTTTACGTTCTTACGACGCCATTTGTACACACTATACAGGTGGCGGCTGGGCCGGCAGATGTGTAGCGTATCAATTCATGAAACGTAAGCTTTTGGAAGTACCTTTATTACCTTGTCTCCGTTATTGTTTGCGTTTGAGTCGATTACGACAATCTGTATTGTAGTAGATTTTCATGCCACGTTTGTGTCAGAGTGGAGTCGGTTGGGATGGTGATGCGAAGTGGATAACCTTTGGATCAGGGCGATAAAATGATGAAATCAATGTAAATGTTATAGGATGTTTGGCGCATTCGGGCAGGGGGATACATTCAATAAGGACACGCTGCAAATCAATATTAATATAATTTCTGTTTATTGTCGCGAAATGTGTTTGATGTTTTATTTGGTTTGCGGTCTGGTAAATTTACTGTTTGAATGAGGATTACACGACAATGCAAATAATGGTTAGTGGATGGTGATTTATAGACATTAAATTTTGAAAATTTAAATCATATTATTTCTTACGTAGGATTCTAGGAATTGATTAATGTTCGCGTTGCTCTGTATTCATTTACATCTGGATTTACGATTGTTAAAATATACCGTCTGTCAGTCTTACCCGTATGAAGAATACTAGATATAATTTCAATTCGCTTTTATTTGTTGTTACGACAATTTAATTTCAATAATAACATAAAATAATATAATGAGTTACTACAAAAAGATTAATTATACAAAATTGTGATACGACCCCGGCAAAAGAAAAAACAGTGGCGAAGTGACAGCGGCGAGGTTAGGGTCGTCGGCTTGTCAATTCATCGAGCTTTTAGCTGCTTGGCTAGATGAAAGCGTTCAGGCGCAACACCGTTTCTATTTTCTGATTATATAAAACTATGGCAAGGAATTTTGTATGTTTGGGGGAAAATTTACACACTGGCGACTGCGAAAAAGTTGTGTTACTTGACTGTGGAAGGAGATTTAGTTACCATTTCGTTTGTGTTTTATTCTGAGCGTAAAATGTAGAGCAAACTTTGATCGGGATCCGAAGTCATCTAGTGACATGGGTGTTTTTTCTCACACTTTGCGGAAATACCTTAAATTCGTAATCTATATAATTTTGGATTTGACCAGTATATTATTGGATTATATACCGAATCGCATGTCAGACGGAGGAAAAAATTGTTCCACAAGTCGTTTCGAACACACACTTCAGCGAAATTTAAGAAAGTAATTTATTTAATTAAGAGAAGCCAATCAATCCGCTTTAATTTCAAGAATACCCACGGAAACTGAGGAAAATACTAGATTGTTGACGTCAGGTATTAGTCTGGAGATATGAAAGGGACTTCGAACCATAGACAAGCCATACTGAGACTACCAACTCCGGTCGATTTCCCGTTACTTGCCTACAAGCTATATTTTTATGTAGTGGTCACGATTTGGTGCGCTAGTATAGTTACATAGAAATTCGTATTGAAAAATGTCACGTAACTCCAAATTCATTCGCATTTCACAAATATATAAAAACTAACTAATAGCATTCAGTAATGTTAAAATGTGGAATTCACAAACTATATCACATTTCTCCACGGTTAGCAGCATTTCTTTTGGTGTTTTTTGTATATTTTTGCATGTCACACGTATTCTACTTGACACAACACCGATAGGAAAACAAAATGGCGGAAAAATTTGAGGGAGCCAGCGGCAAGATTGCGAGTTGGAGGTCTCAGTATGATTTGTCTATGCTTCAAACGGTAATAATGCAATTTTCACTTACAACTACTATGTACAACTAAAATTATATGAAATGCAATATTGGATTCTCTATGTCTAATAAAAGGAACACGGAGTAGTAAAAATAACGTCAACTGTCAAAGTGCAATTAAGTGAAAGTTAATTTATTGATGTACATTGTGTCCATAAGCAATAGTTTTAATATGGCCAATGAAGCCCGCAATTTGGCATCACTGGCTGAAGCTGAGCTTTCTCATGAGAGGCAAGTAATGTGGTGGTATTCCATTGGGCACTCTTAGAGCACTTTTTTTGCACTAGGTCACTTTTTATGTTCGATTGATAAGAAAAAAAGCAAATTTAGATTTTAATAATAAAAAATTTAACTAAGGAACAAATTTAATTGAGGAAAACGCTTTGAAAGTGTCAAAGGCAACACATATTCCAATCACATGAATATCAAAAACAACAAAAAAAGAGAAAGTGACGTTACTATGTTCGATTAGCCTCACGAAATCTGAGAGCGAATCTAAAGAAGCCCAATTGAATAATACCACATAAGTAATAATTCATGTGTTTACGAGGCGAATGACAAACTACTAAGCCAAATTACTACCAAAGTGTGCTCTTTAACATACCTGAATCTTCTACGAAATCACTTTGAAAATCCCAATGGAAAACGACATAAATAGATTAAATGGAAAAATAATTGTGGCCTTGAAAAAGGGCTGATCGATTTTTAGTCACCAATACACATAACACCACATAATATGTGGCGGGAAGGGAAACAAGGACGAGGCGACGACAAAAATTAATAAAAAAATCAGTTTAAAGCGTGTCTGCTTTCCGGATTTAACGCGGTTACTGAAATAAATGTAAACGTATAAAGTACGAAGACCGTAGGAAGAAAACTAAAATTACTGTTTAACAGCGGAATGGCGAATTATTTTCGGGTGCAATGGTAGATTAAAGAACACAACACTGGTTGTGTGGGCTGTAGGCTTACCTATTCCCGTGCCAGTGTTCCCCCACTTTGAAAAATGTTGTTTCCTTCTTTTTTAAGCAAAAGTATTCGTTTTCGTCTTATTTCGAAAAAAAGTTCAAATATTTATCCCCTAAGCGAAATTTGCATTTATTTCCATATAAACAACTTAAAATTGGCGCTTTTTCCCTCAATCTGGGTAGCTGTCCCGTACTAACAATACATTGGGGACGTTTGGTGAGTTTGACAGCTAGCTGCTTTGCCTATATCGGTCAGATGAACATGACGTTAATGAAGGATAACCGATGAATCTAGCCAGAATTCCGTGACTGAGAAGTAAGTTGACAGTTTGCATAAATTTGGGTGACGCAGGGAAAGTGGCCAGAATCTAGCCAGAATTCCGTGACTGAAAAGTAAGTTGACAGTTTGCATAAATGTGGGTGACGCAGGGAAAGTGACGTTAACGACTAATTTAGTTTTTGCGTTCAGGTTACATCTAGTCCAGACCAATATAGTCGACTTAATATAACTAGATTAGTGAGCCCATTCTGGCTTCGACTTTAAATTTAAATCAGATATGTTTTCCGAAACAAATTTAGCTTTTGTGAGCTTCCGGCAGTGATGCCAGACTCTTGGGACTGACTTGCCCACGACGCTTATACTCTTTTTGTTCATGCCGTTGTTATTGTGTTTGAATGGTTTTTCTTCAGATTCGGCAATAAGAATGCTCTTTCTTCGCCTTTTTCAATTTTTGTATTTTAAATGCAAAATGCCCACGAAATGTGTACTAACCCTCGATCTGGTACCACTGGCTTCGAGATATTTAAAATCGAGACCAGAATGGGAACAAAAAAAAAAAATCGAAATCAAAAATTTGAAGCCGACTAGATTGGTCTGGAATAGATGTACCCTGACATCAAAAAAAGTGATTTTTTTTGGAGGGACCATTCTTCATCGAAGCTGCCTGCAATGTGACAGATATGAGTCATTTCAAATTGGCTAAAGGATAAGGTTAAATGTTTTGAGAAGTTTTGGAAGCTGCTTCTTTATCTTTATTTCTAAGATGAGTACATAAATTTACATTTCTATTTATTTATTTATTTCATTGGCAACATCGGCGTGGTCATTTTCATAAACAACACAATTACTTGTGGGTTGTGGCTGCTTCTATTTCATACATAATCCTGCCTGCTTATCCATTCGTTACAACAAAATCGGCTTTGTTATGAACAAGTTGTTGCATTTTTTTTAGTACTTTGAAAGACGTTTTGATCGACGTATTCAATTCTTTGGAGCACTACTTTTCGTTATTGAATCGGTAAGTGTTGTTTTTAATGAATATACCTATGCAGTTTAAATTTTGTTTGCCTTTTCAGACGCTTTGGTTGCCTATTGCCATATATGTGCCAGCGCTAACATTTAATCAAGGTATGTTGAATTTTTTTTCGACATTTATATTCAATTTTTGCCAAAGCAAAGCATTTTTCAGTCATTACAGTAGGTTTGCATTTCTGACCATAAATCTCCGCAAACAACTAACTTAATTCACTTGTTCTACACAGTTAGCCTGAAAATATGCAAGTATTAGCGAAAAAAAAATGCCCTAATCTCATTTATTACCCGACTGCACACAGAGAGGGTTATGTGTTTCGCGCGTATCCTATGTACGTTCCTACGTGACGCCGTGTATCCTAAACGGCTTGACCGATTTTGAATAGTGAGGTGTCATTAGATTCGGAGTGTCATAGGCTAAAAAGATAAAAATATAAAAAAGTTCGTTTAAAAAACCAAAAAACCCGACTGACTGTAAAAAAAAAGGAATTAAAAAGATGTGAACAAGACACATTCCAATTGACAATTGGAGCCTAAGAAATATATGAGTTTTAAGCACCCTCCGACTGTCAAATAGTAAGGTACACTTTCCCGAGCCAAACACTACAAATCCGTCAAACTCAAAAAATTTACGAAAACTCCCTCAGAGAGCTGAAAATATACGCCAAAGTACGTGGATGGACTTCGAGCTACTTTGAGCAACTTTCATCTTTGACATCTAATCCATGTCACAAATAAATATATAACTTACCTTTTTGCAACATATGAAACGTTCTAGGACAACATTCGAACATCACCGAATTTGTACAGATTTTATTGTTCTGTGCAATTCATTTTTAAGCCGGATTTTGAATTTGTTTCTTGACAACTTTGTGCATTTGACATATTTATCAGTACTTGCCGGTTGAAATTCTCTGAACTGTTTCGAGCCAAGAGAGGAACCACTCGTTACTCGTTACTTTGCTAATTTTCTCTTTTTCTGTCATTTTTGCTGAGTACGTGTATAGACTTTGTGTGATTGCGATCAATTCAAACCGCGTATTCGAACGAACCGAATGTATCAATTTAGACTATATAAACTTGAACCTAACACTCAGCATAATATTCGTTTGATGGTAACACAATCCACGAAAAATAAATGATGCGACTTTTGGCTGTCAGTTGCGATGTTGAGTTGAAATGTAAATGCCGCTAGGTGCGAAACTTGGCTGGATATGAGTTGCGATGCTATTGTGAATAGATCAGAACGTAATTTATTTCACAGTTCAGAGTATTCCATATCTTGACATTTCTCACTGACATTTGTGTGACATTTGGTTTTTTTCGTTTTTCTTTAAATTCAGATTTATATCTTTTTTGTTTAGCCTATGACACTCCGGAGAAGAATACGAATCTTATGACACCTCACTCTTCAAAATCGGTCAAGTCGTTTAGGTCACAGGGTGTCCCGATGGAACGTACATAGGATACGCGCGAAACACATAACTCTCTCTGTGTGCAAGCGGGTAAAAAGAAAGGCGACAAAACAAGCTGACAATTCAATTATTTATTTTTATTTTGCTAAACGGATATCATGGATAATTTAGGATTATACAAAAACGTGACTTGTCTTTCGTGAAGGCTCAAAAAGACGAAGACAAATTAAAAGTTTGACATTTTAGCTTGAAAAACGTTTGCCATAATAATGATGACGTTCAGCAAATTATCATAGGTAATGAGAATGTTGCATCAATGAAAGCGATAGTTCCAATAAAAATAATCAACTTCTTTGAAAAAACAAGATTCTTCAGTCTCAATTTAGGTTCTGAGTAAAATAAATATAATAACAAAAGCTTTTGATTTGGTTAATAACGAATTGTTGTTGCTAAATTTATGTAAGGTAAGGTTAGATAAGGTAGTATTATTGAGTGGTTAAAGTATTTGTTTGCTAAATAGAAAGGGTAAGAGTAAACGGGATCATAAGCGATGAAGAGTTATGTCCAAATATAGGAGTTGTAACATCTATGTATTTGTAGTCTCTGGTCAGCCTTGTGTTATAAGCCTAATCTATAATTTAAGGTCATGCTCAATACTCGCGACCAGATGGCACTATAGCAATCTTAACTTCGAAAATCTCTAACTTCGAAAAAGGTCTAGCAGAAAAGATTTCCGGCTATAACCTTTCTTTCGTTCAAAGACCTCCGAACTATAATGGTCGCAGAGTATTGATAGCTTTGATACTTACGTTTTTTTCTATTTTCTTAAAATAAGAGTGCTAAGTACTAAATTTAAGTTTAAAGTTGTTTTAATGGTATACCCATATACTATTTCAAATATAAATAGTATCAAATAGATTAAAACTTCTATAAGGAACATAAAGCAGTCACTAAGGATTCTTGGGGTCGTCGGTCGCAAAATCATTTGCAGAACGTGTTGCTTAGCCTGGTTGGAGAGATTATCATGGGTCCGTCCACGTGGTGACTATAGCGGAGTCCACCTTTTGTTGCGAAAGCTGATTTTACCAAGTATATCAGGCTGCACACAATACTTCGCCACACCAAATCGCCAAATCTCACCCAAAATCCAGCGAATCTATTCAACCCGTGGGGAAATCCGCCAAATCTCCCACAGATCGGACATTACAACACCAAGGTCATGCAATTGCACAATTGCTCGCATAGCCGCAAAACTCACCCACCCTGTTAGTCAGATCCTCGTTGTCACCTGCATTACATCGATTCAGACCCGTATACTAGAAGCCAGGGAATCGCGCTTTGTTCCGGAGTGTTGCACGTGTGCAAAGAAGTGATATACATATATGCCTAATCTATAAAAAAAAAGTGAATTGCCTTAATACCTAGTTGCTATATATAATCTAAACCTAAAATACTAATTAAAAATTCGTAAAATATCTGAAAAGTTTAAATAATTTGCTACCTACATTCTTACATATATATATATTTCTATTTAACCTATAATTTGTTCCCTATGAATTACCTATTTGCCTAATTTTGTTAATACGTAAAATTAGTCTTTAATATCATATAAAAAAAAAAAAAAAAGGGAAAAAGAAAAAGGGTATAAACTCAGTGCTATAGTGGTTTAATCATGATTAAATAACAGCATCATCATTCCTGCCTCAAGATGTTTCCTGACATGTCACGAAGATCATAGAGCCGAAATCACAGGTAATGCACAAAATTAACTTAATATCACCACTATAACATTTGCCATAACTTTCTAGTCAGATTTAAAAATTCTTTGCCATACTTTCTAAACAATTCTTAATTAAAACTATATAAATCATAACATTTGTCATCTATTTCATTCATACCATTCATACATACATACATAGTTTCATTCATTCACATTTTTTTCTTATTCAAAATACATTCAGTAAAGCATAAAAAAAAAAAAAAAACTCGAATAACTATATATTATGGTAGGTATATATATATATATACACACATGCATTCATTCATGCAAACATCATTTCATAAATAAATTGAAATTTCATTCGGTTACGTATGTGTATCATAACAAATTCCTGAGTTTTGATTTCTGGTAATTTTATGCATTATCACATGTATACGACACCTGTTGTGAGCAGCAGGAGAGTAGTCATGTTCTGCTAAATTCCCCCCCCCCTCCTTCGTCGGTCATCTTCACCATCAACGTCGTCCCCATCTACTCCTTCAGCACTTTTAGTTGCAGTATGAGATAAGACCTATCATGCAAAACTGTACTACCCGCGCCCAAATACCAATCTGAACCAGCTCTGGTAATGTGTACAAATTGTACTCGTCATCAAGTAGCTGTTCCTTAAAGCGATCCCCTCCCCCAGTTGATCTAGAGTGTAGCAATGGTTCAATCCTCTCTTTATCGGATTCTCCTCATTCATTTCCACCGTCACCTCTCCCCACGACCCAACCCTGAGCAGCCGGAAGAAAAATGTTAGAAAGGGAGCATTGGAGGTGAATGGAATGGAGTGTGCTATGTATAACACTTATCAATAATAGTGTGATGTCATCGTTTCGCTTCCTTCAAAAAAAAATAGCAGTGGTCATATGGTCGCCGTAGCAGCAATGTATGCTGCGGACATATGCTACAGAGTGCCGCAAGGATCGATCCTTGCGCCTAATCCTTAGATTATATGTAACAATATATTATGCATTGGTTCACTCACGGTTAGACTTTGGTCTCTCATGTTGGGGTAGTGCTTATGTTTTTAACCTGAAACCTATCATGAAAGCACAGCAAAAGATAATCCGTGTTATTTCAAATAATAATTGATTTGAACATTAACATATATTTTTTGAATAATTCATTTTAATTACTTGTTAATCACACTTCACACTATGTAAAGAGGTAATAGATAGATAGATAGATAATATATTTATTTTCTTATGATTTTATAGATTTTATTTAATAGTTATACAATATATTCAGTACCTTGGAAAATATAAAAAAAAGTTAATGATATTTTTTATTTTTATATAGAAGAGTAAAAAAATGTCACTTTAATTGGCTGATACAACAAAACTTAAATTCTGGGTGGGGTGATCCAATAGATAAAACTTAAATGATTGTATGAGTTGGGAACATATACAGAGGAAAGATATAAGGTACAGCATAACATACAAAAATACGAAATAAATAAATCAATATATGAAAAAAATTAACAAGAAAAAAATAAATATAAGCTCAAATTAAAATAAATAATAAAACTAAAAGTTAAACCAGAATATCAGAAAATAATGGATTATAAGCTGGCATAGTTAAAGCGGAAAAGCCAAATTTTTGATAGCTTTATAAATGTTCCAGGAACGGAAATTGCTCTCATGAACTGCTGGAGTTTATTAAACAAGCGGTAAGATAAAATAGGGAACAAAATACGAAATGCAGTGGTACAGAAATTGGGAAGAGATAACATGCTTAAGGAACTAACACGTAAACCATAGTTAGAGATGACACGAAAATTGCGATGACCAGACATCATGAAAAACATTTTTAATACCTTGAAACAATATAAATGACGAGCAGGGAGAATATTCAGGTCATAGAACAAAGGATAGCTAGGATGTCTGCGGGGTTTGCGACAAATTATTCTTAAAACACGTTTCTGCAAGATCAGCAGCGGGTGAATTTTATTGTGGTACACACCTCCCCAATAAGCAATTCCATAATATATTACTTTTAGAAGCTTAGTTGAGCAAATAATAAAAATATCTAAGGGCCGTTTGCCGATACGACTCATAGCGAATTTAAGAGCCACACTAACTCTTATGTGATAGTTTATGCCCTGGAAAAAGTAGCCCATAAGTATCTAAGTAGAACTTAAATCGTTAAGAGTCGTATGAGCAAACGACCCTGAGTGTACATTCGAAATACTTTTTCAATGTAACTGTATGATAAGCAAAACTCATTCTAGAGTCAAGGCAGAGTCCCAAGTACTTAAAGTTATCTACTGTTTCAATCAAAAAGCATTTGTCACTACAGATTAGACTACTATAGTAAGTTTGGGAGGAAAGGCCGGACGTGCAATTGCAGCTGGTCATTTTGTATCTTAGACATTCTGGTGAATGAAAGTATACATTCGTTTCAAATTTTAACAATTGAGATAAATCGGTGAACATTATTTTAGTTTTACAGCTAATAACTAAGTGATGTTCAGCAAACCAGTGTCTCAAAAAATTAAGATCCCAATTTAAATAAGCCACCAAGTCCCCTTGAACCATAAGAGAAGCCAATGTCATCAGCAAAGGCAGTAGGCAAAGGATCACTTTGAAATTAAGAGCAAACACTCAATTAATGTGACTAAAAACAAAATGGGACCCGAAATACAGCCTTGTGGTACACCGAGATTAAAAAACTTGACTTCGCTCCTTACTCCAGCAATTTTTACTTGTTGATACCTATTTCTAAGATACGACCTGAACAAATTTAGAATGAAACCACGGAATCGGGATCTTTCAAGTATTTTGTTTGTTAGAGGTAATTTCCGGAACTACTAAAACGATTTCAAAAATTCTTTCACTAATAGAAAGCTACGGGATAGAGTATTGCGATAGGCTACTTTATTTTTTATTTTTTTTCCGTTTTGCATTTTTTTGTTGATTTTTTTGCACTACTTGAATGAAACACTGCGAAGCAACTTAGGTGATAATTTATTATAAGTGCATGTGTTTTCTTTTTATACTTCATTTCGGCATTTTAAAAGGACATCCGAAATATTGTTTAACCGAAATTCCTTCGACAAGCGACACGGTAGGATCTTCGAATACTCTAAGACGATTTTCCTAGGAGGTTCGTTGTAATTACTGTTACACTGCGATTGATGGTGGACACTGGACAGACAAGGACTTTTTCTAAGTCTTCCTAAAGAACTATCAATAACAGTGTCACTTCTTTTGCTAACTTTCGAATTTCCATATAATAAAAATTAAATAAAATCGTATTTTTAAAAAATACCCATGACATCCTTTAACGTTAAAAAACGCTAGATAAAACGAGTCAGAAAACGTGCGTCAAAAAACGTTTTTTTTACGCTTTTTTCGACCGATTTTAATGAAATTTTGTGGATATGCATGGTTGGTTACATCTTTAAAGAAAGGAATTGTTTTGGACCCGATAGGAGGCGATGTTGTCAACGCAAACATTTTTTTTTATTCTTTCAACTTAATTTTTGAAGTGAATACTATGGGCAGCGAGTGTACTGGTTAATATGTTACGGAAATTATAATCTGGCGAGGCAACGGGAGTGAATTCAGTCGAATTTCAGTTTTTTTTTTTGGAAATAAAAATTGTTTTTGTTTATTTTTTTATATAATGTGTTAAATTTTTGATTTATTGTTTTCATATAAAAAAAAACATTTTAGGCATTATTTTATTGAAAAAGGTATCTTTTTGTCTCAAGCTAGTTATTTTTTCGTCAAAATTGGTTGGAAACGCTGGCGGCATCTTTGATTCCGTATTTAACCAATATTTTTCAACAGAACATTACCTACAGTGTCACTATTTCCATCATGTTCAAGTCGAGTCGGCTTTGAAAAGGTCAGTACTTCGATGTTAAATAAGTACAGCAAATATGTATGTGACAGTTTCTACACTGGTTCCTTCCATTTTGATGGCACAAGTGTCTTTCTCTATTTAACATCAATAACAACGAAAGGTATATGCAACCAAAAAGATGCAAGTGAAATTGATTGACTGTCAAAACTCCATTTGCAGAGTAAAAATCCGAACGAAGGGAGCTCGCGAATTGACAGAAGATATTGCAGTACTAATGGCTTAATTTACAAAAAATAAAAAAATAAAACTATAGTGGCCTAGCCTCTTAAAGAAAGATAGAATCGAACCCAACTGTACATAGTACCAGGATTTGCACATCTGCTGTCACTCGGTTGTTTTGGTTCTGATATGTGGAGTTGCTTACAGAAATTTGCAACCGAGCACGGGGCTATTCAAAAAGAACTACAATATCTGGTGATTGAGGTTCAAAACGATTCCAAGTGGTTTCTAAAACCAAGAACTCTATCGCGTTCCAAAAAATGTTAAAGCTGACCATCGGTGTTCAAATTTAAGAAAGCAAAGGTCTGAGCAGGAGGACTATCCTCAGAGGCAGATTTTCTCCGACTAGACGATCAAAATAGGACTAGCTGAAGATTTTAAGTGATGTAAAGTGACTGACGTCAGTGATTTTAGAAAGAAGTTTCTTTTCTAGAATCAATTCAGTTGTCAGTTGATGCAAAAGGGAGATATGTGCTGAACAATTGTACTCTTTTAGGTTCTCCCAAAACAAATATCAAAATGTCCTCCCAAATCAAAACGCATGTTGCAAATTGATGCGTAGCACAAGCAAAGTACATTGATTGATTCTTTTCGTCCAGACTAAGTCCCAAAGAATCCTTGACACGCGAAATTGAATCCACTTGCCTTGTTCTTTAATTAAAATTTCGAAACTTTTCATCGCAATTAGGTTCTGCTTCGCAGTAGACCAAATGTCGGGCTGTACATTGAACAACTCTACACAGAGTACTCGTAAGGGGACTTTATTTTGTTGGGAAAAACTTTCTGAGTCCCCCCCCTTTCGTTATTTTGCACTCTCACCTTGGCCAGTGGAATGCCTTTAGTTCGCTGGCAACATGTACAGAAGTCAGTTAAATTAAATTGTTTCTCTCAATTACTGCCAACTATTTGATCAGGAACTTAACTCGGCTAAGTATTTCGTTTTTCTCGTTTCAGTGACTGGCATTGATGTTCATATAATCACTCCCATCGTGTGTGGGATTTGTATATTTTACACCACCGTGGTAAGGAATTGAGTTCAGTGATGGTGTTCGCATAAGTACTGATACAAGTGTGCTCCTTTTTAGGGAGGCATAAAAGCGGTCATCTTTACGGACTTCCTGCAAAGCTTCGTCATGTTCGGATCGGTGTTCATGGTGATGCTTAAGGGCACCTTCGACGTGGGTGGATTTGGTGTAGTTTGGCAGCGAAATTTGGACAGCGGTCGAGTCGAAATTCCAGAGTGAGTTCGGATTCGTTTTTTTTTTAACTACAGATACAGACGTCTGTAGAACTTTTCTTTAGATTGACACTGGATCCCACCGTTCGAATGTCTATGCTGGCTATCCTCATCGGTGGCACTGTGTATAAAATTCAGAGCCAGGCAATCAGCCAACCGGCCGTGCAGCGATTCATTTCGCTGCCCACGATGGACAAGATCAAGCAGACCATACTCCTGTTCTCGTTATTTCTGATCCTGCTTCTTCTGTCGTGCGCCTACCTGGGAATGGTGACATTTGCCACTTACCACAACTGTGATCCACTGACAACTAAGGTGAGTTTTGGATTTTTTTCAATTCGCATTTTTACCGCTTATTCCTCCTGCAGTTAGCCAAAGCTGGCGATCAGCTTGTCCCGCTGTTGGTCATGGATGTACTTGGAGAAATTCCAGGGCTGTCGGGCCTCTTTGTGTCGGCGGTATTCAGCGCAGCACTGAGCTCACTTTCTACTGTTTTGAACTCATTGTCAGCTGTCATATTGCAGGACTTTGCCAAGCCGTTCTCAAGGCATTCTCTGACCGAAAGGCAAACAGCGATACTTATGAGAGTGGTGGTCATTGGCTTCGGCACCACGTCCATGGGATTGGTGTATGTTGTGGAAAAACTCGGAATGGTGCTGCAGCTGTCAGCCACGTTACAGTCGATCACAAATGGACCCATGTTTGGCATATTTGTTGTGGGCGTTTGCATGCCATGGGTCAACTCGAATGTGAGTATCTTCCTTTTATGCCGAACGAGTTTGATAAAAACAACTCTTTTTGTTAGAGCGTCCTAGCCGGAAGCGCCCTCTCCTTCGTGTCGATGGGCTGGCTATGCATTCGAGCGCAAGTTGCCACGCTTACGAAGGAGTTTATCACGCCGACAAAACCGGTATCGGTGGAGGGATGCACCTACACATTCGAATACATTCCGATGCCCAACTCAACGTTAGCTGAGTGAGTTGCCGGTTCGTTTACACGTTGGCTAAGAGTGTACGAATTTTTTTTTGTATTTTGCAGCCAACCGCAACCGGAACGTTCCTTACATCATATTTCCTGGCTGTGGTATTGTGCCCTGGGGGCACTCTTAACAGTTGTCTACTCGAATCTGGCGATATTCATATTTGGCAAGAACAACGTTGATGACGTGGACAGAGAGCTATTGTCGCCATTTATCCAAAGGTACGTCAAGTCCAAGAAGTACGAAAGTGTGCAAATGGTCGATAAGAAGCTCGTTTCGGTCGATGATTAGATGCCTTGTCCAGTACCTAACTTTTTCCAAAATGTAATTGTTTGAAAGTTCATTTTTTATTGGTATGTACGTAAATCAAGTTTACACAAATTAAAAAAAAATATTGAACTCGTCACATGATATTCATTTAATCGGAAATGAGGAGAGTTAAATGAAAATCCACCCTGGCGGTACTGGACTGAAGCTCACTGAACAACAATCAATCCAACTTCAAAGTTCAAGACAGTATATTTTAGTTAAAGGTCAGGGTATCTAATTGTCAAAGTTACTTATGTGCTATCGCCCAATTTTAGTGATTTGAAATGTGCTTTAGTAGTTAGTACATCCCGATCTAGAATCATGATCCGCATGCACATCTTTGCTACAGCGTTGCCGCTGAAAAACTTCAAAAAGGGGGAATAACAAGGGCACCGCCTAAAAAAAGGCGCCCCATGTAAAATACAAATATAACCAAAAAATTAAAAATCAAACAAAAAAGAGCGAAAAAACATTTATTTATAAAAAAAAATATATGTTATTCATTACAAAAACATTTCTAAATTTTCTTGCACTCTTTTTCGTTCAGTTAAAAAGTTTCTGAAAAAGGTGGCATTTTGATCAAAAAAGTAAGGGGCCATGGGCAGTGTTGCCGGAGAGAAATATTACAAGGTACTGCAGCCAAAAAAGGGGAGTATTTTGAAGCAAATAGTACTGCAGACATTTTTTAGCCTTTTAAAATAAATGGGACACAAAATGGTTTTTTACTTTATTTAAAAAAACATTCAGTAGGTATATATAAATAAACATAAAAAATCTGTCTTATGGCAGTTAGATTTTTGATTTCTCACGTCCTTCTATACGCGGTTTGTTTTTTGTAAGATGCAAGTGTAAGATATTTAAGGTCTTCAAAAAAATGGGAGTACGAATGTGAAATGAAGAGCACGGAGGTGTTAGAAGTAGTATAATACTCCTATATGTGTACTTTTGGGAACACTGGCCATGGATCTTGCGCCTTGACGCCCTGAGAAAAAAGCAGAGAATTAGGTAAAAGAAACCTATAAGAGTTGGAGTCAAATAGCAGCACGTTTAAGGGACGTTTGTTGATACGACTCATAGTGAATTTAAGTGCCACATAAACTCTTATGTGACAGTTTATGCCCTAAAAAAAGTAGCCTGTAAGTATTTAAGTAGAACTTAAATTCACTATGAGTCGTATCAGCAAAAGGCCCTAAGTCTTACAAACTTATAACACTTTTTTTTTAAATGCAAAGTTAATTCATTTTAAACCATTGAAAAGATTAAAACAAAAAAAATTGTCAGTGGCTAAGGTAACTTAAGGGTCGTTTGATAAGTCAATGAAATTTTTGGATAATGCATATTTTTTTTGGCCAAAAAAGTTTTGTATCTCTGAACATAATCTCCTTTTAGCTCGATACACTTAGCCCAGTGTTTTTCCTATTTTTTTATGCCCTCCGAATAATAGGTTTTCTCAAAACTCTCAAAATAGGCATTTGTTTCAGTTATAACCTCTTTATTGGACCTAAATCTCTTACTATAACCGTTGGGGGTTATCCAAAAGAAATAATACCACTAACACTGTATACAAAAAATAAATGCCTTGATCTTTTATTAAATTCGTTTAAGATTTACAGCGAAAATAAAAATGAGGATGGGAGGACACTCGTCACTCAGCACACTCGGGAACCACGATTTAATAATCTTTTTTCCTTTTACCGCTGGCACGTCAACTCGGTTTTACCACTGAACTGCATTGCTTTTAGAGTGCGTTTTGAAAGGTAAATTGCAATTTTAGGAAGTGCTCGGAATGACTGCGATCAGTGCATATGGTGCAATTGAACTTTATATGAACGCAAGATATCCGCTACACTTACAACACAGCCATTTTTTTAGGTTTGGAAACAGGAAATAGTCGCAAGGGGCCAAATCTGGAGAATATGCTGAATGGGGTAGCAGTTCATAGCGTAATTTGTGGAATTTTGCCATGCTGACAGCACAAGTGTGTACCTGTTTTGTTTTGATTGTTCCTTGGTCTCTGGGGTGTTGTGGTGGATCCATGTTTCGTCAACGGTTACGAAACGGAGCAAAAACTCTTCGGGATTACGGCTAAACATCGTTAAACAATCCTTTGAAATGGTCACTCGCGTTTATGGTCGATTGTGAGCAATCGCGGCACCCATCGCGCTGATAGCTTTCTCATGTCCAAATATTCATGTTAGATATGATGTACCCGCTCATTTGAGATGCCGGATGCATTAGCCATATCACGAATTTTAATTCTCCGATCGTCCCATATCATTCCTGAACGTTCGGCGTCATTTGTGCTGGTACGACCACAACGGAACTCAGTAAACCACTTTTTAACCATTGAAATTGATGGTGCAGATACCCCATAGTACTTATCTAGCCATTCCTTTGTTTCGGTGATGGTTTTTTTACGTAAAAAAAATGCTTCATCAGCACACAAAATTCACTTTTTTCCATTTTTATTAAAATTGTAGGTGTATTGTATTGCTTTAAATAGCTTCAAACACAAATGACGCCGGCTACTTAAAATTTCACAATAGTCTAATAAGAGATGACAGTTGACGATAGAAAAATAAAAACAGTTACTGAGCAAAAAAATTCAAAAAGTCACTGGCTTATCAAATAAATTCGAGCGCGATACTAATATACATATTTAGCGTCGGCACAGGGTCATAAGTCCCACAAGGCAAAAGTCCATAATGAACATTTGATGTCTACACAGCAGTCCCCACAAATTAATTGTCAACTTAAATCCCACTCACGCGGGCCAAAATTCCACACGAAATTCTTGTGGTCCTTTGACTTGTTGCAGTTTTATGGCACACTATGGTTCACGATTATTAAGTACTCACAAGTTACAACATTTTCGAATTCAGAAAAATGATTGACGATATTTTGTATTTTGTACTCAAGAAGAATATTTAAAAAAAAATATTTTTAAAATAGGTTAAAAAAACTAATTTAAATAAAAATGAAAAGGTACTAATTTCTTTCTGTTAAGTGAATTAAACATTTTTTTTGAAATATTAATATTGAGTTACGGACTAATAACTCACTCAAGTGGGTCAAATTCAATTATGGAATTTTGGCTTACGAACTTATAACTCACTGTGACCTACAACATATTTTCTGTGTTTTCCTCTGACTTAAATTTCATTGCATAAAATTAAAACCAAGGAAAGACAGTGGGCCCTACTAACTAATAATCATTTTTAACCTTTATAGGTCACAATGGGTAATTTTATATGGAAAATTTCGCCATTGTGAATTCGAAAAATGCAGCCTGGACGGAGTGCTTTTATGAATTCAGATTGCAGTCCGCGTTTCTCAACAGGTGGCAGGTCTTGAAGTGTCACAATGAACTCGCTAAATTATATTTATAAAACAAAGTCTCTTGGAAATTCCCATAAGTGTGGAAATTATAAAAAAATATTTTAAAGCCTTACTTTTGCGTTTGGAATGATTAATTTTAGACTGCAAGCGTTCCCTGAACAAAACCAAATACGGTCTGTCTGTCAGAACGACTGGCTCCACCAGGAATTACGATTTGTGAGTGTCACTTTAAAGCAATTTATTTGAATTTGAATGAAAGGAACCTACAATTGTATGTCTAGTTAGTACGGCTAATTAAGAAGCTCTTTCGTGACAGTTGTGGTACTCTCCGATTTTCTCAGATGTTGGAATTCGTGTTTTTCAATAACCATGGAGCCACTGCGGTCTCTATATAATTTTTAGATAGGATATACAAAAGATGCATAAAAGAACTGAAGAAAAAGCACACAGAGAGAGGAACAGATTTTGTCGCACACACACACACACAAAATTTCCTCCTATCAATGGTGGGAAAATCCAACGATCTAGCTTCAATCAAACATTTTCCTTTTTTGAATTGTTTAAAATTTATAGTTTATTGCTTATTGTTCAACTGCAGGATAACGTACGATTTATATCTTAAAATCTTTGTACGTAATTGAACTTTGTTTTAAAAAAATTCTATTTCATTTGGATGAATCAGTCCAAAGGTAGGAGCTAGATTTGAGAATTTCATAGATATCAGGTTAGATCTCCACTTCCGGACAGCGGACAATGATGAAACATATCCTATATTTTAATCTCGACAATTTTCAATGCAACTGTGAAAAACCGGAATCAATTTCGTGCAGTACTTTTTCAATCTATTCCGCGCAAACACATTACGGCCGGAAAAAAAGTTACAGTTTTATTATAGTAAGGATTGTTGTACTCAGTCACGAATTTCTTGACTAGATTCATCAGCAACCCCAACTGAAAGAGCAGCTCCATGACCGATTTCAGCCAGTCGAAACCAAGTGACATCTAGTCAGCTGTCAGACTTACTAAAAAATAAAAATATATTCTTATTAAAGTTATAAGAAAATTCATTGGGATACATTGTTGGTTCGGATTTTTGGCTTAAAAAAATGTAAATTGGGCGTTAATTCGAGTTCCGAATTGGATTTGAATGTGTGCGCTCTGATCTGGGTGACAATTTTGACACTTTTTTCGAGGCACAACAGTTTTTGCTACCTGCCCACATTTTTGAAGTGAAAACCTCTTTTGGCGCGTTGGTCATTTTTAAGATGGGATAAAACCATTGAACTCGACACCAATCTTCCGTCGTACCGCCTCTGTATTCCATTATCTTTGGTTCCGACAGCAATGTTCACGTTGCCAACCACTTTTGACGAAAAAATGTGTAACTTGAAAAAAAAGATGGCTTTTTCAGTACTATAATGGCAAAATTTGTTTTTTTTTCGGTAAAGTGAAACAATAAATCAAAAACTAAACGCAGATATAAAAAAATAACCATAAACAATTTTTATTTATACAACAAACAGCTTTCAAATTTGTTTCCAATTTCCTTCCACTTACTGGAAGTAGACGCTGGAATTATTTTTAAAGAATGACAGATAAAGTGTTGGGAAAATGGACAGAGTTTGAAGGTGGAAACATATTCTTTAAGACCGAGGTTACATTTAATTTTTTTTTTTGGCAAAGATGTTCAAAAAAATAAAAGTCAGCAGTTGAATTAAAAAAAAAAAAAATTAAAACATATTTAAAATAAAAAGAGATGATAAGTTTTTTTAAAAATTGTTATTTCCAAATAGATATGTTCATAATGTAACGCATTTGCCTAGCGCAAAGCTATTTTACAATGTAAAGTGAGCCATTGGGGTTCTTTGTGGTGAATAAAACGTAGCAATTGCTTTTACTTAGAATAAATGTCAAAACCGAAGCATTTGCTACGTTTCGTATGAATGAAAATTGATTTGAATTAACAACAACTTTTGACATATTTGAAAAGCAGTCCCACTTACTTTTTACTCAGATTGGTATTTATAAAACGTAGCAATTGGTACGAAAATCCAAGTCTGCTATTCAGCTGACTCAGCGCTTTTGCTAAATAATTCGTAAGCACATTTTTAACATTAAACATTGAAGTATTTTACATTTTCGATTTTTTTTTCTATACAAAAGTCTAACTCTGTTTGTACAGGTAAACAAACAAAATAGGTCCTTATGACGTTCGTGAAAAAAAACAGCAATTGTTTCATGTCACGCAAAGTGTGGGCTGTGAACTATTTGGCTTATATTACGTTTAGATGAAAATGTTTAGGCAAAAATAAGAAAAGGGAGGTGCACGTACAGCGAAGTAAATGCTAAGTTCGAATTTTCGAACTTACTTAAGCAAGGTAGGATTTTGTTCATATCGATTCGAAGCAATTGCTAAGGAATTTTACTTTGCTACAATCTTTCACTCAAAGTAAATGCTGGTTTTTATTCCTACGACCCATTGAGAAAATTTTAAAATTCTAAAATTGCAGAGCAGCTTCAGAAATGCCTCTTTTTTCTTTCACCGTCAATTTTTTTTTGCGACGAAACATATTTATTCGGGGATGCGATTTTCTGAAAAGTTGGCAAAGTTCCTTTTTAACTTAAAAAAAAAACCGACTGAATTTAAAAAAATGGACTTAAAATATATGAATACGACATATTCAAGTACAGTGGACGTCCAGTATAACGAAAGCGTTCGTTATATCGATCGATATTTTAAACTACATATTTTTAAAAAATTAAGGCATTTAATACATTTATTCAAACGGGTTTCTTTTATGTTAAATTGAATCGATTATGGTTTTTCGTTTTAACACTTTAAGGGATCTTAAACGAACTCATATATACGTTCGTTATATCGGATAGCATATTGTGGGCACAGTTCGTTATATAGAGATACTAATGTATATCTAAAAAGCGTTCGGTATATCGCAAATTCGCTGTATCGGATATTCGTTATAATGGATGTCCACTGTAATTCACAATCGGAGAATATATCTACACAGCCAAACAAAAATATGAGTACTCTCCGACTGCCAAATAGTTGGGTATAAAGGGTGGCCATCTAGTGGTTTCTTTTTAAATCATAGTTTATTTTGACACTGACAGCTGTTTCAGGATCGAAATCTTGACAGAAAGTCAGTATCATACCTCCGCGGAACGAAATGAGTCGCTTTACGCTTGAACAACGTTGGGAAATATTGAAAACTTATTTTGAAAGTGCGTGCTGTGTAGCCCAAACAGTGTGTTTTTTTGAAAAGAAGTTTTGACCGAAATTAAGCACCCACCGTGGGTGCGTGGACAACACCCATGGTACACGTCGTCGTACGGAGCGCTCAGGCGAGTATAATAAATAATTGGCGCAACAGGTCCGTATGGACCCAAGCCAAGCTTCTCACAACGATTCGTCTTGTGTGAGTTTTTATTTTTGGGACAAATTGAAGGGATCTACAATTTTATGCCGAGTCCAAACGGCCAATTCAGAAGCTCTTTCATGACAGTTATACTCTCGGATGTTTGTCAGACGTTCGCGAGAGGTGGCGCAGTGAAAAAAACCTTAAGTTGGAATTTGGGTTTTTCTCGGGATTCGAACCTGGGACCCCTCGCTTAGTAGTCCAACACACTAACCACTAAGCCACTGCGCCGACAGCTCAGACGAGTATGTGTTCCATAATTAATAGGAATGTTTGCTCTTATTTTAATTTTGTTAAATTTATTGCATTTTTAAAAAGAAACTTGTTTTGGCCCACCCTGTACTTGAATGGGTCCCATTTAAACGTTTTTAGTGGGTTTTTTTTTTTTTAATTAAATTAAAGTCTATGACACTCCGGGGAAATAAACGAATTTAATGACATCTCACTCTTCAAAATCGGTCAAGCCGTTTAGGCTACAGGGTGTCACATAGGATCGGACATAGGATACGTTCGAAAAAAAGCGCGAAAGTAGTAAAAAAAATTGTGAAAAACCGCACAAAATCAAGACATCTTTTTCTCAACTGAACGACCATGTTTTTATTTGCAGAATATTCCCGTTTAGACGCAAAGATTTAATGCAGAAGAGCGCTACTTTTTGAAACGAACACATTTTTCATGTTTGTGTTCGATTTTTAGTTTTCAACGGACTACAACGGCTGCTTATTATTATATTAGAAATGTTAATTTATGTTCCTACAAAATAATAATCGAACCTTCGGATACTTCGTTATGCAGACTACTTTATAACTGGGAAAGGTTTCCCTAGCTTGTTAATTCAATATTTGTTTGAACTTTTTCTGCTCAAGATTCGGGGGACATTTTCATTTGCTTTTCTGTTTCTTGTTGCATAATATACTGCCAGTGAAGCATTACTCTGATGCTCTATAGAACACGCATATTTTGCGGCTGCTCTTTAGCTTAGTCTGTTAATCTCATTGGTTTTCATTGAGTGCACAAATATAATCTGTTTCTCCAAACAAACATTTTGTTCATATTTTACTGCTAACACGACGGTTTCTTTTGTTTTTTTTTTTTGACCTTGACCTTGCCAATCTGAGACTTCTCACAAAAGGATTATCTCGTAGCAGCAAATGGAAACCTTATAAATTGTATGGGACTTACCTCTTAATGAACCTATGTCGGCCGTTTTCAAACTGCCTACCCAACGCACCCTTCCAGGAAGACCGACTCCGTAAATACTGTCGATTGAGGTCATAAAGAGGGAATGGCAACGACAGCCGTTGAACTTATTCTCGGTCAAAGCCAATTCCAATCATTGTCCTCGATTATCTTTCTGAAATAATGTGCCAACAGAAATTAGGTTTCTGATTTAATCCGGGTCGCAGCACTCGCTTGCATAATCTGCGGACCACATTATTCCGCACCGCACCCTCCACCGACACCAAGTCGGTTTTTTGTCCATGAACGTCGAAGCGGAGCATCGCAACAGTAGTGCACCAGTCTAATGGACCAATCACTCACATATTTGCGGCGGAGACAAATGGCACCAGCCAACAAATCCTCCATTGGTTGGACTTCTTTATATATGTATACCAACCTGTCATGGACGATTAATTTAGCTTAAAAGGACATTACACGACTGCGGTCTCTAAGGGAATTGTGCAAGAAAGACACACACAAAGGAACAGCTCCCACACGATTATGCCCACACATACACACTGAGGATACTTTAATTCCCAGGACACTGTACTACAATGGAACAGAGATTAGATTAGATGACTCCTTGCGTGTTGTTATTTTTTGTTTTCTCTGTTTGCTGTTTGCCTCCGAGAGACGATGCAATGTTGTATCCAAGTTGTGAATGGAATAATAATTTATTTTGGAACCGAAAACCATCAAAGGATCTAATAGCCAGAGCGATGAAGGATTGATTGATTTAAGTGGTTAACAAATGTGCTGCGTGACCAAGGGAGGAGGTCAAGAACTTTGTAGAGAAACTTTCGCAAACATCCCTTTGTTGGTTTTATTGGAAATTTATTAACAAACTTTTCTATATTTCGATTGTGATACACAATGGGGGCAGATGAATGCGGCGTGAAGGTGTCTTACTTTATTTGCGGGCGGCACTTAATGAATTATTGAATTGGAAAACTCGCCGCATTGTGGTGCAGTGTTTATCGGAGTGGGGGTGGCAGTCTTCATGACGAGGGTTCTGACCAAGGCGACGGAATACTTATGCTGGCTGGGAAAAGACTTATTCCTTCTTTCGTCTTACACGGGATAAGATGCATGAAGGATTTATTTTTGTCTGCTGTTGGGTCTTTAATGGGTGTACAAAAAGGACTTACGCAGAGATGACTTTAATTTTGGGACAATTTGGCTGACATTCCCAGCAAGCAGATGCTGACACATGTTTGTGGGATGGATTTAAATTTTTCGTAGGATTCTAGGCGAGTTTCTGAGAATCTGTAGGTAAGCTTGATTGAACTAAGCTTGACGTAGGTTACTACTGACAGTGTACACATGGGTTTTGAAATGATTTATATTGCTCTGGGGTATGTGAAACACTATTTGGGTTACAAAAAATGTATCCACTATGAAAAAGCTGTAACTTTTGTTTTTGACTGCACGGTGTTTGTCTGGAATAGATTTGAAAAGAGCTGCAGGAAAATGACACCGGTTTTTACGCCCGCATTGTAAAATGTTGCGATTAAAAAGTAGGATTGGCCTTATCGCAATCCGCTGTCTATAAGAGGAGATCTGCGTCGAGATTGTTGCACGAATACCTTTAAGGTCTTCAGCTTTGGTACTCTACAGATTTTTTTTTAATGCTATTTGTCGGCGATTATTTTGTTCCTAGCCTGCATGTCCAACAACGTATCATTCTGCTGGTGGGTAGGTTAGGCCAGAGTGGATATACCGGGCACCTGGAAATGTTAACAGGAAATAAAAATCGGATTTGACAGCTTGTGGGCTTAAGATAAAATATTACTTTTTTAAAAAAAGGGTTTTTGGTGAACTTTTTCTTATTTTCAAAAGACATAAAGCAGGGAGTGCCTCAAGGTTCAATATTAGGACCGATTCTCTTCTGCATGTTCACAAATGACCTCCCATCAGTATGTAAATATGCTTCTGAACATTTATTTGCTGATGGTGTCCAATTACGCCTGGCGAAGCCCTTCAGCAATCTAAATGAATTTGTTCTTTGTATAGACGAGGAGCTGCGACATAACCACACTTGGTCAATAGCTAATGGCTTACTACTTAATCCATCAAAATCCCAAGTAATTTCCATTTCCTAAAATAATTTTAATTTGTGTCTCTTACCTGATATATATCTGAATAACAATAAAATTAAAGCTGTTGAGCCAGTCACTAGTCTTAGCTATACAATTAACCGAAACTTGTCTGGTTTTAATCATACCGGCGTTATCAGTGGTCGTATCTATGGATGTCCACGCAAATTGTGGATCAGTGCTTATTTGAATCAACAGAAAACGCGACAAAAGCTGTATTGGCATTATTCATAAAACTCGTAACATAATGCTGAGGTGGTCTACAGCAGTCTAGACTCCTTGTCCCAACGTAAACTTCAAGTTGCCTTCAACGACGCAGTGCGTTCTGTTTACGGCGTTCGTTGATATAACCTGACAATATTTCTGTATTTTCTAGACGTTTAATTGGTCGCATCTTGAAAGAAAATATCAACGCCAGGAATTGTGTCTTCATAAAGGGTTCGCCATCCAACTTTTTTTTTTTCAACTAGTGCTTATTTCGCGAATGGTAACACTTAGCTCATGTCTGATTTGACAGATAATTAGTTGTATCCTTCCGCTGAACGAATATGGTTGTGTATACGCTTGAACAACGCTGGGAAATATTGTGACATTACTTTGAAAATCATTGTAATGTTGCAGAATGTGTGCGAAAATTGCGTACGGATTTTGGAAGAAGAAGAAGCACCGTCAGCTCCGTATGTTCGTTATCTTGTGAAAAAAGTGAAAGAAACTGGCATCCTCATCGATAAACCAAAGCGTGCAAAGCCAAAAACAGTGCGTACACCCGAGAAAATTGAAATTTTGGTCCAGAGGCATAATTGGGCCATTTTTTTTCGAAAATGAGCAAGGAGTGGCCGTTACAGTCAATGGCGATCGTAATCGGGCCATGTTGAACGAATTTTTGTTCACAAAAATTGAAGAGGAGGATATTGGCAACATTTGGTTTCAACAGGACGGCGCTACGTGCCACACAGCCGAAGCTACACTCGATGTTTTGCGCCCTGTTTTTGAAGATCGCTTTATCAGCCGCAGAGCTGATGTCGTTTGGCCACCCGATTTGACAATGTTGGACTATTATTTGTGGGGTGCCGTAAAAGATAAGTGTTACGCCGACATGCCAGCGACAATTGAAGGACAATATTCGTGAAGCCATTGGTGAAATTCAGCTGCACACAATCGATAATGTGCATAAAAATTGGACCGATCGTGTAGGCCACTGCATGGCCAGCCCAGGCAGCCATTTGAATGAAATTATTTTCCATTATTAACCGGAAGGATTGTTCGACTAAGATTGAATTTGACTGCATGTTTTTAAATGAAAAAATCTTAGAAACTGCTCAGTATATTCTGGCGCATTTTTCACAGGCCTATAGAGGATACCTAGGCCTAAAATGTCTACTTTGTCTCAACTCTATATCTCTACAAATTCCGGAAAAAATTGGACAAACGCAATTTAATTTTTCGTTTCGTTTTGCTTTTTTTCTTTGTCACGCTTTCCGTTCGAAAATCCTGGAAGCATTTAAATATAGTTAACAGCAGCTTATAGAGGACATCTGCAGGTACAACTTAGGATATCCAATAACTCGATAACTTAAAAGGTTTTTAAATAAATAGGCAATATTTGAAACATTTCTACGATTTTCACCTGCATGAGTAGATATGCACTTTATTCTCAAATCAAACACACTAACCGCCCAATATTTTGACATCTCTTTTAACCTTATTTTACTCCAGTGACGGAGAGGGAGACAAACAGAGGCAGTATGCTGTTTGGTGTGTTAAGAACGAAAAAAGCCATAAAAGAAATGTCAAATATGTAGGAAAGGATTGTCAAATAGGTATAGGTATCAGTGATACTAGATCGTGGTATTTTTACATTAGGGAAAATTGCTGATGATATACGTTGTACCTGTTTATAAATGCTATTTGCAATCAAGATGAGGCAGTAAATTACCCGGTCGAGTTTTTAAATAGAACTCCAGTCCATGGCCTGGAATTAAAAGTTGGAGTTCCCATTATGCTGCATCGCAATTTAAATTCCCTAAGCTTTGTAATGGAACCAGATTGAGAGTGATTTCGTTGCAGAAAAACGTTAGGCGTTGAGGCGTTCATTTTAAAAGGGTCTAGTAAATAAATTGGTTTATACCAAGAATACAAATAATTCCCAGCAATTATCCATTTCAGTTTAAATTTCAATTTCCTATTAATATTTGTTCTGCCAGGACATTCAATAAGTTAGAGGGTCAAACTTTAAGAAAAGCGGGAGTTGAATTAATCAAGAATTGCTTCAGCCACGGGCAGTTATATCTTATATGTAGGTGTTCCAGGGTAAGTAATGCAGCAAATATCACTATCTTAGTCGATAGAAACCGCTAATATAGTATACAAAGAAGCGTTACATTAATTAAAAAAAAAGTGAGCTAAATATTATACAATTATTTTCATTGTCCAAAGAATATTAAATTGTTGCCGATTAGTCCAACGAGCAGGTGCAATGCCATGAAGATGAAGGCAGAGTGGGCCCAGTCTACGGGAGGTTTTTTAGTACGGGTTCAAGTCCCTCACTTTTGCAGAAGGCTCTTTCTGAAATTTGTTTCCATCAATTGTTCTGAAACCACATTTTGCACGTGCGAAGCCGGGCGGGTACAACTAGTTTTACATAAAATTATAAATACGCAATGTCCGTCTTACTTGTATAACAGACTTCATTTCACTCGCTCCTCAAGAACTATCACCCTTATTCCCTCCCGTTGTAACTACCTCAATTCTTCACGATTACTTTTCATACATACTGTCAGACTGTGGGTGTGGAACTCCTTACCCTCTCAAATTAAAAATATTTCATATCCATCATATTTTGAAAGTTTTTCCAACCCAACTAATCCAATCCTTCATTATAACCTCCCTTCATAAACTCAACCTCTGCCTCCATATCTCTTAGATTAAGATCTATTTTGTAATTAGATTTAAGTACTATAAAAGACTATATCTTAATGTACAAACCAATTAGTTGAAATAAATGAAATGAAATTGAAATGAAATAAAATAATGTTCGAACTCGTTTTATTTTAATCCAATGTTTATTATTTTTTTTATTCGGGGGGGTGTCCTCTCGTCCATCTTATGGTCCCTTATCATTGACGATTTACTTCACTCCCTGGCAAATCAAGGCATCTAGGCCGATGACGTAATAATTGTTGTCAGTGGCAAATTCGAAAGCACGGTCTCAGAAATTCTGCAATATACGCATTATCAGAGATGGTGTAATAAAGAAGGTCTCTCTGTAAATCCAATAAGACAACTATAGTCCCTTTTACAAAACGGAGGAAGCTAGATCTCCTTATTCGTCGTACCGTGTTTGGCGAAACCATTGCATTTTCTCGGGAAGGAAAACATGTACCTGGGAATTATCCTTGACAGCAAACTGTCATGTAACGTAACTTAAACAGGGAAACCAGATTTTTATGGATCTGACGTCGAGTCTGCGGTAAGAACTGGCGTCTTAGGCCTCGGATGATATACTGGCTTTGTTCGCTCGTCGAGAGACCAGCGGTTAAAAATGCTTCCGTGGTCTGGTGGGCGAAGACTAATGAAGTCACCACAATCAAGAAGATAGTCAGAGTTCAACGTATAGCCGGAAACTGCATGGCTATTTACGCTCCACTCCGAATATGTCACTCAATGTCATCGTAGGTCCAAAATCTCTTCAAACACATATTCAAATGGAGGCTAGGGTAAGTAGTCCTAGCAGGGAGTTCATCTGTATTTGCTCGAGACCATGGAGTCTTCAACCCCATTCAGCACGTCTCTTGAGGACATGCTACCGGAATATGGCTTCCATAAAAATCATCCCACAAAGAGAAGAGAAAACTATAAACCCAATCCATCACGTCTTGAAATCATCTGGTACGCAGATGGTAAGATGGAGTCAGGGACTGGCTCTGGAATCTACTGTGAGTCGCCGCAGGTGAACTTGTCAGCCAGCCATGGGAAAAACTTATCCATATTTCAGGCTGAAGTCCTTGCATTGCGCTAGAAGAAATCTACGTTCACACACACGTGGAAAAACCTTATTTATCTTTTCAAATAGCCAAGCAGCTCTTAAAGCTCTTGACTCATCTGTCATAAAATCTAAACTTATCTTAGAACCATTCACAACAATCTATGAACTTTCTAAGAAAAACCTAGTCATCCTCCACTCGGTTCCAGTCCAGAGAGGATTTGAGTTGACTCACTGGCAAAAATCGGAGCAACCACTCCACTCATCCGACCTGAACCCTTCTGCGGAGTCAGCAAAAACCATTTCAGGAACTATATAAAGAACCTGTCTCGCATCGAGTCAAACGAGGTCTGACACAGAACAGCTGGGCAGAACTGCGCCGGACAATTTTTTTTCCCAAATTCTCCCCCAGAAAATCGCTCTTCCTGATTAATAATAACCTGAGGATCCTAACAGGAATAATCAGTGGCCATTGTCTCGTGAAAAAATATCTCCGCACCGCATTGGCGTCTCACCGGGTCCTTTTTGCAGACTCTGCTTGAGAGTGACGAATCCTCTCTTCTCATACTCACAGTATGTCCGGCTCTCTGCCGTCTCAGAAAGAACATTCTTGGCGATGAAATTGTCTATTCAGTAACCCTTTCTGACATACACCCGGAGAAGATTCTTCTCATCCTGACTGCCTCTGAAGTGAAAAGATGGCTCTTGGAATTTTACCAGGGAATGCACAATTGGCTCCTTTAATCCTTTAAGAAACTGCAGTGTCAGAGCCCCTGAAGGTTCTCCTGCTCAAAAATCTAATCTAATGCGCAAATCAACAAGACTAAAAAAGGTAAAAAAAGACAGATCCAGAAGGCAGTGAAAAATGTTCAATTTAGTGCACAGCTGTTTATGATAGACTGTCAATGGCAAAAATGATTCTTACAAAGCAGCAATAAAATGTGTAGGGTAATAAATATTTCTCTTAGTGACTTGAGGATGGCGTTTTTAAGATTCAATTGCCTCAACTTTAAAGAACAAACTCCCTCTTTGCATAAGTTACATTATTAGAGATCCCTTAAATATAATTTCATAGGCCCCTACCCGGCTGAATGTAATGCGTTCTTCCTTCCTGTCCGCCACTTCTACGCGTCCCTGAACAAATTAAAATTAGAAAATCTCCCATTGGTAAGTAGATTAGACGTAATTTCCTGAAACAACATCAGATCAAATGTCTATTCACCTACAAACGAACATCCAACGTTCCTAATGCCATCAAGGACATCCCATCAACAACAATCAAATGTAGTCACCAAGTCGAACTGAATGAACTACGCACTAACCACGAATTCACGCACAATTTCCCACACCTAACTATCCATCTACGTTTAATTTGTACACAAAATTTATCCGCGCAGTTAATCAGAACAAAAATACCATCGTCCTCATTATCTTCCAACCCGAGGTGTTTTCCTTTTATTTGCGTCTCCTTCACGTATAAATAAAATTCAGAGATGAGTTCGAATTTCCTGCATACTTCAAATTTGAACGTCTCAATCAATTAGACAAGATTTATATCGGTATTTGCGGAAGAATTTCCATGCCATAAAATCGATTTAAAACAGGACGCCTGTCAACCAGGATGGGAGGGATATTAATTTTCATTAAAGCTGTCATTTCTCTAAATTGTGGGAAAGTTAGCCGAGGACATATTTATTTTTTTTGGCAAATAAATTGGCACTGCAAACAAGCGAATTTATTGCGGCGGAGAGGTCGTAAATTTCCAACATCGCCTCCGCCCTCAAGTTAAGAGACTAAGCGAATTCGGTTAAAATTAATTTTCAAACAAAACGCCGTCCAATTGTCAGGGGAATAGAGCTGATGGCGAAAGTCTCTCAACACCAAGAAACAAAAAGATTGCATATCGCATTTGTTTGGGGCGATTTATGGAACAAGTTTAATTGAACATGTTGGTCGATGTTGTTACTGTGTCTGGCCGGCGAAAAACTTTCGGATAAAGTGGCTTCTGACATGAGAGTGAAGTTGGTTTACCCCCTTTTCCCGTTTTGAGTTCTTCCCTTATAGTTGGCCATCTTCAGTAAAGAACCAGTTTATGGTCCATTGAATTGTAAACGGTCTTGCGTTGGCTGTTTACTTGCTTAAGTTGCGCAGTTCTACTTTGGAAGACATTAATATTGCCGGAATGGCGGCAATGGAATGTCATTTGAAGTGTTTTTATGGTTGCGTTTGGTGAATCGGTTCGAAGTGATTTTTTAAGTATGTCCATGTCCATGTCGATTGTCTAGTGTAAAAGTAAACGAGTGTTAAAACGAACGTTTTATTGCGAACGACCTCTGTGAAAGGGACTAGACAGTGCGTCGCAGAGAGTTAACGAGAATGAGGTTGGAGTGAGGTGCTTATGGAACAGTTTTGTTGTTCAGCGTCGATTCATCTAATCCTTGTTAGCTCTGTGCTGAAGCCTTTTGGAACTGTTCTAATTTGAACTGCAATTTACATATGAAAATAATCTATTAGCTGCTTTCATTGCATTTGCATCAAGAATGAAATTTTATGTATAACCTAGCAGCTCATGCTTTCCACTCTTCCCCAGTCTGACACTTCTCGAATTCAAGAGCAAATAGTAGCATTCTCTACACCAATGTTACAGCAAGTAACGATTAACTATTTGAGTCCTCGCCTCCTCACATTCAAAGTGGTTCTGTTCCTATGTCCAGTGAGCATCTTCCCTAAGGAATCTTTCGGAGCAATTAAGTAGTAACGTCAACGATGAAACTTGCAAATCTTAATGAAAATGTACTCCAGTGAAACTGCGACGATATTAGGCCTGTTTTTTTGAGCTTCGTTCTCAGCAAAGCAAAGTGAAGTAGGATTTTCAGCACACAATTTACAATAACTACTGCGAGTCTCGAAGTGTCAAGTAGAGCGTAGTTGTTGTAATTGCATGTGGAAAATCCTACTTTACTTTGCTTTGCTGAGAACGAAGCTCAAAAAAACAAGGCTATTGATGATTGGCCAATTGAGAACGGACGAAAAAATACCTTGTTGTGTATCTCTGTCAAATGAATAAAGTCTTCGTTAATGACCCTGACAAGAGGACTAAGAAGTCTCTATGAAACAAGTGCTATTCGTTCCATGTTCCGTTTGTCTTAGGACCAGACAAGTATAGAGAAACTGGACACGAAGTATAGTCCAATGTTTATTGCCAATATTTGGGAATGAAAGTAAAGTGCTCAGATGAAAGTCAGTTAGCTCAGAGTTACTTTTTAAGCGCCATCTGTAACGTGTATGGTCTACACGTTAATTATTATCAATTAAGGGGGATACAACTTACTATTTGGAAGCTTTAATTACTTTATTTTTCTGGTTTTAATTGTTACAGCTTTGTATTGCAAAATTATTACAAAATTAATTAACTGAACTGACGTTTATTTTTGTTAGCTGTCACCTACCTACATGCAAGTTGATGGAGTCACAATAATATTATTCTATTACAATTTTTCGCAATTCACAATAATCATTACACCATCTAGATTCTAGGAAAGCCATCGGTAACTATAGAAGGAAAAACTACATAAAGGGTGGGCCAAATACAAGTTTCTTTTTAAAAGTGCGCGCGCCATCCTGCATGAACCTGAGGTCGTCCAAGCCCATGTCTTTAATTTCAGTAAAAACTAGTCGGTTAACATGGCTCTGTAACGCCCACCGTTGACCGAAACGTTGTTCCCAGCCTCATTTTCGAAGCAAAATGGTCCAATGATGCCATCACTCCGCACCAAACTGTCACTCTCTGTGGATGAATTGGCATTGAACCATCATTGTTTTCCATACAAGCATACAAGTCTCACGAACTTTTTGTACAGCAGGCGCTGTGGGTGTTTCATTTCGGACAAAACTTCTTTTCAAAAAACGCACTCCATGGGCACACAGCACTCACTTTGGAAATAAGTTTTCAAGTGTAAAGCCACTCAGTTTTCGAGCTGTCAGTGTCAAAATAACCTATATGATTTAAAAATAAACCACTATATGCTCCACCCTATTATATAAGGTTTCAGAAATTTGTTTGTGAGTTTGCATTAGCAGTTATAAACCGAATATGCCGATGGACGTGGGAGTGCAAATGAATTGGGAGTTTCTGATTATGTAAGGCTACAAATTTTTGCAATTATTTTAATTATTTATTTCCACAAGGTTCAAAATAAAGGATACTACTCGTATTTGCTAAAAATAACTTTTCCTCAGCTGTTATTGCATTTTTATCGGAAGTGGGGCATTAAGATATTATAACAGAAATATAGCTTAGATATGTGAAAATAGATCGGGAAATATAAATAATTAATAAAACTGAATTTTCGACGTTTTTGAGAAAACATAAGTACGGGATCTTATTTGGAATACTGATATTATCCTTAATATGTATTTTGATCAAAATCGTTAGAGCGGGTTTTGTAAAATTATGCAGACAAAAGAGTAACAAATTTTGCAATATTTAATTCGAGAAACACTATTGACTATTTAGCCGAAAACTGAGTATAAGATATTGTTCCGGATGTAAGCGTTACTTGGTTTTTAAGTTTTTATCCCAATCAAAAATGGGTTTTTCTAGATATGAGCAGTTTCTAAACTTACCGTTTTCGGTAATAAGAATTTAAAACTAGGGATGCATCAATTTTACTCTAAGTATGCATTTTGGTCAAAATCGTTACTGCTGTTTTAAGGTAAACCAAATTTAAAAAAAAAATGCCTTCTTAAAGAATCCATTGTACGATATAAAAACTAAGTTTGTTTTAAAGTTATAAACTACTATATTACCTTAGAAACGAATTCTCGTTACAATCGTATGAACCGTTTTCGAGATATGTCTAAATTTCAAAAGTAAAAAACAGACTTTTTAGCGAAAAACTGTTAATCTCACCTAATTAAGCTGAAATGTCAATTTTGGTTGAAATGGTTACAAAAGCTTTCGAACAAATCAAACTGGTATGCAAATTTTGTATGGGAAGAACCTACCATTAATGGTGAGCTTACCGTGGATAAAAAAACGGCCCGGAACTGTAAGTACACAAACTCCAAATCCGAAGTTTGAACGAAGTCCGGGCAGCCGTATAGGCTGTAGAACTCAGGAGCAGACGGATATGTGCGGCATTGCTACATTGCTAAAACTCTCGAGTTTGAAATTTTTTACATATACAACAGGCCTCACTAATAATGATTTTTAACCCTCACACAAAATTTTTCTCTTATCTACTAAATATCTTTCTCTTACTATGTATGTATAATATTTATTTCTCTTAAAGTACTTATAAATATAATATGAAATACAAATCCATATAAAAAATTCAATATGTTAGAAATTACAAAGTAAAGTAAGAAAAAATCTTGTGGTATTCGATATATTATTCAGATTAAGTTCAAATAGTGTTGAATGCCACTTCAAAAGGAACAAGACAATTATATAGGGTGGGGTATTAAACAAAACAAAAATATAAATGATAGAAAAAACAATTTTTAGCCGATTTAATTCATTTAACATGATATCAATTTGTTCTCACTTCACAAAGGATGCAAGAATTTATGTAATCTATATAATAACATTAAAAGTTGAGGCAAAAGTTAGATCAAAATATTTGAAGTAAGAGAGTTTAAACTATAATAATCATGAGAAAACAACCAATTTTTTACGCGCTTTAGAAAACATACGGACATGTGAACACATCTGATTTCTTCCGGGAGGACATTAAACAAACTATTATATACAACTGAATGTGAATTTCTATATGCGGTGGTTCGATAGTTTGGCACTTGTAACATATTAAGTGAGTTATAGTTTGAGATTATACGAAAGTTACGGTTACCAGACTTCATAAAGAACGCTTTTAGAACCTTAAAACAGTATAAGTGACGAACAGGAAGAATCCCTAATTGACAAAACAAGGGAAAACTAGGATACCTGCTAGGTTTACGACAAATTTTCCGGACAACATTCTTTTGCAAGACTAGCAATGGCTGAACTTTGTTTTGATAGCCACCTCCCCAGCAATTTATACCGTATTGAAGCTTAGAATTAAAAAGTCCATAATAAATTGTGGTTAGGAGCTTAGTTGAACATATATTACGAAGGTAATAGAAATGCCTAAGTGTGGAGATAAAGTACTTCTTCAATGCAATAGCGTGAGAAGAAAATTTCATATTAGAGTCAAATAGGAGTCCTAGGTACTTAAATTCGTCTACATTCTCTATCAAAAAACAATCATCACTACAATTTTCACTAGTACAAAATAATTGACCAAGCACACTAGTTGCACATTTACATTGATATAATTTAAATTTTTTGCAATTCGGTGCATGAAAGTATACATCCGGTTTTAGATTAATAGAACCAGATAAATTAAAGAACATTAATTTAGTCTTAGGACTTATTACAAGCTTGTGTTCAGCGAACCATTGTCTTAGAGTAGGTACATCACAGTTTATATCAGAGATAAGATCTAAGGGACTGTTTACGCCATACGATAACCCAACATCGTCAGCAAAGGCAGTAGGTGAGCCTCTTAGATTGAGGTGGAAGAGTGAGTTGATATAGATTAAAAATAAAATGGGACCCAAGACTGAACCTTGTGGTACCCCAAGCCTGATTAATTGCGCGTCACTTCTCGTCTCATTCAACTTTACTCTCTGTGATCTATTATTCAGATATGAATTAAACCATTTAAGCATAAAACCACGCACACCTGCACTTTCCAGTTTACTTAACAGAATTTTATGGTCAACCATGTCGAAGGCTTTGGTTATATCAATGAATAACGCAGCTGTACATTTTCTTTTGTCAAGGTTACCTATTATCTGAGAGCAGAAGTCTAAAAGTGCGTCCTCGGTTGATTTTCCCTTTTGAAATCCAAATTGAGAAGGATGAAAGAACATCGTCTTGTCTAAAAAGTTTACCAACCTAATTTTTATAAGTTTTTCGAAAACTTTACTTATGCTTGGCAGGAGAGAAATCGGCCTATAATTTCCTATTTCAGTTGGAGAGCCTTTTTTAAACAAGGGAATAACATCTGCACACTTTAGACCGTCAGGAAAAACACCAGAAAAAACACTACGATTGAAAACATCAGCCAATACATCCATAATGAAACAAGCAATATTTTTAAGGACAACATTAGAAATACCATCGACACCAAATGAATTTGAGTTATTCAAGCTGCCAATCACACTTAAAATCTCTAAGGGAGTTATAGAGTCAAAAACAATACTTCTACAGTGCACAGAGTTTACATCACCAATAGCAGAACATTGAGAACATAGATTTTGAGTTTGTCCACTATGTAAATTAAGTCCGATACTTGAAAAATGTCTATTAAAAGCGTCAGCGATTTCACGTTTATTTGTTATTTCCTTATACTAGAAAGTTAAAAGAAAAAAGTTGGCGCCAAAGGTCCGGTTTCTCAAGCCTTTCACAACCATTCGTTTTTGTATGACAGTTTTGAGATGAATGGAAGGGATCTAAAGTTCTGTGCCGAGTCCAAATGGCTAATTGAGGAGCTCTTTCATAACAGTAGCTATACTCTAGCATGTTTGCCCGAAGTTCGCGAGCGGTGGCGCAGTGGAAAAAACCTTCAGATGTAATTTTTGTTTTTCCGGGGATCGGGGCAAAAATTGTATGCATTTCCTTTTCACTTGTCCAAAACTGCTCCAAGGACCAATGGTGGTTAGAATTGTGTACAGTTCATGTCGCTCCACTGAAACAATGCGGGTAAGTAAAATATTTCGCGTCGCCGTGTCACTATAACCATCGATGTTTGTCTCTTGTTGTACAAAAGAATCTGTTAACGAAGTATTTTATTTTCCATTTGCTGTCCTTAAATCATTTAATGGCCATAATACAATCCTTGCCACGAATAGAGACGTTTTAAATGGTATTCTCCAGACACCCATTTGAAACGAGATAAGGAAAGATATATTGAAATTGCAACTAGCCAAGTAGACAATTGGTTCGTCGTGCTGCCATTAACACCCGTCTTTGTGTAAACAATAAAGGATACAGCAGCCAATGTCTGAAGGAACATTTCAACATCCGATAACCGAAAACATACTTTACCCCTTCCATGCTGGTGAAAGTCTTTTAATTTTCATTAAACATCGCAGTTTTGAGTACCTCTGCCACTGGGCATTTAAAAAACATAGTTTGAGCAATTTTTGTCATTTTATTCGATCAGTTTCAAAATTTTTAGTAGAGAAATTTTCTCATTGCGGAAAATAAATAAAAAAAAAATCTCGAACCTTGAACAAGCTCTAAAGATACCCTTCAAGAAATATGCAACAGTTCCGCAAAAACCCCGCCATGGATGACCATCGATCAAGCGCTGACCTTGCCCACAGCTATCCTCATCAAAATATTCGCAGGAGAACTCACACCGATAGGTCAACGCTTGCTTCTCAGAGCACCGAAGGGCGATTCAAGGCGAAGCATTCGAGGAAGTCGTGGCAGCCGCCTTTCCAACCAAAGAAACTTAAAAACCCGAAAGCGAGACTCTGTATGTGCACCAGTTGTACCTCAGATGCACCTCCGTGTTGCTTCCCAGATGAGCTGCAGGTCATAGACGAAGACCATGAACCAGAGGAGCGTTTGGCAAAGCAGTGCGAACTGGCTCGTGAATCGCTTTTCGGTGCGTGTGATCCATGTGTACAAAACCAACCATGTCCAGCTTTTAAACCTTCGCAACTTCAGAGCGAGGAGGAGGTGCCTTACAGGGAGTTCTTCGATATTATGCGGGACACAATGGAAGATGCTGTAAAGGTATGTTTTCCATACGATCTGTTTAAAAATAATCCCCGATTGAAATACCTTCGCAGAAGTCTTTGACAATCATTATGCAACCATTGTTCACCTCATTCTCGGAGAAGATGGACAACCTTGCTTCTCAAGTGCAACACAACGAGTGCATTCTGACGAAAATCTACACGGATTTGAATGAAAGTGAGTCGATGCACGGTGGTGTCCTTTACCGCAGTTAAACATACAAAAAACATCCCCTTCCTTTACAGAAATCTCGTATTACGGCGATCGTAATGCTCAGCAATTCCAATATCTCTGCATGCGAATGGAACACGATCGGCTGTTCTATCAGCAGCAGCAAGAGCATTTTTTGAAAGCACGTAACCGACCCTCTGTCAAGTGTCCAAAATCAGACGAGGAGCAGGGTCCCTGTGAAGAACAAAGCCCTCGTGGAGATGAGTACAAAAGTGCAGCGGACGAAGAAGAATCCACAGATGATGGACAACACATTGAAAAAGGTGGTTTGGAAAGTTCTAAATCAAGATTGCGCCTACCGAGAAGTTCAGAGTCTCTGAGACAAAATCAAAGCCAGATCAGTTCTACAACTTCAAAAGGATCTCTGAAGAGATGATTGCCTCGACATGATGGATGTTTTTTTAGAACTTCCGGAAAATGATTTCGAAATATTTTCTAATTGCCTACTTCACTTAGGAAAATAATTTGAAATTGTTTACAAGAGGTTCGTAAATATTCGAGATACAAAAGTGATGTAGGGGAGAGTGGGGCACCTTTGAACATCACAAATAAAATATTATTTAAAAGACATTTGAAAGTGTAAACTAAATTTTTATCCTGGCAGTATTGTTTTCTTTAAACGTCAACGGCTTTCGGTCATCTTTTCAGTAGTCGCTTGAAACTAGCTCGTTTTGGATGTTTTTATTTTTTGTTTGCCCCATTGAACATAAGGACTTGCTTCACTCAAAAATTATGCATTTAAACTAAAGCTAAGTTCTATTTGTAAAAGAAAAAAGAAGTTACAAATCAAAAATTTGATAAAAACATTTGTTTTTATAAGACTTAGAGGCAAAAACCATACAAAGGTGCTCCACTCTCCCCTAGACAAGGGCAACTGATAAATAAATATTAAATTCAATTCAACTAAAAAACAACCTTTTTTGAAGTAACTTAGTCTCCATAGAGCTACAGGCTTCCCAGATCGCAGCAATGTGTCTTTTTGAAACAAAATTTAAGGACACAAAGGATATATTTTTTTTTATAACAATTTTCTGTCTAAAGATTAGTGTCCGTTGAATATATGCCTGAAACTTAAATAGTTTCCGTGATCCTGTGCAGCAGGGAATTGCGTTTGTTAGTCACCCTAGCGATGCTTTATTATCTCATTATAATTGAGATTTTGATGCCATTATATTCAGCGTACTCAAATCTATTTTGTAAATTCTTTTCAGCTTTATATCTTTAAAAATGTGGCCAAAATTTCAAAAAAAAAAAACAGCTTAAGTCACTAGAGTCAATGGAGTAAAAAAACTTTAAACTGCTCTCCTGAACAATGAGTAAAACAGACTTTAGCAGTTTTGCCTTGTGACTACAGAAATAGCGCCACTCACTCATCATTAGGTAACAAATAAACAAATACTATTTTAGTTACGACTCTCAATTTTAGTAGTTCACAGTGGCGTAACAAATTTCGCAATTGTGAGCTTCCGTAAATTTAAAGTCGAGAGTAATATTTGGTATAAGTACGGCACAATGGGTCTTATCAAATTTAATCCTTATCGTTCACTTCGCATATTGCTTAGGTCACAATAGACAATTTTATATGGAATAGTTTGCCATTGTGAGATCACAGAATTTAACCAAGACACTATGATTATTTGTAAAGCACAACGAGCATTAGCAATCAACCATTTTGGACTTTAAATTTAAAGAGTTCACAATAGACTTATACAAATTGCGTTATTGTGAACGTCTGTAAACATTAAACCAAAATAATTTCTTATTCGCACCTTCGAGGATAAAAATCAATCAGCCTTATCGTGAATTCCGAGGGAATATTGTTTTCCCCCGAATTTGTGTGTTCCCAGGAATAAAATCCGCCTACCGTCAATCTCCCTCGAATTTGATTTCGCTTCGGAAACCGAAATGTCTCGTGGAAAAGAAAAACATCTTCGAAAATGTTTTGTCAATTATATTCCGGTGAAACAAATAATTAAAAAATAATTTTTAGCATTGCATTAAGAGTTGTGGCTGAGGAATTGGATGGCATGGAATTTAAGCGACAACGTTAAATTAGAATACGCCTAAGAGATTGTTCAAATCCGTTGGAACTACCACAATCACTGTTTGTTAACAAGGTATCTCTTAATTTTGCCAGGAAATAATTACAATATCTCTGCTTTTAGGTTCCAAAAATACTACAGGGTTAACAAACGCCACAGCCTAAGAAATTCTTTGGAATTTTGTCCATAATTAAATTGCGCTTTTTTGCTGAGGGCGGCTATCAAAAAATAGTTGGTAAAAATTAGCCTGGCGCAATCAAGTTTTAGCGAAGTCCTTTCAGAGGTTTAAGCCATTTTTGAAACAATTAAAACATTGAATTGCTGTTTATTTGTTGTTTTTGTCATTCTGTTCACTTAATTTATTTAATTTTTGAGAAAATAATCAACCAACTTATCTTTCTTGTCATAAATTCTCCAACTAAATAATGGCGGAAATATCGGAGGGAAATTCCAACAAAAACTCCCACGGATTCTCATATACGACAGGTATTTTTTTTTCCAGGGAATTATTTTCCCTCATTCGAAAATCATTCACGATAGGAGTATGGGGAAGTACGAACAACTCCAAGGGAGATTTTATTCACGATAAGGCTGAATTTGTTATTCGCACCATCGAGGATGTGAATCAGTATTTCTCCATACAATCGGCAGGCTTTTTCTTCTGCACCGACTTAGTCTAGGACACAAACATTTTCCATTCAACGCCTTTTCAGTCGCGAGCAAAAACACACTTAGCTTTCATTGTGAATGAGTGTCCATGATGCCCAACATATTTAAAACACTTGGGGATTGCCCCATTACTAGTCACTCCGAACCTTAAACTTAAATTGGCTCACAAATTGGGTCACAATAGATAATTTTATATGGAAAATCTCACCATTGTTAATTGGACAAAAAAACAATTAAAATTTTTAACCACTCATCCCTTGTGGACATGACATGTGGGCATTGCATTGGAAGAAAGTTGTTATATCAACGAGAGCTTAACAAAACGGGCTCGCTTTCTCTTAAACAGTGCTCAGATGAAAGAAACACCTTTTTTCTGTCTACACGATGCATGGGCTTGTTTATGTAAAGAAATTGGCGAATGGAAAAAGCTTTCACACCGAAGATCTGCTTGCTGCTGCTGCGACACAATAAATTATAATTTTTGTTCTTGAACCTGCTATTCATCACATAAACTTAAGATATTCATCTCGTAGTTCTGTTGTATTTTCCTGTCTCTCATCCTTTCCACACCTTTCGTTAGTTTGATTGCACTTCTCTTTTTGTTATTCAAAAATTATTACTAATTCCATGATGCTGGGACACCAAAACAGTATGAACGAAAAATCAACGTACACTATGGTAAATATTCTTTCAAAATATTGCGATGGACTTAAAGTCTGTTATTTAAATGCGCCGAACTTACACAATCAAAAATTGGATTATTCAAAGTACTTGTTTTCCAATTCCGGTGTTGATGTTATTTGTGAAACATGGTTTAAGCCAGATATAAATGGCTTGCTCTATAAGATTCCCAACTATGAACTTTTCCGAAACGGGTGGTGGGGCTGCTATTTATTGTAAATCAAATATTATGTGATATTGTTACCAAGTCCACTGAAAGGGGTATCGAATACATTCTAGTTGAATTACGCGACTGTTATACCAAATGTGTAGTGGCTTGTGCGTATAATAATAATAGGAGTAGCTCCGTCATTCCCTTTTTGTCAGCTTTTTCCGAATATTGCGCCCTCTATGAACACACTAGCGGATACCCTGCGTGTGCTAATAAAATCAAATAAGTGTGTTTGCAAAAAAAGAAAATTTTGTTTATTTATTAACTTCTTTATCTTAATGCTAGCGGATAAACAATATTTTGATTTTTTTTTCGGTAGGTGTGTAAACATAAAGATTTTTTGGCGTTCCAACTCTAGAGCAAGCAACATATAATTGGCCGTGCGAAAAACAGGAATTTTCTAAGTTCAAACCAGCAACACTTAGCGATTGGCCTTGAGCCTTATTGATGGTTATGGCGAAAGCAAGGCGCACTGGAAACTGTAATCGCTTGAAATCGAAGGGTAAATCAGTTGAAATCATTGGAATTCGTGGTATCAGCACTTATTCTCCTTTACATTTGCCGCTGATGATTGTGGCTTCGATTAAATTTGGAGATAGTTTTTTAACAGCAAGCCTTGTTCCGTTGCACAATTTCGGTGGATCTAAGTTGCGAATGAGTATCACTGGTGAGCCAACTTTTAAAGTTAAGATGTGTGGTAGTTCCAGAGAGTTAAGAAACTCTATTGGGTAGTTAACAGCTTGTTCCTCATCTGTAACTGTGTCAATCGATTTGTACTTCACAACTTCACCGGGTAGCTTCAATTGAATGTGATGGTTTATTTTGTTGACATCATCATTCTTCGGAGCCAAAATTAATCGTTTGCCAAGCCAATCATGGTTTTTGAAATTATTTGCAATATCTTGAAAAACTTTCTGCACAACATCTTGAATTGATGACTGCATTTGGCAAACGTTTAGCGGAAAAGATATTTCACGTGTAGTCGGTGCATACGGAAGTTTTCCATCGCTCATATCCAAAAGCTGTTTGGCGAATATTTGTGCAGCACACGCATATTTGTCGACAATGTAAGTTTTTTTACATGTCTCCAAAGATATGACGCTTTCAAACATGCATTTAGTTCATCTGCTAGTGTTGATTTTGGAATCACTGGCAAAGTTTGTCGAAAATCACCAGCAAGAAGCAATAGAGCTCCACCCATTGGTCGATCATTTGCTCGGAAATCTATCAGAGAACGGTCAAGAGCTTCAAGAGTTTTCTTGTCTGCCATAGTTGCATTTATCCCATACAATAAGTGAGCTTGTTATTAAATAACCTTGCAAAAAGTCTTGAATGTGATAATTTATTTGAATGCTTATTTGTTTTTCGCTTTTGGTACCACGCCCATTTATCCCATATTGTAATATTTGTAATTGAAGGACTCGTACAAAATTTGAAGGCTATATAGCTAATATAGAATCCTAGATATTTAATATTAATATTAATTTTGTATATGAGCTTAATATTCAGTTTGTATGGGAGCTGGTCCGATCACGCCCATTTTTCGCATGACTATTCACATTAAGAAATAATCAACGTGCGCAAATTTCTAAGACTATGGCTATTATAGTACTGTAGATATATGATATTAAGTATTTACTTTGTATGGGAGCAGCCACTCCCACTGGTCCGATCCCGCCCATTTTTTTCCTGATTATTCAAATCAGTAACGTATGGGATACTGCAATGTTTCAAAACTCTTGCTATCACAATAGTCAAGATATATGATGTTATTCAATTTATGTGGGAGGGGCCATGCCCACTTAAAATATATATAGCCGAAAACCTAATTTGGACTATAACCTTTCAAATGAAACCGGTTTGGGCCAAATCGGTTGGATAGTTTTAGAGTCTATAGAGGACAAACATGCAAACATTGTATTTTATATATAAAGGTAGATAGATAATCATTTGTTGGGGATTTGTTTAAATTGAAAGATTCAGTTTCTTCAGTAGGAATGCATCTAGTAAATACAACCGTTTTGCGAAGAATAAAGTACCCAGTCTTCTTGATCTTATAATTGTTTCGTGTCCGTTGCTCGTTCTCTGGTTTGACCAACTTTCATTTGATGTTTCAGACCAAGATCTACTTTTTTGTTATTACAAACCGAAATCTGTCTGGTTACAATTACACAAACGTGGTCGTGGGTCGTGGATCTACGGATGTCTGCGCAAATTGTGGGTCGGTGCTTATTTTACCCCTCAGGAAACAAGACGAGAGCTGGTACTGCCTCTAGTCCTACCCCTCATAACATATGTTGAGGTGGTCTATAGCAGTCTTGACACTTCATCCCAGCGAAAACTGGAAGTTGCCTTTAACGACGCAGTGCGTCATATCTATGGCATACGTAGATACGACTATATCTCCGTGTTTTCTAGGGGAATACTTGGTTGTACTTTGAAACAATGTATCAACGCCAGGAATTGTATGTTTTTGCACAAAATTATTAAAACTCAAAGTCCGTCTTACTTGTACAACAGACTTAATTTTACTCGCTCCTCAAGAACCATCAACCTCATTCCCTAACGTTACAATAACCTTAACTCATCACGCTTATTCTTTATCCATACTGTAAGGATTTGGAACTCTTTGCCCTCTCGATTGAAGGATATTTCAAATCCAATCAATTTTAAAAGTGCAATCTTTCAACATTTCTCCAACTTATCTATTTAAATTCTTTCCCTCATCATCCACTCCCTTTCTTTATTTACTCTATCTCAGGGTAGACCTGTCTCAAACTTAGATTAGATAAATATTGTTATTAGATTTAAGTATTTTGAATTAGAATAACTGATCTATAAATTACTAAGTACTATTTAAGATTATATCTTAATGTACAAACTATTTAATAAATGAATTGAATTGAATTGAATTGAACTGAATTGATGTCAAAATCTCTGTCTAACCTAGATCTTGTGTTAAAAATCTCATGTTAGTCCTTTAGCTTAGTGGTAAGTGTTCTAGTTCGACTACCTGAAAACACACAAATTAAGTCTTGACTCTTGAAGCCTTTTTTTTCCTGTGCCACATGCAGCTAACGGCCAATAAATTGTTCTGGGTAGTCTCCTAAGTTCAGACTCAGAGCCATGGCATACCGTCACAAGCGAATTTTGACAGTAATTTATTATTTTGCACCCTGAAGCGTAAGTTTATTTTTTTCACAAAACTGTTGCCCAGAAAGTCTAGCTACTATTAAACCTATTGATATAATTTTAGCTACGAAAGAATGGAATACCGACTCCAATGTGGTCGACTTGATACAGTTAGTATATTTCACAAATTTTTTTTTAATAAATTGAATTTAAAATCAAGTTTTTTGAAAATATGCATTAAATAGTATGACAGAGTTTACAGATGGAAGATCTTTGTATTTGTACACAGGAGACGTTTGGAGAAATATCCATTTTGTGTTTCCTACAACGACACTGAACCAATAACTACTAAAATTAAATACCACTATTACTCACATGCATTCGCCTACAGCCACATATTTGAGAGAATAAAAATAAAACGTCACACTCATTCAGTTGGAAAGTAATAAATTTATTTTATTATATAAATTTTCCAAATAGGATTTGCTATTATACCATAAATTTATAATTTACACTTTATAGATATACGCAATAAATATACATAGAAGCAATCTTAGGAAATGATTTTGGACTTAAATTAGCACTTTATATTTAATTTACTATTTAAAAAATAAATTAACTTATGCACTACGGTTAATACCTTGTGTATACATTTACTTATAGTTTTTGTTTGTTTTATTTATACAAGTACACATATTTACAATAAGCAAAAGTTCAAATTCTACTTAAATACGAGTACACATTTAAGCCTAAATTGTCTACATTATATTTACAGTCCAAATATCAGTCCTATTGGTTTGATGCTAATTTGTAGTCAGTAAGATAGTTAATTAAATATAATTAGTCTAAAAATGCCTGTTAAATGTTTCCTGTACGATCGAGAACTGGTAGGTTCAAGTTATGCTATTTAGAAAATACTAAAGAGTTCACTGTTGTGTGGTCCTGACTTGTGTTTAATTTGGCTTTATTGTCATTGTAAAACCAGTTTTTAAAACGACGCATGTAGGTTTTTTATTTTCGTTGTTATTTAAGAACTAAATGAAATAAAAGGAATAAAAAAATGTGTAAAGGGTTTTCGCACTTTAAGCTTGAAGGCCTCCAAAGATTTAAAAAAAAAAACAACATAAAATTGCCAACACTCACTTTAAGAAAATGTTTAAATATTTTGTAAGGATTTTTTTAAAAGTCGATGTGCTTAATTTAAATATTCATTGCTGGTTGTGGCGGTCGATTTTTTCCTCACCGAACATCCGCTTCATTTTATCGCGGGAAGGTTAGTTTTGTTCAAAGTTCCAAAGTCTTGCAAGTGTCAAGCGCCAGCAAAACAGCGTGGCATTGTCTTTGGCTGCTCTCGACAGTAGTTTAAATTCAAAGCCGTGGAGAAGTCTCAGCAGTTTGGCGTGTCTATGCATCGGTATTAGTTTTAAAAGCAACACTTCTAACTTCAGTGGAGTCAAAAAAATATACAAACACTGATCTTCCTGAATTAAAAATCTATTACCTAAGAAGGTCGACTTTGAAAAAGGTTTAGAGAAACAAATGCATGCGCCTTAAGGTATTTGACTGTCAATCTTCACGGATCGCTTGAGGAACCTTGGGTTTTTAACTAAAAACTTCAGCATCGGCTAACCTGGTGTATCGTCTAAAACATTCAAGGGCCGTCCAAGTCAAAATTAGAGCTATTTGACGATTGTCGATTAACACATAACCTATAACAAATAGATATTGTTGTACATGCTTCGACAACCAAGCTTGCCATTTAATCCATAGCATTAATCGTAAAGCGGGTTGAACTTGCGGCTCAAATTTGCGACTGTAAAACCTCACTTTGATTATGGCAGTCCAGGGAAATGCGCAGCGAAACTGCGAGGCATGTTTTCGACTTCAATCGCTGAACTTCTACTCATAAATTTGATCCACTTAACCATCATAAGCTTCCAGCCCTAGTTATAAAATCTATGTTGTGACCCCAGATTAAAGTTTTAGCTATAAGTCGTTTTAAGTCCATAAAAGCTTTAAGTCATATTAGACCTCATAAATATTGGTTTTTGTCCCATCAAGCTAAAGTCGCATATAACCTTATGCCAAAGAAGGGGCATTGTCAACTGTAAATGTGAAAGACGTCGTGAAGATTAAACGAACAATTCTCTTCTATCTGGGGATAGGCTGCAAGTCAAAAAAAAAGTCCGCCCGTATAAGTTATTGGCAATAAAAAGGTCGCTCCAAAAATAACCCCAATGTCGTGGGTTAGGTGGCAAACCAAAATTTTGGACTCCGTATTTTAAGTGCTATGTTCCTTTTCTGATTCGATTTGTCTTAAGGTCTTTCGATAGTTTGAACGGACACTTAATTTAATTAAAAAAAGAGACGATTTTTTTGAGCCAGTTAGTTCATAAAAGTCATTTATCTTAGAACTAGATAAAAGGTCGACAGATGGTGAAACTAGAGAGCAGCGACGACGACATATTTTCTTTCAAACCAGGGTGCAGATTCCGTAAGGCGGAAACGTTGACACGTTTAAGTGCGCACGAACGATTTGCTCTAAGTTGCAAAAGTAAATCGTTCGTGCACACGAAAACGATTCGTCTTACAGAATGCCGACGGATGTAGTTCATTCGGTTCACGTTTCATGGAATGATGTGTAGATCTAAGACATCTAGGCAGTGCCAGTCAAAAAATGCAACAGCTGAACTGATATTTTGACGACTTCTGAACTTAGTTCATGCACAAACCTATACCTGATAAGCTCAATGCTACGTTCGTCAAAGCCTTCATAGGTCTAATGAGGTTATGAGATATTCTTTGCCATTGAGTTTTGACTGGTTTGGTATACATGATCTAGAGCCAAGAGTTTAGCTCTGGATATATAAATAAGTCGGATGGGCAGTGATTTACGGGTTGTGCTGTGAACCGCTGTGTTACCTATGTTGTAAGACTACCGCAGGTACATCCGGTACAGTCCTAAAGTCCTTTTATTATGAGAAAGACGCAAACTTACGGACAAAACTTGAAACAAAAAAATGTCGGTTGCATGTATCAAAGATGCGCATCAAAGCCTTGAAGCCCGTTCACTTCATAACACTATTATTCACGAATTATTCTCGTTCCCATATGTCATCCCCTACTTCACTTTGGAGGCGTTCGTAGCAAGTCCTTCGTAGCCCACTTTACACACCAGCCGCCGTTATAAATAAATTAAACAACTTAACTAGAATATACAATTCTGCTAGAAAGGTGACCGCCGGTTATCATACCTCCGACATGGCCAATATGGTCTTGGGACGTTCTACAATCACCACACGTGCAGTCTTATTCGACCGCCTCGAGACGGTCAGCGACGTGGTCAGCGTTCTCATTGAATCACAACTATTGTGCAGCCTTTGGCCAACGGTATTGCAGCGGTTTTGCGTCGAGTTACTGCGACGTGACTTGCAGCAGCACAGGAACCACTTGAACGGTGGAATACGACTGAAACGAGACAACAAGGGAAATTTGCTTACGGATGGCTTGAGACAGGCGTATTTATCTACAAAATGGCATCAGCTCAGTGATTGTGAAAACAGTCTTAAAACTCACCTCAGAGTGCGGAAGATCTGTGTCGAAAATAAACAGTAAATCAGTGGATTCGCCGCAGAGTTTAGCGGGGCCAAGCTCTGAATGAGCGTGGCTATCGCTATATTGGTTTGTGTCCGGGGTATGTGACCAAACACCTGCAGCAGATCAAAAACAATGTACGGTGACCAGCAGAGGATAAACACAATCACAATGACAAATGTCATTTTGATGGTTTTAACTTTCGCCCTCGGGATGATGCCGCGGGAACTGGCTCGACGGGTTGTCGGATTCGCATATGCAGAGCGATCTGTAGCGAAACGGAAGCCTTAACTTAAATGAACTACAATCAATTCTGCGGCCTCTTACCTGCGGGCACAAAGACAGATCCCTTGACCCATATCGTTCGCACTATCACCGCGTAGCACGCTGTGATTATTAGGGCGGGAAAGGCAAACAAGGTCGCCGCTACCAAACTCATGTAAATCTGCCACCGCCAGGACTCGCCCAAGTCAATCCAGCACTGCGTCTGCCCCTGGATCAGTTTCTCCTCGTACAGCAGCAACATCGGTGCCGAGAATATCCCACTGATGATCCACGCACTCGCCACCAGGCGTCGCGCTCGCTTCCCTAAATAACAACATTAGAGCGAACGAACCTTCTGCTCCCGCACACTTTGACTTACATGACTTGGAAAAATTCATCGGATGCGTGATGGCGTCGTATCGGTCTATGCTCAACGCCACCAGCACATATGTGGACGCGTACGTCACACAGACCTGAGAGAACCGAATCACCTTGCAAGCGATATTTCCCGCTCGCCACGAGATTGTTATCCGCCAAATAATATCCGTCAGGACGTTGAGCAATCCCACCGAAAGATCTGCAGACAAAAAAAAAAAGAGAGTTATTCCACAATTTATTTAAATGTCCTTTTCGCGCCCAATAAGTTGGGAACTCTCACCAGCCAGCGCCAACTGTTTGATGAAGAAATTCATTCGGGATTTACGATTCTTGTTCATAAACATTGCAACCAAGACGGAGGAATTACCAAGGACAATGACGGTAAATAGAATCCATAGGATGGCAAATTGCTCAGTCTGAAAATGAAAACAAAATTTTATTATTTAGGTATTTGCGATATTATTTCGAAGGATATTTGGCTGTCGTATGAGTGCGATGGCGAGCAGGCGAAATCAATTTAATTTTCCTGAGCAGCTTGTCGGAATTTTGCGGCACGTGCTGACAATCAAATTAATCGGATACATTAATAATGCTCGCAAGTCGCAAGGATGACGGGAAATTGATTTAGCATTGAAATTGCTACAGAAAATTGAATATTGTTGATAGGATTATACGCTGCGACGGAATATTGTCTGATAGTCGCTGTTCTTGGTCTAGGTCTATTAATCCTGCATACTTAATGTTTCAGACAGCTTACGAAATGTAATAATGTGCTTTGCCCAGAGGCTTATGATTTATTCCGTTTTCAATTTGACAGCCTAATACCTATTGACCAAAACTGAGCTGTTGCTGTTTTTCTACAGACAATAGTGTTACCCAGTCCCAAAAGAGTTGTCATCCACAGTTGCCGAAGATTCAAACGAGGGTTGGTTCGACATATTTCTCTTTTTTAGGAATTTAGTTGCGGCCGGTTAAACGGAACGGTTTGTTTGGTTTTTTTTTTTTGGACCAAGAACGCCTCGAATATGCTCAGCATTTCTTGAACAACTGTCAAAAGTTCTTTTGCCTCGAAAACACTTGCAGCTATCTTGAAAACGGTTCTAACAGTTTTAAACTCAAAGGTGATATTAGTTATTTAAACATGGTACTGTATAGTCAGGCAACAGCTACGATTACACGGCCATTTTTTTGCGTCCTTTAAACCCGTCATTTAAATGTCGTTGTGTGTGACCGCCATTTTCGGGATAACATTTTGCGCGTCTTTTAAATGACTACGAAACTGGCAGACCAAATGACATAAATTTTGTTTCATTAAAATCATAGCCAAATCATACTGAGACCCCCAACTCACAATCCTCTTGCCGCTGGCCCCCTCAATTTATTTTCCAATTCGCAATTTTGTTTTCCCATCGGTGTTATGTCAATTTAGAATCCGTGTGACATGCAAGAACATCCAAAATGTACAAAAATAAATGCTGCCAACCTAGGCAACTGTGGGGAAATACAAACAAATGTTCGGGAATACAACATTTTTTAGTTAGTTATTATAAATTATTAAAAGGTGAATAATTTGATTTATTTTTGTTAACAAAACTATCTAAAGGAGATGTTCTATATACTAAAAACTTATTAGGACAAACTAGGTTGCGTATTTTCAGCTTTTGAATATCTTTAACTTCGATTTCATGTGTTAATTTTTCTTAGATAACTGAAACAAATTTGCTCAAAATGTTGTTATTTTCCATCAACCAATCTACGCTGTTGATTTTTCTTTAATATTTTAAGCAATTGTTCACTTATTCCTAAAAAAAAGTGTTATCCACACATAACGAATAATTTCAAATTTAACGGATAAAATTCTATGAACGCAGTCAGCAACTTTGCCCACAGCGGAAGTGGTGCGACTGTGTTGGTTAGTCGGAATTTTTGAATTTACGTGGCATTTGTCAGTACGAATTTCTACGTAACAAATTTAATAAAATTTCTACAACAATAAGCGCACTTAGCATTTGCCACCCCATAAAAATAAAGCTTGTAGGCAAGTAACGGGAAATCGGCCGAAGCTGGTGGTCTCAGTATTGTCTCTGATTAAAATGGCGAGAAAATAAGACCGTGTTGTCGTCCTTTAATGACGCCTAGGACAGAAGGCCAAACTTTTTGGCTGTTGCGTCATTTAAATGGCAGCCACCAAAAAATTACTATACACGAAATTCATTGCATGCCATTTTCCTACGCAAATGTCAAATGACGCAGCATTTAATACGATATCTGTTCTTTCAATTGGTGTTTTTCTCGTGGCGAAAGGGCTTATAAATGCATAAATTTGATTTTATTTGTTTTTTTTTGTGTAATTGTGTATAACCAAAGCCAGAAATATACCTCAACCATTTTTTTTTTTTTAACTTTGATGATGGCGTGAAGTTTTTTATTTTTATTTTATTTTATTAAATAAATACAACCCGCTTAATGCTAACAGATATTTCAGGTATATAAATTCAAACAAAAAAAAAATAAAATAAACATACAACAGCATTGCCCTAAATTTCCCTGTAGAGAGACATAAATCAATATTACAACAAGCTTCATTGAAGGACATAATTGCTCTAGACAAAGGTTCATTGCAACCGTACTTAGTTCTGTGCATGTTTTCAAAAAGAAAATGTCTAGTTCTTAAAGATCTAGCAGGTACATAGATAGGTACCACAGAAAGAAGGGGTGGACATTAAATGCTGTTGCTTAATATATCTCTTACAAACATTACATCATGAATGGCTCGTCTCGACTTTAACGACTTAATTCCAAGCAATTTGCATCTAGCTGAATAATCTGGGCGGAAATTCCAACGCATTTTAGAAAAAAATTATCCTTGTAAAACACCTTTTTATTTTTTCAATACGATCAGAGTGAGTATTAAATGCTGGACTCCAAATGATATCGGCATATTCAAGAAGCGATCTTACCAAAGAGATGTACAAAGATAAGAGGGCATATGGGTCCCTAAAGTCTTTACAATTTCTGTTAATAAATCCAATGGCAGAATTAGCTTCTAAAACAATATTTATTTATTTATTTAAATCTACAAGCCGCTTAAAGCTAACAGACATTCGAGGTATAAAAATGAATTAAAGAAAGTACATATCCAAAAGCATTGCCTTAAATTTATCTCTAGATACACATAAGTCAATATTACTGCAAGCTTCATTGAAAGATATAATTGCTCTAGATAAAGGTTCGTTACTTCCATATTTAGTTTTGTGCACGTTTTGAAAAAAAAAAATCTCTAGATCTTAGTAATCTAGCAGGTACATAGATAGGTACCATTGAAAGAAGGGGTGGACATTTGATATTATAACTTAATATATCTCTTACAAACATTACGTCATGAATAGTTCGCCTCGATTTTAATGATTTAATTCCAAGTAATTGGCATCTGGCTGAATATTCTGGGCGGAAATTCCAACGCATTTTGAAGAATATTAGTCTCGTAAAACGTCTTTGTATTCTTTCGATGCGATCGGAGTGAGTATCAAACGCGGGATTCCAAATGACATCGGCATACTCAAGAAGCGATCTTACCAAGGAGAAATATAAAGATAAGAGGGCATATGGATCTTTAAAATCTTTACAGTTTCTGTTAATAAAACCGATGGCAGAATTAGCTTTCAAGACAATATAGTCAATATGATTTTTGAAACAAAATTTTGAATCGAGAACAACGCCTAAATCTTTGATTTTATCAACCCTACAAAGTAGATTAGTGTCAATGACTTAATCAAATTGTGAAATCGAGATCAATTTTGAGAAGGTTATCACATTACACTTCTTTATGTTAAGCTTTAAATCATTGAGGTTACACCATTCCGAAATCGAATTTAGATCTGACTGAACTAGGCGGCAGTCATCGGCGTATAATAGACATTAGCAGTGCTTGATAGCCAAAGTTATATCATTGATAAAAATTGTGAAGAGCAATGGACCTAAATGGCTGCCTTGGGGAACCCCAGATGTGCATTGAATCGATCTGGAGCAAACATTGCCTATGCGTACTTTTTGTCTTCTCCCAACAAGATAAGACGATAACCATGATAAAATCTTCGAGTGAAAACCAAAAAGTTCAAGCTTTTTCAATAGTGTTGCATGATTTACGGAATCAAAGGCTTTACTGAAGTCGGTATAAACTGTATCGACTTGATATTTGTTCTCAATAGCGTTGACAACATACGATGAGAAAAGTGCCAAGTTAGTGGTAGTAGACCTACCAGAAACGAAACCGTGTTGAGCAACTGATAAGAACTCTTTAGTGAGGAACTCAAGTTTGTTTGTGATAATGCTTTCGAAAACCTTAGGAATTGCGGATAACTTGCAAATTCCTCTATAGTTTTCGACATTATTTTTCGGTCCAGACTTTAGGATAGGAACAAGGAATGAAGTCTTCCATTCTTGAAGGAAGATACCCTCAGAAAGTGAATGGTTAAAAATATTAATCAAAGCGAAGCAGAGAGAGTCACAACAGTAACTAAGAATTATAGTTGGGATGCCATCAGCCCCAGCAATAGGATTGCGTTCAAGCAACTTAAGCGCCAAAAGGACTTCATCATTGCATAACTGGAATGAGCCAATATCAACCTTACATGCTATATTGTCTATCGAGTTATTATTTAAACCTGATTTGGAGTAAACTGATTCAAAGAAGTTAGAGAACAATTCAAGATTAGAGCACAAATTAGAGGACTTACTATCCTTAAGAAACATTGCATCTGGAATTCCCACCGACTTCTTTTTAGAATTTATAAATGACCACAATGATTTACTGTTATATTTGACGTTACTTTCAATATTCATGATGTAAACCTTGTAAAGAAATTTACTAAGAGTGGATAATTCTTTGCGTAGTTTAATAAAAACGGAATAATCATATGAACTATTTGATTTCTTAAATTTATTAAAAGCTTTTCGCTTTACATTTTTTAAATTTGAGAGCTGTCTAATATACCAAGGGGGCTTAGACAATTTATTTTTGGAAAAACAAGGAACAAATTTAGCAAAACCATCTTCTAAAATTTCAATGAAGCGTTTATACATGCCATCTAGCTTAAGATTCAAAAATTCATAATTCCAGTCAATACTACTGAACACAATATTAAGTTCGAAAAAATTAGCTTTCGAGAAGTTATAACATTTTTCCTCAGTTCTCTTGGTTCTTATTGAATATGTATAGTCAATATGACTTTTAAAGAAAATTTGGAATCGAGGATAACTCCTAAATCTTCTACAAAAGGCGTTTTTCTTTTTTAGTTCAGAGCACAACCTGAATTGTCATACAAAAAGTTCGTGTTTCTTTTTTAGCTCAGACACATCAGAGCTCAGAATTTGTGTTTCATTTTTCTCTCAGAGCATAATCAGAGCGCGCTCTATGAGCTCAGAATAAATTGACTGAGCGGGCTGAGTATAAAGCTGATTACACACTTACAGGCACATTTGACAGAAAAAAAAACAGGATAAACAAAATAATTGAAATGGCAGACGAACCTTGTTGCTATGGAACTGAAGGTTAACCAATTACAATAAACAACAATAAATAAATATTCAATTTATACATATATGTATTACAAATGACAGCTATGTGCTCAAGTGTGTTTCATAAATACATCAGAACGATCTGAGTACGCTCGGTTCAGAGAGCGCTCATAATGCTCGAGCTCGGTTCAGACCTCAGCTCTGAACTAAAAAAGAAAAACGCCTAAAGAGGATTCGAGTTAATGACGTAATCAAATTGCGAAATTGAAGTCAATCTTGAAAATGTTATCAGATTACACTTACTTATGTTAAGTTTTAAGTCATTGGCGTTACACCATTCTGCAATAGAATTTAGATCCGATTGTAATAGGTAGCAGTCCTTTCGGCTTTTAATGGCTGAAAATAGTCTTAGATGATCGGCGTATAACAGACATTGGCAGTGTTTAATAGCCAATGTAATGTCATTGATGAAAAATGTGAAAAGCAATGGCCCTAAATGGCTACCTTGGGGAACCCCAGAGGTACATTTAATTGGTCTGGAGCAGATATTGGTGTAGGCAATTTGAGTTCTGTCAGTAAGATCAGATGATAGCCAAGATAAAATCTTAGAATGGAAACCAAAAAGTTCAAGCTTCTTCAATAACATTAAGTGATTTACAGAATCAAAGGCTTTACTAAAGTCTGTATAAACTGCATCAACTTGATTTTTGTTCTCAATAGCCTTAATAACATACGATGAGAGCAGCATCATCGTTACACGTAGCACTTCCAAAAGTGTCAATACAGTTATCAGCAACCGCAGCATCATTTACAAGCAAATCGCTGGTACACACAGCTTCAGTATTGCAGTGATTATGGCTCACAACTACAATAAAAGAGTCATTATTGATAACAGCAGAAGAATCAATTAAATGTAAAGTTCCCTTTTGCTTGATGTTTATAAAGGGTGATTTTTTAAGAGGTTTAGAACTTTTTTTTAAAAAAAAACACAAAAAATTCAAAAAAATGAATGAAATATTTATTTGAATCGATAGTTTGAACCTTGCAATTTAATGTTTAAAGATAATTTCATGCAAATGTTGACCGCGGCTGCGTCTCAGCTAGCCCATCCGCTGAGTCCAATTTTGGCATACTCTTTCACACATATCGGCCGGTATCTCACGAATGAATGCATGGATGTTGGCTTCCAGTGCGTCAATCGAAGCGGGCTTGTCCCTATACACATTAGCCTTGGCATACCCCCACAAAAAATAGTCTAATGGTGTCAAATCGCACGATCTAGGCGGCCAATTGACCGGCCCGAAACGTGAAATTAACTGTTCACCAAACTCGCCTCGCAATTGCGCCATTGTTTCGCGTGCTGTGTGGCATGTGGCATCGTATTGTTGAAACCACATATCATGCAAGTCAAGAACTTCCATTTCGGGCAAAAAAAAGTTTGTTATCATCGCTCGGTAGCGTTCACCATTGACAGTAACGCTGCGATTCGCATCATCTTTGAAGAAATATGGCCCAATAATGCCGCCGGCCCATAAACCGCACCAAACAGTGGCTTTTTCGGGATGCATTGGTAGCTGTTGCAATGCTTCTGGCTGATCTTCACTCCAAATGCGGCAATTTTGCTTATTTACGTACCCATTCAACCAAAAATGAGCCTCATCGCTGAACACAATTTTTCGATAAAAAAGCGGATCCTCGGCCAGCTTTCCAAGAGCCCATTCACCAAAAATTCGGCGTTGTGGTAGGTCGGCTGGCTTTAATTCTTGCACCAGCTGTATCTTAAAAGGCTTTACGCCCAAATCCTTCCGCAAAATTTTCCACGTAGTGCTGTAACAAAGGCCTAACTGCTGGGAACGGCGCCGAATCGACATTTCGCGGTCTTCTGTCACACTAGCTGATACGGCCGCAATATTTTCTTCACTACGCACAGTACGTAAACGTGTTGGTGGTTTAATGTCCAACAAAGTAAATTTGGTGCGAAATTTGGTCACAATCTTCCGAATAGACTGCTCAGAAGGTCGAGAATGCCGATCATAAAATGGAAGCAGTGCGCGATGAACATTTCGAACCGAGCACGAATTTTGATAGTAAAATTCAATAATTTGCAAGCGTTGTTCATTTGTAAGACGATCCATGGTTAAATTGCAAACCAAACTGAAGCTGTTTGACAGTGACACAAGGTACTAAACACACGTCAGCTGTCAAAACCGGTGTTGCCAAAACCAAACCAGCTAAAAAATCACCCTTTACAAGGTGGCGCAAAAGTAATCCTCCTATCAGAAAATGCTATAAATTTTGCGATTGGCCCCTAATGTCAGTTCTGTTTTGACATTTGTGTAGTAAGCACATGCAAAATACACGTTAATAAACAATGTTGCGCTACACTGCTCCAGAACGCGGAATATTGGTGACTATTTATTTGAGCAATAATCGGTTGGTGACTTTGGCACAACATGAATTTCGTCGCAGATTTCCTAGCCGTCTGGTGAAACACTGCGACGTTTAGCCGCTCGCCTCGAAGAGACTGGCACAACACGAGACGTTGCCAAGAGTGGCGGGCCCCGGAGCGCCCGTTGTGCCGAGAATATCGCCTCTGTTGACGCGGCCATTTTTTTTTCGAGACCGCCGCTGGTCAAACGACAACAGTGAACGGTGCGCGCTATAGGGCCATGTTTACCGATTATTTTCTACCGCAATTGGACGATTTAGGACTGGAGGACATGTGGTTCCAACAGGACGGAGCTACGGCACACACTGCGCGAGCCACAACCGATATTCTGAAAGCGGTGTTCCCGGGTCGTTTTTGGCGAATTGCACTATCCCGCAAGATCGCCTGATTTGACCGCTCCAGACTTCTTTTTGTGGGGCTTTTTGAAGTCGCGGGTTTATGTCAACAAGCCTCAGACTCTTGCAGCTCTTAAAGACAATATCCGTTAAGAATGTGAGGACCTATCGCCGGAAGTTTTGGCCAAAGTGATGGAAAATGCCATAAAAAGAGCTCAAATGACAATCAACTGTGGCGGCGGCCATTTACATGACATCATATTCTCGACTTGATGTAAAAAAAATTAAAAGACCAAATAAAAATAATCCACAAGAAGAATCAAAGTTTTTCATTTTTTTTTTTTAAATTACAGCCAAAAAACATCGTAAGGTTATTTTTGCGCCACCTTGTACAAGTAGACGCCAGTAGGGGACCAACAGTGTTAGAGACGGCAACAGGAAATTTATTATTATTATCGACATCACAATCATCTTGCACAGAAAAAATCTTACTCTGGTCAGAGTCAGCATTACTTGGACGCAGAAGATTTGGCGATGCAAAATATATTTTTTGGAGATTTTTTTCTCAATGAGCTAACAGAAGCAGTGGCAATATCAGCATTACGGTCACCCAGAGGAGAGCACTTGCCGTTCTTTACAGAGAGGCGTGTTACAGCAGGCGATGGTATTGCACGCTTTCCAGTGTACAGTTGTTTGGAAGGTTCATTGACATTATCTTTCCTCTGATGAGGAGTACTAACACGAATATCTCGGCTAGCATTCAAAATATTGCAAACTACATTTGGCGATTTTTGTTTGACAGAAACATTTAATGATGAAGGGAATTCATTTATTTCACTTATAAGTGAACACGCTTGGGCTAAACCCCATTGGTATTGAGACATTTTGGTTAGGTCCGTGAAAACCAGCTCCCACTCCTCTTTCCATCTTGGAGCCGTCTGTATACCACTTTAGGCCATTTTGGAACATAGGTGAGCTATTACGAGCCAATGCTTCTTGACTAGGGATTTCCGTAGTGAACCGTTTGTCGAAGCATAAAGTTTTTGGGAAGCGGTCTGTTACCGCGCAGATCATTTCAAGTACTGGAATTTCAGAGAACAAATCAAATAGATCAGGATGTTCGCTGAGATTAATCTCTTTCATTTGGATACCTCAACAAATAATCGAGTTTATTGGCTGACATACGAAGGACAATGGGATATAGTTCCGGTTGTTCTTCGCGCAATTCAAGCAGTACTGCAACACTTAATCCACCCTTCTCGCGACGGCTCAACCATTTCTTTTGCCAAATACTCCGCTTTCGTCGCGTTAGCTCGATCGTCGTCACTGCTTTCATGCATACATGCTGCCAAAAACGCATTCTCCGCAATTTCCACCATCATCTCAAAAGTTCTTTTCGCCATTTTTCATTTATTGTAATAATTGTTTTCTTTTCACTGTTAATAATAATCACTGTTATTTAATTTAATTAAAAATGTCGTAGCACAGGTAAGCGTCTTTGCCGAGAGAAAAACAACCAAATGCCAGTAGCTATATTTTTCTCAGCGGTCAATATCAATACCGTCTGATTGCAACACAGATAAATGACGCTAAATCGAAATAATACCCAAGGTGACATTTGTCATTTTGATGTGGCATGTCATTACCATATGATCGTCAGTTTTTCGCTCGCCATTTAATCGCATCATAACGGAAAATTCTAAAAGACGCGCAGTGTCCGTCATTGACGATGATAGTCATTTCGTGTGATCGCCATTTTTTCGCAAATGACCAACGACGAATCGTAGCTTGAAAGTCACTCGAATGCGACATTTTTTCCTGACGTCACAGTGTCTTTTAAATGACTCGAAAAAATGGCCGTGTAATCGTACCTTAACAGAGTTATGAATACTGAAGAATGGTACTTCCAGTTCGTGATTTTTAAGCGACTTGGAAGCCATTTGTATTATGTTTATAAAGCGCAATCGTGTGATTTTATCGGACTATAAAAACCTTCCGTACATTAAAAACAGTCTCAATATTGCCATAAATATTCGGAAGTTTTGGGTGCATATTGCTTACGATTTTCGTCTCCTGTTTTTGACAGTTAAAACAACCGCCACTTTCTGTCAAAAGAATCGAGGGTTCTTTTTGAAAAAGTTATTGTAAAATGAACTTACTCAGAGAAAAGTCACTATCCCGACTATTCCGGATTTTAATTTTCAACTTATTGCGTTCGGTGTCGATTCACAAATTTTGAAATTTTTTCTTCCTCTCCAATGGCGCCACCGATTACGTTATACTTAGATCTCAATCAATAAGCCTCCATAGTTAAGCCGGTCCTCAGCAAACTATCTGCAGTTGTGCATTCAAACTTGGTGGATGTCTCTTTAGTTTTTTAACTTAAATGCGTTGAACCTATGTATGGAAGACCTGGCCCAGAACCTTTATTGAAATTTGCTCTACATGTCAGGTAACAGTTTTGAACGTTCAGCAATTTTTGCCTAAGTCGACATCGTGTCTGTAAATTTGATATAGTTCGTCGTTTCTTCGAAACTGGTCATCCCAAAACGGGACTAATTATTGTTTTACTAAGTTCATATTACTCTTGACCACTAACAATATTTTAAAGCACTTTTGAACGATTCCATGATTTAGGTTAAGAGAAAATGGCTTGAAGGCTTAAGGCCTTACAGAGACTCCTTAGTAACTAAGTTGCAACAAGAGGCTGCTTTTCTGACAGTTTGGTGCTCAACGTGTTTTGATTTCGTACAGACAAAGAAATCGGAAGAGGTGGATGTTCAGTTTTTGGACTGAAGAATAAAGATGGAAAACTGATATGAAGGAAGAGAGGAGATAGAGAATTCCTCGCTTAAATTGGTGTAAGAGAAGCTTGAAAATGTTCTTTGAAAGTTTTTTTTCACTCCAAGTTTTCATACGAAGTGTCGAATCTATAGAATCAAACAGGAAAGAAAAAGGATGTAACAGTCAATGCCACAAGAGATCCAAGCCAGTGACTTTGTGCGTATGTACATACAAAATTGACGACGCAATGGCCTAGTTGTTATTGTGTTGGACTACTAAGCGAGGGGTCCCAGGTTCGAATCCCGAAAAAAATCCAAATTCCAACTTAAGGTTTTTTTCACTGCGCCACCTCTCGCGAACGTCTGACAAACATCCGAGAGTATAACTGTCATGTAAGAGCTTCTCAATTGTCCATTTGGACTCGGCATAAAATTTTAGATCCCTTCCATTCGTCCCAAAAATAAAAAAAAAACTCACACAAGACGAATGGTTTTGAGAAGCTATGCCTAGGGTCCCAACGGACCTGTTGCGCCAACTATAGTAGTGCATACAAAATAGGGGGTAGACAGTAGTTTCGAAAGGGTGCAGTGGATGCTACGACATAAATAAATAGAGCCTGAGAGTAGTACCGCTAAGACCTGTCGATGTAAAGGTCGGCAATATGACATCTAAAAGATAATTCCTTTAAAAAGTTCTTCTATTGAAGGCTGAGATTTTTTGGTTAAAGCTTAGTATCCTGCTCGGGCTAAATTTTATCTCCCACACAAAAAAGGTCTACAAAGATAAAATTCAGCGAAGCAGTGTCCTGTTCGCTCGCTTAATTCTTAATTTCATATAGATGGGCTCAGCACTCATTTAGCTCGCGAAATAAATGTCCGGTACATTAAATCGTAAATAAATTTTGACAGAAGAAAAAGTTTGTGTTGTGTTGACTTTGGATTTTTTTTTAGTGGAAGCCGAAGAAAACATTTGCGTGATAAATCACATGAAAAGCAAAACCAAAAATTCCTTTTCATGCGATGAAAAAACAAAGAAACAAAAAACCTTGCGGGGCTTGTGGAGAAATCAGAAATATGGAGATTGCAAAAAAATTCCAATGCGAATAGTGTTTAACCGGGCACGAAGGAACTGCCATGAACATAATATGGTTTTGTCTCATCTATATCATGTTTGATAATTTAGCGACCATTTATCTTTGGTGTGGAAAAATGAGGTGGAGACTTAAGACGCTAAAATTTAGCGCGAGCATGAGACTAAGCTTAAATGAAGAATTTTAGCCACTAAGGCGTTTAATAAAAGGGAGCTGGTCAAAATTCTGCTTTCAAAATTCTGCTCTACAAAGTTATGTCTTCTCACACAAAAATTCTGCTCTATGAAACTCTGCTTATTTTTAGTTCTGCTTTTCAAATTTAAAGCAAAAAAAAATCAGCTTTTTCTGCTTCCAACTAACAAATATAAACAAACACAAAAAAATTGACATTAAAAACAATTGTTTAAGTTTCATTTCATACTAGTTTATATTTCAACCGTGTGACCAATATAATTGTCAGGTCGCACGGATCTATATCAATTAATACTTTTTTTTTATGCATTTTTCTGTAAGAGTCCAAGCGTGTGACCAGACGAGACATTGGCAGTTCTCGCTTCTCGGGTTCAGTAAAAAATCGCCATCAAACCTATGTTCTCACGCCTGGAGTCATCTTTCACCTCTAAAATAATTTCAATGTTCTTGCAATAAAGCACAGTTGTGCAGTTACTTTCAACGCGTTCAGTTCGGTTCCTTCATTTTTTTTTAATTATCAACAACAATTTTAAACATAAAAATATAATATAAGGAAAAGAGGAGTTAAAATTAAAACAAATTGAAAAAAAAACAATATAAAAGGAGTTAATGTTCTCTCTGAAAGGCTGAATTTTGTAAAATGAGTTTTGACGCGTCCAGAGTTTTGGCCCCAACCCTAAATACTGAGACAATTAATACAGTCAAAAAAGCGTCGAAAAACGCGTAAAAAAACGGCGCGAAAGAACGCCTGTCAAAAAAAGTGTGAAAAACGAGTGAAATAACGCGTAAAAAAACGTTTCAAAACCACGCGGAAAAACGCGTCAAGAAATGAGCGAAAAAACGCGTGAAAAACAGGTCAAAGAACGCTTCAAAAAATCGTAAAAAAAAGAGATTCAAATAACACACATTAAAAAAAGAAAATGTTCTCTACATCTCTGCTTTACAAAATTCACCGAACAATCCAACAAGGTTTGGAAAATGTTAAAAAACGCGCACTTTTGAACTTTAGAAACAGAATTTTAAAAGCAAAATTTTGTAAAAAGAATTTTGATCCAAACCCGTATTGGAAAGTAGGAAGTCAATCGGATTTCGAATAAATTTCGTAGAAGAAAATTTAAGTACCATTGAGCACTAGTCATGTTGATGGAATGAGTTCATAGGAATATTCGAGAAACAACAAAGCAGGGAGTTTACATTCTTGACAGGCACCTACTTCCCCAGCACACATACACCAACGACTAGGTTTGCCATGATGGGTTGCTCCTTATGTTGATATCGACATAATATTTCCACAAGGTTGCCGCCGGACGTGGGCCTAGTTTGATCGACCAAAATAAAACTGTTTTAACAACTCCTATTGCTCCAGGTTACTGGCAACGAACAAGGCGAGTTCTTACTCCAGTGGGTCTATTCATGTGAATTTCAGCCATTAGTCATAAAACAAATGGGCCCACCTCCTCTGATGGTATAGAACAACAAAAAATGTTAATATAATCAGAAGGCACTCGGTTCAACTTGGCTCCAGAAGCCGAGACAACAATGGCGACGTTGTATTTGTGGAGCCACGAGAAGTTGCAACAGCTGCTTAACACCTTAAAAGAACAAAATCAACCTGAGCAACTACTCGTAATTTAAATAGTAAAGCAAAATTAATTAAAATCTGCAGGAGGAATGCTACACCAGGCGGTGTTATAGATAGAATTTTGCGTCTGAATACAACAACAGAATCCGACAGCTTCCACACTTCCGATCCAACTCCACAAGTATCGCCGATCCCTTTTTGAAACAGTGTTTCAAGTCCTGTTTATTGCTCAAAATTCCCATTTGTTGATACCTGTCTCATGACGATTCCTTGTTATGAACAAATTCTGTCCCAACCCTCCTATGGAAATGTCTAGCAAAAAGATAAACGACCAAAAAAGGACACAAATATTTTTCATAACACAAATCTTTCCACCTAATTTAAACATGCCACATCCGTGTGTCCTCTTTAACTGCCTCTATTAGCATAGATAGTATTTGCCTGTCAGAATCACAAAGCCAAAGTGAGGAAGGAGATTTAAATTTATTCTCAAGGCTAAAACATTTCTAGGACATCGCCCTCAGTGTTGTATTGTCTCTTCCACGTTCACTGTCCTCCTCTGCGTGAAATTCTTATTTAGGTTGAGTGAAAATGAAACGCAACAGGCCACGCAGAAAAATATGACAGATTAAGTTTCATTTTGTACGAGCCAAGCACCTCAACTGGGCCGCATAAATCATCCTAATGTTGCCTTTGTTCTATTCTATTTGGGGCATCTACCCCATCACTCTGCCGGTTATTTTATTTGTTTTCCTTTTTTTCTGTTTCGCCAAGAAATGTGGAATTTCATTTGCACACAAATGGGATACATATGAGACATTTCCGGCATCTAATGAGGGATGCGCACAGTACGGCGCGGGTACATAGGATCGGTGTTATTATTGTCCTTAAACACATCTTCCAATGGAGACGTTGATATACCTTCCAAACTCTGTCCTGAGGAGTGAGAAAAAAAACTCCTGCACCTATGTCCACATCGCGCAGTGTTCCCCTACGCCAACCGGAACGGGATGATTTCAAAATGCGGCACGCACTAGAACAAGAGATGGATACCTAAACATCATTAAAGTTAAATCCTTGATTCTAGAATTTATTGTTTTCCTGCGGGTCTTTTTTCGTGTGTTTCGTATCGAATGACGCGTGAGCCGAGCACGTATAAATTGATGTTGACGGCCGTGGGGGAAGGTAATACCACTTTATAGGCTCTGTTGAGCATTTAAATTCTCTGAGTGACTCGCTCCGACACCCACATTTGGGTAGCGGGATTTTGTTTGGTAAAGTGACGGTGATTTTGGCACAGTCATTGTGAAGTCATTTAAATAAATCAACAGGACTTTGTCGACGAATGGGTGTTACGTACAGTTGAACTGTTTCTGTTGGTGTATAAGATTTCATAGCTGGGAATCAATCAAAAACAGTGACACACAGCTTTGGGAATAGGATTTTCAATACATTGCGCAATTGTTTTCGTCCTTGTGCAGATATGGTGTTTGCGGAGAAGTTAATAAATTGTATGTGTGTGGTTGGATGGGATCTTTTGATATTTTAGCGCAGGCAGCAGATATGAGAAGCTTAGACGTGACCAGCATTGTGAGTGGTGGAAGCGCGGAGTGAGTTTTATTTTCATTACACACGCACATCCTTGACAAATGAGACAAAATTTTAATATGATCGCCTCCTTTGAGTTTCGCTTTAAAAAAATAAGTGATTGGAATCAATTTAAATAATCAATTCGTCTTTGTAATGGGGACAGCCTGTTTGCGAGGTTGCCTGTATGTGGGATTTTTGGTACAATTATTAATTGCGTACTTTGTACTAGATTTTCACACATAAAAAAAAAAAGTTAGTTTAAAAAACCAAAAAACCCGACTGACTGTAAAAAAGAAAAATTAAAAAATATGAACAAGACACATTCAAGTACCTATACCTAATTAATTGACAATTGGAGCCTAAGAAATATATGAGTATTGAGTACCCTCCGACTGTCAAATAGTAAGGTGCACTTTCCCGAGCCAAACACTACAAATCCGTCAAACTCAAAATATTTACCAAAACTTTCTCAGATACTTTGAGCGACTTTCATCTTTGACATCTAATCCATGTCACAATTAAATATATAACTTACCTTTCTGCAACATATGAAACGTTCTAGGACAACATTCGACCATCACCGAATTTGTACAGATTTTATTGTTCTGTGCAATTCATTTTTAAGCCGGATTTTGAATTTTGTTTCTTGACAACTTTGTGCATTTGACATATTTATCAGTACTTGCCGGTTGAAATTCTCTGAGCTGTTTCGAGCCAAGAGAGGAACCACTCGTTACTCGTTACTTTGCTAATTTTCTCTTTTTCTGTCATTTTGGATGAGTACGTGTATAGACTTTGTGTGATTGCGATCGATTTATATCGATTGCGTTTGCTTCAAACCGCGTACGCGAACGAACCTTATATATCTATTTAGACTATATAAACTTGAACCTAACACTCAGCATAATATTTTTTGATGGTAACACTATCCACTAAAAATAAATGATGCGATTTTTGGCTGTCAGTTGCGATGTTGAGTTGAAATGTAGATGCCGCTAGGTGCGAAACTTGGCTGGGTATGAGTTGCGATGCTACTGTGAATAGATCAGAACGTAATTTATTTCACAGTTCAGTGTATTCCATATCTTGACATTTCTCACTGACATTTGTGCGACAATTGGGTTTTTTCGTTGTTCTTTAAAATTAGATTTATATCTTTTTTGTTTAGCCTTTGACACTCCGGGAAAGAATGCGAATCTTATGACACCTCACTCTTTAAAATCGGTCAAGCCGTTTAGGCCGCAGGGTGTCCCGATGGAACGTACATAAGATATGCGCGAAACACATAACCCTCTCTATGTGCAGTCGGGTAAAAATAATAAAGAAACGTTTATCAAACATTTCGTTTCAATTCAAGTCATTTTTTTGGGTGCCCATGAAGTTTTGAATCAGATTTGGGTTCATTTAAAAAGCACTAACAATTTTGAACAAAAGCCTGTATTTTCGTGCTGTTCCTTTATTATTTTTAATTTTGTATTATTTTTTTAGTTGTGAATTTAATTTAAAAAATTTAAATAAAAAGTAATTATTATTATATGGTTTTAATTTGTTTTTTTTTTCATTGTATTGCATTGTACTAAATTCTTAAAGCACCCGTACTACATACGTCGACCTATGGTTATAGGGCCTTACTAATAATCATTTTTAGCCCTTATACTTTACTTTTTAGGTCACAATATGCATTTTTCTATGGAAAATTTCCCCATTGTGAGTCTGAAAAATTTAACCTAGACACTAAAAATTATTATTAAAATCGCGGAAATATTTCCTTTTAATAAAGTTCCAGTGCAAGCATCGGTAATTTTTCGGGGTAAAAAGGTACATATTTAAATATGTGCAGATATATTCAGCGATTTCCGTTAAAACAAACTCAAAATTTTGCTAATGAATTTTTAAAACTAGGTTATGCTAAATTTTACTGGAATCGTCTGGCAGCGAAAACAAACACCGTTGCCGTTTGCCCATTTAGAGACCAAACGGATGCTTGTTCAGCCTCACGACCCGTGACCCCCACTTTTTTAAAAAAATATCGAAATGGCCCCTTTTTCGGTTTAAGGTCGGTATTTATTCAGCTCTCTTAAATCGATTAGGAGTCTTATAAATGTAATTTTTTTCGATGTATTCACCAAGCACAATTAGGATCAGTGATGCCAAATACAATATTTTTGGAAATTAAAATTGTTTTTCTCAATTTTTTTATATTTGTGATCAATTTTATTTTTTTATTGTTTTAGGCATATAGTTAGGAATTTTTTCGTCAAAATTGGTTGGCAATGCTGCAAAGGATTGAACCTATGCTAGTTGGAAATTGGAATATACGAAAAAATTAAATTCGAATTTCTAAAACGAATTTATAAACCCTTTTTCGGAAATGTAAATAATGATAAACTAACTAATTTTCATTTCCTTATCGGAAAGATTTGGCTCCTTCCTTCCTTTCCATTTTGAATATGACAGCTGATTTCGAATTTTCGAAGTTATTACTGCTCTCAACGTAAGAATGGTCGGAACGACTCGTAAGTCTTAAGAGCGCTCCTAAATATCCACTAAAAGCCATTGATGAATAGGCTTACGAAGGTCTTAGTTTAATATTGCTCGGTGAATACCGGCCTAAGTAATATTTTATTTCTTATTGAACGAAAAAGAATGCCGCATGAAAAAGATTTTTTTTTTTTAATTTATTTTTTTTGTTATAAATAAATGATTGTTCACTGTTTTTTAACTCTATTAGTTTCTTATCCTTTTTTGGCTCGGGTCCCTTTTTGAATTTTGTTATCGGCACCACTGAGTGGTATTAATTTTTGAATATTGCAAGAAATAAGTTAAATTCACACCTGATAAAGGAAAAAAAAATATCCAACATAAAGATGACAGATGTCCGAAAAATACCGAATTCAAAAACGAGAGGAATTTTCGCATATTCGTATAAGCATAGGCACAACCCTATTAGTGCCAATAGAATCGTCGCAAAATACTTAAATTTGAAAATCTCATGAACTAATGATCGATAAGAGATTGCTGGCTAACTACCAGCATTAGAATCATATGAATATTTTGAATGTCATGCAAATTCACGTAGAAATGGAGGCATCTAGCAAGATTATGTAAGAAGGTCTCTACTACATGACAATATTCTCATATCCAATTAGAAATTCTAATTTTATTGCGATAGTCGCCAACTGCTTGGGGATGGTCTTCATTAAGGACAATAACAAGAGATTGGGGGACTCGATTCAGTGGTCCGTCTCATCATAGTGTATAACATAAACCACATAGTTAATGACATTGGAATCCAATGGCGGAGCAGTTATCATGTACACCCATTCATTACGAATGGTACTTATGGTGCGAATGCGGAAACGAATTCACGAGCACCAGAACCGATCTGTATTTAGGCGACTGCTACGCTTTGAGAATTCTAAATTTAGCTATGGATTTCCCATCAGTTGATGGTTGAGATGATGTCCAATAATGCAGCAAATAAATTTTTTGTACAATAAAAATCAACTGTCCTTGATTATAAGGCGGACCTTATTTAAAAGTGTTTTATAGTTATGCTCTGACATGCTTTTATTCAAAATCGATAAATACCCAGACCCACATTCCTAGGAAGCGCTATATCCCCAGCTTATACGTGGTGTTAACGAAAAAATCCTTTTTTTCCTGATAAAAATAAAAAACCTCAGCACACATACGTATAAATGTGTTACTTCAGGATATGAACATGACCAATCACAACAAAGTAAACACTTTATGGCAACCGATAAGATAATGTCCGTGAACATGCCTAAGCCGAATTGAGAATGTGGAGCACCAAGGAGCGTGGTAATACGAGGTGAATGGATTTGTTTGTTTTCGAGTATTTCGATTTTTTTTTTGTTTTCGTTTTTTACTGTCCCCATTAAGGATAACTGTTTGTGGTTATTTTTCTTCAGAACCCATGCGTACACAGAAAAATCAAGAAAATCTCGTAGTTCATTTAAAGGGTGTAACCACCAACATTTTGCGGAACACGAGAATTTGGTTTCGGAGCGGTCCAATCTTTTCAATATATGAATTTCCTGTTTCCTCTCTATGTGGTTAAAGAAACAAGAAGTTAGTGTTTTTGGTTTCAGCTGTCGGACGATTGAGTGAGTCGGGTCAACTGGTGAGGAAATTCCCATTTAAAAAACAGACAAAAGTGATGAACGAGAAGAGCTTGGGTGACACGTTCATATTTTGACACTTTTGATGTGGGAACTGAGAAAATACAATTAAAGAGTTATATTGTGATTTTGACAATTTCATCTTGGTGCTGCTAACACTCTTTTTCTTAGATAAATGCATTTTTGAAGTAACACTTCTTTAGGCACGCTTGACTTGGGTGGTAAGCTGGTGAATGCGTCACGAAATCGTTACGGAAATTGAGAGGGAGGTATAAGTTAGTGAAGATAGAAAAAGAGAGAGTTACGTTTCGTTTCGTATATTACTGTAGAGGCAAGAGAGAGAGAGAGACGCGAGCACTCATTTTCGTTCTCTCTTTCTCTCAGCCAGTTACGTTTCATTATCTAAGACACATCATACAGTGCAGCAGTATAACCAGATCGGGCGAGTTATCACTTTTTGCGGGATTTTCTCATTAATAATAAGCTAAAAGGGACAAAGGCATTCTTCAGACCTCATAGTACAAAAAGAAAGGGATTTTACTTTTTGGTAAAATTTTGTTTCTAATTGCTGATTTCATTAAGAATTAAAAAAATGTTCAACCTACGATCAAATTAAATATTTTCATGTTTATAAAAAAGTCATTCCAAATATCTAAATGCTTTCATTTTCTCCTTTTTATTTCCCTAAACTGTTTCATAAAACGACCTGTGAATGAATCAAGAGTATTTTTTTAAATAATAATAATTTGTAAACATAAAAGGGATATTTTGAGTATAACCATGGGATAACCTGCCTCTTAAGTCTGGTATCACTGCAGTGCAGGCATATTGCCCGTATCACACTGTAGGAGCAACAGAGAGAGGTGCGACCACACAGTTTCTTTTCTTTCTCTCATAGTCAGTTACGTTTCGTATATCTAAGAAACAGTGCACGCCTATTGCAAGGTTGCCACTTTGGTAATTTTTTACCAAATTCGGTAATTTTTTGTGCTTATTGAGTTTTGGTAGTTTTTATCTGGTTATGGTAAATTTTTGAGCAGATGTACCAAAAATGCGAACTCGATATCACCTCACTTAAATGCTACCTTACTGCCCGCATTATTTGCATATCCATATAAAACTGTTTTATTCTCTTTTCAAAAAATTACAGAATGCACTAATTTTCTTCTTTTGACAGATGGTGAATAATAATAATTAATCATATTACTTATATACAGACATGAAACTCTAATTTGTTAAAGGTTCGTTATAAGAAAAAAAGGTAAATGATCCCATGTCTTCTAGCAGCTGGTAATTTTGTGCAAATTCAAATAAAATAAATTGAGTTTTTTTTGTAAGTGGCAACCGTGGCCTATTGTCTGTATCATACTGTAGGAGCAAGAGAGAGCAGTGCGCGCGCCCATTTTCTTGCTCTCTTCCTCTCATAGCCAGTAAATTATTGAAGAAAATTGATATGAATAAACTAAACATGAATATATAGATGGAGCTAAAGAAGAAGCACGCTGTTTTTTTTTATGTCTCCCGGCACAGAACAAACTATGGTGAAAATGATCCTATAACTAAGGCTTGTGTCAATTACAATTTATACAATAACCCAATTGATTTGACTCGATGTAATTTTAGATTTATATAATTTATTATATAAATAAATCATAATTTTTTCTGAAATAAAAATAATAAATAAATAAATTTATAGAATATTTTTCTACTATCTCCAATCGCTCTGACAAGTCAGCCGATTGCCATACAAAATGTTGACGTCAAATATTGTGTATCAAGAGATTTTGAACATTCTCTCATATTGCAGTTGTTTCGTTGACAACATCGCATGCAATACAATTTTAAACAGGCACATACGGAAGTCACCATACGTTCTACACTGATTGGTTGAAAGCAAAAACTAGATTTGTGGCGAACGTCACTCTTTCTACGTCAGCCACATATGCGAACTATCAACTTAGTACTCAGTCACGAATTTCTTGACTAGATTCGTCAGCTACACCTCCATAAACGTCAACTGAAACAGCTGCTCATATGACCGATTTCCCCCAATCAAATCCGAGACAGATCTGGTCAGAGAGCTGTCAGACTTACTAAACTAGATACTTGAACGTCCCCATTCTCGCTGGGGGATAACGGTTTGTTTCCACGACAAGTGCAATGACAAAGTTGCACCAGATTCCATATATTGTCTAAGCTACAGCAGAATTGGGCTAGTTATGTCAGAATTTTTTACTCTTCTCGAAACTACAAAAAATAAGAGTGCATTATGTAAAATCGCGACTGCATAGCTTCACAAGCTTCGCTGCTGTAATCGAGGTCGTATATTGACGTCCCATACAATGAATCAAACCATGCATTTGCATTGGCTTGTTGTCACGCAACAAGCACTCTCGCCAACTGCTTATCACTTTCAAATCTTTCTAATTTAAATTACCATGTCAGATGTCAGATATCCACAGATGTAAAAATATTGCGATTCAATGATAACCAACCACCCATGTTCATATTTAAAGCCCTCTCGCAATCCAACCGAAGTCAGTTATTTGCACAAAAATGGTCATAATCCTATTATTTGTCATCGGATTGGTCCACAATCTGCATTACGTGAGGGCGACTAATTACATATTTGTCGTTAACGAAAATGGATTAGTTCCGTGCGCTGGTGAAGAAGAGAACTTCATAGATAGGTACTTTGACATGAGTAAAATCCATTGCGAACAATTGGACGAGGAAACAATGGTTCTCAACGGTGATATGAAGTTTCTTAAAAATACGTTCCCGAATCTTCCGGTTAAAGTAAGTAGAGTTACCAGGTCGAAATTTAAATTTTAACCACACAAGTAAATGAATTACGCAAGTGACACGGATTTGTAGCGGAAATTGCGCCACTTGCAACTACGTCACAATTTATTCCCATATATTAAATCGTGGTATTTTCATTAATTTTTCCAATTTGTTTGCCTTATTCAGTTGAAACTAGATATCGAAAAACTGACCAGCGGACGATTGATAAAAACCGCATTCGGTATGGATCGTGACAATATTTGTGGGTCTTTCTTTGACAAAGATGCGCTTTGGTATGACTTTGTTGACGAGTTCAAGGGCGACAACAAACTGTGCCCCCCAAAAAATGGAGTGCGTACTGAACTGCGATCGCATATAGTATTTCTGGTAAACATTTTTAAATTTCCAGGTTAAATATGAGTTCAAAAATAAAACAGTACCAATGAATATAAATCAACTGGCACCGGGGCTAGAGGGACACTATGTGGCAACCGTGCATCTTAAGAACGGTGACTTGAAATTCTGTTTGGTACTTGAAGGTGATGTAGTTCGAAAAGAAGTGCAACAGAAGAAGTCTATTATATAATAAAGTTGACTCTGTAAGAGGTTTTACAAGAATCAATTTAATATAAAAAATTGTTTTTGTTTGATTTAATATACTACATTGGTTTGATCTGTTTGAATAACTGCTCTAGTGAAAACAAACACACACAATGTTATTATGACATACGGATATTGCGAATAGAACTCATTTTACACGCGCCGTGAATTATTTGCGACAGGTGCTCTACTACAAAGAAAAACTAGAATAAAATTGTGAACGAGCTTGTGTACCTACTCCCACAATTCGAATCTTACAACGCCTATCCGTTCTCATTAAAATTTGATAGAAATCGTGAGAGTTTGTAAAATAACGAGCAACGAGTTATTTCCGGCTTTTGCCCCTAACAAGATTTAAATATTTCTTCGGCTTGCAGGGAATGCCAAACTTGTCAAATGTAAAAAGTTTACATTTAAACAACTAACTATTCAGGGGCAGTATATTTTTTCATAAAAATGTATACACAAAAAGTCATTAATTCAATTTTCAATTAAATATAAGGCGCAATCATATTTTTATTGTTTGCGTCAACGGATAGTTTTTGTAATATAAAATATCGAATCGAAGCAGTTGTTGTCTATATGCTGACGTTAATTTTCTATTTGTATATCGTGAACATTCGCAATGCATTTTTAATTATTAAGTTAAATAGACGGCGGAATTATAGCAATATCTATCACTAAATAAATATTTCCCTTTTATTTTATTCTGATTGCTGCCATAGTTTCAATCTCCTTGGGGTTTGGATCAAATCTCGCTGGCACAATTTCATCCGCATTCCCATACATCATACAAAGTCACTTGTTCGATTTGCAAAATGCAGTAAGTACCGTATGAGTTAAAAAGAAACGAGTCAAACTGGATTGATGAGAAGCACTCCATTATTCTCGAAAATTAAGTAACGAGTTAGCATTACTATGAGAGACTATGTAGTTAATAACTCGCTGTCTTTGCCTGAGTATGCAGCGACAATGGCTTATGTAAAATAAAGTAACGAGTCAAGTTGTTTACACTGGAACTCTGAAAGTAAGTCATTAATTTTCATAATGCACCAAAAATCTGGATGATTAAATCATCAGTACTTCTTTCACTTTCACGCAAGTATTCAGCGCCAATAGTTTTTGTCATATAAAGTAACGAGTCAAGTTAAATACACAAGATATATGTCATTAGGTTTCAGAATGAAGTTACGCTCTGATGTCTGAGTGACAATGCCATCATCGATTCGTTAATATGTTCTCAATATTTAGCGGGTTGCCTTTTGTAAAAAAGTAACGAGTAAAATTGAAATTTCCACGAGTTCATCATTCGTTTTCCGAAAGAAAGTAATTAATTATTAATAGCATGCTTATTTCTACTGCAGGTTTTTTTTAAAGAATACTAATAAAGACTTTTCGAAAAGAAAGTAGCGAGAGAAAATAGATTGTTTTTAAGCATCATACGTTACGGTACGAAATACGAGGAGTAACGAGCTCAGAAATTTCAAGCTTCGGAAATTACTTAAGGAATCAAATAAAGTAACGAGTTGTCTTAACAACTGTTTTTCCCAACCTAAAAGCTGAAACAAATTTTATGAATGAATAGTGATGGTCTGAGAGAAAACCATGTAGTTTTTGGAGTTTAAATTCAGAAGAAGGTTCGCACCTCCTTCTAATGCGATCCCGCAACAACATCTCAGTGACTGCAAATAAAACATATTTTTAAGATGCTCGTTTTTGTTTTTGCTGTAGAAATAGAGAACCTAGTTGCTTCAACAACTTGCAGCTTCATCTGCTTACTGTTCAGATAGAAAGTTGGTGTAGGTTTAAGTACAGTAATTAATTTTCTTAGCTCTTCTATTAATGCATCTCATGGTCGCGCGGAGATGAAATAGGGCTGACTTATACTCAAACAGGTCTTCATTCATATGCATGAGAATAAAACTAAGTGGAAAATGTAAATACACGCCTAAATCCAGTACACTTCAACACGAGTCACAATACTACCATCGCAATTACTTTCGCGCAACAGCAGCATCCGGATCAAATTTGCAGACCACGTGCCGCATCTTCGCAAGCTACTTAAGCACAAACTCTATTTGCCATCCTATTCATGTTGAACATCTTCCTTCGGCCAATAATGGTTGGCCCAAACAAGAAATAAAGTCATCTCAACGTCCTTTCCTTCTGTCCTCGTCTTCATCGCTCATTGCAAACAAAAGTCCACACTCCTCCAATTCAGCTCATTTCCTCTTGTCGCGTCGCAAATATCCCCCTTGCCCAACCAACGTAACAGACAAATGACGAGTCATTAACATTTTGCCAGCTCATTAGACACCTATAGGCCACTTAATATACCAGCATCCTGAACGGACGATGATGATGATGACAGGACCAGACCAGTCGACTGCCGACCTCTCTCCTTTCGCTGCCTTCAGACGACGGCGACCGACCATTTCTCTTAAGTAATTTATTATTCATGACCATGGATGAAGGACGACCCGTGAGCTTATGTTTGTATTTGCTCAAATATTGACAACTTCTCTGGGTGCGGCAAAAATAAAGAAGCGAACACAATTTCTCCAAGGATTTTACTTCTGAGGGCTGCGCGTGGATGTGAGACCACTTCAGCTGCCCGGTAAATCTGATGAGTGATCAATTGATGGGTGTTTTGACAGATGCTCGACTATACTATTAATGAATTTCCCAAGATTCTCTAACTCGATTGTTTTCGTTTGGCAAGTGTGGGCGGAGCACTTTGGATGGAGTTCAACGGAATGTTAAGTGCGTTTTGCAAATTGTCAACTACAGGTTTGAGTTGAGGTGACTGAATTTAGGATTTTATCAAGCGAATTGGCTTTTGGCAGCAATTGAGATGCTAAATGATGATTAGTGTTGATGAGGTTTAAGGAGTGTTTGTTATTTTTGCTAGGGTGACGGAGTTCATTGACATCTTGTAACCCAGCTGATACAACTACACAAGTGTGGATAGGGATCTCTTTTCGAATTAGGAATGTCAGTCATTTTCAATTTCAATTTATTAACATCTTTAGTTTTGAGTTGTACAATAAGACTTGGTATTTTATAGTATAAACATTAATTGCATCTATGCAAATTGAATTAATATTAATAAACAAGGCAAATTAGTTACTAATGAGATAAAGAATGATTATTATAAAAATTCAAAAACTCAGGGTGAACGGATAAAATTATAATTATCATGAAATATATTTATTACTATTATCATCATCATCATTGCTGCGCTGAAAGGTAAAAGGTTTTCCAATAAGAGGTGTTATTTTGGTATTCAAAGAAAAATGCAATTTTTAGAGACAAATGACCGGATGTTTATTTCATAACAAAGAGGAAGGTATGCCGTTAGTAATGAAAAACAAGATCAGCCAAATGGCCACCACGAGCACGCATATAGAATCATATCCTTTTCATGAAATTTTCCATAACCAAATCGCAAAGTGGCTGCCCCAGGTCCTCGATAGCCTCACGAATTTTATCTTTGAGGTCTTGAATCGACGCTGGGCTGTTGGCGTAGACCTTATCTTTCACGTGGCCCCAAAGGAAGAAGTCGCAAGGTGTTAAATCACAAGATCTCGGTGGCCAATTGTAATCACCTCTTCATAATACGGTCCGGAAATTTTTCCCGTAAAAGATCAATGGTTTCGTTGCTTGTGTTTTTTCACAATTTTTGTAGTGAATTTTCATAATTTCAATGCGCTGTTGAAGCGTGTATCGTTCCATTTTTAGTAATGGCGTAGTTTCTACTTGTCAAATGTCAAAGAATAAAAGCTTCAAAAGTGACAGCTACCGAAATAGCGGGCCATTCACAATAACACCTCTTATTGGAAAACCCTTTATTTAAAAGTATTATATTTGAAGTTCTTGGAATTGCGAAACAGTTTTATATATATAGGCAAAACCTCGTAGAGTCGAGGGAAAACATATAAGGGAGGAGTTCAAATATTTAAAGCGCGGAATGTTTATATTAAGTGTTCTCTAAAATCGTGAAAAAGTTAATCTATTGTAAAGGTATCCCGGAGTTTTGCCATGAAGTAGTTTGTGGAAAAATATGAGATTACGAGCATTGGTATAGAGTACAATCTAAGTCATTTCTGGATAGAAGTGAGATTAGATCACATCTCTTCAGTCCATCAATGTATCTAACGGAATCATTGAAAGCAACTCGTAGTTTATACTAAGATAGAGAGTCCAAGTCACAATATACTACTTCGGCATACGTGATGATAGGTAAAATCAGAACAATTGCAAGTTTGCGACGAGTTTCTTCAGGAGTAAAACTAGCAGACCGAAGTTGTCAAAGACAGCCAGTAATGCGGCCAAAAACAAAATTAATATGACATCATAAGACGACAAAGTACGTTTCAATTTGAAAGTAAGTAACTGTATTAGTGTAACTAATTATTACGTTTGAGAGTTATAAATTCGGCAAGATGTTTGGATTATGTATAAGCTTATTCGCAATTGCAAATTGCATTAATCTGAGGTTTTTTGAAGTAATACTTTCTTTAGGCACGCTTGAATTGGGGGGTAAGCTGGTAACGCAAGTGTTACGGAAATTGCGAGCGGAAGTTGGGAGTTACGTTTCGTTTCGTATATTACTGTAGAAGCAAGAGGGAGAGATGCGAGCACACATTTACGTTCTCTCTTTCTCTCATAGCCAGTTACGTTTCGTTATGCAAGACACAACATGCAGTGCAGCAGTGATACCAGATCGGGGGATTTATCCCTTTTAGCGGGATTTTCTCACTAAGCTAGTACAAAAAGGAAGGGATTTTTTTTCCAATAATTTTTTTTTATGGGTGGGCCATTTTTAAATGTTTTACACAACTGTTCCCATTTTTCTGCAGCTTTATCTCTGAGCAGGGCATTTTCTTATGTATTTTTCGCTGGGAAGGATTATCCATCCAATCGATCATAATATTTTGTTGCGTTTCTGTTGTTAATTAAATAAACAGTTTGTATGTCTGTAATTTTTGATCGTACTATATTTATTATTCAAATGTTCACCTTTTGTTACGACGAAAATATCAACAAACGAAATATTTACTGAACGATAAGAGGCTTTTCCTACCGCGATCAAGAACAATTTGTTGAATGGTATCGGTATACCAACAGGGAAAATTCTCGATCTGAGCCGCGAATACTTGATGGAAAGCACAACTGCAACAAGTGCCGAGGAAACGAGCGAAACGAACGAAACGAAAGAAAAAGTACTGTGCACGTCGACTATACGACAACAATTGTTTGCTTTATTTTTCATTATGTTTAATAATACCTCGGTTCTCACTTAATGTGAGATACAACCGTTTAAATAATATTTTAAATATGGCTAACCCTAACATTTTGGCGCCACGTTTAAATTTAAAAGTAGTTATGCTATCTGTTAGTTTCTATGTATTTATTGTGTTGTTTTTCATTTTGTTAACAATTTGTTATAATGCTTAAGTCTGCCTCAACATTTACATTGAAAGCGGTCAGCTGTTAGCCGTCAAAACAGCATATTTGATATATACAGCTTTTCAAACTTTAATTTTTTTGTCACACCGTTTCTTAAACCCCTGCGAATGAAAAAAAAAAACGAAAGCAGTAAAATGAAGTAAATTTTCACTTTCGCTTGAAATTTTTCGTTTTTTGAAATCTGAAAGTGGTTTTCGTTTCGTTTTTTTACATAATCCCACCCCAGATCTGCGAACAGTTACTCTTCCCACTTGAAATCAATGAAAAGAAAAAGTAAGATTTATAGGATATGTTGCCATTGATTGGCAATATTTATCATCCCTTTTTAAAATGTTTAAATGGCATTAAAGTGGCTGACTTTCATCCCGATTTAACCGAAGGTGATGAAGAAGATTAATAACCTAACGTTTATAAAAACAAAAAAAAAAACAGTGGCACTCCGGGAGTGCCGACAGAAGTGAAGACTTGAACAATTGCGTGTGTATTTTTTGATTCGTCAGGAAATATTTTATTTCGTAGGAAATGCTTTATAAATGAAGTGTGTTTTTTATTCATGTTATTCATTATTCTTTGTAAAGCCTTCACAACCTATAAGGTGTATTCTTACTGTGAAACCATTCTTTGCAATAATAAATACTTGCAATTATTATAAACCATTACTCAAAAAAAAAAAATGCCAACTAAGGCTTTTTCATGCTAACACTTGTTTTATTTTAAATATGTATGTTTTTAATTTTTCTTTTTGGTTCAACATAAAAGCATTTCATTTCAGTTTTATTTCAATTAATTGGTTTGTACATTCTTTTATAGTGCTTAGTTAGTTTGCTTCAGGAAAATTGAAAATTCTTAGATCTAATTACAAAATAGATCTTAATCCAAGAGATATAGAGGGAGAGTTTGAGTTTATGAAGGGAGGTTATAATGAAGGATTAGATTAGTTGGGTTGGGAAAACTTTTAAAATGGATTTGAAGTAATTTTAATTTGAGAGAGTAAGGAGTTCCACAGTCTGACAGTATGTATGAAAAGTAAACGTGAAAAATTGAGGTAGTTACAACGGGAGGGAATAAGGCTGATTGTTCTTGAGGAGCGAGTGAAATAAAGTCTGTTATACAAGTAAGACGGACATTGAGTATTTATAATTTTATGTAAAAAGATACAATACCTGGCGTTGATATATTCTTGCAGGGTGCAACCAATTAAACCCCTATCAAACACAGAGATATGGTCATATCTACGAACGCCGTAAACAGAACGCGCTGCGTCGTTGAAGGGAACTTGAAGTTTACGTTGGGACAAGGAGTCTAGACTGCTGTAGACCACCTCAGCATTATGTTACGAGTTTTATGAATAATGCCAATACAGCTTTTGTCGCGTTTCCTGGTGATTAAAATAAGCACTGATCCACAATTTGCGTGGACATCCATAGATACGACCACTGATAACGTCGGTATGATTAAAACCAGACAAGTTTCGGTTAATTGTATAGCTAAGACTAGTGACTGGCTCAACAGCTTTAATTTTATTGTTATTCAGATATACAGTGCCGCTCACTTGAATAGCACCCCCCATTGTGCATAATGAAACTGAAAATAATTCGAGTCTCTGAATATGCAACGGTTCAATATGTTTATAATATTTTGTATATCTGTTTAAACACTCTCTCTGTGAGCGAGTTCATGCATTGGAAATGTCCCGTTAACTAGTTTTTGCTATGATGTTTAAAATTACTGGGAAAAATGTAGTTTTATTTTGGTTCACTTATATAGCACCCCCCTCTATTATCAGTTTTCGTGTGGAAGCCAAATCAGGTGGTTATGCAAAAGTATTTTCTAATAATCATTTAATTAATTTAAGATAATTTTAGTTAAAATGGGTCGTGCAAAATCATTGACAGAGGACGAGAAAGCTAAAATCAAGGCTTACAGCGAGTGTGACCTGTCTATTCACCAAATAGCCAAAAAAACTCAACGAAGCCGCAAAGTGATATCCACATTTTTACGGAACGAGTCCAACTATGGCAAAAACATGAAAGGACGAACCCCAGCTGGAAAAAGAGCAATTCTGCGGCTCGCGTCAAATTCGCACGACTCTGCAGCCAAAATAAGAGAAAAAAGTGGTGTTAAAGCAAGCGTGTCCACAGTAAAGCGGATTATTTCGAAGGCTAAGCACTTAAAGCGATTGAAATTAAAGAAAAAACCACCGCTTAACCCATATCGCAAAGAGCAACGCCTTAGTTTCTGCGGGCTAACATGACATGGAGCAAGGAATGGTACCGTGTTGTTTTCTCCGACGAAAAAAAATTTAATTTAGAGGGTCCTGACGGCTTTAATTATTACTTTCATGATTTGCGGAAGGAGGAACATCAATTGGATCGTTTGCACAGTCGAGTTGGCGGTGTTATGATTTGGGGAGCCATAACGTACAATGGCACTTTGGAGTTGCAGTTCCTAACTCCTCGTATGAACGCTCAGTCCTACATTGGAGTACTAGAGAACGTTATCCCTTCCATTAATGGATTATTTGGTGACTTGCCGTGGAAATTGCAGCAGGATAACGCATCAATTCACAATGCCAGAGTGGTAAAACAATTTCTTGGGCGTCAAAACATTTTATTGTTGGATTGCCCACCATACTCGGCAGACCTAAACATCATCGAAAATGTTTGGGGATGGCTTGCTCGGAAGGTGTACGAATCAGGGAAGCAATACTCCAATAAGGATGAGCTAATAGCAGCAATTAGAAGTAGCTGGGCCTCCATTTCGCTGGATTACATCAAGAAATTGTATGATTCCCTACCTAACAGGATGTATGAGGTTATTTATAACAAAGGCGGAAGCACCCGTTACTAATTTTTTTTTTTAATTCAAATTCAATTCAAAATTTAATTCTTAATTGTGTTCCTAATAAATTTTTAAGTCCAACAGTGTAAAAACATTTTTAAATAATTTTTTTATGAGGAGGTGCTATTCAAGTGAGCCAAAATGTGATGTGTATATTTTGAGTCATATCGCTTCAAAATCTATAAAAAAATTACCACTGTAAATATAAATTCCATTCCTTCTGTTTTATTTACAGAATTTAATAAACTTTTATTAGAAAAAAAAACAAGTCATTACCATAATTATTTTTGAAGATATTAAACTTAAAACGCATAGCAGGGGGTGCTATTCAAGTGAGCGGCACTGTATATCAGGTAAGAGACACAAATTAAAATTATTCTAGGAAATGGAAATTACTTGGGATTTTGATGCATTAAGTAGTAAGCCATTAGCTATTGACCAAGTGTGAATATGTCGTAGCTCCTCGTTTATACAAAGAACAAATTCATTTAGATTGCCGAAGGGCTTCGCCAGGCGTAATTGGACACCATCAGCAAATAAATGTTCAGAAGCATATTTACATACTGATGGGAGGTCATTTATGAACATGCAGAAGAGAATCGGTCCTAATATTGAACCTTGAGGCACTCCCTGCTTAATGTCTTTTAAAAACAAAAGACGTCCACCACAAGAAAACCTTTTGCGATCTAGCAGAAAGAAAACTATTAATCAATGTTACTGCCCTTTCCCTGAAACAAAAGTTATTCTTAAGCTTCCAACACAGAATTTTATGATTCACATTATCAAATTCCTTCGAGTAATCTAGCAAGCAAAGCAACGAAACATAAGCCCTGTCGTAGTCTTGCCTTATATCTTCAAATAAATAGCTGTAGAACAGCTGTGGTTAGCCCTGAAACCGGGTTGCTGAGCATACAGCAGTCTGTTAAGTGTTAAATGCTTCGTTTATCTGCATACTAACTTTTTAATTTTATGAACATTCTTAAAAAATCTTCGCAAAAATAAATAAAAATTATACGTAACGTCGGTCTTAAAGAATGTGTTTTCACCTTCAAAATCTGTCCATTTCCGAACACTTTATCTGTCATTCTTTAAAAATAATTCCAGTGTCCACTTCCAGTAAGTGGAAACATATTTTAAAAGCGTTGTTGTACATATAAATAAAAATTGTTTTGGTTTACTTTTTTATACATGTGTTTAGTTTAAAAGACAATATTTTTGGCATAATTTTATTGAAAAACGCATATTTTTTTCAAGTCGGCTATTTTTGCGACAAAAGTGTTTGGCAAACCGGTGTCGGGCCATTGGTAAAAGAACACTGGTGTCGCGAGTTCAATGGTTTTATCCCATCTCAAAAATGTCCAACGTGCCTAATGAAGTTTTCACTTCAAAAATACTGTTTGAAATACGACAAGAGGCACCTACAATCCCTACATAGACCACCATAATCTTATGGCTAGAAAATGTCGAAACGGTTTTTTATGGGAACGCAGTTTCATGTATCACTGTACTGAACAAGCTTGGCTTAAGGTCTAAACAAAATTTGACTAAAAATACGCGGTCCATTGGGTATTTTTGTTCAGACTTTTTGTCTAAATATCAAGTTCAAGATAACCCATAGCGTGACTAATTTTTACACCGATAGCAATTAATGAAACAATTTTTTGACACTCGTAAGGTCGGTTGGGTTAGGCTTAGGTTCGTTTGCCACACTAAGGTCAATATTGAGAGCTACGCGGTCTGGTGAAAGTACAAGTTTAGTTATCCCTTGCCCGTAGTAATCCTGTACGTGCTGTAATTTTCTTCTACATACAAACCATTTTGACAATTTGATGAAGCTTTTATCTTATCTCTTATGCTAGAAGGCACATGAAAATTATGGAAAAAGAGTTTACAATTCCCTTTTCTTATGGCTTAAGTCCCGGCTTCGATCTTAAGCACAAAGGGCGGAATGTTTACAGAGGGTTACGCTTGTTCTAAGACATTGGTCTTGCTAGTTCATCCGCTTTCTCATTGGCTGGAAAGCCTTTGTGTCCAGGAATCCAGCAGAGTTCTATCTTGTGTTTCAAGGGCCCTGAGCTTTAATTTATTTCTTGGGCATTTAAGCTACTATAGCTAGCTGTCGATAAATAAGGTGATACTTTCTGCAGGTATTGGTGCATATCTACTCAGGGGCTTCACTTGCCACTGCCAATGTTTGGGTCTTGGAAGACTCTATTACAGTCCTCTATACAGAGGGAGGCAAACCGATGTTGAATTGCACAGCGATTCAGAGAAGACGCCTGACCTTACTCTGGTACCCATTTGTGATCCTTCCATTCTTGTAAATGGATTGCGCGTTGGGTATAATTCAATCTTTCCATTTTTCGCTGCTAGAGTAGGAACTCGAGAAGGTCTTGAAAATTCTACACGTATAGCGTAACATTGTCCGTGTTAGGTATGCCTTACCAAAGTATTTCTGGTAGGATCGTTGAGTGGCCCGTTTAATTACATATTCGGTCTGTTGGTTGGATGTACTAATCGTTGCTGATGACTGAAGAAAAATGTCGAGCGAAAGCGGGCTCAGGATACCCTCAAGGCCTGCGGTTGGAGTTGATCTCATTGCGCTATTGGCTCTGTAGTTTTGAAAAGCCTTTAAGTAAGTGGACTTGTTAGTTGACAGCTCAGTATAGATCTTACTAAAACTGTTTTTGCACTCAGAATTTAATTATAGCCGATTACCCCCAATTCCACGGATAGTGAATTCTCTCTTCCATCCAGGCTCCGCGCTGGAGAACAAGGCGCAAACTGTATGCAATCGTGCGCAGCAACTTAGCTCTAAAAGGTGTAGGTATATAGTAACCAACACATGTTAAAGACATTTTGCACAACATCTGTCGTTCCCTGTAAATGAGGTAAGACTTGGTGGGAGCTAGAAGATCGGTCTGACCGAATGAGTCCTATCGACTTTCAGTTACAAGGTTGGCATGTGAATAGGCGGACTTTTGTGGACTTTTGTGTTGCTTTCGTTGGGGCTAAACCAAAAATAGTACAAAATTTGTAATGTTTTATTGTCTTTCGTACTGATGTCCTTGAACATCTTCCTAAAAAATGAATAAAAAATAGGTAGCGAAACGGGTCTGCAGGGACCCAAAACTTAGCTTTGTTTTTTGTGCGAATTTTTAACATTTTCTTCAGTAACTTCATTGAAAGTGGCGCCCAATGTAGGGCCTTCAATTTGGTTCAGAAACTTTTATCTACCGTAACATCATTTTCAAAAATGAATTTTCAACTTTCCATTGAAAGCCATCTTTCTGGTCGCAATATTCACTACAAATTTGAAAGCTAAGCTAGGTACAAATTAAGCCTGCCGTCTAATGGTTTATAAATTGAAACCCTGCTCCAACAAAGATCAGACCACAATTCCATCCAGTAAATACATCTGCAAAGTGTCTTATTCCGACATCTATTGTCTATCAGAGACAAAGCTCACTCTATCGAACCCAAAACTTGCGCAAAACCTCCCAAACAAACTTTATATAGAAATGAAAACCTCGTCATTTTAGACAATTCGATAATTTATTCAAGGGACACCAATTTCTGAGTAAGTGCTTTTCCATTAAACTTCTCTGCATTCCTTAAAGTTCCCAAACGCAGAGTGCATCCCTGTCGCAAACTTCTTGATTAAACCCAAGAAATGCGCACAGAATCTTAAAATTACCCACAAATGGCACCGGAAACCACCCCATTGGATACTCTTGTTGCTGTTCCATACCAGAGCGTGTTTCTCTTTCAAATTGAACTGCAATCGATTGGAAATTAAATTATTTCTCTCCACAACAAAGGACATTGTTCGCCTTGAACTATAACATTGCGCAATAAGGAAGGCATCCTGTAGTTCACAGCACTCAACAGACCCTGTTAACACTCTGCCCTATGTTCAACGATCAACTAGTGGCTAGGGCCACCAAAAAAAAAATTGGGTCAAAAGCAGTCCCACCAATTGCTGTGCTCTGTCCAAAACGAGAATTCCTAATCACCAGGGATGTCGTGCTGTGCAGAGTCCCATAGGGCGAAGGTATATCCAGTATATATGTGCGAAAGTTTGCTCAAAAATTTCACCCCTTCATATAGGGTTTTCTATATATTAAATTTGCCGGCTAAGAAGTGCTGCAAACGCTGCGGTATTTCGTGGTGGCTTCTTGGACGTAATTTATTAGATTAGTTTGCAGTTTTGTGTTTTTCTTTCTAATTCGAAATGAAACGAGCTAAAACAATCAAAAAGTTCGCCAGGGACGTGCAATTTTTTGCCGGGTGACCTGGTAAAAGGATTCAATTAAATGTTGCATTGGAATGGAAACGATTTCATTATTGTGGTTCATAAGTGTCTTTGAGCGACAAATTTCATCAGGTACTCTCAAACCGCCTGTAACCATGATGGTGACTCTTTAGATAAAAAACCTACCTCCGCATGACCTGCATATCTAATGCGTAGAAGAAAAAGGGCACTTTCGCATTCACCCGGCAAGACGGGCCGTTTCATTAGCCTCCTTGGAAGTAATTATGCCCAGATGGATAAATGAATGTCCCAATCGCAATGTTCTAATTTATGAGCGACCCCAGCCCAGCTTTCCGTGATTCCTGACTCCTTCAGACATCTCTGCAGCCATGCTCTGGGTATCTGATGCTGCCAAGTCATTGAAATGAAATTGAGTTTTCTAATTTGACCCAGATACGATAGTACCTACACCACTTGGGGCAAAAGGGAAGGGGACAAAAAATAAAAAACATTTTTATCAACCAAGTCACACAGCATTGTAAGTCGTACACACACAGTGTATCCTGTATCCACCATGGATGTGTGTTAGTCAAAATCATATTTTTTTCGTTGTTGCGGCGCCCTTTCCTCCCATTAGCTATCCTTGGGGCCAAAGGAACTGAGCGCTGCCACTCGAAGCGAACGGAAGAATGGCGCAACAAAAGAAAGTGTAAGAGGGCTCTTGTTTGTAGTTACGGAGAAGAGATGTGTGTTTGAGTTTGAACTATAAAAGCCGGATCCTTGATGCGTAAACACACAGAAATAAAAGATGAAATAAGGATAAACTGTAAATATATTCCGAGGGGGACACAAATAACATACACAAGGATATACGGCGCACATCCAGCGAAGTGCATTCTATTTTGTAAATAAATAAGATTCTTGCGTCGGATAGGGTTGCCATTTAAGTTTGGCGGGGGAATTTCACGCCTCACTGGGCACTGCTATAGATCTTAGTTGACATATTTCAAATAAATTTAAGAAGATATAATGTTGGTCGGGGGTCTTGACAGAGTCTCAAATCAAATTGAACGGAAAATCGGTAATCATTTCCACGTAGACACTGACAAGTGTCTGGGCAAAATTTTTCAAATTCACAATGTCAGCAATTTCATTGTTAAATTAGCCCTTGAGTCTTACAAAATAGGTACTTAACTCGAAGGTTAAAAATGATGACAAACTATGCCCATAAACCATGCAGCTAATGGCAACCACATAATAGGCTAAACAAATGCGCTATTACCAGGCTGCAAGTTCTTTTTTGTCGTATCAATTACATCTTTATTTCGAAACCGATTTGTATGAGATATGGATCAAATGAAAGGTGACTTAACGGAGGTTAATTCCATTTCCATTTTTTGTGCCACCATCAATAGAAACCAAATACCTCAACAAGGCAACTTTTTAATAGATGTTTAAGTTGCTAACTTCTTTTAACACATTTCAGCTCGAATATGTCCCGACGAGTGTTCTCAGACTTTGAGGACTGTTTTCCCCTTTTTTGTAGCAGCAAAAGCATTAGTTTTCGACTAAAATCGACAAAAAAAATTCCCCTTGTTCCCCTTAGTGGAATATGCGATTGTTTTCGTAGGAAAAATTAAAAAAATGTATGCTGTTTATTACTAAAACAGTTTTGAAAAGGCATTTAACATAAAAATAAAAACTAGGGTGGGCCGAAAAAATAAAAAAAAATTTCAAGTCGTAATACCGCGGAAAAGTTGCTAATGGTAGAGACTAAAAAGGGTAAAAAAAAAGAAAAAAAAAACGTTTCATATCTTCCGGTCCCTCAGAAGCTTTAAAATTTCCTCAAATTTGATAAAAATTGTGAGTTAAAGTTAATTTTTGTTTTATTACTAAGCTTGGTAACATTTGAATGTAATAGCTGTTTTCGACTCTTACTTGAACCGATAAGGATTTACAAAAAAAAAATGGTTCTAATCGGTCTTCCGCTCACGCAACTGCCCTCAAATTTTATAAATTTTTGCTAACGTGTCGGAACTCGCTTGGGTCAACGACCTCAATGCTCCCCCTCCTACCTGTTCTGTTAGCCTGCATTAATTTTTCGTGTTTGATGTATGCTTTGTTTAGTCGTCCAATTAATGTTCAATTTTCAATTTTGGTTTTATGTTTGTGTAACTTTGTGACTTAACGGTGATATACTATGGGTCTACCTAAGAAAACCTAAGAAAACTCAAATACCTACAAGGTAGGTATTTGAGTGCCCTATATTTGGTACACCTAAAGATTTTTCGTTAAACAAACTTATTCGTTGTTGCTCACTGGATAGATACGATTTGGGGCTTAAAGTTAATAAGTTGCCACTGCTATTATTTCTTATCTATCTGGTCTTGGTATTTCTCTTGACAAGTTAGTTGTCATAGGATGTGATGGCACTGCTGCTAATACAGGTTGGAGAAACGGTTTGATGCGACGAATCGAAGTTCATTTGCAGAAACCTTTACAATGGGCAGTTTGTCTTCTCCATTTCAATGAGCTCCCCTTTCGGCATCTGTTTCAATACCTAGATGGTAGATCTTCGGGTCTTTGAGAGGGCCAATCGGAAGATGCTGGTAGATTTAAATAATTGGAGCTAGTACATTTATTACATTCGGTAAGAAAAGAATTTAAAAATTTAAAAAATTATCGTAAAAATGTCAATTTTGCCAAATGTTGCCAAACTTTCTAGCTCATGCGCGACCGGAAGGTATTAACCGATTTATTTTCTTTTGTTTCCCCCCTTTAATCTCTACAATTAGCAACTTTTCCACGGTATTACAACTTGAAAAAAAAAAAAAATTGTTCGGCCCACCCTAATAAATATATCTATATATTTATATAAAAATTGAGCATTAAAATTGTGTTCGTTTGTCGCCGAATCACGCCTTAACGAATATAACGATTTTAATCAAACTTTCACACATTTTTGGTATTGGTCTATATATGGTTGTTGTGAAGTTTGGTTGATATCGGAAAACGTATGTGTGTGTTGTGCTTGCGTGAAAAAACACATAAATTTCAGTGCATTTTGGTTTATTTTTCCACACATTATACATATAAAAATCAATTGCTGTGCGTTATTCGGGTAAAAATTCAAGAGCAGCTCGACGAATTTGAATGAGTTTTTGTTTGTCTTGAATCAGGGATGGTTTAAGATGAAATTAAAATGAAAATTCGGAAAATTCTCAACAGATGGCGCTGTTGGCTTATTTCGTTTTTCATCTATCTCCTTCTATAAATATATATCAAAATGAGTCACATTGTGTTTGAATTGATGGTCTCTTAATCTTAATGCGTTAACCAATTTTGTTTCTGGAAATTTCAAATGAAAGGTGACGTCAACACCAAGGTTTGTATGGATGTACGGTTTTTGTATGTTTATTGGTTATAAGATTTACAGGTATGTTAGTGAACATTCCTGTGTTGTCAATCTCCGAAACCCTTAACCGATTTAAATGAATTTTTGTGGATATGTATGGTTTTTTGCAGCTTAAAGGATAGGATAGTTTTGGTCACGATAGGTGGCGCTCCTGTCACTCTCCGAAACCGCTCAACTGATTTCAATTTTGTGGATGAGTATGTTTGGTTTCAGTTGGGAAGCTAGGATAGTCTTGGACCCGATAGGTGGCGATGTTGTAGATGCCTCTTTGCTTTGGGGTGGTGGGGGCAAATCGCAAGCTTTAAAGAATATGTGATGTGGCATGTGGCCTGTGAGTGCGTAGGCCGTGCGGCAGTTATCGTTTGGTAGAATGAAGGGGAGGTATATTGTGTTCATTATTCGTATACTATCATTTTTACAAATTGACTCGCCCAAGTAGTCCAGAATACTAATCACTGAGCGACTGTGTTCACGAGTCGCAACTACTGATATTTAATGTTTTATAGTTGTGGGGAAAAAATTATCTAAACGGTGACTTTTACTTCCCGGAAAAACTTCGGACGACCGCCATGACATATCCTGCAGGATTTTTCAAACAAAAGCTCAAAACGATCATGGGCTTAATCGTTAAGCACAATGTTTTTGGAAAATCACGTTTCTGGATGTACTCGGTCGAATGGCAGAAGCGATGATTACCGAATTCCCACATTCTACTTTGGTTGATTTGGTTAGTTGAGAAAATCTGCCCGGAAACTCAATTCAATCAGTAGCGTGGAAAAAATCGACCAAGTAGTCGACCCGGAAACCTATGACGTTCTTTCTATGCATTGAACTTAATTGAATTCCAAAGGAGTTTCATTCGTTCATTAGACACGTTCAATTTTATCAAAAAATTTTAATAATTTTAGGCGGCACAAAGTTGGCCGGATCAGCTTGTTATGTATATACAAATTTTCGTTTCTTTTATCAAAACGAGTGACAGCATTTAGATGCACAAAAATTGCGTTTTCTTTCAATTTTGAACAATTTATTCTTTGAAATTGTTTCGTATTGAAAATATGTTTTAATTTAATTTTTAAACAATTTACATTTTAGAGAGATTTTTTATTTTTTCCCCTTTTCTAAGTGTGTTCCTCGTTCTCCCCTTTTTCCTTTAAAAAGCGCCAAAACCTGGGATCACTCCTGCCGACATCTATCCAAAAAGGACGATTCAACTCAACGATCTCATTGAATCAACTTTGATATAACTTCCCTCAATTCGGAATCGAATTAAATCACTCGAGTAATAAATCAATTCATTTGGGTGATGGAACGAAGGATAGAAACTCACACCTCCCTGTTCAAAATTAAGTTGAAAAAAATGCCTCGCTCGTTTCCTTGAGGTTTCCCTATCCTCGGGTGGCGTCACGTTCGCTGTATCCAGATGGTGTGTAGAACCTCATGACACTTTTTCCACTCTTTATCTGCTGTCACGGTTGAGCTTTAAGTGTCTTGGAATGTTAATATAGCTTTGCCTCCAAGTCAAATTGCATTTCTGCTTCCCCGCGTCCTTGGCTCCCTGTCACAGATTTTCCATTGAAAGGAGCAAAGCTGATTGTCTTATACTTTGGTTGAGTGAAGCTGTTTTAAAGGGTTACAGGTAAGAGTTGATGTGTATAGTGTATAGATCATCAAAAGCACATGAAGGGTTTATGGCTGCCGACAAACACTGGGTTTAAAATTCCTCCATTCTTCGGTTGGTGTGTCATCTGTGCGAATTCCCATGACAACTTCATGAGTGTCAATGTCATAACCAAATAAGCACTTCCCGTTCTCCATATTATTGCATAGGGAACCCTCAAATAGGACATAGAGTGTATTTGTCCAACTAATGAAATATTTTGTCCTCCTATATACAAATAAATCGATTGGGGATGATTGACGTATAGTACATACTAGTCTATGCATAAGGCTCACATTTCAGATTGAATGCGAACACATTATATATAAACAAATACAATGGCAGCTTGTTAGCCCCTGGGTGGGCAGAATTGATTTAGCTAAAAGGATCTTATTAGGAGTTTCCCCTTTTGGAGTTTGACAAACGAATCAGTTTGCTGATTTAAATTAAATGTGATGACAAGTTACTTAGTCCTTATTACATCATCATTGAATTAGGATATGCTATTTACATAAGTTGGTCCTCTCGAAATAGAGTGAGCGGCATCCTGTTACCCTTATTTCAATAAGTGGATGTAAATAATAATATCCACTGAAGGAGATGGAACACGGTGCAGATTCTTTATTCACATACACGCAGTAGGAGAGAGCATAACTTTATAATGAAGTTGGTTTCAATTGTTATATTTTCATTCGAGGGTAGGTATGCAAAGGATACTCCCTCGAAGCTGAAGGATAAAGTGTTATTTGGCAAATGTGTACAAATGAAGATGTAAAAGAGAAATGCGCATTTTTTGCATGCCGCAGTGCGATTAGTGTTGGTGTATAGGGTTGCCAACGTTCAAATAAAAATATTCGTACACACAAAAATGTTCGACTGGAAAGTTTGTTCATTTCATTTGTTTTCCAGCGCTATTTGCTTAGGCGAGCGACAGGAAAAAATAGTTGGACATCATGGGAGTCCCGGTAGATGTGAAACCTATAGTACAATTTGCCTCGAATTAGATGTAAAGGGTGATTTTTTAAGAGGTTTAGAACTTTTTTTAAAAAAAAAAACAGAAAAAATTCGAAAAAATGAATGAAATATTTATTTGAATCGATAGTTTGAACCTTTCAATTTAATGTTTAAAGATAATTTCATGCAAATGTTGACCGCGGCTGCGTCTCAGGTAGCCCATCCGCTGAGTCCTATTTTGGCATACTCTTTCACACATATCGGCCGGTATCTCACGAATGAATGCATGGATGTTGGCTTCCAGTGCGTCAATCGAAGCGGGCTTGTCCCTATACACATTAGCCTTGGCATACCCCCACAAAAAATAATCTAATGGTGTCAAATCGCACGATCTAGGCGGCCAATTGACCGGCCCGAAACGTGAAATTAACTGTTCACCAAACTCGCCTCGCAATTGCGCCATTGTTTCGCGTGCTGTGTGGCATGTGGCACCGTCTTGTTGAAACCACATATCATGCAAGTCAAGAACTTCCATTTCGGGCAAAAAAAAGTTTGTTATCATCGCTCGGTAGCGTTCACCATTGACAGTAACGCTGCGATTCGCATCATCTTTGAAGAAATATGGCCCAATAATGCTGCCGGCCCATAAACCGCACCAAACAGTGGCTTTTTCGGGATGCATTGGTAGCTGTTGCAATGCTTCTGGCTGATCTTCACTCCAAATGCGGCAATTTTGCTTATTTACGTACCCATTCAACCATAAATGAGCCTCATCGCTGAACACAATTTTTCGATAAAAAAGCGGATCCTCGGCCAGCTTTCCAAGAGCCCATTCACCAAAAATTCGGCGTTGTGGTAGGTCGGCTGGCTTTAGTTCTTGCACCAGCTGTATCTTAAAAGGCTTTACGCCCAAATCCTTCCGCAAAATTTTCCACGTAGTGCTGTAACAAAGGCCTAACTGCTGGGAACCGCGCCGAATCGACATTTCGCGGTCTTCTGTCACACTAGCTGATACGGCCGCAATATTTTCTTCACTACGCACAGTACGTAAACGTGTTGGTGGTTTAATGTCCAACAAAGTAAATTTGGTGCGAAATTTGGTCACAATTTTCCGAATAGACTGCTCAGAAGGTCGAGAATGCCGATCATAAAATGGAAGCAGCGCGCGATGAACATTTCGAACCGAGCACGAATTTTGATAGTAAAATTCAATAATTTGCAAGCGTTGTAAGACGATCCATGGTTAAATTGCAAACCAAACTGAAGCTGTTTGACAGTGACACAAGGTACTAAACACACGTCAGCTGTCAAAACCGGTGTTGCCAAAACCAAACCAGCTAAAAAATCACCCTTTATCTTGATCATTATTTTTTTCATTTATAAAATAAACACATCTCTTGCGCAAAGTAAAATTCTATTAGTTTTTATAAAAATAGAAGCCACACACACATTGTGTTCCGTGAAGCAAACGTTGTGGACACGCATTAAACATTTCACTGCAGCTTGCACTTTGATCATTATTGACTTTTTCTTTTCCTTTTTGTCACTTGATTGTCACTGTCACTCATATTTCGATTTGATAACATTACAACTGATTTGAAGGCTCTGAACGTTTTAAAGACGATAATAGCCGTATTTTATTATCAGCAGGATCTGATCCGGATCAAATCGCGAAAATAAAACGGATCATTGAAAAGTTTAATTTTTGAATTGTGGCAACAGTTGCTTTCAAAAACAAAACAGATAATACGGGGTATTACAAATTTCATATTACCACAGAATATTGCGCAGAATATTGCAAATGAAGAATTGCAAATATTCTGCGCAACGTGACGTCACACAAGGTACATGACATTTCACATGCAAGTTCGGGGGTGTTACCATTTGAATCAAATTTGCATAATTTTTCTTTTTCATATTTTTTTTTTAAACAAACTTATTTATTATTTTATGTTCAATTATTCCGTTTATCTTGGTATATTAGGGGCTGTGCAGACCAGCGAAAAATGTTTCTGAAGCAAATCGGACGCAAAAAATAAAAGATTTCCGAAATTTATTTATTAAATGTTTATGAAATGTTTCAATTTTATCCTATTATGGATTAGAAGAAAATAATGTGGTAGGATTATTAGCAGCGAGTTAAGTTTTTATTTTTGTAATTTTGGTCTCGGGAATCATGCGACACTCGATTTAATTCAAATAATCGTATTAAATGAATCACTTTCTCATTATGTATTCTAAGCTTTTCAGAACATTCTTATTTTATTTACAAAAAAAAAACAGCACTCTCACTTTTTGAGGGAAACTTGTAAAACAGAAATTATTTCCCAAACTGTGAAACATTTCATAAATATTTTTTTGGTGTCCAGATAAAAATTGTTTTCTTTAATAAATGTTTTAGAAATATATATAAAACATGTAGGTATTTAATTATTTATCAAGTGTTTCTTTACCTTTATAAAGGGTTTTTCAAACAGGGACGCTACAAAAGTAGAGCGACAGGGACAGCAAACGACGCCGAATTTCTTGCCGCTCTTTTGACATTTCTCTTCAGTAAGGTTTGCCATTTCATGATGGAAATAATATATAATAAATAATATATACGAGCTAACAACGAGTCGAAATTATTAAAATTTACTACCGAAATTTGGAGTCATGGGCCTCAATGTTAAGAGCGCTACGTCCAATTTATGGTCGTCATAATCGTCCTAGCAGATCAACAATGGAGCGTCTAGTGGAATCCACAGGCACAGTACAAAATGTTCCCGTGCCAGTGAGACAAAGAAGTGCCCGTAGTGCCGAGAATATTGCTGCCGCTGAGGCTTCAGTTGAAGAAAGCCCAAATGTGTCTCTCACACGTCGTTCTCAAGCTTTGGACATCTCTGTGACGTCATTGTGGCGAATTTTGCGAAAAGATCTTGGCCTACATCCTTACAAGATTAAATTGATGCAAGAACTGAAGCCGCTTGACCACCAGAAGCGTCGTATGTTCGTGAATTGGGCTGAGCAACAACTTGAAAATGATTCGGATTTTCATCGAAAAATCATCTTAAGCGATGTGGCTCATTTCTGGCTGAATGGCTTCGTCAATAAACAAAATATGCGGTATTGGTCAGGCAGCAATCCACACGTACTCCATGAGTCATCATTGCATCCCGAAAAAATTATGGTTTGGTGTGGTTGGTGTGGCGCCGTCATTGGGCCGTACTTCTTCCGTGATGATCAAGACCGGCACGTTACTGTGAATGGGAATCGCTACCGTTCAATGACAACCGAATATTTTTGGCCCCACTTGGATGATATGGACTTGGAGGACATGTGGTTCCAACAGGACGGCGCCACAAGCCACACAGCGAATGTCACAATCAATTTATTGGAAACCAAGTTTGGAGAACGTGTTATCTCACGAAATGGTCCAGTCGCTTGGCCGCCTCGGTCGTGCGATTTGACGCCGTTAGACTATTTCCTGTGGGGCTACACCAAGTCTATGGTCTATGCCAACAAGCCAGCGACGGTTGATGAACTTCGTACGAATATCGAACGTGAAATTGCAGCAGTATCGGCCGATTTATGCTTGAAAACCGTCGAAAATTGGGTTCAGCGTCTGGACTTCTGCAAGCGTGCCCGTGGTGGCCATGCAAAAGAAATCGAGTTCCATACATAATGGCATCGAACGTACTTTCACAGGAATAAAAAATTTCATTGATATCCAAAACCGTTTTTGTTTTATTTAAAAAAAACTTTTGTAGCGCTCTTATTGAAAACCCTTTAGAACGAAAAACAAAAAAAAACTAAAAAAATGTGTGGCTATGGTTTATATGCACACGAACATTCAAGAATGAAAGAAACAACGCAACCGGAAATAGTGGAATATATTTTTATATCATGAGAAGCAGGATCACATGTTGTTGATGTTAGTGCATGTAAATCGATGATCTATATGGATCATAGCTGATAATAGATTGATCGGAATTGTTCAACAAAAATAAATTGTAGTGACTGATTGAGTTTTTCACATTTTGCCTGCGTCAATATCACTGATCAAGAAGCTGAATTTTATAACACAAGTAGCAATCCATTTCATAAACATAAACCCCCTGACAGAGTTACGAAAATTGACTTCAGTAAGCTAAAAAATACTCTTTTATATGAAGATGGGAAGATGTTTACTCGTGTAGAGATGCTTCTAGTTCATACACAATTTTTATTGACTTATTCAAGAAACGTATCCTTAGAAGCTCATTGGAATGAATCACGAGTATTTTTTAAAATAATAATAATTTGTAAACATAAAAGGGATATTTTGAGTATAACCATGGGATAACCTGCCTCTAAAGTCTGGTATCACTGCAGTGCAGGCATATTGCCTGTATCACACTGTAGGAGCAACAGAGAGAGGTGCGAGCCCACAGTTTCTTTTCTTTCTCTCATAGTCAGTTACGTTTCGTATATCTAGGACACAGTGCACGCCTATTGCAAGGTTGCCACTTTGGTAATTTTTTACCAAATTCGGTAATTTTTTTTGCTTATTGAGTTTTGGTAGTTTTTATCTGGTTATGGTAAATTTTTGAGCAGATGTACCAAAAATGCGAACTCGATATCACCTCACTTAAATGCTACCTTACTGCCCGCATTATTTGCATATCCATATAAAACTGTTTTATTTGCTGTTCAAAAAAATTACAGAATGCACTAATTTTCTTCTTTTGACAGATTGTGAATAATAATAATTAATCATATTACTTATATACAGACATGAAACTCTAATTTGTTAAGGGTTTGTTATAAGAAATTAGGTAGATGATCTCCCATGTCTTCTAGCAGCTGGTAATTTTGTGCAAAATCAAATAAAATAATTTGATTTTTGTTTGTAAGTGGCAACCGTGGCCTATTGTCTGTATCATACCGTAGGAGCAAGAGAGAGCAGTGCGCGCGCCCATTTTCTTGCTCTCTTCCTCTCATTGCCAGTAAATTGATTGAAGAAAATTGATATATTAATATGAATAAACTAAACATGAATATATAAATGGAGCTAAAGAAGTTTTACTTCAGTCGTGTGGTCTAATTTTTTTTTAATTCTGTTTGTGCTTATTTTTTTTCTGTTATATCCTTTTGCTAAATGTTTTATAGGATCACCCCACCCAAAACTAAATTTTTGAAATTTGTATTAGTTCTTTGAAGTACACTGAAGAGCACTATTTTTTGTACTCAGTGCACAAAATACAGAATGTCTCTATTTTTCTTAAATTCTATACTTAAAGCAATTATGAAAATTGTATTGAATTTATAGAAATAAATTATATCTATCTATCTAATATTTTTTTTTTTTTTATTTTTGAACAATATGTTATCATAAAGAAGTCCAAGCCGCACATTTCAGAGAATTTAATTTTACAAAGCCATAAAAATAAAACCCACATTCTTAACACATTAGTGTCATATATAACAATCTAACGTTTAATTTAAAAAAAAAACACAAATGTTTAGTTTTTGATTCGAAAATTAAAGAAAATAAAAGATCGCGCAAAAATTATATTTTTGTCTAATTTCCATTTTAATTTTAAATTGCCAATATTTAAAATTCACAAAAAAATCCAAGCCCATATGAACCATCGGCCGAACTAAAATGGGCGTCGCCGGATGTTAAGAGTCTGGCATGACAGCTCTGCTTTAAATTTCAATTAACTAAAGCAACATCCCACCTCAGTCGGACATAATTCAATTATGGGCTGCGGCGCACCAGCTACCACGGCTTTCAGCTAAGTTTTTTTGTTTTTTTTTTAATTTACCGAAATATTTAAAAAAGTGGCAAAGCGGGCTGGGTTTCAGTTGGTTTCGAATAAAATCACAAGCTCACCCTCGGCCCCTGTGGGTGATCGCTAAAATGATTTTGGAGCCCTTAAGTCGATTCTTCAGAATTATCCTCCACAAAGGAGTCTCCCCACTTGTTGGGTTTGTGCCCATTTCCTTCAAAATCATTTACAAGACTGTAAACAGTTCCACTTCTTCTGTGCAAAGTACAAAGAAGGAAACTCTCCTGCCACTTAAATTAGCATGTAATCCTATTATATTTATATTCCTTAAAATTGGCTCCTTGGAAGAAGAGAAATATTTTGCGGTCTACAACCGTTCCATGGTGAGCCTAAGGCTAAGCTCTGTCAACGTGTCCGCACAAATGTATCTTCTGTTTGTAAAACCCCACACCACAAGTGGGTAGTTTTTTTATGAAGTATTTATATGCTCAGTACAATTCCAGACTCTAATTGCCCATCGTTTTTGATCTAACAGTACTGTGTCGCCCACAAACCGCAACCTTAGTTCTTGATGTGCGTTTCCTTACAGAAGATGAAATAAAAAATGCAAATTCCCTTTCTATCAGTCTGTATACCTTAAGGGTATCGAAAGGAATAAGTCTACATCAGCTGACAGGATATACCTATCCTGGAATTATATGTCCATGATACCTCAAAGTACATAGCTAAGGAGCTTTCGAAGGAAAATGCCCAAATTACGTTAGTCCATACGCTTTCTTTTACCCAGCATACTAAAGGTCCCACTCAAGTGCTTCCAGGAAGACTGTATTGAATTACAATTAAAAAAAAAATACTCCGCGTGTTTCCACAGGAATATAAAAGGACTAAAGTACTCAAAAGTTCCAACATAGTTTTCTTTGATTATACGGAAATAAATGCCTTTGTGAGCGAAGAATTTCCTCTAACGACCGTAATACGTCTTTATGTGAGTATATCCGAGGATTATGTCTTCCCTATAGCCAAAGGCACGCGTGCCATTAACATGCCCACGTTCATTCCTTGTATACCACGGTACTTAATTTACTATAGCATTTTCTTCAGTTCCTTCGCCTTAACACTTCAGTGCAATAATTTCTGGAAAGACCCATTTGCTCATTGTTCAGTGCAATAAAAATTATATACAAGTACACATTGGTTATGTGGAGTGTCCTTTTTTTCCTGTTACTAATTTCTTTATTTCGCTTTATCTCCCAATGGATGGCTTAAGGACATTGGCCTATAGGTTTTAGTGCATGCTCACAAAAAACGGGATAATACTGCTGAATTAGGATGAATAACTTTCACGAGATGTTTTTTGTCGATGATTTATTATCCGCCTAAAGGATATTCTCTGCCCTGTCAACTCTTGTTATCTCGCTTTATTTTGTATTAATAACCTGAATTTGGACATCAGGAAAATGGGACGAAAGGCTTTGCGTTTTTGTTGAGGAGTGTAGCTGTCAACTGATTGAGGTGGGGGCACTTGAATAACTTTATTTTTAAGGTGTATTTGTGGTTTCAAGTACTTAAGGATAATCGATAAAAGGTTTTTTCTTCGGACTGATAAATCTTTTGCAAATTGTAGCCCATTCTGTGTTCATTCAAGGATCAAATCACCTAAAGTGTCAGGAGAAATAAGGGGGCTTTATCACTGTTTGCAGCACAATAGTCGTTCCACCGATAAACCACTAAATTGCAATTTAAAAGGGCAAGGACAATCGTCTCGGACCACGCCACACTAAAGATAAAGCCAAGGTCATCAATTTTCAAGCACTTTCTATCAATCACCATCATTGATTGGTCGCACCCATGAGGCATTAGTTGCGACAGAGAATTTCGAAAACACATGCGCACACGCTCCTATCGTGTGCAATTTTGTCTCGGTTGGAATTATTTTTGGGTTAAAATTAATTAAGCTTCTGTTATAAATAACGAGTAGCTATTCGTTGTTAAAAACTACCGAGATAATAAAACAGACTTTTGTCAGTTGTTGTTTCAATTCTCTGGATTAGTATCAACCAAACAGTTTTATTTTGGTTTTTACGACCTAGAAAATTTGGAGGGCAAATTGATAAATCGGTAAGTCTTCACCGAGCTTCCTTAAACAAGTTCACTCGGTTATTTTTAATTCACGAACTCTGTGGGAACTATATTGATAGTATTACTTAGTATTTTTTAAGCCCTTTGGTAGTTATTTTTTGTTGTAAGGTTAAGAATATTTTTCCTTTTCTTATCACGGAGGCTCCTACTAAAAACAATGGACCATTATTTTTGTTCAGTAATTGCTCTAATGTGATTTTTGGGATTTTGGTATAATTTTTTTCATTTGCAACAACGTGAATGGCAAAAATTTATATTTTTATTCAATTATATATTCTTTTTATTACGAAATTAAAAAAAAAAAAACATTCAATTCATTTGTTGCAAATATAGAGTAAACAAATAAGTAGCTTTAAAAATATTATATTATATTATATATTAAAAAAAATTATATCTATACATGCATATAAATTAAAAAAAAAAAAACAAAAAAAAATTATTTGTTGTATTTACACTCAGTTTTCTTTAAACTTTAATTAATACAAGCACATGTATATAGATATACATATTTATAAAAATACCTAATACAGATCCCTATAAAAAAAAATCTGACCTGAAATACTCAGAATATCAATTTTTCTTTTACTTTTATTGGATATTTTAAGAGCTGAATAAGGTAAAACCTCAAAAAAAAACTAAATTAAAATAAGAATTTATGCTGAATGACATCAATTTTATTCAGAGAAATGATGCCACAAAAATTACCTCTACACAAATTTGATGCCGTTTGGCAACACAAAAAGAGGAACAAAAGCAAAACTGCAAAAACTCGAATAGACCTAAGTTAAATGTTAACTTTATTCAAATAAATTCTAAATTGATAATGTATTTCGTATTTGGCAATTTTTGATGTAAAAAATATCTTTTTTACTTTTTTTGCTTTTTTTCTTAAGTTGTACAGCGCAGAGATGTTACTGGACTTAGGGCGGTCTAGACATTCGAGTTCATTGCCTCAGAAATATAGCTATTACATTCCAAAAAGTAAGTAATTCACTGAATAATTTCTAAGATAATTCGAGCATACATTACTCATCCTTCATTTAAATTTCTTCAAAAATATACCTGCTAAAAGACAGCGGCACTCTATAAAATTATTTTCAAAGTGGATAAAAGACCACGGCACTTTGCCTAAGCTTGACAATTTTCTATATATATTGTATTATTTAAAACCAATAAAAACGAATATTAAAATAAAACATTTTCGATGTCGAAATATATAACCCATAGATATTTAAGTCAAATCTGAAAAAGTATTAAAATATAATGAGATTGTATTACATTTTAATATTCCATGGGTTTATAAAAAGCAAAAGAAGTATTGAATTTGAGGTGAAAGTATTATATTTTAATCTGCATTTTATTTAATTCGAATTTAAATGTATTATACTTCTTGAATTGTTCAATATAAATTTAAATATAATTTAAATAATTTTGCATTGAAACCCATCTTCCGCTATATTAAAATTTAATATTTCAGACATATTCTGTAATAGCAGGCATTATTTAAAATTAATAAATCTTTTATTAGTTCTTTAATTTGAATACATGCAAAATAGTAAATTTAAAAATTTTCTCAGTGTTGTAAAAAATATTAAATTTAGGATTTAGGCCAGGATTTTTACCCGTAGTGGTCCAATTCTTAGGGCCAAATATATAGCGCTGTATATTCCTGCCAGAGCTTCTTTGATGTATTTAAATTTTAGCTCTGCGAGATTGTAATGGAAAAAAAGAAACAATGGCACTCCGGGAGTGCCGGCAGAAGTGAGAACTTAAACAATTACGTGTGTATTTTTTGAATCGTCAGGAAATATGTTAATGTGTAGGAAATTGTTTTAATTAAAGTGTTTTCTTATTCATTATTATAAACTAATATGTAGCTACTACAAAAATGATACTATAATTTTCATTTTCCTTTAATGCGCTATTGTACATGCAAAATAATGCATACTAGTTGGTAAATAGTACTTGGAATAACTTCAGGTAAAATTCAACTTTTTCAATTGTTTTTATTTTAAGAAAGTAAAAATTAAAAAATAAGCACCCCCAAAAGAACATTTTTTTTGACACTTCATTTGTTAAGATTGGCCTTAAAGCCTTAGTTGGCATGGCTGGCTGGCGGTGTATTTAATACTTAGTTTATGGTAGCAGCACTCCTGAAAGTATTCCCTTTTTCTAACTCTTGTTAAAACACGATTCCCATAGCCATTCAATTCAATTATTTTTTGATTCATTTTTTTTTGATTCAATTTTTTAATTTTTTAAACATTTTTTAAAAATCTTTGCCAAAAAAGAAATTAAATGTAACCGCGGTCGAACACTCTATCCGTCATTCCTTAAAAATAATTCCAGCTTCCACTTCCGGTAAGTGGAATGGAATTGGAAACAAATTTGAAAGCTGTTTGTTGTATAAATACAAAATGTTTTGTTTATTTTTTTTTATATTTATGTTAAATTTTTGATTTATTGTCCCACTTTACCAACAAAATATTTTAGCCATTATATTATTGGAAAAGGCTTATTTGTCTCAAGTTAGGCATATTTTCGTCAAAAGTTGTTGGCAACGCGAACATTGGTGTCGCAACATTATTAACACAACATTTGTGCTGCGAGTTCAACTCATTCCCTGCACTTAGCGACATCTACATCTCAGCTCAGCAACTGGACACTTACCATGCGATTTTTTTACTTTTATTTTTTCAAATTCTCTGAAGCTAAATGTCAATTTATTTTCTCAATAAACTTATTGTTTTAACTTTAGAGAATGAAAAAACTAATTCCGCAAAGATATTCATCCATTCACGTGTGTAAGTATTCATAAGTGGATATAACCTGCGTTTGTAGCTCCTACTCTTATTTCACAAAATGGTTCCCAAAACAATAACACAAAATGTCTTGTAATATGGTAACACTTCTGTGGTTACAAGGCAAAACCTCTTAAGTCTGTTTTACTCATTTTTCAGGAGAGCAGTTTAAAGTTTTTTTACTCCATTGACTCTAGTGACTTAAGCTGTTGTTTTTTTATGAAATTGTAGCCATTTTTTTTAAAGATAAAAAGCTGAAAAAAATTTACAAAATAGATTTGGGTACGCTGAATCTAATGGCATCAAAAATTCAATTTCGTCTTAAGTCGACTTAAGTGGTTTTGGCTTGTGACCACAGACTTATTTCCCACATTAAATATCATACTCTACAACCCAAACGATATAGTGAAAAGGTAAGTTTCCGGTGACACCATTAATGGCGTCTGTTGTTTTCTTTGAGGTATGATAGGTCTGTTAACTGCTGGGTGTCGCTGTTTCATTAATTGGTAGTTGGTACACCTATCTACTCTATCATTGAATAAACAACTCTCAACTTCCGTTCCAGTTTCACGAACACTGGTTTCGCAACATTGGTAACGCAACATTGGTGTCGCGAGTTCAATGATTTTATCCCATATCAAAAATGCCCAACGCGCCTAAAGAGGTTATCACTTCAAAAACTGATGAAAGATGAACCCCTCATGAGACCAATTGTCTAGCCTGCCTATTTTCGTGTAAGGGTATTACAAGAATGTCGATTTACGAGATTTCTTTCTTCGATCCCACAAAGAACTTCATGCTTCTTAAATAAAAAAAAGGATCTTTTGTTGAAAACTATCATAAACCAAACATCATTCTAGAAAGAGCGGTCGCATGGCCAGGCACGAAAGGTTTGCCGAGCTTTGCCATTTACTTTGGTCAATGATACAGAAAACTGCCACAATATATTTCAAATACACAGCTTGGGCCGTTGCAAGTCATGCATTTAAGGATTAAAAAGGCGGACATAACTGATCCGTTACCATAATGGATGTATTGCACTCCTCTACAAATAAAGGGTCCGCCAAATAACTTGTTTTTTTTTTGAAAATGCTATAAAAAAAACTACTGAATATTTTCTCAAATTTCTTTTTTTATTTGAAAGTACAATCCTTCCGGTTAATAATGGAAAACAATTTCATTCAAATGGCTGCCTCGGCTGGCCATGCAGTAGCCTACACGATCGGTCCAATTTTTAAGCACATTATCGATTGTGTGCAGCTGAATTTCACCAATGGCTTCACGAATATTGTCCTTTAAAGCGTCAATTGTCGCTGTCATGTCGGCGTAACACTTATCTTTTACGGCACCCCACAAATAATAGTCCAACGGTGTCAAATCGCAGCTCCGCGGTGGCCAAACGACATCAGCTCTGCGGCTGATAAAGCGATCTTCAAAAACAGGGCGCAAAACATCGAGTGTAGCTTCGGCTGTGTGGCACGTAGCGCCGTCCTTGAATGAAACCAAATGTTGCCAATATCCTCCTCTTCAATTTTTGTGAACAAAAATTCGTTCAACATGGCCCGATAACGATCGCCATTGACTGTAACGGCCACTCCTTGCTCATTTTCGAAAAAAAATGGCCCAATTATGCCTCTGGACCAAAATTTCAATTTTCTCGGGTGTACGCACTGTTTTTGGCTTTTGACGCCAAAAAGTTAGATGGCGGACCCTTTATATAGGCAATGTTCTTGGCCTTAAAAATGCTGTTGGATGGCTTTTAACGCTAACTTTTTGACGAAGGATGTCTTTGGTGGAAAATATAACACCAGCCGTCTTCAGTCTCTCAGCGGTTGTCTTCTCCTTCTATAAGCTATAAGATTAAAAAGACTTCACCGCCTAAAATGGTTAGCACCTTTAAATTTAATTCAGAAAGTCTCTTTAGTTTGGCACATCTTAACCAAAAAATGAAAAACCGCGCCTGTTTCAGCGGAAGGTAACCCCAAGCAACCGAAAAGACTTTACCCAGGTCTACCCCCGCGTACTTGTGGCCACGTCAGAAGAAAGCAGTTTCTCTATTGAACAAAAACCCATATTTACACCATTCACCCTCACATCTTCTTTTCATACCTTTTGTAAAATTAGCAGAAAATTTCCACCAATAAAACCCACACAGCCATTTACCCATAGATGTGTAAACTCATAAACCATTTAACAAACGACTTTTGAGTTTCTCTTTCCTTTTTCGTAGAAGGCACCTAGAATGGTTCGCGGAATTATACCCTCACATATTTGGTGGCTTTACTCGTACTAGGAATCCTTTTCGAGTTTGTATGAGTTTATTTGTTTGCAAGAAAAAAAGGACCATTTAAAGACGCTCTGTCGTTTTGGGGCTACCTTCACCGTCAAGAACTCACACACACCAGCTACATTAATTCACCATAATCAGCGGAGTACTGTTGGTGGTTTGTTGTACTGCTCTTGCCTGGCAGATTGATAATTTCTACGTTTTCCTTAATCGGTCATGGGTGCCCTCCTGTCTTCTCTGTATTTCCAGGGGTAACCTTGTAAGTAATCAAATCAGACTGGGTCCCTATGGATAAGGACGTCTGATGAACCGGTGGTTTTCGTGGCTGATTGCACATCAGACCGCTTTTCGGCAAGCGACCTCTTTGAACTTTGAGCAGTTAGTGTGAGCGGCCTGTATTACGGTAAAGTGCCGCTCCCCCAAATTACGCGAACGAGGCTTCACGGTTGATTAGATTAGTTCACCAATCGAATGGATATGGCGATGTGGAAGGAAGGAAGGATGGAATGGATATAAATTAAGCGGCACAGATGTTCGGTTTCATTTCAGGAGCAGAGTCTGTAAACTGCTTGAAAGCTATCCGCCCCTAGGAAAACGTTGCTCCTCCACCCATATTAACTGCGTTGGCCATTACCACGCAAGGGGAAATGAATATTTCCTTTGATTTATGTCCTCGATGTAACCCGCCAGCAGGCTACTCGCAACCGTCCATAAATCATAGACAACCATGGGCTACGTGCAATCAATAAACCATACACAGACACACCATATCGCGCTGCACATCGTGTCAAGGATATTTGATCTCAACCGTCAAAGGTCACTGAGGAGAACAAAATGCTGACTGCCGACGCCGCTTCAACTCAAGGATGTGCTTTTCCAGCCGGGGAAAAAGTCGAAAGCACTTCTCAACTGAATGGCGTTTGTCCTGTCAGTGACCGCACAAGACTGTAGGCAGGAAATTAAATCCCAATCCTAAGGACAAAAGCGTTTTCCCGTTTTAATTGGAAACAGATCCCTGAAACTGTGCGCACGTTTTTGTAGTTCTCCCCCAGGCAACGTGTCATTAACCGCAATTAAAAATCTTGACTCTCAAGAGCTCCTTCGAATTAAGTGCCAAATTACTTAACCACCGAATAATGACACTGCATAGCACGCAAGGACTCCACCACCGCTGGGAAGGGGGTTTTCGAGTTTTTATTGTGACATATTGTTATGATGACTGTCATCCGGTGGGGGAGGTTGTTCTCTCCGAGACGCCACTTAAGGAAATCTCACCGCACAATCGTTGAGCGATGCAGTTGAGTGTTCTTCTCCTTCATCCCTACATTTCTGACACTTCTGAATAATCCTTCAGTTGTGTAAATGTAATTGAATGTTCGCTTCAGAATTTGCTGCAATAACGGACACACAGAGAATGTCAGTCTCTGACAGCGAGCAAAGCAAATAGCACGAGAGTGCATTTTCATTTTCCAAATGAAATTTAATGTTTCACCCGGCGACGACGAGGATGACGGCGACAACGACGAATGTCCTCAAGCGAAGGATCTAGCTGGGTGTAAATGAGGTGGTTTTTCGTTTTTCTTTTGTGCGAAGGATTAAGCGGAGGCAAAAGATTTAATAGAACGGATAACTGAGAGAGCAGAGAGAAAAAAACATTTTACGTGTTTGACGTTTTGGCACTTCCGGTGGAGGGAGGAAATTGAACTGTGTTTCCGTTCTGTCCGTTGCTATCAGATGAATCACAAGTGGTCCATTGTAGCCACTGATTATAGCGCCAAAGGAGTTCCTCAACTGGTATTGTGAGCGTTCTAATGGAAGCGGGAGTCATTTCTGTTTTTTCGTATTGTAGTTATCATGGGATAACAGTTTGTACTTGGACTTCGTTCTATCATTGGGATAGGATGCTTACGTATTTATTTCAACGTGGAGATGGTTTACAAAAATCTGTTGACATGGGTGTTGAAAAAGCACTAGCAGAACCATCAGCAAAGCGGAAGTACAATTTTCAAGCAGCAAAGCAATCAAACTATCTTTGATAGGATTTGGGGGCATTTTTGAACGGAATACTTCTTATAATGGGTAGGTAAGGTAGGCACATGGAGTCATTACTGATTTTATTGGTACCAATTGTGGCAACGGGTAATGGTTGTCTGAATGAAATAAAACGAAAATCGAACTCTGCCTAATAGTCTGCTTTTTCCAGACACACTTTTGAGCAGAATGTCACTCACCCTTAGATACGGGGGAGATTTTTCACCAGTTTTTTCTCGCGTTTTTCACGATTTTCTGACGCATTTTTTGATCCATTTTCTGACGCGGTTTTAATGCAATTTCTAACACGTTTCTTGAAGCGTTTTTTGACCCGTTTTATTACCGCTTTTTAAACGCTTTTTGCACTCTTTTTCAGCGCATTTCTTGGCCCATTTTCTGTCACTTTTATTAACACGTTTTCAACGCATTTTCACTCGTTTTTCGAAGCGTTTTTCAACGCGCTTTTTGGCTCGTTTTTCACACGTTTTTTGACTCATTTATTGACGCGTTTATCCAAGCGATTGTCAACGCTTTTTTCACGGTATTTTTGACTTATTTTTTTGACTCATTTCTTTAAACGTTTTTTGACTTGTTTTTCTCCCATTACTTTGACTCTTTTATCAACCCGTTAAACCGCCTTTTTCAACGCATTTATTGGCCCATTTTTTGACCGTGTGTTCACTCATCTTTTGAGGTGATTTTTCAAGAGCATTTTTCGGCGCTTTTTTCAACGCGTTTTTTAAGCGTTTCCCGACAAAATTTTTGAAGCGTGTTCTGACCCCTTTTTTGACACGTTTTTTAACACATTTTCTGAGGCGCTTCTTAACACATTTACTGACGAGTGATTTCACGCATATTTTGATGGATTTTCAAACGATTTTTTCAACGTGTTTTTTCGCCCATTTTCTGCCGCGTTTTTTCGCGCTGTTTTTTTTAAACGTTTCTTGACGCGTTTTTTATCCCTTTTTTTTCAACGCGTTTCTTGGCCTTTTTTTGACGTTTTTATCAATGCATTTTCAACTCATTTTTCACGCATTTTCAACGAATTTTTCACGTATTTTTTGACGAATTTTTCACGTGTTTTTTGACGCATTTTTGCACTCGTTTTTCGACGCTCTTTTCGGTGCGTTTTTTTACTCATTTTTCACGCGTTTTTTTTACGTTATTTTTGACTTGTTTTTCTCCCGTTTTTCGATGCGATTTTTGGCGTGTTTTCAAACGCGTTATTTTGAGGCTTTTTTCGGCGCTTTTTTCACGTCTTTTTCAATGCGCTTTTTTTTTACGCGTTTCTCGACACATTTTTTAACACACTAATTGACGCGTTTTCTGAATCGTGATTTCACGCATTTTTTGACGGCTTTAAAACGCTTTTTCCAACGTTTTTTGACCCATTTTTGCACGCGTTTCTTTCACTCTTTTTGGACGCGTGTTTTGAACTCTTTTCTGACGCGCTTTTTGGCGCTTTATTTGACACATTTTTTGATGCGTTTTTTAACACATTTTTTGACTTATTTTTCTCATGATTTTCGACGCTATTTTCAGCACATTTTTTGACGCCTTTTATCAAGCGGTTTTCGGTCGTTTTTCGATCTAAACTGCATCGATACAAATTTAAAGGGAGTCTGTATAATGAAGAAATGTTGAGACCGCATAGAACCCGTCGAGGATATTTAGAGGAAAGAGTGCAAATCTTCAACGGAAAAGTGGAATTCCTTACCCAAGGACGCGTGTTTTGAACTCTTTTCTGACGCGCTTTTTGGCGCTTTATTTGACACATTTTTTGATGCGTTTTTTAACACATTTTTTGACTTATTTTTCTCATGATTTTCGGCGCTATTTTCAGCACATTTTTTGACGCCTTTTATCAAGCGGTTTTCGGTCGTTTTTCGATCTAAACTGCATCGATACAAATTTAAAGGGAGTCTGTATAATGAAGAAATGTTGAGACCGCATAGAACCCGTCGAGGATATTTAGAGGAAAGAGTGCAAATCTTCAACGGAAAAGTGGAATTCCTTACCCAAGGTAACGCACTAAATTCGCGTTAGTCAACCTGCCGTCTGCAGACAGTCACCCATGCAACGACCTATCATTCCGTTAAAACTCAGGCTAGCTCGTCCTGAAATCGTAAGTTTTAGAGTGGTCTAGTAAACCTGTTTCTTACTCATATAAAGTATCATTCCTTGTTAGAATTTTCAGTACTAAAAGCGTTTTACTAATTTAAACAACAATTGCCTCTCTCTTTATTTTCTGTGTGCGCAACAAACGCAAAGGCAGTCGTAAAACATTGCAACTGGCTTACTCTCAAAGTTTTATATCGCCATTTCTATACGGCCTATTCATCGAAATAAATGTTATAAGCCGGAATGTCAGCCTACTAAACAAAAATATATATACCCAACCACAATGAATCATAATAAAATGTAAAGCACCTCCTGCTCCTTCTAAAAGACTGAATTCAACGCCGCTCATCAGCAACATAAAAAAGAACCGACAAAAAGACCGTAAAATGTCTGTCCGCCTTCCTCCGGCGGCATAGATACAGTTCTAAACCAAATCCATTTGGAATCGCGGTTTTATTTACGAATTACCAACATAATTCACTGCGATGACAAAAAAAAAAAACACCTGCCTCCCCCGGCATAGATACAGTCTAGGTACGGATGGCAATAAGTTTAAAAATTCAAGAAGAGATTTGAAAATCCCCAAGGAGTGTCATCGGCAGAGCCCCCACCACACCGGGAATAATGAATAAATTACTACGCCCAGACGATAAATGATCCAAGGTCAACGATAAAACAATACAACACAGAAAGAAAATAAAAATCAACAGGACTAAAGAAGCTCAAAAGAAACTCAACTCAACGAAAAAGTAAAAATTAAATCAAATCACAAATCACAAACGGCCAAAGACCAAACGAACTGTGACTGACTTCAAATGGACGTCAATAATTGTATTCAGGATATTATTACAGATACCAATCACACCCCGCATCCCCATACCCATTCCCAGACTCTATTCGATTTTATTCTCATCCATTCTGAAGGACACTCACAATTCGCTCGAGGGGTGAAAAAACTCATTGATTTACGCCCATTATTGGGATATTCCCCCTCGAAATGTATTTGACCGACCGACCGAGTGGACTACATCCTTCCTCAGCGCATTCCCGCCCTCATCGCATCGCCCCTCCAGCCGCAAGCGCGTGTGTGAGGAGGAAACTTTCCTAGTTTTCCCTCAATGAAGAAAAATGTTCATCACGTAAACATCGGTTTTATTGGCAATATCTCGCCCGCGCGCAGGATAAGTGCGGGGAAAGATCCATCTGGCCACACAAATCAAGCTGGCGTCCTTTAAAGACGAAACCAACACACAGATGCCGGAATCATTTATTATACACTTTGTCCGGTTTTGAGGATAGCCCCATTATCCGTTCATTTTTTTCCCTTCCTTACTAAACAGCTAAGTGAGATGTGGTGTGTCCTTGAGAAAGACCGTAATAATGACGACAACGACGACGATGATGATGATGATGATGATGGTAGTGGTAAGCCACGGTACATTTTTGCAGACATTCGAATTAATTTCTTTCTATTAATAGATCGGAAACGAGTTCGGTCTTCGGTGTTGCTGTTACCCGAATCCTTTTTGTGTTTAAATGGTAAACCCATGTGTGTTTTAGATTCCTGCACACTTGTGCTGTAGTAATGAATTTCAATTAGAGAAAAACCGCCAAATGTTATGGTTTTAAGTGGGATTAATGTTTTTGCTCACAATGAGGGCCGACGCGACAGCGCTCGGGGTAGATGGTGTATGAAATGATTGTCTACAGGAAATGACGTCTACTTGAGTAATCCTCAGAGTGTGTCTGAGATTAGATGGGATGATGGAGTAACTCTGTAATTACACACATGATATTCGGATTTTTGGGGGAGAATCTAATGTTCGTTTAACGATTCATTATTCATAGCTACCCAAGGCAGCATTAGATACCGGGGGTAGCATGATGACGAACTATTTGTGGAGCGTTTGCTTACACAGGATGTGTTTAGAAAGGATGTGGCTTACGATGTGGTAGACATTGTTTAATTGGGATAAATGGTGCCACTGTGATTATGAAGAAGCAGTAATTGAATGCGAAGACAAATGAGTGCTTGAGTCTGTGGGAAGGTGTAGACAGCTTCTCATAGTTTGCATTGAAAGAAGCTTTTCCTATGCAAAGATTTGCAGGTAAGTACGTCCATTCCAGAATCAAAAACTGATGGATAAGTACTAATTAGCTATTTCATAACCGCCTAAGTCGACTTAGATTCAGCGTACCCAATTCTATGTTGTAAATTTTTTTCAGCTTTATACAGGGTGGCGCACGAATCGTGCTACAAAAATAAAACGTAATAATTTTTTTTCTGTGTGAGTAATCGGCTTATTTTTTTTTTTATTTTGTAGGTTACTATTTAGATTTATAAAAATGGATGCTTGGGATACGGAGAAAAGAATTTGGATAGTGCAACGGTACCATGCTTTGCAGTCCGTCATTTCCGTCCAAAGGGAATTTAGGCGGGAGTTTGGCGGTAATCCCCCGAGTAGATGGACCATTATGAGGTTTGTAAACATGTTTGCCGAATCTGGAAGCATCGCACGAAGGCCGTACCATCGAGATGCCAATGTTCGGGTTCAGGATACAATCGCAGCAGTAGCATCTGCAATACAGGCCAATCCGAGCGTTTCGACCCGAAACTTATCGGGGCAAATTGGAGTTAGTAGACGGTCATTACAACGGATACTTCATGACGATTTAAACTTGTTTCCGTACAAAGTCCAAATTACTAGCAAGTTAAACCCTCAGGATTTGCCTGTTCGCCTGGAATTTTGCCAAAAAATTATATCAATGGCCGAAGAAGACAACACATTGATCAATTGTTTGTTCATGTCTGATGAGGCCCATTTTGATATTAACGGCAATGTTAACAAGCAAAATTTGCCGTATATGGAAAGAGTCTAATCCAGAAATGCTCCATAAGACGGAACTGCACCCAGAACGAGTCGGGCCGTACTTCTTTGAAGAAAACGGTGTAACCGTTACTGTCAATGGGGACCGTTATTTAAAGATGTTGAAGGAGTTTTTTTACCCAGAACTGTGCCGAAGACGTATACCATTCAACAGCGTTTGGTTTCAGCAAGATGGAGCAACTGCACATATAGCCAGACCAGTTATGGCGGAGCTAAACAAAAAATTCGCAAACAAATTAATTTCTAGGAACTCCACTCTTCGCTGGCCCCCAAGGTCACCTGACCTGACTACACCAGACTTCTTTTTATGGGGTTATGTCAAGCAAGAGGTGCATAAAACGAAGCCCAGGAATTTAACTGAATTAAAGCAGTCCATAACGACAATAATTGAGGCGATCCCAACTTCAACTCTTCAGGCCGCAATGAATAGTTTTTTGATCAGGTGCCGCATATGCGTGGGAGAGCGTGGAGGTCATTTGCGATCTATAATCTTTAAAAACAACTTACTATTTAAAATAAAATTTAATTTTCTAACCAATAAAAAAAAAATAAATGAAATACATCGATTAAAAAAAAAGTTATTTGAATTTCTTATTGTAGCACAATTGGTGCGCCACCCTGTATCTTCAAAAGAGTAGCAACAACTTAAAAAAAAACAACAGCTTAAGTCACTAGAGTCAATAGAGTACAAAAACTTTAAACTTTTCTGAGTAAAACATACTTAAGTGGTTTCGCCTTGTGGCTACTGATTTAATGAATGCCTACTTAGGTTGGTAGCTTACAGGACTTTTAAGAGCATCAAGAATGCACTTCTATGGTGAAGATCTTTGATGACAGAATACCTGTGTCATATCATCGTCTAGGGTTGGGAATTTAGGGCTAATCATGTGTCTGGGAAAGACATTTTTCGCCAGCGACAACAGGATTGTTGCAGGCTTTTAATGGGGTTCGGGATGTAAGAGCTTAGTCTGTCAGGAGCTCGAAAAATGTCGTTAATTAAAAATTGTTTGTGTGAATGAATCATTGGATGCCTCGAAAGCCTAGCTTCTAACAAAACTTCTGAAGAATTTTTTCGATCGAGTTCAGCAGAGATTTCACTTTTCGTAAAGCCGGTATCCCATTTACCTAACTATTTATTTTTTATTTGTTTATTAGTTATTTCTTATTTTAGAACACTTTTAATTGTTACAAAAGCTCAATGATGAGTTCTCACCCGGCCCAGATGGTCTTCCAGCCATTTTGCTAAAGAAGTGTTCTTCCAATCTATCGCTCCCCCTTTCTAATCTCTTCCGTTTATCTCTTTTAAAAGAAGAATTTCCCCAGATTTGGAAGACTTCGTTCATAACTCCGATACACAAAAAAGGAACAAAAAATGAAGTTACTAATTACCGCGCAATTGCTAAACTCTCTCATTTACCCAAACTTTTTGAAAGTATTTTATACGAAGTCTTAAGCTTTTGGCGCAAGTCTCTAATTTCTCCCCACCAACATAGCTTTCTGAAACAACTACAAATCTCGTGGAATTTGTAACCTTTGCCCTATCAGCCTTAGAGAGTGGCTACGAAGTCGACGTTATTGCAACTGACTTCAGTAAGGCATTTGATAAAATATCTCATCAACTAATCATCTTCAAACTATCTGCCGTTGGCTTTCAACCTATATTGATAAAATCGATATCTTGCTACCTTGATAACAGCTATTATAGCGTTCGCTTTAGGTCCGTACTTTCGTTCCCCTTCTTAGCAACATTTGGTGTCCCACAAGGCTTCCAATTAGGTCCCATTCTCTTTATCCTTACGGTTAATGATCTCGACAAGGTCAAACACTCGTCTCTCTCTCTACACAGATGATACTAAATTCTACAAAATGATCTCTTCACCTCAAGACTCCTGTCACCTTCAACAAGACCTTGATCGTTTTCCGACCTGGTGCCTAAAAAATTGCTTAGAGCTTAACATCACCAAATGCCAATCCATTACCCTATCGCGAAAGCGCAACATGCCTCCTCGCCGACTCTACCTTCTCCACGGTCAACCAATTTCACTCGTTCTATCTCTTCATGACCTTGGCATATTGTACGACAGGGAGCTAAATTTTCGTTCGCATATTGAGGAAACAATCTTAAAGGCCAACTCATCACTCGGCTTTGTTAAACGATGGCCTTAAGAATTCTCCGAGCCGTACGTGACCAGATCTCTTTACGTCTCATTTGTTCGCCCCCTGCTCGAGTATACGCAAGCATGGTCTCCCTTTCAACGTGTCCATATAGACAGAATCGAGTGCATCCAACATCGCTTTCTTCAATTTGCTCTTCGGCAACTATCTTGGAATGGTCGCCTTATCTTACCTCCCTATCAAGACGGTCTCAAACTAATTTACCTCAATACCCTTGAGGAACGCAGGGATGTAGCAGACATTCTGTTCATTCAACGTCTGCTCGCAGGCTTCATTGAATGTATGTCTCTTCACAACTCTATCCCCTTTAACACTAACCCTCGGAATCTCCGTTGTCCTCGTCTCTTATACTTACCAATTCACCGTACCTCATATGGTTGAAACGAACCAATCTCCCGAATGCTGCGGAAGGTTAATTAAAACCTTACTGTTTTTGACTTCAACCTTCCTCCCTTAAAACTGACCTCCTTCAACTTCCTTAGTTTTAAGCACTAGTTATTAGTCCTAGTTTTAAGTTAGATTAAGTCTCTGTAAAAGCTTGTAATAAGCCAAATAAATGGGGCTTTTACCCCCACCAAAATTTAAATTTAAAATTCTAAATACATTACAAAAAAAACCCAGACACGAATGGGGATGTTTGCCGCGCTACCGTATAGAGGAGGTTAAAGAGCTCAGTGAGGCTTTGCCTTCCCCCAGCACCTTCCTTAGTCTATTGGGCATAGAACCTTCGGGAGATAAATCCGCAAAAAAAGACCAATCCTTAGGTGGCACACATAATTGGGAAAGCGACCTTTACCGACTTCATGTACCTATTTGATCCAGTAGCTAGGGTAGGGAAGGGGCCGGTCTGCTTAGAGATAGAGAGGCTTGTAGGTTGACGCTGTGGTTATCACGGCACTATAAGCGTCATTCTAAGCTACCTGTAGTAAGAATCGGGTTTAGAAAAAAAAATGCGCTAAGAAATGTGACGTTTAATGACACATGTACAATGGATAATGGGTGTAAATGGAACCATGGCCTCGACAGCCTCTTATCGAACGTAAATTGTTAATTGGGTACAGTTCGGGTCAGAGTAACGCTCGCAACCAACAAAGAGTTTGATCGTGCAGAGATAGAACTTAAAAATATCGAAAAACAATCAGAGGCTTCTTACTCTGGCAAAAAGAAGCTTCAAAAATTGTATAGCCAGGCTGGGAGAAGTTGACAGCTTTGAATCAATCTTAATATAGAGCTCAATCATATCAGGGGGTAGAAAAAAAAATAAAAGGTCTGTAAAAACCCACGGCCTAGCATCTCAAAACTTTTCGTTTTTCATTTTGGGGACGAATGGAAGGGATCTACAATTTTATGCCAAGTCCAAACGGCCATTATGCGGAACTTTTTCATTACTTCGCAGGTCTGTCTGACGTCCGCGAAAGGTGGTGCAGTCGAAATAACCCTAAGATGTAATTTGTGCTTTTTCGGGGACGATTGTGGGAGGGAGTGGGACCCCTCGCTTTAGTCCTAACAACGGGAGGTTTCAATTATTTTCGCGCATTATTGCTCTTAAACATGAAACTTTTCTGATCAAGGAAAGTGTACATTTTTTGTAACAAGCTATCTGATCAACTATTTCTGAATTAAAATCAAAAACTTACCTCGTAAAAATAAAACGAATTGAGGTCCTCTGCTGCTGTTCCGTTGCCACCCATTGTTGGTATGGTCTCGCCCACTGGTAAAGCTGGTACCACAGAAGCCGGGGTCGGCGCCAGCACAACCTGTGATATAGCCGGTGTGTAGTTTTGACTGTCGCTCATATCCTCATCGCTGCTTACATTCGCAGCCAATTCGATCCAACCCCCATCGGAGACGGCACCGATCTGGAACTGTGACAGACCATCCCCCGGTTTCATGTCGATGCTTCTGGGTTTTCTTTCTTCAATTTCAATTTGCCTATTCGACTTGAACGTACCAACTCTGGTACAATTCAGACATTTCACGTTGTTACACCAGCCTGCACGGCTACCCCGCGAACTTAGTTCAGTGAATTTGTTGGTGAGATTAAATTTGTCGGCGTTGCCAAGCCCTCGTTGGTATAGATACATTGTTCCATTTCTGTCGCAATATCAAGATGTGAGAGATCTGAGAATTTCATTTAATTTCGCAGTGAATGTCCTTCGAGGGGTCATACGAATCTGTGAAAATAAAACAATAAAAATGTACAAAAGGACTTTCAGAACAATAAGCCCGCTTGCGTACTCAATTTATTAGCATACAAGGGGTACAAATGGCAAGAAAAATATTCACAGAAAAAATAAACAATATATCTCGAATGTCCCCTTAAGGGTGGTGCGGAGGTAGGTACACCTGTTTGCAATCATAGAAATCAATATCCCTAATGAAATCCTATCAGGAGACCATGTTGAGTCACTCTAGTAATATCTGTGAATGAGTGTTGTTGTCATACCAAATGTGAGACAAGACATATGATCCTTACACGTGCACAGTCCTTGAGCACGCCAGCCTTTCAGTAGAGTGTTCACCTATTTGTCGAGTGTCCTCAGTCCTTATTGCAACATGCGAGCTGGTGGCATATTCGTGCCACCGAACGTAGGGAGGAGAGCCAACAACCACAGAAATGGAAAAATTGTGTTAATGTAATCTTCCTGAGTCATAAATGTTTCTCCCGGGGGAAATGGGTGTGCAGTAGCTGCCGGCGAAGTGCAATAGACTATCGATTGCATCAGTCTTTCGTGCGATTTAAGTGTTTTCTTTCGCACACTGGCTATCTCAATGGGAATGGCTGTCGTTTGGTTATTTGTCCACATGTCATGTGGCCAGCAAAAGGAGAAGGATTAGTGTTGGACGGACTAATGGGTTTCTGCAATTTTATCTATTTACAGTCAATTTGCTATATTTAGGGACGGTTGTGTACACAGACGGTATGATTGGAACTGTGGGTGGGGTGGGTTTCTCCGTTTGCACAGGTAGTTAGTTTGGGACTCACTCAACCACTCAACATAACAAAGGAAGAGAACATATAACCGGTAAGGTCTGTCATTCAGATCAATGCTAAAACGACCACGGCCGTATAAAATTAAGATATCTAAACCTATAGCAAAGCTGTAACCCCCTTAGAGTCTGTTACCAGTTGACGTGAAAACTACTGAACAGATTTCGATGAATTTCTTTTTAAAATATGTCCTATGACTGCGAGGAAGATATAGGCTATGCCGCTTGTTGCCACGCCCACTTTTGGCAAGCGTTTTTGGTCAAAATCTACTTATTTTCCTGCACTAAAACTATCAGTTGTCAGCACTCAAAAACAAAAAATTAACGCTTTTTTAAAAGATACCATGAGCTTTTTTCTTCATCTTGAGGTTGAGGTTAGGACCATAATCCAGCACGATCATGATCATAATAAATTAAAGGTTGGCAATGATTATTCTTTTTGGTGATCCTGCTTTGGACAAGCTGGTTCCGTTTACATTTTTCCAAGCTCTGCACGCTTGTGCATACCAAGAGACACTGTCAAAAGAGAAAACATATACATGACGTTGCCTTGTGTGAAAGGTTCCGCCACAAATGCTTTGCACTTAGACTTACGCTGCGCAGAAACGTCACAATATGTACAAAACAAAGGTATGCACAATATAACATCCCATACTCTCGTATTTCGATGTCGACGAGCTGCAATATTTCACAACAAAAATAGGAATCATTCGAAGACTCATCGTTTATATTGTCCCACAAAACAAGGCACGGAGCGACCTCAGTAAAACTCATTCTGCACTTTTATATCGGCTTTGGGTCACAATAATGAAAAGGTCAAAAATCTTTTTACAATATTCTGCTTTCAAAATTCTCTTTTCAAAATTCTGCTTTACAAAAGCGCCCACTTTTGATCCTTATCCAAACCTCTTTTTATTGTTTGCAGAATTTTGTAAAGCATAAATGTATAGAACGTATAGGCGCAGTGTCATAGTGGTTAGTGTGTTGGACTACTAAGGGAAGGGTCCAAGGTTCGATTCCCAAAAAAACAACAAAATTCCAACTTAACGTTTTTTTTTCAACAGCGCCAACTCTCCGAGAGTATAATTGTTATGAAAGAGCTTATCCATTGTAAAGTATGACGGCCCAAGTGGTTTCATTTTAAATCAGAGGTTCTTTTGACACTGACAGTTGTTTCCCGCTCGAAATGTGGACAAAAATGAGTATCATACCTCCGCGGAACGCCGTTGGGAAATATTGAAAACTTATTTTCAAAGTAAGTGCTGTGTAGCCCAAACAGTGCGTTTCTTTTGTAAGGAAGTTTTTGACCGAAATGAAGCTTCCACAGCGCCTGCTGTACGCAAGTTTGTGCAAAAAGTTCGTGGGACTTGTATGCTTGTATGGATAACACTCATGGTCCAATTCCAATGCATCCACAGAGAGTGACATTTTGTTGCGGATTGTGGAGTGGTGGCATCATTGGACCATATTTTACTGCCGAAGATTTTAGATCAATTAACGAATCTGTATTCTCAAGGTAAAGTAGTAAAGACTGGCTGCGTCTTTTGTATTTATATTTCTAAAATAAAAATCACTCGAAACAATAAGCTCGTGAAATCGATTTATTTTTCACATTTACATCAATTTTCATTCCGAAACCTCGATTCACTTAGCACATTCTGTCTGTGGAGGCACAAACTTAAGCTTAGCTTAACACAACATCTGTTATAGCCTTGACCTTTTCAGTGAAGTTAACAACCTCTTCTTTAACCATACGAAGTTCAACCTCCAACCAGCGTTGCCGTTCAGGGGACAAATGGATCTTCTTTGAGCCTGAAGACCTTTGGCGCACACATTTTTTTTAAATTATAAAAGAGACCCCTTTTTCAGTTTTTATTGAACGAAAATAAATGCAAAGATACGATCAAAGGTGTTCCCTTTTTTATTCTAAATAGCTAAATTTTTTAGTTTCTTTTTTTTTTTTCTATTTTAGTATTTTATGTGGAGCGGTCCCAGATTGAGGGGAAAAGCGCCAATTTAATCGTTTTTTCAATGAAAAAGTATGAAAAAGGGGAAAACTTAAAAAAAGGGAAAAAAAATCAAAAATCTCTCTTTGAAATTTAAATTGCTTAATTTAATTTAAACGTTTACTCAGAATGAAATGTTCACGCTAAATATGAAAGAAATCAGCCCATCGAACGTCTGCGTCAGAATTTTTGTGTTTTAATTTATGAATTTATTTTTATTTCTTAATAAAATTTTTTTTTATAGAATGATCTTTTCATGATATGTATATTTTTATGTTAAATCTTGTTAATAAAGACAGTTATAAAACGACAACATTTTTATTTATTTTTTTTTCCCATAAAAATAAAGGCAAATTTCACTTAGGGGAAAAAAGGGGAATTTTTTTCGAATTTAGGGGAAAATTATTGCTTTGCTGAAAAAAAATTGGGAAAAACAGTCTTCACAGTTTGGGACTACTGGTAGAGGCCGCTTTTTATTTTTTTTTTTTTAATTTTTCACCAGCAACGCTGCCTCCAACCATCTGCGCCAGAACAGACCGACTTTCTACTCAAATCCACGATGCAATAAGTCGACTTTGTAGCTCGAATAAAATGTTCGAATTGCGAATCTCAGTTGCGACTCTTCGGTTGGCTGCCCATGCCCACTCTGTAACTCTATATTAACAACTTTTGAGCCAAAAATGTCCAAAAAGTATACAATTCCATCCCATTCTCTGTGTTTATTTCAAAAAACAAACTTAAGCCTGAAAGCAAATTTTCCACACCCCTATTTTATACATTTCCGCATATGCGAACTTTCTCCATGCAAAGAGGATGTCTACCACACTCCAACAAAGAAAGGACGAACATTCCTTTTGGCATGTAAATCAAGTTCCATGCACACTGGTTTGGTTATGCTTTGTACATACATTTCCGGGCCATTTTTCATGAATTCATTTCTGCAGCTTAGCGGCAAGAATTATGGTCGTTCGTTTGGCGAACTTGCGGCCCATTACAACCGCACACGAGCTGTGAGACCACCCTTATAGCAAACGAATTTCATCTAGCGATGTTGGTAATTAACGATGTTAAATGCGTCGCCATATTCTGTTGTTGAATGAGATTGATTACAGATGCTGACCAAAGAGTTGGATATTTTTGTCTGGCACCGGGCCAGGATGTTGACCATACATTGAACGTATTCATATTTATTGTAACAAATTGATGTTTAGTGGCAGTGGTGGCATATGCCCTGGCTAATGGTCAGAGGAAACGTTTTACAAACGTTCTAATGGGTGGTGTGATTTGTCGCAACTTGACAAAGTTACTGGTTTCACTACTGGCAGGCTGAATGACATTGTGTTAATATGAATAAACAAGAAATAGAGACTGGGTGGGACGTGTAATTTGTTGTACAATATTCCCGCAATTTGTGTATGAACTAAGAGGACCCCAGTGCCAAAAAGTTGAATATTTTTATTATATTTCTAATGACAAGGGTTATCAGGGCTCACTACTTTATTTAAATTCAATCGATGAATTACAAACCATCCTCATTGAAATGGGAAACGTCCTTTCCATTTCACTGTGTGACGGGTAATCGGCAACTATGTATTCCATTAGAATTCATATTTTGCAACAAGACAATGCATGCGGGAATTTAACTACGGAAGTCATCTTGTTATTTGGTTTATAATTTAGAAAAATTGGTATTAAAATGACGCCGCAATAGGTACGACAAAAAAATGCAAATATATGTCTTTTGCTTTGCAAACGTGTCTCTTGGCTAATTTTAAATGGCTATTCAAACTTGGTTAATGACTTACGTTAGATAAGCTTATCCTGGTAATGTACGAAATTGTTAAAGGGCATTTGGTGTATTCCCTATAACAACATTTTAATTAAAGGAATCAATAGGATAGGATCAATAGTTGCTGGCACTTTTCTGCAGAGACCGGTCAGAAATCAGTGGACTATTTTAAATGGATTTGCTTTTGCACATCCCACTACTCACCTATACCTCTCCTACCACCATAGATACCGCCAAATTCAGCCACCAAATTGCAACTGAATTCAATCAGTACACGCCATCGAAAAGGGGCAACGAATGAATCCAACAATCCAATGTAATGTGATAAATTCTCTTAAAGCCATTCATATGCTAAATCAGGTTCAATAAACAGACACTTGCGATACGCAAATAAACACTTTCGCCCATCAACCCCCTCAACATGAGAACACCTTCTGTCAACGCCAAGGACCACCACCGTGTTTCCATCGAGTGCGTAGAACTTTTACATAAAAAATAGACACAAAAAAATATCAACTCTTTAAAAAAAAAAGATTAAATAATCATCCTTAAGTGAAAGTCACATATCAATCGATTGAATTGCTTGATATCACTCGCACCGATCCCCCCATTGTGCGACAGAGCAAGTCTACCTTGAAACGAAGAAAACTGTCATTATTCTTGAAAGAGGATGACTTCGCGCACCATCATCAGAGCGATGGCATCCAGGGATCAATACACTAGCTAGCGCCTCTCCAAACTTCAACATCGCCGATAACAAGAAACCAAATCAAAGGGAAAATATCTGCCAATCGAAATCTCTTCTCATCCATTGCAAACGAATTTTTCTTCTCTTTGGAGATTTTTTTAAATTTTTTGACGAAAGCATTCCAGTTCCAATTCAAATGAAAGATACACCGAATAAATCGAATGAATGCAAATCAATGCAAAAAATATACAGAAAAAGAGAAAAGAGAAAAATCAAAGAACACACTACACTTAGGCTAATTAATTGTTTCTTGGAAGCTGGGGCATCTTAAATACGATGTCTGGAACGGTTCCCTTATTCATTGCATGGATATGCCACTGATGCCGATGTGTGATGAGGTGTGTCCCACTTAAACGCCCATCATCATAGTCGTATCCAGGGACTTGCGTTCTTGAATTTTGAAAATTAATTTGATATAGGTTGGCATTGGTATCTTTTCCTTTTTGTCTGGCTTTGGGAATGTTTCTTCTTTTCTTTTTTTTTTTTTTTGATATTCTGAAAGAAGACTTAAAAACGATGGAGAGAGATATATCCTTCTAGTTCTTCAGGGAATTCTCTCAATCATTTTAATTAACTGAAGTTTTGCAAATGGATGCGCCGTAGATGTTCAGATGGCTTTTAATAGAGAAAATCTGAACTATTTGAATAAATTCGCCTAAAGTCGGGAGACAGTGTTGCAAAGACAGTCGAAAGGGTTATCGACTTATCGTATTGCTGTTGAAATAATTTTAAGGGTGGCCGTCAAATTGGAAACGTTTCATATTACAAAGCGCTGCTGATGGGTCTGGGTGGATGGGTGTGCTTAAGACACACTATAGCGCAGGAAATCACAGACACCATCGATACTGAAAGAATAATAAGAGATTTTACACCGATAAAAAGTAGGAAAACAAAATTTTAAACAAGTTTTCTGTAAATTAATAAAAAAGTTTCTTGTAAATAAAAAAAAAAATAATTAGGTTAGTGCGTTCTTGCATAAAAACTTTTTTAAAACTAAATTAAATGCTTGTGCTTCCTTTCATTTAAAAATTATTATTTTTAAACAAGTTTAGTTATAAAATCATTTAGGTATTTATTTATTAAAAAAAAGTGTGCTCTACAATATTTCTTGATATATCGTAAGCTTTCGATAAAGTCTGGCATAAAGGAATGATCCACAAACTACAAAAGCAGCTGCCGAAACAGTATTCGACAATTCTGGAGTCATTATATATCAAATCGAATTAAAAAAGACACAGAGTACTCAACATTAAGGGAAATTAAAGCTGGTGCACCGCGGGACAGTGTTCTAGGCATAAACTAACTATTAAATAGACTGACAGCTTCAGCCAAAAAAGAGAAATTGCCTACAAGCTAAATTTGACCTTGGATGTAGCCCAGTTTGAATTCATGTATTTGTGCCTACGTTAATCAAAGGGACTCACTCTTACTTGAAAAAAACCACCCTACACTCTTCCGGTTCCGGTTTAAACCGCCATGTCGGTAGCCTGAGGTGGACTTTCATTTCAATATCGAGGGCTGTGTTGTAAACCATAGTTTTTCTTAGTTCCAGGCTGACATTTTTCGCTACTTTTTTATATAAATTGTTGTTTGATTTTCTCATAATTGAATAGAAATTAATGTTGAAATTACAGGATATAAAGAAAAGGAATATTTTTCAAGTCATTTTATAATGAATTTTGGATAGATAGACATTATTTTTATGATATCGATATAAAAGAAATGTTCGCATGTTCGCCATAGAATTTCGTTTAAGTTTCGCAACCGATTTCTCCTTTCACATTCCCATTTTATTTTAATGATCGATTTGGTGAAACTATTAAACAACAGTATTAAACGAGACTGACAACTGTACTGTCACTTAAAAAAGTGTAAGAAAAATTACAAACAAAACATCAAGTAAAACAAATTCGTCAATTTACTAGAAAATAAATTGTGATGAAACAATAATAAATGTGCAGTCATCATTTTGCAACTTTATTTTACTTTTCACATAAATAATGACATTATTTTCATTCATAAAATGTCTACCAAAAACATTTCACTTGTGTTTTTTTTTTATTTAAAACTAGCACTGTTCATGTTCTTGGTTGAAGCAGTTGTTTTCAAATGGAATTTAATTATTTATCTCAATTATTTAAAATGTTCTACTATATTTCAATTGTTTATTTGTTGTTTTCCGCTTTGAAATGGAATCTTCATGAAAAGATTATAACTCAAAAATCATATTTCAAATCATAATAATCGTAATCCATCCATTGTCGTTTTTCTATTGACATTCCCGGCGAAATATTTGCTAGCATAAAAAAGAGACAACACGAAGACATGTTTGAATAAGCTGAAGATGTGGTTGATTTATAAATAAAAAGAATAAGGTGCTTGAGTTTGACATTGAAACTTCATTTTGATTATTTTGGTGTGTTTATAAATTTTAAGTATTTCACTAACATATTTTTTCCCCTAAAACAACAAACGAAAACAGACACATTAATTGTAGGAACAAAAATATCCTCTCTTATTTCAACGAATGAAGTTTGTACACTTATTCCTTTATTTATTTATGTTGATTACATTTCGATTGAAAGAGCTCCTCAATTGGCCGTTTGGACTCGGCATAAAATTGTAGATCCCTTCCATTCGTCCCAAAAATAAAAACTCACACAAGACGAATGGTTGTGAGAAGCTAGGCTTGGGTCCATACGGACCTGTTGCGCCAATTATTTATTTTTTTTTTTTTTTAGATTACATTCGCTATTTTAAATTTCTTAGAATAGAATACAAATGTTATCGTGGTGCAATAAAACAACGAATTTAAACTCTCAGAACGCATCCATCAGCTGACAGCAACTCACAAAATACACTAAATTTCAGTCAGGGTTAGTAGCAGTCTCTCTTTATTTTTCCCACGAAGCGTGTTCATTTTTCCCTTTTCACTAAACTCAAATTACCTCTGTTTTTTTTTATGAAAAAAAACATTCTTTTAAAAGTAAAATTTGTATTGTTCAAAAAGAAAATTACATTAAATTAATCTTCAGTATAAAAATCGCAGTTTTCTAACATTGTAATCGTTATTTTTGGTACTGGAATTTGTTGCTAAATGCAAATCTCCTTTTTATGTATATTTAGTGCGTTGATATTCATGGTGAAATGTAGTCTGAATGTTTTCATGTCAGATTGTTGATATTCCCACAATTTTGAAGTTTTTTCATTTACGCACGCAAAGTTTTTCGAAAATTGAAATTCCCACAAAGAGGTAGATATTATCACAATGTAGGAACACTGCTGAGTGTCAGTAGTTTTTAATGCCATTTAGACTGCATTTTTTTGTGCTGCTTCACACGTATTCACAGACAGTAAAATTACGACCGTTGGGTGTGGTTTATATTGAAAAAATCTGCGGGGTAAATTGGGGAGACGTAGGAAAGCTGTCAGTCTATTTAGTAGTTAGTTTATGGTTCTAGGTTAAGTCCTTTACCTATTATTCCCTAGCGGAGAAACCACTACAGTAACATTTGCAGATGACACTGCTGTACTTGACGTCGAAGCAACTGTCGAAATAGCCACAAAAAATCTTCAAACGGCGATAAAGACAATTTCAGAATGGACTAAAAAGAGGGCAGATTCGACTACTGTCGTTTTCCATTGGGACTACTAGATATCTTTTTCAGATCTCAGATTTAACGCGGCTCATGGAACATGCAACGAAATTGATCTGCTTTTGTAAATGGATTAGTGCGTTATTTTTAACAGCAAGCTGATATTGCTCTTCAAATTGAATTAGTTTTTTTGAAAAATCAACTATGGATATCGACTTGAAAAATATTTCCGCTGACAAATGGAGTAGTTTCAGTGTTTCGTAGTCTTCAGATGGATGAAGATAAAAATTGCTCCAAAATTATATCCATTGCTATTTATGTATTTCTTTATTTTGCTCATTTCTTTTGGAAGAAAACTTCTTAAAGCGAAGTAAAACAGATGTGCTAAGCTTAAGCCACACAAATGACCTAAAGTCGGCCCAAATAAATTGTACGCATAACAAAACGTACCACATTCTAATATACATTAACAACAATGTATTGGAATACTCAAATACTGCCAAATATCTACGCATGACTCTAGAAGACGCTAAACTGCGTTGGAAAGTGCATGTAAAGAAAAAAAAGATGAGTTGAACATGCGATACATCAGTAGAATGTATTGGGAGATATTCATCCCTGTCACTACAATAAGTTATTGCTATACAAGAAAATTCTCAAACCATTATGTACCTATGGGCTCCAGTTAGGGGCATGCACATACCAAACAAATTTACAAAAAAATGCAGGTCTTCCAAAATAAAGCACTGAGGAACATAGTCAATGCACCTTGGTACATACGTAACGCTGATCTACATAGAGATCTTATTATTGAAATGGTTGAAGACGAGGCTAAAAGGGTTGCTCAAATGCAGAGACGTAGGCTTCTCAACCACGTTAGCTTAGAAATAACCCAATTATTAAATATAGATATTGTTATCAGGAGATTAAGGCTGATAAAACCACTTGATCTATCAAAATTAGCTAAGAATAGAAATTAGATTATATTTTCTACCAAAAAAAGTTCAGAAATCCGACAACCGGCGGATTTTTCTTTTTAAATTTTCAACCAATTCAAAAACTAGGGGCGGCATAAATTGGGTCTGCCCCGGGCGGCACCAACACACGCTACGCCACTGGGTCAACTCCCGGAAAAAAAAAAAAAACAAAAATACATCAAATTTCTGACAAATATCCGAGAAATATTCTCAGTTTAACCGCTCGTGCCCGGCATAAACAAAAAAAAATTATATTCCTGCATGTAGCGCTATATAGTTATTTATAAAACTGCATTTAGGGCCGTTTGCTCATACGACTCTTAACGATTTAAGCCCAACTTAAATATCGGGTCCGCCATCTAACATTTTTTTCAAATAGTGCTTATTTCGCGAATGGTAACACTTAGCTCATGTCTGATTTGACAGATAATTAGTTTTATCCTTCCGCTGAACGAATATGGTTGTGTATACGCTTGAACAGCGCTGGGAAATATTGCGACATTACTTTGAAAATCATGCTAATGTTGCAGAATGTGTGCGAAAATTGGGTACGGATTTTGGAAGAAGAGAAGCACCGTCAGCTCCGTATGTTCGTTATCTTGTGAAAAAAGTGAAAGAAACTGGCATCCTCATCGATAAACCAAAGCGTGAAAAGCCAAAAACAGTGCGTACACCCGAGAACATTGAAATTTTGGTCCAGAGGCATAATTGGGCCATTTTTCTTCGAAAATGCGCAAGGAGTGGCCGTTACAGTCAATGGCGATCGTTATCGGGCCATGTTGAACGAATTTTTGTTCACAAAAATTGAAGAGGAGGATATTGGCAACATTTGGTTTCAACAGGACTGCGCTACGTGCCACACAGCCGAAGCTACACTCGATGTTTTGCGCCCGGTTTTTGAAGATCGCTTTATCTGCCGCAGAGCTGATGTTGTTTGGCCACCGCGGAGCTGCGATTTGACACCGTTGGAATATTATTTGTGGGGTGCCGTAAAAGATAAGTGTTACGCCGACATGCCAGCGACAATTGACGCTTTAAAGGACAATATTCATCATAATATTCATAAATAATGTGCTTAAAAATTGGACCGATCGTGTAGGCTACTGCATGGCCAGCCGAGGCAGCCATTTGAATGAAATTGTTTTCCATTATTAACCGGAATGATTGTACTTTCAAATAAAAAAATAAATTTTCAAAAAAAAAAAAGTTATTTGGCGGACCTTTACTTATACACTCATAAAAATATCGCAACTAAATTCTTGTCCAATCAGGCTTGTTCTCAATATTCTTCATTCTTACGTGGTGAATCTCAAAATAAGTCGAATGATTCTTAAAAAAAATATCAAAAATTCTAAAATCAAGCTTTTTAATTTTAAATCAAGCCTATATATTATAATCTGAACCATATCACCAGAATTATGTTTTTTGCACTCAAGTACAGGATCCAATATGAATTATACCTCCAATTAGCCGAAATAATCTTAAAATCTCAGTCATATCATCCGCATGATTTTTTTCACACCAATACACGTTTGAACCAATTAAGTTCTAAACAATCACGATCAATGTCAAACTAAGATCGAAACATTACTGATACAAGAATTGTATTCTCCAATCAAGCCGCACAATGTAAAACTTGCATGATGAATAAAGAAAATTCATTCATTACGATTGATCACGTATTTTCATAATAAAGTGTATTAAAAAAAAAATTTAAAAAAGTGCAAGTGATAAAAAAATGGATAGAGCTTTGACTTATAAGTATTTGCTGGACAGTGCGGAAGACAATTAAATTCTCGAGTCTTCCAATAAAAATCCACTGCAACAAGTTGCCCCCGATGAAAATGACGATGGAAAACAACTGAAGAATATTCTCGAAAAATTAAATAATGGAAAGACATATTTTCGATTTAAGTTCATTTAAGCGTTTTTCTTTCAATAAAAAAATATATTTTAATAAAAGAATAATTTGCTTTATTTTCTTAAACAGGAAAGCGACGGAGTTGACAAAAAAATTGACAAATAAAACTGTGTAATCTTAAATTTACGACATTCTTGGAGCATTCCAAAAAATTTAACATAAAGATAACTTGTTCTTATTTAAAGTTTTGAAAGTTTATTTCAAGAGTAATTATTTTGGACTTTAGGGTGCATTATTTTAACTGCTGATAATTAGGTGCAAAATAAGGTGACTATGAGCTTAATTTAAGCTCACACATTCTTCATTTCGATATGTTTAAAAATAAATAAGCTTATTTTAAGTTTACAATGATCGAAAATCAAGTTGTTTTATTCTTCCAATGAAATGACTTTGGGCTTAATTTAAGCTTACATGTTCTTAATACTTTTATAGAACAATTTTAAATTAGAATTAAAGGTTAATCAAAAAACATACTCAAGTAAGATTTTTGAACTGGGATTAAAAATTTCCTAGCTTAACAGACTTTCGTCAACGGATAGGCTTGATCTGACACTGATTATCTTGATTTTATCTCGTTTTTCCCCTGAGTGTAGGCTACTTTTTTTAGGGCATAAACTGTGCCACTCAATTCGCTATGAGTCGTATCAGCAATCGGCTCTCAGACTAAAAACACAAATTAAATCTCTGGCTTTTTCCACTGAGAAATATCAGAAAAAACATCCGAGAGTATATAACTGTCATGAAAGAACTTCTCAATTAGGCATTCAGCCTCGGCATAAAATTGTAGATACCTTCAATGCGTTCCAAAAATGAATAGCTCACACAAAGCATGAGAAGGCCCAAAGTTCCTACGGACCTGTTGCGACAACTATGTATTTCTTTATTTTTTAACTAATTTCATTCCTCCTGTTAACGAATTGACCCAGCTGTCTTAAAATTAACCCAGTCTAGCGAATCTTATAGAAAAACTCCAATATTTCATATTTCACAAAATTCCGCTTTGAAATTACACCTTTAACGGAATTACAAAATCCCATTTATACCCCGCCCAGATATTTGCCTTAAACAGAATCGAGACAGATGGGGAAATGAAAGACGAAGTGTCAGAAAAAATAAGCGATCCCATCTTAAGTCACCTACGCGCTTGATTTCTCGTGCAGGAACTAAGAAGACTTATGCTATGTTTCCACCGAGCACCATTCCCCAGATTAAGTACAAGAGGTTTAAAATTAATCTTTAAGTGTTTCCAGTTTCCACCGAATAAAATATTATTCACTTAACGTATTTTCTCTCCATTCGAGAGACAGAATGATGTTTCCCCAAAGCCATTTTTCCATTTTTGATGTCATTTGTCTTCTCTTTTGCTCCTGTCAAATGCAGCTCTGTTTGTTTTACACTCTTGACATCCCGAGCTGTGGATAGTGTGTTCACAAACCGGACTCTAATTGCAAACCTGGTTGGTTTTCGAGATAAGTTTTTTATGAGTAGGGGTAGTTCGTGACAACGTCACTGTCAAATAAGGAGAAGAAAAGAACAAGTGACAGCTAAAAAACTTGTCGGAAAACAAAACAGAATTTATATGGCTGTAGCATAATTACGGGAAAAAATTACTGAAAAGTTTATAATAAAGAGCAAAAAAAAGAATAAAAACATTTTAGAATTGAAAACTGATGTTTATCAAATGTATTAGGTTAAAGTAATCGGAATTGTGCGCTTTTAACTGAGAAAGAGCTTCTCGAAAAACCCTATTAAAACTTGTATGATAAATCTCAAGATTTATACGAGCTTAAAGGAACTTAATCATAATCTTGGAACTAATCTTCGCTGAAAACATAACATAAATATATTGAAATGTCCTCTCAGTCAAGTAAACACGAAGGACCAAAATGGCAGAAGGCTATTCAACTAAAGTGTGGTCAGATAGATCCCCTTTCCCCACAACTGAAACAACCTTCAAAGTTGTCCACATCATTTCGAAAAAGTATCAACTGTTATTTGTTTTGATCATTTTAATGACTGTTTATTATTAAGTTACTCAAATATGTCATGATCCGTCTGCCCTCTACAATGCAAACCATTATTCGCTGAATCAAAAAGCTCTCCCAATCCAGATGAAGTATTTTCTGGTTTGTTATTGATGCTGACAACTTCCCCCCAAGCTATATAATTTATAATTTACCATTTCACAAATGCTTACCCAATTGTCAAAGTTTTAATGTCAAAAATACGAAAATCGACTATCCTGACTTTTCCCCCAGCACACAATCCACTGAAATGCGTAAAAAAAGTTCACCATCTTTGTCCTCTCAAAAACTGGTTTCCAACTTTGACACGAAACGGCAAATTATTTCGATTATATTTTGCCGCACTGGGAGCAATTGAAGATTGAACCACCGACATTCCACTTAGAGGCATCTGCCTAGCCTATGTCACCTCGCCTCGAACTATCAAACCAACAAACGGTCATCAATTTAGGTCATTGTCGGAAGAGCTCGGACTATACCGTGGTGATTTGTTGTTTTCCAATTGCTGGACTTCAATTTGCACTGCCACCAACCACTTAGTCCGTGCCGCCGTCACTTTGTCCGTGCTGTTGATTCACGCAGGATCGATTGCAATTGATGGCAGACAAATTGTTTTCGCACAAAAAAATGCACACCCCCTCCTTAAATAAAGGACAAAGGAGCAGTGAAATGTCATAAATTAATTATGGAAATTAAATTTTTCTACTTAGCCTGTAACGTTTATTTCACAGTAGCTTTGAAGAGAATTCTTTTTCTCCTGTACTTGGAGTGCTTGTTGACGATGTCTCGTCCTTGCTCATTTGAGATTACGATATTTACAACAAAGGAGATGATGGCCCAGGTGCTAATAGCCTTCATTTAATTTAATTTGCTTTCAAAGACAAGATGATAAATGGAAGAGTACGAATGGTGTTTGCCAGAAGATTAACGGGGCTCATGGCGAACAGAAAGAATGGGTTGTTTATCGGAGTTTGAGAGCTATAGCTAATTAAGGACGAATTTCGAGTTTTAATTATTTTTTGAAAGTAAATAGAAATTCGTGATACGGTCAATGGCAGCAGTCGGATGTACCTTAAACGATAAAATGTGTATACAATTTTTTAAGGACTACTGTGAAAGTGAAATAATCTGCCGTCTGTCGGCAGTTTTATTAGTACAGTGCAATCGAAACAAGTAGTTAAAACAGAAGTAACACAAATCGATCAGATCTCACGAAGCGGAGCTAAAATGGCTACGGAACCAGATAGACTTCAATCTCGATAAGACGATGTGGTTCTAACTGAAAACGTTCTACAGTTATCGAAGTCCTTGGCTACAATTGCGTCCACTTGCGGAACCTTCTTCTTTGAGGATGACGGTTTCGAGGATGATTCAAAAAGAATTTTTGCCAAATTTCATGGGAACAAGAACTCTAATTAGAACTAGGGGCCATTTTACTCATCAGGGCCTCGGTCGACGACTTTTCGCAAAATTCTCTGTTTCCGCCCCTATGATTATGCACTTGGATATTCTATTTATTTATGATCTGTATTTTGCTTTCCTATTCAGTGTATTAGGTCCCTTTTTTTTAACCCTAGAAAGATAATCATAAAATAAAGAGCGTAAAAGAAAATCATACGTCTCATACGCCAATTAGTGTATTTAATTAAACATATGAACTTCTTATTATTTATAATAAATTTATTTAATTATATAGATACTATTCAAAAAAAATAAATTAATGAATTTTTTATATATAGTTGAGACAGTCAACGCGCTGCGGTTTAGAACTTAAAAGTTATCACACAATTGTCCCGCGCCATACGTCTCGTGGACGTGGATTATCTTTCTAGGGTTAAACTCCACTTTTTTGGCAGCTTTTACTCAATAATTGAGGTCCTGCCGCCTGCAGCTCATCGCTCAGGGCGCTTATTCCGTAATTTTTCAGACAATTATCATCGAAACAATAGACCTCCAAAAGTAGCATCTAAGTTCCAAAATTACGAGTTTGAGACCTAATCCAATGCATTTTCCACAAAAGTAATGAAAGCTGACGATATTGAAACAAATTCGGACAGAATATAACTTATTATGGTCATCAAAGTTCCTAAAATCTATATATCTTCCCGACGATTATTGTTATCCAGAATCTGCCCCCAGATGACACATTATTGACTTCGAAGCGAAGCGAAAAAAAAATCCCAGTGTTCAAATAATCACTGTCCAACCGAGGAGTTTTTTAAGTCGACGTTCGCTCAAAAATTATCACATCAAACATTTTATCTTGCGGCTCTAATAAATAAAAGTTTACCTTATATTGCACTTTTGAAAAATATTAGCAACTTTCAAAAAATATTTTTTGCAATTTTTATAACTTGTTGGTTATGTTCCGAAAAAATGTCTTGGATAGAAGACTATCTATTGGTACATTTTGCAACCAAAAATGTCCTTTAAAAGTAGTGTGCTGGGGTTTCTTCGTAAAATATCTTGTTTATCAACCACTTGGTTGAGCCTTTTTGAAAATTATAAAGAGCTTTTGAGTTGTTACTCGACGCGGATAGAAATATTACCAGAATTTAAGAAAAAACTTAAAAAAAAGCTAATAGCTTTTCAAAATTTTGTATAAAGAACTCCTGAGAGGCTTTTTGAAGAACCGCATAAGCTCTTTAGAAACCTGTGCTGTGCTTTTCATCTAAGGCTAAGTTTTCACCGAATCCGGGTCTTTTTGGAACTTTGGGAAAGAGGTACACTATACATTTATTCAGTATACCTTTTGAAGCAACTATTGTAGAATTATCTATATGAATTTAGCAATTTCTGATAATGATTGATAATTCTTCTAGTTTTGTCCAAAAGTGGCCTAATGACGAACGTTCCCAGACGTCTCCACGACAAAGCCCGGGCCAGAATTTCTCTTAAGAAGAACAAAAAAGCGTAATTCGTACTCATGTCAGGGCTAAAGAAAGTGGGCCTATGAAGAGCACAGTTCCGAAGTGCGTCCTATAACAACAAAGAGTGGTTTTTTGGAAAGGTGAAAGGGCGGTATAAACTGCCTGAGAAACCTGCCTGGTTTATAAACTGGCAGCCCTGAGAGTTTTCACAGAAAGCGTGGCTCCTGGGTACGTGGGGGTATACCAAAATTGACAGTGGGAGTCTCGAGAGTGGAAGCTAATGGAAAGCCTACTAGAAACATGATACTGTAGGACCAGCGTTTGCCTTTAGTTTCATTGAATAGCCAAATTTTGGTAATTCGCTGTTCCTAAAAGGCAGCTGTCTATTTTCCGGATTTTATTTTTCCTCTTCCGATGCTGTTCTATTTTATTATACAGAAAGAGCTCTTATTGAGGCATACGTTTCGTAGAAAGCAGCTGGTGGATTGCGATTGCTGCTGGTCAGTCTCTTCAAAGTACTTCCCTACCAAGACGAGGTATGGATTATATCTAAAGACTGCAACTAGATGGTCAAAGTTCTATACGAAATATACGCCTATAATAGCGCGGAGAACCAGACGTACTTTCTGAATGGCGGTTATCTTAGCCATGTAACAGCCTATGACCGCTGCTAATTTTTTACCTGCAACCGGATTGCTAAGTTGCTAATTCCGACTTGAAGAAAGTTTGTTCTCCTTTTCCGATTCTTAACGCCGAAATTGCAAAAGGCTACATTATTGTTTGCTGGTGTAAAAGAGAAGGAAAATGTTTTTCTTAGAAAGCTTCGAGTAGTGCGTTTTCGTATTGTCTGTCAATGAAATAGATATAGGAAGACGATTAACCAGGTTTTTGTATTTTAATATTCCCTCAGAATATTCATGATCTCGAATCGTTTTAAATAAGTTACATTCCACGACGGATATAAGAAACACTCATATAAGAACCTAGGGTATAAGAAAAAAATTTTTTTTTTCTGTTTAATCTTAGAGGTTTCTTATATCCGAAGAGGACTGTAATATAATTTGCGGCAGGTTATCATATTCTTAAAACGAGAACATTTTCCCTCTCTCACATAAAGTTAAAAATTGGTTGGTTCTTTTGAAAAACCATTTTTACAAATTATACAGAGGTCTTAAAAAGAATTTCCGTAATAAAAAACAAAAATTTCTTAACCCCAGAATTCTTGCTTGATTTTTTTATCTCTTAATAGGGTAGGGTGGGGTACTTTCGACGATGGGGCACTTTTGACTTTCGCTATTACAGAAAAGCGGTTAATTTTTAAATAAACTGTTTGATGGAAACTTGTGCTGCAATGTTCTCTCAGATCGTACACGAACTATGACAGTTTTTCTTCAGCAGTTGTGGTGGTTAGACCGGTTTTTAATTTGTTCAGTGATATTCTGCAATTTGTTCTGTACACGAGGTAAGTGATATTTAATTTTTTGTTATGGGAATTCCTCGATTGTGAGTGCCAAATGTTTGGATTTATAACATTTTTAAGCTATTTATAACATTTAAATAAATTATTTTTATAAGTTTTGTGAAAAAAAATAACGTTTACTAAAGCAAAGGATGGGGCACTTTCGACAAAAGCACATGGGGCAGTTTTGGCAAAAAGGCCACTGCAAGAACACCCAGCTGGATCGTCAAGTTACTCTCACCTTTTCTTTTTAAGGACATTGATCTGGGTGGATATAACGTGCAATGATTTTTTTTTACAAATCCTTTTATTTTACCTTTAGTAGTTACTTAACATTTTTTTTGTCTTAAAACGAATGTGATTTTAAATATATTTTTTTAATTTAATTTTAATCTAAAAGTGAATTTCTTCTCTTATTTAATTTGCATGTTTATAGATTTAAAATTTGTTTAACAATTTAAATAAAAACAGTACGTTCCTACTTATTGATTTATTGCGTCATCTAAACTGACGTCGAAAGGGGCCCACCCGGATGACGATTGTGCCCCAGTGAAGTTAACTTTTAAGAAATCATACATTCTTTTAGTTAAATAATCATAGCTTGAAATAAAAAAAAAACAGATTTCAAATATTTATTTGCGAAGGAAGTTATTTCAAATCTGCGAAAAATGTGTTGAATCGGCCCCACACTACCCTACTAATGTTCGCCTGTGAGTACTTTTGTAAAAAAAACAGCAGATCGCTCGATTTTTTCCAAAACTAAAATTCTGTCCATCATACATTTAAAAACGTAAGAAAATTAAAATAACATATTTAGTTAAGAAGAGGAACATATTTTTCATCTTTCGTATTGGGTTGGGAAAAAAAAATCGCAAACACAAAAGAACTACAAAAATTCATAAACAGTCTTAAAGATAATACTACGTCCATTTAGATGCATACAATTTCAAATATCTATGGTTCAAATGGCCTCCACAGGAAATTGAAGCTAACCATTTTATTTATCATATTGAAAGCATTTTGGTGATCTACTTATATAATCTAGGCAGTATGCATTGTTGATTTTTTTGCTGTAGTAAACATTCATACGCTTCTTCTTCGAAGCAGACATCTTAGGACAGATTCAAAAACTCTTATAATCATTTTGTAACATTCACAATTAATATTTTGTAGGTCACAATATGCAATTTTGTATGGAAAATTTCGCCGGTGAGAGTTCGAAAAATTTAGCCTGGACACTAAAACTGATTTTTAGTATAAATAAATAAATTCAATAAAAAATTACTGATAGAACAACGCGAAAAAAATACATTGTTACTCATGTTCGCCTACCAGACGTCACAATGGTGCACTTAGTAACTATAAAGTGGAATCTAATACTATGTTCCCATCAACGTAATTTAGCTAAATTGATTTATAAATCACGAAAGGCGTCTCCACCGAACTTTAAGTGATTTAGCTTGACATTTTTGTCGACTTTGACATTAGGTGTCCAACACCATTGTTTTTCTTTCTGTTTTTTTGCCATACCTGCCAAGAATAAAAAAAATTTTCATTGCATAAATTTAATAAAAATATCAAAAACTCACCGAAACACGAACAAAATTATAAAATTGAATTTGAAATAATTTTTTTGACAGTTTTTCTCTCTGTTTTGTTTGCTGAATAAAGTGCTGAAGTTGAGAACAGGTATGTTCGATTTTATTTTGTGTGGATCTGCGATGACAGATACGTAATTAAAATTTAAACACGTATAAATCACGTAATTACCAATCACGAAAATGTATGATAAATCACGTAATGTGGGAACATGGTATAACGTGCGACCACCAGAGATGGCATAAATGCCTCTTTTTTTGAATTACTACATTTTTTACGTCTGCTACATGAGTGAAGTAGAAATTAGCCAAATGTAGTAAACTTAGCGCCAACTGTCAAAATTTAGTTAGCGTTGTCAGATTCCACCGTCAAACTGACAAACTGAAATATTCCAAATCTGTTCCGCTTTAATATCTATTAAAGTTTAACATTTTCTACGTACGAAGAGCATGTAACAAATGTGGGATCCGAAGCCAAACCGTCCAAGCAATGCCCTATGAAATCACACCACAAACAACAGAACGCAAGCCGACAGGACAGACAGAACATACTAGGTACACAGAACGGTAATAAAAAAAGACAAACTATTTTTCCCTTTTCCTTATTTTTTAAACCAGCAGTTTTCCTGCAGTTGCAATCGTAGAAGATAGAACAAGCGAGCAAGAAATAAAACGTGAATTATCAAAAGTCAAATCGTGTATCGTCTCATATTTCTGAGAAAACAGAAGCCCTACACAAATGTAGGTACTAAATGAATCAAGTGCAGTTTACTTGATTTACTACGCGTAGTTAATTGATTACCTCACGTAATCTAATCTGCCACACATGAGCTCGAGCAGGGACATTGCTTTGCTATTGACAAGGCATCATGAAATATAAGGGAAATTCCGATTACGTTCCGGCTCACAGGGGAACATACGTAGTTTTCTATGGTTAAAATAAAAAAAATAAATATATTTATGAGAAGCAAACCCAACGTCTCAATATCTCGAAAGAAAAAATTTTAAAGTGAAAAATCTCGAATTAACATTTATTAAATAATTAATTAATTGGACTTTCTACAGATCTTTGCATTCGAGATTTATGAAATCCGAGATTTTGTCCATTCTAGATTTTAGTCGTCACGATCCCGAAAATAGTTCTTGTAATAAGAAACAAAATCTTCAAATATGAATTGGGTTCTTTAGTATAATAGGTATTTCACCTTTAAAGTTTTATTTTAGATTTTCTTAATTTATGAAATAAAAAAACTAAGAAACAAATTGACTGAAACCGATTTGCATCTGTTGCATTTCTTGATTTTAGAACTAAAATTCGTTATCAGGGCTGTTGGGAAGTGTTGTTGAAAACAATGTTCTACAAAAAATGTCTAAAAAATGTAAATAAAGAACGTTACAAGAAAAGCTATCGTAGGGGGTACAGCTAGCCAACTAAAGTCTATAATAAATATCAGAAAAATAAGTGCAACCTTTTCTGCATATAGTTTCGTAGCCATTGTAATTTTCCGAAATCCGAATTAAAGAATTTAAGCCAAACTGCCAGATACGCCTTCATATATCCTCTCGCGTCACCGGCATTGTTCAAACTTTAAAGCATTAAAAGTTCACCCAATTCCGCAATCTTTAAGGTCCTACTTCCTTATTGCTTATCTTTTGACTCTCTTTTCAATGGAAATTCTTTCCTTTTTCCATTTTGTCTGCCGAACTGTTCATGTTCGACTTTCCCTAAGAGGTCTATCTTCCTTATTTGAATTGGATCATTAACCATGACCTAATTTTCGTCTACCCAACATCAGATAAGTACCATTTTCCATTTGTGTTGTGTACGATTTGGCGTACATACACCCATTCCAACCCACTCGTTGTAATAAAAATGTCCCCCGCTGGCATAAATGTTCATTATTCACAAATCGCTACGAGAGTATCTAATTCACTATGTCGTGAGTGAAATCGTTTTGATTTAATTCAAATGCTCCTTCCATGGGTCTCAATGGCAGTCGCTGTAAGGAAATTTATTTAACAAACAAAATTCTGCCAACACATAAAACCAAACAAAAAGGATTCAAGAAAAGAAATATTCCCTGTCGCAAGCCAAACACGCAGGTGATACTATGTTTGCAGTTGGGTGGGTGGGTGTGTTGCAGATTGGGTTTGGGGAACACGGATGATTAATGAACTCAGTGATTTATCATTTTTCCTCTTGAAATGATGTTGTCCTTTAAAACTGGGATAATGGGTTTGCTCTTCTAGGAAATTGGGGTTGTATTTTGTTTTGGTAGCCAGAAATTTTGTTAACTTTCCAGCAAGGGGTAAGTGGAGAGAAATCAAGGATCTGCTTCCTTTTTCACTTTTATGGCAGAAGATTCAAGTGTATGATTCGGTTGAGAATAAAGAAACTCGTGCTAATGTGTACAGACAGGGGTAAAACGCATTGCTATGGAGGAGGCATCCGTGAAGACATTCATTCATTGTTTTCATTTGGAAGTTCTGAATCTGGTTATAGACGGTTTCAGACCAATTGAGTAATGGTTTCATTCAATAATCATCCGGAGATTAAACAATTTTAAAATTATTGATGGGTAAGCCATCAAATGTTTGGTTTTAACCTAATGGGAGTGGAACCACTGGCGAAATCTGTTGGACCAACAAGAAAACAAGCAGCAAAATTATTTATTTAAAATTAACCAACTTTCGGTGTTACACTGTGTAACAGTGTTAATGTAGTTCCTACAGAGTTAGTAGACTCAAAATAATTTGTTTAACCCTTAAACCCTACCCATCTCTGGAGAAACACTATTGCTTCCCTGGAGTCCAGAAAACCCCAATATATTTTTGTTCTTATTTCAAAAACAAAAAAACGTTTGTATACAAATTATTTATTGTTAAGATCACACACGTAGTTTAATATTAAAAATATTTTAAAGATTTGAATCCAGGCATTCTTGGCACACAGACCGGCTATGTTCGCCGCAAAGGGGGTTTCGACACCTGCCGCACCTAATTTTCCTCTTCCGGTCCTTATCCCTTGGACATAGTGCACATCTTTTTCTTTCATTCAAGAATCGATTGGCCTCAAATAATGGTCGTTTCTTTTTTAAGATATCTCCGAGGAGAACTTGGAGATTTGCAGGTAAAGTTGGCCAAGTAAATCGTTCTTCTATTTGGGGCGTGATGAAGTCAAGTGCAAGTTTTTTGAGCAAATGGCGCCTTTTTTGGCGCTGATTTGATGCCATTTTCAGAAGAACGTATGAGTTAACACCCACTATATTTAGTTAGCCGTAAAACATAGCCATCGGCTATCGCTTAGCACGTCTGGATACACTGTACCTATGACTCGAATATATTACAGTATTCCTACCCTGGGCTCTATGGGACCCGGAAGTTGTTATAATTACGACTGACGTCTACTGATACAATATAGGATTATCTTGAATTTCGCCATCGTGTGGTTTGTAGTTGAAAAAATATCCACTAAATGTTAGTTTATGCATCGCTCTGGGCCCCAGGGTAGGGTTTAAGGGTTAAGAAAACACGATTTAAAATAGCCGACTAATCAATTACCCCTTAACATTTTCGCCGTCGTAAAATACAAAATAAAACTGTTTGTTTGTTAACCTAGAAATTTGGTTGATAATAAATGAGGGCCGTTTTATTCACTAATGTTCAACTTTCCGATAACTCCAAGGTTGAGCGGCAAGTTGAAAATTGCTTTTAATCACTACTCGAATTCTCAACGCCTCAGTTGAAATTCAAAACTTGGCTTACTTGCTGTTTCAGAAATATCACTGGGATATTTGTGGCAGATGACACAAAATATGACAGTTTCAACTTTGGATTTGGATTTTGCACGTCATTTTCGTTATGGGCAAAGCATATTTTTTATTCCGTGGATATCCACATAAAAATTAAATTTGTTCGAGGGAATTTTGCTTTCGCGAAAAAGTCATATGCTGTTTGCAGGAGTTCCCAGCGCAAGTTTGTTACTGCTTTAATTCACACGATATATCGAACAAGAAAATCACAGACCTTAATAAAATATGCAATAAATTTCAAGTTTTTCGCGATGCACAATACCTTCTCCAGACGCACGGCAATCGAGTTCATTATAAGATAGAGCACCATCATTGTTGCTTTGGGACACGAAAATGACAGATAAAGTCGTGGTCGTCATTTTTTTCAAGTCCGTCTCACAGATCATTCTTCATCATTTTCTAATTTTCACTCAAATCAGACTATGGGCAATTCTCACAACAATACTTTAAACGATATATTTCTTCAAATTTTAATTAATAATAATTACTTTCGTCACTTGATTTGAAGAGCTAACAGTCAAAAACCCCCAAATAATGAATTTATACGTAAAATCCCATGTTTGCTCTCCTAACTTCTACTATATCGGGGAGTTGAACGAACCCAAAGTTGACCAACTTTCGGTTTTCTCAACTTCGGGATATTCAAAGTTGAGCGAGATAACTTTGAGTGAATAAAAGCAAATTCGCAAGTTGAAAACAAAAATCCCCAAGTTGTTCAACTTCGAATGAATAAAACTGGCCTAAGTGTGCTTTTTTTAACTGTATGCATTTAAAGTTGTTCTCTCTGTAGTTTTTAACACCGAATAATCGTTTCTTTCAACAGAGACTTAGTTAATTTTAACTCTGAACTCTACTATACAAATAAAGTACACGACTGGGTCGAACGTAACTTTCTCGTTCATCAAAATAATTTTTAGTGCAAATAAATTGGGAGTTGCCTGATTGTGCAGATTTCAAGTTGTTGGATTTATTTTTAGGCTGCATAGCGTTTCTATTCAATATGATTGAAAAAAAAAAGTTGTTTATATTAGCTAAAAATTAGTTTTGCGTAGCTGTACTTTCATTGGAAGTGGGCCATTGTAATTATTTCAAAAATATACAGTAGAAATGTGAACACAGATCGAGATTTGGGTACTCATAGAATTTTTTGAGAAAAACTAAGTACGGGATCTTCTTAAGAATACTTATATTATCTTTAATATTAATACCTATGTAATTTGATCCAAATCGTTGGAGCGGTTTCTGTAAAATTTGGCAGACAAAAAAGTACCAAATATTGCAATGTTTAGTTTAAAAAATATTATTGCTTAATTATTCATCTGAAAATCGAGTACAAGTTATTGTTCCGGATGTAAGCATTAGTTGGTTTTAAACGATTTATCGAAATCGAAAATGGTGTTTTTGAGATATGGGCTATTTTTAAAATTAGCGTTTTCGTTGACTCGAATTGAAAATTAAGGACGCAGTCATTTTGGAAACATCAACTTTAGTCTGAGTTTGGATTTTGGTCAAACTCGTTATTGCCGTTTTCAAGTAAACTAAATAAAACTAAATTTAAAAAAAAAATCCTTTTTTCAAAAATCCATTTTACTGAGTTTGTCATTAAGTTAAATATGACCATATTACCTTAGAAATTAGTTTTAGTTACAATCATAATCATCATATGGACCGTTTTCGAGATATGTCCAAATTTCAAAAGTACCGTTATTCGATTATTCAGCGGAAAACTGAGTAAGCAGTAATGTTCACCTCACCTACTTCAACTCAAATATCAATTTTGATGATTGAAATCGTTACAGCCGTTTCTTGAACAAATCAAACTGGTGTGAACATTAAGAGGTGTTATTTTGATATTCAAAGAAAAATGCCTTTTTTTTGAGATAAATGATCGGATGTTTATTTCATAATAAAGAGGAATGTATGCCGTTAAAAATGAAAAACAACAAAAAACGAACACGCATACAGAACCATATCCTTTTCATGAAATTTTCCATAATCAAATCGCAAAGTGGCTGCCCCATGTCCTCGATAGCCTCACGAACTTTATCTTTGAGGTCTTGAATCGACGCTGGGCTGTTTGCGTAGAGCTTATCTGTCTTATCTTGGGTTTTTCGAGCCCCAGATGCTACAATTTTGCTTGTTGATGTAGCAAACGAGGTGGAAATGGGCCTCATCAGTCAATATGATTTTTCGATGGAATCCCGAATCATTTTCATGTATTTCAAGGACCCAATCAGCAAAGACACGACGTTGTTGATGATCAGCCGGCTTGAGTTCTTGTGTTAACTGAACTTTATAAGCCTTAAGACCCAAGTCTTAAATACGGTGTAATGAATGGACAAACCTGGGTTTTCTTCAACACTTTGGGCTACAGCAGCAATATTCTCAGTTGTTCTTGAGCGACGTGCACGGGTTTTATTCTTCACATCACTAACTAGTCCCAACAGCTCGAATTTTCCCACGGTCCGACAAGGTGCTTCACGACGACCAAAAAATGCTTTAGTTTTGCGAACTGTGACTGCAAGATTTTCACCATTTTTGTAGTGAATTTTAATAATTTTAATGCGTTGTTGAAGCGTGTATCGTTCCATATTTAGTAATGGCGTAGTTTCTACTTGTCAAATGTCGAAGAATAAAAGCTTTAAAAGTGGCAGCTACCGAAATAGCGGATCATTCACAATAACACCTCTCATTGGAATTTATCATTAATATTGCGGTAACCGTGTAAAAAAAAAACAGCACCGAACTGCAAGCCCCGAAAATGCAAATCCGAAGTTTGAACGAAATCCGGACATCAGTTTAGGCTGTAGGACACGGAACATACGGACAGACAGACAGACGGACAGAATTTTGCGAACCACTTTTATGAGTTCCTCTATCACCGTAATGTCAGAATTGATTGACATCTTGAGTACGAAATTTTGTACGATTACAATACCTATCTTTCTGTTAAATACTACGTTATTCAGAAAGTTACAAAAATACTGAACGAAACGAAAATTATTTAAATCTTATGGGTACGAGAGTGAAAAGATGATTCGAAGAAAAATAAAAATAATATTGATTCGAAAAAGGACCATAAAATAGGTATGAAATGAAATAGACTGACATCTTTCCTACGTCTCCCCGATTTCGCCCGCAAATTTTTCAATAATATCCCCTCCCTCCCGCTCTCAATTTTACTGTCTGTGAAATGTGAATACTTGTGTATCAGCAAAAAAAAATTATAATTGGCCGGGGAGGTGTAATTAAATACTCACACTCAGCAGAGTTCCTACATCGTGGTATCTCTACCTTTCTGTGGGAATTACGATTTCCGAAAAGCTTTCCATAAACTGTGCGGATATCAACAATCTGACAAGTAAACATTCAAACTACAGTTCACCATGAATATCAACGCACTAAATGTACACGAAAAGGAGATTTGCCGTCAGCAACAATTTCCAGTACCAAAAATAATCATTGCTATGTTTGAAAACTGCGATTTTTATACTGAAGATTAATTTAATGAGATTTTCTTTCCGAACAATACAAATTTTACTTTTAAAAATTTACTTTTGAATTTAGTGAAAAAGAAAAAGGAACACGCTTTGCGGGGAAAAATAATTAGGCAGTGGTATGAACACTGACTGAGAGTTATGGCGTTTTCCATTGAAGAAGAGAATTGCAACGAAATTCAGAATTGCTCTTTTCAATGAAATTCGTAGGAGCGCTTTTGTAAATTGTAATAGTGGTAGACACCAGAATGTGATATTTGGTTTTCTATTGCTACTTCTTTTTCGTTTTCTACAGTAAATATGAATGTTTTTATAGGCCAAATCAATATATTTCAATTTTGGTTTACATTTTGCACGCAAAATTGTATATTTTCGAATCACAAGCGAAAAATTTTGTTTCTAATAACACAACATACATTTCAATCTGAAATTTTGCTATTGTGTGTTGGCGAATTCAGGGCAATTCTCTAAAAATATTCCGGACACTTCTGTCGTGTTAAGAATTGACCTGGAACCTGGAAGTGCAGTTTTTTTACGATGAGACATAGAATGCATCGAAAGAGCATTCTTTTCATAGAAAGCGCAATTCTTTTCTTCAATCGAAAAAGCCATTACTGCGTATTTGGCGAGTTTTTGTCCGCTGATGGATACGTTCTGAGAGTTTAAATTCGTTGTCTTATTTCACCACGAAAACATGTATTCTACAAAATATATGATAGCGAATGTAATGCTGCATTTACACCATCCCACATTCCTAACACGGAAGATTAAAGTGGTGCTAAATACTAAATAGCCGTGTGACTGAAAAGGACGCCATTACCTAACCCGCAAAAAATCGTGACACGTTTTTTGGTCAGCCATCTTGATTACGTGATAGGAATAATGGGAAAGCTATGGATATTGATATTTTTAAAGCGATGCCTTACGAAATTTCGCCTTCCTATAAAACAAAATGGCCTCCGGAAGTGACGAACGGACAATTGTTAATTTATTTCGGATATCTGATTAATGAATTGTTGGTTTAATTTACTAAAACTAACTACCACTCTCATTTCACATAGTTTTCAAGTGAAAGCAGAAATGTTGTTCACCGGAAATTGTGTTTGTTTCCGTGTTACGTATCTAAAAGGTGGACCAAAAGAGATCACCCTATTGGAAGATGCTCTTATTTTTGCAAATGGCCGCCAAAATCAAATCTGGTTTGACATTTGTAGAATATAAGTGAACAAGAAGTGCGGCGATACACTCCCCAAGAACGCGGAATAATCGTGTTTTTTTTTTTTGCGTAACAATTCGTCTGTAGTGTTGGAGCAGCGCGAATTCCGTCGCCGATCCACGGCCGTCCGACACCAACTGCGCAAACGCTGCGCTGTTTGGCCACCAACCTTGAAGAGTATGGGTCCACACGAGACGTTGCCAAGAGTGGCTGGCCCCGGAGCGCCCGTTGTGCTGAGAATATCGCCGCTGTTGCCGAGGATGTCGAGCTGTCGCCGGAAACATCGACCAGACGCCGTGCCTCGCAATTAGCCGGTCGTCCCTAAGGCGAATTTTGGTCAAAGATTTGCGCATGGTCCCGTACAAAGTCCAGTCCGTGCATCAGCTGCTGCCTTTCGACCGCCAAACGCGTGTTATTACACTCAAGCCATCCTCAATCTCGAGGACGAAGTAGACGATTTTTCGACCAAAATCATAATGAGCGATGAGGCTCATTTCAACCTCAGCGGGTACGTGAACAAGCAAAACTATCGCTTCTGGTGCACCGAAAATCCACGAGTAATGCACGAGGAGCTATTACACTCGCTCAAAGTTACTGCGGGTTTCACACTGGAGGAGTCATGGGGCCATTTTTTTTTCGAGAATGCCGCTGGTCAAACGACAATAGTGGACGGTGCGCTCTATAGGACCATGTTAACCGAGTTTTTTTCTGCCGCACTTGGACGAATTAGGACTAGAGGATATGTGGTTCCAACAGGACAGAACTACGGCACACAATGCGCGATCCACAACCGATATTCTGAAGGTGGCGTTCCCGGGACGCCTCATCTCTCGTTTTGGCGATTTGCACTGGCCCGCAAGATCGCCCGATTTAAACGTTCCAGACTTTTTTTGTGGGGTTTTTTGAAGTCCCGTGTTTAGGTGAACAAGCCCGAGACCCTAGAAGCCCTCAAGGACAACATTCGACACGAGTGCGAGAATCTGTCGCCCGAATGCGCGTGCGCGATGGTGTAACCGCAGCATAATCAACATAAATAAAACAAGAAAAAAGTGTTTTCATCGGCCTGGCCGATGCTTTGCATACAAGTGATGCAAAATTTGTTTTGTATGGGAGGTACCAGAACTACTTGACCGACATAGCCCAATTTCAATACCAACCTGACAACGATAAAAAGAAGTCCTTTCACCAAATTTAATTCACTTCCCTTGGGCGCTATCGTGCTTTCAACAGACAGACGGACAGACGGACAGACGGACAGACAGACAGACAGACAGACAGACAGACAGACAGACAGACAGGCAGACAGACGGACATGTCTAAATCGATTCATAATGTGATCCTGATTCACTTTATGAGGTTCAGGAATCAGGATCACATTATGAGGGGTCTGATGACTCCTTCTTGGCGTTACAAATGTAATGACAAAGTGAATATACCTTCCTGTGGTGGGTATAAAAAGGCAAAGAATTTAAAGAGAAGAATTGATTATGAATATTAAGGTTTGAAATATGATTTTTTAGCTATAATCTTTTCACGAAGATTTCGTTTAATAACGCAAGACAAGAGAACAACAAATTAAATTTATTAGAAAATTTTAAAATTATTGAAATTATGTTTGAAAACTATTACGTCAGCCGAAAATATGGATAATGGTAATTTTAAGTTAAAACAAAATCTAATAGATAAAATAAACAGAAATGAATTTATTTCCATTAAAATGTATACCTGCCTTAAGCTTTTAATTCATACGAATTTTTAATCAGAGATTTCATATTATTATTCATATAGTGTTTTTTTTTATTATTGCTACAAAAAAAAAACACAATTGAAAAGTTTTTGTTATAGACAATTTATGAATGAGTGTCATTTCTTGTATATTTACAAAGGACTATATGTAAAAAGTAGAATAAAGATACCACGGTGAGTGTAGAAAATAAACATCCACAAATTTGTTCGAAAGTGATGACTCTTTATTATTTTTTGTTCCCATAATTTATTTATCCTCTCGCGAACGTCTGACAAACATCCGAGAGTATAACTGTCATGAAAGAGCTTCTCAATTGGCCGTTTGGACTCGGCATAAAATTGTAGATCCCTTCCATTCGTCCCAAAAATAAAAAAACTCACACAAGACGAATGGTTGTGAGAAGCTAGGCTTGGGTCCATACGGACCTGTTCCGCCAATTATTTTTTTTTTTTTTTTTTTAATTTATTCTATGAAACTGATGATCTCCTTACACTTTTTAAGCGACGGTACAATTCTGTCAATTTTGTTTAATGCTGTTGTTAGTTGTTTAAAAAATCGTTCACTTTTACAAAACAGTCAAAAGAGAAATATATCGAAATAAAAAATTGGAATGTGAAAGGTATTTGACGCCAGAAACTGTATATTCCTACATAACATAATAACAACTAAGACTCCTTTGTATTTATATGACAAACTTAATTTTGCTCGTTCCCTTAGAACGCTTTGATTAATTCCACCTCGTTATAACTATCTAAATTCGTACCGTTTATTTTTTATTTATGCTGTAAAAGTATAGTAGAGAACCAATAAATATCAGATCCATCTCCAATGCCAATCGCTTCAAAAACGCAGTTTTTCTACATCCTAATGCATTCATTGTAATTTCTCTTAACTTAAACTATCATCTAACTTATTCTATTTACTTATATTTAGTCTATCTTTCTATTCTCTCTTTTCTTCTTTTTCTTCTTATCCTTTATCTTATTATATTGTAAGCTTAATTGTAATTGTAAGATTAATATATTGTATTATTGAAATTATTTTCTTATTGTCTTAACTCTATGTACTATAAAAGATATTTAACTTAATGTACCCTAATATTGTATAATAATAATAATAATAATAAATTGAAATTGAATTGAATAAATTGAAATTGAAAAATTGTAATTGAAATTGAATTGAAAATAGGTTGAGAAAATTAAAGGAAATTATGACTTTAAAAAAACTTTTCCTTTTCTTTATACCTAATTTGTAAGGTATAAAGAAAATGAATATTTTTTTCTGAAGTCATTATTTCCTTTAACATTCATTCAATTATTTCGTATATATTTGTTTTAAGTACTTTTTATGAAATACGTTTTTAATAAATGAATTTGCGGTGTTTAGAACTGATTTTTATTGCATGGAGTGCAGATGCACAATTGGTTTCACTTGATACCAAGAAATAAGAAAATCTAACAAATATTTATGTAAAAATGTACCGAGAAATTTCAACCTGAAACTAAGAAAAACTTTTGTTTACAACACAGCCCCACACTCGATATTGAAATGAGAATCCACCTCAGGCTACCTGACATTCGGTTTAAACCGGAAGTGTAGCCTCGTTTTTTTATTTCAAGTATGCGTGAGCCCCCTTTGATTAACATGGCACAAATGCATGAATTCAAACTGGGCTACGTCCAAGGTCAAATTCAGCTTGTAGACAATGGCCGCATTCAAGAATTTAGTGTCATCTTAACTCGACTAGAACGGTCTGGATGAGATGCAACCCGAACCCAAAAACTAGATTGGTCGGGATCGTCACTTTTTCTACGTCAGCCACATATGCGAACTGTCAACTTAGTACTCAGTCACGAATTTCTTGACTAGATTCACCGGCTACCCCTCCATAAACGTCAAATGAAACAGCTGCTCATAAGACCAATTCAAGCCAATCAAAGACGAGATACACTTAGTGAGCTGTCAGACTTACTAAACTAGATACTTGAACGTCGCCAATCCCTTTATTTGGCTGAAGCTGTCAGTTTATTTAGTACATAGATTATGAAAAGGACTGTGAAGAAAGATTGATTTAAACACTATAAAAACGAAAAGGATATTCATCTTTTAACTCATTTTTAACCGAGCAAAGCTCGCACTCTTCGGAGTTAATTGTTGAGAGTGAAAGTCTGACTTAATGTTAAAGGCAAAAACAAATAATCTAAGAGTGAACCCATTTTTGTCAATCCTGTGTTTGAAAGGGTTTCCCCATCGCTCACAGTGGGCAAATGGACTCAACCTAATAGTGTGTCTAATTAAACTTCCAAAAAAGTCAGAATCTAAATTACTTACCCCTTTTGACAACTAGTTCCTCAAACAGTCGGCACTTGCCACCCTTCAAGTACTACCCAAAAGTTATCCTCCCCTAAAACTTAACTGGAACTATGCAAACCTACTTCAATTCAAACGCCAAATATCCCCAAAAAAAAAGAAGAAGAAAAAACCCTAATCAAACTAAATGCCTTCGCATTTGCCGCCCCAAAGTTCCAACAACCGCCTGAGTGATGAAAACTTTTCATCAATCCTAGAAAATTAATGTCCAACCGAAGCTACCGTCCGTACTCTATTGGCCTGGAAGTTGATGCTAAGTGCTGTCCGGGAAATTATCCCGACCCAAACTACATTACAGCTGAGGATATTGAAAAAGTTTTTTCGTCAAACTTCCCCAAAACTAATATGATATGACACAGTTCTCCAATTACAAACTAACGACCAGTTACATAGCGGGCATCACATTTTAAACGAGCAGACATATCCTGTCAGCACGTATATACAGTTGCTCATGCCTGCGTCTGTTGGGTAACTTTTTGATGTGTGATGTACCCATTTATCTTATTTTGCTTGTCAAGAAGTTATTCGGTTCCCGGCCAGTCTGTGCTTCTTAAGATATGCAGATAACATGGAGGAACTCGCATGTATGGCGTATGGCACCTGTGGCTATTGCCATTAAAGAGATTTATGTACGAAAAGCAGCGGAGGAGGATTCATTAAAAGTGCCTTCGAATTTTGCGCTGTCGGATGGCCACCGTTGGGTTAATCCGCTCAACGTGGACGCCGATGAATTTCGATACGCGAATGCATGTGCAACCGGACAATCCGTGCATAATTGGCGACTTTTCTTTTGGCAGCTGTATGTGCGTGCGTGCACCTTTTGAATTATATTGGTTCGAGATAAAACTGGGGCAGGTACACACGAATTAATTTCGAAAGAAGCTTCCACTTGGACGAATATACCTCGTTGGCTTTAATCGCGAATGAGAGAATCGACTCGAGTTAAAATGCGGATTGATTGCCCGAGGAAGTTGGTTTGCTGACTGAATTCTGAAATCCTGCTGACAAGTATTCGTTTCGGCTGCATAAGCAGATTCTGATACAGTCGTTGATTAGTAATTTCATTATTCCCTCGAAGGAACCGTCTTTGGTTTGCCTTTACAGCCGCAGGGCGGCTTGTTACCGTGGTGGCCAGACACAATTTGCACAGTCAGGAGAGCCGGCATTGAGACCGAACACGTGATGACTCGCGGCAGATTGATTTCGATTCTTTGTCTCCTGTTCTTGAACGCATTTTTTTTTTAGTACGACAAAAACAAAAAAAAAAAAAACCAAACGCATGTATGGGTATAATTTTGAGTCGTAAACATTTGGTCGACGGTCGTTTTACTGCAATGATGCTCATCTTGATTAGTGGCTCATATCAGCGAATGTTGCCATTAATCGACTTTGTGCATGTAACGGATTTTGCACAACTTTGGATAAGGATGCAGTTCACATACACAGGGGAGAGAGTATTGGCTGCGAAATGGCATGTGGGATGGTGAAGTGCAAGCAGTTCAAAGCGAAGGAGACATGAATAATGGGCCCTAATTTAAAACTTGAGTATTTTGTGCCCGCAATTTTGTAATTCATTTATTTAAAACGACAGGGTCAATGACATAAACTCTCAGTGTAGGTAGGTGACTTTCTGACACACAGGATCACATTCTGAATCGATTTAGCCTTGTCCGTCTGTCTGTTGAAAGCATGATAGCGCCCAAAGGGATTGACATAGACGAATGAAATTTGGTTAAACGACAAGTCAGGTTGGCAATGTCGGTCAAGTAGTTCTGGTACCTCCCATACAAAGTCAATATTAGGCCCATGTGTCTCTCTGTCTGTTGAAAACAGGATAGCGTCGAAACAAATCGACCTTGGCAAGTGAAATTTTGTGAGAGGACTTATTTTTATCGTCGTCAAGTTGATATTGGGCTTTGTCGGTTAAGTAGTTCTGGTAGCTCCCATACAAGACCAATTTTGCATGACTTGTATGCAGTGGCCTGGCCGATGTTAACACTTTTACTTGTTTTTTAAAGAGGATTTCACCTCCTGATGAACCACTGTGTACTCCAAGCATAAGCCCACTTTTAGGTGTAGTGGGTGCGAAACTCTGATATAATTCGTTTTCCTTTAAGTCACTGTCAAGTCACTCAAAAACTTATTGGAGCCTTTTAGCAGCTGAAGAAAACTGTTGTGGAGTACACAATGTAAACAAAGTTTCAAAAATGGCTTTACAATTTTTTAACAGTCGAATATAACTGTGTGCGAGAAAAATCGGGAAGCTATTTGTTTGCCAAAAGCTAAAACTTAGTTGTAATGGGGACGTTCGGATACCAAGTTTACGTTAAACGTCAACTAGATTTGTAGGTATCCCAACGTGATAACTGGGCTACTTGAATTGTTTTTGAATTCTCGCTATGATTTTGACTATACTAAAAATTTGGCACTTTTCTTGATTTAGAAAAGGCCCATTTTCAAATTTTGAAAAAATTGTTATTTCCAAATAAGTTCTGTTATAGTGTTATACGAACTTATGCTTGTTAAATATCATTTGAAAAATCTAAATTTGCAAAGTAGCATCAAAAATTACACCTTTTTCACTCACCGGACCTTTTTTGGACGTTGCAGAACAGCGGTAACTCTGTTTATTTTAAATATGACTTTTCGAAATTTCTCAACTGAGTAAACAGATTGAATTTTCTTGATTATATTTATCGGCTTCCCCTTTGTTCAAAACCAACAAGTAGGTAGAAGTTATAAACAAAATTCACTATAGTATTTTATTTTTTATTATTATAAGTCATATATTTAATCTTTCAAACTGAAAGAGCTCAACTCAAGAAAGTAAACTGTCCACCAGTTATCGAAACAACCTTCCATAGACGTCAAGAGCAAAAATTATTCACGTAAACACTCTGGGCCAGCCGTCAGACTATCAATCAGAATGCCAATGCCAATTAAAACTCAGAAAAATGTCATCAACCACCCAGTAAACTAAGGTTTTGAACGCACCCAAAGTGAAATAGGCTGTTATTTACACGGGACGCACCCAAGTTTAAGGCTTTTGGAATCGTCATAAAAGGCTTAGACTGAGGCAAGTCACTTGGAAATTGCCAATTAAGAGATCCGATATGTAGGCCCCAAATCCCAACGTCCAACGTTCTAGTTTTCTAGTCCCTTTCTACCCCTGTAGAAAGCCTCAATAATCGATCGAAATTGAAAATAAATTTCATAATTTGCAGCGAATATTTCGTAGATCAACTGGGAAAATTATTTAAAATTACAACAATTTTCTAATGAACAGACAAAGAGTATTGTGACCGACAGAGGCTTTAGGAATAAGACTTTAGAAATATTGGTATGGAATTGTATACAAGACAAACAAATAATGCGCATCAGCTGTCTGAAAATACACTTGACAATCACGGGAAGTCCATTTACCTTTAGATAGCAGAGGACTAAAACTTGCAGCTATTTAAGAACAGAAGTAAGACCTATTTGCAATTCCAATCATCTCGGGGGAATATTTAAGGGGTAGGAGTTGATTTCTTCCAAGAGAAGTTCGAAACCAATCATAAACTAAGAGTAAGTATGGAGATCAGAATCAAGCATAACGAAAACTGAAACACTCTAACTCCAGCAATACTTCCGCCCGTTTGCGACCAAGTGCGTAAAGAGCCTAATCTATTGAATCCGTCGCGTCAGTTGCTGCAATGTATTTGACTGACAGGTTGATACAATACACAGAACCTTATGGAAGGTGTCCCATAAGCAGCGCCATGCCGGTTGCGACGGATAAAGCAGGTTTACATTATTCTTTTCTGTCCGTTGCAAGCGTTGACACTTTGAGAGAATCACTTTCATTGGTGGCAATATGAGCGAATAAGAGAAACTGTACTCAGCTGACTTCGTATGCGACGGATTTTATGGGACCGCCCGTCAATATTGAACGGATTCTATAGGTTAGGTCCTTAACATAAACTGTAACAATCTATTGCGTTTCACTTTTCGTTACGCTACCCTACAGCAACATGAGAGCAACCTTAAGTGCTGATAAGGTCGGCGCAGTGGCTTAGTGGTTAGCGTATTGGACTACTAAGTGAAAAAAAAACTAAATTCCAACTAAAGTTTTTTTTCCAATGGATGCCTTGCATTCGTTTCAAAAATTAAATACTCACACAAAACGAATGGTTGTGAAACGCTACCCCCATGGCGGCAATTTTTTTATTTTTTTTTTAAATGTTGATAAACTGCTGTCATCGACGAAAGAGTTCGTTTGCACAAAACTCACTCAATGAGGACCAGAGACAAATCATACTAAGACCCCCCAACCCCAACGCTGGAATCCTAAATTTTTTTTTCAACTTCGCCATTTTGTGGGGAAATGTGCTAGAGTTCAGGAATACCACATTTTTACATTACCGAACGCCATTGGTTAGTTATTATAAATTTTTAAAAGGGGAATAATTTGGTTTGCTTGGTTTAAAAAAACAATCTAATGGAGATTTTCTATATACTAGAAACTTATTAATACAAAGATGGTTGCGTGTTTTCCGCTTTATAATATCATTAACTTCGATTTGATGTGTAAATTTTTCTTATACAACTGAAGAAAATTTGCTCAAAATCTTTTTATTCTCCTTTAACTAATCTACACTGTTCATTTTTTCATATATATTTGACGCAAATGTACATTTATTTCTAAAAAAAAATACTAAATAATTTAAAATTTAAACGGATACAATTCTATGAACGCTGTCAGTAACTTTTCCCTCAGCGGAAGTGGCATATGCAAGGTGCAAGCGTGTTGGTGAGCCGGAACTTTTGAAGCTACGTGACATTTGTCAATACGACTTTCTATGCAACAATACTAGCGCACTTACCATTTGCCATACTATAAAAATAGAGCTTGGGGGGCAAGTAACGGGAAATCGGATGTATTGTCTCTGGTGAGGACGTTCGGTTTTTTTAGTTTAGTACGTCTGACAGCAGTCTGACAGCCATAAACTAATTATTAAATAGACCGGCAGCTATACAATTTTATCTATCTATATAAGATACATTTTCTACAAGCAGTTTTTCGTGCTGCTATGCGGGAAAGTTTGTGTGCCATGTAAAGTAAATTAGCCTCTCGCATACATTAGTAACCTGACAGTTCATTCTGTTTTTATTTTTTCATTTTATTACACCTCCCGCCATTTAGAATGTTTTTTTTTGTTGCTGCTTCGCATGTATTCACATGTATTTCAAAAGATAATTTTATTTTAAAAATATGCGAGGGTAATCGGGTAGGTACCCGGGAGCTGACTTACAGTCTATTTAATACTTAGCGAGTTTATGCAGCATTCGTCTCTCTCTTGGTTGGTCTAAATTGATCAGATTCAAAGTTAGCGAATGGGAAGCCGACCAATGTAGTCAAGAAAATCATGCCTGACATTTTGAAATTTAGTTGAGACTTATTTAACTTAACTCTCAAACGTCCCCAAAGGCACAAGGTTTAAAATTTCATTGCATATGCTTTCTGCCCGTTCAAACAAAAGCTACAACTTAAAAACTTAACAAACATAAAAAAAACCAAAAATTGGAATGGATGCTTTTAAAAGGTAGACGAAATCTGTTTTTACCCGACTGCACACAGAGGGTTATGTGTTTCGCGCGTATCCTATGTACGATCCATCGGGACACCCTGTGGCCTAATCGGCTTGACCGATTTTGAAGAGTGAGGTGTCATAAGATTCGTATTTTTCCCCGGAGTGTCATAGGCTAAACAAAAAAGATGTAAATCTAAATTTAAAACGAAAAAAAACCAATTGTCACACAAATGTCAGTGAGAAATGTCAAGATGTGGAATACACTGAACTGTGCAATAAATTACGTTCTGATCTATTCACAATAGCATCGCAACTCATACCCAGCCAGGTTTCGCACCTAGCGGCATCTACATTTCAATTCAACATCGCTGACAGCCAAAAATCGCATCATTTATTTTCAGTGGATAGTGTTACCACCAAACGAATATTATGTTGAATGTTAGGTTCAAGTTTATATAGATATATTAGGTTCGTTCGCGTACGCGGTTTGAAGCAAACGCAATCGATATATATCGATCGCAATCACACAAAGTCTATACACGTACTCATCCAAAATGACAGAAAAAGAGAAAATTAGCAAAGTAACGGGTAACAAGTGGTTCCTCTCTTGGCTCGAAACAGCTCAGAGAATTTCAACCGGCAAGTACTGATAAATATGTGAAATGCACAAAGTTATCAAGAAACAAATTCAAAATCCGGCTTAAAAATGAATTGCACAGAACAATAAAATCTGTACAAATTCGGTGATGGTCGAATGTTGTCCTATAACGTTTCGTATGTTGCAAAAAGGTAAGTTATATATTTATTTGTGATATGGATTACATGTCAAAGAAGAAAGTCGCTCAAAGTAGCTCGAAGCCTATCCACGTAATTTGGCGTATATTTTCAGCTCTCTGAGAGAGTTTTGGTAAATTTTTTGAATTTGACGGATTTGTAGTGTATCCTATTTACGTTCCTTCGTGACGCCGTGTAGCCTAAACGGCTTGGCCGAATTTGAATAGTGAGGTGTCATTAGATTCGTGTTCTTCCCCGGAGTGTCATAGGCTAAACATATAAAAATAATATATATAAAAACCCGACTGCCTTTAAAAAAAGCAATTAAGAAGATATGAAGAAGGCACATTCAAGTACCTATACCTTACTATTTGACAGTCGGAGGGTACTCAATACGCAAATATTTGTTAGGCTGTGTAGGTATATAGTCTCCGATTGTCAAATAGTAAGGTTTAGCTACTTGACTGTGTCTTCTTCATATCTTTTTAATTCTTTTTTTTTACAATAGTCGGGTTTTTTGGTTTTATAAACTTACTTTTTTCTAAGAATTAAAAGCAAGTCGCTGATGAAAGACATCGAGCAATATGAAATGATGGTAGAACTCTGAAGAATGATTAGGAACTCCAATAACATTGTCATTAATATCTATAAGTCGATAATTCGGCATTACAAATACGTGTGAGGAAAAAGAGTCATTGAACTTGGATACACAGCTCATGAGCACATGAAACAAATATTTCGGCTGAAATACGCCAGATGTATTTTCCTGTGTTTGCACACTTGTGTACCCATTTCGCAGATACGGAATGTCTCATCAAAAATAGTTTTTTTTTTTTTTTTTTGTGAAAACATCTCTCTAAGTGACTCGGTCAATTTAGATTTAATTAAAAATTTAACAGATTGTAAAACACGAATGTGTCACTCTGCATCGCGTTCACATCTGCAATGATTAATGTTGAATTCGCACATAGAGAAGTTTTTGGCGAGAGGGAAATTTAAAATATTTTAAATTTATTCGTTGTTAGCCAATTTTTGGGAATGCTCAAAAGCATACATAAATTGTATTTCTATAAGTGTGTGTAGTTAAAAAGTGAATAATTGTACAATCATGTGCAGTTGTCAGCTTTGCAACAGACTCTGGCAGGATAGATGGACCTGGATAAGGCCAACTTTGTGATTGATGACGTTGTATTGTAGCAGAGTTGGCTGTAAACCCAATTGGCTAACGATCGTTGCTTTAATAATTTAGTATGCAGGAGAAATACAAACTTTTCAACTGACAAATGGATTTATGGCCACTTCCTATTAGTATTTAACTGTTGCCAAGAAAGCGCTATGGGAATTTTAGTGCTTTCACTAATTGTAATTCATTTAAAAAGTGGGAAAAAGTCATTCGACTGGTCGCAAGTTATGGCACAGGATAAAGTCAGTAAATGTGTAGTGTAGTACACAATTGACTGTAACCAACTTTGGTATACTATGCCTACGGTGGCCATATTCTAAGGAGCGAAACCCGGGACAAAAAATGTGAAATCATATAACAGCACACATATTGCCAAAAATAACAAAAATATTCGTAATGGAATGTCCCGTATTTCTTAAAAACAACCGGGACAGGCTATTGAAATACGGGACTGTCCCGGGAAATTAGAGACTGTCCCGGGAAATAAGGGACGTATGGTTACCGTAACTCAGATTCTACTCGCAGCGGATGGAGAGATTTGCTTATAAGCGTTCTTCATTTTTGGGAGCTCCAATTTTTAGCCTCTTTTCACGCGGCCTTACAGATATCGTAAAGAATTCATGTTGCAGATATTTTCGCCTAATCAAAATTACAACTACAACTTTAAACAGCAAAATACGAGCCTAAGGAGATCTATCTGCTAGATACCTAGAAGTCATTTAAGACAGCTTATTTGAAAGAACAAAATTGAAGATCGTGCTAAGAAGGCGTACTTGGGACTACGGGTTACCAGATTGGAAAATGAGAAAAGCAGGATTTTATACATTTTTAGGGGCGGGCAAAAACGGTTACCAACACCAAAATACTTATAGTTTTGAGTCTCAGATCTAAGAAACAAAAAATCACGAAATATATTCAAATATTTTATTTAATAAATTCCTTAAATGGATATATTTAGTCCTGAAAGTTTGTATAACACTTCTTTTCCAAATACCTATACAAATCCATACATCTAAAGAGAAGCAAATGGGCAAAGTGGAAGCTGCTCGACTTCCTCAAAGTGAAAAAAATACATGAAAACGCGGGAATTTTCAGTCCTCCTTTTGTATTTTGAATTTTGGGGGACAAAGTTATTTTTAAAATAAAAGGGGCTCTGTCCCATAAAAGAGTACGTATGGTAACCCTACTTGGGACTGTATGCTTAAAGATCGACAGAGAATCGAAAGCGCATTTTAATATTTGGCTTAAAATCTATTGCGAACCATCTTTCAATTCGTTCAAAAATCAGGGAGGTCAGCTTTATAGGAATAGCAGGGTTTCTAACAACAACACCCACAGTATGTTGGACTACTAAGCGAGGGGACACATGTTCGAATTCAGAAAAAAAAACAAATTCCAACTTATTTTACAGTTTTTTTTCCACTGCGCCCCTCTTGCGAACATCTGACAAACATCTGAGAGTATAACTGTCATGAGAGAGCTGCTCAATTAGCTGCTTGGACTCGGCACAAAATTGTAGGTATATTTATTAATTTTGTTTGTATTCTACCCACTTCAACAATGAACATAAGACTGAACGTCACTCTCTTGACATACACCTATTGTTGCTGTCACTATCGATCTTAGAGAGTTTAAACTTTGGTTACCTTAGTTTTTCGAGCACCTTTTCATTGAATCTTAATGGAGGCAGCATTAACCAGCAGGATGGCCAAGAATCGATGTAGGTACTCTAAAAAAACCATACTAAAATAAATTATTATTAATTAATTATTAGTAATTAAGGTGGAAGTATTCACCGCCTGTTCCATATGAACAACCATATCCCTATTCCTTCCACAGAGGTCATCTGCCATTGCTCGACGCCGTGCAGCCTTCAAGACCATTTAGAATGCCCCTTAATGACATGACTCCGAAATACGGCTTCCATAAAATCTTCTTCATAAACATCCCCCCAGGGAGGACAGACCCAACCCATCACGACTTGAAATCATCTGGTACGCAGACGGTTCTAAGATGGCGTCAGGGACTGGCTCTGGAATCTACGGTGAGATGCCCCAGGTGTCTTATCCATATTTCAGGCTAAAGTCCTTGCATTCAACTATTGCGCTAGAAGAAATCTTAGTTCATGTGGAAAAACCATATTTATCTTTTCAGAGAGCCAAGCAGCTCTCAAAGCTCTTGACTCATCTGTCATAAAATCTAAACTTATCTTAGAAACATGCACAGCCATCTAGAACTTTCTAAGTCATCCTCCACTGGATTCCAGCCCACAGATGATTTGAGGGTAACGAATCAGCTGACTCACAGGCTAAAATCGGAGAAACCTCTCCACTTATCGGACCTGAACCCTTCTGCGGAGTCAGCGACAACCATTTCAGGAACTACATAAAGAACCTATCTCGCATCAAATCTAACTAGATCTGGCACAGTACAGCTGAGCAGAACTGCACCAGACAATTTTTCCCCAAAATTCTCACCCAGAAAATCACTCTTCCTGATTAATCTGGACAAAAATAACCTGAGGATCCTAACAGAAATAATCAGCGGCCACGGACGTGAAAAAAACATCTCCACCGCATTGGCGCCTCACCGGATACTATTTGCAGACTCCGGCCATGAGAGTTACGAATCCACTCTTCACATACTAACAGAATGTCCGGCTCTGTGTCGTCTCAGAAAGAACATCCTTGGCGATGAAATTGTCAATCCAGCAGCAGCAGAAGATGGCTCTAGGAATTTACCAAGGAAAGCACAACAGGCTCCTTTAAAAAGCCGCAGTGACAGAGCCCCTTGAAGGCTCTCCCTCTACATAATCTTATCTACATGAAAGTAATCCAGCTTAAGCTAGTGTAAGCGAAATAATCGAAATGACTTCTTAAAGTAGTCCATGTTTGACAGTTTATTTGGGTAAATTTTCATTTCAGGCTTAAGCCCTCATTATACATAATTCTGGAACGAAAGTTTACGCAAGTAAACTGTCAATAATGGACTACTTTATGTAGTCATTTCGAAGTAATCGCTTACTCTAGCTTAAGCTGGATTACATTTCGAACTGGACTACTTTATGTACTAATTTCAAAGTAATACCTACTATGAAAAATGTCGATATAGACTTTAGGTCATTACAAAGATATCGCCCTTATGAGGGCTGGAGCTTAAACCCTCTAATCGTATAATGGCTGACACTATTAAGACCTCGCAAACGCGTAGGAGACAAATTCGTATAAGAAACAAAAGCAGCCTTGGGGGTACAACCATTTTTTACCGAACGGCCACAAAATATAGACTTGACTTGAAGCGCTTCCTCTCAAGAATTACAAACCACCATCAGTGGCACTTTCTGAATAAAACCTTTCGATGAGCGGCCTCTTGTTGAAATATAAAGTTTTACCAGGCTACAAGAATGTGACAGATCTGCCTAGTAGTTCCCGTGTTGATCCCAGAGAACCGTGACCCCCGTGACTATTGTCAGTTAAAACACCGACATACTTAGTATTTAACTCAATCCAAGTTTTAAGCTATCTGCAACCGCCTCCACCGATGGCTGACATTTTTGTTTGATGCATTTGGCCGTTTCCTTAACAACTCGAACTTTTCGCTCAAGTGCATCACAACGAATCGGATTACCTGGATGCCTATGCAGTCCGGAGTGGACAATTGCCTCAACCAAAAATCCCCTCCAGCTAGTAGCTAGCTGCCTCCAGTTGGTTGAAGTCGCCCTCCAATTGTGCGGGCCACCTAAGGCGGTGGACTGCCACAAAATTGTATTTCACTCAACATCGACTTCCTTTACAGATATCCCCCACAAAACAGTACCAGGCTTTCACACACACCTACTCCATCGGTGTCACTTGACTTTGAATTGACTGCTTTATCGTTTGCCCCATGGCAAAAGTATCTCCCTCATGTCAAAAGGCTTCAAAAGGCTATACGACTTTTTAGATATTTGAACACTAGGAGTAAAAACTGCTTAAAACATTTGTTCACAGCTCACTGAACTTTAAGCGGTGATATATCGCAAAGACAATTCGCCTACCATCGTTGCTCCTCGAATAGGAGAGATAAAATTTCCTAATTTAGTAAAGTCATTCTACCACCGAGAACGAATTCATTGCCTTTAACCCAAGGTCGTTGTGCATTGATATAAATGGAGATAAATTTGAGGCAGACACCTCCAGGAGCATTGCACTCTCATGCACCTTTCTGCGTCAAGCGTGAAAATATATTCTTCTCTCACAGTTCGGTTTCGAACGTTAGTGGTAAACTTTTCAATTGTCTTCTCCAAACTAGAAACAAAAAAAAACACAATTCAGCTAGCACGGCAAACCATTTTAGCAGTCGTCGAGTAATTTAATTATTGGCAACTTTGCAAAATTATCAGTAGCTATCTACTATTTAAACAAGCAGTCAGAGTCGTCTTTTATTTGAGACCTAAAAGTTGATGTTTGATTTTGTTGTTTTTTTTTATTTATTTTGTTACCTTGTCCTCATGTCCTGTCGGATTAATTGTGTTGCCATTCGTTTTCTTTTTCTTAAAACTGTCTGAGACTGAGGGTCGTTGGTAATGGAAAGGTCTTGTCAATCACCTTTGGAGCTTTAAGAGGACTCTCCTAGGGCACAACTTCAAAAGACACGCAGTTGTCAGTGCCTATAAATTATACCAAACAAAGCAGCTCCCGCAATTTCACACCACAACTGTCGTCTTCAAATGAAGCCCGCTTCTATTTGGGTCCATTAAAGGAACGACATCCACTTTACCGTTTGCATTACAAATGCAAAGCACTAAATGACATAAAAAATAAACATTTTCACCTTATATTGCGGTTTGGCATCCCCTTTCGAAGTTTTCATTACAAAAAGAAAACCTAGCGCCACATGAAAATGAGATTTACGCTACCCATCAACGGACGAGAAAAAAAAAACCTAAATGCACGCTCCGAGTGAATTAATGGACGCATAGCTTCTCCATTAAGATAATTTATTCATTTCACCATCTCGTCTGCTGTCTCCGCGGCCCGGCATCCAACTACTGTTGCGGTGGCGGTGCTACTGCTACGGATGGTTCATCGTATCAAAGTCGTCATTGTGCGGCATTCTCTGACATATTTTGGGAACCCGCCCAAAATGTGTCGCACAATAGCAGACACGGACCACAGGCATCACACAAAATGTATCTAATAGTCTGTTTGACAGATTTGTTCCTTGAGCATTTTAATTTTAATTTTGAAGCCGAAAAGCTTTTACAATTATTTTTTATAATTTAATTTATATTTCTGCCGACTCTATAGTCCGCGATCGACGTTTAGTTGTTACTTGGTTACTTTTGGTATTTTTCTTTGCGGTTTCCTGTCTGGGGATTTCTATGTTTTGAGGTTAGATATTTCAGTGGCCACAAACCATAACCGCCTAAGTCGACTTAAGACGAAATTGAGATTTTTATGCCATTAGATTCAGCGTACCCAAATCTATTTTGTAATTTTTTGTTCAGCTTTATATCTTTAAAAAAAGTGGCCAACATTTCAAAAACAACAACAGCTTAAGTCACTAGAGTCAATAGAGTACAACAACTTTAAACTGCTCTCCTGAACAATGAGTAAAACAGACTTAAGCGGTTTTGCCTTGTGGCCACTGATTTATGTTGAGGGTATCTAGAGTTCCAAAACTATTTCGTTTTAATTAACAACCTCGATGGAACTTATTTCTTGGTGAGGCGTTTTTTAATTGGCGCCCAGAATACCATACCTTTCAACATACTAAGCTCAAAGGAATCTCATGTAACCGAAAAATAGTTGAAGAGAGGAATCGTTTTCGCAGCTGGCACCTTATAGGACCACATATATAGAGATTTCGAGAGATATTCGAATTAGACCACCATTGTCGGGTCTCTTTTCGTCTCTCTACCACTGTAAGTCTTACTCAGAGACACTCTCTGGATTTCTTCACAGTTCTTCTCTGGGCTTAATTCCTTGTGTTAACGCTAGCATCTGTTTGTGGGAGATCTGTTTCATCGACTGGGTCTCGACCCAATGATGTCCCAAGACCCTCATTCTTCTGCCAGCCAACGCTGGACATTGACACAGTATATGTGCCGCTGTCTCAGATTCCTCCGGGCATAGTCTACAGGTATCATCCTATCATAAGGCCCATTTTCCTTAAGTGATACCCGAAATTACCATGTCCTGTAGACAAAGCCACCACCCATTTCAATGTTCCTCGACTCATACTTAAAACCCATCTTTGAGTGGAGCAGGTCGGCCACTTTATTGCCATTTTAGCTTGTCTACATTGTTCCACGGTTGACCACCTTCTCAGGTGTTCTGCCGTGATCCATTTGTGAATCAGCTGTTCTACCATTCCGCTGCCAATTGAAGAGAATGGTTTTGGTCCCAGCAACTTTTCAGTTGACCCCTGTTTTGCAAGGGAGTCCGCCTTTTCATTGCCTTCGATCCCTATGTGTCCCCGTACCCAAGTCAGTGTTACTTCATTTTTAGATGAACACTTATTGAGCTTATGTACACATTCCAGTGCCAATGATGTTTGTTTGTTCCATGCATCTGATCACCGCCTGATTGTCCAGTGCTACAAGGATATTTCTTCCTTCCACCTGACACTCAAGCAAGTAGTCCAACGCATGAAGCAAGGCAATCATCTCAGCCTAGTATACTGAAGTGTATTTCCCGAGGCTAATGTGACGGGCAAGTTCCAGCTCTTCTGAATAGATACCGGCCCCCGCTCCGCCATCCATCATGGATCCATCCGTGAAAATCACTATTTCACCATTCTCAATACGAGTTTTGTGAGTTCTTTCCATAATACGCAACCTTGTTATTCGATCCATAGGCATGTTCAGCTCCCTAATCTCGTTTTTGACAAGTTCCAGGATCTTCCTATGTCCATAGATCGTACCACGATTGTGCCATTTCGCATCTCGATGCAAACGAAGTGCCGTTTGGGCCGCTGTTTTCTTAATAAATAAGTCCCCATGATAACCTCCAATGCGCATGTTTGGGTTGTACGTATTGCTCCTGTAATTCCTATACACGCTAATCGTTGAACCCTATCCAGGTGCTTCCTGACGGTGTCTGAGAGGCTTTCGCCCACCATATAACCGAGGCGTACGTGATAATGGGTCTAGTTATCATCGTATACATCCAGAATGCTGACCTAGGCGAGAGTCCCCACCTCTGTCCACATGCACGTTTGCACTGATGTAGTACCCTTTTTGGCTTCCGGACCTTCTCCTCAACATGGTAATTCCAAGTAAGTCTAGTATCTAGATAGACTCCCAGATACTTAACCTTCTTAGTCATTGTTAGTTCCGATCCGAAAAGTGTTATGGGCCGAAATTCCAGATTTTTCCTCTTCCTAGTGAAGACTATTAGGTCTGTTTTCCCCGCATTAATGGAGAGCCCTTGTTCCAGACACCAACGCTCAACCACTCTGAGTGCGTTCCTCATGATATCTGCGGTGACGTCCATGAACTTGCCTCTGGCCATTATTGCTATGTCGTCGGCATATCCCACTGTGTGAATGCCCGTCGCCTCAAGTCTGTCGAGCAGAGAGTCCACAGTGTAGGTCAGAGAACACCTCCTTGTGGGCAACCTCTGCTAACCCTTCCTCTGAGTTTTGAGGTTCCCGTCTGAATATTAATCGCTCTTGTATTCAAAATATTGTCCACCCATCTTACCACCAGTGGGTTAACCCTACGTTTTTACAAGGCTTGTTTCAGACTTTCAAAGCATATCTTATCGAAGGCACCTTCAATGTCCATTATAGTCATCGTAATGCCCCCGGTATTTAGCTTTTCCTCCGCAACGCGTACTACTTGATGTAGCGCTGTACTACCCTGTATGCATGCTGTCTACTATTTAAAGGATACATACTCTCCATATAGTCCACTATCACCCTTTCCATTGTTTTTAACTTGACTTTGTCCTTTTTTCCCGGTTTTGGAAGGAAGACCACATTTGCTTCCCTCCATGTAATCGGGATATAGCCCATTCCTAGGCATGCAACGTATACGAGCCTAAACGCAAAATAGTTGGCCTAGTATTGTATTTTTTATCACATACATTTTCAAATGCGTTATTATTATGCATAATTAATAAAAAGTTGATTTTTTTTTCTTAATATTATCCATGAACACGTATTCTTTACAAAGCAATCAATAAGTTAAAACAGTTAATGTTTGTCGCCACAAATTTCAACTGTTAACACATTTTTTTCTTTGCAAAATAGTTGGCCCGGTAGTTTTTCGCGGCAAAATAGTTGGCCTTAGCTGGATAATGTATTTCTCTCTTGACATTTACCGTTTATTGTTGCGTTATTTAAGTGCGGATATCCCAAGTCAGGCATTCACTGATTGAAGTCGCAATCAAAGTTCACTATGGCGCGTGGCAAGTGTTTATCGGAAGACATACGTAATTTAATAATAAAAGCGTACACAAAAAACGTTTCGGCATATAACATCGCAAACAATTTGGAAATATCGAGGTCTTCAGTTCGAAACATTATTAACTTATTCAAGAAGACTGGAAATGTGAACCCACTGAAGAAAACTGGAAGACTATCAATTGCTAACGATCGCCATAGAAGGGCTTTAAGAAAAATTCTCAAGAAAGATCGTCGTGCTACAACGGCAAATATCACCTTAGAGTGGAAAAATGTGATTAAAAAGCAAGTTTCAAGAGACACCTGCATTCGAGAAATGAAGGAAATGGGATACAAATTTTATACAGTAATTTTTAACCAAATTGTTTTTGTTTTATTGACTTAGAAAATCGTTCCTTCTAAAAAAACGTCACTTAGGCAAAAGAAAAACCACTTCTAACTCCTTTGCAAAAAAAGAAGCGCTTAAGGTGGACTCGTGATCATCAAAACTGGACGCTAAGGCAATGGAGGAGTGTAATATGTAGCGATGAGTCTCGATTCGAACTTTGTGTTGGAGACTCACGATCAAGAGTTTTAAGAACGCCAGCTGAAGCAGACTGCCTTAGACGAAAAACTAAATTTACCGCTTCAGTAATGGTATGGGGATGTATGTCAGCTCAAGGAGTAGGTGACCTTCGCTTCATCGATGGTACAGGACATCCTAGGGCACCAACTTTTACCTTCGATTCCGAGGCTGCAAACAGAAGATGGCAGGCTTACATTTCAGTAAGATGGCGCATCATGTCATACAGCCAAGCAAAATATGAGCTGGCTTCGAGAACACACCATTCCAGTTCTAACGTGGCCTCCAAATAGCCCGGACCTGTCTCCAATTGAGACTTTGTGGGGAAAAATGAAAAAAGAATTAAGAACAAATACGGCTAAAAAACTTGAATGAATTGAAGGAAAAGATCCAAGAAGTTTGGAATGGCATAACTCCTGAATACCGCTTTAATTTAGTGGAAACTCTTCCAAGTCGAATTACAGCCGTTATTAAAAACAAAGGTGACGCCGCTCAGTGGTAAAAGACAGTTATTTTTGTATTAGGCCAACTTTTTTGCGTCGATAAAAGAGTGGGTCAACTATTTTGCGTTATATGAGTTACAATAATTTCGTTTATTTAATCATTAAATGAACTGTTATTATTTTATGAAGAATTATTTTTAAATGTATATGTCGAACACTTTCACAATATCGAAATAAATTTTGAGTTTGTTTGTTTACTTTGGAGTGCCAATCTTTTTTTCGAATTTCAAAAGGCGGAAAGTAAACGGGCCAACTATTTTGCGTTTGGGTCGTATATTCCTGAGCCTTGGTGCATACCCCATTGCATTAGACCTGGAAATATACCATCCGGCCCCGCAGTTTTGAAGGGTGAGAATGTTTCTATCGCACCCTTGACCGCTTGTGGTGTCACGATCCGTTCTGCTTCCGTCCTATCCATCCTGTTCGCTTCTTCTTTCCTTGGAGAGCAGGGCTGATCTGACTTATAGCTTCCTGGAAAGTGTACCTCCATTAGGACCTCATTTAATAATATATATAATAATAATAATAATATTTTCTGTTGAGAAACAATTTCGATGGTATTGAAAAATTTCAATACCATCGAACTTTTCGTTAATTAAACAAAAATATAAAGATCAAGCTGATAAATTTCTTCGCAGAATCGACAACATTTTGGTAAATTTAGCAAAAACTTTTCATAGACAAATTTTTGTTGGCATAACAATTTTTTTTTGGTATCACAACCAAACATTTTATGACAAGATAAAACTTATTAAAATTTTGTTGGACGAATATTGACAACAAAATTGTTGAGTCAAGCCAAATTTTTGTCAAATATCCCAGGGTTTTATTTTCAGTGTACTCCCAGTAGACTTTATATAAATATCAATTTAAATTGATTAAAAACACGTCCTTTTCGTTCCTGAAACGAACTTTAAGGGTGTACTAAGTCGTCGTACAAACTCCTTGAAACTATTGCCTACTTCTCATCAAATTAATAGACCTTACTTCATCTAAATGAATCCGTCTCGGATATGCAAATGATTTGAGTACTCAATCTACAGATCTTCCTTCACCATCCCATATGTTATAATTTAATTTTATTGCCAGAGCGCAACTTAAAACCAAATCCTTGCCACCACAGTCGACGGTCAATTTGTAAAATTAACTTTACCGGCTTAGCACATAAGCTCATTTTGCACCTTTTGCTACTTGCACTAATCAGAGGCCTACATTGGCGCCCAAAAGGATTTTATTGGCAACTCAAATTGCCCATGCAACATTAATATTGCCTCCTTTAGAGGGATATTGTCGGGGATTTATGTTTCACAAGCAATTTGATCAATCAATGAAATCGAAGTAAGATAACAAATTGTTACTCCTGCCAAACGATCCCAAAATACCGTCTGAGCTGAAACAGTAATACTTAAAGCCCTAGACCGCTGCCGCCCACCTTTGTCTCGACTGTTTTAGATTCACTGCTGCAATGTGAATTGCCCTTCATTTGGATACTCTTGAGCTTGATTAGGGCTTACGTGGTATTCCCCTCAATTGAGAAAGGATGTCGGTTCGAGTTGAAATATTACAAAAATAGACACGTACGAGTAGGTATACACAGACCAACTCCCGACATCACCTTGAAATCTCTGTTTGCACACGCAGAGATGCCCTCCTTTGATTGTCTACAATTAAGCTGGATAGGGCCGGATTTCTTGAGTATTTGACTTTGCTTTTCAAATAGTTTTGCGCAACGACTTCCATATGGATATACGACAGTCAAGAGTGCGTGGGGGAAGATGAACCCGAAGTCCATACGAGGGGAAACAAAATTCAGTAACGTGTTGGATTTTCATGAACATTTCTCACCCTCAGGAACGATGATGTTGGATGTTGCTGTGCTTATGTTATTTCAATGTGGTTGATGGGTGGGGTGTGCATATACAGATACACACACCCCTTGGGTTGATTAGGGTAATGAAGATATCATATCCGTGGGTTCATGGAGGAGTAAGGCGAATTGACTTTAACCCAGTCAGTGAGGCGGGGGAAGGGAATTTACAAAGTTCTTAATTACTTTAAGATGTAGTGAAAAGTTTCTTGTTTTTGTTATTCGACCTTCCCATGGACGTTGTTTGCGTACTACAGTTGCTCCGTATTATATTCACGATGTTTAACTAACTCCAGTTGATCGACGCTTTTAACTTAACTTTATTGTTGAATTTTCAAAGATAGGTATGCAGTCGCTTATAGTTTAAAGGATTCTCGTTTATGGACTCCAAGAAGGATTGGGATAGTTAAGTTGACTCTACACCTCGCAAGGGTTTTGGTGTTGCGTACCAAAACTTAAGGGAGATGGGTTGCCCAAACTACGCAGCATTGGAAACTTGGTTTTTTACCCAATTAAGACCTGGCTATGAATCGGTTTAAGAAACGAGAGAATCGAGAATCGGTTTAAGAATCGAGAGAACTAGAACAGCTTTGTTTCGAGATGGACGAAACGAAAGTTAAACAATATTAAAACTGACTGTTTTAGTCAAATAAGGTGATTGCAATTGGGATTGCCCTGGGTGGGAAAGAATCGCTAACCAACAATTTGAGAGCCTAGGGGGTAAGCTTAAGCTTCCAACATAACGTCGGACTTTGAGTCTATTGAGTTAGATGAAGGTATACAAGGCGCTGCTTGACTATTTGATACATGTTGAGGGGTGAGCTTGACACTATATTTGAATAGCATTATTATTTGTAATAACTTTGCATATTTTTTGAATCAGTTTATTCGATCCATGACGCGTTGATAGATGAGCAATTTTTTGATTATCCTGATGGCTCCCATACTACCTCCTCTTTTTAATAATATGGAATTTTCTGAAGACAATGTTTTTAAAAGTTTAGGGTCTTTTGATGGGATTTATCTTTTGTATTTTAAAAACTTTGCGTTTCCTTTACATACAATTTTATGCCATATCTTTAATTTATCTTTACGTACTAGCACATTCCCATCTGTTTGGAAAACTTCTTTATAGTTTCCATTTTTAAATCTAGTAAGAGAAATAAAATTGAATTATGATTCTTTTCGAAAATGCCGACAACGTTCGTCCTCCTTCACGAAGGCACAAACTCCTCTAGGTAATTTTTAATGCCGTGCTGCTTTTTCCTTTGCTCGAAAGCTTGTAGTTCAATCAGTACAAATTCTTCCCGATACTGGGATTTACAAAAAATAAGTTCGATTAACTTCAAAAAACTTTCACCGCTAGATGAATCAACTACTATACCTAGTTAATAAATTAAAATTAGCCAAATCATCGAGTTTATTAGACATTTTAACGACGTACCACTTTTTTGAATTTTTGAAATCTTTCATTTTTCATAGATTTATAAAAAAACGTTTCCTAACTTTTTCGTAAGTGTCCCTTTCTGAAAGAGAATCTATCCCCAACACAACCATTTTGAAAGTCTTTTCCATTCTTACTACAAAAAAAAATTAGCCTTTGATATTTCCCCTTAAAATCGTCACTTCAATGACATTTGATTTGAGATACTTCACAATCAAACGGTACTAACTTTCGGTTGAGGATGGGCAACAAAAATATGACTGAGCCGACTTTCAATTTCAAATTTTTTTGAATCGAAATCAAATGCAGTTGGTTTAACCTCATTTCTTCACAATGCAATTTTGATAGATGACCGCACGCAATTCAATTGGAATGACGAAATGAAAAGGATACCTTTCATAATTCGAAAAATGCATTACAAGAAGTCATTCAATGGCGCAATATTAACGCATCAAAGAAAATTACATTCGAATGCGGAAGCATAACGAAACGCAGCTCGATTTAAACATATAATATTTTAAATATATTTATTATTTATAAAAATTTATTTTATAGCTTATCCCATAAAATACTATTTTTTAAAAATTATTTTATTTATTAAATAAATAAATAAATTTTAAAAAATAAATTAAATTTATTTCTTAAAAAACTAGATACCTTTAAAAACGAATAACATTTCATTTCTAATAAATTATTAAAAATAATTTTATTACATTAACTTTTATAATTTATTAAATCTTTTAAAATAATTAATTATTTTTCTCGATTTTAAAAGATTTATAGGGTCTTCTCGTTCTTTTAAATTTATTTTAGCTTTTTAACTAAAAAATAAAATTTTATTATAAATTTAAATGAAACAGTTAATATTTCGTCCAACCATTCATTCCAGCCTTCAATTAAAAGACTAATGATTATGCTACCTTTGCACAGTTAAAATTCTGCGGCCATTTAAAAAATTTGTGGGCAGGTTAGACTTTAAATTAATTTCTAAAAGACATGTTTTTGTTAAACAGGCGAATATTATTTTTGCCGAATTCTTTATATAAACTTATCATTTATAAATATATAAATACATAATAAATATACTAATTATATCATTATTAATTTATTTTTTATATTTAAATAAATATTTTAATAAAAGGTGGTGCACGTGTCTGACGTCAAATACGATTCCGTTAATCTTAATCATCATTTACACGAAGGGTGGCTCTTACTATACACGATTTGGCTCCATTATGATCGGCTCCTTTTTTTGCGAAAACGCGTTTTTAGAGGAGGACATAATTAGACGATTGTCTATTTTAAAGAGTTTGTCAATCCTTTGAGTTGATATTTTCTCCTCTCCATACAAAATTAACTTAAGTTAGGGAAGGAGGACATGGTGGGATAAAACCCATTATGATTCCCTTCATATAGGTAATTAAACAAACCCCAAAAAAAATGTAATTGAAAGTTGAAGTCATGTTTAAAAATTCGTGATGGGCAAAATAAGCCTATTGTCATAGATAACACTTTTCTCCATCCCAAATAAAATTTAATTTTCAGAAATCCTCACAATCCACCTCTGAAAGAATGCTATTTCTTATTTTCATGGTTTTAAATTTTCGGGTACGTCATGTGAAGGACTTGCGAAATTGGGCGAAAGTAGCGCCATCTGGCATTCAACAACATAAATAATTTTGTTCTGTATTAAAAACGAACGACGACTAAATTATTTGGGTATTTTTTGTACAAAAATATTAAAATCGCGAACAAAAAACGTCAGGTTCGGATAGAAAGGTGAAGATTTTGGGCTATGAATATTTTTTGATGCTAAATCTAAATCTTTCAAAAATAAAAAGCTGAACTGTTGTGGACATGGACACCCTAAACACTTGGCGGTATGAAATATACCTTACGACCGATTCTCATACCTACGAAATATACACAACAAATTTCATAAATATCGGTCCAGCCATTTCGGAGGGGTAGGGTTACAAACACCGTGCCACGAGATTCTTATATATTAGATATGTACGCAATCTTCTATTCCAAAATCGATTGACTCACTATTTAATTACCGAAAGATTAAATTTTTATTATAATTCCTTGTTTGTAATAAACAGCATGGTTTTGTCAAAAAGAGGTCAACTGTAACAAATCTTTTAGGATTCGTTATTTCTGAAATTAGTAAAGGTAACTATCGATAACTTGATTTTACCGAAGCTTTTGATCGAGTTAACCATAAATTGTTGCTATATAAACTTACAAGACTGGGCCTTCTTTTTAAATTGGCTTTCCTACTTTCCCTCGGATAGACTCCAAAATGTTAAGTTTCGTGGTTATATTTCGAGAAACATATCGATAACCTCTGGCGTCCCACAAGGAAGCCATATTGGACCACTACTATTTATACCTACTATTTTTGAATGACATCGTTAAATTTGTACGTGAATGCTTTTTGTTGATGTTTGCGGATGACTTTAAGATTTATAGGCCGGGAAATGATAATCGTCCTTTCCACCTGTTTACTTCACATCTTCAGAAATTTTATCTGTGGTGCTCTAAAAGCAGTCTCTCTTCTAAGCATTTCCAAGTGTTCTGTCTGTCATAACTTTGATGCATATATACATATACATATTCCTTTCATGGTATAGCCGTTCCCCGTGTTTGTTTAATCAAAGATTTGGGCGTTTTTCTAGATACCAAACTATCATTTACTTATCATGTTTATTCCATCAGAAACAAAGCAAACAGAACATGGGGAATGTTAAGAGGATATACTTGTGATTTTTCGGATGTTTACGTTCTCAAGAATTTGTATATCGCTTTTGTGCGGTCTATGTCGGAATATTATAGAGTTCATATAAAAATAAATAAATAAATAATTGGCGGAACAGGTCCGTATGGACCCAAGCCTAGCTTCTCACAACCATTCGTCTTGTGTGAGTTTTTATTTTTGGGACGAATGGAAGGGATCTACAATTTTATGCCGAGTCCAAACGGCCAATTGAGAAGCTCTTTCATGACAGTTATTTATTTTTATTTATTTACTAGACTATTTTTTATTTCATAAAATGTATAAACTCAAACAAAAAAAAAAATGACAGTTATACTCTCGGATGTTTGTCAGACGTTCGCGAGAGGTGGCGCAGCGAAAAAAACCTTAAGTTGGAATTTGGGTTTTTCTCGGGATTCGAACCTGGGACCCCTCGCTTAGTAGTCCAACACACTAACCACTAAGCCACTGCGCCGATAGAGTTCATATAACTGGAATTAAATCTATGCAAAAAAGATTTTTAAGACTCGCTCTTAGAGGTCTTAATTGGTTCGATTTTAGCACCATTTTATTTATTTATCTAGGTTAAAAAATTATTTAAATTGAATCATTGGAGGTTAGGGGAACGGTGGCCAGAGTGGTATTTATTCATAGGGTTCTAACAGGAGAAATTGATTCAACGGACATCCTAAGTCTTCTCTATATTAATGTTCCTTCATTCGACCTACGTAACTCTCGTACAAAATACAGTCCTTCTTCGTCAATTAATGGTTTAAAATCAGCATATAATTTAAATGTCGTTAAAAAGGAAACTACTAGTTGTTTGATTTACATTTACTTTGTGTCATATTTGTGCAACCTTAAATAGGTACTTTTATTGTGGCCTTATGCGTCCATGAAAGATTTTTGTTCTTTGGTATCGAAGAAATAAATAAATACACACATTGACTTCAGCCAGAAACGCATTGCAGGGAAAGCCGAGATTTTGATACTTACTTAGTTGGCGCTACAGTCCGGGGTGAACCTGGGCTCATTTTGATGTCGGGCTTAAATATGGCAGCTCAAGTAGAAGATCAGATCGCATTTTCAATGGCGGTGCACGAATGGCCCATAAAACACTGTCCAATATTTCCACCCCATTCAAGATAATATAACCGAGTTGAGTTAAATAGTTTCGAAGGTACCACAAGTTCACCTTGATTAAGCTTTGATTTCATGCCATATCAAGCAGCTGCATTTTTTACCCTATAAAGCTAATGTTCGTCGATTCGACGACGTCGCATTCTTAATTTTCCTGTCTCTTTTCAACGCGGGCACATAGTAATTTATGCTCAACAACTAACTCAGTCGCCAATGCGTTCTTGCGAAAGACGGTTGTGTCCGGCAGGTAAAAACAGTATTTCTATTTTTTTTTTATATTTTTAAATGCAATATTGGAATTTGTGGTCAACATCGAATTGATTTTTGCGGATCTTGCGCAAAGAAAAAATAGTTCCTTTATTTTTTTTTTCTTATCACCTATTGCCAAAGAAGGAATGTTTTTTTTTAGTTTTTTTTAAATATTGTGAAGACATGTTCATTTTAGACTGAAAAATGCTGCGGTTTTTTAAAGACTGCTTAATAATAAAAAAATTTAGAATATACTTAGTAAAATCAAGTTTTTATTTGGGAATGCAATCTTAATGTTTCAGAAAAAAAAAAATAGAACCATATGTATTAAACAAAACTAAAAAACATATTTTAGTACAGATCGTCGAATCGACGAATGTTTAGTTTATTAGGGGTAGTCAGCAACATTAGCCCACTAGGGTTAATAGTGATTTTAAGGCGTTAGATGACAATATCGGCTTCAAGTGGTGATTCAGGAAAATCTCTGTAGCTTGCTTAAACATTGACCGCATCGCTTGCAGAGGTAGCTGCTCGACATTGAGTAATTGACATACCCAACGTTTTTTTTTTTTTTTTTTTTTGTTTACAGATTTAAATTCATTTTTCTAATCCAAATAAAATGGAACATCAATACTGAAATCACTGCTCTCAAAAACCTCATTATCTTTTCCGAAATTTCTTTGACAGCAATCTTTGGAACTTGCTTCCTAGTTGTATATGTATATCACAGGAATACAACTACAACTACATAGAACTTATATCGATTTAAGTGCTGAGGTAACAGATATCTGGAAATATTTTCATTTCTAAAAGCATTTTTCGTTCTACCGAGATAAAAAAAATGAAAAATGAATACTAAAACCTATCCTGAGCATCGATCTGTAAACCTACATAAGAAAGAGTTAAATGCATTCAGTGGTTCTCAAATTACAGGCGGACAAATAAAAAATATAAGTAAAAATTGCAACAAATCATTTTGTTTGTTCGCCTTTAACTCGAAAACTGCTAAACGGTTTTACATATTTTCAACACAGGTTTATAGATCCATTGGCGGGCCAAGTCTTCGTAAAAGTTTTGCATCAGACATTGAGATTATTTTATTGGTATTTGTGGAAGAAAATGCTTAGGAACATTAATTTTCCTTTTTTTTAAGTTTTTTGAATATTTTTTTTTCTTTCTAAGAAATTAAAAATTGATTAGTTAAACTCAGGTAAATTTATTTATATAAATTAACCCCTGTTAAGATCTTGGCACCTCTCCACGGGTTAAATTTGCCGTAATGTGGAAATTTAAAACTGGACTAAAGCATCTGAATAATATCTCTAGCTAGAACAAGGGCGCATCGTACCATATTTATGTACCAAACATTATCCTTGCAGGCATCACCAGATATATGGGGCATTACCCGCTATTATGGAGAGTAGAATATTCAGCATAATTGGGCCATCCATTCCTTCAAGACGGCCGCATATCTAAATTACGATTCAACGACGCGCCTGGACCTGACGAGGACGACATTTCCACAAATCATTTCAAACCATACTGGGGGACACAACACGTTACATCGCATAAGCCATCCACATCTACATCTACATTTTATCTGTAAGATATGACGAAATGAAAGCATCGCAATAATGACATCTCAGTGTCTAGGTACTCACATTTTATTCCACCTCATATATACGTCACATAATTTTCCAGCGAAAAAAATAAAACCGCCCAAAAACTTTCTGCAGGAAAATCCCTGCGAATGCGAACGCATTATGCCTGCCATTCCATTGGCTTTTGTCGACCCAGTAAATCCTGATAACCTTCAAATACAAACAAGATTTGGGTCATCGTCCTTCCGCTAATACCTTCATAAATTCCGCTCATAAATTCCCTTCCAACATTTATCAATTGAACCGCCGCACATTTTCATTACGCACAATGTGTACCTCCGCCAGCATATTTATTGTAGCTTTCGCCCGCACAGCGCCCCGATACAATTTGTCCGATTTTTACGACCATAAGCTGGACCAAATTGCGTACACCAAATAATTTTGGCCCGCCCAATGGGGATCATGTTCCCGTTCCTCTTAATGCACTGCACTCCGATACAAGTGTGTGTTCCTCATTCTGATTGAATTCCGCCTGTTGAATAATACATGCAGATTGCAATTTGCAGAGCCCGGCGATTGTAAAAATGCAATTAATTCTGCGACCACAAATCGATTTATGAGATAATGGCCGGGGCGCAGCGCTTAAATTTGTTAATTACATTCCGCCCGCCAAAAAGCAATGGCGGCAACAATAATTTATTCTGCCAATTCCCTTGCCGGAGATAATCACAACAAATTGGTGGGTTTTATGTTTTACTGTCTGTTGCTCATCAACAAAAAAAAAGGAAGTTAAATTTAAACATTTTACGACTTTAAAATTAGATCGGTAAATAATTATGTGTGTTTGAAAGCAAGCGAAACTATATTTACTTGGCCGCACATCTGTACAAGTACTAAAGAGAGATTTTTATGTGACTCGTATGACTAAATATTTACGCAGATAAATTGAGGCTCTAATGAGACAAACAAGCTGTGAATACCTCCCAAAATTAATTACAACAATTAGAGCTGAACTCGTCTGTGATACATAGAACCGCAAAATTGACTGAAAAAATACAAAATTTCACTCCATCCTTTGGCGTTTGCTAAAAATATCACCAAGCCTTGGAATTTAAAAAAAAATAACTGTCCCAGACAATGTGCGCGCGATAACCTCTTAAACCATCCCTAAAGTATGAAGTCGAACATTTCGTGTGGGAATCTTTGAGGCTGTCTGACAGGTTTTTGTTTATTGCTCTGGTTCTCTGCATGCTAATCATATTTTCGGTTAAATTGGTAGACAGAAGCCCATCAGTGATGGAAAACGTTGCTCACTTAATGAGTATGGAATTTCAGTGGAAGGTGCCAGACAAAGGGATTTCATTAACTGAGACTCCCTGTACCCTGGTGTGGCATCGTCATCAACTCAACACTCATTTTGATCATTTTGACAAATTGTGAGAATCAAATTTAAGGGCTCCATAGAGAAACTAATCGCATCGAGGGATGTGACGGGGGAGTGTTCCCAATGGGACGGGTTGGGGTTTTTTTTTTCCGTTATAGTGATTTACAACGCAATTTGGCATCAGGTTTCATATCCGCTTTTGGGAGGGCTGAGGAGTATAATGTGAAACGTGATGCTTTTATATGTGTGTTTTGAAAGGGTTAGACCGTATTCAATTTCATGGGACAAGTACTGTGCACAGAGCGAGAGAGCTAGACTGATCAGCTTACAGCTAACTCAAGTGTTCGGCGAAATTAAAATCTATAGTCGTCCCAAAAATTAAAGAAATACAAAAATAATTACTTAGCTCAACAGGCTTTAAAAGGACCCTAGGCTTACCTTATCTCAGGGATTTTTTGTGCGTTTTATTTTTAAGTTCGAACGGCTGAAATGAGAAGCTTTGACAGACGTTCGCAAAAGGTGGCGCAGCGGACAACATTTTAAGATGTAATTTGTATTTTCCTGGAGATCGAACCAACCCTTTGCTCAGTAGCCCAGCAAACGGAGCTCTGAACCCCTGTCGTCGAAAAATAAAAATCGCATGAAATTTCCATTGAACGCAATCACATTGACCAAGCTACGATACCTACTGGAAGAATGGAGTCCTCCTAACCGGTGCTAATTTCATTGAAATGCATGGTGTTGTCTAGTGATGGGACTCGACAATTTCATTTCGCTCGATATGTTGGATTTATTTACGAAAATAATTGAGTTCTACTCGACCAAAAATGTGGTTACAAATCTCTTACCGCATTCTGAAAATAAATTTCTTCACAAATTAATGTTAACAATTAGAATATATTTTTTTTTTCATTTCGACTATAGAAAGTTCTTCGTTACGCCCACATTTTAGGGGCGTTTTCGCCCAACAATATTCATGACAATAGTAATATTATAAGAAACATGTGTGGACAATGTGCTTTTCCCAAATACCCCATATACCTAAATTGTGGTGGCCACGCCCACTTTATGGGGGCGTTTTTTTGACAAAGAAAAAACTAAATATACTCTATTTGTGTTAAGAAAATTCCTACAAAGGGGGAAAAGATTGCCAAATGCTTAATGCCAAGTCTACTCAGGGAGATGGGCTTATGGAAAGGGTATGCAGTCCGCCCCAGCAAGCTTCTTTCCTTCTTCTAGAATTTTCTTATATTCATTAGACAACTTGAACATAAAAACAGATCCGAATATATTGCTTTAGTTTCAGAAAAAAATTGATGGGTTGTTGAATCTAGACAAAAACCGTACCGGTTAATTAACCATTTTCGAGACGACTGACGTCAGGCTCAAACAATGGCTTCCTGTAGTCTCAATATGCTCATCTCTATCTTTGCCTTGGCTGACTGTTTAGCTCAGTGACTTCGGAGACTGATTTTGCCTTTTTTTGATTAACAAAAGAATTAGCTTTCCCCTAAATTCGAAAAACATTCCCTTTTTTCTGTAAGTGAAATTTGCACTTTTTTTCATATGAAAAAATTTCAAAATGTGACCGGTTTTATTAACAAGCTTAAAATAACCATCTAAGATAAAAATCTATATATTATACAATAATTTCCTTTATTATTACACATAATTTCTCAAAACGAGTGAACGCATTCAGATGCACAAAAATTCGTACGTCGAAGTTCGTTGGGCTGTTTTCTTCGATGTTTAATATGAATAATTGTTTCTTTGAAATTTTGTCATACTGAAAATACGTTTTAATTTTATTTATTTCTAAACAATTTACGTTTCACGGAGATTTTTAATGTTTTCACCCCTCTTTTTCCGCTTTTTCATTTAAAGAGCGTTAAAATTTGCTGGAATCTGGAATCACTGGATTAACTTATCGCAGCACAAACCTCTAAGGGCCGTTTGCTGATACGACTCATAGTGAATTAAGTGACAGTTTATGCCCTAAAAAAGTAGCCTATAAGTATTTAAGTAGAACTTAAGTCGTTAAGAGTAAAAGTTGTTTGATTTTTTCTAAACATAAGCCCCATTTTTTGAGGGGTCAACTGTCAAAAGCGTGTACGGTTGTATTGGAAACAATTTACTAAACATGTTCATACGGATTTTTTTATTTTATGTGCTTGACAGAGAATACAAAATTTGTGGGCATGTGTTTTAGGAGAACGTGATTTCATAACATTAGGGGGGCTAACCCCAATAGGGGGCATAAAAACAGTTGTTTCTTCGCATTAATTTTAGTAATAGTAAACAAAAATACTAATGACGATGACGTGTTTCGAAAAACTTGTTTCAAAGTCCGAAAGGATGCTTTGTGTGGAATGGAAATGAACTATTCTTTTGTAATTGTCTGACAGACCAAATAAACCTGCAAATTTGATAGCAGATGGGGAAGCTAACTGGAAAGAATCAGTCACTATAAAAGTCAGACTTTTGTTGGCACTTGAGTGACTGAGTGCAAAGCACCAATCGCCCGAATGCACCTCTCACTCACATAATTTCTACATTCCTCTTGTCAAAAGCATTAATACCTACAAATTTCTTTCCATCCATCCATTTCCATCCATAATTGAGTTGCTTAACTTTCTTTTGATGTCTGCTGTCAACAAACTCAACTGACAGTATCCCCTACACACGTCGTTATCACGAACAAACATACAGGAAACATCCCCATGGTTTATCTATTGACACATCTGACATTAGCTGCCCTAAATAAAGTAAGAAATAAATCGCTTCCATTTAGCTCTTAATTAACCTTTCTCTATATACAACAGTCAGTAGCGCTGCAATCAGCATCCATTATATGCCTCGTTTCATCTGTCATTCTAAGAACAAAAAAAAAAAACAAAATAATAAAACCCCCAAAACACTTAAACTTTTTTATCGCCTTTCGCAGTTAAAGTCATTCACTTTTGTACCTACACACATGGCCGCTTTAAGCGGATTAAAAAAGTCATAAAACAAATTATTATCTGCCTGCTCCTGCAATGACTTTCGCCCGCATCTTACAAGACACAAAGCGCACATCAAAATAATAAAAGGTCACCTGCGCCCACCTACTTCCCTACATTTGTATGCAATTCCGAGTGAGCACGTATTACAGCGCTCCTCCTTACTCACAGTCGAACATTTTATCACGCCAAGACATAACTGTTGTTATTGTTGAATCATTTCAGATTTAATAACAAAAGGAATAAATTCATCTGAAAATTTCACCTGACTGTGTGCTATAAAACTTCAATACGACCGACCGCCTCATTCTCTCGACCTGAGCAATAAGAAAAGTCAAACAGAACTCGCTGAACTGAAACAGACATCTATCTGTACAGCACACACAATGGATTATGAGTCTTTTTTTTTAATTACATTCCATTAAATATATATATTCGTCTGGAAAAGTTTATTTATTCATCATCTCGTCATCGTTGAAATTCGTCTTCCATTATCATCGTGGCAGCGCAGGTCTGTATCCATCATCGTAATCAGAAATAAAGAAAAAAATACTCGGTGTGATTTGGGCCGATAAACGGAGAGCTGAACTCCGAATGTGTTATGCCCGGTGCTATATTAAAATAATAAACAAGTAAATTTATGTTTTTCCGGCCAGGCAAATGCATCGAAGTGTATCCTCGTCCGTCTGTTTAAAATGACTATGCCTTGCACTTGAGACCAAGTTCTAGGTCGGTTGCGAAAACCATATTAAATGGGCTCCCTGACATACAAATCGTTACAAATCGTGTTCGAGGATACTTTAATGTTCCAAGATCGTCTGAACAGGGAAAACGGTAGGCATACGATTTCGCATAAAACACCCTCGGCCTTACCACTAATCAACTATAGTGTGTCAGTTTACGCAAAGACTCCATACTTTTCAAAATTCCTTTACCAATAAACAAAAATGGTTGCTAAATTAAATGTTAATGTTGAGAAACCCATGTTTCTCTCGGGCATTAGCTAAATAAATCCTCACTAAATGTCATTTTGAAGAGGAGTGCTGCCCAACCGCCCAAAATGGCGGTATGTTTATAATTATAAAATAATTTTAGTAAATTTTAAATGTTTTCTGATTTTACTCGTTGGAATACAACAATGCAAGTGGTTTTGAAGTGAAAAATATTTTATTTTTGTTTTATTTCTAAACACTTGCAGTCTTATTTATAAACCCTCCCGGCTTCGCACGTGCAAAATGTTGTTTCAGGACAATTGATGGAAAAATTTCAGAAAGAGCCTTCTGCAAAAGTGAGGGACTTGAACCCGTACTAAAAACCCTCCCGTAGACTGGGCCCACTCTGCCTTTATCTTCATGGCATTGCACATGCTCGTTGGACTAATCGGCAATAATTTAAAATATTTTGAACAATGAAAATAATTTTATAATATTTAGCTTATTAATGTAACAAAGTTTAGGGGATTCAAATTGCGAAGCAGCATAATGGGAACTCCAACTTTTAATTCCAGGCTATGGACTGTAATTCTATTTATAAACTCGACCAGATAATTTTACTGCCTCATCTTGATTGCAAATAGCATTTATAAACAGGTACGACATATATTATCAGGAATTTTCCCTAATGTAATAATACCACGATCTGGTATCACTGATACCTTTACCTATTTGACATTCCCTTCCTACATATTTGACATTTCTTTTATGGCTTTTTTTGTTCTTAACACACCAAACAGCATACTGTCTCTGTCTGTCTCCCTCTCCGTCACAGAAGTAAAATAAGGTTGAAATGTCAAAATATTGCGCAGTTAGTATGTTTGAATTGAGAATGAAGTGCATATCTACTCATGCAGGTGAAAATCGTAGAAATGTTTAAAATGTTGCCTATTTATTTAAAAACCTTTTAAGTTATCGAGTTATTTGGATATCCTAAGTTGTACCTGCAGATGTCCTCTATAAGCTGCTGTTAACTATATTTAAATGCTCCCAGTATTTTCGAACGGAAAGCGTGACAAAGAAAAAAGCAAAACGAAACGAAAAAATAATTTACTCTTGTCCATTTTTTTCCGAAATTTATAGACATATAGAGTTGAGACAAAGTAGATATTGTAAGCCTAGGTATCCTCTATAGGCCTGTGAAAAATGCATCAGAATATACTGAGCAGTTTCTAAGATTTTTGCATTTAAATACATGCAGTCAAATTCAATCTTAGTCGAACAGAACTACACGAATTTTATTTATATGATGATGAATATAAAGAGTGTGTAAAGTTATGCACCCTTTATAATGCCTCCATACACAAAAACCTTATTCATAAAAATTATTCAACGTTATATCGAGCTCGTATAAGCTAAACGTGCTTCGACCTTGTTTAGTGCCTGTATAGAAGTGGTATCGAAATGTCCTTTTGACTGAAAAAATTTGTCACATTTTATTTTAAATGAAATCAGAAAAAAAAATTGGATAGATGAATCGTGGTTTTTTTTCGATTTTAAATATTTCTTTTTAATTGGTTTGAATTGTTTTAAAAGTTTACTTTAATTTGTAAAAGACTATCATTTAATAGAGTCCCAAATTTCCCAACTTTTTCTATTTACCTACTTTTCCATTTTTTAATTTCTGTTTGTATTTGAATTTGCATTTCTTACAAGCTGCTAAGTTTTTTTTTCATCTTTTCGGATAGATAAATGTAATAGATTTCTCATTTTTAGTACATTTTTTTGACGCAAGCCCTGTATAACTAGTATGCATGGGAAAATGTTTTATAAAGAATTTTTGGGTGATTGTATAAAGGCGGTATAAATACTTATACACTGCATAAGTATACAGGGCTCTAATCGCGTAATTTATGAAACGATTGAACAAAACGATATCGTTTTTAGTTTGCTTCATATAACATCATCGTCGGATCGTTCAATAGAATCGTTTATCGTTTTTATTTTCAACAGTTTGAACATGACTGTAAACAAACTCTGACACCGAAAAAATTTCAGAATGTATGGAAATTGTTTCTTTTTTTTTTGTTTCTTGAATTTGTTTATTTTTCTTCTTTGTCATTGATTGACATGGAATTGGGCATTTAATGCAAAAATAGATAGCAAGGTAGTAGAATTTTTATTGGTAAGGGGCGAATTGTATAAGAAAACCAATGAATGCAATTTTATGATTGCATTTTTTTCAGATTGCATTAGAAATTTATGATATTATAAAACAAATAAATGAAATTAATTTGATATTCTAAAAAAGTGCATTTACCATTTTTTTTTTGCAAAGAATGCATTCTTTTATAGCTCGGATGAGAGCAAGTCGCCTCCAAAGACAATATAAGTGTTTGCCTTCCTTTAAAAAATTTGTATACTTCTCACAGACCTAATTAAAAGTGAAAAAAAATGAATCGAAAACGATGAAACGATTGCAAAATAGCCATCGTTCAATCGAATCGTTTCGACGATAGTATTTGACATTTGAATAAGTAACGTGAAGCAACAAGAAACGATTATCGTCCAATTGTTTTATCGTTGTTACACGAAGTAGAAGCATTGACAAAACGATGTCGTTCGATCGTTTTGTGCTTACGCGAGGCTGTTGAAATATATATTTCGAATATTTTGATCAAATGTAATAGTTAGTGCTTTTCTCTGCTTGCTTGCTTTTTGATTAGCTTTACTTTTTTAATAGTTTGCAAGTAACAAATGCGTATATAGGGTGTTTTGTTTTAGAGGTATAGAACTTTAAGTTGGCAACACTATTTTAACTGGCGGCCATTTTGTCAGCTGTCAGTGATTTATTTTTAGTTTGGTTTGGCATTTCAACATGAATAGACTGACGCCTGAACAACGCTTCCAAATTGTGCAAACTTATTTTGAAAATCATGGGTCTGTTCCAAATACGTATCGCGCACGTCCCTTTTTATGGTCAACATAATGAAGCTCACTTTTCATTGAATGGATACGTCAATAAACAAAACTGACATATTTGGAGTGATGATAATCCTCAAGTGTATGTTGAGACACCGTTACATCCACAAAAACTGACTGTTTGGTGTGCTTTATGGGTTGGTGGAAGAATTGGTCCGTACTTTCTTAAAAACGATGCTGGCCGGAACGTTACAGTCAATGGTGACCGCTATAGAGCCATGATTACTGACTTTTTCGTTCATCAATTGAACAACCATGTTGTGCATGAGCTGTGGTTTCAACAAGACATGCTGTGTGACATGTTGCACCGTCTTGTTGAAACCACATCTCATGCACAACTCGTGCCGCAATTGATTTATTGAAGGAAACGTTTGGTAACCGCACAGTTTTACGTTGCGGACCCGTGAATTGGCATTAAAGGTCATGCTTGACTATTTTCTGTGGGGATATGTGAAGTCGCTAGTCTACGCTGATAAGCCCGAAACGATTGACCACTTGGAGGACAACATTCACCACGTTATTGCCGATATACGGCCACAAATGTAGGAAAAAGTCATCGAAAATTCGACCTCAAGATTAGACTACGTCCGAGCCAGCCGTGGCGGTCATATGCTAAAAATCATATTTAAATTATTATGCCAGAAGATTATCTTTCGAATAAAATAAATTTCATGTCAATTTAATAAATTGTCTTTGTTTTATTCAATTTCCAAGTTATATACCTCTAAAAAAACGCCCTTCATAAACCCCAACGCCACCGGCTGAGTAGGACTCATTACAATTTCAAATAGGAGGTAGGTAACCAGGAATATTGGAAAATTGTAATTATTTTCTCATAAACCCGTGTTTCGCTTAAGACATTCACGACAGGCAATTTCGCAAGCGACGATAAATGTGCTAGCAATTCAGAAAAGTTGTTTCTCAAGCTGCAAATATTTTGATGTAAACAGAAACTATTAACAAAATTTAAAGAATTGACTGACTTTCTTGAGAGTCGTCGCAAAGATAATAAAATATCTGCTTAGTATCCTGCTGGCGTTAAATTTTAGCATCCCTAGTTGATTCTCCACATCAAAGATAAATGGTCGCTAAATTATCAAACATGATATGGGACAAAAATCATTTAACGTTCATTGCAGTTCCTTCGTGTCGGGGTATTATTTTGCAATCTCCATATTTCTGATTTCTCCAAAAGCCCCTCAAGTTTTTTTTTGTTTTTTCATCGCATGAAAAGGAATTTTTGATTTTGCTTTTTCTTTTATTTACCATACAATTGTTTTCTTCGGCTTCCTCCAAAACAAAATGCAAAGTAAACAAAACACAAACTCTTTCCTCCTTTTACTGCTGTCAAAATTAATCTTCGATTTAATGTACCGGACATTTAATTCGCGAGCTAAATGAGTGGAGACTTGTCATCGGGTCATCTTTATGAAGTTAAGAATTTAGCGAGCGAACAGGATACTGCTTTGCTAAACTGCTTCGCTGAATTTTACCTTTGTAGAAATTTTTTTGTATGGGAAATAAAATTTAGCGCTAGCATGATACTTAGCTTTAAGATTAGACAGCTCATACTGGAATACCTAATATTTTCTAAAATTTCCAGTACCTTATGTCGTTTTCCATTGGACAAAAAGAAGCGGAGAGTCCGGAATCGAAAAAATCACTTTTGAAACCGTTCTATTGGCACAAAATATACTCTTCTGGTGATTCTGAGAAGTGAATTTCGCTTCTCGATTTGAAGTCAGAATCCACTCAAGAAGCACTCATACAAGTGTAATTTATGTATTTTATACAAGTCAACTGACAGCAGCCGTAGATTATTTTTTGGCATTTCTCCAATACTATTGTGGATTCTTTCAGAAGCTGTTTTGTTGTTCCATTGGATTTCAGAATGAGTGGATCCCCGAGTGAAACCAATGCAAAACGACATTAGACGGCTCAGGTAGATATTTTGCTGCAACCAGTAATGCCAATTGAGGCTTTTTAATGCCTTTTATGCATTATTTCATTAGCTAGGATTGTTTTTTTTTTTTAAAGACATCTTTTTTTATTTTAAAAACTGCTATGATCTGCAACTCCGACAAACACGCATATCCCTGTTTCAAATATCAATGTCTTTCAAGGACCAAGACGATCTGATGGGCTGAGACTAAAATGTCATGAATTTTGTTCCTATTAAGAATTTCTTCTGTGATTTATAATTTATTATTTTTTTTTTTAAATCAAATTTTTTTTCTTTATTTTTTTATATTTGTGTTTAATTTTTGATTTATTGTTGCAGTTTACCAAAAACAAATATTTTAGCCATTATTTTACTGAAAAATGCGTCTTTTTTTTGTCAAAATTGGTTGGCAACGCTGGCTGCAACCAAACCGTCTTCGAAAAAGAAGTTTGTTTCCGAGAATGAGAATCTCTAATGTTGGTGTGGTTTTGGTTGGCGTGAAAAGGTTGACTTCGCAGAAAATATAGATATAAGAATTAAAGCATTCAGCAAAACCCACGCGAAATAACAAATTTAGGAACTTCTGGAGGAGTAACATGTAATATATGAGAATTCAAGATTTACACAATTCTGCATTACTTGATGCAAATTCATAGCGGAGATACATAAGCTGTCATGTATCTCCTGTAGAAGACTATCCACGGCTTTATATTTTTGTCAGTCTTACGGCCATATTATTCACTCCCTTTAATCCGGGTTAAAGGTTACACCCGGGTTTAAGTGAGTTTAACCCAAAAACTAAACCCAAGTACATAATATTCACTCGTTAAACCCGAACATAAACCCAGTTTTTTAAACTTGACAGCTTTTAATCCGATTGGATTTAAACGCAATCCAGAGACCGGTTTAAGTAACTTTAACTCGGGATAAAACTCAATTTTATAATATTGACATTTCTTCGCTGCAAGAAATAAAAAAATTGAAAAGGGGAATAAAAAAAAAATGTTGAGAAACTAAAAAAGGACTTCATTCGTGAAATGGACAAAATTAATGTCTTCAGAAGACGAATTTGTCGAAGAGCTGATGAAACAGCAGCTTATGGTAAATTAACGTCGTCCTTGTCGTCGAATATATCGATTGCACAAGCGGGCTTGCGTCGACGATTACGATGTGGTATATTCTCGAAAATATTTCGTGGTGAAAAGGAGTCATTTTGGAGGCTACATTCGATGATTCGATAGAAATTTTGGCATAATTAATACACCCAAAACAAATCAAATCAATTTCCAAGTGACAAACAAAAAAAAAATGTCATTATTTGTGAAATTTGACATTACGTGGGTTTAAAACGGTTTAAAGTGTTTTAAATCCGCATTTAAATTCATCTTTAATCCATTTTTAATTTCAGTGAATAATATGGATATAGGTTTAAATTATCGGGTTTAAAAATTGCGGATTAATGATCGGGTGTAAAATTAACTTAAACCTGAGTTACACCCGGAGTGAATAATATGGCCGTTAAAGTTTCCCGAATTAAGTAACACAAGCTATACAATTTTTAAAAGATCAAATTGTATTTATTTTCGCACTTTCATATCCTTTTGCCAGCACTGTTTCGTTGCTTGGCAAATTGTAATATTCCAAACGGAAATGAATTAGCCGGCTATTGTTTCTTTCGAAAATATTCACTTGCTAACGATTCAATTGTGATCTTTAGACTGCCAACAAACTTTTATTTGCATAATCAACCTGCGAATAAATCAAAGCATTCTATAAAAATGTGTTTCCCTTATTGAATAATTGGAAAAAGATCTTATTACGACACAAATTCACACCTAAATCCATCGTGAAGTATTACAAAACATATGAAAGCATACCATAAAAAGTACCGAAAATTGTGTCCGATCGAACGAGAGGGCATTACTGATTTGCATATAATATTTCATTTGACAGATCAGCGGGTATTTTGTGCATTTCCTATTTTGTGTTTTGGTTTTTGCTTACAGTAAGCTTCAAAAGGCCTGTGAAAGATATCTGTTGGGCCAATTTAATTGCAATTGACCTTGTTTTTTACGAAAACAAACTAAGAAAATTTAAATTCTGCGATTACCTACGAAAAATGTAAAAAAAGTTGTCGGACTAGGGAATGTGGCGACCTAACTTTTTATTGATACCATTACACAAATGCTGTACATTTTAACAAAAGCTGTCGTCGACATTAGTGTTTGATTATTAGAAAAGCCGCCTGTTCGCAGAACCCCCAGATCGATACCCGCCATCTGTTTATCAATTTTGAAGCCACATACGACAGCATTATGTTGATTTGAATTATACAGAGGCACGTCTGGCTTAAACATCCCTGATGCCTGATGCCACCCTCTTCAAATTGTGCAAATGACGATGCAGAATGCTTTGTGGAAACCAATCTCAGCGAAAGCATTAAGGCATTCATGCGAGGTCGTGTCAACTTTACTTTTTCTGTATCATACGATCTGTTGAGCAAATTATGCGGAACTCACAAGTCTGTGCAATTTAATTACATTCATCACGGGACGACGAACTTAGGTGAGCTTGAGGTTTAAAAATGATATTACCTAAGAAATCAAGTGAAGTGTTTTGCTTAATAAATGAGACATTGCTATAATTCTAGTCTTACGGCGTATCAAAGAAGCATGTGCATTAGCGAAGGGAGATCGAGAAATTGAAAAATTATTGGTCGTATATTGAACTCAAATTCTTTGAGAGTTTATTGGCCTATGTAGGTAATGGGTGAATCAGTCTTTATCAGATGGCTAACATTTTTAGAAGGAGAGTCTATAAATCCAGTCGTCAACCCAGAGGTAAAAAGCAGTAAAAGAAGAGACATCGTGCACATTTTACAACGGCCCTTCAAGACCAGCTCTCCAACGTTTGATGGCCAAATTCGAGACAAACGGTTCGATAAACAATCAGTCAACCCTCATACGTCAAAGGATTCCCATATCGGCCGAAAACATTGCCGCGGTATGTCAAAGTAAACATCAAGAGAACCCGAAGCAGTTAATTCCTCGCCATGCACAAGAAATCGACCTTTCGCAGATTTGAACTTGCCTTTATGCTTGGTTCTACAGCCGTACAAGATTCAACTAACCCAGGAGTTCAAAAGTTATTGATAACTTCGTTTGTTCGCTGAATAGACTTCAGAGAATTTGAAAGAGGACCGCAATTTTGGCCGAAGAATCATCTTTCGCGACGAAGCGCATTTTTGGATGAATGGCAATGTCAACAAGCATAGTTGCCGTATATGTACCGACGCGAACCCACAGGAGGTTTACCAGGTGGCAAGCATTCACAAAAAATTACTGTTCGGAGCGGGTTTTGGTTCGGCTGGCTGTCGGCCCGCCATTGGTCTGTCTTTCATTTTTTTTTAAATGAAGTTGGTGAGGGCATCACGCCTCACCATCAAAGGCAAGTGCTTTAGCATGAAAAGGGAATAGAAAAAATGTTTCGTATTACAGGCCAATATCACTACTTTCGACATTTTCCAAAATCTTTGAGAAGTTAATCAAGGTTCGAATTGTGTCATTTTTGAATAAGTTTAACTTCTTTTGTAACAATCAATTTGGCTTTAGAGCAGGTTTGTCAACTGAGGACGCCATCTTACGGGTGTGTAGTCAGCCTTATGGAAGTTTAAATAACAACAAATAAACTATTGGTCTATTTATTGATATGACAAAAGCATTTGATCTGGTCAACCACGATATTTTGCTAGCTAAACTCTATAAAGTTGGTTTTCGTGGCAACATTTTCAATTGGTTAAATTCTTATTTAAGGAATAGAACACAAAGTGTCATTATTGAAGGGATCTCAAGTGAACCTAGACAATTAAAGAACGGTGTTCCTCAGGGATCTGTTCTTGGCCCTCTGTTTTTCTTGATATACATAAATTCTATTTTCAAACTCAAGTTAAATGGTACTTCAACTGCTTTTGCGGATGACATAGTTTTTACGTATGAATCTGAAACTATTTTCGAAAGTATAGTAAAGATAAATGAAGATCTTGAAATCTTACGATTGTGGTTTACTCATCATAAATTGATTATCATTCTGAAAATAGCCTGAATGATTTTAATTTATGGTTTCACGCTCACTATTGTAAACAGTTTTCCTTACCTATACATAAGTGTGGAAAAGGTAATTTTGTAGGTGGTGCGCATTGCACTGAACATTGCATCAAAATGGAATCGGTTCAACATTTTAAATATTTAGGTGTAGTAATTGATTTCAATTTAAATTGGAAAATTCATATTCAAACGATTAAAAAATATTTGTTATTGGTCACTCGTAAAATGTATTTATTAAAGCCTTTTTGTTCTCAGAGAGTTTTAACAAGTATTTACTATGGTCTTGCCCACTCGAAGTTGCAATACGGCATAACAAGCTGGGGGGGTTCTTATACCAATACTATGAGACCCTTATTAACGGCACAAAAACATCTAATACGAATTATTTTGAATCAAAATCGTCTAGCCCGTAGTTGGCCTTTATTTAAAGAATTGCATATTCTGCCAATCAGGCATTTATATGTTTTCAAAGTTTTAAAAGAATTCTTTAAGCAGAGCGGAAATATTCCTAGTAGGAATATTCAAATGTACAATCTACGTGTAAACAATATGAACTTAGTAAATGTACCTTTCGCACATAAAACACATTTTACACATATTCGGCTCCAAATTTTTTTAATAAATTGCCTTTATTTGTAAGAGATACTCTACGTTTTTCACATTTCACCAAAAAGGTTACAGACTGGCTATTCACGCTAAGCTATGAATTTATTGAATCCTTTGTTTAAATCATCATCACAGCACAACATTTTTAGTAATATGAAATGAAATTGTAATTTATATTATTAATGAATTGTTATGTTTATGATTTATTAATATCAATTAAAGTTTTGATTTTTCTCCCCTTTTGCTTCATCTAAATTTAAAATCTGAATTTAATTAACATTTGATTGTCACCCCACATCAAATAACAAATGAAATATTAATCTTGATGTCTCATTCACCACTAACTTCTAAGTTAAAGAATGAACACGAATATTCAATAATCATTGTTAAATAGTTCTAAGTTTATGATATATGATATGAATAAAAATACAAATACAAATACAATACATGATGCTGACAGATTTTTGATTGACATGTGGTCCTAGCAGGATGGGGCTAAATTTCACATTACAGACGCCAGTTTGGGGATTCCGCATGAACGATTTGAGGGTATGGTTACCGCTCGCAGATGTGAAATAAATCAGCCACCAAGATCGTGCGCTAGACTTTTGTGGGGTTTTCTGAATTCATGGGTCTCTGCCAATAAGCCGCAATCGATTGATGTTCCTAAAGCAAATACGAGTATAACCAACGCCATTGATTAAATTCAGACGGACCTATTCATTGGACCACTCGGATCCGAACACCGGTAAGATGCAGCGACGGATATATAATATGAACGATGTTATATTCTACACTAATAAAATATGGCCCGTTGAAATAAAAGAAGAATCTAAGACACACCTCGTTCCATTCCAACATCGAACCCATTATCATGAAAAACCCTTTACAAGAAATTAAATAACAACTAAGGACAGAACAAGTCAGTAAAGTTCAGTTCCAATTTCCTTATGAATGAGCAACGTTTCAAAATTATTAAAAAGAATACTTTCGGTCGCAACTATATTCGGTAATCAAACGCGTAATCTTCAGAAATGCGGAGCGTCAAGTGGCCATCTGTCTCATGTGATTTTAAGCATTTGGATTTATTTTTATGGGGTAACACTTATCGTTGGTTTATGCCTAAGAGCTCATGCTATGATATGTGTGGAAGAGTCGGAAGAAATTGGCTACAAAGAATCGAACTTGCTCGCAGTCAACATATGAACAACATCGAAATCCATTTTTAAATTTCAGTGGCCACAAGGGTAAGCCGCTTGAGTACGTTTTACTCATTGTTCAGGAGGGAAGTTTAAAGTTTTTGTAATCTATTGACTCTAGTGACTTAAGCTGTTTGGTTTTTTTGAAATTGTGGCTACTTTTTTAAAGATATAAAAAATTACAAATTAGAATTGGGTACGCTGAATCTATGGCATCAAAATCTCAATTTCGTCTTAAGTCGACTTGAGCGGTTATGGTTTGTGGCCACTAATTTATCACAGGTATATGTTCTAGATATACGAAAATGTATATGGAATAGACTACAGTTCAATATTTTGTGTTTTTTTAGATACAAAATTGTTATGTGATTATTGGAGATTCCTGTGTTCATATTTTTATATGGAACCGGACGAAATAGAAAAGTACTTATACAAATGATAGATAATTTTAAAAAGCTCCTCGAGATATGAATATTACCCTGAAACAATGCAATGTAAAATCCAAGTTCCCTCGCCGAATTTACTTCTTCAACAGCCCACCAATGTCCCTTGTTCTATTCTCATGGTTGGTTTAGGTGGCTGTATTTCCCGTACGAGGGAAAGACACAAATAACGCAATTGAGACCACAACTCACGGAAACCTGAGAAATATAGGGGGAATATTGTGGAATATTATGCGACAGACAGCTTATTTTCGTTCTCTTATTGATGGAATATCTCATCACTCGATATAAAAATAAATAATTCTAACAAAAATGTTTACGTTATAAGACCTCTGGGCATAACTTTCGCTCGGGCTCTCTTGGAATACCTGCACTATCCAAGTGTGGTCTCCCTGCCAACGAGTTAATGTATCTAAAACGTCGTTTTCTTCGATTTGCTTTTCGGTGTCTATTTTTGAACGGTCCTCTAATCTTACCTCCCTATCGAGACCGCCTAAAATTTATTGATACAGAACGTTATTTTCATTAACCGACTGCTATCGATTCGATCGATTGAAGAGCTATCGTATTGTACGGAAGGTTAACATTTTTGACTTCAACACCAGCACTCCATCACCAACGAGTCGATCGTTTCGCTTTCGCTAGATTACTTTGATATTTTTTTTTGTCGTTTCGTTTTTTTACAGAACCTCACCCTTCCATCACCTACGACTCGATCGTTTTGCTTTCGTAAAATTTCTTTCCTTTTCTGAAAAGCGAAAAAAGTTTTCTTTTCGTTTCGTACAGAACCTCACCCTACCATCACCTACTACTCAATCGTTTCGTTTTCTCCAGATTTCTATCGTTTTTTTGAAAACCGGAAAAAGTTTTCTTTTTTTTGTTTTACAGAACCTCACCATTCCATCACCTACGATTCGATCATTTCATTTTCATTAGATTGCTTTCGTTTTTGAAAAGCGAAAAAAGTTTCATTTTTTTTTAACAGAACCTCACCCAGTCATCACCTACTACTCAATCGTTTCGTTTTCGCTAGATTTCTTTAATTTTGTTCAAAGCGAAAAAAGTTTTCGTTTCGTTTTTAACAGGACCTAACCTTTATTTTACTATTTTTGTTTTATGTTATCAAAATCGTTAAAGCCATTATTTTTAAAGCTAGTGTATGTTGTTTCTAGGTACGGTTGGCTTTAATTATTTATGAAAATTTACGGAAACTCCTCGGGCCATTAACCCACAAAACTCGAAATATGAAATTTTCGGATTGTCTGCGTCTTAAGCTAGGTTCAATAATACACTCATAAAATAAATTCCAAGTCTTAATGCGTAAATAACTACAATTCCCTGTAGAACTGTAAAAACTTTCTAATAGAACAATTTCCTCCTCTGCATACAGTGGTGGAAATAAAAATCTTCTCCCCAATGATGTTCTAAAACTAGGTTCTATTTGTATTCCTGTCGATCCTGCACGTCCAGATACATACATTTTAAAACAACTCACCCAAACTTATAATTTGAAAAACACAAAAATAAATCACCGCTAACTCGTTTAAAATCAGCTCTCCATCTCCAATTGGCACCCAAGTTGAAAATGAATACTTTCCTGACGCAAAGATCAAACCACAAAAAAAGCAAAAAAGACACACGGTTCATATCTATCTCCCCACCCAATTCATATTATCGACAAATCTGACAAACATTGAAATACCGCTTGCCTTCCTGTCTGGCAAATCGATAGGACTCTTCACTTCATAACACCCAAATGAATTATGTATTTATTTGTCTCCGATTTTATTTCCCCCGAAAACATTTTCAAACCGCTTCTACCCAAACCCGACCCAAACATTCTTCGCTGACATTGACAGCTGCGGCAACAAAAAAAAAAAAGACGAAAAAACCACAGAACCAAATATTTACGTCAACATCTCCATTCCGCTGTCTGTTGTGTGAACTTACCGCATTTATATTTTACTGCTCCCTGTCACTCTTATCCATGTTCCACACCTTCAGTAATTATGAACTTGCTACTACCGGCGTCGCGTCGGAAGTCAGTGTGTAATCGATAGCACAAAGTTTTGACACTTTGTGATTTGTTAAAACTACACACGCTCGCGGAGTTTTTTTTTTTAATTTAATCCACCTGTAGACCGTCACCTGCCGATGCACGTATGTAAATATGATCAATTACGGGCTCATTAATGTTGGAATAATTTTGATATAAACACATGAGATGCACGATGGCATCGATGCACAGGATTATTTGATTTCGCGCACAAAATTACCTACAGATGTGTTTATAAATTATTAAAAATTTCAATTTATGTGCGGATCAATTAGAAGTGCACTCAATAAATCTGCGGCCACACACTCTGCGATGTACACATCAGATTGAGAATGTATAGCAAACGCACCTTATAGACGAGGTACATCCGCAAAGTCACGAGCTTGGTTGTCGAAAAAAAGAAGAACAAAATGCGAAGTCCAATGCACTAGATATACCAACAAAACACGTCCGCGAATCGAAATGCGAAAAACTGCGACTCACAGAGAACTTTTTTATTTGAATTTTATTAGTTGTGCACTTTCATTGTTTTCCTGTGTGGGTGCAAGCAGAAAAAAAAACCGACAAAAACTTTCGTAAAACAATGTATTTTCTGCGCGTATTTATGGACGCATTGAATCCCGGGAATGCGTGTGCTGTTACTTCGCGTTGAGGTGGTGTACTAAGCGCAAGGTTGTACTAGCAGAAGATACACATCTGTTGGTACTGAAAACGACTGGCTCTGGCTTCTGGCATGGCACTGGCCGAATGGTAGAAGCGCTGTAGCTGTAGAGCACGTTCAATGGTTTTCATGTTGCCGATGGATGTGGATTGGATGATGTTGATGTTCCTGCAGATTGTGTCCCTCGTTTTGTGGCAGGAGAGCAGTGTTGGCATTGGCATTTGTTGCATGAAACAATTTGAAGCAATGGCAGTGGTATGGTAACAAACGCCAAAATGTGGAAGTCTCAAATATTCTGTTTCTTTTCTCTTATTGACTTGCGGCAGGGATAGATGTCAATCTTGCTGACAGATTGCTTTTAAGTGATGTTTTAATTTGGTGCACTTTGAAACACTTTAAACAGTTCCAAGGAAAATTCATTGACAAAAATCGGGGCTCACTTTCAATTCACTTTGAACAAGAAGTTCAGTCGATTTGTGCATACCACAAATCGTGCCCAGACGAAATTTAATAGGTCAGTAGATTACCTCACTATATGCAGAAATAAAACCAGAAAATGATGTTCCAATAGAACGAAACGAATATCGAGAATCGAACCTTAATACTTGGAATATGGGATCAAAAGAGCTAAGATGGACAATTGAAATCGTTCGTAACAATCTATTCTAATCAATATGGATTGTTGGAAGAGGCATAAGGCACCTTTTAAGATGTGAAAAGGTTTAAGTCGTTATCTGCTTTCCGTTTTCCACCTTGAATTTGTTTTTTTTTTACGGAATTCTCCTCCGGGGAGAAGTCAGTAAACATTTCGGAATGAGGGCCAAACAATTAATTAAAAAAATAAAATAGCTTTAAAGCCCGAAATGTAGATGGGGTGTTTTGGATTTGCCCCATAAAGGCATATAATCTCTTCTGCTATTTACAAATATTTAGTACTAAGTTATAAAGAGGGTTATACAGTCAAACTCCTTTATAACGAACCTTCAAAGGGAACAAAAAATTGCTTAGCTATAATAAAGTTGTACACAAAAATCGTTATATAGAAAATATTATTTTTGCTATATCACAGAGAAATATGCTGTGTAAAATTGTCTTAAGTAAATATTTTTGTATTGAATTTCTTGGACGGGCATAAATCTGCCAACAAATAGGGCAATTTATGCATGAATTCGGTAGAGAGAAAATTACGTTATAAGGAAGTTCGTTATAAAAAAGTTTGACGGGATATATAACAGAACCGCTGAAAAGAAACCATCGCAAGACACATATTTAAGCTGGGGATAGAACCACAGATCTACCTCAACCGTATCGACCAATGTTCCCCTTTTCATTATACCCGCCGCAGGAAGGTATATTCACTTTGTCATTAGGTACATTTGTAACGCCTAGAAGGAATCTACCTAGGCAAGTGAAATTTTGTGAGAGGACTTACTTTTATCGTCGTCAGCTTGATATTAAAATTGGGATATGTCGGTCAAGTAGTTCTGGTACGTCCCATACAAAATCAATATTAAACCCATATGTCTCTCTGTTTGTTGAAAACACGATAGCAGCCAAAAGAATCCACGTAGGCGAGTGAAATTTTGTGAGCGGACTTGTCGTCAAGTTGTTAAATCTGTTTTGACATTTATGGACTAGACAGATGTAAAATACAAGTGAACAAGCCATGGAGCGATACCCAAGAACGCAGAATAATCGTGTCTATTTTTTTGCGTAACAATTCGTCTGTAGTGTTGGCGCAGCGCGAATTCCGTCGCCGATTCCACGGCCGTCCGACACCGACTGCGCAAACACTGCGCTGTTGGGCCACCAACCTTGAAGAGTATGGATCCACACGAGACGTTGCAAAGAGTGGCCGGCCCCGGAGCGCCCGTTGTGCTGAGAATATCGCCGCTTTTGACGAGGATGCCGAGCTGTCGCCGGAAACATCGACCAGCCGCCGTGTCTCGTAATTAGCCATCAGCCGGTCGTCCCTTAGGCGAATTTTGGTCAAAGACTTGCGCATGGTCCCGTACAAAGTCCAGTCCGTGCATCAGCTGCTGCCTTTCGACCGCCAAACGCGTTTAACCTACACTCAAGCCATCCTCAATCTCGAGGACAAAGTGGACGATTTTTCGACCAAAATCATAATGAGCGATGAGGCTCATTTCAACCTCAGCGGGTACGTGAACAAGCAAAACAATCGCTTCTGGGGCACCGAAAATCCACGAGTAATGCACGAGGAGCCATTACACCCGCTCAAAGTTACTGCATGGTGCGTTGTTCACGCTGGAGGAGTCATCGGGCCATTTTTTTTCGAGAATGCCGCTGGTCAAACGGCAACAGTGGACGGTGCGCGTTTTAGGGCCATGTTAACCGAGTTTTTTCTGCCTCACTTGGACCAATTAGGACTGGAGGACTGTGGTTCCAACAGGACAGGACGGCACACGCTGCGCTAGCCACAACCGATATTCTGAAGGCGGCGTTCCCGGGACGCCTCATTTCTCGTTTTGGAAAATCACTCACAAAAAAGGAGATAGGGATTATTGTTTTTTCGGTGTCTGAATAATGCTTCAACAATATCGATTGCAGAAATGTTGAAGCTTGCAATGCTAGACGAAAATAAGGACTTTGCCAGATAATTCACAATTTATAATCCAAACTACGAGAGGCTGCCATCTCAACCTACAATTCTGCTGACATGAAACGCAGAAATGACAGTTTATATCCGAGAATAAGAGGGCGATATTGCTATACTAATCAGAGCCAGAGGTAAATTTTAAGAACCGTCTCAGACGGGCACGGGGCTCACAGGAACATACATAGGATACGCGTGAAACACATAACTCTCCCTGTGACAAGTCGGGTAATAATAGGTCTATTCGCGTACTTTCCCTAGCCAAACACTACAAATCCGTCAAACTCAAAAAATTTACCAAAACACTGAGAGCTGAAAATATACGCGAAAAGTACGTGGATAGACTTGGAGCTACTTTGAGCAACTTTCTTCTTTGACATGTAATCCATATCACAAATAAATATATAACTTACCTTTTTGCAACATACGAAACGTTATAGGACAACATTCGACCACCTCCGAATTTTCTTAATTTTTACAGATTTTATTGTTCTGTGCAATTCATTTTTAAGCCGGATTTTGAATTTGTTTCTTGATAACTTTGTGCATTTCACATATTTATCAGTACTTGCCGGTTGAAATTCTCTGAGCTGTTTCGAGCCAAGAGAGCAACCACTCGTTGTTTTTACTCGTTACTTTGCTAATTTTCTCTTTTTCTGTCATTTTTGATGAGTACGTGTATAGACTTTGTGTGATTGCGATCGATGTATATCGATTGCGTTTGCTTCAAACCGCGTACGCGAACGAACCTAATATATCTATTTAGACTATATAAACTTGAACCTAACACTCAACATAATATTCGTTTGATCGTAACACTGTCCACTAAAAATAAATGATGCGATTTTTGGCTATCAGTTGCGATGTTGAGTTGAAATGTAGATGCCGCTAGGTCCGAAACTTGGCTGGGTATGAGTTGCGATGCTATTGTGAATAGATCAGAACGTAATTTATTGCACAGTTCAGTGTATTCCATATCTTGACATTTCTCACCGACATTTGTGTGACAATTGGGTTTTTTTTTCGTTTTAAATTTAGATTTATATCTTTTTTGTTTAGCCTATGACACTCCGTGGAAGAATACGAATCTTATGACACCTCACTCTTCAAAATCGGTCAAGTCGTTTAGGCCACAGGCTGTCCCGATGGAACGTACATAGGATACGCGCGAAACACATAACCCTCTCCGTGTGCAGTCGGGTAAAAAGAGCATTTGCAAAGGCAGAATCCTTCTATGTACCAGCAAAAATCTACCGGGAATATCAGGTTTCCTCTGGTTGTGGCATGAAACCAAATTGGAAGTATAAACAGAAAAGGGTCATCAAACGTCAAGGGCTGGGTATACTATAGGCACGCCACCTAAGACCCCTAGCTCCTACATCTTCATTCTCATATACAGAAAGAAGCTAAAACGCCCTACCTCTGTAATCTGTAATCGAGACCAACTCCAAAAAAGTAAGAATCGCCATCACCCACAATAACATAAAAAATTACAACTTCTTACCAGCTTCAACTTCAATCTTTGGGGTAAAAATATCTCCACAATTCGCAAGGAAAGTTTGGTCTACCGAGAAATTTAAAACAGATTACAAATTTTGACAGAAATCCATGAAGCAACAACCGAAACCTTTTATTAAAAATGTTAAATAAATGCAAATGATCTTCGCTTCAGAAAAATCTTAACAGACATGTTAACAACAGAGACATGAACATTTTCTGCGACAGTTACTCAGCTGAGATGGCCCAAAAAATAATAATTAAGTCATTTTTAAGTATAATTTCTTTGTATTAAGTATCTAATCTAGCGAGAACAGTAGATGTACTCATTTGATTGAAATAAATAAATAAATACATTTTTGAGCGGTGATCAGAGATAATAGGGTTAGTAGTAATCAGTTTTAACTTTCGCACTAAATATTTTGTAGGTCCTCACTGTGAGTTCGAAAAATTTAGCATGGACAATTGAAATGATTATAAGTATCGTAAAATGTCTTTCCAAATTTGTGTGACATCAAACTAATATATTGTGCTGTTTCAAAAGTATGAAGCAAGTTGACATTTTATTAGTCAAACTTTGTAGTTAATGGGGATAGCATAATCGGTTGAACTGGAACAATTGAACACCAAGATGAAGCTTTCCAAGCTGGAAAATTCTTGGTCACTGGTCACTAGTCGAAAGCAAAGTGACAATTAAATCTTTGAAAGCCAGCAATACACCCGATACTCAAAATTCGGTTGAAGATTGGACCTGAGGAATGAAAACAAGGTAGAATCAGTTGATGGTTTATTCAGAACTAAAAACTAAGTAATAAGTATTTGATATAATCAGGTCAAATGACATAATGTATACGTATAAGAAAAATAAAGTCAAACAGATGTTTGTTAGAATGAGAACAATAATATACGATTAATTTGCGTTGAACTTCACTTGTGAGTTTAACTTTCCAACAGGACCTTGTACGACCTACCCTCTGCAATATTAAACAATTTGACCGAGGAAGCTGAAAGTTGAAAGAAAGGTAGGTCTTAGAAAAAGCAGGTGCAGGAGTAAAATGGTAACTACAGTACATTTCGAGCTCCGAGCGATTTTTAAAGGCTTTTCGTTTTCACCCCGCAGTTGATGTCCCAAATAAGACTGCTAAAATCAGAAATATTGTTTCTTATTATAAGGTCGAATAATTTGTGAAATTTGACTCCGATGTTCAGCTAGTTTAATAGTATCCAAGTCAAGCTTCAAATCTTAGTTACTACACGGGCTCAGGTGCAGGGGGCTAGACTTCTGAATGCGGGCTCTCAAGGTTAAATACTTCGAAGAGCACAACTTATTATCTCAAGGTTTTATGTATGTATGTATGTATGTATAAAGTTTATTTTCACTAGTAATAAAGTTACAAATTAATTCGAACTATTCTTCGTTCATTATACAATAAATATTATTAACTAGGGAAAATGAGAGACATTTTATATTTCTTAATCAGAAATAGTATTAAATGCCACTTCAAGAGTTAAATAACAATAATGTAAATAGACCCTTTCCGATAAAGCAGATTTTACAATTTCAGGAATTATATAAGAAGTTCATTAAACGTTAAGTACGAAAATATATTATGTCATTGAAGAAAAATGAAACATAGGCAAAATCCAAGTTGGATAACAAAATTAAATTTTGGAGAACAAAACTACATTTTATAAAAAGAAAAACAAAACACCAAAACATCAAAAAAAATCAGTAATCAGACTACGAATGAGAACTCAAAACGGACTCTAAACGATTAATATCATGGGATAGAAGCCAGTGTCTTACATGATTCATAAATTTATTAATATGACTAAGAGTCCTAATCCATAAAGGAAGCTTATTAAAAAGGCTGCGCGATGAAACTGTGTAAAAATTTCTAAATGCTGTGGTTCGAAATTGAGGAACAGCTACTAGATTCAAATGATTACGACGTATATTATAATTTTCAAGAACTCTAATATTCAAGTTACCAGATCTATAGAAAAAAGACTTAAGAACCTTAAAACAGTATAAATGTCGTACAGGAAGAATTTTCAAATCGTAAAATAATGAATACCTTGGATGTAACCGGTTTTTTCCGCATATTTTTCTTACAATAAATTTCTGTAAAACAAGAAGTGGTTGGACTCTGTTAAAACATGATCCCCCCCAACAAGTAATGCCATATTGTAGTTTTGATTGGAAAATACCAAAGTAAATTATCTTAAGAAGGTTTCTTGAGCAGACATTCTTCAGATAAAAAAAATTCCTAAGCGTCATACGAAAATATTGCCTTAAGTTATCAATGTGATGATTAAAACTCATTTTAGAGTCAATAATTAGCCCCAAGTATTTAAATTCTGTGACGCTATCAATTTGAAAACAATTTTCACTGCAGTTGAGATTGCTACAAAATGTTTGAGCGGAATGGCTGGTGCCACAGAAGCAACTCGGCAGTTTAAACTTTTGGCACTCTTGTGCATGAAAATAAACATTAGCGTCAAATGAATTTTGAGATGCTAAACATTATTTTTGTTTTAGAACTAATCATGAGCCTGTGTGAAGCAAACCATGTTCTAAACAGTTCTAAATCTGAATTGATATCCGCAATTAAATTTAAAGGGCTTACTGAACCATAGGTTAAACCAACATCATCGGCAAATGCAGTGATAAGGCCTTTGAAATTTTGCTCAAACAAAGAGTTGATATATATCAGGAATAGAATTGGTCCCAAAACAGAGCCTTGTGGTACGCCTGGATTTAAAAATTTTATTTGACTTCTAGTCCCATCAATCCTTACTCTTTGAGATCCAGATATGATTTAAACCACTCAAGAATAAAGCCTCGAAAACCAGCATTTTCTATTTTCCGCAACAAAATAGAATGGTTAACCATATCAAATGCTTTGGTAATGTCGACGAACAGACCTGCAGTAAACTTTTTTTTGTCTAAGCTATTAAAAATTTGCGAGCAAAAGTTAAGTAGTGCATCCTCCGTAGTTTTACCTATTTGAAATCCATATTGAAGAGAACTGAAAAAACTTGTTTTATTCAGAAAACTTAAAATCCTTTTTTTTCACAACTTTTTCAAAAACTTTGCTTACTGAAGGAAGGAGCGAAATAGGTCTGTAGTTGCTTACAATGTTTGTGGCACCGTTCTTAAAAAGTGGAACTACATCCGCAGATTTAAGAGCTACGGGAAAAATTCCAGATAAAGCACTTTTATTAAAAATATGCGCTAAGACGTCAACGACAAAACATGCAATGTTCTTCAACATCCCATTTGAAATGCCATCAATGCCACAGGACTTTGAGTTTTTCAGAGAACCTATAGTACATCTCTGAGCAGTTTCATAAGGGGTACAAACAAAACTGGAATTCTTACAAAAGGAACTACTAAAATTCGGATGGCTAATGTTGGCAAAATAATTATTGAAGATGTCTGCAATTTCAAGCCTATCAGTGACGATGCGTTCATTAAAAAGAATCGTAGTAGGACTTTTAAAGGAAGAGGGCTTATTAAGGATGCTATTAACAATTTTCCATTCTGCTCTTATATTTTATCCATTGGCCATTTGACAAGCATCTTAAGGTAGAATTATCCTGCAAAAAAAGCTTCTAAATTCAGTCTTTCGAACTCAGCATCAAAGGTCCTTTCCAATTGCGACGTTTTTAAAAGTTTTTCTGGTCTATGGTGGATCTATATGAATGATATATAAAACCTATAAATAACAAAAGTTCACACTGCGCCATCTAGTAGATATTTATGAGTATCAGGCAACAAATTTGGCCTGTCTGGCTCTAAGATGTAATCGTTTTAGTATTTGAATTTTAATTCCAGTTTGTAAGCTGGCCTGATGGAAGGCGACCCGGTGAGAAAGGGATATTCTCACCGTAAGCCTCCTTGAAGGAAGTTGTTCTTGATACAACCCATACGACAATCATTTTCCTAGCATAAATCTGTTTCTTTTTGCTTTACCTACTTATGTTTGTATTGAGTTGGCGACCCATGATTAGTCTCTGCATTTGTGTACACGTTTGTACAGTTTACGTTGCTCTACGTTGTCCCATTCAAGCGCCCTGATTTCCGCGGTGACTTAGACATTCTTCGAAAGATGCGTAGTTTTGGTTTTCCTATGTCGTATCAAATCTGCGATCTTAATTATTTGAATATCCTCTTGACACGACGCTGGAGCATTATTGCCCACTCGATCCATGTGGCTAATGTGGTTTACTAACTATATCTAGGTAGGTACCTTCTTCTTCGTGCCAAAAACTCGTGGAAGATTAAGCCCAGTAGGTACCAGGACAAGCTCCCACTTTTCGGGTTGGTATGTTGGCTTAAGTGGCTGTTTTCTGGCGCCATAACCTGCGCCATTGCAGGACCTGAGATAAAGAGGGAGAGGTGTCTTAACCCTAGAAAGATAATCATAAAATAAAGAGCGTAAAAGAAAATCATACGTCTCATACGCCAATTAGTGTATTTAATTAAACATATGAACTTCTTATTATTTATAATAAATTTATTTAATTATATAGATACTATTCAAAAAAAATAAATTAATGAATTTTTTATATATAGTTGAGACAGTCAACGCGCTGCGGTTTAGAATTTAAAAGTTATCACACAATTGTCCCGCGCCATACGTCTCGTGGACGTAGATTATCTTTCTAGGGTTAAAGAAGCTCAAAACCAGGCAGAGGAATTTTGAAATTTAATAAAATGATGCCTTGAACTGCCGAGAGCTCATTGTAGAGTCGCTAACCCATAAATAATAAACAACACGCGGTATTAAGTACTAACCAGCTCAAACAAGGAACTGTTATACTCAACATGTTTCCATTCGTGTTTTCTCTTGCTCAATCGCTCTTAAGCTCATCGACTTTTCTCGCAACAAATTTCTCTTCTCCCGCCGGTGTTTTGTTGAAAACGCCGGCCGGCGTTTACTTTTCCACTTATCCCAACTCCCCACGGCAAACCAATAACACATCCACACCCCCCAAAATGAATCTACACACGTTTACCAGTCAAATATACTCGCCGCATGTTCCTAGGCATGGTAGGCAAATACTGTATCCACCCACTCAATGCAAACACCATGACCTTCATCACTTTTTCACTTCACACTCGCACTTTTGTGGCAACAACAGCAAACTTAATTAATGCTCTTCCCTTACCGGTCGATGTATCGTTTACAACATGCACGGCACTGTGTACCCACCTGTTGCATACGTCATTGCATTTAAAACCAATACGAAACGTGCCTGTCAGTGGATAATTGTTTAAATTTGTTAAAGTGTCACTTTGTCGCTGCGAAACTTTTGTCATCTTCCTCAGAATTGTTACAAAAGTGATCCACGGGAAGAGATGTCATAAAAAATTAAACAAAAAATCAATACTCGGCTCGTGGCGAGGCACCAGTCCAAAAATAACATTTTTATATCAGAAAACTTTTGTCTGCAACAATATTCATATTAGGCGCTCAGATTTATGATATCGTCGCCGTAGCTCGAGGTAACAATAAATGCCGGTAGATGGACGCAGACAGTGCTACGAACTTTCTGTGTCAAATTACTTGATGGCAGCGGACGTTTTGTTTGCCCGAACTGGATGCTTTATTCGTTCTTTTATTGTTAGATAGATGCACTGGGCCGGGTGGGTGCTGTTGGTCGGCAGCGTTAGTCTATTTGTAAATAGAACGGCGCACAACGAGACAATAGAATTGTAAATGAAATATAAGTCTGGAGATGTCCATAAACAATAAGGTTTCGTTATTATTTTTTGCTGCTACCTGTTGACACAAGTGAGGGTGGGTTGGGAACTGATATCAGTCTATTCGTGGAATTGATATGGAGGGGACATATTGTTTCAGAGTTAGGGTTTAATGGGCGGCATTTGGGGCATGGATATGGCTATCGAATGGACCTAGTTTCAATTGCGTAGCGAGAAACTACCCCGGTATGTGGGTTGTGGAAGTCTATTTGAAGGGTGTACAAGAGAATCAGTTTAATCAGTTTTTGTTTGAACATGTTTGCATGGCAGGAATTCGGTAACAGCACGGCTAGGATCTGAATGACGATATGTAGCTAGTGATAACAACTGATGTTGTTCTGTTCGGCGATTGAGTTCAAATTACATCTGAAATAGAAGTGAGGGCACACTAGACCTTCTAGGTCGAAGTGCCTATTTTTCGCCTTGGCAAGTCAGAAGCTTAAAAAAAAAATTAGGTGCATCTTCTCGGAACGGAATAAAGGAAAATAATAGGTTGCTGATATTTGGGGACAAATAGTCTAAGGCAATCGGTTTGAACATTCATTGCATGACGTTTGATTTGATGGATGCACTTTTACATCAGTAAGAGCTGAAACCGTGAACTCAATTTATTTCAATGGCTCTGTTCGAACCAAACATTTCTTATTCAGGGTCTTGGTTATCATTTTCCTCAGTCAAGCAAAGTTACGTAGAATCTTCGAAACACAGTTCCACCACGCTTCGATACTCACACTATCCGCCAAACCATACACCACTTATGCCCAAAACACATGTGCAGAACTCACTGCGCAGCAAGATAAGAATACACATGTTTATATGGATATAGGCACACGTAAATTCTGCACTCACCGCTCCCCTGCAACATGTCGCTATTTCTAAATTCGCTGCACAATTCAAGCGTACCACAACACAAAAGAAAATAAATTGCAATTTCAAGTATTTGGCATCATCGGCTGTTGACATTTGCTGATCGTGTTTTTTTTTTGTTTTGGTTGCAAACACATCAGCTGCTTAAGCCTAGTATGTTGTTCCAGCAAAGCTAAAATTATGCGCCTCTCCAATTCCTCCACAACTTCGCTTAATTTGGACAGTGTAAGTTCCGTTGAAAAAAAAACTGTGTTGGTAAAGCTGATTGAGTTTGCTTGTTTCTTTGTTTGTACTTCTACAGCTCCCTCCTTAAAAACCACTTGCATTGTTCCTCGTTAAAATATTCCATTTCTAAAAGAAATTAAGTTATCAACTACGAAGTTCTTTGTGTTGAACTAACCATTCTCCATATACTGTTGATTTGCTTTCATTTGAAATTTTGTTGCGTATACCAATATTTTCTCTGATCGGTCAAAATTTAGATGTGGAAAAATGTGTTTTGCATAAATACGCTTACTTAAATTCTGTAGAGATTTTTCATACAGTGGCTAAAAAATTTAGCTTGATCTGCGTACTGCTTGGGTTAACTGCTTTGCTTAATTTTATCTTTGGAGACATTTTTGTATGGGAGCTTAATTTAAGCGCGAGCAGCATACTAGGCTTTAGTCGGTGAATGACAGCAGCCATATTAGCCGATGCAATGCATGTCAAATAATTTTCTGCACATCTATTTTACTTGCAGCACTGCATTCTGTGTTGCGTCCACAATTTCTGCACATGTGTTTTGGGCATTACTAGTCGATTGACATAAGAGAGACATACCGCCTCCATGAGCTGTCATGTTGATTGTGCCTAGTACGCACCTGTTCTGGAACGAAAAATCTTATACAGAAATAACACAACGATATCATGAACGAACAATTTCGCCCTCCTTTTCGTTTTGCAGAGAGTGGTGAATTGTACCAAGCGATCTACTACATTTATCCACTTTTCCGCCATCATTTCGCAGTAGCTGCGTACTGCAAAACGAAAAGGAGAGCGAAATTGTTCGTTTATGATTTTGTTGCGTCATTTTTATATGGGATTTTTCGTTCCGGAACAGCTGCGTACCGGCCTTAAGACCGTAACGGGAAACAGAACGCCTATTACTGACCAGTCAGAGTCTGACTGCTTCCGAATTTGGAAACAATTATATCGTTTTCCATAGGGCGAAAAGAAACGTCGAAAAAATCGCTTCTGAAACCGTTCCATTGGCACAAAACTACTCTTCTGGTGATTCTGGGAAGAGAAATTCGCTTCTCGATTTGAAGTCAGAATCCACTCAAGAAGCACTCACACAAATGTAATTTATGTATTTTATACAAGTCAGCAGCCGTAGATTATTTTTTGGCATTTCTCCAATACTATTGTGGATTTTTTCAGGAGCTGTTTTGTTGCTCCATTGGATTTCAGAATGAGTGGATCCCCGAGTGAAACCAATGGAAAGCGGCATTACGATATAGTTTAAGATTTCCGGATATTCTAACCACATCTAGCAAAGGCTCGAATCACTACCAAGTCACTCAGGCGCCACAACCAGTGATAACAGATTACAATATATATCTTCTTTATTTTAAGATTTTTGAGCTCCAAAATATGTAGGTACACGACTTTTTACCTCAAATTCATCAAATTTCAAGATTTTTGATATCGAAAACTTTTTAAATCTAACAAATTAAAAGAACCATTTCTATTGAAGAAAAACATTTTTTATTAATTCCATTATTAGGTATGCATAATATGAGTCAAACAGAGCCCATGCCCAATTTCCGTTTCAATAACTCATGTTAAATGTTTTTGGAAAAATGTTTTAGCAGTAAAAACAGCGGATGGAACTTTCGAATATCCAGATTTTATTTTCAATATTTTATCTCCTCCACATTCGTCTAAAAATGTTGAAATAATATTTTCAGCTGTAAATTTAAATAAAACAAAATTCGAAATCGTTTGAATACTGAAACAGTTGTTGTAATTTGAATATTAACAAAGAATTTGTTGCGCTTTAATGAACCGAAATTCTATGAACCTGATATAATGAAATTCTAAGTCAATTCAAATATGTTCTAAAATTTCAAAAAGCATTAACTTTAATTCATGATTTTATAGATATTTAGGTAATTTATTTATTAGTAGTAAAATACTTCAAAATTGTATTTTATATTTCGCTCTTTTTATATTTTGAAGAGAATCTTGAAAAAAAAACATTTTTTTATTTTGGAAAAACAAGATTTTCAAATTTTTTATCTGGCAACGCTGGCCACTATATTGGAAATATATTGAATGGGAATTATTTGATGTTGAACAGCAGCAGTCGCAAACTTTTGACCATTGCGTAGTCCTCTAGATATCGATAAACCCTATTATCCCGAATTAAGTGCGAATAAATAGTGGCATCGATGCAAAAAAAAAAACATTTCGACTTTCGACTACGCAAACCGAACCTCCCAAGGTTTCATGATATAAGAAGCACATGCAGCAACCTATGAACTATCAAGGGCTAAACAAGTGTGCGATAGGCAAAATATCCAGGTACTAAACCAGAGACACTCTTGAAAATTATTGCCAAAAGGTAAAAGAAAAAATCTGTCAAGATAGCAAGCCCCAAACAAAGACCTATAGTGATCAACAAGAAAACTTTGTAGGTATTAGAGTCAATAAATAAATAAATAAATTGTTGTTGGGTCCGCATGGACCAATCGGTTTGTATGAGATTTTCTATTTTAGGACCAAACAATTCCATCCTAAGGTTTTTTCCACTGTCCCACCTCTTGCCAACGTCTGACAAACATCCGAGCGTATAAATTTCATGTGAGCTTTTCGTTTGAATTCGGTATAAAATCGTAGACTCCTTCCATTAATACTGAGTCACATAGGTTTATAGTTGCGGGCATGAAAAATACACCTCGGCAAAGTGGAAGATAGCAACATCTGAACTCAAGACTGCCTGTCAACCGAACCAGGAAGGAAGGTGGTAGAGATTTGTTGGGTTTGTTGGAAAAGCAACTCCAAAAATTTGTCCGTTTCTTGTATCCGATTTATTAAGGAAAAGAGTCGATTGAAGAGATATCACAGTATTTTTAACACCGTGTACATTAAATTTTGTCTCTCGTACGAAACAACCGCCTGAAACGAATTGTCAACGAGCTGATTGATCTACTACTACTACTAGTACTGACTTAAGTCAGTGGCTAAAATTCACTTCAAAAACCTCCCCTAAGATGTAGGTTCAAACATAAAATGGAATTAGGGCATTAATGGCTTTCCCGTAAATCTCCTTGAAGAGTCTTTAAAAAGTTTATCAGAGTTAAAGAAAAAGACGTTCATCAATACCGTCATAAGGCGTAGTCTTGAGCCTTCACGATACAATATCTAAAAATAAGACTAAAACAAAAAAGGAAATAAAGTTGGCACGACGGATTCACTCTAGACCATAATTCTTATAACCATTTCTTGTCTGAGTCTTCTGTTTTTGGATTGAACGAATTTTATGCCCAGAAGGAACGGACCCATAAAAAAACTTTCTCAGGGCAGTTACCCATACTTTCAGTTGTTTGCCAGACGATTTCGATCTAAGCCCCCTTTTTGGGGGGTCTGTTTCTGGTTCCTTATAATAGTAGGTATCCTACACTGAAAATGAATAAACGCAAACTCAAAAAAAAAAAAAAAAACTTGAAAAATTCTTAAGTAGTAAAACAAAGATTATTATTTTATTTTCAATAAAAAGTCATTCATTTTTCGGTTTCGGAAAGCTAAATAAAACACACAGCGACACATTTGTGATGAACATTTCATTTCATTTTTAAGTTTGGACTTTGCCTTTTAGTGTGAAATACAATATCCTTCAAATGGCGGCATCGGGAAGATTCGCAGCATGCGATTCTTTTGAGGTAATTTTTAACCACTTTTTCGCACATTTCGGGCGGTATCTCGGCCATAACTTGGCAATGTTGGTTTTTAATGCGTCTAGAGTTCGGGGATTATTCGCGTTAAAACACATTTTTTGGCGTAGCCCCACAGAAAATTTAAATTTAATGGTGTCAAATCGCACGATCTTGGTGGCCAATTGTTGTCGCCAAAACGTAAAATTACGCGACCAGGAAACTTCTTACGCAATAAAGCCATAATTGGTCGTGTTGTGTGGCTTGTTGCCCCGTCTTGTAGTAAGTTTTAATATTTTTAACGCGTTGCTCGATTGTTTAGCGATCGTAAATGGCAAACATGCAACTAATATTATGACGCTTCAAATGACAGCTGAGTTTTACAGGTGTCAAATGACAGCGCTACCAACTTGATACCACAAAATGAATTATCCTGTACTACTAATGACTGAGCCACTGCGCCCACCACGACCACCATCACGATCATATCAAATCATCAAATGCTTAAAATGGCTAATAGTTGTAGCAAGCACACGTCTTCTTAACCTCAATATCCGAAGGTAGACTGAGGCCTTTAAATCAAAAATTTATACGGCCCGCACATTTCGATGTAGCACTACAGCTCAGGAAATCTAAATTGTGTTTGAATTTTGCGCCATTTAATAGTACAGTGATGCCAACGGAAAAAAAAAATAAAACAATGTGACAGCTGACAGTCAGTAAAAATGGAGCGTTATACGAAAGAACAACGCATTTTCAGTGTTGAGCAATATTTTAAAAATAATGACAGCTACAGTTCGCAATTTTCCTACAAAATGTGGCCTATGACTATTTAAAACCAAACTATGACTGATTTAAAACCATCAAGCGAATAATTGAAAAATTCAGGCAGACTGGATCAATTAGTGATCTTAAACGCTCTGCGGGTGTCCAGTCACAAGTCGTTCAAATGAAAACATCGAAGCAGTTCGCGAGACACCGTAGTCAAGAATTGGGCATTTCGAGAAGCTGACAACCCAGTTTTTAGTGCCTAAATTACAAGATATGGATGTGACCAACATGTGGTTTCAACAAGACGGTGCCACAAGCCATACAGGCAGAGAGGCGATTCAATTACTGCATGAGTCATTTCCTAATCGTGCAATCGGCCGGTTTTGCGAACAAAATTGGTCAAACAGATCTTGCGATTTAACGCCATTGGACTTTTTTCTTTTGGGTTTTTTTGAAGTTAGAATTGTATGCAAACCAGCCGACGAATACCAACCCCTTTAAAGAGGAAATTTGAAATCTGAAATTCAGACACATTTATGCGAAACGGTCATAGGTTCAATAAAAGAGTACGTACTTGCCAGCAAAGCCGTGGAGGTCATTTATTCGATGTGCTATTCCATACCTAAGCCCAATCTGTTTACTCTATGAATTTATAAAAAAATTAAGCTTCCTAATCAAAAATCTGTATTCTCTAGCAAAATTAAATTTTTCGTGAATTATGGGGCACCCTTTAGAGTTTCTTTAAATGATTTCCATTTTTAAACTCAAATTTTATTGTCATCTTAAATAATCCACTTTGACTGCAAAAAAAAAAAAGTTCAAGCTTAGCACAAAAATATATACTGGTGGTTCAAGAATCGGCTAAATTGATGTCCAGACAATTTATAAGAGCTGCCGATTGTTCTTAAGGATTTGTCTGTCGCCATCTAAATGTAGAGCCTTTGTTCACCAATCATAATTGCAAAGGCGCACGTGTATGGCCAATGACAAGAGAGACAACAGCTCTTGACGTCACAAATCATCGACAGGCGGTCCGTTTGCAGCTTTTTACATAGAGTATTGTTCCTCTCATTATGTCTCCATTCATGCCAGATGTCAGATGCCACCGGTGACTTGCACTCTCTGTATCAAAGTATGCTCATGAAATTGAGGACCATTTACACCCACTGTAATAACAATCTGTATATATAATACACACAAGGAGCTCGTCCTTTAAGGCCGACCAGACAGGTATCAAATTTATTAGTGGTAAACACCGTATTCAATATCCTTAAGAGATCTGTCCTACCTACACCTACCTACGCACCATCAAGTCTAATAATAGCTTTCCCTTTTTATCTAAGTTCAGGTTCACCCCATCATCCAACATCGAACAGCATAAGTATCAGCCAAATAATTTAATCTGACCCACAACAAGACAAAAGAACAGATTGAATTCCGTCTGCCTGCATCTGTTCGGGCTTAATAACAAGAGTCCACTCGTTGTTTCGGGTCGCGTTGCCCCCTACGACGGAACCTATCCATGGGGATACTCGTATAAGCAAATTCAATTTATTGCGACTTTTATGTGGCAAACGATTACCCCGCTCCCAGTGGTCAGCAGAACGACGAGAGACGACCGACGCGAGAAGACGATATACGCGTTCGAATATACAGTGCAAACTATTGACGGGCACATTGTTATAAGGAGCGATTTATTTGAATTATGTGAGTGCCATCATGAGCCGCTTATCTCTCTCCGTAATAACGTGTAAATGTTTCGGGTAAAATTGTTTTATGCGTGAATTTTATGTCCTTAGCGCGAGTAGCCACGCACTTAATCGTTTCGGCATAAAAATGGCTCATTCTATACTGGTACGCTCGGTGTATTTAATTAAAATCATAAAAGAATCACTTTCCATTTTCGACGCGAAGAGTAAATCGCGCGACTCACTGGGGTAATAAATTTAAATTTTTATTTATCCCAGATTTTTGTTCTGGTAGACGAGCAACCATTTGCGTGATGTTTCCCAGAAATGATGCGGCAGGGGAGTTGGCAGAACTTTTTTTATGGTACCTATAAAAAATTTAATTTTTGCATGCGAGCGCAGTGATACCTATACCTATAGCCCTGTGCGGCCAGTTAATTAATGTTTGATTAAAATTTTGTGTTTCATTAAGTGGTAAGTAAAATATTGCATGCGATGCACATGGTTATGTGAGGTGAGTTGTGACTTGTGAGTATCTTAGGCCCAGTTTGTTCGAAGATGTTCTCGTTGATGTTGATGTTCTTTGGTGTCAATCAGAGACAATACTGAGACCACCAACTCCGACCGATTTCCCGTTACTTAGCCTACAAGCTATATTTTTATGGGGTGGCAAATGCTAAGTGCGCTTGTATTGTTACATAGCCATTCGTATTGACAAATGTCACGTAACTTCAAAAATTCCGGCTCACCAACACACTCGCACTTTGCATATGCCACTTCCGCTGTGGGCAAAGTTGCTGACAGTGTTCATAGAATTTTATCCGTTAAATTTGAAATTATTCGTTACGCGTGGATAATATTTTTTTTTAAGGAATAAGTGGAGATTTGCTTAAAATATATATGAAAAATGAACAATGCAGATTGTTTGAAGTAAAATAGAAATATATTGAGCAAATTTTCGTCAGTTTTCTAAGAAAAATTTACGCATGAAATCGAAGTTAATGATATTCAAAAGCGCAAAATACGCAACCATGTTTGTCATAATAAGTTTTTAGTATATAGAACATCTCATTTAGCTAGTTTTATTAACCAAAGAAATCAAATTTGTCGCCTTTTAACAACATATAATTACTAACCAATGGCATTCAGTAATGTAAAAATGTGGTATTCCCGAATTCTAGCACTTTTCCCCACGGTTGTCGAGGTTGGCAGCATTTATTTTTGTATATTTTGTATGTTTTTGCATGTGACACGGATTCTTAATTGACACAACACCGATAGGAAAACAAAATGGCGAATTTGAAAAAAAACTGGGGGGTCCCAGCGGCAAGAGGATTGTGAGTTGGGGGTCTCAGTATCATTTGTCTCTGGTGTCAGAACGATTTTTAACTTCCGCTAATACATACGTAGTAAGAGAAAGAAATGTTAATCAATTCTGACATTACGATGATAGAGGAACTTAAACAGTGGGTGGCGAAATTCTCTTCGTCTGTCCGTATGCTCCTGATTTGGATTTGGAACAAACATCGGATTTGGAGACCTAAACGGCTGCCCGGATTTGGGTCCACATTCAGATTTGGAGTTTGTGGGCCTACACTTCTCGGTATTTCCTTTTTTGTGCGGTAACCTCAATATTGATGGTACTTCCCATATAAATTCATACCAGTTTGATTCGTTCGAAAACGGCTGTAACGATTTCAACCGAAATTGATATTTAAGCTTAAGTAGGTGAGGTTAATATTACTGCATACTCAGTTTTACGCTTAAGATGGAATAACGGGACTTTTGAAATTTGGACATATCTCGAAAACGGTCCATACGATTCTAACAAAAATTCAGTTTTATGGTAATAATTATGGTCATTTCTAACTCAACAGGCAACTAAGTTTTTCTATGTGAAGGGTGATTTTTTAAGAGTTAAGTTTTTCAGGTTGACAGCACTGGTTAGGAATGGCGCCCAAACGTCATCTGTCAAAGCGAAAAGTTTTCAGTATACGCTGCCATTTAATCATGGAAAGACTTATGAATGAGCAACGATTGCAAATTATTGAAATTTATTATAAAATTTCGTGCTCTGTGAAAAATGTGCACCGTTTGTTACTACCGTATTATGGTCGTCATAATCGGCCTGGTGATTCGAGCCATGATACGCCCCAGTTGGCTGAGTTGAACTTGGTTGACATGTGGCTTCGTCAAGACGGTGTCACATGCTACACAGCTCGTGAAACAATGGAAATGTTGAAGCATGAATTTGGTGAGCAGCTTATCTCTCGAAATGGCCCTGTGAGTTGGCCGCCAAGATCATGCGATTTTACGGCTCTTGATTATTTCTTGTGGGGCTATGTAAACTCGTTGGTCTATGTGGACAAGCCGAACACAATTGAAGCCTTACAGGATAACATAACACGCGTAATTCGTGGAATACAGGCCGAAATGCTCGAAAACGTGACGCAAAATTGGACGTCCCGAATGAACCATTTGAAACCTAGCCGCGGATAACTTTAATGGCAAAGGCCTATTTATCGATTACAATACATTATTATAAATATTTGATGAAAATTTTGAAAAAAAAATAAGCTTAAGAAATCACAATTTATTATCGTTCAATGGATTTTTGAAAAAAGGATTTTTTTTTAAATTTGGTTGTCTTAAGTTTACCTGAAAACTGTACAAACGATTTTTACCAATATGCATACCTAAAGTAAAATTGATGTTTTCAAAATGATCGTGTCCTTAATTTTCAATTTTAATCACCGAAATCGCTAATTTTAGAACCTACTCCTTAGCGCATACCTCGAAAACCCCATTTTTTCAAAACCAAGTGCAGCTTCTATCCCGAAAAATATCTAATACTCAATTTTCAGCTAAATAGCTAAGAAATAGTACTTTTCAAACTACGAGCCGTTTTCTCATACGACTCTTAACGATTTAAGTTCTACTTAAATAATTACAGATTATTTTTTTAGGACATAAACTGCCTCATACGAGTTTATGTGGCACTTAATTCGCCAAGAGTCGTATTAGCAAACGGCCCTAAATATTGCAAAATTTTGTAACAGTTTTGTCTGCATTATTTTATAAAAAACCGATCAAAATATAAACTTAGGATAATAAAATAATTCTAATTAAGATTAAGACCTGAGCTGCTCGGGAGCTCTACGCACAGAAGAGAAGAGACGAACACCAGCTTCTGAGAAGGAATAAAAGAAAGAGCATGAGAATAGATACTTATTGTTACTGCAGGAATGTGGTCCGGAAGTTCTACCAACGGGTAAATAGAACCTCCCAAGACAACAGAGCCCGAACCGATTCCTGCAAGGACAAACAAGGGAACAGCGCAGTAGAATCTCAGTCAATGCTGAGGATATTGAAGAACTACTTCTGAAGACTATTTAACCGGGATGGCGATCTAAATCCCGCTGTCAGGCAGAATGAACCGTTCAACCTGGACGATGAAGATCAACAATACCGTCCACCCGACCTAGACGAAGTGAAGTTAGCTATATCTAAGCTTAAGTCCAACAAAGCCGCTGGAGCAGATGGCCTAGCTGCCGAACTGTTCAAAGCGGCAGGTGATGACTTGGTTAGGAGCATGCACCAACTCATCTGTAAATTATGGTAGGAGGAGATTATGCCCAATGAATGGAACCTCAGCATTGTTTGCCCGATAATTTAGAAACCCTAGGAACTTCAAATTGATACCCACCATCTTTTCATCGATTTTAAAGCCGCCTTTGTCAAGGTTAATAGGGACGAGCACAGGCAGAGTCAGAGGCATGGACCCTTTCACTCTTGTTTGTTCCGAGAGAGAAAGTCTTCGATTAATTGTTTGTCCCGTTTGCATAGACAGTGAATGGAGGAGGAGATACAACGACGAACTGTACGGGCTGTTCAGCGACATCGACCTAGTCAGAAGAGCAAAGATCCAACGAAGGCGGTGGCTGGGTCATGTAGAACGAATGGAAACAATAACTCCGGCCCGGAAAATCTTCGAATCCACAGTAGAGGTCGACCGCGAATCAAGTGGAAGGGGACATTAACCAACTTACCGTGCGAAACTGGAGACAGCTGGCTAAAGATCGTGCTGGCTGGAGACGCTTGTTGGTTGAGGCCCAGCCATATCAGATGAACAATCCAAAAGTGAATTTTATTTAACACTGCCTATTCTCACATTTCATGAACGGTTTCTTCTGAACTTTCTATACCTACCTATCAATTGACTCAACCAAACTGTAGATGAACGAGAAAGTTTCATGCGACCCAGTCGTGCACTTTTTTTATCAACATATGTCTCTGCCTTTATTTTTTCCGATTTGCATACAAGGCTTAGAAAAATATTGTCGCTCTGCTTTAATATTTATGTACAACCAGTTGATCTTTCTTGTACTCCTAGACAAAAGCTCGTACGCGGTTTCTAACATGGGGGCGTTGAGCCACAATTGATCTCAAACGATCTTGTACAATTCTACTGTAGGCATAGGCAGCTGAAAAATTAACTAGTGCCACATTGCAGAGTTTACTGGACCGTAAGCTACTCCGAACGAAGGTTCACGAACTTAAAAACAAATAAGGTAGGAACAATTTCAGTTCTTTTTAATTCGCTTTCTGTTTATTTTTAACTTAGCTAAACTAACTTCGGACCGTCTTTTATTTAGATAACAGCTCCAAAGACCCTCAGTTCAAGTCTTAATTAAACTTGAATTGTATAGGAATGCAATATGTTTAGTGCTAAGAAAATATGATCCTTTCTTTCCACCTCAATATATTGGCTAAAATTTACTTCTCACAACCTCCAGTTTCCCCATAACAATATGCTATTCTGTGCTATGCAAATGCTGTTATAGCATTGAAAAACGTGACCGCAAACGTGTCCAAATTTTTCCGCTGTAAATTCCCCATTGTAACTCGCTGTGCTCGTTAAATATTCACTTAATAATGTCCCATTCCAGCTAATTAATTGGTTTTCCTTCATCAGCACGATATTAAGAAATGCACTCGTTTGTCAGACAATAACAAAAGGTGGTAAATTCGATATAAAACTGCTCATAAAGCTTGCTCGTTAAATATGCTTCTGCTTCATACATTTTTGTATGTTATTTTAAATTAAAAAAAAAATATCCTCTGGACGGAAGCTTTATGCCCGTTCCTTTTAAGTCCACCCAATATAAAAAATATAACGAATAAAACGATTTCAACTGGCAAATATTGACGATAGCAAAAAATTATTAAACCTCCCCCCACAAGGATGAATTTACCGATCAAACTGTCATTTATGCTTGCAAATATTTTACTCGTCCTTTATCGTCAAATTTAAATACAGACACCAGTGATGCATCATCCTTGATTTACATATTATCCGTTCAAGTCATACTGATGCATGTAATAATCTGCTGCGCTATTGGATCCCAACGATCGGTTATCCTTGTTGGTTGGGCTTTTGTGTTTGCCCGCACTTAATTGCATTTGACGTCAGTGCCGCCACCTTGATGTGCGTCATGTGTGGAAGTCCTTCTCACTGCGGCTGACTCTTTTGGACACAAGTATGCTGATAAATTGCGGCGTCAGGAATATTACACCAGCTTTAATACGTGTGTGTGGCTTTTGAGTTCTGAATTCCTTTCAGTTGTGTGTTTTGGATTTGTTTGGATGCCGCCAGGGGTTTCCAGGTCGATGCGTTTTTGGTTCAATGGTAAACATGTCCATTGGTATGGTGTGCTCAGTGTGCACACAGTAGGTCAAGAATAATACCGCATAATGCTGCTGATGGTTATTTGGTTAGGATTTGCGCTGTTCTTTCTGTTAAAGGTTCAATGGGTTGGGTAATTTGTAAAGCTAAGAAGGCTTGTGTCATATTGTTCCAGTGGTACCCATAACCTTTACAGGGATTATTGAACGTTTTTTTGCTCATGTTCGAATTTTTGCAAAGCTGAACATTCTGGCAATTTATTTGCCTAATAAGCCATAAAAAGCGCTCAAAAAGAAAGAAAAGTCACCCAAAAGCAGAAAGTAAAAACAACCAAAAAAGCCTTCGAAAATTCGTAAGAAACGCAACAAAACCTGTCAAAAATGCCCAAGGAGTGTTTCAGAATTCCAGAGAAGAACAGCCTAAAAAAAGAACAGTTTATAAATAAATAAAAAGACGAGTCTTAATTTTAATATTTTTATTGATGTCGACGGTTCGACTCCTCAATTATCAATGCCTCACAATTATCCCATTCCCATCTTATTCGCTGTCGCATATCGCATTGCCAGTCAATGTGCAGATGACCTTTATATTTTCGTGTGTGCCATCTAGACACTGGCATCGGGTGTATAGCAGTACCAAGCTTACATGCAGCTGCCCTTGCTTGAACGATCGATCGTGATTCCTGTCTAGACATCAGGATTGTGCTTGCATGAATTTGCTTACAAAAGCTCCTCCAAAATGGTTTCTAAGACCACCTGAAAAAGTTCTCAACAAAAGTCCAAAAAAGATGTCTAAAAATTCGACAACTCCCCAAAAATACACGATAACACCTCGAAGAACGCTCAGAAAAAATTGTCTGAAACCCTGTTTAAAAAAAATGTTCCAATATACGGTTTCAAAAAACGAGATCTCCCAAAATTTAAAATTAAACGCTTGAGAAACGCACAGAATAACCCTACAAAAAACAGGAAAAAAGATGCATCCAACCAGCCCCATATGGCCTCAAGAAATACGCCAAAAAAATCATGGAAAAAACTCGCTGAAAAACAAACGCAAGTGACTGCGTGAAACATCACAAAATGGTTCGAAGAGTGCATACTAAAACGGCACAAAAAACGTATCAAATAGCGTCCTACAAATTACTAAAAAAACTATCACCAGAACTCGTACAAAGAACAACCTCAAAATGTTTCAAAAACCTTACCACCAAAAGGGCCAAAAAGTGCCCAAAAGAAAAAAAAACGTTTTCTAAAATGTCCCAAAAATGTAGAAAAAACGTTCCTCCGAAATTGCATCGAAAAACTTCCAAACAATCAGCACAAAAGGGCCTCAAAAATGGTCCCAAAAAGCATCTCGAAGATCACAAGGAAAAGCGACCAAAAAAAGCTGCAAAAACCGTCCCAAAAAAAAGTGTTGGTGTTCACTCTTTTCCCCTCCGGTCTAATTAAATTTGTTGAGCATTCTTTGGTGCACTCTTCCATTATAACCGTTATGCATAATGTACTTATATAATTTTTAATCAAAATTCGCTTCATCATTTTGACAAATCTTTATTAATAACCTAACTGGAATTTAAGAATAGCAAACATCTTTAAGAATATAATTAAACGCAAAACACCAACGTGTACCTAGTCAAAGGACACATTAGCGGCGAAAATGCTCTTAAGCGAAAATCATTAATTTAGCCAAACAAAGATTTATATTTTATTAAGCAATTTATTTAGTTGCACGGTTGGAAATTGAATCCTTCTGGCAAAACGTCCATCATTTCTGTTGACTGCTACAGGCATTAGTCTTTACGTCAAATATGACACTGGCAATTATTACATCAAAAGGATCGTTTAATGAGTGTCTCCATTGGAAAATATTGGCGGCGCATCTATATAGAGTCTTGTGGTTTAGCAATGATGTATCTAGGTATCCTTATTTAGAACATTTCAATCGATTGACTGGGGAGGCAGGTAGCAGCGAATGAAGGTGTGTAACCATATGATAGAAATGTGGTACGAATTTAACAGCAGTGGATGTCTGTGCACTCTTAAGGAACTTATTTGCAAGTGCATTAAATTTAATGATAAAACTGCGTCCGCAGTGACTTTAAATGTGGAGTTAAAGAAATTTGTCTAGGTTCTTAGCACTGCAGGGTTATCATACAGCATTTCACAGTAAATCGTGTAAATTATCAAATAGATGCTGTTAACGTCGGGATTAATAGTCGAATATCTGGCAATGGGCACGTTCAAAACTCTAATCGTCTCAAGTTGCAGACATCAGAAGCTCATTATTTTGTTTTTCAAATCGGAAAATTATAGTCACGACCTATTAAATGCCATTCGTTATCAAAAACCGTGTTCAAAGATCAAATAGGTAATACAATTCCATGGAAGTAATCCAACTTAAGCCAACGTACGTTGGATTATAACGTAATTTGTGTGTGGTGACGATATCGTTTAACGTTGCCTATTGCAAGCATTTGACAGATCTTAAGAGGATTATCTTCCATCTTTTGACATTTATATCATCTGACAGATATATTGACTGAGCCTGAGAATAACTACTTGACAGTTGGTGCTGTAAACACTTCAACTGTTGTGCTGTCAGATTTATTTATATTTCCTACGTTTGTTTTAGTTTGCCTATAAATTTCATCAGTCCTCCTTTACATTCCCTTTCCTACAATCCTTAAGACCCATATGCCTGCTGCCATAATAAATTGTCAAAGTAGCCGGTTCATGAATTTTCAATAAACTGCTGAGCGGTGTATCAATCATTTTACGAGGACTGCTTTTTTTTATTGTGTCAACAGTATACCATTTTTGGTGTCAGATATCATACACAAAGAAAGGATAAAGCACACTATACTTGTATTTCAAAGTTTTATCAAATACAAGGACTCATAGTTACAGAATATACATAACAAGGACCCTTGTTGTGGGATTTTTTTTTCCTTGTCAGCTTGATGTACGTTGAAATACTATCACAAAATTGATTGTCATGCGTGGACGTTTATTGTTATCGATAAACAACACACACAACTTGTTTTTGGATTTGTATAGTTTATATTTGCTTCTACTTGGCGATGACACTTGCATTCATTACGTCAGTGGAGTGGGTTGGAGAAAAGGTCTGTTTTTTTGTTGATACATTTGCATTTAAATCAGCTTGAGATGTATGCATGGAAATCACTACACCAATATCAATTCAATTGGAAGACTGTCTGAAAATAGGACACACTGACATTTATTCAATTAAATGCGATAAAGTGTGGGGGGGTGTAACGTTTTAAATTCATTGGAAAGAAGCAGTTTAGTTGTGAAGTAGAACTATTTCGTGCAACGCCTTTAAGTAACAAAAAGAAGCGAGTTCCAATCGCTGTTTCTTCGGGCTAAGAAGTCATCTAAGAAATAAAGCCCTCTCTCATAGAACCAAGGAGATCGTATATGAGATCCCAATCATCCCTCACGGAAAAATAGTTACTCCAACAACTAAATATTTAGTTGTAAATTGTCTGTAGCAAAAAATCACGACGCGATACTAATTTTCTTGACCAGTAAAACAGTGAAAAAAGTGTTGAATATCGCTCTATAATGGGAAATCATTTTGCGGCGAAATGATCGAGTCAAAAGCTGTTGAGTTGAGCTTTATTTGAGTATTTGGTATGAGACTTGATAACTGGTAGCTATTTAGCAATTGGGGCTAACGGTTTAAGTTTTATGGAGGAGATTCTATTTAACAATACCTTCCATTATCACCTTCTTCCCCTACTGTTCCAATCGTCGTAAAAGAACCTTTAAAAATGTCTATGGAACCCTTAAAACGCACTTCACACTTGAAAATATTTCAACTCAAAAACGCTCAAATATAAAACTCGACGATTTTTCGGATATCGAAATCTGTGGCAGTAAATTTGATCTCGCCTCATTAAAAGTTTAAGTTTTAATCGTGTGTGTCTTATATATAGCATCAAAGTAACCACCAAATTTTGTTTAAATAATTCACTTAAGAACCATCCTAAGAACTACATTGAAATACTCCTATTAATCGTCTCAAAAATATGCCCTACAAAGTTAACTTAATAAAATCTCTTAAATTCTAAAGACATTGCGTCGAAAATTATTGTTGACAAAAAGGCTAAGCAAATGTCTTCCAAACACCAGAAAATCGTCTTTGAAATTAAAATTAAACTGCACGCACAAAAACAGGGTTCAATGGGTCTGAAATTTTATATCAAAAAAGCTTTATTAGTCAACTATTTACAATTGTTAAACCAACTCAACCAAATGACGCTAACGAAATGATATAAAATCGCTGTTTACGTAGAAGGAAGTGCCTCAACGATTGACTGAGAAATATAGTCAAAATTTGCCCCTAATAGAGCATACTCAAGCTACTGAAAAATACTCAGTATTTTATACTTAGTCCAAAAAAAAGGTGTTCCAAGCATCATAGTTTCAGCTACATTTACACTTAAGCTCTAGAAAAAATCGTCATAAATTGGTCTTGAAATCGCTCAGAATCGACCAAAAATCGCGTCAAAAATATTCTAGAAATAGGTCTACTAGACCAAAAGACTGAGTATCGTTTAAAATTTAAAAGGACCGTCCAAATTTTCTAAAATTTACCTAGAGGAGTCCCAGCAATTGCTCAAAAAAAATTGAATCATAGTTTAAAAAATGGCTTGAAAAATAAAGTAAAACAACTGACATTGATTCAAAAATCGTTGAAAAATTAAAAATATTGCGCAGTACTTCGAGTAATAACAAATTTATGTCTCGACTTTAAACTGATGGAAGCTCACAATTGCAAATTTTCTATGGAAAATATAACTATTTGAATTACTAAAATTTTGAGTTTATGTTTATTGGCAACGCCCTTTTAACTTATAAAATGGTTCCGAATTCCTTTCAGAAAATATTTAAGTATGAAATGAATGAAGGAATGAAGAATAAATAAATGAATCTAATCTAATCTAAAAAAAAAATCTTATATGGAAATTTGGCTCTAAATTTCAATCCTGGACCCGATGGTATTCCAGCAGGTTTTTTTAAAAATGTGTGCACTTCCTTTACATTCCATACTTTGCCATATATTCAATGTAGGGTTGAAGACTGGTATCTTTCCTTCCCTATGGAAAAATTCTTTTATTGTACCAATATTTAAATCCGGTAGAAAAAATAATATTGAAAACTATAGAGGGATCTGTAAACAATCGACCATCCCTAAACTGTTTGATGGGTTGGTGACTGATAAGTTAAATTTTTTTTTTGTAAAAATTTGATATGCAATAACCAACACGGTTTTGTAAAAAACAGATCCACTGTTGCTAATCTTCTCCTTTTTACAAATTTTGTTATTAGTGAGATATCTAAGGGTAATCAGGTCGATGCCATTTACACTGATTTCAGTAAAGCGTTTGACCGGACCACAAGCTTCTACTTTACAAACTTGAACGTTTAAGTACAGATAATATAATGTACAGATGTCGCAGTTCCATGTTAGCTGATGTCCGCATTTCTTGCGATCGTGCAACAACGATTGTCCAACAAAAAGCTCTTCGCATTGTCCAACAACGATTATCCAACAAAATAAAAGCTTTTTCCTGAGTGCCAATTGAGCATATCGTAATCGTTTGCGTGGGTGCATAAATGTATTGTGCGTGACGAAATTTCTTGCTTTCATTTTAACCTGTGCTTCTTGTTCCCAATTCCCTTTTACCATTCCCAGCAAACAAACATTTTAATTTTGCTTGTGATAATAAAGTAAATGTCCTCCTCAGGCAGTCGATAGAACGATTGTTGTATTATCTCACTTTACACTCGCTTTACTTTCTTTTAATAGTTTAAAATAAGGATAAATGTGCGAAGAATAAATATAGGCTAGAAAAGGTACTATTTCATGGAGTGTAAAGTGTGTACAATAACTAGGTACTTGTTTATAAAATATGTTTGATTTCCTGAACTAAAACATGCAGAGAGAGGGAATCTCTATGGAAAACTAACAGCGCGCAATGTTTATGAAAGTTGGTATGTTATCCAAATGTTTATTAATTCGCTTTGAATTACAAATGAGTTCTCCATTGGAACATGCGAAGAAACAGTATAGAATTGATTAGTTAATCAATGCAATTGAGCGCAGTGGTTCAGTGATTGTGTGGTTAATGGGGTAAGGTTTGATCCCTTGAACGCAAATTACCTCTTTAGGTTTTACCCACTAGGCCACCTCTCGCATGCGTCGAGAAAAGCCTGTTTCGATAAACCTGTCAATATAGCTGTTTATTTGTTCGGCATAAAACTGTAGGTCCCTTATATTCGTCCCAACAAAATAAAAATGTACACAAACTGCATATTAATTTTGGGAAGCTAATCCTACGGTGCCTATATATGGACCTGTTGAGCCAAACTATTTATAAATTTTGTAATCACTACTCTTAGCACAAAAATAACCCTAAAAATAAAAAAAAATAAAAATTGTATAGGTAGGTATACATTTTTTTTGTGTACGTTTTTGTTTTTTATTTAGATTTTTTTTTCGAACTTTTATACGTAATCTAGAAATTAAAAAAAATATATATATTTTAAATTTTATTTTTTATAGTTTTTGTATTTTATTTTAAGTTTTTTTCTATATTTTTTTCTGTGTACCTCTACTACATAACTATGTCTACCTAATAGATAAATAAAAAATTATATTTTTTTTCATTTTGTTTTTTTTTTATAATTTTATTTCTGGGTACTTTATTGCACTTGCGTTGCAGCAACAAATGACGCATTTAGTTCTCCAAGATATATTTTTTTCTATTAAATTTTCCAGGGAAACAAAACAAAACGGGCTTAAAATTTGCATTACTATTAATTGAGCCTTTTTCCTAAAAAAAATATTCAAGATGACACGAAATCGACACAAAAAGCAGATATCAGTTATTGCGAAGTAATTGGATGCCCATTACTGACAAACAATGCCCACACCCATCCACGAAGGCTATTTACGTCGATGACACCTAAATTTAAATAAATAAACAATTTAATAACAGTTGACATTTACTTGTAAAACATTATATTTTGTAAAACATAAACATTATACATAAATTGGTACAGTGTACGAAACGACTGTACAATTAATTCTTGACATCATTCCAATAAAACCTTTATAACGTTGTGAACGCTTCGTCTCTTAAGATATTCTTGGTTTCTTTGTTCACCAGTAAAAACACACACGTCATTTACATTAGTAAATTAAGGGAAATAACTCTTCATTTGTATCCCATCGAAGGCGATATTTTTTCTTTCCGAACAGGAGGACATTCGATTTATATTGAGAAGCAGAAGCAACCAAATGAATGATGCTTCGAATGAATTTAATATGCATGTAACAGCCGACTTCGCCAAAGGACAAAAATGACGAATAAGGAAATGGAGACAGAATAAGTGATCTGTCTGGACTATGCATGCAGTGCAATATACCTATATTATAATAGAAACAACAACATATGTTCTATACTGTTGTGTAGTAATAGCTGTTTTTTATTATCAGCTATGATCCATATAGATCATCGATTTGCATGCACTTACAACAATAGCACATGATCCTGCTTCTCATCGAGATCACGAATCATGATCTGAAAATTATTTCAACTATTTCCCACTAGATGGCTTGTTTCATTTTTAAATGTTGGTGTGCCTGAAAACGATAGCTACCTAATCACGTTGCCAGACAAAAAAATGAAACACAAAATATCAATTGATTTTTTCCCACACGAATTAAATCCCCATCCGTATTCCGTGTTATTTTCTTTTTATAAAGGTATGTTCAGACCAGCCAAACACTTGATAAACAATTATATACCTCCATGTTTTATAAAAATTTCTAAAAATTTGCTGGTTTGGATCTGGACACAAAAAAAAATGAATGAAATGTTTCACAGTTTCCCAATCGTGATGGGAAATCATTTTTCTTTTACAAGGTTAACTGCAAAGTGAAAGTGAGCGCTGTTTTTTTGATTATTATTTATTTCCTTAAATAAAATAAAGATATCAAGAAAAGCTTGGAATACCTAATGAGAAAGGGATTCATTTAATACGAATATTTGAATTAAATCGCGTGTCACGTGATTCCCGAGACCAAAGGTACAAAAATATAAACTTTACTCTTGCTGCTAATAACCCTACCACATTATTTTCTTCTAGTTGGACTAGAAAAATAAAATTGAAATATTTCATAAACACTTAATAACAAAATTTCAGAAATCTCTTATAAATGTGTATGAAATGTGTCCGATTTGCTTCAGAAACATTTCTGAAATGTTTCGCTGGTCTGGACACACCTTAATATGCCAAAATAAACGGATGTGCTAGCAGCAAAATGTTGTTCATGTATTGCATATTTGAACATAAAATACTAAATTATTAAAATTTGATTCAAATATGGTAACACCCCCGACATTGCAAGCGAAATGACATGTGCCTTGTGTGACGTCACGTTGAGCAGAATACTTGCAATATGGCTGATGGCAATGTGAAGTTTGTAATACCCTGTATTATCTGTTTTGTTTTTGAAAGCAGCTGTTGCCACAACTAAAAAATTAAACTTTTCAATGATCCGTCTTGTTTTATTTCGAGGACACTTACAAAATGAAATCTTGGTAACATCCGGTGTCGCTCAAGGAAGTCAAATAGGCCCATTCTTATTTATTTTATTCGTTAATGATATTGTCAAATTTGGTCCACATTGCAATATCCTGATGTTTGCCGAAGATTTTAAAATACACACTTCATGCATTGATTCGAATAGTTTTGATAGATTGAATGCGCATCTTCAAAACTTCGATTTGTGGTGCACTAAAAACTACTTGTCCCTTAATGTTAGTAAATGTTCGGTCATTACTTTTTCTCGGCGTACGTCGCCTTGCATTCACGCTTATTCCTTCGGCAGGAAAGTTATTCCGCGTGTTACTTTGATAAAAGATTTAGGGGTTATGTTAGATAGTAGACTATCCTACATTTACCACTATGAATACATCACAAATAAAGCCAATAGAGCATGGGGAATGCTTAAACGTTATGCTAGGGTGTTCACCTAACCCTATGCGCTAAAAATTCCATATTTGACGTTTGTTCGATCACTGTTGGAATATCCGTCCCGTGTTTGGTGTCCATACGATACAATACTCATGTTGTAAGAATCGAAGCTATTCAAAAAAGATTTCTTAGGTTTGCTTCCTTGGTCTAATATTAGGCGTTTTTCTTTTTTAGTTCAGAGCTGAGCTCTGAACCGATCTCGAGCATTATGAGCGCTCTCTGAACCAGAGACAATACTGAGACCACCAACTCCGACCGATTTCCCGTTACTTAGCCTACAAGCTATATTTTTATGGGGTGGCAAATGCTAAGTGCGCTTGTATTGTTACATATGTATTCGTATTGACAAATGTCACGTAACTTCAAAAATTCCGGCTCACCAACACACTCGCACTTTGCATATGCCACTTCCGCTGTGGGCAAAGTTGCTGACAGTGTTCATAGAATTTTATCCGTTAAATTTGAAATTATTCGTTACGCGTGGATAATATTTTTTTTTAAGGAATAAGTGGAGATTTGCTTAAAATATATATGAAAAATGAACAATGCAGATTGTTTGAAGTAAAATAGAAATATATTGAGCAAATTTTCGTCAGTTTTCTAAGAAAAATTTACGCATGAAATCGAAGTTAATGATATTCAAAAGCGCTAAATACGCAACCATGTTTGTCATAATAAGTTTTTAGTATATAGAACATCTCATTTAGCTAGTTTTATTAACCAAAGAAAACAAATTTGTCGCCTTTTAACAACATATAATTACTAACCAATGGCATTCAGCAATGTAAAAATGTGGTATTCCCGAATTCTAGCACTTTTCCCCACGGTTGTCGAGGTTGGCAGCATTTATTTTTGTATTTTTTGTATGTTTTTGCATGTCACACGGATTCTTAAGTGACACAACACCGACAGGAAAACAAAATGGCGAATTTGAAAAAAAAACTGAGGGGCCCAGCGGCAAGAGCATTGTGAGTTGGGGGTCTCAGTATCATTTGTCTCTGCTCTGAACCGAGCGTACTCAGATCGTTCTGATGTAATTGTGAAACACACTTGAGCACATAGCTGTCATGTGTAATAAAGTATATGTATAAATTGAATATTTATTAATTTTTATTTAATAAATTGGTTAAACTTCAGTTCCAGGGGCAACAAGGTTCGTCCGCCGTTTCAATTATTTTGTTTATCCTGTTTTTTTTTTCTATCAAATGTACCTGTAAGTCTGTAATCAGCTTTATACTCAGCCCGCTTAGTCAATTTATTCTGAGCTCATAGAGCGCGCTCTGATTATGCTCTGAGAGAAAAAAGAAACACAAATTCTGATGAATCTGAGCTAAAAAAGAAACACGAACTTTTTGTATAACAGTTCAGGTTGTGCTCTGAACTAAAAAAGAAAAACGCCTATTAATAACTTAACCCCTTATTCAGCTCGATTACAACTTATTGGACTCGAGTCCGTTGAGGTTAGGAGAAAGGTGTCTAGAGTTGTTTTTCTCCACAGAATACTTATTGGGGAGATTCCCTGTCCTGATATTTTAAGTCTTTTAGGTCTTACTGTTCCATCACTTTATTTGCGCAATAACAGATTCTTTTATATTCCTCGTTCTCGTACTTATTACGGTAGATCCTTCTCTTTAAATGGTTTAATGTTATTGTATAAAGATTGCGCGTCATTAATTGACATTAATATGAAAATAGGTTAGGTTAGGTTGGGAGGGCTGTTTTGCAGCCGATGCAAATTTCGCCCGGAAGCCGTGAAGGCCCATTGTGAGTACCCTGTTTGTACATGTAAGGACATATGGCTAACAAAACCACTTCGATCTGTTTAGGAATAGTTTTATGTCTGATAGAGGTACCCCCGCCAAGTCTTCCAAACTTTCGAAGAACCTTGCTCCCATACAGGATGAGCGGCGTTCCTGTAAAGCTGGGCAGTGGCATAGAAGATGTTCCACCGACTCTATTTCCTCTTCGTCTCTGCAGCTTCTGCAGAAGTCATTTGCAAAAAGTCCCAGCCTTTTAGCCATGTTTGGTATGGTGCAGTGTCCGGTTAAAAACCCGACGAGCATCCGGATCTGACTTCTATTAAGGGAGACTAGGAACTAGGAACAGGCCACAGACTTCGGGTTATGACGCAACTGATGGTGTTGCTCCATTGTTCCTTAGCCAGTTGTGCGGTGACGCCTTCAATAAAAGTCTTAGCAGTGTTGAAAGGCGGTAGCACCTCTCCGTCCGCTAGTTGAGGGTTCATGTCAGAGCCGTATCTGGCCAATTCGTCCGCTTTTTCGTTCCCTTCAACCCCAACGTGTCCCGGAACCCAGCAGAGTAGAACTGAGTGATGACGTATAGCCCTGAGCACCAAGGGGCAATCTATAACACATATCGCATTAACAAGGTTAGAGCCGATAGCTTTAAGTGCTGCTTGACTGTCAACACAGATGGTTATTTCCATTGCTGGTTGTCCCATCGATAAGATAGTCTGTGCTGCTTTCTTAACCGCATAGATCTCAGCTTGAAAGACACTACAGTGATCAGTCAGTCGAAATGACTGCCTAATAGCCAGTATAGACGGATATACCTTTAATGATGGTACTGGGTGAGTTCCAGTCCTGTCTTTTGGGTATAGTGATTCTGAAATTTTTCTCGAAGTCATATCTGAGTTTCTCGTAATCGGTGAGTGACATAAGTCCCTTCCGATCAAAGATTTCAAGTATGCTTGAGTGTCCGCAGTAACCAGGCTTCCAAGTTTTGTTCTCTCTTAATCTGAGGCTGTCACATTCTTAGTGAATAGCTCAATGGGTAGCAGGTTCAATAGCGTTTCCAGACCTAGCTGTGGTGTGGATTTAATTGCGTATGTTATACCCAAACAAGCAATTCTCTGCACCTTGTTCAGGTTCTTAAGATAGGATTTGGTTTTAACCGCCTCCCACCAAACAACTGAACCGTAGGTAAGAATGGGTCTAACAATCGCGGTGTACAGCCAGTGCACAATATAACAATACCATTAATAAAATCCATCTTGTTCAATTTTTTCCAGTTGTAATTGTATTGCTCAAATTTTAATTAGTTTTGTACTTGCATCTATTTGCACCGTGCTACTTATATCAATCTCAAATTTTTCATGCCTAAAAGGCCTAGTACCTTATTGACACACAAATAATTAAATAAATAAACTATCTTAACAAATGCGGAAATTCTATTAAGCATTAAAGTTCAGTGTGGCATGACCCAATGATGACCAAGGCGTCAGCCAAGAACAAGTAGCTCTCCCAATTTGAAACATTCTCCGCCAAGGTCCGAACATTCCAGCCATTTAAGTTGTGAAAAGAAGAGGAGACTAAACGCAGCCCTGACGCAGTTGCCTAAAATATGTGTGGACTTCCTGACCGCCCACCAGCGCTGCCAAAAGTACTCCCATAGGAGTATTGTACTACTTTCAACACCTGCGTACTCCCGTACTCCTTCTCTTACATTCGTACTCCTTTTGTTTTAACCTTCTCATGGACAGTATCTACCCGGGTAGATATTTCAATTTTCATCTCTAAAAATCTCTTTGATTCGTCTGCGGATTCTGGTATGGATCCGACTCAGTGACTAACTTTACGATTTATTTCAGATTATTAGCATGTTCATACTTTAAGAATATTTTTTTTGTAAATTTTTTGAATATTTGTGTTTTTTTTTTTTCTTACATGGACAGTATCTACCCAGGTAGATATTCAGCGAATTTTGATGGCTTGGATATAACATGTATCATTTACCTGTTACAAGTGAAAAGTCCACTCTTTTGTGTATGCAAATAGACATAGCAAATAATAAAAAGAGTATGACAGTTTTTGTACCATTACTTAAATAAATAAATAAATAATTGGCGCAACAGGTCCGTATGGACCCAAGCCTAGCTTCTCACAACCATTCGTCTTGTGTGAGTTTTTATTTTTTGGGACGAATGGAAGGGATCTACAATTTTATGCCGAGTCCAAACGGCCAATTGAGAAGCTCTTTCATGACAGTTATACTCTCGGATGTTTGTCAGACGTTCGCGAGAGGTGGCGCAGTGAAAAAACCTTAAGTTGGAATTTGGGTTTTTCTCGGGATTCGAACCTGGGACCCCTCGCTTAGTAGTCCAACACACTAATCACTAAGCCACTGCGCCGACTGCAAATAGACATAGCAGATAATAAAAAGAATATAACAGTTTTTGTACCATTACTTAGGCAAATAATATAAATTTATTCATTTTTTCAAGTAACACTTTTCACATTTTGTCTGGGTGAGACTATGTTCAGCGCATATAGGTTTTTTCCAGCTGACACAGGCTTGACGCGTAGCACGCTTTTTTTTATTAAGTTGGTAGCACATAAAGCACCCACCTTTTTGCCGTAAACGACCACTGGAGTCCCCTTCTTCTGGATCGTCAGGAGTAAACTCGTCATTAGGCTTGTTTGTATTTATTGGGTGACCTAATAAACACTCCATAGCGTGTCTTATGGCAAAAATACCTGTCACTCTGTGATTTTGTGCCCGAGAGCTCATATGTGGGATGCATAGGTTCTCGCCCAATCTTTCGATAAATTTTCGCATTTGGCTTTGCTTCATAGCTGCAGGACCCATCGAATTGTTCTTTGATAAAATGATATAGGCTGCAAGTCCTGAAAGGTCAATCAAATTATAAAATACAGCCTGTGGCCATCTATAGGTTTTTCTTTTTGTTGTGTATTGGCTCAACATTTTGTCCATAACGTCCACTCCCCCTTTAGTCTGATTGTAGTAGTGGATAATCTCAGGTTTCAGCTTGGGCCCGGAAACAGACTTGTCATGATGAAAAGTTGAGAGCAACACAACAGCCTTATCTTTCTTGGGTACATAGGAGCACAATGCAACATTTTTACTGAACCCGAACTCAGAAGATAAAGGAACCCGTTCTTTCGATGGTTTGAACTCACGAGGTAAGAAGCGTTTTTTTTTTACCGTTCCGACAATCGTCAATTTCCAGGTAAGTAATTCGGTTGCACGTGGAAGAGTTGTGAAGAAATTGTCCATGGTCACATTTCGTCCACTATTTTTGTATGGTGCAACCAGTTCTTTCACTATTCGCTCACCTTGATTTACATCTCTGCTGCCATTCACCTTCCCGGTATAAATTTGAGGGTATCCTGTTGAGCTTTTTCGGGATGCTGTTCATTCCACTTAGCGAAATCACAGAGAGCTCTTTTGTTAGTGTGTCGGCAAATTATGTCTTGAACGGAAGGGCTCATACGGAAAAAAGTTTCCACATCTGTTAGACCTTTGGTAGCTGGATGTGGATGTGTTATGCGCCCCTTCACGACGCAAACTTGGTGCACTTTTTATCCACTTTGTACCATCCTTACCAATCCAAAAATTGTCTTCTGCATCCGGCATAGATTCTTCTTCGTTATCAGCAACCTCATCTGATATGTACTGATTTTCATCTTCCTCATCATCATCTTCTATCTCCACTTCTATTTGTTGACTGCTTCCAGGAACGTTTGCCTCTGCAAGCTCAGGCAGAAAGCTTTCTTCAGGATCACCATCTGCATCACCTTCATTTAGTTCTCCCTGTGAATCGGAGCCGATTACCTCAAGAAGTCGCCTAAAATATATCTGCTAGTCATCATAAGCCAACCTGTCGACAGAATCGTTATAGTCGTTTCTTTAAATTCACTTATAAGCCCTGATAAAACTTGATTACCTAGAAACACATGCTGCTAAAAGGTACTCAAAATCACTTTCGATGTTATCCATTTGCAAACTTTTTCTCAACTATTCACTGAAAAAATTAGCACGTGTAGTGTTTTACCACAATGAACTTTGCGCGCAAATTTTCAATAGGAGAGACTTTTCATTTGCGGTAAAAACCTAGCTTCTTAATGAGAAAAGCATTCAAAACAAAGGGAAAGAGTGGCAATAAAGAAAAATTGAAGAAGAAAAACAAACAAATTGAGTGAAAAAGCAAACTTTAAAGGGCACGAAAAGAGAGATGCACTCAAAACCTTGGAAAAAAACCGTTATCTAGAGAAAAAAAAACATTATAGGTAGAGTAAGTGTCCCAAATATGGCCCACCCTTAACTTTTTTGTAAATAAAACAGCCAGTGTTACATAAATTCACTTTGTTTTTTTTTAATAGGTAAAGAACTTATTTCGTTATCAGTCTTCATACACATAACACAAAAAAAAAACAGCTTAAAAAAAATAAATAAATAAAAAACTAAAGAAAGTTATTTTAACACGTTTAAATAAAGTGCTGCTAATATGGATCACCTTGTGTTAAATATGGACCAGGGTATTCCATAATTAATACAGCTTACTACTGCTATCTATGCAGAGCAAAATTCGCAGATGAAATATTTTTTTTCATTGCCTGAACAATCTTCATGTGCCCACATGGTACAGACAACACATTGAACCCAATTTTCTCCTGCCTTGTCTTCAGAAAACAGACTAGAGCAATAAATGAATTTAGCATCTTCTTGATTAGTTCGATCAGGGCTTTCATCAGATAAATTGTTCGGAATAAAATCGCTTTCACTTTCTGATGAAGAAGATTCTTCTGAACGTTGGTTTTTCTTTCTGCTTCGCTTTATGTCCCCAAAATGTAAGTTCTTGAGTACCTTATGGAATAATTAACAATTATAAAGTATTTAAATTATAAAACCTATCTAAAACTTGTATCTACCTTTTTTTCTACTTTGCTGATTTCTTTTCCATGTCCAGTCGTTTTCTTCTTCAATTCTCGTTCGTGTTTATTTTTTAATGATTCTTCGAGAGCCTGTTTGTATGGTGATGATGAAATAAGTTCTGCCTTTCCTGGTTTTCTTCCTCGATTTGAAATCTTTTTAACTCGGATAGGAACAGGAGAAATTTCATGAGGAAATGTATACGAAGATGATCTTATACCAGTAGAAGTAGAAGGTTCTGAGATGTGAGCTTCTGTTTCATATGAACTTCCTTCTATTTGGTTTGTCTCAGTAATTAAATTTATATCAGGAGAACAGTAAGGTTCTGAGAAGCGCAACTGAGGTTCAACTAGATTTGGTAGAAGTATCATAGGTTCATCAGTTGAAGTAGTAATTGCTTCAAGTGAACGTAGATCGCCTACTTTTGTTAGAGCTTCATCAGATTCCTCTGCTGCAAGAAAATCGTGGTCCTTGAAGATAAACCTATCAAAGGGACAAATTCCAGTGGATGCAAACCCTTTAACAGCTATTTCTCCAGTCTGAGTTTTCAAATATGCTCTTCCAAATAACTCAATAATGTCAAAATGTGTCAAGGCTCTCGTGTTGTTTATGACCCATCGCCTGATTTCCTCTGTCAAATATTTTTTTAACGGTCCCATGAATGTTTTGTCGAGAGGTTGAATTTTATGACTTGAGTGCGGGGGAATGGAAAGAATACGAACATGATTATTTCTAGCCAATTTTATAAGTTCGATGTTCCTTGTGTGGCTGGCATGTCCGTCCATTATGAGCAATACTGGAGAAGACTCAGTAGGTTTCACCGTTGCAAGAAAGTGCTTGAACCATCTTGTAAACAAATTGGTTTGAACCCATCCAGAGGGATGATTGGCATGAATTGATCCAGGCGGTGCACCTTTCATAAGAAGAGGATTGTCCCTCTTCCTAGGGAAAATAAACATCGGTGGCACAAACGATCCTCCTGCGCTCATACATAAAATCGACGTTATTAAAGATCCTCTTTCAGCTGAAGTGAGTGCTCCTATCTGCTTTCGACCTTTCATAGCTAAGACTTTCGGCATTTTTGCTGGGACAACCGAAAGTCCCGTTTCATCGACATTATATATGTTGTTTGGAGAAAAGTTGTACGTTTTCATTTCTGTTTCTAGAAGATCGAAGAAAATAGCGACGTTTTCCTTGGAAAATCCTTTTGCTCGAGCTATAGAAGTTCCAGTCGGTTGACGGAATGACAGTGATGGATGGCGTTTAAGGAATAGCCGAAGCCAAACTCTACCTGCAGCTTCTTGTTGCAATGAAAAAGGGTTCGGTATATTGTTTTTAATAGCTAGTTGAAATGCTAATGATCGTATGTCTTTTCTTGTTAAACCGAACAACTTTGCTTCCATCAATAGCGTATATTCCACTAAAGAGTCCTCGAGCTCTAAAGGGAAAATGGGTTTTCTGCCCAACTTAGTAGACACCAAATCTTCCACTGGTTTTTGTGTCTGTGCAACCAAACGCCTCAAGGTAGTTTTAGGCACCTTAAATTGTTTCGATGCCTTCAAGAACCCCATCCTCTTCTCTTTAATGGCAACTAATGCTGCTTTCATATCATCTTTGTTCCACGCCTGTCGTTTTTTTGGCGGTTGTGTAGCTCTCGAAGCCATTAATTCTTAAAAAAAAAAATAAAACAATTATGTTATTGTTATGCATAATAGTGTGTTAAATATGGTGGGCCATATTACCAACATCGGGCTTTTTCACTATTTTTTTTAATTATCACACACTTTATAAACTATTAAATAATTTTGATTTCATATAATGATATTTCAATTTGAGCACTACACAATGTTATAAAAACACTTAACTATTTTCACAAAATTTTATAAAAAAACACTTAGCAAAACTTACCCAAAAATTATAATTCAATTATTAAAAATCTGCCACGTGCTTTACTGCACACATCTGTTGAGTCAGACTAAACACGTTTCAATGACCACCAACAGGTTCGAAAATGAATGAAATGAATGCATAGCGGTATGTGTATGCTTTTCCTGTTGTGAAATATTGTGGTGGGCCATATTGCAAACATGGGCCATATTTGCAGCACTTACTCTAGTAGCCAATTAAAGCGAACGAGTGAAAAATGTCAGTTTAGCAAGTAAATCAGCTGTCAAGCAGAAATAACTCATACGAAATGCATATAATACTCTTTTATCTACCACGGTAGATACTGTTCATGTAGGTACATTAAAATTTCTGTTCATGTGAAGGTTAAAGTCCTAAAATATCTTACACACTCAAGCAAAGTGTAATTTCAACATTAATAAATTTAATTTCATTTAAATTTAATGCAACTTGTTTGTCATATTTGTAATGTGAATCCAAATACCTAACTTTTTGGATTTAATACATATATTGTGATTCAATAAGTTCCTTATTTTTATATTGAAAATAATATTAATATGCATTAAAGCTATCTGTCATAAGACAGATTTTGAGATATTTACTTACTAAGAATTAATAACTTAAGTATTTATGTTTTTTTTTTTAACTGAATTTTTTTATGATTTTTGCTTAAATAAAAATAAAAATGTCTGTCTCCTATTTTTTTCAAAATACTCCCCTTTTTGGGCTGCAGTAATAATATTTCTCTGCGGCCGCCCACTCTCCTACATCATGAGTCAGACTCCTCGCTCCCTTCTTCCTATGGTATTTCCTGTTGCTGTTCACATTGACCTGGCTAATTGCTTCATGTGCAAATTCCATTACCCCCTCCTGATTGCCAACGTAATGCACTACAACAATGTATCAACTCATTTGCATCAGTGAAACGACTTTCTTTCGAATCGACGCATCGCCAATGACATGCGTTTACCTTTGCCAAAAATCGTACTCTCAAAATTATCATGTGGGTTGATTCTCCCATCGACAACAAATTGGACCGTGCGTTGTCCGCACAAAGCAGACCGCTGTGGCCTGTTGTCAACGTGTCCAAAGCCATCAACGACAAAATTTCGCACAAATATACATAACAACGTGCTCATGTAAACAGATGTGTTCGACGTGGGCGGTGAATGTCTGCAGCTCAACTTCGGGGTTCCTCTTTCCACCGTCCGACCATCGCAGCTCACCCCTTTCTGTCGCAAGAAATCACCAACGATGCGCTTACGTAAACATACGAAAAGGAGCCCTTTGTGATCATTAAACGCGAATTAAAGTAATACGCTCGAGTGCATCGACAAGAGTCACCTTCGATTAAGAATGTTGTGTGTGCACCTTGCAACTTTACGCCTTGACGTGGAGCGTCGAGGTTTTGTTTTGTCTTTCTGTGCAGGCAGAAGCAGCACGCAATCAATTTAAATTGCTATACATAAATATGGATGTAATTATAATGGCGATGGCGACGGCGATAGTAGTCGTTCTGTTAAACGGGAAAATTAAAGATGAACAGCGGCCCGAGGACGTGCGGGCTAATGAAGTGATGCGCTGTGATGGATGCTTATGTGGCCCATGTCAATTTGAATGCTTTTACAAATTGGCCTACACGTTGAACTGTGTGTGACGGAATGATTGATTATTATTGAACCCATAGCCTGGGTGGATGCCTGGATGGTGTTGTTTTGTTTTGATTACTTTTTGGAAGTATGCGCTGGAAATTAATATACCTACGAGAAATATAATTAAAGTTGAGTTTGCAGCGTAATGTAAGCAATGTAAGCTGTGCTGAGAAAGTGCGTCGTCATGGCAAGTACGCTTTTTAAGGCAGGTTTTTCGTAAACAAGGGGATGGGGCTATGTCTAGACTGAGTGGCGCGAGTTGTTATGGTCGCACTTCTATTTAACTTGAAGGATAGAGTAAAAGACGTGTGGTTTCTTTTGATATAAGCTGTCAAATTTTAGGCCTTGCTTTTCACAGCTAGTCATTTGTGTGGCCGTTTTTTCTTGGGAAGAATGGAGTAGTCCTACAATTTTACGCCGATTCAAAAAGATTTTGAGAAGCTTTCTGTGCGCAACTAAACTCTTTGATGTTTGTCAAATGTTTACGATAGATGGCGCTGTAAAAAGAAAACTCGAAAAGGTGTAAACTTTTCAAAACTAAGTCATTGCAGAGAGAACGAGTAAGAACAGTAGGCTTGGGCCAAAGCCTTTGCAGAAGCTGGAAAGACACTCAGGCTTCGATCGATCAACTTTCAGGAAAGAAGTGTTTGTATATACTGCGTTCCTTTAAAAACCTCTGTACGGCTTTGAGGCCTATAAGGCCTCTTTTAGCTTTTGCTACGGTTGAAAGATGGACTCTTCACAAGCAGGACAGATGGTGGTGTCGCACACATTTAAGTGTTTGGCAAAAGCTTGGTGGCCCGAAAGGACGCCCACAAGCAGTCTGCAGGCGATTCTCCTAAAAGACAGAAGGAAAGACGCAGACCTTTAACAAATCATGCAGCAATTGGTAATATTTACATCAACGAAAGCCTGACATATAATTCTCGACAACTTTACAAAGCAGCAGCAGCAGTTAAGCATTCTATGAACTTTAAATTTTTGTGGACTAAAAATGGGATTGTTTATATGAGGAAAAAAGAGGGTGATATTTCTTTTAAAATTACTTGTACTTCTGATTTGAAGAAACTGACATAATGAGCGTAGTTAACTTAAATCTAAACAATCCCATTCTCCATTCCAATGTAAACAAAAATAATGTAAATAATGAAATGTATGCTCCATGTATTGAAGATTTTTTTTGCATCCATCAAAACATTCGAAGTATGAGAATGAATTTTGATAATTTTTTGGTGCACTTGCAGTCTCTTAACAAGTTGCCCATTTTAATTATTCTAAGTGAGATTTGGGTGTATGAAAGTGAATTTGGCTCTTTTAATATAGATGGTTACATACCTTTTGGGAACTGCAATGAAAATTATTCTGCCGGCGGTATAGCCGTTTACATAAAAAGTGGTATTGTGCACGACTGTTTAAAAATCAAATTAAGAAGCGCGGATATGATAAAAGTAAATTTCTTTTCTCAAAATCTAAGCTATACTATGCTCTGTATTTATCGACTACATAATTGTCAAAAAAGCGTTTTTATTGATGAGTTGCATACCGTTCTAGATAATACAAAAGCTAAGAATCTAATAGTCTTAGGCGATATTAATATAGACATACTAAATGTTTCAGATTCGGATTGTGAAAATTATATGCTTCTTCTGGCTTCGTATGGTCTTAAAAGTTTAGTGAATGTACCAACTCGCATAACTGACTCTACAAATACCTGTATCGACCACATTTTTCTCCGCCTACATAAGGATAACAATTCTTTTTTCTTCAGTGAAGTGCATGACTATAAAATTACTGATCATCACTTATGTCTACTTAAATACCATGTGGGTATCGCATCTAGGAAAACTAACGTGAACAGGATAAAGAGTCGACTACCAAGATCTTTGTGAAAAACTCCGGTACGAATTTTGGGAACCAGTTTTTTCTGAGAATGATCCTTCTGTGTCATACGATAGTTTTATATTTATTTTATCAAGTCATATTAATAGTGCAACTTCCGTTGTAAATATTAGCCAGCGCAATACATTCTTAAAACCCTGGATGACATTGAGACTATTAAATCATATAAAACGTAAAAATGAGTTCGCAAAAAAATGTAAAAAACATCCAAACAATACAAGTCTAAAAATTTATTACACTAAATTGTGCAAAAAAAGTAAGAGTTTGGTCGCACAAGCACGTGACACTTACAACGCCAATCGTTTAAGACAATCCAGAGGAGATTCTAAGAAAGAATGGGGTCTAGTAAATAGCATATTAGATAGGAAAAAAAAGTCAAATGATATTCCGCATATAGAGATCGAAAATTCAATGATATCGGATCCACTCTCAATTGCAAACCATTTTAATCACTTTTTTGTCAATGTCTCTGAGACTTTGGAACCTTTCGAGTCTCCTTCCAGTAGTTGCAACTGTAATATTCCATCGGGCTTAGCCGAAGAAGTAATGCAAAGTAATAGCTTCAGGTTTCATCAGATAACATCTTATGAAATTTTTAAATCAATCATGTCCTTGCAAAACAAAAACACATGCACCAGTGATGGTATTTCTGCCATACTATTGAAAAAAATTGCGTGGGAAATTGTCGATGTTTTATGTTATATCTTCAACCTCAGTGTTAACAGCGGTAAGTTTCCCACGTCTCTAAAAAAGGCAGAAGTTATTCCGTTGTTTAAACGGGGGAATCGCAAATGTATAAGTGATTACAGACCGATTTCTCTACTTCCTACGATATCTAAAATTTTTGAAAAATTAATGAAATCAAGAATAATCTCGTTCTTAAACAAAAATAATTTTTTTTCGGTAGACCAATATGGTTTTAGGGCAGGTAGATCCACGGAAGACGCAATCTTAAAAGTCTGTTGCGATCTGTTTAATGGTATTAACAAAAGTCAGTCAACTATGGCTCTCTTCATTGACATGACCAAAGCATTTGACATGGTAGATCTGCAAATATTACTGGATAAGCTATATAGGGCTGGTTTTAGAGGTATGACTCATGAATGGTTAAGGTCATATTTGTTGGAAAGGGAACAAAGAGTTTTCGTAAATGGGTCCTACAGTCTATCACTCAATCTTAAAAATGGTGTACCACAAGGGTCCGTGCTAGGTCCCATAATGTTCCTTATCTACATTAACTCACTTTTCATTCAAAGCTTTCATGGCAATCGTAGTGCATTTGCAGATGACATTGCTTTCACGTACACTGACCCTTCGCTCCATGAATGCGTCTCAAAAGTTAGCTCAGATCTTCAATTACTTCGGGTCTGGTTTAATACCCACAAGCTTCTTATCAGTCAAAAAACAAAAATGATGAACTTCAAGCTATCACAAGATGTCTTAGAAAATTTCGAGTTCATTTTTCACTCAAGCATTTGTCAGAAATTTAGCTTACCACTACATACCTGTGGGAGGCATAACTTCAACGTAAACGGACAATGTACAACTAGTTGTTTCAAAGTTGAATTAGTTGATTCCTACAAATATCTCGGTGTTTTCATTGACAACAAACTTAACTGGAAGGTCCAAACTCAAAATTTAAAATCTTATATGGCGTTAGTAACACGTAAAATGTATCATTTAAAACCATACTGCTCGCAAAGAGTTCTTTCAATGTTCTATTACGGATTAGTTCATTCGAAACTCCAATATGGAATCGTTAGCTGGGGAGGTGCATACATGAATACTTTGAGACCACTATTGATTGCCCAAAAGCATATAATTCGAATTATGTGTGGAAAAAATCGTTATGCGGAAAGTTGGCCTCTTTTTATCAACTTGCGAATATTTCCACTGAGAAATCTCTACGTTTTTAAGGTACTGAAAGAGTTTTTTAAACGAAGCGGTAATGTTCCTTCTAGAAATTCTTCAATCTACAGCTTACGAGTTAATAACATGGCTTTATTTGACATTCCACGCGTACACAAATCCCATTTTATGAACTTTTACTTAGCTTCCTCGATTAGAATGTTTAATAAACTCCCTTTATACATACGATCAAAACAAAACTTTCACTCATTCTTGAAATCACTCAAAGACTATCTTTTTACTGTGAACCCTCTTAACCTGGAGATACTTATGAAGTAAAAACTTAATACAAAAAAGGCAATAAAATTCTTCACATACTTTAAATTCTTCTCAATATCGGTTCTTAACAGAAGATCAACTGATGGTACCCCACGTCAGTTATTCCTTTGTATGCAAATTGTTTTTTTTATAAGCTATCATTCAACACTAACTGTTAAGTTAAGAATGATAATGAATTTATTATAGTCACTTTCTATTATTAAGCAGAATTACTATTGTAAACTAGTTTATAGTGATAATGAATAAATAAAAAAAAAAATAAATAAAAAATGTCCGGACGCAGTCGTTTGGTCTGCCTACACCCAGCACAGTCACGCCACGCCGACGATCGTGTTCACGAGAAACCCAAGTATCAATGGATGACTTAACCACAGATGCAGGCAGACCCAACGCAGGTTCAGGTCCTGAGAAAGGTTCTTCTGTACCCCATCTGGCAAGCTCATCAGCGGTCTCATTTCCCTGGATACCAGTGTGACCTGGAACTCAGACAAGATTCACTGTGTTAAGCCTTCCGACCAAGTTCAGAGAAAGCTTGAGTTCGAGCACTAACTTAGACGAGGTAAGGGGGTCAAGCAACGCTTTTAATGCAGCTTTGCTATCACCAGAAACGCATATGCTTCTAGCCCTTCACCTGTTTATCACAATATAATGCATAGCCAAAAGGATAGCGAAAGTCTCCGCTTAAGAGACAGACGCATGGTTACCTGGTAAGCATGTGATTGATTTCAGCATCTAACTTCATAGAACGACCTGTTCCGCCTGCTTAGGAGCTTCCCTGGGTACGCCTTTTAACATGAGCTCTACAATCCAAGCTTCGCACTGAAGACTTGGTCACCTTGGGCGACACCTATCCTTTGACCATGGACTCCATCGATATGTAGTCTTCGGCTGTTGGGCAAATTTAGAGTCACCTTTTCTTTGGTTTAGGACCAGCCTCAGCAAGAGTCTGGGATTGAAATATAATTCGGATGTAATTGAATCGCGGATGGCTTCGAAACTAATCAAGGGCCCGGTACTGGTATCTTCGTAGAAATCGACTAAACAAGACTTCACTACTACGCGCTAGGCAGGCATGGCTCTGTTTTCCAAGCAGAGACCTATGCTATCCAAACGGCTGCCAACTATATATTATTAGGAAAATTTGGTACGGTCCGACTATCTGCGGCTGCAACAGTCAAAGCTGCGCTTAAGGCCTTGTCCTATCATGTAACCCGTTCCAGAATAGCTTGAGAATGTAAGAAGATTGAATTCAGTTGGAAAAATTAACTCTTTTAAGCTTTTATGGACCCTAAGTTAAGAAGAAATGCCTAAGCAAGGATCGGAAGTTGTTTTTATGGTACCTGAATCTGCATTAGATCTGCCTGAGTCTTCGGTTTGGGCTTCTTTTGACGATTCGGTTCACAAACTCAAATGCGTGTCACAGGACTCTTCTTGAGTAAACGCGTGTCCCGGCATTCTTGCCACCTCTTAGTAACACAATATCGTTCTTACGGGACACCTTCCTTTGCTAAATATTTTAATCTGTCGGAATTGCCACCAACGTCAAGGCAGCGATACGACTACTTGGGATCACTTCCTTTGCTAGGGTCAGGTAGCAGATCCTAGACGCTGTTGTTGTCCGAGCCAGGCAGTTCCGCCAGCAAAAAGAGAGAGGAGAGGAGTAGTTTTACTCTGTAGGAATTTGACTTGAATCTCGAATCGCAGCAGATGCTGTTTTGAGTGATACTACTCGTATCAGCTGAAGTGCACTTGCGGGTTTCCTCGGGCCCAGGACTTGACAAAGTAATGGGAAGATCGGGAAGAGATACTTGAAGTACGCAATCAATTTTCCTAGTCACCCAAAAGATGTTGTCAGACCTTACGAAAAGATGGAAAATGGTATCCCAAAAGCATCTCGCAAGGGTCTCAACAGCGTGTCAGCGGATGGCATTTAAAAGACCTTCACTAGCATCATATCAACAGAAGACCGGTCGCTAACTTATGGGCGTAGCTACAGCTGATGTTACGTGGAACTTACAGTAATCAAAGCATCCAACCTACACTTGACATAAGCTTTTCCAAAACTCTTTTGACAAAAAGAACGCTCTTTTGACAAACATAACCAGAGAGGACAAAATCTTGTAAAGCCTAGGATCTGCTGTTAACATCTTTTGAGACTCTGTTGGAGCAGGTTTGCTAGCCAATAGATATTTGAATACTAAAAAGAGGTTCTTCCTGATTTAGTGTCCAGAAAAGAAACCCACACTTCTTCTTATTTCTATGCAGAGAATCCTACCAATCAATTCCAATTTAAAGTCTGTACAAATATCAGATCGCGGAAAGTGCTTCCACCACCACCATCCCTCGTTGATGTTGACGAGCATAACAGATAGAAACATATTCCTACACAAACTGGTTCACATTGTTAGATAAACAAATTGGTATCATGACCTTTGCAACGTCAAGAATTTTCCAGAAACATTTCAGACTCGAAAAAGCAACGTCTTTTTAGCTCCAACAACACAATGCCTTTGACGCGGTCTGGCTTCACCAAACTGCGCCCTCTTTGGGTGGTAAGTTTTGCCAGAGAGAAAAATTTAATTAACAACTACACTCGCACACAAAACACCTGTTTATTTGGCAGAAAAACTCATTAACGCAGACTGGGGATGAATTTACTTCATTTTTGTAAAATAAAAAAGCGAAACTTTAATTTGTTCTCCTCGGGAAAGATGGTTCGTCAGAAGCCTCGCAAGACGCTCGAAGAGCTTTACGCGGTTGCTCCTCCTCCACCTCCGTCGGCTACACATCGATTCGAAGAACATTTCTTGCAAAATTCGAAAAACTCGAAAGGCAATAAAGTCAATGGTCTGAGGAAAAAGTCCAAAGGGTCAGTAGAGAAGAAGGACGAAAAGACGTTTATGAATGAGGAAACGCTCTTTGGAAAGGCCGCTAAGTCGAAGAAGCCCGATTTCTTTACCTCATCCAGTTTGGACAACAAGGATTTGGTGAATTTCGTTGATGAGACCGAGAAGGACGAGGATACTGAGGAGTTTTTTCAACTGATCAAGCAGACCGTTGTCAATGCCGTTGGGGTTAGAAAAAGGATTTAAAAAAAAACAGTTTCCAAGTTGACTTTGTTTGATTTTAGAAAACCCTGTCGGAAGTATTGAACCGCAACTTTAAGGAGGTTAGTGCCAAAATCGATGATCTGCGCGATCAGTTGCAAGTCCACGAAACTAAGTTGGAGAAGTTGCAAGCCGATGTGAACAGCAGTAAGGGTTGTTTTTCGGTAGGGAATTTTAATGAGTCGCTTGTTTCCAGAGATCGTTCACTACGGGGAGGAGAACTCGAGGCACTTTCGTTATCTCTGCATGAAGTCGGAGTATGACAAGATGTTCTACCAGCATCAGAATGTCATGACAGCTATGCCGGTCGATCCCCGACCAAATGCATATCCTCCGCAGTTTGCCCCGGCACAACCATCCCAACAGACTAAGAGTTCTACACTTCCGGCCAAATCACAGCAGAGCCCGATGAAGCAATGCAGTTGTCAGAATACAGGTGGTGGAGAATTTGACAGCGTCGAACAGTCCAAGTCGTCAACTATGAGCACGAAATCTTCAGAGACTGGCATTAAGGAGGTGAAGGACTTACTGGAACAACTGCAAAAGTTTTATGAAAATCAAAAAGCGGACGAAGTCAGCCGCAAGGAGGATAGGAAAGGCACAGCTGTGAATAGCCATGATGATAGCGGTGACGGTGACGAGGACGATGATAGCTCTGACGATCTGTCTTCCACAAGTATTGAGGAAAAATTAGGCTCCGGCGGCGATTGTTAAGCCGAGTTGTATATTTTTTTTAGAATTTTTTTTTTCTTGACAAAATAAATGGAAAAACGAAAATGGCGTCGTTATGTGTTCGTGGTTTTGAAATGGCTTCGCAATTAGGACAGTTTGGAATGGTTTCATGAGATGAGTCTACAAAAACGGAGTCGGAAGTTATTTCGCTACGATGTAATGTAGTTCTCTTATTTTAGCTCTGTGCATATTTTGTTGCAGAAATGTTGGTCGCCGGAAACTGCATTTATTTACGCTTAACGTATCTATAATTATGAGTAGAACATCCATGACACTTTAGACGTCTGATTTGGGATCTCATTCTTAAGCCTTTATTAGCATTGACTGCGGACAAAGAGATCACTCTGTCCCGTCTCGTGCAAAAAATGCGCGTGCGTGATATTGTAAATGCGGTTTTAATATCATAAATACGAGATTAAAAACTTTAAAACACACTCTCCCCAGCTCGGGATGGCAAAAATGTAAAACAAACAGAGCTGCGTTTGACAGTATTGAAAAATAAGACGTCAAAAATGAATAAATGGGCGTCTCTCTCTCGTGAGACGTGATTTTGTCTCCCGAATGCAGAGACCCAGAGAGAATAAGTTAGCTTAATCTCATAATTTTATGCAGCTCGAAAATTCATAAATTTCTCGGGTGCTTTAAGTGAACACCCTCGGAAATATCATTGTAAATTGACAGTCAAGTCGGTTGTCAAACTCAACTGTTCGCATTATTTTCAAATAATTTTAATAGGTTTGTTTGACGTGAACCCTGGTGCACACTAGTGCGCACTGGGTTGACCCTAATGGGTTCGAGATAGCACTTAACTCGCCCTGGTACTGAAAACCTGCGTTTGACATGACTTTCAGGGCACCACAGTTGTGCCCTGAACTGACCGCAGTTCATTTATATGGGCAAGAATTCAGTGCTGAGTTTGCAGTCATTTCGTTTGCTGTTATTCATTTTGAAACTCATCATCTAAAGGCGTGTTTTTTTTAGCTTCGTTCTCAGCAAAGCAAAGTAAAGTAAGTTTTTTAGCACACAAATTACAATAACTACTGCGAGTCTCGAAGTGTCAAGTAGAGCGTAGTTGTTGTAATTGCGTGCTGAAAATCCTACTTTACTTTGCTTTGCTGAGAACGAAGCTCAAAAAACAGGCCGTATATTCCGAACGCTTTTATCAACTAATTGCATTATGGCAAACTCTAATTCTGAATTGAGTTCACTCATTTTTAACAATAATCGGAAAGAATTGTCACCATAAGATAAATAATTGTCAATGTCAAAAACTGACAACATTTTGCGTTCGATATAGCAGCCGAATTTTCAGGTTTGTGCAGAGTTTTCGACAGGCTTGACAATTGACGGACACTTCTCAGTGCGCACTAGTGCTGCCACGTCGAACAAACCTATTACTTTCGTTTAATAAACTGGCTACACCTTCTTTATGTACCAGTATTTGTATTGCTAATCAGCATTCATACGCGATCTTGTCCAAATGTAATGTCATCAGATTTTCACTTCGAATAATAGTTCAATTTATCCTTCTTTTTTGACAGTTCATGCTCTGCTCTGAACTTTATATTGAACGTGATTGGAGCGCACTCTAGAGCTCAGAATGGGTAATAATGGGGACGTTTAGTTTACTCTGACAGCTGGCTGACTTTATGTATCTCAGTATTGATTGGCTTTGGTCGATCATATTATTTATATATGGTAGCAAACGAATGAAATCAATAAATTCATTACAGCGTACTAAGTTGACAATTCGCATTATGTTGTTGACGTAGAAAAAGTAACGTTTCCGATCAATCTACGTTTTACGTTCATGTTGTATCTAATCGACTGAAAACAACTAGATTTTTGAATGTGCCGAATCTAAGCAGTACATATTTTAATACTTAATGTCAGTAATTTGTAGTAGATCCACAAAAGGTGTACCAGACAAAAAACAGTATAACAAATACCATTAGATGGCGTTTAAGGTAAGATTAGACTGTATGCCAATTATGCATATGAATGCCAACAGGCAAATGACGAGATTAGCTGTCAAATGTCAGTATTATCAAAACTGTATATTAGGCAATATGACCAAAACTACCAATATGGTCATATTTGACTTGACGGTCATTTAAGGTATTTGTTATTTATTACCAAATGTTGTAGTAGAAAAAATACAACGAAAATGAAAATAAATAGGAATTCCGCGAATTCCGATGACAACAAAATATTTTTTTTTTTCTCTTTTTCGTCAAAAATGCCAGCAATGCGATATTTCAATAAAGTGCATATGGGCATATAGGGCTTTATGGTGAAATTCGTGCTTTTTGTCCGATTGCACTTTATGCTATTTGGGCATTTTTATCTGTCAAATTCAGCCTGGTCATATGTATCATTTAGGTCATTAGAGCATATGAGATATGCCCATTACATTGTATGCACATATTTTGACAGGGGAACTGTCAGAAATTGACATTTTATGAGCACTTGGCATACAGTCTAATCTCACCTTACAATTATTTTTTTACTTGAATTCTTACACTTTTGAGATCTTCCTGAAAAAAAAACTCTGGAACAAACAAAAACCAGAGGACAGTCTGTCAAAGTTTGACATTTGTGATTTGAGCAACTTTCCGTGGTTGATTTCCGAGGGTAATGTGGTATTGGGTGCTCTCAGAACACTATTTTTGGTCTCAGAGCACTGTCTATGTTCGTTTGGTACAAAAAAAAATATTTTTTTCAGATTTCAGAGCACTTTTGCGAATTTGTTTTTTTTGTCAGATTTCTCACAGATTTACCAATACAAGAGGCGTGTTTTTTTTTGAGCTTAGATCTCAGCAAAGCAAGTAAAGTAGGATTTTCAGCACGCAATACTCTGAGTTCTCAAAGTGTCAAGTAGTTGTTGTAATTGCCTGCGGAAAATCCTACTTTACTTTACTTTGCTGAGATCGAAGCTAAAAAAAACAGGCCTAAATACGTTTGAGTTTGACAACTAGTGGAGTTTGTTTAATGAAATTTTTCTGAAATCGGAGATCGAATCTAAAGAAGCCCAATCGAAACCACATAAAACGGTGCGGAAAATTATGAGGTCTTCGTAAACTATTCTCTATACAAAATCTGACAGTTTATTTACGAGGTGGGAAATTTCTACAGTTTACGCAGTTTATGAGGCTTTTACGTGTTTAAGTTATTAATTTAAAAAGTCATGTACTTATTCCGGGGATTTGTGTCCGGTGGTAACGTAGCATAATACTCCATTGGCCTTACTAATAATCATTTTGAACCTTCACACTACATATTTTGTGGGTCACAATGGGTAATTTTATATGAAAAATGTTGCCATTGGAGTTGGTAAAATTTACACTAAATATGATTACTAGTATCGCGCCATTTGTAATAATTTAAAAAAAAGCGTTCATACCATAAAGTCGCATGGGATAGTAGGCGTGTTTTATTGAACATTCATCTCAGCGAAGCAAAATAAGTTATAATCTCTACAAGAACTGTATTCTACTTCACACTTCCGAGACTCAAACTAAGTATTTTATTTATCCGAAGAGGAGGTCTTTTGACATCAGCAGTTTATGTTGAAGTAGGTTGTGTCTTATGTCCTTATGACACTGCTAATAAACTGCTTACATCGCCATTTACTTTAAGTAAGCGGAAACTAGAAGAACTTCGGATCAAACTAAAATTTGAGACACACAACGAAATATGACAGTTTAGGACACTTTATCACAGAATTGACTGTGAACTGTTTTATTGAACATTCGTCTACTTCGCTTTGCTTTGGTGAGGTGGTTGTTCAATAAAAACACCATATGTTACATGGGTACGTGCATACCGAAGTTGTTGACAGGAATGGTAACACAGTTAGATTTAGCATTTCTTTTAAGTTCGTTCTGAACATATGATTTAGGGGCATACCTAAATCCTCGTTCAAGTTTATAACTTATCATTTCTGAAAGGAGAACTATGTACATACATTAATATTGCATTGGAGTAAGCCAGCTTAAGCAAGTGGGCTCTTGTTTTTCACAACCGACCTTGACGGAACTGTAGTGGAAAATTATTGTTGACCCACGAATATTGCTCCAAATGCACTCCAAATGGCGTTTGGTCTATCCTCCTGTTTACCTCAATTCACATTTTAATCATCCCTCGCTCTGCCTATATTTGGTCTTCTTCGTCTCGACACTAACTACCTTTGATCGGAATATTTCAAAGAAGCACCCCTTGATAGTAAACGACTCTACTATCGGAACAAGAGCAAGTCCGCTGCTGAGGATACCTAAAATCGTGTCCAGGTGTTCCATTCAAACTAAAAATACCGCACCAACTTTATAAATAGAGTCGAAATTTATTATCCAAGAACCGTTTGACACCTCATACATTCACAGAGCTGTTGGTTCTTTCTAAAAATTAACTTAATGACTTTCATAGTGTTTCCGTTGACTAGAATACATTTTGTTTGTTAAAAATTACACATGTCCTTAACGCTAAGACTAAATTGAAAATATTTTTAGACTACGATTAGTTTAATCCAATCCGTGAATCGATTCGTCCTTAGGCTTCACAAAAAAAAAAAAACAATTTTCGAAATAAAAATGCAGTTGCTCGACGATGGAGGAAGATTCGTCCCGAATGGAAGTGGAAAAAGTCCTGCCGCCTTAAAAGCGTGTGATCTTATTGTTGACTGGCGAATCCGGCAACGACGATTGCTGTGAACTTGTTGGACTGACTGGCCGTCGTGTAGGCGGTGCTGCTCTCTGGTTATTGTTGGTTTGATTGTTCTGTCGAATGTTATTGAAGAACTGTTGTCGGCGGGCTACGCCGCCACGCAGCGGAAGAGTTGGTATATCACTTTGGGACTGACGTAAGTGGCCGACCTCGCACATGCCGTCCTCACGCGACGAGCAGTTTCTCATCGCAGGGTTGACGCACTCGTAGACGCTCTGAAATAAAAAGAGAGAGAGGGAGAGCTGTATTGTAAGGGACATGTATACAAATGAGTGAGGAACCCACCTGCTCGGAGGAGTATTGGTTGTTCTGGGCAAACGCCAGGGACGTGAGCGAGGGAAGCGCCTGCGCAATGTCCGACCGTTCGATGCCCCTCACAATAAGGAACGTTCGTGGTATCAAGATCCCAGTTAGGATCGCCCATCCAGTGGCCTGGATGCCGATGGGTAGGGCCGCATCTCTCCACTCGTCACCGAAAAAGCTCATCGTTATCCACGTGCACCAGATAATGAAGATCAAAACCGCTCCTATGACCAGCAGGATACCCTCCCTGTAGTTGCGCTGCGATCGGTAGATAAACGGAGTCATGGACACCAGGAAGACCAGTAGAATGAAGTCGTAGGCGAGTAGGGCCCACAGCCAGTTGCCATAGTACATGTTCTCGCAGGAGACACTCTCATTAGCGATATGCATGACGACGATCAACTGCGTTGACATCCCCACCTGCACCAGGGTGCTGAAGATGCAGATCACTCCCTGGATATAGCCATTGACGTGGGAGAGGAATCCACCTTCGGAACCGATGGATGCCAGCATGAGAGCCCGACACAGTAGCAAAGAGAAAGTCATGCAGTAGCTGAGCGTCACAACGAAAACCCGCACCGCACACAGCGTGTTTAGCGTTGAGGCGTCGTCAAAGGTCACATGGGAGTTGCGATGTTCGGACACGTACTCCATCGAGAAGGGAATGAACGACGAAAAGAGTAGCACCAGCGAGAGTAGCAGCAAAATCGAAGTGATCGGGTTCCCCTCGAAAACGTCACCCAACGAAATGCGAATAATAATGAAGACCAAGATCGCCAGACTTATGATGACCCCCAAGACCGCTGCTGTCATTCCGGCTGCGATCCAAGCGTCTGGCTTGATCCTCCAGAACATCACAGATTCACCGTCGAAAAGGAACGGGTATCGCCGGTTGTTGCCATCAACGTACTGACAGTTGAAAACCTGGCCGAACTTGGACTTCATCTCGTGACTGGTGTCGTTGGCGTTGTTGTAGTGGTAGTAGGTGGTGACGTTTGATATGAAATTCTGCGAAGCGATCTCTTGAAGATCGGAGATCTTCTCACGTGTAACGTTGGCCATTGTGTCAGTCTTTTTGAACATTTTGATGGTCATCATGTGACTCAGTCGAGTCAGCTTGAGGGTGTCCAATATCTTGACTGGATGGTAGCTGTGCTCTTCCGAGTGCCAGTCCTCGACAAAGGTGAGGAAGTTTTCACAGCTCTCAAGGACGAATGAGCCGTGCTCCAGTTGACAGTTCTTCACGAGAGAATCGTTGATCCAGTGGACTAGGTCGAGCACTGGCCCAGCCAGGGTTATGAGTTGAGATGGGACAATGCTCTGCCCGATGAGGTTCTCTTCGATGGTCACCTGAGTGGAGTTCTCATCAATGACCCGTAAGTCGATTTCTGCCTCCAGAAGGAGGTATGATTTGTTGGGCAGTTCTGAAAATGAAAAATGTACTCATGATGTCTGGATACAGACGCATTTCCATAGATATCTACCCGAAATGAAAGCTTTGCTGGCCCGCCCAGTTGGCACCACAAAGATCGTCCCGTTCTCATGAAAGTTCGCCACCATTTTGTTGCCAAAAATAATGTAAATATTATCAGGACTCCGGAAGTGCATCAGGCAGAGATGCTCCTTCCTTGCCGAGTCCATAAAATCATTGTAAACATCCAAGTTCTCGGCTAAGATCTCCACGGAGGCGATCTTCTCGCCCCACGGCATCTGATAGAGAAGATGGGCGACCTTTGGAAAAACCAAAGCCCTCGGCGACGGAATTGGCCAGATGTAGAACTCTAGATCGTCGATGACGTGCTTCAGCGCGTTATAGATGTCCAGATCGATGAACAAACCTATCGAGTGCTCCACGCATTGCTGCAAGTATTGAACCTCCTGCAGGAGAATGTTCTCCGCTAGTTCGGCGTCTTGGATGTCTATCGCTCGGATCCCTAACGACGAATGGAAAAGGATTATACAATTATTGGACACACTACGTCAATGGGCTTACCAATTTCGAAATCAGCGCTAACCAGGTTCGCCTGGTTTATCCGGTTCAAGACGAAAATCGCAGTGATTGGGTCTCTGGTCATCACCGAGATTATTGCATCGCCTTCGATCACCTGCACGAGTTTGCTCTCGCTGGACGCGGACTCATTTTCATCATCGCTGCCAGACCTGATGCCGTCCACACAGATTAGTGGAATGCCCGGCGACGAACTACTCGACGGCGATGTTGAGGGAGGCTCTGTGGTGGTGCTTGTTGTTGTCGTGGTACTGGGTCGCAGTTTTGGCGGGATCTTCTTACCAGTACCAGCTAAGGATATACTGAGGAAATTCAGACTGATCAGGAGCCATATTGTAGCTGGAATTGGAAGAGGATTTATTTACTAAAATTTGCAGAAAAAAGCAGCTAAATGGAAAGTACGATAAGTTCTAATGGGTTCCAGCCGGTTGAAGGCATCAGGTCAGATTTTTTGAACCTCCGTTTTCAAAGACTTGACACACCAAACTGTTGGCCTAAGTATGTCTAGAGGTCTCCCAAGCTCCCCTTAATTTTTGGTATCAGAAATGACCGTTTTAGGAACTGCATTATTAGAGCCGGCAAATTTACCATGTAGGTTCCATGTGGAGGACTTTTTCTGCTCCAGAGTCTTGAGCTACACTACTGCGAGCAAGTAAGCTCCTCGCACCCTAAAAGCCAAACATATGTGAAATTTTCCAGCAGTCAGGTAGTATAAAGAATCCCGAGCAAAGATGCATTGCACCGGAAAATGTTTATTTATACGTTTATATAATTCAGACTGGCTATGTCTCAGAAATTTTAGTACCAGAAATAAGTTTTCAGTCGCGGGAAGCTTTATCTAAGTGGCAATATAGGAATCTCGTCTAGCAGATAAGACTTCTCTGCTCAGATGTTGAAGTACTAAAAATTCTTAAGGCTAAATTTGGTCCTAGAGATTAAGGCCTTAATAGAGAGGCCCGCGTAATGGTGCAGACCGAAATATTTAGTGGCCTAGATCCACAAATATACATGAAGCAGCCTAAGTCGTAGGAATTTTAAGAAATATATATCTGAAATAAATATCTTAGGGGAGCTTTCTGACACTTTAAATATACGAGCAATGGAAGGCTCTAACGTTAAGCCGCTTTTGGAACCCAGTCTTAGGGCCCCGCGCAGCCACTCTTGTCGAGGTTCTTTCTGTCACACAGGAATCACATTAATAACACATTGGGTTGCTCACTGACAACCAGAAATATAGAATGAGTCCCTCAAAAGGAGGACATTCGTCAGATGTAGGTTACCTTTCCTGAGCTATTCCAAAATATTTGGAGCTGAGTGCAGTGAACGAGAGATAGTGGTGTATGAACCTTTATGATCGATGACCGCTCTTAAAACACTGAAGAAGGTTATACTCGGGTTATACTCGCGTTGAATGTTCTGACAGCGAAGGCTCTAGACTGGGCTAAGCACAAGGAACGTATCAGGACCCAAAAAGTGGCCACTGAAAATAAACGAGGGAATTATACTGCCAAGCAGAAGGATACAATTCAATATGTTTGATGTAAGATAAGATTTCCGTTTATCATGCAAAATAAATTGTAAACTCAAGTCCAAGAAGCCTGTTGACCAGACTGCAAGCCAGGCAAAATATATAAACCATTCCACTGCGGTTTTGGGGCCTCAAACTATATGAGAACACAACCGTTCTGTAACCAGAGTTTACTCTCAACTCATAGTCTACATCCACGTCGGTGACATAGCGAGAGTGCCTCGGTCGCCTCCATCTTTTAAGTCGTTAGTGTCAGCGGACGAAATAGTTGGAGCAGGAGTGACCAGGAGTAAGACCACTCTAAGTGACAGCTAATTGTACTAATTCCTGAGTTAAAATCTGTGAAGACGCGAAAAGTTTTTGTGAATCCGAACTTTCTAGTGTTATCCCTATATAGGAGCTTCTTCGACATATTCGGATCACGCTTCTATAGAGGTCTCTAATACTATGCCAGGGTATTTGGAAAGAGGTGTGAATGAACTAGCGTAAAAAATATTTATATTTGCTACCCTTTGTTATTTTAAATGCGATTTACATATTGTTATATGATGATGCAAAAGAAAAGACTTTGTCTCGTAGTCACGAGTTAATACGTATATTTTAGTCTGAAGACAAAATGTGACTGCCCTCTACTAACAAGAAGCAAATAGGTATATATAACAGTTATAGAAGATAAACTATGTAAGAGAGCCAGATTATATAAGCAGAGAGAGAATCAGTACTTCATACAACATCTCGCAATTTAAGTTAAATTAAGAAAGTAAATTCATATAAGGAAAGTATAATATATAAATCAATTGTAAATTCATATATAAAATTTAAATCAGTTTTTAAAAAAAAAAAGGAGAGCAGCAAAACAATAAAACTACTTAATGTGATCCTTAGGATAGGTAAATTTTGACGGTGGTACTATTTTTCTACCAAACCGACTAACATTTTCAAAGACAGTTGGCGAATTATTATTTTCTTTTTCTGGACTTTGCTGTGGTGAAGTTGAGGCTTCTTCTGAATGACTATCCAATATATGTTGTCTATTTCTTCTGTATATATTTCCATCTCGATCTTTTAGAACGTATGACTGCGGTTCTTGACATTTTTCTATAATTATTCCTGGGGACCAATAAGATGTAGGATTCTTCTTATACATTATTTTTTGTCCTGGAACTAAAGATTTTAGTAGTTTAGCTGTTCTATTGTAATATGATTTATTTTTTTCAATATTGTTTTGAATGTCTTTCTGATATTGTTTGTAATCAATTGATTTGGGTAAATAATTTGTTGACATAGCCGGTAATTTTGTGCGAAGTCTTCTAGACATAAGAAGTTCTGAGGGCGACGGTAGGTTGCCTTTTGAGATAGTCCTATAATGCAACAAGGAAATGTAAGGGTCTGATCCAGATTCCTTACTTTTAAGTAAAAGTTTTTTAACAGTTTGAATAGAACGTTCTGCCAAACCGTTCGATTTAGGATGATAAGGACTTGAAGTTTTATGTTCGATATCCCAATCTCGGCAAAACTTTTTGAAAACTTCAGAGTTAAATGGCGGGCCATTGTCAGATACCATTATCTGAGGTATCCCATGACGAGCAAAAATAGATTTCAGCTTACTGACAACAAATTGACTACTATACCCGGAGGTTAGCAATTCGATCTCTATATATTTAGACCAATAATCCACAACTACTATATACATTTTCTTATTGAACTCAAATAAATCAGTACCTACTTTATACCATGGAATTGGCTCAATTTTATGTGGATGTAAAGGTTCTTTTGGCTGTGAAGATCTATGACGCATGCAAATTTCACAATCGGTGACAATATTGTAAATGTCATTGTTTATGTTGGGCCAGAAGACTATATCTTTTGCCAGACTTTGACATCTTTGGATTCCTAAATGTCCTTCATGCAAAAGATGCAAGATTTCTTGGCGTAGGGAAGAAGGGATAACTATTCGGTTAGATTTAAATAAAATGTCATCAATAACATGCAATTCATCTCTTATTTTATAATAAGGCATGCATGATTTTAAAACAGATTTTTTATTGTCGGGCCATCCAGATTTAGTGTATTTTTTAACATTTGTAATCACATCGTCGGTATTACCAGCGAGCTTTATTTTTTCGAGTTTTTCAGAAGATACAGACAAATTCGAAATTAATAAATTGCAATGAAGGTCAATGTCACTTTCAAATGTTGTCATTGCACTTTCTGGCAATGCTGCCCTTGAAAGCGTGTCAGCTGTATACATGTACTTGCCAGGTTTGTATACAACATCCAATTCGTAAGACTGTAATCGAAGCATAAACCTTTGAAGACGAGCGGGGACTTTATATAGTGGCTTTGTGAACAGCGGAACTAGCGGTTTATGATCGGTCTCTACTAGGATTCGCTTACCATAGACGTATTGATGAAATTTGATACACCCAAAGAGAATAGCGAAGAGCTCTTTCTCAATCTGAGCATAATTTTGTTGACTAGTAGTCAACGTTGCAGAAGCATATGCAATTGGGCTGTTTTCATGCGCGATAACTGCACCGACAGCGCTTTTGGAAGCGTCAACCGAAAGGGTTATTATTTTATTTGGGTCATAAAATGTTAATACTGGGGCATTAGATATAAGCGATTTTAAGTTATTAAATTCTCTTTCATGGGCTTCACTCCACTGCCACGCTATATCCTTTTTCAAAAGTTGACGAAGATTATTGTTATTGACTGATAAATTTTTAACGAAGCTTCCTAAATAATTAATCATTCCCAAAAATCTTTGTAAATCACTGACAGAAGTAGGGTGAGGCATATCACAAATAGCTTTAACTTTGGAATCATCTGGTCGGATACCATGCTTATTAAAAATATGCCCAATGAATTTAATTTCGTTCAAACAAATCTTTGATTTGTCCTTATTGAATTTAAGACCAATTTGTTGTGCCCGTTTTAAAACTTTTTCCAAGATTTCATTATGTTTCTTCATAGTCGAAGTGTGTATTAAAAAGTCATCGATGTATATTATAAGACCATTAATATCACCGAATTGTTTCACCATTTCAGCATGAAATATTTCTGGTGCTGCATTAATTCCGAAAGGAAGACGCAAAAAACGATATCTACCAAAAGGTGTGATAAATGTACACAATCTGGATGAGTCGTCATCCAATGGAATCATCCAAAACCCAGAATTTGCATCTAATGTGCTAAAAATAGTGGAACCATTTAGTTTTGACTTGCACTCATCGAGATTTGGAAAAGGATAATGCGATCTAAGAATAGCTTTATTTAAATTTCTTGGATCTAGACAAAGTCTTACTTTCCCACTCGGTTTTTTCACTAATACTATGGAATTTACCCACTCAGTAGGCTCCTCAACTTTCACTATTACTTTTAATTTTTCCATGCGTTCTAATTCTTCTTTTAATAATTTTTCTAAAGAAAACGGTATTTTGCGCGGTAAATCTATTGTTGGAGTTATACCAGAAATTAGTTTTAAATGGCATTTGTTTTTTAATAGCCCTAGACCTTGAAAAATGTCACTAAACTTAGTTAAAATTGTTTTGCAACTCTTTACATCTGTGAAATTGTTAATATTTGAAGTATTTAAATTATTAGAACTATATTTATTAATGCATGCAATTTTTATTTGATCTACCTTATTTATAAGCTGAAGTTGAACGCATGTTGATAACCCAAGTACTGCATGACAATATAAATCCAATATTTGAAACTCGATCGAGAAATAGTGTCCATTATACTCGCATTCCATGGAACAGCATCCTACAACGGGTAACCTCTCTCCACTGAATGTCATAATGCGAGTTGATGACGTTATTAGTTGATTAGATGAGCATCTCAGATGATTAAACTGCTGCAGCGACATAACATTTGCCTGTGCCCCCGTATCAATTTGACAGTCGATCGCTTGACCCTTTATTTTCAGCGATATTATCCAACTGTTTCTTGGCATTGGTTTGGTTTGCTTCAGAATGCCCAAGAATAAAGAATCAGAATCACTTTCCCGTTGGGAATCACAATCAGCATCGACATTTCGCACGTATGCGCTCTTTGCATTAGCGTTTTTGTTGTAATGGCACATTTTTGAGAAGTGATTATTTTTTTTGCATGTGTTGCATGTAACTCCAATTGCTGGGCAACGGTATCGGTGAATTTGTCCGCAACGGGAGCAAGTGCTGCTGGTTGATGGTGTCTTAGCGAAGCGTGGTTTAGATTTGTTGTTGTGTTGAGAAAATGATTTTGATTTGTGTGTAATGTGTTTTTCTGTATTGTAATTTTTTTTACTTTGTGCATGCTTATTAAAATGACGGTTTATGGCATTGATTGTTTCGGTTGGACTTTGTATTTGTAATTGTTTTGCATGATCTTTCGTTAGTTCAATCGATTTAGCTATTTCAAGTGCTTTTTCGAGTTTTATAGAACCTTCGTTTAATAGTCGTTCTTTTATGATTGACCAATTATTATGTAAGCCACACACAAAGATATCTCTTACTAAATCCTCCCGTAAAATACTGAAGTCACATGAGAGACTTAGATTTTTAAGAGATGTGACATATTCGTCTATAGACTCACCAGCTTGTTGAATTCTTGTGAAGAATTTATGTCTTTCCATGGCAATGTTGACTTTTGGCAGAAAATACGTTTTCAATCTAGACACCAAATCATCATATTTGACAGTATCCAGGTCCATATTGAACGAGTGAAATACGTCGAGGGAATCAGGACCCATGTGATGCAGCAGAAGTGCCACTTTCCTTTCATCAGTCTGCGAATCTAGGCTGGATGCACGAAGAAATATTTTAAATTGTGTATGCCAATTTTTCCACGTCAATGGCATGTTGGAAGATTTCAAGTCTAACGGCAAAATTGTCGGCGCGAATGTTGGAGTCACCATCGTTGTAGAAAAAACACTGCCACTTGGTTTTGGTTCAACCGTTTCATCAAGCATTTTATTTTACGTTTTTAATTGAATTGACTTTACATTACGATTTTAGCACATCTGACACCATGTTATATGATGATGCAAAAGAAAAGACTTTGTCTCGTAGTCACGAGTTAATACGTATATTTTAGTCTGAAGACAAAATGTGACTGCCCTCTACTAACAAGAAGCAAATAGGTATATATAACAGTTATAGAAGATAAACTATGTAAGAGAGCCAGATTATATAAGCAGAGAGAGAATCAGTACTTCATACAACACATATGTTATACATTTATATATTGCTCAAGAAAATTCCTTTACTTAAAAAAAAATCTAGTTTTTCAATTTAGCATTAAATGCGTTATAAAAAAAATGTGTCTCAAAAACTACAGAAGTTGGCACCCTGTACGTGTACATTAATTGGCATTCTACGGAACTACAGTTGTTGGCACCCAAAGATAATGATTTTATAATAGCTACCGATTTTTTGAAATGCCTTCTTACTAAACAAAAATGAAACAGTTTGATAAGTTAATATTCAAATAAAATATAAAAAATATATATATAAATCCATTAATTAGTAATAAATTAACTAAATATAATAAGTACATTTAACAATTAATTTTTTGAATTTAACGACTAAATTTAAAGCTTTTAAGTAACATAGCTAAAACGAATTTATTGAATTTAAAATTTAAAAAAAAATGGCATTTTAAAACACCTGAAACAGAAATTGAACTATTTTTGTTGGCACCGTCAATAAGTAAAGTTGCTCACAGTGCCAACAACTGTGATGCCATATAATTAAATTATTGTCACCTTCTGTCAATAATTGAATATATTGCTTTTCTTTGATACAGTTATGGGGACCCCTCTTTTTTTCAAATATACTAGCAAATAATTTTAATATTTAAACTTAAATTAATAATATTTTACAATACCTATTTGAAATAGCTAAGGTTTGTTTGTGCACGTCTAGGGCACAGTACCTTTTGAATGATGTAAGTTTTATTCTCCTCACTTCATAATAAATACTTAAAAAGTGTACCGAAACTTTTGATGTTCACATATTAATACTATAATGATGTAAATTTAAATTTAAATTTTATACTAAAAAAAAAATTACTGATAAGTGCTTACACTTTGATTTATAAGTATCGACTAAAGAGAGCCTTTAATATAAGAAAAGCAGGAAAACATTACGAATTTATTGTATATTTGGATTAAGGAAAAAATATACTTTCTCGAGAGAAGTAACACGAAGCTAAAGGGAGGAAATCGCTATTGAACAGAGAGGTTTTAACTACTGTATCCAAAAACTAGGTTGTCAACTACTATATCAAAAAAAAAGATTGTCAGCTACTGTATCCGTTTCACTATTTATAGAAAGTCCACAACCGATAATTCATCATAAATGAATTTTAGGGAAAGTCCAGCTGGATGCACCACCTGTTTATCGAGTTTAAGGCCGCATAAACATTTTATAAAAGCTATGTATGTATAGCCAAACTCGTCAGGTTGTTTAGGCTGTGGAGGAAGGACACTTGGTAGTTCCATTAATACCGACAACAATTTCACCGAAACCTTAGATGTTAAAAAGCGATTTAGATGAAGTGTTGTACTGGAACGTGACTTTCTCAACATCATACTTGAGAGTATTGCGCTAAATTTGCAAAGTTAAAACGACAATTTGCATAAATTTTCAAGTACATTTAACATGATGTACTGCAAAGTTGCAGTTGTCACTAATAAGTGCGAATCAGTCTTCTAATAGTCGCCCGAGAATTGATGTACGACATTTTTACGTTTTTGGGAAATCGCGTTTTAAGATTGTCGGTTAATAAAACCAGCTGGGATTTATTTTTGTTTTCTTAGATATTACTTAAAATATTTACTTTCTTGTGATAGTATTAAAAGGACAAAGTTTTTTTTAATTTTTAAAAATGTTCCTCAATATTGTTTGGACGTATACGTAGATACGGTGACCATTCGCCCCCTTTTTGAGAGGACAGTCCCTTTTTCGCTACTATGTCCTCTTTGATTGTTTACTAAAAAAATCAATACTATAACAGCCGTTTTTATAAAAAAAACCGTAACTACTCTCCAACTCGTATGTTACCTAGCACCTAGTTAAATGAATAACATATTAGTTAAATTTTCATATTAATAAATAAAAAGAACTCATACTTATAACAACTAACTGATGTTTTCTCTAAAATATCTACTTAGAGCTGGTGTCACCTAACCAAAATTGTACTAAAAACTATTACATATTGGCTGTCATCATGGCTGGCTAATAAATTTCAATTGTGCCAAGCGAAAAAGAAAAGTTTTCATATTTTCTTTGGAAAATCTGAATTTATTTTTTTAGTGTTTTATTTGTAAACATTGTCATAGGGTTTTTTCGTTTTTTGTTCACTTTTTTTTTCTATTTGGGGCTATGGTAACCGAATCCTCCCCTAACATATTCACATTATTTAAAAACACTGAACAGTGAGTTCCACAATTTTTCAAATTTAAATTTAATTTATTTGTCATTTTGACGGGAACCGTGTTTTTTTAAGAGCTATTGACTCGCTCCTATGCAGTAAAAAAAAAACACACACAATTTAAATAGAGATAAAATAAAATAAAAAAGGGTTTGCATGGGAGTATTGAATTGTGTGACTCAGTGGTTAGTGTCATAGACTACTACGCGTGGACTTACAGCAAAAAAATATGTTGTTGCTGTTTTGGGCTGCCCCAGCTCTTGCGGATCTCAAACAAGTTTCTAGTGGTATAGAAATCTTGAGAAGGCTTATTAAGTGAGTCGGCGTCGGCATCAAATCGTTGGTTATTTAAATACATCCCAAAGTATTTTCTTTATAAATCCCATGCCCTGTTGGCTGACACTGCGACGTAAAAGATCTATTGTAATCAAAATAAGAAAACTCGCAGAAAACAAATGGTGTTTCGAAGCTCTAGCTTAGCTAGGGTTCTATTAATTTCTTTTAGCTTGCCCAAAACAAAGTCTACCCAAATGCCCTAAGCCATTTACGTTTCAAGTAAATCTGTCTGGCAGCTTACTTAAGAGAACAATTGTGTGAAACAGCGTTGCCACTTTGCTAGAATTTCAGTAGGCATAGGTAGTGATTTTTTTTCGAAATTTAAACCTACTGTCAAAAACTGAAATCTACTGCATTTTTGGAGTATACGCTTGTATGCACACCTAGATCGAGAAAATGTGTCCCTTTTAGCAGACAGCATAACAACAAAACTTTACGAAAAAGCTGAAAACCTGCATAATAATTATGAATTTTTCTGTTTCTTTAAAATACTCGTTTTTTTATACCCTCCAGAGGAAGGTATATTCACTTTGTCATTACATTTGTAACGCCAAGAAGGGGTCACCGGAGACCTCATAAAAAATATATATTCTGAATCAGGATCACATTCTGAATCGATAGCCATGTCCGTCTGTCTGTCTGTTGAAAGCATGACGGCGCCCAAAGGAATTGACTTAAATTTTAAGAAATGATTTATTTTTAACGTCGTTAAAATGGGCTATGTCGGTCAAGTAGTTCTGGTACCTCCCATACAAAGTCAATATTCGGCCTATGTGTCTCTCTGTCGGTTGAAAACAGGATAGCGTCAAAACAAATCGACCTGAAGTGAAATTTTTGTGAGAGGACTTACTTTTATCGTCGCCAGGTTGATATTAAATTTGGGCTATGTCGGTCAAGTAGTTCTGGTACCTCCCATACAAAACCAGTTTTGCATGACTTGTATGCAGCGGAGGGTATCAAAGCATCGGCCTGGCCGATGATAACACTTTTACTTGTTTTAATTTTGTATTGTTTATTTATATTTTTATTATTTACTCGTATCTTGGCTTTGTTTGAAAAAAAAATATCTACTGTAAGAAAATGCAAGCTACTGCATTTTTTTGAGAATTTCCTGTAAAAAAAAAGTACTAAAGTGGCAACGCTGGTCTGAAATAGAGATTCACAATAGGCCTCTATCTGGAATGAGGTAGACAACTAATTACCTGACAAAATTTACCTACTTCTGCCATCAATTTGATCGGCCAAATGGAAAACAACTGACCACGTTTCCAAGGTCGTTTGTCGTTTCATTCAGTTCCTTTATTTAAGTACCTACCGGCCCCATGACTCACTTCTGTATTCAGAGTCGGACAACGAACAACAATAAGTGATTGAAAGCGCATTTCTTTATTTACAGTTTCGATTGGTATAGTTGCCCATCTACAATTGAAACCCTCTGGCCAAAAATCACACATGTTGTTAGGTGTGGCAGTAAACAACTGCAAGTGTCCAATACAACAATTCCATTCGATTATCACAAGAGTGCCCGAATTAGGCCTTGCTTACTCTACACTCTGTGGCTGGAGTTATAATTCGCTAACATTCTTCCTGATCATACAATACTAAGTACGGACTTACCTTTTTGTGTATTCCAACTGTGTATTTGCATTTTATTTGTTTGTTGTTTTTTTTTTTGTTAAGTATTCCCAAAATGTATCGCTCGCTCTTAGCGTTCTCGCACCCGTACTCGTAATCGCAGTTCGTACTCGTAGATGGGTTCTATTGATTTTGTATCCACATTTGGTTCGAGCAACAAATTAAATTATGCAGCATGCATGTAAATGTGTTTTTTTTTTCTTCGCATAGAAGCAGTTTTTGCTACAAGACTACCACTACACACAGATTATAATCGTATTAGGAGGAGGGGAACAATCACAGCCTTTTTTAATTTATTTATTTTTAAATTTAACTTTATTTAAAACCGAGCACTATTTTGTTGAAATCATTTTGTGTAGCTTGCAGTTGTAAAATTCTGTAAAAAAAAAAACAAATACACTTATGTCACTTTAGAGGTACACAACAACACTATAGCCACCGTAGCATAGATAATTTAGTTTTAATCTACTGGCCGATTGCCATCCGATGTTCATGGTTCACCAATTTCAGGCCGACACTGTTTCGCTTGTAATTAACTGATATCCGTTTCGTCAGTGTGTAGTCTATAAAATGTAGTTAATTACTAGTAAGTTTCATATGCGTTTAAGCAGCGACACCGAGCACGAAATAGACTGACACTGGAGTGCAAAATAAATGGAAAACGAGAAATCCCTTCTACCGTCAAAGACGGGGTTGCTATACCACCACCATCACCAACAGTGGTGCCACCAACAACTACTGCATACTGTTGTTGAGTGCGGGGCTTTGTTATGTCAGTGCTGTGTGGATTGGCGTTGTTATGGTTATTAGTGAGGACTGGTTAATATTGTTGTTTTTTTTTTTGTTCTTTCTGCCACTCAATGCACAATTTTGCAGTAAACTGGTAAACGGCTTATAGGGGTTGGTGCTACCCTTAAGATTGACCCCTATATGGCAGAAGCGCTAAGAAGTTGTATCGTGTTTGCTTCTGCAATCATAATTATTACAGTTGTTGTGTTTTGCACTTGAATTGATTCCTTCTTATAATGTTTGGCAGTTTAACATCAGAATGGATCATATGAACCATGTAATTGGTTGTTGAACATTTGGCATGGGGTCGATAAACGGGTTGCATTCAGCTCGGTCAAGGCGAAAGGGCTAACGAAATGTGGGCATTTATATATGGGCGGCTAACTAATTGTTTTATAAAAAAAAATAATAGGAGTCAAGGTGCATTTTTTGATGAAGTTTGGACAGATCTTATGACTTGTCGCGTTCAGCCTTTGTGAGTAATACAAGCGGCAGGTGCGCAGAGTGACAGAAGCCTGATACTATTTAAAATGCGGGAGCCTTGCATTTGACTCAAAAAATTAATATCACTCAAATGCGAAGTGGAGAAAAGCTTTATAAGCCAATTAGATCTTATTTCGTGCCATGAATCCACGAAAAGTAACACGGCGCGTACCAGAAGCGCCGTGTTACTGCATCGAGCATTTTAGAACTATGGGAATGCTTTTAAGAAATGCTATTGATGCCATTGCATGGCTTCAATTCGACTGATGCTGATGAAATACATTTGGTAATGCTGCAAGAATGTACTGCGTAGATCCTTCTGAAAAAAAGGCTTTAGTTATCTGGATTGCCACTACGTTATGAAGTGACTTCTGGTGAAGGGCAAAATATTGATTTTATATCAAAACATTGACTACACTTTGATCAGGCTTACTGCGTTTCCACTAAAAATCAGGGAAAGACTGGTAGAATCTTCTCAAATGACACCTTTCTGTGAGGTAAACTTGCCTATTAGCATACTCATATATGAACATATAAATCCTGGAAGATGGCGCCTTAAACCTGGTTGTAAATAGTAACTCTTAGCAGCAAGCTTCTTAGATTGAGGCTTTTCAAGTTAAGAATCTGAAAAGACACCTTCTTGCATGTCAACACCAATGGTTTTTGGCAAGGCATAGAACTTATCACCAGAGAATAATGTTTTAAAAACGACCGCCTAAACCATATACATATATAAAATAGGTCATGTTCGAAAAAGGTTTGTACTATTCAAATAACTTCGGAGTTTGCCTCCATGTTTTTGTTTTGAATTCGAGATCAAATGAATATTTTTAGGAATCTAATCTTATTCACTTCGGGTGTAACTCAGGTTTAAGTTAATTTTACACCCGATCATTAATCTGCATTTTTTAAACCCGACAATTTAAACCTATGTCCATGGATTTAAATGCGGATTTAAGACACTTTAAACCGTTTTTAATCCGTTTTAAACCCACGTAATGTCAAATTTCACAAATAATGACTTTTTTTTTGTTTTTTTGTCACTTGAAAATTTATTTCATATGTTTTGGCCCCAGTTATATTTTAAGGTGCATTTATTATGCCGAAATTTCTATCGAATCATCGAATGCAACCTCCAAAATGACACGAAATATTTCCGAATCACATCGTAATCGTCGACGCAAGCCCAATTGTGCATTATATATATTTGACGACAAGGACGACGTTGATTTACCATCAGCTGCTGTTTCATCAGCTCTTCGACAAATTCGTTTTCTGACAACAAAGACATCAACATTTATTTCGTCCATTTCACGAATGAAGTCTTTTTTTAGTATATTGCCTTTTTTTCTATTCCCCTTTTCTACTTTTCTTATATCTTGCGAGCGAAGAAATGTCAATATTATCAAATTGAAATTTAACCCGAGTTAAAGTACTTAAACTGCGTTTAAATCCAATCGGAATAAACGCTGTTAATTTAAAAAAAAAACTGGATTTATGTTCGAGTGAATGTTATAGACTTGGGTTTAGTTTTTGGGTTAAACTCACTTAAACCCGGGTGTAACCTTTAACTCGGATTAAAGGGAGTGAATAATATGGCCGCTAATAAGTGTCGAAAAATATTTGTCGTAGAAATGCCTCCATTTACATTCTGTCGATGTTAGTCAATTTATTGTGACATTTAGGCCATGTTTTTTGTATCAATTCAATTAGATACTTTTAACATCTTGATTCGGAAGTTTTTTCTTTGCAAAAAAAAATGATACTTAACTCATGCAAAACAACTGACTGCGAATGCAAATGCCGAGTAGTCAAAAAGTATTCAATATCAATTACTACCGTATACTACAGCGCTGCCTATCGGATTTTATTGTAACTTCTATCTAACTACCCCTGATTCTAAGTCCCTAGTTATAGACAAACGTAAAACGAAACCGTAAACATTTTGTTTTGCTTTTTTCGGCATGTTGAACCCAATGGTTGAACTCAACCTTGGTCGTAAAATGTTGCGTATTAATTATACAGTTAGTTCACCAAAACAAAAAAATCTTTTAGAAAAATAATTTATTCATTTTTCCGTACGAAAAACTCTTTCCGATAAAATTCGCAGTTAATTTCACAAAAAAAAAAAACAAAATCATTCCACTGAAATATTTCATTTCTTTACTGTTCCATTTGTCAAAAATTTGTTTTCTCATGGAAATCAATCATTGGTAGTTGATTTGTTGTAATTGTTTTCGTAGGAAAAATTTTGTTCTGACAGATTTTTTGCTATGACCGCCTAAACGTAAAAAAAACTCATGTTCATGCTGTTTTCATGCTTTTTCGGTTGCACTTTACGTATGGCTATTACGGAGGCTTAAGGGGAACAAAGGGGTCAACATTCAGCGATATTGGGGACGTTCGGTAACCTAGTTCATTTAAAACGTCAACTGGATTTGTTTGAACTAATTATACGAAAGCGCTAACAAATCAACTTGAAGTGCTTTTATATTTTGAATTTTGACACACTTCGAGATGTCAACTGAGTACGCAGTTAAGGTTTTCCTTACTTACCCCTCAATAAACCTCAATTGATTAAAATTATTCACGTGGCCATTAAACACTTAAGTCAGTTAATCAACTGTCAAACTTAATAAACCAGAAAATCGAACGTCCCTATTTGTTGAGTAGTTTTTAAATCTATTAGAACACACTACTTATAAACAAAAACATTCTGAGATTCGATCGAATCAAAAATTCTACGAATTCAAAACATTGGGGACGTTCAAGTACCTAGTTTAGTAAGACTGACAGCTCTCTCACTAGTTGTATCTCGGTTTTGATTGATTGGGGATAATATGTCATATGAACAGCTGATTCAGTTGAGGTTTATGGAGGGGTAGCCGACGAATCTAGTCAAGAAATTCGTGACTGAGTACTAAGTTGACAGTTCGCATATGTGACTAACGTAGGAAAATTGACGTTCCCGACCAATCTAGTTTAGTAAGACTGACAGCTCTCTCATAGTTGTATCTCGGTTTTGATTGATTGGGGATAATATGTCATATGAGCAGCTGATTCAGTTGAAGTTTATGGAGGGGTAGCCGACGAATCTAGTCAAGAAATTCGTGACTGAGTACTAAGTTGACAGTTCGCATATGTGACTGACGTAGGAAAATTGACGTTCCCGACCAATCTAGTTTTTGCGTTCAGGTTACGTCTCATCCAAACCAATCTAGTCGACTTAAAAAAAACAGATTCTTAAATGCGGCCATTCATCCGAGTGAACTGTCTTAATTTTCAGTTTCAACGAAAAGTGGTTCATGATAAAATGATTGAGTACTGTATCAAAATGTTTGCTGTCAGCTGTCACAAATAAGCTTTATTGTCGTTTTTATTTGTAGATCATACTTAATTCTGCGTATGTATTAACAATTTTGCTAGGAAACTACGCGAAATTCTGCTCGAATGAAATATGACACCAAATTCAATTTGATATCGAATCTCGATTGAAATCGAATGTAACTTTGAATAGTATCGATTACAGAAACTGAAATAGGTAACCTGAGGCTCGATTTTGATAACATTTATTTCCTTGGAGGTTTTTATCGAACTCACTCGAAATACTTTGCCAAGAATTTATTCAATCAACTAACCGCAAAGTGAATCAGAAGTTGGTCAGTGAAAAATAGCTCCTAAAACAAATAGGATTTGGAAATTGGGACTCTAAACTTTAGTTTTCAGTTTAGAGAGCCTCGCAACTGATTCTTGTCTATTGTATTAAGTCCTACCACCATGGATTACATTTGTCATTGCACGCCTTGCACATGACCTTCTTAACTTTCGTTCACTTATGACATACAAACCACCCACACGAACGGCATATCGATTGTGCTTAAGTCGAAACACTTCCGTCCGCGCAAAGGCCACACACAGTATCCTTGAGCCGGAAAGCAAATGTAAACTTTCAGATAATTTGACCAAAATGTGCTTCCACCCTAAAATTAATTTCAACCACATCTCACGCAGGACACAATTTTACACCGTATTCCAACATCACTCATGTGCAACCGACTGTAACAAAATAAATACATCGTTCGAGTCTATTAAGTCTAGACTCTTCGTTAGTCCTTCGGCGTACACCAGGGTAGTACACGAATTAACTCTTTGCACCTGTCTATGCGGTGTCACCTGTTTTTTTGTTTTCCTTCTTATTCTATGCACACGCAAGGACTACAAACGGAAATAAACAATTAGATTCCTTCCGGACGTGATTGACAGGATAACGCACTCGGAACGCGATTCCTTTCGATTTACGGCGCCGATACACTCGACACCACTCTTAACGAGTTGAACTGAAAATTTGTACTACTCTGGCCGACGACATGGAAAACTGTAACGAGAACGGGAAAAAAAAACGCACAAAAAGAACGAAAGTTCACACACAAGAAAGAGTAGAAACAATTTCCAATGTTGTTCACTGTTTCGTCTTGCGATGTTTGGGGTTGAGAAGACTGGTGTTGGACATAGGTCAGTCTCTTGGCAGGAATAAAAAAAACTGCGAAAAGGAAAAGTGTAATGGAAAATGTCAACTGCAGTTGCATTTCCCATGAAGAAGTCTTAGAAATTCAAATTCGATTTTCCTTTAAATAACATGCAATTGGCAGTGGGGTCCGAAAGCACAGACACACAGGGTTTGCCAGCTTGGTGCGGAATGATGGGGTTTCGTTTGCGCAGACAGACTGTGCACATAGTCAATAGTAAGCCTTTCATATATGCAATCATTTCAATACAATACACATTCTGGTGTGGTGTTGGTATTTTCCATACATGCTGAGATTTTTCCTAGTAATCTGGAAACGAGTTTCACCAGCCACCCTCTGTCGTCGTTCGAACAATACAATTTATACGGATGTTGAACTGGTGACACACTTTTTTGGTGTCTGGCTTGTGGGGTAAAGTTTTTCCCAAGATTTAAAATGTCATAATGAGATTTGACGAAGTGACACATAGAGCATATACATAGGCATAAGGGGAACGCCTTTAAGGGTGTCAAACTTGCTTAAGTCGTCTTTAATGGTTTTATTGTTTTTATTTAATAAGATTTACTTCTTGAAGTGCCTTTGCCTGTCAATAAGTTAGGACCGGCATTTTTAGGGTTTTACTTAGCGGGGAGCAGGATTGACGAAAACGAGAGTTTTTAAAATTGAATCGGCAGTCATCAGGGAAGGGTGTAAAACTGCCTTAAAATCTGAGGAAGTTCACAGCTTTTAGAAGAAGGTTTTTATAAAATTTCAGTTCTGATGTGAAGAAAATAGGTAAAGGGTTGGTGCTGCAGGTCTATAATAGGACCTTAGAGCTAGCTTCGCAAAACCATTGGTTTTGTGTATAAGTATTTTCTATTTTGACGGATGAATGTGTCACGAAATTTTGTAACAACTCAGGCTCTAAGTTAAGAAAGAAACGCACCAAATATTAGATTTAAAGGGTACTCGCAAATTTTCGTTCGTTGTTTCCGTACTTTTCTCAGAGAAGTTTGTAGAATATCACAGTGGGGGAAGTATTTGAAGACGAGAGTATTATTACTAAAAAGTACGAAAACTACAAGCTTATGTCAAAAATTATAAATATTGGATGAAAATAAAATGATTTATAATATTAAAAACTGATTTTACCCTAAACCCACAAACTGATGAATGGCAGCGCCATCTTTGAGTGAGAGTTGGAATTAATATTTTTTATCAGATTAGTTGGGATATAGCAAACATATGTTTGACCCACTCATGGCAAATATAATGCCAATACAATTTATCTACTGAATTTCTGCCAAACTTATCTGTCAAATATTTAGGTTAGGCTAGGAGGGTTGTGTGCAATATTTGAAACTGTTCCACCAGAAGCAATTTGTCTTTACTACATGATTAGCAAAGCTTAATAGCTCCTTTGAAGTCTATATGAGAATCATCTCAGATCAGAACCAAGATCCAAGCTAGGGAAGAACCAGCCAAGGCGAACGTCCTTAATGAATAAATGAGTAGTTGGACAGGAGATGTTTTAGGAATGATTTTAATTGCTATTAAGCCTTGCAGAGTTTGCCGAAGTCCAACCCCAATGACTCTGCGTCGGATTATATCCACGACTGAGCTTTGATTGCCATTAACGGGTGCAAGGGCCAACAATCTGATCATTAACCAGATTTGAATACCTTCAAATTTTGCCTGACATTCAACGTTAACGGTAATCTGTTCTGCTAGAAGTGTTTCTAATTGCGTATATTTGACTTTAGAAAACACTTCGGGTCTTCAAAGAAAACTCCTATTGCGGCTCCTTATTTTGGGTCATCTAGATATAATATACATTCCACTGATGACAGTACCTGACAGCTGACAGATCGAATGTACAATCCATGTTGCATGGTGAATGATCATCGAACTTCAATTCAGGTATTCTGACAGTTAATGTCCCGTCTTAAGAAATGAAAATTGAATATCTTTAAAGCGTCAACTTCGATGAGAAGGACATCCAACGCAGAAAATGATCCTTGTTAGAGTTATTCCATCACAAACAAATCACTGAGGATGACGGCAGATAGACCCATCAATGTAAGCAGGTAAAGAAAGTCAAGCCAAGGCTTCGAAGGAACTTATAAAAATTGTTATGATATTCGCATGAACAAAAAAAAAAAAAAATAAGAATCGAACAAATTGCTAAAAGTTGGCAAATCTACCGGACAGAATAAAGTCAGTCCAGAAATGCTCAAGGCAATAGGTGATGAGGGAGTAAAATTTATTTTTGATTTTTGGACATCATTGCTCCAGTCTGGAGAATCTTCAACATAACTCCAGCGGCAGAAGACTACCTCACTCAGAGTAGCGCACCCAATTTTGGAGGGGACCAGAACCAACATCAACTGTATGGCGCTAACTGGGGCGACAGGCTGGCTGAGGCCCAGGTCCGCCTTGAACTTTAAGACCTTTCAAATAATTACAGCTGAGTTTTTGAGGTAAAAAGTTTACTCCAGGAGTGTAAAATTGACAGAACTTTCCTGAGATTTCTTTTAATTTCTTAACAAAAACTATATTCGAATAAAGGTCCTCAAAGTAATTCCTTTCGTTATGCGTAGTTATACGCAGCGTTGCTGTTTGCCTTCGTTTTGAGCTTCAAGACCCGTGAACCTCACTTTTTTTAAAATTAAAAAAATGTCCCCCTTTTTAGTTTAAGTAATATTTGTTTAAGTAATCTTTATTGGACGAAAAAGGATGCAAAGGATAGTTTTAAAATAAAACGTTTGTAATGAATTTATTTGTTTTTTGTTATTAATGTTTTTGCTGTATTATTATTTTATGAGGGGGGCCCCTTTTTTGGCTCAGGCCCAATTTTATTGCACTTTTTTTGAAAAATTTCAGCTGCAACGCTGCTTTTACGTTGTGTACCCCTTCCTTTTCATTACTTATATGATGTGGATTTGACAGTGCAGTCAGTCTTTTTAAACAAAATTATGTTTACTCATCGCTGATGACTTGGTTATCCTTGGATTCTTCAAGACTGAACCTTTAAGCTTTCACTGAGTGTTTTCCTGCCGCCTGTGTTATCTGTGTTCAATCTAGGACAAAGGTTAACGTAAACAAATTTGAAAAAAAAACCTGACTAGAAACTACTTCAAACGTCGAACTTACGGAAGTTCACAATTGCCAAGTTTATGCGGAAAATTAATTGGAAAATTGAGTCCAAAATTTAAAAGCTTACTAAAAAATCCCGAAGTGATGGAAGTATTGAGAGCGCCTGTTTCTTTTTAGTCACTTCGAAGCTTATTTTTCGGAGATGAATGAAGCAACTCTTACTGTGTCGAGTCGTACGTCAAAACTAAGTCACAATAGCGACAGCTTTTGTGTCAAATTTGAGTTTTTCAACTGTTTGGTTGACTTAAATCACGAGAAAGGATTTCATCTCTAGGAGTGTTTCGTTTGCAAGAAAATTGGTCGCTGCACTCATCGCGATGACAATTCGACAACTTACTGACACGAAAACTATTCAGAACTTCATTATAGTAGGATAAACATGACTTTTTCTCTTCCAAGGTCGATATGTCTAGAAAAGTTGTGAGCCTATCTCTGCCAATTTGAACTCCCCTCAAACGAGAACTTTCCCTCGCATGTATCTTTTAAAACGTTCCAAGGGAAGTAACCAAAAATCAACAGTCCAAAGTACCCCATATCTATATACAACTTGGTTACAGCTCTGGTGTCGCTCTCCATTTGCCTTATAGACCACTCACGTGCAGATCACAATGCCTACCCCGTATCATTCAAAACACTTATCACTTCACATTTATATAGATCACGAACTTCTAGTAATAACCGCAAATGATCAAGCACACGAACTTCGCCAGAACCGAAGTTTTTTGGATCATTCTTATCAGATCTGTAAACTGTTCGTTTGTAATGAGTATCTCATCCAAACGCTGAAATATCTCAAAGTCGTGTTTGTCCATAGTTTTGCTTTGCACGAACTACAAGATGTCGAACTGATTGAGTTTTTTTATTTTTTTCTCTTCAAAATGAACAAAATTAAACCCGTCTACGACACCGATTCGACAAACTCCAAATGTCTAGAACTACTGGCGATATTGCCGGAAAAATAAAAACGCCGACACTCCCCATGGGATGCGCGGGGCATGGGAAACGTGCATGCACCCCAAGGTCGTTTGTACGGACTTTTTTGTGTAATTTTTTATTGAAAATTATTCACGGGAGTGCGTGTATGCGTGCTCGCGTATATGTATGCAGTTTTGGGCCATAATAGCCCGAAAACGACGCGACGTTTAATGACTCAAATCGAAACTGAAATCAAACCGCGCTACACTATACTTCCTTATAACCATACGATTGAATTCCGAGTCTCGGTTGAGGGTGTCTTGAATGCAAATGAGTGCGAAGAGACGTGCCAAGCAATGCGGCGAGATATTGTCGAAAATATTTTTGAATTTGTTGTTTCCATCGTGTTGCGGGAGGGGGTTCCTATTGTCAGTCGATAGTTGATTTTGAATTGAAGTCAGGTGTTGTCATAGACTTGTCATAAAAATATAGATCTATAAAAGTTGATAGGAACTAACGTGTAGAATGCGTCTCAACCCGTTTGCAGTGCAACCTCCTCCCTGCCAATTAGTACCTTGCATTTTCCCAGACAGAACTGTAGATCGCCCAAAGGGCTCCAAATCCCAGCAGCAATTATTTGCGCCGCTACAACATTACGTCAGAAATGACATACAATCACGGTGACCAGCAGTGTGTAATTATAATCCACACATCGCAGACGTGATACGCCTCATCGGCCTAATGATCTCCGGCTGTATGTACCCGTACGTGTTGATCGCCACTCGACGAAAAGCAAAAGACACCAATCCACTTACTAGTAATTTTTGCTGCACGCACTCTACCAGTCGTCAGAAATAATGTCTTCGGCTTCTGGGTAATTTGCAACTTTCCGATCAGTCCCTTTTGGGCAAACATGAAACATGCAACACAAAACACAACCGCTTTGCATGATTGATGGACGGTGCGTAATTCGGACGCGGCATGGACGGATGATCGCTAAGAGGCGCGACGAGATTAATCGCTTCATGTTCGATGACATGGGTAAGTGGCTTGGAGTGAAGCCAGTTTAATAAAAGTCGCAGATGGATTAAGAGGAAAATGTTAGGAGGAAAATGTCCTCAAGGAAGGACTTGGATTTCTAATGACAGCTTTGACATGGCTACTTAATTTATAGCGCTTGCAGATTTATCTGATTAGAGATTTAGTTGACGGCCACTCAACGCGTTGGCCTACATCTGGATAGAGACAAAACCCCCGGGTCACACGATTGAAAGTATTTCGCAGTCGAGTTTATTAGATGAGAACAACTGCAAGAAAAGAGCCCGTAGCAAGAATTTTGCTTCCGCTTTGAATATGGGATCCATTTAGATCCAAAAAGTGGTCTCTCGTCTGACAAAGTGTCACGTTGTTTGTTTTGCCAAAGCCTGAGGTATCGTTCGCTAGATACCAGGTTTGGACAAATTTTGGAACAACTTTTATTAATAACGATGTCTACCGCTGGGATCGTACCAGGATGTTGATAGCTACTGGCAAAAACTGTCCTTACAATTGGGACATTTATTCTTAATTAGGCTATTCAACGTTTTAGCGCGGTATACAAGCCGAACTTATAGGTTTTCGTCATTATGGGTGGTAGTCTGTGACCTTTGTCAATGCGTTGTTCTGGTGGAGCTCACACCTTGTAGGTTAACTGACAGATCTAGCAACAATTTAGACGAAGCATATACAGTAGGAGCTGAGACTTTTGTCAAGAAACCTTTATTAATAACCCTTATTTAACAATTTGCTTAGAACGAATCGGTGTACTCTTTTAGCAAGTGTTCGTCAAGAATAGAATTCTTATATAACTTTAGAAAAGCTAAAAGCTTCGCAAATGCCTTTGTTATCGCGCAGCCAAGGCCCAGTCAAGAGTTGGTACCTTCGTCAAAGTCAATGAGTGGTTCTGGAAGAGCTAAGTAACGAGACGGAGTCCAGTTCTCTAAGGAGCTGACAACTTCGTCGATGCCAGGGTACCATCGAAAATTAGACCCTCAATAACTCTTTGTTCTCGCTTAGGTTGCGCTCATAAGTAAAAGTTTAGACCTTCGTCCATATGCAGTGATAAACTTTGAAGTTGAAATTCGTATAATTTGTCTAAAAAAAATGTTGACTGAATTTATGCAATTTTCCCAACTGTATAGAAGAGCTTGTGGTTTGACGCGCGGCTCGAGGTCCGGGTACCTCAGTCAAGTTGTAATACGAACCGAATATCGCTGAATGTATGGATACGGGTGTACAGTTAACCCACAGCGGGTAATAACAACACAGTTTGAAAACACTTAGTACAGTGGTGCCAGATGATTTTCCACTACGGTGTTAAAATTAGCTAAAATATAATTATTTACTTAAAAGAGCAAATAAGGGGGAATTTCGGTCTAAAATGTATTCTTTTTTTTTATTTTTAATAAAATAAAACTCTAAAAAGAAATTCGAGGGCACCTACATTTTTCCAGTTAAGTTCCAAAAAGTGTAGACCAGTTTATTAAAAAGGGAGTCTCTCGTTTGAAAGACTTTTTCGGTTTTATGACTTAGATTCTAGAGGATTGTTACGTTAACCAAATCAATATATAATAAAAGGCTCAAGTGCCAATTATATTATTTAGAGATATAACAAAAAAACACAATAAATTTAACAATTCAATTACAAAAATGTTTATTTTTATTTAAATAAATTAAATACATAACTATAACTACAAGGAGTCAAAAAAACCTTAAACAATAGGAATCCAAGGAAATAATACCAAATAAACATCCAATATTTAAAAATGTCTTTAGTCCCTTATAAAGCGATATTGAAAATGCGCTAAAATCTCCTTTAAAAAAGATATTAACAGTTCTCAAGCTTCGGTTTGATTAATTATATGTTCGTAGAATGTTTTATTTTCGGTGGGAATGTATGCTAGCATGTCCTTCAAATCTTTAAATTTTTCTTTTGAAATATTATTTTGAGCTTCTAACGGTGGTAAAGTGTAGTTTTTTAATTGATTTGGGACTTGCCTTTTTTGAAAATGCTGACACTATCCCACGGTACTGAGCCATTGTGCGATTCCATTAAATCAACACGATGCAACTTATTTTTTGATGCGGATCCAAGAAATAACACAGACTCTTTTGACCGAAAGTAGGTTCGCACTTAGGCCCCGTTACAACTTTATTTGTATGTGGGTAGACTTTTAAAAGAAACAGGCACTTGGATCCATTTGGATATTATTAGGCTTGGCACTTAGATCGTATTTTCGTAAAAATATTAAATTTTTATTTTTTAGACCCAGTAGATTTACAACCCTTCAATTTTCCAATCGATGTACATTTAGTAAAAACCGGCCACTGAATTTAAGACTTTGCTAAAGGTGGTTATAAATCATTTTAGCAATAACAATATTGGAACCACTTGAGTGCATTTAGAAAATATTTTTCAATACGTTAATACAGCAATATTGCTAAAATGGATCACAAATTTCTATACACTTCTATCTCTACCTTTTGCAACTTTTGGTAAAGTATTAGTAACTGTTGTTTCTAGTGGAGGGACAATTTTGACAATCCTTAAGAGAACAGGAATATTTTATCTTTCATTGTGGGAAATTTCAATACAATCTGGCAGCACTGATTGAGTAGTGTTTTATGGTTAGGTTATGCCAAACTGATTTGTTCTGATTCAATGTCATGTTAGAAGTCAAATAAAATTCGCGGCGCGTATAAGTGGGAAAAATTAAAAAAACAAATGCTTCCACTCGGGCAGCGCATAAGTGAATTTTAGAAAATGTTCATGAACATTAAATAAATTTCTATTACACTTGATGGATGTTTTCAAATACATTTATATGACGCCATATTTGCACAAAATCAAAATATGATTGGAAATTCTGTTGTTTAATAACACTGAACAGTGTTGAATAATGATACTTAGGAACATTAAAAATGCAAATGATATTCATATTTAAAAAAAAAACAAACGTATTAATATCGGAAAGCTAATTCCTAACAAGAAGACATTACATTGTGGTATTTAAGTGGATTCTGCTATTTGATTTCAGATTTCGCGTACCTATTCAATCGAACTTAAGAATCCGAATTGTTAAACAATGTATTTTAAAATTTGCACTGATTTTTATATAAATATCTCTAAATTATTAATTAACAAAAACAAGTACACTCTTTTTTGGTTTTTTTTTTTTAATACAAAAAGTATTCAAACATTTTTTTTTTACTGTTACGAGTATTTTATATAAATAGAGCAAGATTTTTGTATTATAGCCTTTACCGGAAAAAGCAAAGCGCATTTAAATTTGAGAGCAATAGTATAAACAATAAAAAATATCGAATTCATTTTTTGAATTTAACGAATGTATACTTTCATATTATTAACTGGATAATAATCTCCTCCTACTGCAATGTGCACATGAAGCGAATTCCATTGCACACTTGCTTATTTGATCCTCAAATATCAAGCGTGCAATGGAATCTCGCCAGCGAAACCCGAGCTCTGTCTCCATCTTCGTGGGAAGATAGAGATAAGAGCTTTCGCACAGTTCGCACAGGCACCCAGTTAATTTAGTTTTAAGATACTGAGAGTTCTAATAAAGTCACGAACAGAAAAAGACGTGTTTTCCTTTCCTATTTATTATTATATTATTGGCGCAGTCGTGGGAAAAAAAAAAAAGACACTACATTTAACTTCCGCGTTAAAGTATTGAACTACGAAGAGTAGTAACGCGAATTTATGTGAAGTTTTATTAGCTCCGAAATTTAAACGATTTAACTATCAACTGTGAACGAAAAGTGCACCCTTGTTGTAATAACCGCATCACATACCGATGTAACGCATTGAACTACGAAGAGTAGCAACGCGAATTTATGTGAAGTTTAATTAGCTCCGAAATTTAAACGATTCAACTAGCAACGGTGAACGAAAAGTGCACCCTTGTTATAAAACACGACACACTCGCTCGACAACGATACATCATTCCGTGAAGAAAGATTAAACAAGATCAGAGGAGGACCAACAACAAGCCGTAGAACCAAGGGGCGAAGCCATATCCGAAAAACACCAAAGAAAGCTGATTAAATCCCGCTAAAGTAAGGTTAAGTGATATCTAATTTTATTCTTCTAAGTAACTAAGTGTAACATTTGTAAAATGGAAGGCCTAACAGTGACAGAAAAGCTTAGAATTATCTTAGATTTCATTTCAAAATTACCACAATTTAATGGGGAAGAAAATTGTTTAGTAGAGTTCTTTGAACGTGTAGATGCAATAATTCCCGCTCTAAATGGGTTTGATGACGTTAACAAAACTGTGCTTACGGGATATATAAAAGACAAAATTATTGGGAGGTGTGCGCTCCAAAGGCATGGCAGGGTAAATTCTTGGGAGGAAATAAAGGAAATTCTAAAAAATAACTTTACCGAGAGATTACCTACAGATTCTTTGATTGACAAAATAAGGACCAGTAGAGTTACTACTACAATAGAGGACTATTACAATAGAATAAATAATTACCTTACCAGAATTAATAACGCTTATCTACTTAGCAATTCGCGCAACAATCAAGACATGATTGAATCAAATAATCGTATAGCGCTTAATTCCTTCAAAAATAACTTACCAGAACCAACTAGAACAGTTATTTTTAGTCGCAATCCTGAAAATTTAAGCGACGCCTTCAAAATAATTTTAGAAATAAACCAACAGAATTTTGGACCCAACGGTCAATTAAATTTTACCCAAAGAACACAATCTAGACGTTATAATTTGGACAGGACTAGCAATACCGGTTATAATAACGATAATCATAGAAATCAGAATTTCGATGGTCTTAGTAACCAACAAAACAGACCTCAAAATAGCAATAACAGTTACAATAATAACAATCATAGAAATCAGAATTTCGATGGTCTTAGTAACCAACAAAACATACCCCAAGCTAGCAATAACGGTTATAATAATTATAATCAAAGAAACCAAAGTGGTCAATCTAGGCAAAGCAATCGCAGAAGTGGTTATTTACGAAATAATAGAAATAATGATTTGGAGCCTATGGATGTCTCTAATAATCAGGAAAATTTTCGAATAGAAGCCTCGGAAGAGACATGCCCTATATAACAATAGTTACTCCATTGAAAACATTACGATTCATTATCGACACAGGTGCTGCATTTAGCTTAATTAATCCAGGGTTATGTAAGTCAAAATGGAAATCAGAAGTAGACATGTCTATTAGAGCATGCAATAAAGAAATTCCAATTAAAACTAAGTGCTCGTTTCCGATCTTCAATGAATTTAATGTTCCAAACTACTTTGTAGAATTTTTGGAATATAACTTTAACGACAAATATGATGGTTTGATAGGCAACAACATTTTATCTGAATTAAATCCTATTATTGACTACAAAAATCGTTCCATGAAAACAGATAATACTGTTATAAGACTATTTTTGAGCCCTGTTGAGGAAGATTATTTTTACCGATCTCACAGAGAAAATCCCATAGAAATATTCAATACCGAAATTAATGTGAATAACATATTAGATCACATTAACTTAGGTCACCTGAACGTTGAAGAGAAAAAAGAATTAAAAACGGTAATCCTTCAGAACAAAAGCGTTTTTTACAAAGATAATGATGACCTTACCTTTACTAATGAGGTCAAACACCGAATTATCACTCAGAATAATGTTCCAATTTATTCAAAACTTTACCGTTACCCTGAAATTCACCGCGAGGAAGTAGACAATCAAATACAAGAAATGCTTAAACAGGGAATCATAAGGGAATCGAAAAGTCCTTACAATTCGCCTATTTGGGTAGTTCCCAAAAAAATTGATAATTCAAAAGTTGAAAAATGGCGGATTGTAATAGATTACCGGAAATTGAATAGTATCACCGTTGACGATAAATTCCCAATCCCCAATATCGAAGATTTATTCGACAAACTAGGACGGTGTAATTATTTCACGACCTTAGACCTAGCTAAGGGATTTCATCAAATAGAATTGGATCCAAGAGACAGAGAAAAAACAGCTTTCTCAACTGCAACCGGGCATTACGAATTTAATAGAATGCCTTTTGGCCTGAAAAACTCGCCAACAACTTTTCAGCGAATGATGAACCACGTATTATCCGATTTTATAAACAAAATTTGTATCGTATATCTCGACGATATTCTTATTTTTTCCACGGGAATAGAAGAACATTTGAATTCATTAAACTTAATCCTGAGAAGATTATTCGAAGTCAACCTAAAAATCCAACTAAATAAATGTTCCTTTTTCCAAAGAGAAACTGAATTCCTCGGGCACGTCGTAACCCCCGAAGGAATAAAGCCCAATCCAAAAAAAGTTGAAGCCATACAAAAAATTTCACTGCCTCAAACAGTAAAAGAAGTGAAATCTTTTTTGGGAATCACAGGCTATTATCGAAAATTTATTAGGGACTATTCTAAAATCGCGTACCACATGACTAAGTATTTGAAGAAGAATTCAAGGATCAATTTTAAGGACAAAGAATACGTCAATTCATTCAAGCGATTAAAAGAACTCTTAATGAATGATCCTATCCTTACCTACCCCGACTTTTCGAAAAAATTCACTCTATTAAGTGATGCTTCAGATTTTGCTATTGGAGGAATACTTATGCAAAATGACAAAGTCATTTCCTATTACAGCAGAACTCTTAATGAACACGAGCGTAGGTACTCAACAATTGAAAAAGAACTCCTTGCCATCGTAGAAGCAACTAAATATTATAGACCCTATATTTTCGGCCGTAAATTTGTGATCAAGACAGACCACAGGCCTTTGGTTTGGTTAGACTCATTGAAAGAACCAAATTCGATATTACAGCGATGGAAAATAAAACTAAACGAGTACGACTACAATATTGAGTACATTAAAGGTAAGACGAACGCAGCTGATGGGCTATCTCGATTACCAAATTTAGAAGTAAATAATAATGAGGAAGATGAAGACAGTGACTCAAATATAGCTACCATCCACAGTGCCCCAGAAGATAGTTCAAAGCATATACCCATTACAGAAAAAGCTATTAATTTGTACAAAAATCAGATTTATTTGTACAATCATCATAAAGAAAAAATAGTCCATAGAATCGTACATAAAAAAATACAGAATATTATTCATGTTAGCAAAAAGAGCAATTTATTAAATATTATGAGGGGACTTTTAATTGACAAAGGCACAATGGCAATATATTGCGAAGATAACAAACTTTACATAGAGTTTCAAGACAATTATGTCAAATATTTTTCTAATAATAATAAACTTAAACTAGTAAAAACGTCAAATAAACTTACGGATGTAACAGATTATAACAAAATGCTCACAATTATCGGCAACTCGCATGAAAAAAATAATCATAGAGGGATAAACGAAGTATATAACGAATTGAAGGGACTTTACTTCTATCCCAACCTACAAGTTATCATTCACAAGATTATCAATAACTGCGAAGTTTGCAATATCGCTAAGTTCGATAGACATCCGATAGAATTCAGACACGAATTAACTAAAACCGCAAAACACTTTAACGATATAGTTCACATAGATATCTGGTTCCCTGAAAGAAACAAATTTTATTTGACAACCATTGATAAATTTTCGAAATACTCAACCATTCATAAATTGCAAGACCGCAATTGGCAATCAATTTTGATAGCAATTAAAGAAAGAATTAGATATTTGGGAAAAATGAACGAACTTATATCAGACGGAGATACATGCATCGTAAATGCAGCAGTTGATGAGTTTCTTAGGGAAAATAGCATAATATTCCATAAAACCACAGCGAGTCAAAAAACAGGTAATGCAGACGTGGAAAGATTACATGGCACTCTAAACGAACATTTACGAATACTTAATGCTTCAGGTGACACATCAGAATTAGACGACAAATTACATAAAATCTTGGTCATCTACAATAGAACTATACATTCCAGTACAAAATTAAAACCAGTCGATTTCATTACAAAAAATTATAATAAAGAAGACATTAGTGAGATCTATAAGAATCAAATCATTAGAAAAGAAAATCGTTTTAACAACGATCATAGACAGGAGGGTGGAAACCAATGTACGGATATTGTTCGGAACAGAACCGTAACAAAAATACATCCTAAATATAAAAAGCTGAAAAACTTAACTAGAGAGGGCAATTATATTATTGACAGGTCTACTAAAAGAAACACTAAGTATCATAAGAAACAAGTTAAGCGTAGATACAAATATCAAAATTCGTAATTTGTTAAATTTTTATTGCGTACATCCTATCTTAATATAACATAACAGTAGAAATGCTCCCATATCTTAGAAGTGGAGTCTTTTTTAGGAACAACTTTTTAATCATTGCCATTGGAGTGCCCACTTTTACAAAAGAAAAATTTCATAAAGCTTTAGTAATTCCTTTTCCCAACGAAAAGTTTGAACAATTGGATTTAGACACCCAAGTCATAATTATACAGAAAAATAATATCTACACCTTTGACGAAAATGTAATGTTAAAGAAATATCTTAAGCCACATGAAAATAATTGTATTAGAAATATATTTGAAAAAGAAAACGTATGTCCATTTAAATATAATAACGTAAGTTCTATAGAAACAGCATGTGAAAACATAATTATTACTAGAAATCTTTTAACAACCAAGTTACAACAAAATTGTATTGAACAAGATTTAACTTTAAAAGCTAACAATCTTATAAAATTTTCCAATTGCCAAATCAACATCAATAATTCTACATTTATAAACAAAATTGAACAATTTTTGAGCAGTATCGTAATTCCAACTACATACACCAATTTCAGAAAGCAAATAAATAATATCACTCTTAATGATTTGCATTTAAATACAATAAAGAATAGAGATCAAATCGAGTATATCAGTAATAAAACAACCACTGCAAATTATATTTCTGTTTCTTTAAATTCCATACTCATTCTATTAGGAGTTGCTTACGTTCTGTATAAATTTCCAAAAATATGTAAGAAAATAAAAGTAAGGGATGTTAAATCCAAAATTGTTGAAAAATCTCAATCGAAATGTAATGAAATAGCGGACGAAAAAGCAAATACATTCGGAAATGATAATAAGGAATTAACACCCATTGTCGGTTCAATCTTTAATGTATAATTGTTTGCTTATGGATTATGCGTTAGACAGTAATATTAAAAATATATTTAACTTTTATTTTGGAGACCAAAATTTTTAACGGGGGAGGTATTAACTGGATAATAATCTCCTCCTACTGCAATGTGCACATGAAGCGAATTCCATTGCACACTTGCTTATTTGATCCTCAAATATCAAGCGTGCAATGGAATCTCGCCAGCGAAACCCGAGCTCTGTCTCCATCTTCGTGGGAAGATAGAGATAAGAGCTTTCGCACAGTTCGCACAGGCACCCAGTTAATTTAGTTTTAAGATACTGAGAGTTCTAATAAAGTCACGAACAGAAAAAGACGTGTTTTCCTTTCCTATTTATTATTATATTATTATATACTATTTATTTCTGACATTCTGGTTTAATTTTTCTTTTTTAAGTTTAACATTATTATGAGTAAAACTTTTCAATTGTATATTAATTATTTATTATTTTTTTCTAGTAAACTATTAATTTTTATTTTTTTTTTTTTTAAACGTACAGTTTTGCTAAATTTCATATTTTGACAATGGCAAACAAAATAATATTTGAATTTGTGTAGAGCCCATTGAAGTGATATTCAAGACTATTTTTTTATATTTGGTATACAAAAAATACAGAATATCTTTATATTTCTTATTGATATGCTAAGAATTTAATTTAAGTCTTAAGAACTATTGTTATATAATAAATATGAATTTCTAAAAATTATCTATCTATTTTGCAAGTATGCATTTTACGTACTAGTTACAGATTATGAATTATGCTACAACTAAAAAAGATTTTTCCCCACGACATAAAAAAAACGTTTGCCCTAAACGGTGTTAAAATATTTTGTTTCATATATGCTTCATTGAAAGCATTAAAATCAACGAAAAAAGTGTATTTTGTTTAAAATATTTAAAAAAGCTTGAAGCACAAAATCTCGTTTAACATTAGTGCAATTTACTTTTTTAGTTAATTTTTTAATTATTTTTATGAGATGGATTTCTGCTAGATATTGACACATTATATTATTATAAGGTATTTGGCATTTTAACGAAATGATACCAACAATTTCATAAACTGTAAAAACTTTTAAACTCAACTGCGATATGAACGCCGTGTAATTAAAGGGCACATAATATGCCGAACACAGTCTTGAAGTTCCACCAGAAAATGTCCGACCGGTGGACATCAAGTTTCTGCATAAGATTTTCTAAGTATGCGTGCGGCAGTAATGGCGCTGCTTTGATTTGTACAGGCACGATTACTTAAAAAATCCTGTGCAGGACAGGCAGCTTGTAGGCAAATGTACCGTTTCTGCTCTCAGTTCACCGTCTAGTTTGGTTAGTCTATGATCAACAGAATATTATAATGTTTAGCTAACCAATACTTCTTAAATACCGTTCAAAAATTCGAAATAATCTATTCTGTTTCAGAAAAGGTACTTTTTTCTCATTGGCCCTTTTTCCTGCGACTTTTCACAATTCTGCAACGGTCACATTGGCTGCGAGTGCTTTAGCAATTATTGTGTTTAGTCTCAGAGCTGTTTCTTGTCATTGGGTTTTAAGCTGAGTGTCGACACAGCGTTGCCACTTTAGGACTATTTTTTTTTGCAAAAAACTAAGAAAAACGAGTATTTAAACAAGTAAAAGTGTTGTCACCGGCTTGGCCGATGCTTTGATACCCTCCACTGCATATAAGTCATGCAAAATTGTGTTTGTATGGGAGGTACCAGAACTACTTGACCGACATAGCCCAATTTTAATATCAACCTGACGACGATAAAAGTAAGTCCTCGCACAAAATTTCACTTGCTTAGGTCGATTTGTTTCGACGCTATCCTGTTTTCAACAGACAGAGAGACACCTGGGCCTAATGTTGATTTTGTATAGGAGGTACCCGAACTACTTCACCAACATAGCCCATTTTTAATATCAACCTAACGACGATAAAAATAAGTCATATCACCAAACTTCATTCGTCTGGGTTGATTCCTTTGGACGCTATCGTGCTTTCAACAGACAGACAGACGGACATGGCTAATTCGATTCAAAATCTGATCCTGAATCAGAATGTATATATGTACTTTATGAGGTATCCGGTGACTCCTTCTAGGCGATACAAATGTAATGACAAAGTGAATAATACCTTCCTGTGGAGGGTATAAAAATACAGAAAATATAATTAATTCATTAATTTTTAAATTGCAGCAAAGTGGCAACGCTGCGACAACCATATTAATAGCGGTGTAGATATTTGCCAAACAATTTCCACGCTTTCACACAAGTTAAGCGTTTTGAACTTTTAGTATATTCTGAAACCTGAAAGCTGAACTAAATACTAAAAAACTTCGCAGAAGCATATCTAAACTTGACAAGTTCCAACCCATGCTAAGAAGAGCTTTTCAGACTCTTAGTACAAACCAAGCTTAATGCAAAATAACACTCAAGACTCAACTCGTTTCGACCTCAAAGCCACATACTATAATATAAAATATATTCAGAGCTTGCAACTTAAAGCGATGGAACTTTAATTTTTAAAATGCTATATGAAAAACGATTCCACGGTTAGTACTAAAATGAAAGTCTTTCTCAACTTTCTGACAGTGATATGAAGGTAACTATATGGATGTATCAAAAAAAAACGCCCAAATTGCATGCCAACACCCACCTTAACCTTCCCCACAGGTCAGCATGTAAATGCAAGTAAAGTGCCAGCGATTACAAACAGCTTCTCTCGACGCGGCGTCACAAATCGCCTTGTAAAATTCAAAAGGGTGCACCTGTGCACATTCTGTGAAACTATTCCAAAACGATTTTCCTACGAAGCGCACGAGGAACGAGAAACGGGTAATTACTGCAAATTATTATTTTCTGACGTCAGTATGAAGCGCGCTCTGGGAACAAATTACTCTGGGCTTAGGGGTGGGATTTTCTACTTTGACTCATTGCCTTGCTTGGCTATCGCCTTCGCACCAATTTTCTCATTTTCCTGACGTTTTAATTTGTTCGGCAATGTTTTTGTATACTTATACCACTGATGGATATGTTTTTTTTTTTTACAGGTGCTACCCACCTAAATTTGTTGTGGGGTGACTTTTTGTTTTTGCGCAAATTTCAATCTCTCGTCCTTTAAAGGCCGTTTGGAAGAGAGCTTTTACTACACGAGAGTCAGATCCACGCGCATATTGTGAACAATTTGTAAACGGGCTGAAAACAGTGGGCGTTTATTATGAATGGAAGGTCGACGGGTGGGGGGCTAGTTTTCGCTGGCGGTCATTTGTTTTCTTTCAGGGCGAAAGTAACACGAAACAGAAAACACTGAAAAAAGCGAGCGACACAAAGCATGGCACACGTGAAATTGTTATATGGCAATTTCCGTCATAACTCACGTAACGGTGTAATTTATGGCGATTTAATGGCGACGAAATGTTGTCGGTAGCGTTGAGGATTTGTCCGGCTGAATGGTTATATAGTTTTATGGGGTTGGGGTTTTTTTTGTTAACTTTTGCTTTGTCTTTTCTTTTGATGATTTGGGAGTACTTTTAACCGTTTGGAAGTTGATTGTTGGAGTTGACTCGTACATCGTGTGGAATAACTGGAAGAAAGTGTGGCGATTGGGGTAGACGGAAGCAACATTTTATTTCGAAAGAGGTACTTTTTAGAATGCAAGTCTTAGGGCCGTTTTCTCATACGACTCTTAACGATTTAAGTTCTACTTCAATACTTATAGGCTACTTTTTCTGGGGCATAAACTGTCACATAGGAGTTTATGTGACACTTAATTCCCTATGAGTCGTATCAGCAAACTGCCCTTAAGTATGTAGGTAGGGGTTAACCATAAAAGGAGTACCTAGGTGGGATTAGTGGAGTGTCAAAAATATATCCGATTGTCCCTTCAAGTTTGATCAAGTGTTTGAAGTGGGCCACGACTTCTTAAAGGTGCTAGAGTTCGCCCAGTGGTACGAATTTTACCATCATCGTGACCTGGCTGTTACGCAACATATTAGAATCTTCCCAACAACAACAAAATCAAGAAAACGAATACCTACCTATGCTGTGTTTAAGGCAGTGACTGTGGTTCTAAATTGTTTGCCGTCGCCTATGTATAGCTGTATAAGATTGTGGTTATGGTTCACCCTTTCGTTTTGATGAACAAGTGAGTGATATCGACTTGTCAACTTGTCCTGTGTTAAGGTCCCTAGGAGGTTTCTTGTCACGTTGAATTTCTGACGCAGACATTTCCGTTTAACTTTTCCCACAGGGTTCCTGACCAGTGCTGTCGTTTTAGAAACAACGAGCGGATTACTTTCAATTTGTATCGGCATAATTTTATGGAAAAAGCAATGCACATATATATTTTTCTTTATTTTATAAACTCTTTCTTAATAAATAACTTAATTACATTTTGTGGTACCTTTTTTGACGCTGCAATTGAACAGAAATGTAGTGAATAGTAAATTGGGTTCAATGTTTTTGAAAAGTGTCTTAACACCTCCTTTTACCCCTATCATAACTGATGATCTGCGGACGCAAATCCGGTCGTATTTTGTAATGGGACATTGACATTTCCAAAATATTTAATTATTTCCACAAATATTTAAATATTTTATTTATTAATTTATTAAGACCGAAGAACCTGTCGATGACCTGTTATCGAAATACCTGACCAAAAGTGCCAAACATTTTGTAGTACTAACATCATAGTTCCATCTATAATAATCGAACATTTTTGAAATCTAGTACATTTGCTATCTGTTCTTGACATTCTTTAAGAAATAAATGGTTTGTTGTTTCTGTGGCTTTTGTTTTGCCACATTTTATATCTTTTACTATTTCAGAGTCTGGATCAATTGCTTTAATCAATAAAAGGCCTTTTTTATTTTGCTCATATAATCTGTATAGATCATTGGTATCCATGGTATACAACAAAAGTTGGATCTTGTACTGTTATTGCAACCGTGAAAATCAATGATCTATACAGATCATGTGAGCATAATAAAAAAGGCCTAAAATAAGAGGAGTTATTAATGTAAAGGGCGAATTTTCATTCAGTTCAAGAAGAAATTAAAAATTTTCAACTCTGCCGAAATTAGTTCGTGTTTGCTTTTTTTTGCTTGGAATATCTGTGATTGTTTCCTTAGCGCTTGCATAGACTTATAGACTTCTCATGTGTTCTTGTTAGTTTGGTTGGATGGACCAAACTGGATGGATGGTTTGGTAGTTGGATCAGTCAAAGCAACATGATTTGACTTTTACACAGGGCAAGCGAGACGAATAAGATATGACAGTTTGCATGACTAATGCAGAAATACTACTATAATAAGAAAAAAAGCTGGAAATGTAATAGAATGTAATGTGAATTGTGAATGGCCGCATTCAAGCATTTAGTTATCTTAAGTCGACTAGATTGGTCTGGATGAGATGCAACCTGAACGCAAAAACTGCATTTTACCATGAATATCAACGCACTAAATGTACATAAAAAGGAGATTTGAATTTAGCAACAATTTCCAGTACCAAAAATAAATGATTATAATGTTAGCAAACTGCGATTTTTATACTGAAGATTAATTTAATGTTATTTTCTTTCCGAACAATATAAGTTCTACTTGATGATGCGTTCTGAAAGTTTAAATTCGTTGTTTTATTGCACCACGATGACATTTGTATTATATTCATATATATAAAAAATTTAAAATAGCGAATGTAATAAACATAAATAAATAAAGGAATAAGTGTGAAAAATTCATTCGTTGAAATAAAAGAAGATATTTTTGTTCCTACAATTAATGTGTCTGTTTTCGTTTGTTGTTTTTGGGGAATATGTTAGTAAAATACTCAAAATTAAGAAACATACCAAAATAAACAAAATGAAGATTTTTCGCTTGTGATGCGAAAATATAAAATTAGCTATTCGTGCAAAATGCAAACTAAAATTAAAATATATTGATTTGCCCTATTTAAACATTCATATTTACTGTATGTACGAAAAAGAAGTTGCAACAGAAAACCGAATCTCACATATACAACTATTACAAAAGCGCTGCAATGAATTTCATTGAAAAGAGCGATTCTGAATTTCGGGGCAATTCTCTCGCATCTTCAATGAAATACGCCAAGAATTCTGCTCTCTTCAACCATTTGCTAAAATCCTAGCTAAATTTTGACATAGAATACGCTGTAAATAAGTGTCACAGAAAACAGCTGTTCATTGAAAAAAACTTCCTTCAAAAATTGAATGCTCTCTTATTTCAACTATTTCCTAGATTCTAGGAACTTCTTATGGATGTAATAATTAAAAAAGCTCGACCATGCATAAATTTCCGCAGCAGAACAACAGAATACACTGTTACATATTTTTAGTTACAATTATTTAGTTGGCGAAAATGGGCCGACCCGTTAAATGGCCACGCTAAATTTTGATACAGATACATGAAGTGTATTCTGAAACAAACGTTTGTTTTTTTATCTCGAGCTGCATACCACTCGGCTAAAGGAATTCGTTTAAAATTAGCTCAGCTAAATTTTGGAGAGAATTTTGTTTGGGGGCTCTAAATTTTAGCGGTATTGCAAGTGTACTTAATGTACATTCTACAGAATTAAGTTTAATTGAGTCTTAAATTTGCAAGTTTTGGTTAATTATAACCAAGTGAATAATGATCAATATAAACAAATTGGGTTGTCTCTTTATTAAAAAATCAAAACAAGTCAAACTGCGTACAATTGCCCCTATAATGGGGGTGTGTGTGCGCAGGCTTTGAAAATTTAAGTTTATACAAGATAAACGATCGTGTTGATTTTGTTTTAATCAAATAAGCAGATTTATAAATTTATAGATACTAAAGAAAGTTAACGAGTAAAAATTTAATTATATTTCATAAGAAAACGTAGCAATACATAAAATTATCTTTTTGCAAAAAAAAGCGCACTTTTAATCTTTATATTTGTGTTTGTCTATTTTTGGCTGCCAGATTTTTCAAATTTTGCTCTAAGCCTCCAATAAAAGCTGGTAACACTGCAGTACAAATGTCAAATTTTCGCAAGCAAATAATGTCCCAGGCAATAAATATGTGCGAAAAGAGAGTGGAGAATTGTACTGAGCAATATTCCACAATTACTCACTTTTCCGCCATCATTTCGCAGCAGCTGCGTACTGCAAAACGAAAAGTAAAGCGAAATTTTTCATTCATGATTTCGTTGTGTCATTTTTGTATGGGATTTTTCGTTCTGGAACAGGTGCGTACTAGACTTAAGTCTAAGTCTGCTTTGCTTAAATACTTTCTCATGGGGAAAGGGCCAGCGTCAATCTTATCACATCGAATATGAAAATAAATCAGCTGTCACCTGTCAAATTGTGTTTAAATGAAAATAGTGTTGCCAATTAAAAAAAATAACCTCTTAAAAAAATCTTTTTTTATATACGTAAGTAAATCTGAATGAGAGATAGATAAACAAGATAATCACCTTAATCAGACCACCTTATTGGGCACTTTTCCATCCTCATTTGACTCCAGCATCTGAAGGGTTATCTGGTTAAAAACATCTTCTGCTGGGAACTGGCACAGTAAAAGTATAGTCCTCAAGAAATACGATATTTTTTTCTACTTGTGGTAGGATTGTGGTTGCTCCCTTTTTCCGTCTCGATACTCGTGGCTTGCTGTCCTCGTTTTGTGCTTCAGCAGTATATCTACTGCACTTTCGCAAAAATAAATATGCAGCCATTAAATCCAATCTAGAGCATGCATTTTTTAATGATCTACTGCGCTCCTCTTTTTTTGAAGTGGTAACACTGAACCACATTCTACATCATACGACGGGCTCTACGTTCGGGTTGGTTTGGCTGGTAGGTAACCAAATGCAGATACTTTGTGCTATACCTTTATGATGATGTCGCGGTATTAAGACCACTGACTGTCAGCGTTATATTGTTACGTGAAATCATTTTAATAGCACAGTCAAGAGGTTCTTAGGTATGGATAGGTGACAGTTGCCACAGATTCATACTAATTTAAAAGATGGGTCCAGTGTGAGGATCTTACTCAGGTGACTTGTAGTCTGCTAAGGCATCGGATTTCGGATTTCATCTTCTTCATCTTGGTTAAGCGAGCTACGAAAATTTCAAAGTGGACAGAACCGCTGTTTGCCCCACTGATTGTCCTTGAAGTCCCACAAGTACTTATCACTATAATTCTAACCGCGGCAAATGCTTTAGTTAGCAGCCATTGCCATCGGCAGTTGGAGGCTGGCTGTGGTTACCGACCAAACCACCACAGACCCAAAGTCGTTAGCAGTAGCAGACCTGTAACCCACTGTGGGGCTGGAAAAGCTGTCCCATACCACGGCCATCACGTGACCATCATTCTGTCAGCACCCTGAGACCTGGGCATACCTACTCTTGAAAAGTTCTTACCTTTGCTCTAAAGGCTCTAAAGCGGCTCCCGCAAGGCATCTTGTCATTCTGACAGGTGACGCACTTTTGATTTGAAATTCGTACCTCCTCATTCTGAGTTGTTTATGTTGGACTTCAGCAAGACATTATCCACGAATATGAGTCGTTATATGCTTCCTTTTCGGCACTCTACCAGCACCACAGCTGTTAGCTGGAGTCAAGTTGATGTCAATCAGGCAGCTATGCCTGCCCTATGCACAACCAAAACCAACCACAAAATTCCTTAAAACGTTAAATCGCACAAACTTCCCTAAAACCTACACAAGAATTTTTAAAGAATTCCACCAGCATCTTAAAATCAGTGTCCAATTTCCACTCCCTCGCTCCGCAACTTGCCCATGATATAAGTAGACCGTGTGTTACTGCGTAGTTATTCGGAACGAACAACATCATTCGCTGTCCCGCCTTGATGTTATTGAATATACTCCTCCTAGACCCTCACGTACGTTGCATTTGGCGTGTGGGAACCAAAACACTGTGCAATGATTCACAATTTATTGATAAATCGACTTTTTTCTATAGGACTTTTATTCGCCTTACGGCAACAACATCACTTGCATGACGTCAATAGAATTAAAGTCGCCTGTGCCAGTTCCATACAGAACTACGCCAAAGTTTACAACGTTTTTTATGTTGGTGACGTCTTTTCCCATGGATATGGAAAACACTATCGAATTGAAATGCGTCATACGTGCCATTGCGCTCTCAATAGTGCTGCCGAATTTGTCATTCATTAGTCATGCTTACACCAGGAACCGAAATGTCTGTGTACCCTAATCCCGCACCTGCATGAAGCAAATCACTTCCCATACCCGTCCTACCTGTGGTCCATTGTCCTTCTACATTTGTTAAAAACTTTCCCAATTAATCAGATTCCCCACCGCCTCCTTGCTTTGCATATCAGAATCCCGGTCTGCAAGTCATCGCCGCAGAGAGTGTGACGTGATTTCGTCTCAAAAACTTCCGAGTTCCCTCCCCCCGTGTTCCATCCGTATACTGAAATGTTGCTTGTGTAGTTTTAGCATTTCAATCCACCGGAGGGTTTCCATCTTGTTACCCTTATAATAAGGTGATTTACTTGTGAAATATGTTTCAGTGCCGCAGAAGAGTGATACCCAACCGCCGTGCATCCTTTCGGCCCCATTCCGACATAACCTAATCCACTATGAAATAGATAAAGTGTCACTCGTGTCAGAAGTAGAAGTGCCACCGCACTGAATGCTTGTGTTGGTAGTGGTGCTGCCCACCCACTCGAAGCCTATGCCGCCCGTTTTGTGTTTCTGTTTCAGTTCAACAGTATACTCGTATACTGTGTGACTCAGAGAGTATTTTTGGGATCTTAGCTGTCATTGCTATAGTCTTAACTCTGAGGGGGTGTGTGATGGGAATGTGACGTAAAAAGGGCGCCACCAAGCCAAATGCCGCCCAACAACAACAAGCCTGTTAATCTTATGAACGAAATGGCAGAAGTTCGAGAATGGTTTCAGCTATTTGGTCCTTTTAGTGATTGTCACTCTCTAGTGTGGTGTGAGTGGGTTCTCAACGAAAAAAAACACACACAGACACGGAGGCAATAGCAATTTGTTGTATTTTTGTGGATTTTGTGGAAGGGCGAGGGTAAAATGACGACAGTTGAACAGGCGGCACGGGGTTTGATTGTGTGAGCGTTTGCAGGAAGCTTTTCATTCATTAACGAAAAGCTGTTGGGAAATTAGTTTTTTTTTTTCTCATTTCTGCGCCGAGGGTTGTGGGGTTGTAGAGAAAACAAATTTGTTGGTAAAAATTGACTGAGACTAGAGCCTGCGTAGCTGTGCTTAGAAGAGTGGCCATTATGATTTCCCGCGTTGACTGGTCACAGCTGGTTCTGACGTTCAAGACAAACATCGCATTGGTGATTTATAGAAGAATTTGACAGTATGTTGGGCAGAATTTTTTTTTTAATTACCTACTGTGATCGGGACCTGCATCATACACCAAAAAGGCAACAACTGTCTAAGAAATCAGCGAGTAAACGGACACAAACCAAGTGTCCCCGCTATACTACGCCCATTCGTTCAATCCACACTCAGTCGCTTTATTCATGCAATAATGGCACTTCTTTTAGTCTTAGTTACATATGCTTTGCATAAAGTTCGTTACCACTGCACAGACGTTGACTTCAGTCGATATTCTAAATTTTGGCGTCTAAACATCTTCGTGAAAATTAGTTATTTCGGTTATTTATAGAAACTAAGCCTTGTAGTAAAAAAATTACGCTCATATTTGGTCCCAGCCATAAGACATAGAAGACAGAGCATTATCCTAGCGGCGGCGGTAACTTACTCATTTGCTGACTTATCAACTTATTTTAATTGCTCAATGGCTTACTAACTAACTTACTTACTTACTTACTTACTTACTTACTTACTTACTTACTTACTTACTTACTTACTTACTTACTTACTTACTTACTTACTCACTTACTTACTTACTTACTTACTTACTTACTTACTTACTTACTTACTTACTTACTTACTTACTTACTTACTTACTTACTTACTTACTTACTTACTTGCTGACTTACTTACTAACTTACTTACTTACTTACTTACTTACTTACTTACTTACTCACTTACTTACTTACTTACTTACTTACTTACTTACTTGCTGACTTACTTACTAACTTACTTACTTACTTACTTACTTACTTACTTACTTACTTACTTACTTACTTACTTACTTACTTACTTACTTGCTTGCTTGCTTGCTTACTTACTTACTTACTCACTTACTTACTTACTTACTTACTTACTTACTTACTTACTTACTTACTTACTTACTTACTTACTTACTTACTTACTTGCTGACTTACTTACTAACTTACTTACTTACTTACTTACTTACTTACTTACTTACTTACTTACTTACTTACTTACTTACTTACTTACTTGCTTGCTTGCTTGCTTACTTACTTACTTACTCACTTACTTACTTACTTACTTACTTACTTACTTACTTACTTACTTACTTACTTACTTACTTACTTGCTTGCTTGCTTGCTTACTTACTTACTTACTCACTTACTTACTTACTTACTTACTTACTTACTTACTTACTTACTTACTTACTTACTTACTTACTTACTTACTTACTTACTTACTTGCTGACTTACTTACTAACTTACTTACTTACTTACTTACTTACTTACTTACTTACTCACTTACTTACTTACTTACTTACTTACTTACTTACTTGCTGACTTACTTACTAACTTACTTACTTACTTACTTACTTACTTACTTACTTACTTACTTACTTACTTACTTACTTACTTACTTACTTGCTTGCTTGCTTGCTTACTTACTTACTTACTCACTTACTTACTTACTTACTTACTTACTTACTTACTTACTTACTTACTTACTTACTTACTTACTTACTTACTTACTTACTTACTTACTTACTTACTTACTTACTTACTTACTTTCCTTTTTTCTTTTTTTCTTGCTTTCCAGCATTCTAACACATTCACTCTTTAACTATCTCACTTACTTCCTTATTTTGTAACTTACTCAATCACTTACTTTAGGTGCTGACGTGATCTACGAACTACGACCACCTGTCAAGCTCTTTACAGTGATCCTGAGAATGTGTTCTCTTATCAGTTGTTTTTGTTCGTCTACATCACACAGATACACCTACAAAGTTCTCCTAGCGTTTCGTTAATCTAGCTTAAGCTACCTTACGACTGTATTTAAATAATATATTGTGACCATTACAGCGTTTGACTGAGCTTGAGCTGGCCTAAGCCAGCCTGTATCAACCACTTTGTCGGCGGACTGATCGGCACGTACCAGCGCGCAAAATCAACAAAATCAATTCACGCCACATCCAATTTAATGAATTTTAAAGTATGATTATGCAAAAACCTTTGCAACCGTCACACATTATATTGCCAGCTTAACACCACAAAAACATCGCATTTCTCACCAGCCATTAAAAGCTAACTTTCCACCCAAGCCCCCCACCAAACGCAATTAAGTGGCCAACTTCATGAAAGAAATACTATGTACCTTGTGTTCGGCCATTGTTGAAGAATTTTCCAGCTGAAAACTTCACTGGCTCTCTCGCCAGTTCTCAACGAATATTCATCGCAACCAGTCATGGGTTTCCACATACGCGTTCGTCGACTGCATGTCAAAGTATCCTAGAAAGAGAAAAACTGTTTCATTTTTTTCTTTTCATTTCTGCAGTTTTGAGTACTCGTCGTAGCTAAATCCTTTTGTGTGGTCCCGTGCATTGGTTTCCGCGCGTGTGTGTGTGTGCGTCTTGTAACAAATTCCCTCGATTTTGTGAAAAGTTCAAAATCTATTCCTTGAAAAGTGTGAACAATTTTTTTCCAACGAAAGGAAAATCACTTCTCTCCCTCGCCTTTAAAGAGAAAAGGAAAAACCATCTCCCTGTCTAAGCCCCCCAAACTTTCATCCAAACTCGCCTATATCCATCCATCTCTGTCGCACGAACGACACAAACTGGGAACAACAACAAAAACAACAAGAAAAGCAGAAGCAACGACGAAAAAAAGCATACAAGGATGTATCCTGACATCTACTCTCACAGCATAAAATCATTTCGGGTCGTTGTCGATGTGAAAAAGATAGAAAATATATTATAATGTGTACACGTTCAATCGCCATCTTATGATTTTGCTGTTTCTTTTTGTTGGATGTCGTTTTATTCTGTTCTTCCTTTCTTCACACATGTTCGCACAAGACTAGTAAGTCCAAAGGAAGGGAGACGAAGACAAGAAAAACCCATAAGTAAAAATCAACAAACAAGTTGAGAGCAGGAAACAAAAAAAACAAACGCGAAGAAAATTCGTGAGTTAAAAATATCCCAGCGTTTTCCCGGAGCAGGATAACAACGAAGACTACACAAACCAGGAGGCTTGTGTCCTTGCGCGTATTTTAGTCTATAGTGTGTGTTCGTATATAGTGCAGTGCGTGGTATATGAAATTGCATTGAAGCTGCTGGTAGAAATATAGATATACACAGGAAAATATACGGGTAACAAGGAGTAACCACAGGTGAAATAAGGATATTTGAACAGAGCTGGTATCTTTAATGTTAGCGGGACAATTAGCGCCGTCATCGGCGAATCTATTGCTAACAAATAATCTGCTACATTCACAGAGATACTTTGGAGGTGAGTTGTGCGTCACAGATATCCTTTTTGGTTGCACACATTTATTTTGGAAACGGTTGGGGTTTTGTGTGTATGTGTTTTTTTTTTCTGGATTGAAGTGGTTTTCGGTTTTAGTTTTCGTCCTACTGGTGTAGGTGTCATTGTCATCTGTGGTGCAAAGGGGGTCGAACTAACGCATTTTGAATGATATTCCGAACTGCGGCTGGCAAATACATTTTATGAATAGGATGTGTTCGTTCGAAACTACACAAAATTCTGCATTATATGTTCTGAAAGCAAAACAGATAGTGGCGCCCAATGTGGGGCCGCTAACCCATATAGTGAAGTTATCGAAAACTGTCTGTTTTTGCGGACTAAAGTAGTGTCACGGGTGAGCTTCATTGAAGGTACTGACATATGACATAGATTGATTTTTGACGAACCTCATTACCCTGGTTAAGAAGCCTTCAGCCAAACTTATTCCTAACTATAGTTGCACCCATTAGTGGACCTAGGTCTTTCTTTTCTCTAACGCGGATTAAAATGTTTCGCACCACCATCAGCCCATTAAATACCAAGATTCTCTTCCTCCTTAAACCTTACGAAGTTAAAAATGCCATCAAGTTCGCATATAAAATAGGCTTTAGCAATTTAAAACAAATTTTAGAAGAAGACTAAAAGTAATTTTAACAAGACCATCTGACAGCTAGAAGGTAGTTATAAGTCTTATTTTTAAAGACGTAGGTTGACAAGAGCTTATTAATATCCGCAAGTCTTTTCCTACGTCTTTTCATCAACAAACTCTAGGAGCAAACTACGTGCTTGTCGTTGATTGCAGTTTAGCGGAATCTAAGCACAAACGATCTACCTATACGAGCTGGCAAATGAGTTTATGTAAGAACTTTTGAGCTTAAGGCAGCCATTAAAACAAACACAGGCTTGGCAGTCTACTTTTGCATATAAAATGTCATTGGCTCACACCTAAGGTGTGTGGTGTGCCATCTTCCTCAACCGTCATTTGACTTTTCACTATTCTTCTGCCTTCAGAGATGCTGTCCAATTTTTGCCAAAGTGCACAATGCAACCCAGGAAGATAAGGAGCAATTCTTTTTTTAATGTGAAATATTATACACCTGAAGTCCTGTAGACGACCTTTGTCATTATACTCTTAAATCTAATCGCAAAACAGGCATAGATCTTAGCAGGACTTGTTCTTAAACCGGGACTATCTAAATAACTATAGAAGTCAAAAAATTACCTCTTAATCCCTCACCTGGATCGGCATTCGGAACTGGCCTGGTTTGTACTTCTACGGACAAGTTTGAATGAAGCCATTAAGTGTGATGTTAGTACTTGGAAGTCTCGTTAAAAATGCGCAAAGTCAACCTTCTGGTTGGTCATGTCACTAAAGTCGGATGATCTACAGACGAATTGAAAAATTGTGCACAATCTTCGAGGATATTTTTTAAACAATCCAGTATGCACTTTTAATCCTCAGTCTCTGAAATAACTATCGGTACTATCAATTAAGGCGTCAATATTTTTAACGAAAATAGGTGGCCATAAACATCTAACGTCTGAATGTGATCGCGATCAGTGATCGATGCTCTGGTATAGATCAGGTCAACAATTATACGCTTTAACAGAATCCGGCATCTTGTTGAAGAAAGCTTCGACCTAAGACAATGTTTGCACGAGACTTCTGCAAAGCACTTCCCTGAATAGTAAGATACACACTCTGTTCAGTATGGAACAAGAGCAAAGAGAACTGTTCGCAGTTGCAACTGTTCTTATAAGAAAGAAAACGCTTTAAACAATTCCGTAAAATAAAAACCACCGCTTATTAAAACGTTATAAACAGAATAAGAATTTTATTTGTGAAGCCAACGTTCTTATTCACAAAGTTTGTTTACATTATATTACATCTGACATTTGACATTTCGCATAATTTCCCTTTGGGGAAATTTCAAATAAGGTGGGTGCGTTTAGTACACCTGCATCTTTGTTGACTTATAATCGTCAACCACTCTTTGCCCATTTCTCGCGAATTTATAACATTGGCAGCAGCCTGTAAAAAATTAACCGAGGTAGGTACGACCTAAAGTTGTAGAACTGATTTTATCAGGGCTTGCAGTCGTCAATATACCACGGACAACATAAAAAGCAGAACATATCTATGAAGCTATTTAAATCGGTGCATACTTGTTTGAATTTGAAGGTCGTCAGAAGTCCAGAATTTGTACACCTAATGATCAAGCCAGAGCCTAAATAGGGTTCAGTTTTGAGTTCCGGTATTTAAATGGGCACTCACGTTCAGTTGACATTTGATGTTTACTTCAGATTCTCAGTTAGAGTTCAGGACTGCTTGCGAGTTCTTAAAATTTGTATAGAAGCCATGAAGCCCTATGGAGAATAGTAAATTTTAGTTCGTCAAGGCACTTTTAGCGTTATATAAGAGGTCATTTAAAATCTTATACCTACTTTAAAAGTCTACAGCAGACTTAGGGTAGAGGCTCACAAGCAAGCAATATTTATCTTACCTTTCGGCTTCTTTTTAAATCGATCTTCAAGTACTAAAATTTGATTGCGTCAAGCAAACCGACGTTTCCATTTGGTCACAGAAACTTCGTATATGGGAATTATATTCTAAGATGGTTTTGTCCACGGGCCCAATTTGTTTCTGCATATTTTACAGCAGATTCATATGAATCTAAGGGCTACTTATATAGAAAAAGTTACCAGTGGTGTGAAGGACAGTTTAATGGTATAACCCTTATGGTTTTATTTAGGTTAATTTTGTCTTCGGAGTCTTAAAGATACGAATAAACACAAAGAACTGTCTACCTTCTGTAAAATAAGGGCGAGATAAAATTGGGTAGATAATCTTTTCAACGCTTTCATAGCTCTAGAATATTTTAAGTTTGCCTTATGAGGACGGAACATAAAATTTAATTATAGCTTCCCTGATGCTTTGTTTATCTGCTGGCGGCGACAAAAAATGTCGGCACTGATGAGAGCATTAATTCCATGACTTTGAAGAAACGTAGTTTACAAGTTCAAACCCTCTCCATTCTCGAACAGAAAGAGCCTTACGTTGCGGGTCTCGAAATAAAAGCTTTTTACTAGCGCTCTAGACGGTTGGACTTGCTGAGTAGTACCTACTTAATAGATGTGATGAGCTTAGAACTTGAAACTCCCGCCAGAAGAAATTCTTTACTCCAATAGAGTCTTCAAATTTCCCAGTCTTGAAATTTATTTAATTTAATTTATTTTTACTAGTATTTGATAATTTTCCTGTATGATAATTAAAACTCAGACAAAAGCGGTAACAGTCACTTATGGTCACATGGTTGAGAACCTTCTTTTCCTTATTTTGCTTAGGGGACTCTGCGATCTCGTTTACGTTGCTTTTAAAGGTTCTGTCTTTTTGGTATCTTAAAACTGAGGGCTAGTATTCCCTTTTCAGAAGTACTATGTTGTCAAGCTCATAATTCATTCGGCAACAAGCCCAGCCCGCAATTTTTTAAGTTCCAACCCTGTTCTCTACTTCCGTTGGTAGGCTAGTCGCTGTTTCCTAAAGGCTTTTCTGACTTTCTTAATCAACGAGGTTCTCAACTCAAATACCATTCTCTTAGACATTTATGTCAGTTGCATTTTTGAGGCCTTCTTTTAACATTTCCTAGGTAGTCTTAAATTTTCTTCTGTGTGATGACGGGCTTCATGTCAACTCATGTTTTCTGTGTAGGGGCAGGCGATACCCATGTGGCATGTACTAGGAACTGACTTCTGCTTTGCAAACTTCGACGCAAAATAATATTTTTTCACTGCTGGTCCATTATGCCGGTCTTCCCTCATCGTCGTAATAGTCCTCCTAATTTTAATAAGAAATTCTAAATACCTATGTCAAAACGTATATTGGTTATTTTAAATAAGAAGCTTGGAGCCTGTTGCCTTCATTTATTTTGGTCCACTCTGGATATTTAAAAAAAATAACCGAAGCAATAGATATTTTTTTTTCTATTTTCCCCCTGATTGCCACCACTGGCAACATTACAGCGGAGATAATCTTAAACTTCATCATTCACAGCCAGCCACTCCAGCCACCAGCAGGATTATCATCTTATCTACTAGGATTTCCAGAGCGTACACAGATTCCATGCGGCTGCATAAAGTATACGAGAATATTTTCTCCACCAGAACGTGGGTGGCTATAAGGTCAAAGGGGTGCGTCCCCTCCTCTCCCTCTCTAATAATGCAGTGATGAAATTTATTCTGTCGCACTTTTCCTATATACGATAAGATTAAACCATGCATTGCCCCCTCACCATTGCTAGTTAAATAATTTTCATTTCCTTTGCACGAAAAACTGGCATCCTTGCTAGTGCCTCAAGTGCACACTCATTTTATCCGGGATCCGGCCGATGAAAACGTTAAGCGAATTCTAATTTAAATCTTGGGCAGCCCTCTTCAACACACTTAACTGCGTGCCTCGCACACACACACACACAGCGCGCACGAGTGAAGGAGTGCGTGTAAAATGGTCATTAGTCGAACAAAATGACATTAACTACGTCGAACCGGAAGTTGAGGAAAGCGTTGAGGACATTTTGCAGCCAATCAAGTGCGGATTGTTGTAATAATTACGGTTGAAAGTAATTAAATCCAATTATGAAGGAATTTATGGGAATTTCGTTGTTTTCCTTCAGTCTTGTCGGTTTATTTTTCTTTGCAAGGATATTTTAGCGAGACAAAGAGATTGACTAATGAGCTAAAAATAGCCGCACACAAGTGGACGTGAACATGAAGTGAGTGTTGACACATTTCTTTTGCGACTTAGATAAAGAGCGAGATTGTGTGTGAGGACACTTTTGAAATCGGCGTATAGAAGGACGAACAATAGTGAGCAATCATGCCAGAGAGGGAGTATAGTCCTCCTCGAACAATGGCTGGATAGTTAATGCAGCAGATAATGTAGGCTCTGGCACTTAACTTTCTTTGATGCAGCAAGGCTTGTCTATACGAGCTGGTGAACATCTTTTGTTCACTGATGCAAGGACTTGAGAAGAGTGCCTGCCAAATGATGCTAAGTGTATGCAGTCTTACTTAGTTTAGTGGTGGTTGATTGTGTCGAACATTGTGTCAGATTCGACCAACGAAAAGGAGTGTCAGATCAAAGATTGCAAAAAAACACAGACTAACAGACCGTATTTTGCCTTGATAGCACCACCTTTTGGCCCCACCAAGTGAACTACTGACGGCTGTAGTTATTCTGTCAAAGTCCTCCCCATATGCGAGTGGCTGCACAGACTTTTGACCAAATTGTACCTCTGGGTCCTATAACATGAAACTCCAAGCCCACAAGTGTTTTGTGAATCTATATACAAGTGATGGTAAAATTGGCTTTGCACATTTAACTCTGTTGTGCTGCAACAAGGAACTTGTTGTTATGGGCCCTAGGTATAGGCTTGTGAATTTTATAAAGAAAGATGTTGAGGTGATCACTCGTTAGAGAGTAAATCTCCTGTATACCATCAAATGTTCGATGTTGTTGCTACAGACTTTTATCAAGCAGCGATAATTCTCAAGATGGAAGCTTGACAATTGGACAAGACGGCAAAGCTATGGATATCTGCCTTAAACTTTATGAACAGGCGGTGGATATTGATTTTCTTATACCTTCGTCCAGGACCGATAAGATATTTAACGATCAGTATTAGGATCCTTCTCTATTAAGACCGTGCTAACAACTCCGCTGTTTTTGTTTACATTTTTGACCAAATTTTGCAGATGTTGAACTAAAGCTTAGAAATATTGCTACTTCGTTTTGTTCATGTTGCCAATGTGAGAGAGTGATTTTTATCTTCACGTTCGTATATATCCAGCCGTAGGTATTCATCTTGATGCTTGAGGCTTAATTTTAAGCTTCATTTTTTCCTATCTTTTGGTAAAACCTCATTCTTCCACTGAGCTGAACTACAAAGCCACATTCCAATTCCTGGTTTGCGAACAAGTAGAGTTCACAAGTCGTCAGACTTGGTTTTTTTGAGAGAAATTTGAGCTTACCTATATATAAAAAGCTATTAAAATAACTATCCAAGGCTTATAGACGATTCTGCATTAGGTGTTGGCGATCTTCTTACCTTCATCTTTCTTCTGACTTTGTTCCGAAATCGACAAATGTCAGCAGTGCTTGGTTAGATAGATCGTGGCTATCACGGTTTGTGACGTACCCATTCACCTTTTCTGGTCTTAGAAGGTACATTTTGTCTTAGCACTTAGGAGGCCTTAAAATACGAAAATTGCTTGGAATTGTTTCTGTAAAAAAAAGGGCGAGATCAAATTGTGTAGATAATAATCGCAGAGGATGTAAGGCTACAGTGTCTCAGGCAGAGACTTTTCACGGGTCGGGAGCCCGTAAGTAAGTAATAATTTCAAAATTACCATAGCTCTAGAAAATTTTAAGTCTGCGTTATAGCATTTCTGCTGGCGACGACGAAAAATGTCCCCATACTGCTGAGAGCATTGATTCCATGACTTTGCAGAACATTTTTTACTCAAAAGGGGTCTTCAAATTTCCCCTACTCAGTCACGAGGGTATTTCGGTATTGACGTTGTAGATTTCTTGACAATTGATTTTTGGCACACCATTTTGTGCTTAAATATACTGATAATATCTATGGCCAGGAATGTTTGGTGTTTCGCTCAAGTATTATTTATCGAGTAGGCCTTTTTATTTATGATTTGAATATAATTTTAAGTAACTTTGGTGCAAAGCTGCCTTGCGCTATTAAAAGGTTATTTTTTCAAGCCCCGCTGACTTATAGGGGATGGGGGTTAAGAAAATATTAACATATCAGTGGTTTTGACAGCTCAAGTGTATGACAAACTTATTTTGATGTTTTTTTGAAGCTTTAAAACTTTCGTGATTCGACTCTATCTAGGGTTAAAAAAAAACAGGTTCGAACTATCCAAGAATCCCGATCTTCTGAACCCACTCTGTCTACACAGTTGGTCAGTCTTGTTATTTTGTGTTAAAAATCGATACTGGCGTTGCTTTTCGGATACTGATCTGGGTTTAGCTTGGTTTAAGGTCTGTGAGCTAACCTCTACATTGCCAGAGCTCGATGTCTCCACAAGGAGTCAACCAATCCCATACAGTATTGTTTATAAAAAGACATTTCTTTAAGCTATGAATGGTTATATTGAAGTTGTCGGTCTTTTCTTTTTTGAGGTGCATATAACGGGTCTTTCATTAGCGACTTGACAACTTCAAATATTTTTTTTATTTCATAAAATTTTATACCAAATACAATGTTTAACATTACACATTATATAATACAAGGGAGTATAAAATAGATACTACAATCAGTTGTTCATTGAACAAGTGTCGAATGTAGGGCGGAAATTTTTAAAATTGTTTACTAATATTTATTGATTGATGGGGAATCACAATTGGAAAGCAAAAAATTAATATTTCAAAAGTGATTAGGTTGGAATTATAAGATATACTATGACTTTTAATGAGCAAAATTCAGTTCGTAAAGAAATTATTTATGGCTGAATAATCAAAGGACATAATCCAATTTTTTATAAACTTCAAAAATACACTTTTCACTCTCACGCGTCTAACAGAATCTTTACGTGCAAAAATTCTTTGCAGATTGTACACTGTATTTTACTGTCATGTCTTTCTATTTTTAAATTGCACAGATTACACTTCATCTTTTATCACTTTTGAGTGTCGTATAAAACACAAAGTTAAATAGTTTGAAGTTAATATACTTTTAAATAATAGAATGCGAAACTTTTATTTGCACGAGTTACTCAATGTGTGTATCCCCATCAACACCTCTGTATATACTATGTGTGAACGCACCCTTAAACCGATTGCCGAACTGTAAATGTCAAAATTTTCACAAAAATCAACATTTTTATCATGGTGAAGTACACGAAGGAACAACGTTTACAAATTACTAAAATTTACTACCGAAACTCCCAGTGGGTGGTCGCAACTTTAAGAGCGTTAACGCCAATTTTCGGCCGTAATTCTCGTGCCGGTAGACAAGCAATTCATATTCTAGTGAAAAAATTTGAATCAGAATATTCGCTGCTTGATGTTGCCGTGCCAGTGAGACTACTTTTTGACAGAAGTGTGGAGAATATTGCTGCCGTAGTGACATCCGTCGTACACGAGCCAAATCTGTCAATTTCACGGCGTTGTCAAGAATTGGGACTCTCCCAGATCACATTATCTCGAATTTGGCATAAGGATCTTGGCCTTCACCCTTACAAGATCAAGCTGATGCAAGAACTAAAGCCACACGATCATATGAAGCGACGTACTTGTTATCTCTAGAAACGGACCCGTCTATTGGCCGCCGAGACTGTGGGTTTTAAAGCTTCTGGACCTTTTTTATGGGGCTACATTAAGTCATTGGTCTATGCCAACAAGCCGGCGACGTTAGGGGAGCTCAGAGCCAATATTGAACGAGAAATAGCGGCCGTATCGGTCGAAATGTGAGGCCGACTCATCGAACATCGGGTTGAACGTTTCGACCACTGCATACGGTCCCGTGGTGGACATATGAACGAAGTCGAATTCCATTCATAAATGTTTTGATAGTAATTCAAGCCAATACATTTTTTTTTTTGGAGATAGTCCCTAATGAAAGAGCCTTTACAATAAATGTACCTATCTTCCTTTCAAAAAGTTCACCATTCGGAACGCTTGAGTCAGTGGAATCACCCTGTACCCGATAAAGCTTTTATGCTGTGGTTTAGCTACTAACGCCCAACAATACACAGCATAATATCTACGTTCCCATTAGATAATATGTTATACCCTATACGGTGACATGCAAGACGTAATATAACCTTTCTATGGGTCGTGCCAAATGCCTCCAATCTTATCTTACGACATCGCCACTCTTCCAGTTCCAGTTTTCTCAAATTGGAAATTACCACAGCAACCCAGCCACTTCCGTCATTGACAATGCGGTGTTCCATACACTCCTTTCCCCTTTCCCTGCCCTTATTAGTTAGGTGCGTCAGACCATTGTATCTAAAACCCGGCTGAGTCAAATTTTCACTGCATCCTTGATAGAACTCGTGCCGGTCGCCAGAGTGTCTCGGGCATATAAAATACCCAACAAATCCAGGAAGGGACCGTCCTCAATTTAGTTTTATTCTTAATGCCTCCGCACTGGGTAAAAATCGATACACGCACCATCCCAAACATACCACGCGTCGTCGATGGGAAATAACTAAAAATTCACAACGCACCACGCACAAGTATACAAATACGAAACCAAAAATAACGATACTCCCCATCCAGAGTCGTACGCCCAACAGCGAGTAGGTGTGTAGCTAGCTACTACCAGTATAGCGAACTGCTCGCCACATCAATCATGGTAAACAGAAGCTAAAGCCTTGAAAGGGAAATCAAATCCACCTGTTAATGGTAATGCTATCAAAATTTATTTTTATTTTACGTTACACTCTTCTTTTGAGTTTACCTTCCACCTTTCAGCCATCTGCCCACTCTTGCGACTATGCCACCCCTTCAGAGGCGCAAGAGGAGCTTTTTTGCGACAAATTCTTGTTTATGTGCGGACCCTTTGCAAAACGTTTCTCCACCCTCTCCTGGTAAATTATATGTCAGCAGTCAGCGTGCGTGTGTGTGTGTGTATAGTTTGTAGAGCTTTCCCTTTCTCACGCCGCCGGTTACAAATAATTTGACATTTTTGTAATGGCAAAAGTTGTTCACTGATTTGTTTTGTTTTGTTTGCTTTGGCCATTTCCACAGATGGGAAATTACAACACGAGAAACAACAACAGCAGCAGCATCAACCGCAGCAACAACAAGGACGACGAACTTCGATTACGACAACGATAACGACGACAACAACAACAACAACGCAAAGTACCATAGACTCACCAACGACAAATAATAACCATTCAACGACAACCACGGCACCAGCAACGAGTCCAAAACCACCAGCTGTAGGAGCAGCAACAAAAGCCTCGTCGAGGGATCATTACTATCGAGACATTCCATCACCCAGGTATCGAGGAACAAAATTTGACGCAGTGGGGGACGTTCACAGTAGGTGCAGCAGCGACCAGCAAAGAGGCAACGATGCCAGCGGACGTTCGGCTGCATTGGAACGGGCATATGTCCACGATGTGTATGAGAACTGTGAGGAACCATCGGGGCCTATACGACCGAAAGTGGCACAGTTTTTGGCCGCATTGGATCCCGGATCGGTTGTGTGTGACGTAGGCTGTGGCAGTGGCCGATATTTGACGGGCTGCAATCCGGCGATATGCACGATTGGTGTGGATCGATGTCATCGGTTGAGCAAGTTGGCCCACGAAAAGGGCGGTGAGGTGAGTTGTGATTTGATTTTCCATATATTTTTTTTTATAACAAAGTTCTACCTTGTTGTGGGATCGAATAAAGTTCCGTTCATGTACGAAAACTTCTTCAACGTCCTCCATATCAGACAGAGAAATCCAGATCAAGTTTTGAGAACTTTACAAATTTTTGTTCACTATAGCATTGCCAGGGGGATATTGGTACAGGCGCTTTAGTAATCATACCTTACGGAATGGGCACGTTCAACAAAGCACTATTTAACTAGGTCTGACAGCTGGATGCCATAATCGCTCTGAGTTTGGTCTACGTTTGTAGTTCCTTTGATTGGGTTACTAACAAATTAAGTCAATAATATTTTAATTGAGTACTCAGTTGACACTTCTAGTTTAGGTGTCCATTTGACTTAGTAAAAGTGACATTGCAGAACAATCAATAATTTTTGCGTTCACGAAATTCAGTCAACTTAAAACGACTACACTTTTAAATTAATATCAACTATAAGGAGGCCCCATTTCGCAAACCTTCTGCCGCTTTTCCTCAGAAAAGAGTTTCAGATCGACCATTTTTTTTTTCCCCTATAAACTTTCTGTTCGTATGTATATACATCATTTGGAATTTCTTGAAGGTATTTACAAATTTGTCAGTAAAAGAGACATTTTGACTTTTCGCAACAGCTGTCATATAACAGTTATACTTGTCAAGTCACACTTTTGGCTTTGATTTTGTAGACCAAAATTTCATTCAGCGCATAAAAATAAAACAAGAGCTTACGCTTCGTTTGAGAGCTTTTCAAAATATTTCATCACTCAGAAACTGACCTGTCGAGTTTTCAATATTCAACTGTCATCCAACTATAATGACACTCCAAACAAAATCCAGAGCTCCTCAAAAGCCATTCATCAGCAAACAGATAGTAGCGTTTTCACAAAATGGGGACGTTCAAAAAGAATTTCTTGACTAGTCTTGTTGTCATTTCGATTGCATGTATAAGCGACATTCAGAAGAAAACTATTCCAGACAGATCTGGCCAATGTATTTATGTCAGTTCTTAGATATATCAATGACAAAATATTTGACTACCAAAATCCTATATAAATATAATTTTAAAACAATGAAAGCTTCATAAATATTCGCAGAGCCGCAGTCTAACAACTGTCAATTCAATTGACACTTTATATGTTGAACGATAGAATAAAAGTGGCAGTATATTTTGAAACATGAAGTAGACTTTTTTGAAAGGAAAGGAGTTTCTGTTTTATTTGCAATTCTATTTATTATGGAGACAGCTTTGTATTAAATTTATAAAAATACTAAAAATCCTTAAATATTACCCATGTTTATAAAAATTCCAAACAATTCGATATCAGGATGGATAACCAAATACTTTTATTTCTAAACGTCAAATTCATGGTTGAATTCATTAAATCTGTTGTAAGCCGGTCGGAAACTAAGATTCCTATTATCATCGTTCAAAACTAGCTGTCAAAGTCATTTCTCTTTAAAGTATTGAATACATACTGAATACAACCATGTATTCAATTTTAACAACCCACCAGTGAATGCTTATGGCAATTCCTATTACCATTCAAAACGAATGTTATCTGAGACGTTAATATAAACAAAACGATTTACAACTCCCACTTTTTGAACTTTAACACAGTCAATGTTTTTATATACAAATAAAGCGATCCATTTCTCTTTCTCAGAGTCTTTCCCCTCGTTATTCTGTTTACAAAAAAAAAGTTAATATTGCTGTATACACCTACTTATATTGGTCTATTTTTCTAGGTATGTCAATTTAATTATTTATGACCATGACCTTTCTCGCAATCAAAGCAAACATATTGCAAAGGAATTAAAAAAAAAAGTTGCTCGCCCGAGCAGGGACTTGAACCCTGGACCGTTGGATTAAAAGTCCAACGCTCTACCGACTGAGCTACCCGGGCACATACCAATCTTCGTCCAAATTTCCAACACATCACTTGGACAAGATAAAATAAAAAGCCCAACCTACACCCATATAAACATCAAGCGCACGACAATCGACTCTCTACCCTTATCATTAGTCACACTCAAAACAAATCGAGATAACCTTAACCCGCATATAAACAACTACCACCGTCAAAGGGGCTGAACCTCACACAATCTAATGAATGACAAAACAACAACACCGCACAATATCAAATTATCATCATGAGAAAGTAGCAAGAAACGGTACTTTTTATTCGAAATTACACTCAACCAGAGAGAGAAAAGTATTCTAATTCGCACTGCGTGCTATAAATTCCATTCGCAGGCATGGTCCAAAAATAGTCGAAGCACGTTTAAAATTACCGACAGAGGGTACGTCTTAAAACAAATTGTTTGTCTGTGCATGTGGATTTTTCTTTTTCGCCAGTTATAGTAGAGTCCGACTTATTTTTCGCTTAAAAATAAAACAATTACAAGAGGTAGGCAGTGGGTATAGGTACCGGTACCACTGGAGTAGGCTACCTTCCCTATAACAGCCCAGTTCCTTTGGCAGGAAAAATCGATTTTCGTTGGAAAATAATTATCAACGGTTTGACGGTGGTAACCACCTTTTTCCCGTAAAGAAGCATGAATTAATTATTGCACAGTATATACGCGAAAGTTTGTCCGGAAAGATTTTCGACGAGGCTTACACGGTGCGGTGGTGGTGCGTTTTACGTGTGACGCAGTGGGGAGATACTATAGAACTGGCATAAGGACATGCATATTTTGCAGAAAACAAATTATTTAAAAAAGTTATTCTGACATTTAAGGTTGAACAGAATACAAATTGTTAAGAACTTATTTATGCCGCAGTATTGTTTTCTTCTTTTCGTGTGCAGGTACAGTATTAGGTACAGGAGAGGATTTACTAAATTGATTGACTTTAACGCACAAGAGGGTATATTGTCAGTACTTTACCTGTAATTAATAATGTAAATCGAAATATTACGAAAAGGATATATTTCTTTGTAAGTTAGGCATTGATGTTAATGAGAGACTTGCTGCCTCAAAAATAAAACATGTGTCTATAATAAATTAATAAGTGAAGAACTGTCAGAGATTGACAAATATTATTCATGTACAAGGCTAGAATTTAATGTAATCGCACAAAGTAGATATACCTATTACGTTCTCATCGAAAAGAAAAGAAAAATCATTAAAATACCGAGTAGCGAGTAATTCGCTTTTGCCTTTTGAATACTCAGAAACTGTTCGAACTGAGACATTATTGAAATGAGAAAAATATTTAAATACAAACTTTGCTAGAGTTTTACGTTTATTTTATTTTTTTTTTTTTGAACTTGACAACATTTTAAGTGTGTGTTTCCCCGAAATTGCCATTTGATTTGGTGAGGTATATATACATTTATTTTGTTCAAAGTATGTACAGTGTACAGATGACAAACGCGTAAGTAAAGTGGCTTCATAATAAATTGTTAGCGACCACTTTCAACAAATGTCAATTATGAACTTACAAATGACAGATACTATTCAAACATGACAGCCAAACAGACAGAGGCAGTTTTCTTTAGACGTTGTCGATGATTTCATTTCACGTGAGAACTGATTTTTACTTTTCTGTAAATGTGTCAGAGTTTTCGCTGTTTTTTTCAAAATTCTAAAACAAAGCGATGATTTGGAAATTGGAAGTGATTTCTAGTTTGTGCCTATTTTCATTTTGAGGCGAATAGAAATGACAGATATGTGGCACATGTTTTATGTCAAAATGACGCGCTTTGAAGAACACTACTTCGACTCTAATTAAGCTATGGAGCACAATTTTTGAATACCTTTACCAAAATGCTCAATCCCTGCATAAATTGATCCTGACCACTTTGAACAATCCTATATATTCGTATTAAATATTTTCTTAGTATTTACCTTCATAAACATGTCAGCCAATCAGACAGATGCAGTTTTTTTTAGACGTCGACGATTTTATTTTCTGTAAATGTGTCAGTTTTTTTCTAGATTCTAGAACAAAATGATGCGTTGAGAATTGGAAGTGCTTTTAAGTGTGTGCCTACTTTCGCTATATCTGTGGTCACAAGGCATAACCGCTAAAGTATGTTTTACTCATTGTTCAGGAGAGCAGTTTAAATTTTTTTTCCTCCGTTGACTCTAGTGACTTAAGCTGTTGTTCTTTTTTTTAGCTTGACTAGGCTAGAAGAATATTAAGCAGCCAAAAATGTTCATGACTTGAAATGTTTTCAGAAAAAAAAACTTCAAACAAAAAGTAGCTTATTTTTAAAGGAGACAGTCCCTCAGATTTGCTCCGAGTCAAAATTTGCTGAACAACTTTAATTAAAAGGAGTCTAGCCTTCAACATTTGTCATCAAATGTTTTTACTCCGTTGACTCTAGTGACTTAAGCTGTTGTTTTTTTTTGAAATTGTTGCCACTTTTTTAAAGATATAAAGCGGAAAAATGGCATCAAAATCTCAATTTCGTCTAAAGTCGACTTCGGTTATGGTTTGTGGCCACAGATATGTAGTGAGTTCGTAAAATTAAACTTACACACTCACTGTACACGATAAATTTCACTTTTGTGAGTTCGTAAAATTTAACTTAGATACTAAATACGTTCAATCGGAGTTCAGAATTGCTGCCCAACGAGCCATGTATCCCGTCGAAGGTGTCTCACGACACTTGCTAAGTTTTCGCTCCCATACAAAATTCTCCAAAATTTAGCTGAGCTAAATTTAAGCGAACCCATTTAGCTGAGTGATGCGCAGCTCGAACTAAATAATCAAACTTTTGTTTCAGAATGTCCTTCATGTATCTGTCAACATTTGGCGCCCCCATTTAAAGGGTCGGGAAATTTTCTCTAGCTTAATTTTGACAGATCGCTCTGCTTTGTTGTTTGTTGTGTTCAAAACATATTGATTTTAATGAATTATGGACGAGGAGTATCTAGAGCTAAGTTAGAGTCTTTTATTGAAATAGAAGAGAAGTCCTTGGAATTCAATAAGAAAAAAAGAAAACTAAAAAATAGAAGGATTCTTAGCGTCGAGAAAAATAAGGATATTTTTTTTTGCGCAACTGCACAAATAATCAAGTCTTCTTCAATTTCATTTTTGACAATAGGTAAATTTAAATTTTTGCTCAATTGAATCGTTGAAGGAAATTATTTTCAATGAACAGCATTTTTGGGACATTTATCCTCTATGCTCTTTATGTCTAAATTTAGAAAGGAGCTAGGACTTTATCTAATGTTTGAAGAGAAAAGTTTGAGACCAGATAAAATTAAGTTTATCTCGAGCAGCGTACTTCGCTTAACCGAGAAATGAACCTTCCGTGCACTTACTGTCCAAAATCTGAAATTCCCGCCCAACAACCTGTCGCTAATTCGTTTCAATTCCGTTTTTTTTTTTTTTCAAAACAGTTCCTAAAAAACGTCCGCATATCGAAAACGATGTAAGCTGTAATCTTTTCTTGTTAGCCATACAATCACGGGTTAATGAGAGTTGTGGCGATAAAACTTCTCCATTTCATGTTCATAATTTCCAAACTGCAAAATGAAATGACGGCAATTTTTCCTACTACCGCTGTTTCCCTTATTCTGCTCTGCTGTCCCCCTTTGTTAACAACTATTTTTCGACTTTCATATAGTGAGCCGCATATAGCTGTTTGAACTTTCGGTCCCCTTTCCACCCGAGGACATCAACGAAATCTGTTCAATTTGGGTATTTATTTTTTTTTGTTCTACCCCCATTTTTTGGCACGCTATTATAACAATTTGTAGTTCTGGGTTTTTGTTGTTTTTGGCTGATTTATTTGTATTTTTGTTGTTTATCGATGTAAGGGGGGAAGGAAATACGTGAAGGGATGAGAGCAAGGTTGTGGCCCATAGCCGCAGTAATTATGCTGAATTATGCATGAACTATATATGGTGAGAATCTTTTGTTTCGCCATACGTCATCCTTTGAAGTGCTGACTGCTGTGCATGAATGACTTTGAGCCAAAAGAAAAACAAATGGAAATTATATGTTTTAGGACACATACATGGGGTGTGCAATTGATGTAGTACTCTGGCACGTTTAGACCCTTGCGAATAATGATGGCAGTTGAATATTGATAGTTGGCAAGTATTTTATATAGAGCATGCAAGTTGCATCGTGGGCAAAAATATTTCCAAATTGGAGCTGCACTTGCTTACTGTAGGTTGCTGTGCTTGACTAGGGTAGAAGAATATTAAGCGGCCAAAAATGTCCATGACTTGAAATGTTTTCAGAAAAAAAAACTTCAAACAAAAAGTAGCTTATTTTTAAAGGAGACAGTCCCTCAGATTTGCTCCGAGTCAAAATTTGCTGAAAAACTTTAATTAAAAGGAGTCTAGCCTTCAACATTCGGTATCAACCAGAATTTTCCTAACTCTTTTCGTTCAGAAAATTTATATACACCTACAGCTATTGTGGGGTTTGTTCAATTTAAGTTCAAACTAAAAACAGTTACAAATCGTAACTTTTAAGACGACTATCGTCTAAACGATAGACCCCCAAAACTAGCAATTAAGTCCAAAAATCACGAGTTTAACAACTTCTTCTTGTTTATTCTCCATAATCTCCACTTAGATTATTTTGATCATCCAAATAACAAAAAATATCGTCCAGACGATCATCAGCTTAAGTGGTCTGCCGCCAAGTTCACTGTTTAAATATTGTTTATAAATACTACCCATTTCAAATTGAAGTGTATATTCAAATCGAGAGCTACTCCGCCCATAGTCCTTAACCCGAATAGGAAGCAGTTCTGATCCTTGTGTGAACAAGAAATGCATATATTGCTTGTGCTGCATGTCATCTATTGCACAGGTGTATTATTCAAAACTTGGCCCAATTACTATTTCACGCAAATAGTACTAGTTTCAGTGCACAGACAAAAGAAAGCAAATCACTATGACTGGATATATTTTTTTTTAATTAAAGCATCTATCCATGATGAACTTCTTTGTCAATTTTTTTCGTTTAGGTAGCAAGCTACCGCCTCTACTTTCATTATGTTCGAATTGTTCCTTTGTCTTTTGTTTTTAGAGAAGAAAGGATTTCAAAATAAATCTGAGTATACCTATGTTCAGGTGGACGGGGTTTACGATTTTGGTTATTTCATCAGATACCTATAGCTATATGTATGAAATTAAGGTTCTCTCCTCACTATATGGTTGTATCAAAAGTAAATTAAATAACATTTAAAATGTGTTAAGCATTAGCTATTATTCTTTACCACCAGAACTAACTAAGTAATCTTTTCCCAAATCGCATAAACTTAAAAGTTACATCAGGTTTGTAGTCTCGCGAGGAGTATTCCGTGCCACACACTCAGGTCAATACTGATCGGTTAGTTTTAGTTTTAAGAACTTTTTTGTATTGTATTGTCTTATTGTATCATTTCGTGGTTTCAAGTTGGTAGCATGTGACACCTGTCAGAATCAGCTGTCATTTGAAGAGTCATAATATTAGTTGAATGTTTGCCATTTGCTAATGGACCGCTTAACAATCGAACAACGCGTTAAAATTATTAAAACTAACTAAAACACGACCAATTATGGCTTTATTGCGTGAGAAGTTAACTGGTCGGCTGTGAGGCTACGAAATACCGCCCGAAATGTGCGCAAAAGTGTTTAAAAATTACCTCAGAATCGCATGCTGCAAATCTTCCCGAGGCGGCCATTTGAATGATATTGTATTTCACACTTAATGCCAAAGACCAAACAAAGACTGAACTTAATAATGAAATAAAATTTTCATCAGAAATGTATCGCTGTGTGTGTTTTATTTAGCTTTACTTTCGAAACCGAAAAATGAATGACCCTTTACCCTTTGAGATTAGACTGTATGCCAAGTGGTCATTAAATGCCAATTTCTGACAGTTCTCCTGTCAAAATATGGTCATAAAATGTAATGGGCATATCTCCTATGCTCTAATGTCCTAAATGCCACATATGACCAGGCTGAATTTGACAGATAAAAAAATAGCATATAGTGTAATCGGACAATAAGCAAGAATGCCAGCATAAAGCCTCTTATGACCATATGCACTTTATTGAAAAAGCTTTTTTACTTGATGTTTATGCAGGGGTAGCCAACGTAAATAGAAGAAGAAGTTGACAGTTCGCGTATGTGGATGACGTAGAAAAAGTGACGTTGCCAACTAATCCAGTTTTTACGTTCAGGTTAAGATTGATCTGGATAAGATCCAAACCAACCTGGTCGATTTAAGATAACTAGATTTTTGAGTGCCGCAATTTAATTAACTTCCCTGACACAGCTGTCAGCGCAGGTATCACCTTGCTTAAGGAAATTCCGTAAAAATCTGTCAGAAATAGCTTAAAAATTTCGTTAAGTCACTTTTTCTGTCTCACAACGACAGATAGAAGATCTTGATAAAAATCGCCCGCAGTTGTAACCTAATGTCCTTATTTTCGTACTCGTAGAAAGAAAGTCTGCAGAACTTTGTGTTTCGTGTGTTTATTTGGAGAATGTCTTTGACAGTTTTTTACCTTGACCAGATCTCAAATTACGAAATAGAGTTCTTTTGATAATAGAAGTATCTAGTTTTCATTTGGTTTTAGGCATCGTTATCCTTCAACGGCAGCCAAATTTAAATAAACCATAACTTTCCACTAAAGCTTTGCCGCATTTGACTTTTTTTCCGGCTTTCAATCGTTCCATGTGAAGAACACCCAAATGCGTCTGGAGTTCAATATATACCGTTTATTATTAGACACCGAAAGGACAAAGTAATTTTTCTCAAACAAGTGTTGAAATCAGGTCCTTATACAAAATTCCCACACAAAAAAAAACTAACAAAAAAAAAACAACCCACAAATATCCATCAGAGTGTCCAACAGCTGGGCGAACTTAAACTCAACAAGTATATTTATTGTGAAACTTATGGCTCGCCCACTGTCTAATGGCATCTAAAATGGGCTTCCATTATCCATTAAGGATCTAAATATGTGACACTGCACAAATAGTTCGTCACCAAGCTGCCCCCACTCAGTCTTCCTCTATAAAACAAAAAGAAAACGTAGTTACACTCTAAAACTTTATTTAGAAACTTCTCGTTCTTAAGGACATTTCCACACTTTCTCGTTACATAAAAAAAAAATCGTCATCCTCATCTCTTCAACATTTTACACGCTCACTTATGTCTAGCAGAAGGAAAATGTATACTCGTATGCTGAGAAAAAGTTCCTTTGTCCTTTTTACCACCTTAACCACTAATACTGGCCACTGGCAAAAAATAAAGGATATTACAAAAGCGAACAATTTTCCAACACCAGAGGAAAATTCTCCCAATGTTTTAATGGAAAGTTTTCGCATTCTCCCCACATGCATATTAACATTGCAAACACATACACAAACCGCACACAGAAGCATTCCACTAATTTTGCGAGAACAAAAAAACACACAGCACACAGTCATCCCCTCATGAAGAAGGACATCGGCACAAGGATGTTTATTCGACAGCCCAATTTGCACAGGACGCGGTGCGTTTTTTTATTTTTATTTTTTTTATATGACACAAGTTGTTTTTGTTAAAAATTGTATGTTTTACTCATTCAAACGACGACGACTAAATGCGTATAACACTTCAGCATAGTCATAAATTATTACTTGCACCAGGACCAGGATCCAGGACTATGCATTCGTTTTTATTTTGATGTGACTTTGCATTTAAATTAATTATACGCGGCGACGACACATGATTCCACTGATGCTGCGTTGGACTCCATTTCAATTTCTTGTCGAGTGTCCTTTACACAGTGAAACAGAACATAGTACGAGTAGTACTTGTGTTTTTTTTTTATTATCATCATTTTTTGTTTCCGTTTTTGTGTTAACGGGAAAAAAAAGGATATAATGTCACGGTGAGCTTATGCCACTTTAGTTGAAAAGTGTATCCATTCGGATAACGAATGGATGCAACACACTTTGGGGCATAAGTTGGCATAGAAAAGGACATGCACGCTTGGATTAGTGTTGTAGTTTCTTTTTTTCTGTAGCTTAGTTGTTTTTTTTTTTGTCGAGTGTGCAGTGTACGTAACATTCTTGAATGTGCAAGGAAATACGAGTGTGTACACAAAAAGCGAATGAAATAAAATTAATTGCAAGAAATTGTGTAGAAGAGTTTGCGTAACAAATTTTATGAAAAGAGTAGGTATGGCGTGTGAAGTGAAGTAAAGTGCGCTCGTCTGTAGTAGTTGTTGACTGTTAGTAGGTGTAAGGTACTTCAGGAATTGTTTCAACCTTATGAATTTGTTTGTTTTCGTTTTGTTATGTTGTTATAGAGAAAAATGTAAAGTGTCCACGACTCGCAGTCGTTTTATCACACAACTGCTGGGTGATTGTTTTCTTGGAAGGTCTGACAATGCAACTTTATACAATTACACACACCATTGTAAATCGAGGTAGCTCTATACTCGTCTAGTTCGTTTCTTGTTACTTGTTCTATCGAAAATTCTGACTTTTTTTAAAAACTTCCAATTGGAGAATCGCTTTAAAATTTCTCTCCCCTCCAACTTAATACTGAACAGAGCTTGAGCGCGTCCAGCATGATCTAAACTGATAGCTTCACAGCCTTCAGATTTATTTATAAAACACATCCGAGTATTGGCTGTCACATGAGACATGTCTATAAAAATACACCATGTGAACAGAATTTTTTATTTTCGTTTAATAAACTTTTGTCCAAACTGGCTACACCTTCTTTATGTACCAGCATTTGTATTGGTAATCAGCATTCATACGCGATCTTGTCAAAATGTAATGTCATCAGATTTTCACTTCCAATAATAGTTCAATTTATTCTTCTTTTTTGACAGTTCATGCTCTGCTCTGAACTTTATATTGAACGTGATTAAAGCGCACTCTAGAGCTCAGAATGGGTAATAATGGGGACGTTCTAGTTTAGTTTACTCTGACAGCTGGCTGACTTTATGTCTCTCAGTTTTGATTGGCTTTTGTCGATCATATGATTTATATATGGTAGCCAACGAATGAAATCAATAAATTCATTACTGAGTACTAAGTTCACAATTCGCATTATGTTGTTGACGTAGAAAAAGTGACGTTTCCGCTCAATCAATTTTGCGTTCATGCTGTATCTAATCGACTGAAAATAACTAGATTTTTGAATGTGCCGAATCTTAGCAGTACATATTTTAATACTTAATGCCAGTAATTTGCAGCTAATGTACAGATCACGAAAGTAGATTATAAAAAATTGTAGTAGATCCACAAAAGATGTACCAGACAAAAAAAATTATAACAAATACCATTAGCTGGCGTTTAAGGTAAGATTAGACTGTATGCCAATTATGCATATGAATGCCAACAGGAAAATGACGAGATTAGCTGTCAAATGACCAAAATGTCAGTATTATCAAAACTTTATATTAGACAATATGACCAAAACTACCAATATGGTCATATTTGCCTTGACGGTCATTTAGGGCATTTGTGTTTTTAATACCAAATGTTGTTGTAGAAAAAAGACAACGAAAATGAAAATAAATCGGAATTCCGCGAACTCAAACACCGATGACAACAAAATATTTTTTTTTCTTTTTTTCGTCAAAAATGCCAGCAATGCGATATTTCAATAAAGTGCATATGGGCATATAGGGCTTTATGGTGGAATTCGTGTTTATTGTCCGATTACACTATATGCTATATCGGCATTTTTATCTGTCAAATTCAGCCTGGTCATATGTGTCATTTAGGTCATTAGAGCATATGAGATATGCCCATTACATTGTATGCACATATTTTGACAGGGGAACTGTCAGAAATTTACATTTTATGAGCACTTGGCATACAGTCTAATCTCACCTTTTAATAGTCATATGACACTGATAGCTTAGGCGTATTTAAAAACTGTTGGCTTACAGAAAAACTTCTACATAAGATAAGAAAGCAGATAATCTTCGATTATAGTGGTTTTTTTTTTTTTAACTAATAAAAAGTTAACAATCACTATTATCCTAAATTTGATAAAAACTTAAGTTATAAACTGAAGTGATTTCTCTCTGTATTTTTTCTTAAATAGAAACTTTTCAACATTATTTAAACATAGAAATGTTTGCAAGTATTTAAGCTATCACGTTGCTTTATTTTTTCTTCTTATTTGACGTTTATGCTGTCAGCAACTATTAGTATTATTTAGTGCTAACTCATACTGGTAAAACAATAAAGTACATTCGTTAATTTTTTTGTACTGCATGGATACTGAATGGAATCGCTGGTGTCAAAAACAGTCAATGCTGTCAATGCATTGCGCATCAAAAAGCTTTTACAGTAAACACACATGTTTTTTTTTTTGAATTTAACAACACTTATCCGTTCCTGTACAATTTCCGATCAGAAATTCGCTGCAATATGGATGAACACACTCCGACATGTCATTCAATGGCTCTACAATCAATAATAGATAACGCTTAACATAAAACATCAAAGCAACTTCGCTCAAAAATTCCATTTTCCTCTTACATATACAAATATGGGATGAATGGGTTAAATTGGGCCAAAGGTATAGTTTCCTTTTTCCATGCACATGATTTCTGTAGTATTCCATTTTCTAAATGCTAATCCCTTTCATTGCTCTCCCTGCAATCCTTCTTGGTGTCAATTATGGTCTCTCAATGTACATTTTAAGGGCAATTCAAGAGCATTTATACAACCCCCTAACAACTCCACAATTCCATCAAACTAACACCATTGCCACTATCATATCATCCACGTATATAGGACTTAACAATTCAAATGAAATGACATGACGTGTTGACTGTACAAGTATCCTCCTGACATGTTTGTCCATTCAAACTGATTCTGCTGCTGCTGCTGCTGGTGCTGCACTCTCGCCATTTTTATTTTAGTACCAACGGGCGGAATACCTGAATAGCGCGCGCTCGACTGACACCTCTCTGTCTGATGAGTGGATAGCGCAAAGGGACGTGCCACAAAACGGGCATAAACAATCTACGTGTACTTGCAACCCATAGTCCATACTGTGCTAAATGTCCTTTGAATTCTATATAAATAGAAAAGAATCGCTGAAAATAGTTCGACAGGCGGATGCTGTACAGAGCCTGGGAAGTCAGGGCGCGGGGTGACCGAGTACAGCCAAAGAATATTTTGTTTGTGATAAATAATGACTTACAATACATACACACAAGTTCTAGGGTATACAACATTCTGCGAAAAGGACACAAATACCTCCCGGGCGATGAATGTACTTGGCATACTACTGTACTATACTTTGTTTGTTCCATTGGCCGAGAGAAAGACTACGGGTGTAGGTATACCTACTCGTACCATCAGGGAGATGGATGGAATGAAAAAAAAAGGATATGCGGAAGCATTTCGCTTCTTTTCCTTGAAACTGATAAATGCACCACAACAAACAAAAAAAAATATTCACACCCACTGCGGGCGGAACAGAAACTACCGCAGGAATAATGAAACGAAAAAAGGATTTCAATTTATCTGCCTTAATTGGGCTCGCTGTTGCAAGGCGACCACAAAGGAAATACATGCATCATCGAACGTTGCTCCGGGCCGGGAATCGAAAGAAATCCTTAAGGACAAACCATGTCGCAGCATGCGTGGGTTTATAGTTCACGCTCTATACGAATGTGGAAAAATAACAGGATAACAACCCACCAGTTCAAAGGAGATTTGTGATTTCTTCAGTTGTTTTCCTTTTTGTTTGCCGCAATGTTATACGTGCGCAGCAAGGACACACCGCGTAGGCAATAGCACTACTCGTATATGTCCCACTGTGCCCTGAGTCACCGATCTAAAAAGAAGTGGGTTGGATGTTATAGATTCCTTATGGGGATGCGATGCCAAACATGCATTCTGCACATAATTGGAATACTATTGTGGGCAGAGAATAAGATTCTCGCAGTCGCGTTTATTCCATCGGCTTCGTTGGTGGACTATAGGCACATATACACAATCGACTCGGCGAAGGCACAAAATAGGGTTAGGTGATATTTATGTCCTGTAGAAGGGGATTATTTGTTTTATTTTCATTGGCAATGTTCTTTAGAGCGATAATGTCAACAGCTCGAGGAAATATTTATTTATTTGGCAATTATTCGGGTTCCAGTATAGAGGACCGACGACGCCCTCCCACAATTCACAATTTGTCTTCATCCTTGATGGCAATTGATTAAGCCACTGTTGGCAGTCAAAGTAGATTTTCATGTTCATTGAATTTTATTTTTATCCCGAGGTTTGACAGCAGAACTTAAAGTGCAAATGGCCAACCAACAATTGATTTCTTAAATTGATTTTGTTTGCTACTTCAAAGATATATTTTAGTGTTTAATTTATTGGTCCTTCGAACCAATTCTTGCAATCAGTTTTTGCCTTGACATTTCAAGTGTTTTGCGTACATTTTTGAAGAAGTAAACCAAAACAATATCAGTGGTGACAGCAAGCTATCGAATGAAGTTCAATTACTATAAAACAATAAAACAAAAGGACCTTTTTCTGGTCCTGGCTCACATTTTAGCAACAATTTCAGACTCACAGACTGGCAGTCATTGTCGGTAGAAATTTAACAATCAACGATAGTGGAATGCTGATATGTCACGGAATATTATACGAAGCACCATTACAGCGGCTGCTTAAATGTTACCGCTGTAAAAGTTTGCTTTTTACGCCGGCGAATACCTTCGAACGAACTGACATATTTTTTTTTCCAACTAAAGGTAGCGCTCTTAACATTTACTATACTTTTGTGGCACTGCACATTCACTTTCACCAGTCAATAACCAGTCAATCACCAGAAAATAAGTTTATTGGTTCTTCGAGCCGGATATTTTTTGATTTGTCTACTTAAGGTTGACTTTGCTCTCTTGACATGACGCATAGCTCATCTACATTCATAGAAAGAAAATGTAGAAGATCCACGGTATCTTTAGCAACGCCATGACATAAGGCGATTGGCTAATGAATATCATCCGCTAAGTTACTTTACAGCGCTAAAGCTTAGATTTCTAGAGCCGAAGATAGTACGTTGTGATTGTCCTACCTGTAGCTGTCACCATACTCATAGTTGACAGCATTCTTGCCGCTTAGTTGTGTTCACTTTGAACTTTTATTGGTCCTCCGAGCCAAATATTTCACTTGCTGGACCTTCTCACGAAAAATCGTTTGTGAAGAAGCCTGCTTTAAAAATTTACTTATATTATACTAATCAGCGAACTTATATGTTGGTCCTTGCATATAGTTAGTACTACTTTTTCTAAAAAAAAAACAATATTTCCAGAAACTCGAACCCAATTCATAAATATTTAACTCCACCTTCCTTTGCTTGCAGGTGGCAGTCTGTGATAACCTAGAACTTCCATTCCGCGATGAATCATTCGACGCAGTGCTCTCTCTGGCGGTGGTGCATCATTTCGCCACCACGGAACGTCGGGTGGGCGCGATTCGAGAGCTCGCTCGAATCCTTCGAATCGGTGGTCGTGTGATAATAAGCGTCTGGGCATTGGAGCAACGCCATCGTCGTTTTGAGTCACAAGATGTTCTCATACCTTGGCAGCCGCCCAAAAATCGCAGCCAAACCTATTCGGACGAAGAGGACGATGACGATATCCTACCACCCTACAATGCCTACACCGAGGAATCGACAAACTCAAGCCGATCAGCAGGTGATGGTGATAGCTCCAGCTTGTCATCATCATCCCCGGGAGAGTCATGTTATAGTTTTGTTCGACGGGCTATACAGGTACACATTTCAAGCAGTTTGCTCTTGTACACATGCTGACTGTGTGTCTTTTTTTCTTTGTAGAAATTAGCCGGAACTAAGCGCCACCCATGGTTTCTGGACTCATGGACCTCCAAGGATACCAAGAACAACAGTAGCCTTGACTATGAAGATGCCAAAGATTTGCCAATCGAACTGCGCCGTCTGGAGGATTTCGAAGATTTCCCCGATCCGCCACTGTCGGCGGGCTTGAAGTCGCGCAGCCTGGGCAGCATCCTAAATCCGCCGCCACGACAAATTGTTCGCTCGCTGTCCAGTGTGCCCAGTTTGGGAGCTCAGATGACGGAAACCAAACAGCTGGTGGTTCAGATCTCACCGGGACAAATGATACCGACGAGTAGTGCCATTGAAATATCGAATAACAGCAACAACCATTCGCCAGCAGGTTCGGGTGGAAACACAAATGCTGCTGCGTCGGGCACAGCGACGGCGTCTTCAACTCCACCACATTCTACGGCGACACCAAGTCGACGGCCAAAACTGATCAAACAAAAACAATCCCTATGTGATGACGACTATCAACTGCCAGATAATCCATTTCATACGATAAGTAATTATAGTAGTAGTAATAGCCTAAATAGTAGTAGTCACCCACAACAACAGCAACAGCAGCAGCAGCCACCGAAGAATGGCTTACGGGGGCAGGCAGCTGCCAAGCAACTTGCCGACGCCAAGACATTCCTACGCAAGCAGAGCTCCTTGAACGAGGAGCTGATGGCGGGCAATCGCATCCGTGAAAAGGAGCGAGTTCGGAAGCGTATTCAAAAGCAGATGTCACTGAACGAGGCGTTCCTGTGCCGGTCTGTATTTTCAAAGCGCCTGCAAGTCCTGCGCGAAGGCTTTACCAGCAAACTAAGAACATCCACAGGCAGCCTGGAGCGCGTTACGAAAAATGGATTCGTCAAGATCATGCAGAATTTCAAAGCCACAACAGACCCAGCCACATCCACCTCGGCAACGGCAACCAGCACTACAGCAGGCCGAGAATCCCATCACCACCATCATCATGCACATCACTCCACCGTGCACAGGCAAGGTTCATTGTCATCAAACAAGACCGGGGAAGCGTGCAACTGCGGCTTGGCGGCTGCTGCAGCGGCCGCAGCTGTTGCCTCTCTCACCAACGGTAACGAGGACCAATCCAACAATAAGCCGAGACGCCATTCTCGCGAGTCCGGTTCCGATTCATCCAAGGACAGCAGTCTGCAGTCAGACACCAGTGTTGAGTCGGAGGACAGTTTCGCTTCCGTGATATTTATTCCGAAGCCAGAGCTCCAACAGCAGCAACAGAATCAGCCGAATCCCCAACTGGCAGCTCAGAAACATCAGCAGCAGATCTACCATCAGCAGAATTCGAATAGTAGCAGTAGTAATAGCAGTAGCAGCTGCAACGGGGCGCACAGTAGCACCTGCAACAGCTTGACCCTGAACAACAACCTCAGCAGCAGTAACTGTAGAAACCGTATACCATCAGTGCCAACATCACCACTTATAATGCCGTGTCCGCCAACGCCGGCGCACTCGCCGGCCGCAGCGTATACGGTAGTGACATCACCTCCGCAAACGATGTCCGCGGTCCAGGCGGCCATGGCAATGCTAACACCACCCAAGCTCGTGCAAAAGGCTACCAAAACGAATACAGGATCAATACAGGAAAAATCCCGCTTCACCTTCGAGGAGGAGCATATCCAGCAACTGGAGGGTTCGACATCCGAAGTGCCGAACGGCCATACGCGAGTGACAACAATTGTAATCGACAAACCGGAACCCGCCGCAGTGCCATCAACGCCTGCGGCAAGGATCACTCGACAAACAATCAAGGATTTGCCGCCAATTCCAAAGTTTCGCAAACACCAGTCGCTCAATAAGCCCGGATACGCGATAGTCCGCCGGTCGTCGGCTACGGCACAGTCAGTTCCCAAGTTCTTATCGCTGGAGCTGTTCAACCCCGCCACAGATGATCTTGACAGCGACTCGAGTGAGCCCTCGTCGCCGGATTCCATTGACAGCGTCATCAGCGCACCCAAGTCCGCGTACTTAAACAGCAACGAAATGGACGAAACGGCGGCGGCGCCTGTCAAAGGTGACCTTTTAAAGTCTGACTTGCATATTAACGGTGACAGCACATCAATGGAGAATCTAAATCTGGACGATGATTCTGTGGGAAGTGTTCCCTATCCTAGGGCGGTGAACAAGATCCGCTCGGCAACACGTCAAGAGTGCGCCGACTTTGCGGAACAACTAAGTGCTCAACTCCTGCGGGAGCTAGATGATAAGAATCGCTCCGACAAGGTAGAGTGTCGCAGCCTGGACGGTATTGGTGGGGATATTGGCGACTACATCGATGACCCTGTTATGGCGAATTTCCGTAAACGTAACGGTGATCTAACCGCACTGCGGGATGAGTTACGAGAGCGCCGCTTGATGTTGGCCAATCTGTCAACCCAACCCAGCCTTCAACAGTCACCCAATTCGTCTTCAACGTCTTCGCTGTCCTCGCAAACTCGAAGTCTGACTATTCACGAAGAGGACGAAGAAGAGGAACGTGAAGAGGCCGAAGGGAACAGCTCGAACAGTTACTCGTTGAACCTCTACGACAACTACAAGATCTCCAAGTTCAAATACAAGCGGAACCGTCAGTACAGTCTAAATCCAGAGACCGCTTACCTTCTCGACGACGGAGACAGTTCAGCACGAGAGGACGATGACGATGTGATTCTAGAAGAAGACGAGGATGTAAAGAGCGATGAGGGTGTTCTGGATGAGGATGGCCCAGAAGAACCTGAAGCGGAGGGCTATGCTAAGAAGACGACACACAATACTATAAAATGCGAGAATGACTCGCTAGAGGAGAACAACAAGAAGGACGGCTGCGGGGCAGTAGCCAATCGACAGTCAACAATCGAATCGTGGGAGCACTCCAACAGTTCCACTGCTTCATTGGACAGTCCATCGCAGGGTGGAGCAACCACGCATCATCGGTATTACCATGTGTTTCGCGAAGGGGAGCTGGACGCACTCATCAATCATCACGTGGCCAGTCTGCACATAGTGTCGTCGTATTACGAACGGGCCAGTTGGTGTGTGGTGGCGGAAAAAGTGCAGGTTTGGACCATTTGAGTAGAGAAGTTGTACATATGAGTATTTATGAGATTTCGGTGAACGCTTTTAAGTTGACTACGCATAATTTTGACAAAATACTATTTTTATTTAGTTTTTTTTTTTTGCATCGCCTTGACGTAGAATTGGCAGCACAGTTGGTTAGGATAGGAATATGATACTCATCGCTGTCAATGTTGTATAGCTAGTAAATGAAATGCAGGCACTATAACAATAACAACGCGAAACGGAGGAGGGTACAGTTCACACGAGCTGTCATATTTATCTTATACACATAGAAACGAATCGTAGTTGCAAACAAAATGATGCAGACGTGCTTTAGGGGTTGGTAATTTTAGGACTCGTTTACACTATCAGCTCTTTGGTATTTGAAATTCTATTAATGTGATGCCTACTAAGTGTCAAAATAAAACCACAAAGAGTAGTTAATTTTTTTATTTAATGCTCCTCTTATTCAAGTTGCTGTGAGACGGGATAAAACTTCGTGTCGCGCACTCATTCCGAAAATGTTTAAGTAAAGTTGACAGCTGCTAAGAACCCGCTTCTTCCTCTTTCTATTACTGAATTAAATTTAATGACGTTTGCAGTACAGAAGAACTAAATGCGATACAACATACAAGTAACGTTTGAGATAGCGAATCGCCAAAATCCACGCGAAAGTTTGAAATGCGAACAAATAAGATCTAACGACGTTCGCAAGACGTCCGTAAGACGTTTGCTAGAAACTAGACCACTGAGCCGCTGTATCGAAGTAAACCCCACAGTTTTGTTTTCATTTGTGTGGTTTTCGATTGTGCTTCTTCAGATTAGCTCTCAGATTTCAGATTTCGTGTGTCTAATCGAACATAAAAACGACACTTGGTCTTTTTTGTGTTGATATTAGTGCGGTTCGAATATGACTACACATATCGACACTTTTCTTAGCATTTCGCATTCACTGCTTAAATTTTATATTAAAACATTTGAAGTTTGCGGCCATATTGATTTCTAAACATTTGTAAATAAATAATTAACAAAAATAGATCCACCCGATGCAATCCGTTTCTTTTTAGTTTGAAAAACTTCACGAAAACGTAAACAACCTCCACTAGTTGTCAAACACATACGTACTTGTGTAAATCTGAAGCAAACCTCAGAAAAGTTCCAGATTCGCAAAACTGCTCTGAAATCTGAAAAAGATTGCGCCCAATCGAATACCACATTAGTATATGTCGTTTTCCATTGGGACAGAAAAAACACTTTTTACAGATTAAGAGCAGTTTTTCTGCACTGAAAATCAGCCAGCTGTCAGATACCATGTTCCATTGGCGGTAAAAGTCAGAGAAATTTTGTGAATCTTGATATCTGTGCGCCATTACACTGGGGACGTTCAAGTTTCTAGTTTACTAAGTCTGACAGCTCTCTCACTAGATGTGAGAGATTGGGGGAAATCGGTCATATGAGCAGCTGTTTCGGTTGACGTTTATGGAGGGGTAGACGACGAATCTAGTCAAGAAATTCGTGACTGAGTTGACAGTTTGCATAAGAAAAGTGACGTTCCCGACCAATCTAGTTTTTGCGTTCAGGTTACATCTCATCCAGACCAATCTAGTCGACTTAACATAACTAGATTCTTGAATGCGGCCACTTACGTAGGTACACTAATCCCAAAACATTTGTCATTTGTCAAACTTTGAAGTGTGTTTTACGGTTTTTAGACTACAAGAAGTCTTTGGAAAAGAGAGATTTTTATAAACACCAATTACAATTACAAAACAGCTGACTCTTAAAAAGTACTCTACCACAAATGCAAAGAAAGAAAAATCTCGTTTTATGCTCCATTGGGCTGGTAAAATCTGAAAACTGAGAGCAAAATCTGAAAATCCCAATGGAAAACGACATTAGTTGACTTTTGATTTGACATATGATTGTTATTTTTAACTCTATCACATTCTGGAATTTTAATGAAGATGCTCACTAGCGACACAGACTGATGCGTAGGAAGTTGAGTTTATATTACATTTTTTGTTCATCAATAGCGCTATTTTTTTTTTAACTGTAAAGACAGCCAATTTTTTGTAAGGAGCTGCCGGTGCATATATTATCTGTCACTTAGTTTTTTTGTTGGTCTCTGCTTATCAGCTTCGCATGTATAGTAGATATTTAACTCCAAAATTTATATATAAAGGAATGTAGAGTCCTGTTTGCAGTAACAATTCGCAATCGTTGTCCGTTTGACAATGGCATTTAAAAATACATAAACAAAATTTTTTTTATAAAAATGATTGAACAAATTTACAACGACTATTGCGTTTGCCTATTTAAAATTCATAATTTACTGTGTACTTTCTTTGCAAATATTTGCCATTAAAATCTTTGTAAATAAACTATCGCTAGCTATTTTAATAATGATCGTTTTAATGATCATTTTAACAAAGCAAAACAAAAACAAAACTTAGATTCTTGCCTAACGATTCAAAACAACGCTGAATAGATTTAAAGAAAAAAAAATATTTTACATTAAACTTAATATAACAATTTAAATGATGCAAAGTATCCAACTTATAGTAGTTTTGTATATATCAATTGTATTTGTTATTCTGTCTAAGAACATTTTTTTATATCAATTCAAATAAGAAATTAATTTCTCCCCTCTTAGAGTTATTAAGCATAATAACAATAAATCTTTTAGATTTTTTATATAAACGAAAAGTAAAACTTTTTAATGTTAATTTTGTTATTTAAGAATGTGAAATATAAATATTTAATTTTATTTTTTGAATAAATCAAGTCACATTTACATAGAATATGAAATATATTATATACACTCATTATAAATAAAGAAACAAAACTAACTAAATAAATAGCACATTTCAAATTATTGCATTTATATAATTTACATATAAAAGATACAAATTAATAATCTTAGCAAATAAACAGACTCTGACTATAATTTTTTTCGAACTTATTAAAATATCAGTAAACGAAAGCGAAATAATATTGAATTTATAATTGTTTTGATCTTAAAAATATAAATTGATGTGTAAATATAATAAAAAAAACGGTCATTTTAATGAAGTTATACAATATATATATATATATATATATACATATACAGATTTTGAATAGATATAAGACACTTTTGCCTATAAAGAAACTTCGAATATAACCTTAGTTATTTTTTTTACACTTTATTTACTATTAGTTGTTTTTTTTCGTAAACCAAACCGAATATTTACAAATATAGTATTGTTTTGTAGTGAATAGAAGTATAAGTATAAATTAAAACAATATCTAAAGTAAAAACAAATGGAAATTACAATTTTTGCCTACATAAAGTATTTTAAACTATATTATAGAGAGAGAATAATAAATTATATACATACAACACATAAAGAAAAACTATATCCTTGCAGTAAATAAACATAAAAATGTTAAAGAAGAAAAAAAAACTATTATTAAATTGTTTAAAAAAAAACCGACCACAAACTCACTTTTTCTTATAATTTAAATGGCATCTTAAAGTATAAAACAAAAAGTTATGTGAATTTATATATATCAGAAGAACTTAATAAATAATGATTGTTGATTGTAACTTGTAGTTAGCATAAATTATGTTACATGTGCGTGTGTGTATGAACTGGCTAAATAGGAAAATAATTATTATTTAAAAAAAATATAGCTAAACACAAAGATAAAAAGTATATATAGGTCTATACATATATATGAAAATGCTGATAACTTTATGAAATAAAAACAAATTCTATAAATCTATAAACAGACCGTATTTTCCTTAAAAGTTTGAAAAGCGTAGGTACCTTTGCTCTATATTAGTCGTGTTTTTTGAGCTTCGTTCTCAGCAAAGCAAAGTAAAGTAAGATTTTCAGCAAACAAATTACAATAACTACTTCGAGTCTCGAAGTGTCAAGTAGAATGTAGTTGTTGTAATTGCGTGCTGAAAATCCTACTTTACTTTGCTTTGCTGAGAACGAAGCTCAAAAAAACAGGCCTATTGATATTCATATCAATAAAACACTTTGGAAGGAAACATGCATACAACCAGAGACATATAATACTGAGACCACCTGGCTCTGGCCGATTTTCCGTTACTTATGCTTAGTACGCAGCTCGAGCTAAATTGTCGCTCCCATACAAAATTCTCTCCAAAATTTAGCTGAACTAAACTTATGCGAACCCATTTGGCTGAGTGGTACGCACCTCGAGCTAAATAATCAAACTTTTGTTTCAGAATGTACTTTATGTGTCTGTCAAAATTTAGCGTGCCCATTTAATGGGTCGGCACATTTTCTCAAGCTAAGTTGTGGCAGATCGTTGTGTGTTTGTTGTTCAGTTGCGGAAAAGTATGCAAGGATGAACTTTTTCAATTATTACATGGACGAGATGTACATAGAACGAGAAATAGAGAGAATTTAATTTTTGAAAGAAGTTTTTCCAAAGAACAGCTGCTTTCTGTGACACTTATCCACGGTGTGCTATATGTCAAAATTTAGCTAGTACTTTAGCTGATGTTTGGAGAGAAAAATCGGAGACCAGATAAAATTTAGTTTAGCTCGAGCAGCGTACTACGCTTAAGCCTAATATGCTGTTCCAGGAAAGCTAAAATTAAGCGCCTCTCCAATGTTTCTCTCCACCACTTCGCTTAAAGTTCGCTTAATTTTGACAGTGTAAGTTCCGTAAAAAAAAAAACGGTTGGTAAAGCTGATTGACTTTGTTCTGTTTCTTATTTATTCTACAGCTCCTCAAAAACCTCTTCCATTACTCCCCGTTAACATATTCCATTTCTAAAAGAAATTTAATTAATAACAACGAATTTCTAACCAATCTCCATACTGTTAATTTGCTTTCGTTTGAAATGTTATTGTGAATTTTTTCCATATTTTTTCTGATCTATCAAAATTCAGCTGTGGAACAATGAACAATGTAGATTGGTTGAGGAAAAATAAAAACATTCTGAACAAATTTTCTTCTCCGATTTAAGAAAAATGTACACATGAAATTGAAGTTAATGATATTTGAAAGCAGAAAATACGCAACCATGTTTGTCCTAATATGTTTCTTGTATATGTAAAAAAAAAACTCCTTTAGATAGTTTTATTAAACAAACAAATCAAATTATTCGCTTTTAAATAATATTTTATAACTTACTAATACCGAACTCTATCACATTTCCCCACGATTGGCCGCGTTTGTCTGCATTGATTTTTGTATGTTTTTGCATGTCACACCGAATCTAATTGACATAACAATGGTAGAAAATCAAAATGGGTCAATTAGAAAAAAAATTGAGGGGCCAGCGGCAAGAGGAATACGAGTTGGGGGTCTCAATAATGATTTGTCTCTGCATACAACCATCTGAACTCTCCCATAATCTGAATTTTCCCGAAAACGTAAGCAAATTGGACAACACTAGTTATCAAACTTAAACGCACTTGGATTGGTAATTCACAGACACCTCTGGAAAAAAAAAAATCCAGATTCGCAAAAGTGCTCTGAAATCGGTAAAAGATTGTTTTTTTTTTTTACCATTCGAAAATAAAAAATGACTAACCAAAGATAATGGAATAATTTATTCATTCGTATCTAGTACACTAACGTTTTTTTTTCCCATTATGTTTCACTGAATAATTAATGTCTGCCCTATTGCCAAACAGCCGCTGTATTCGCATAAAACGAGCCTTCTAATCGCAACTGCCAGAGTGTCAGCTGTCACTTTTACTAAAATTTGAGAAATAAACATTTTTTATCCGGCTGGTGTGATTCGCAATTTTATTTCATAGAATAATTGCAAGAAAACGCATTTAATCAAATTCTTAACTAGTAAAACAGAATGGCTGCTAGCCAGGACGCATGTTATATCTCACTTCTCGGTTTGGCGGAGTATTTTCGCACCTCAAACCCACCCAATGTGAAAAAGTGCATTCAATGTCTGCAAGCCCTATTCACTTTCCAACCGCCGTCGAAAGTAGAAGCTCGTACACATCTGCAAATGGGTCAAATCCTAATGGCCTACACAAAGAATATCGACTTGGCGCGCAGTCACTTGGAGAAAGCGTGGAAACTCTCGGAAAACCTCCTTAACTTTGACGATGTGAAGTTCGATACGGCCAGCCTATTAGCACAATTGTATTTGCAAATGGAACTGGGTTCTCTAGCGAAGGGAATCCTAAGAAAAGCTGTAGAATTGTCGCAGAATAACGTGTACTGGCATTGCAAGTTGCTCTTGCAACTGTCGCAGATTCACGCTACTGACAAGGAGTACAGTTTAGCATCGGAATTGCTTGCCGTTGGCGCAGAATCTGCAGAGGAGGCGAACGCGACTTATTTGAAGGTTTTGTTTCTGCTCAGCCGTGCGATGATTCTTATGATCGAGAGGAAAACGAACGATGTACTTACTCTGCTGAATCAAGCAGGCTCCATCATTGACAACAACATCATAAATCCACATCAAAAGGAGTACCTAAAGGTATTCTTCTTGGTACTGCAGGTGTGCTACTATTTAGCTTTGGGACAGGTTAAGACAGTGAAACCGAGTTTGAAGCAGCTTCAAATGAGCATTCAGACGATAATGGCACCCAATTGGCCGTCAGATGATGTCATCTTTGGACAGAATCCACTGGAGATGTTCGTCTGGCTGCCCAAGGAGCAGTTGTACGTCCTTGTGTACTTGGTGACCGTGTCCCATTCAATGATGGCAGGATACATGGACAAGGCGCAGAAATACACCGAAAAGGCACTGACACAGATCGAGAAGCTTAAGTCACAGGACGACAAGCCGATCCTTTCAGTATTCAAGATCATCCTGCTCGAACACATTGTAATGTGCCGCATGGTTATGGGTAATCGTGAATTAGCTATCACTGAAATTGCCGCAGCTAGGGATGTGTGCTTGGCCACGACGAATAGGAATTTATTGCGTCGTCATTCAGCACAGTTACATTGCTTGTTGGGACTCTATTCCATGTCGACGAGCCTGTTTGACTATGCAGAGCGGCAATTTCTCGCATGTGTCAACGAGACTGCTGAGAGGGATCTCAAACTGTTCGCCAATCTGAACTTGGCCATCATATACTTGAGAACCAAGCGCGATCAGGACTTGAAACAGATTTTGGACTCTGTTTCCACTGAGAACACGCACTCTTACAGTTCCCAGGCACTGATGGGCGGATTCTACTATGTCCAGGGGTTGCATGCGTTCCACAAAAGCAGTTTTCATGAGGCAAAGTAAGGGCGAGTCTGTTTTTCTTTGCTTCAGAATTTGTGTCACGTTTTTTTTTCTTCTATTTTCAGACGCTTCCTGCGTGAAACGCTCAAAATGGCCAACGCCGAAGATTTGAACAGACTCACATCGTGCTCGCTGGTTCTGCTGAGTCACGTCTTCCTCAGCATTGGCAATTCCAAGGAGAGCATGAACATGGTGACGCCAGCAATGCAGTTGGCCTCGAAGATACCCGACATTCATGTTCAACTGTGGGGCAGCGCTATCCTCAAGGATCTCCATCGAATGTCAAAGGATGCACAACATGAAAAGGAAGCCTACGCAAATCACGTTAAGTACTCGGAGAATCTGATTGCGGACCAGAGGAAATGCGTGACCATGCCGCAGCATACCCTTATCAACTGGTTTAGTGGTGAACCGATGGCTACCTCGGAAACGTTGACATCAGCAGTCGGACAGCCCTCAACCTCGGCCGGACAACATATGGTCATTGTTACGCAACAACAACAGCCGTATGGACAATTTTAAATGCGACACTTCGGTGAAATAGGTTAGGAGAAAGCTGTAAGGTTTTCTGGGAATAAAGTCGAAATGCTATACGATGTCGTGTTGGTTTCCTTTATTTTACTCACTTATAGACTAACTATGCAATTAACTTACAGACTACATAAGCTATACACCACTGAAGTCATCGATGTCGCCTGAATGCGTGCTCTTCGCCTAGCGCCATCAGTTGCTTCGCTAGGTCTCCGTCGCTGTTTCTCGTTGAACATTTTCCAGTCTGCTACCGCTTCTGGCGTGTTTTTTACACCTTAGCTATTCGCCACTGTAGTCGTTGTTCTCGCTGGAACACTCTTCGATGACAAACTGCATGTGGTCGTCTTCGCTCAATGTCACGGTGTCCTTTTTCTCCTCTTCAGAGGGTTCATCCTCCTCTTGCTGCTCGTCGTCGGGTGTTTCCCAGTCTTCAGTTATACCTTGCTCCTCCTTCACCTCCCTGTGGGTCTTCATATGTGTGCGCAGAGTGCCTGATTGCTGGAAAGCCGTCCCGCACACCTGACAAACATACCGTCTCTCTCCAGTGTGGGTGCGCATATGGATTCCGCAGTCACTCTTCTGCGCGAATCCCCGTTGGCAGTAAGTGCACTTGAAGGGCTTTTCGCCGGTGTGCGTTCGTCGGTGATTCTTTAGCGTATTCAACGCAGTGAACCGCATCGGGCAGAATTCGCAGGCGTAGGGTCGCTCCCCTGTGTGAATTCGCTTGTGCTTTACCAGAGAACTGGATGTGGTAAACGACGCTTGACACACATCACAGGCGAACGGATGGTCGCCTGTATGGCTGCGGACGTGTGAAAAGAGTTCGCCCTTACTGACGAAGGACCGCGAGCATTGCTCGCACTTAAACGGCTTCGTCTTGTTGTGCCGCATGACGTGCTGCTTCAGATTAGCATTCTGGCTGAAGCTTTTTCCGCATATGGGGCAGAGGAAAGGCCTCTCGCCGCTGTGAATCCGCATGTGGTCCTTCAGAGTCGAGACCATCGTGAAGACCTTATTGCAAGTGGGACATTGGTTTCTCATTTTGTGCTCATCTCGCTTGTGCCTGTCCAGCTCCTGCTTGCTGGTGAATGACTCGCAACAGACATCACACTCACAGTCGGTCTGCCTGTGAGTACGAACGTGAGCGCGTAAGTTCTCTTGGGATATAAACACCTTTTTACACGTTGGGCAGGTGTACTGTTTTTTTGTACATTTGCCCATTTTTATGTGGATATTGAGAGACTTTTCGAGTGCAAATCCGGCTCCACAATTCGGGCAGCGATGTTCGAGCATCGGTTCGTGATACATTTCCTTCAAAAGTGCAGGTTTTTCGTCGTCCTTGCTTTCGGCGACGTGGACTGAGTGATATTCCACATGGAATTCTTCACCCTCACTTTCGTGCTCAGCGTTATCCTCACCCAAATGACCGCCTTTGACGGACACAATCATCACTGGCTCTTGATCGATAATCTTGTGATGCTTTTGCAAGTGCTTGGCTAAATTCTTTCGATGGACAAATGACATGTGGCATAGCGTACACTTGACTTCTGTCTTTTTAGTAGACGAATGTTTTTTCACGAGCTTATAATCTTCAACATCTTGTTCCTTTTCTTCGGGTGTCTCCGCAACGAATTTATGGAGTATCTCCTCAAAGTCCGCAGAATCTTCAATGTCTTCGACATCTTGTTTCACAGGGTCACCTTCATTCTCCTCATTATCGTCATTAGCATCATCATCTGAATCTAAGACAAAGTACGATGCTTGTAAATCGTCCTCGTTATGTACAGAGTAAATCTCGTGAGTTTCCTGCGATTCGGCCGATTCAGCTGGCTCCTGGTTCAGTATTCGCATGCTGGTGTCAGCCTTTACCTTCTGCGGCTTTTGCTCTTCCGGCAGACTCTCCATGGTTTCTGATATATTAGTTTCCTTCTCTTGAAGAGGTTCAATTTGTTCATCGCCAATATTCAGCAGCTGCCTGAGCATTCTATCCGAGTTGTCACATTTCAATTTGAAGGAGTAGGATCGATTAATTTCGCTAATGCATGCGAGGCAAACCTTCTCGGGCATGCCATCGGATCTGTTCGGCTAGAAAAACAAACAGAAAAAATAAACACAACTCTTTGTAAGAACTTTTTACAAAACATTATGTATATGATACTAACTGCAGTACTTGTTAATTCGCCAAGCATATCTGCAACACATCCATTTCCACTGGAGCCTTTACTATCGTAGATGGACAAAAGTCCTCCGTCCAGAGATAGACATGTTCGACAGATTTTCGCAATTTCTAGTGACATTGTAGCACTTGCACTATATTGCTGGTCTTTAGCATGTAATTTTTAGAAGTTTGAGTTTATTCTAAGCAACTTTTAAGGAAGTTTACTAGTTCCACAAAAATTCAACTTTTGTTGGGCATCAAGCCGTGACTTTGACGGGAAATTAACTGACAGTTGATTATTATTTTTTTCGGCGGCATCATTGCCAGATTGGATTTTTTTTAGAAACCCTATTCCATAAAAAGAAAAAACGAATTCGAAAAATTGTCTCCAACTCAAATGTCCTCTTTCAATTATCTGAAGTAGTGTTAAACTGATAGAATTTTTTCCGTGGTTTTTCGGAGTTTTTACGATTTTTTTGCTGACACGCTGTGTGTCGTAAGTTCCCGAGCACAGATGAATGAATAAAAGACATGGATATCTTTCGTACGTCTATACCCAAAAAACCCATTTGTTTACATTGTTGTTTTTGTAATTCCAACCCCCGTCTGTGAATACGTGTGAGCTACAAAAAAGCGTGTTGCTAATGGCCATTTACATTCCCTTTGATTTTATGGGCATCGCGCTGTTGAATTGTTTTGTGTTTGGTATTGAATTTGTTTGGTCCGCCTTTCCACTGGAAAGATATATATCTCTGTATTCGATTATCTTTGGTCGTAAATATTGGGCGCGTTCCACTGCCCGCTAGATGACTAGCGGCATGTCAAACTTCATGTAAAAACAAAGACGTTTAACTATTTGCGCTAGACGTCTAGCACTTTTTGAGAAATATCCCTTTCAGGGAAATTTCTCAATCTAGCGCAAAACTAACCGTTGCATTGAGAGAAAAACAAACAAAAAACGACCTACCAAAGGAAATCGTTCAAACGTTTACAAAATAGGAATAAATACGAAGCCGAGCAAGTGTAATTGTCATTCGGATATTGTTTTCGAATGTCGAATGTCAAATGTCAATTTTCCGCTGGCGCTAGGGTTCTAGCGCGGACGTTCCTTCATCTGGGATATTTTGTGATAGACGTCTAGCGGGCAATGGATCGCTGCCATTGTAGTCTAAAATGTTGCGTTTGTGTATGTGCGGTATTATGAAATCGAAAATGGAATTGATTCTCACTCTTGTACTCTTAAGAAGCGGCTTTGATTCACACAGGAATAGCTCTCTTCTCTATTAAATAAATTTTTAAAAACTTGCCTTCGTTTGAATTAGAGGCCTGTTTTTTTGAGCTTCGATCTCAGGTAAGCAAAGTAAAGTAGTATTTTCAGAAGGCAATTACAACAACTACGCTCTACTTGACACTTTGAAAACTCAGAGTAATTTTTTTAGTTGCGTGCTAATGAACCCTACTTTACTAAACTTAGCTGAAATCGAAGCTAAAAAAACGAGCCTAAGGCTAAATTAAAAAGTTAAGTCGATAGCTTTACACACAAGTTGCGTAAAATTTTTCTATACTAACTGCCGTCTGCTAACTAACTGGTGGACATTCGTTAGTTAATACGGCTTTTTTTACAGTAATTGGTAATAGTTACTTTCATACGAATTGTTAACTCACTACGTACTCAGAAATAACGACAGAAGATGATACTTTCAATTAGCCCATTTCACGAGTATTATTTATGAATTTCTTTGTCAAAATCTATGAAATACACACAAAAAATTGTAAAGCTCCCTCTACGGATTTCTTTACAAGGCTCTATGCATTTTAAAAATTTTTTAATTTTGAAGATGTCCATAGTGCAATCAAATTTATTAATTTTGACTTAAGTTTGCTGAACTTGGCCACCAAGCTCGGGCCTTTTGAATGGTTGTGACAGTTCGATTTGATTTTGGTTGGTCAAAAACAAATCAAATTTATTCTGAAGTACCCACCTATAAAATGTACTTTATCTTTGCTAAAACGATTATTTTAAATGGTTGTACGTAGTAACAAAATGCTGCAAATAATCTGTCGTACGTGTCTAGCACTGGACGGAGAATTCTCGTCCATCTACGACAGTAAAGGCAGCAACTGTGTTGCGGACATGGTGGGACATATAACAAGCCACACAGTGAGTAGAATACAAAAAATTGTATACAAAATAATGAAGGAATGCACATTCTTTTCAGCCGAAGAAGTCCGATGGAATGCCCCAGATGGTGTGCCTCGCATGCATCCAGGAAATTAAGCGATTCTGCCTGTTTAAAATTAAGTGCCTTAACTCGGAATCGGTGTTAAAGCAGTTATTATATAGCTGTCAAGATACTTCCTTGGAAAAGAACGTAGACGTCGCCAGGGAATGCACACTTCCTAAAGAGCAAGCTGATATCCCAGATGTGCCTGATGAGAAAGCTTTCGGTGAGCCATATATTGTCATTGACCTAAATGATGAGAATGAACGTTTGGAAATTAAACATGAGGTAGAGAAACAAAAGCAGTTCCATTATAATAATGAAGGAGACGAGAATGCAGCTAAAGCAGGTATTCTTCTTGAAGAGAATGAAAACGTTAAGCTGAAAGGTTGTAAACTTCCCCAGAAACATTTAGATTTGCTCCATGTGAAACATGTGAATATGTCTAAACCAATTGAAGAAATCGACACGCCGGACATTGAATTCGTAGAAACTGCTAAAGAGTCGTATGATGTCGTTGATTCAGATGAGGAGAGCTCATACTTTGCAATCGAACATGAGGCGAAGAATCATGGCGAGTTAGTTCCCTGCAATGAAGACAGCACTCCGATTGAAATAGAGCGAAATCCAGAGGCCACCAAAGACATACATCCCCAGGTTGATTCGCCAGATGTTGAATTCGTAGAAAATGACAAGGTGCCGTGTGTTGTCATCGATTCCGAGGACGAGATTGAACATATGGAAACAGAAAATGAGGTAGACAAAGATGTAAACTCGACTCTTAGTAACGAAGAAAACGAGAATGTAGCTATTCCAAATACTCTGATGGAAGGAAAGCCAAGTGCGGACACCACAGGCTGCATTCTCCCTCAAGAGCAAGATGGCACACAAGACATTGACGTCGTGAAAGCCGAAGAAGAGCCATATGTAGTCATTGATCTGGAATGCGAGAGTGAACGTTTGGAAATTAAACACGAGGTGCAAAAGCATTTGCAGTTGCTCTATAGCAATAAAGGAAACGAAAATGTAGCGAATGCCGACGTTCCGATCGAAGAGATGCGAAACGTTGAGCCCAAAGCGTGCGTACCTCCCCAGGTTGACGAGCTACATGTTGAAATCGTGGAACCCAACAAGGAGATGTACATTGTCGTTGATTCAGAGGACGAGACTGTACAATTCGAAATCGAACATGACGTGAAGGAACATTCGACACCCAATATCAGACAATATCTTAGCCTTCTGAAGGCTAAGAACAAGCTTAAACCATCGTTCCCTATGATTCAGTCGGTTGAAGAGAATAGCACAGTTTCCGAAGTAAACCGTCCAACTCAACACAGTAAAATTTCTGACGACTTTAGCCAGATTTTTGATTATTTCGATGCTGGGGATGAAGCCGAGTCAGATCAGGAATGCTCAGTTGATTTCGCACCTCCAGCACGAAAGCTTCAGTGCACTAAGTGCGCAATGAAATTCCTAAACCCAACGAATCTGAGAGAGCATATGTTTTATTGTGAAATAAGTCGACAGGACAAGTCTACAAAGGAACAAAGCCCTTCCCCACCAATCGAAATTTATATCAGCAATAGCGGCAATGTTGACAGTGCTTCTGACAGCGATGAGACGAATATGACGAAAAACTATGTAAATAATGAAGCTAATATGCATAAGTGTCCCGTTTGCCAGGAGTGCTTCGCAATGAGATTGCTTCTGACGCACCACATGCGCCTTCACTCCAGCGGTTCGATATACTGCTGCTCTATTTGTAAGAGGGGTTTCACCACCAAAAGCAGTCTGAACGATCACACGCTGCGACACCACGAAAACAAGCGGAATAAATGTGAAGAGTGCTCCCTTTCGTTCTACTCCGTCAAGGAACTACGCCTACACGTCCGTAGCCATACAGGTGATTCTCCCTTTGTCTGCGAGCTCTGCCAGCCTTCCAGTAAGTCTGACAAAGACTTGGACTCAGATCGGAAGGAGAACAAGCTTATCCAAGTTAAAGATGAATCGGACACGAATGAAATCATTGACGTTGTGGGCTTGGATGACGACACGGCCTGCTCTTCCTCAATCCAAATGAATGATAACGGGGAACTCGATGAGCAAGCGAACGATAATGTCCGACAACTGTATATGCAAGCACATCGGTGTTCCCATTGCGGGGCGGGATTTGAAAAGAGAAAATCCCTAGAAATTCACATCAATCAGTTTAAATGCAGCACTCCGCCGTTCGTTTGCTGCCAGTGCAAGTGCCAGAGTTTAAGTTACCCAAAAAACGACAATTGTCCAGTTGATATGCCCACCTGTGACATCTGCAACGTAGTATTACCGAACGGTGAGGATCTTCTTAAGCACAATCTGGAAACCCACAAAGTGAATAGCCAGAGTGCCATTAGCAAAAAAAATCTTCAAACCATGTCTGCTGTCAAGGTTCGCATGCGTCGTCTCCAAATTGAGGAGCCATATGTTTGCCCTGTTTGTGGCAATGCCTTTGCTAGTCGCGAATGCCTGTCCCAGCATATGCTCCAACACAGAACAGCAAAACCATTCAACAGCGGGAAATGCCCACATTTCCGGCGACACACAGGGGATCTTCCCTACGCTTGCCCACTCTGCCCGAAGCGATTCGCCGCGTGGAGTGGTTGCAGACCCTATCAACAGAAGCACAAAGGACCACTGACACGTACAAAGTCATGCAATGTTGAGATGCAAGATGACTCCGCTGAAGAACCGACAGCCGAACGTGTGGATGTAGACAAGGACGACGCTGTAAGTGACAGGTGAAAATAGTGTATAAGGTAAGTTGATAAGCTACTGTGAAATAAATGATTTTTTGTTTGTGAATACTACAATTCTTGACATTTTTGGTAGTGATGCCGGTCGTCTCAGGGCGAAGGTGAATTCTGTGAGCTCCTAGCTGACCTGTGAGAGAGAAGGCGAAGAAAAACAGATCAAAATACACATTTGGTTGCAGTTAACGCGCTTTTATAATGTACGAGTATTATTACAGCAAGACAGGTACATTGACGGACTTAGTCAAACTCGTCGCCCCTTTTACACACGGGCTCGTTGTGGAGTTTGTGTTGATGCAGATGCTTTTGCAGAGTGTGACTCTTGACAAAGCCCCTGAAGCAAATCGGGCACACATAAGGCCGCACGCCAGTGTGCGTTCTCATGTGAATGCTGAAGTCGCATTTCTGACTATACGCCTTATTGCATACTTCGCACTTGTATGGCTTCTCGCCGGTGTGGGTCCGCATGTGCAGCTGCAGCAGGAACACTCTGGAGAACTTCTTTCCGCACACTTTGCACAGATGCGGCTTCTCGCCGGTATGGGTTCGCATGTGCACTTTGAGATTACTCGACTCGATGAAGGGCCTGCCGCACACCTCGCACTCCCAGTCGAATTGGCCAGCGTGCCTGGAAGTGGAAGAAAGATTGGAAATGAAGAACCGCACTTCTGCGCGAATCTGTATAGACAAACTACCTTTTGAGATGAAGTGTTAGAGCTGCTTGAGTCTTGAACGATTTTGAGCACTCTGTGCACGCGTAAGGTCGGTCTCCGGTATGAGTGCGAATGTGGACCTTCAAATTCGCCTTAGAGTTGCAAACCTTGCCACATGTGTTGCATACTTCCGACGTTTTTCCCCTGCTCGGATTGGGTTCTGTGCTCTGGATGGGTGTGTCGTCTAGATGAGTGTTTTGGCAATGCGTTTGCAAAGACTCGCTCTGGGTGAAGGAATGCCGACAGTGCAGGCATGTGTGTAGCTTTCCAGCGAATTCCGGATGTGATCGCAAATGACGGTAGAGATTGTCGTGATTGCTGAACGCCGCGCCACATTCGTCGCAATCGAACTTCAATGGCGCTGCCTGTTGAATTTTCTTTCTCGTCTGAACGGAAACTGATGAAGAAGAGTCACTTTGTTGTACAGTGGGAATCTTTTTTTTCTTCTCGGTCAGCGTCTCCACAGTGTATTCATCGTAGTCGTTCTCATGGAAAAACAATTCATCTTCGCTTTCGCCGGTCGTGGCACGGGTTTCATTTGCGATAAGAACATTTTCAACATATGGATCTGAGATTGCACTTTCTACAATAACATCTTCGCACTCCTGCTTGATGTTATTTGGCTCTGCGATCCAGTCGATGTTTGGTTGTTCTTTCTCTTCCACTTCTTCGATAATGATTTCATTTAGAATTTCCTGCGACATAGTCACAAAGGGGTTGGCTTCTATTCCGAAAACTATATCTGTTGGTTTTTCTTCGTGTTCTTCATTTTGCACCATGATTTGTTCAAGGAGTTCATTTGACTTGGCGCATTTTTCGCGGAATTTCGCTGCCACCAAGAGTTCTTCAGCGCAAACCTTACAAAGGTATTTGGGGAGATTATCTGAACGATCTACCTGGGTATTAATAACAAATATTAAGCGTTATGTGTGGAGATATATGGAAAATATTTTTCTTACAACCAGTCCACCACATGATTCGAGAAGTTCTACCAAGTTTGACTGGAAATCCTCGACCTCTTCGTAGATGTTGACCATCAATTCATCGATATTTAGGCACACTCGGCATGCAAGATCTGTTATCGATTTATTGTTCATTTTCCAATTAAATATGATTTCATTAAAATTAAAAAAAGTTCAATTCGATTTGGGCACTTTTGTTTATTTTGAAAACAGAATTTGAAGTTTGCTAAATTTTTAGTTTCAGTGATGCCAAGCTGGGTTGTAGTTCGCATGTGGCACTGTGGTAGTCCTTTTGAGTGCAAATTTTATAATGGCTGCGTTCAGAGTGCTTCGGGCAGAGGCAAAATTTACTCTACTTTTTATTTCCTTGCCAGTTGAGTTTGTTGATATTGGCCGCGATCCATTGCCCGCTAGCCGTCTGGCAAAAAATATCCCAGGTGAAGGAATGTCCGCGCTATAACCCTAGCGCCAGCGGCAAATTGACATGAATGATATAATATTTATATCATAAAATCCATATCCGAATGTCTATTTTACTCACTTCATTTACAATTTTCTCACAATTACACTTGCTTCGTATTTATTTTTGTTTTGTAAACGTTTGAACGATTTCCTTTGGCAAATGGTAAAAATGTAAATTTTTTTTATATGGAGTTTGACATGCCGCTAGTCATCTAGCGGGCAGTGGAACGCGGCCATTGCATTAAGAAACCATAGCCAAGTACATAGGACACTAAATTCTCAATTTGAAAAAGAACATAATTCAAAGACACATTCGCCAAAGCATGAGTCAACTGAGATTTTAAGACAGATTCTCCGGAAACGTAATCGAAGTAAAAAAATCCGATTTGAGAAAGATGCAAAGCCAGAGCACTATTATGAATGCAACCAACTTTTCTGCAAATTCTTAAATAAATTATGTCCAGATTAAAAGGTTGTCAGATCCACCGTTCTTGGAGCTATTGGAGTTGTTATGAGATAACGCATTAAAAAAAAAAAAACTAACTCTCTGAATACTATTTACAAAAACCTCTTCGCGAAGAGTTTTGCATGCTACCATTTGAAATGTCACAGGTACATTCGAAAGTTGTCAGTGTTCATCGGGTTGAAACATATTTTCCTGCGACGAAAATTATTTATAGCCTGTACAGTTCGGTCTAAACGTTGAAGATTTTATTTTGATTTCAAATTTGTTAAAAGTTTCTAGAAGCATAAGATCATTTCATTCGACTGAATATAATAACAATTTTCGTGAGAAAGTTCGTCACAAATAAAGAATTCGCCACAGAAGTTGTGATGGTTTCGGTGTGCCGCTTGTGTGCGTCGTTGAAAAAAACCAAAAAGTTGACGTTTATTCGAGATAGCAACCATGAATTCTGTGAGAAACTCTACAAATGCTGCCAGCTCTCCATTGACTTGAAAGATATGCTTCCGAAAGGTGTGTGTCCAGAATGTGTACACAGTTTAAATACTTCTTTCGAATTCTACAAGAGGGTACACGAATCGCAGCAATCGCTACGGCAGCTCCTCAACATCGCAAATGCACCGCCATCGGAAGAAGCAGAGGAAATGGATGTGGACGAAACTTCCAAAGATCAAACATCTGCTATGATGGCAGCTGTGGCTGCCTGTGGCATTGAGGAACTGCCCGAGGTGACACTACCAACGGCGAGTGAAGAAAGTGAAGACGAAGTCAAACGAGTTATCAACGAAATACTGGGCGTTAAGGACGAACAACACGTCTACTTGGAATTCGAATCAGACCATGAGGATGATACGTCTACCACTGAAAAAGTTCCAGAAGCTGATTCCGGGGAGGTGAACACTCAAAACAGCGTTCATAGCATTATCATTCCGGACACCGGGTATACTGGCATAGAGCTAATCGAAGAAGAGGAAGAAGTGGAAATTGACTTCGATAACAACGACTACGAATTAATCGAAGAAGAAGAAGAAGAACAAGATGAAGAGGAACAAGGAGAGGATGCACTAGCAAAGGATCAGTTGGAACTACAAGACGCTGGTGGCATTACAATGGGCGTGGTAACGAAACCTTCTACACCCTTGGATGCTACAGATGTACCGCCTGACACTTGGATCGATTATCTGTGGAAATGTGGGCGTTGCATGGTAGTCTGTGTGTCCCCCGAACAGCTTACCAAACATAATGAGCAAGAGCACCTAATACATGCGTCTGATATGGAGTGGGTATGCGCAGATTGTCAAAAGTCGTTTCCGCGTTATTACTCGCTAATTACGCACATTCGTCAGCGACATCGTACCCATTTGGCTTTGTATTGCGACATCTGCAACGAGCGATGCGATTCATTTAAAGAACTGGAAGAACATCGAACCCATTTACATACATGTGAAGAGCATCTCATCATGTTTCTGTGTGAGACATGTGGAAAGGGCTTTCATACGACCAACTCCCTGCAGATGCATGGCAAATGTCATCTGCCGGACGATCAACGGATGAAGTTTGGTTGCGACTTGTGTGGCAAGAAGTTCCGTACGACAACCAGTCTGAAATTTCATTACAAAATGCACGCAGGTGAGTGTCAATTTCAATTTATTTCGAAATTGTTTGACAGGTAGATACATTTTGCATTGTCGCCAGTTGACATTTAATAACAAACTCTTGTTACCTTCATTAAACGAAGGAACACATTGGCCGCATTCAAAAATCTAGTTATCTTAAGTCGACTAGATTGGTCTGGATGAGATGTAACCTGAACGCAAAAACGATGGTCGGGAACGTCACTTTTCCTACGTCATCCACATACGCGAACCGTCAACTTAGTACTCAGTCACAAATTTCTTAACTAGATTCGTCGGCTACCCCTCCATAAACGTCAAAACAGCTGCTCACATGACCGATTTCGACCAATCAAAACCGAGATTCACTTAAATCACTTCTGAAACCGTTCCATTGGCACAAAAAATACTCTTCTGGTGATTCTGAGAAGAGAATTTCGCTTCTCGATTTGATGTCAGAATCCACTCAAGAAGCACTCACACAAGTGTAATTTTATGTATTTTATACAAGTCAACTGACAACAGCCGTAGATTATTTTTTGGCATTTCACCAATACTATTGTGGATTCTTTCAGAAGCTGTTTTGTTGTTCCATTGGATTTCAGAATGAGTGGATCCCCGAGTGAAACCAATGGAAAACGACATTAGTGAGAGAGCTGTCAGACTTACTAAACTAGATACTTGAAGCTTGAATGTCCCCATTCACTTCTTTCGGTTTTATGTATGTTCTGTCTTCGAGACAGATATACCTTTATTTGTTGTTGCTTCGACGAAAAATCTCACGAATATTTATATTTTGATGTATTTTCAGGAACGCGTGACTTCGTTTGCGATCAATGCGGAAAAAATTTCATACAGAAGGGAAATTTAGAAGAACACCTGGTATCACACTTGAACTTTACACCATACGAGTGTTCTTTGTGCAACAAATTGTAAGTAGATCTGTTTGATTTCTATTTTAACAATCATGGCGTTTTTCATTGAGTGAGAAAGTGTTGACAGTTCGCACCAACTCGGTTTGTTTGACATTTTAGTCACCAGAGGTGCATGGATATTTTACGTAACTGAACAACGATTCCTGTTCGAGATGCAAAAGCACAGTTCGTATTTTAAGGCAAGTTTTCTTCATCTAAAACAAAAAAGCGAAATAATGCCATTTGTTGCAGTTGTCCAGCGTTGCCCTATCTACCACATTTAATTGAACTGTCTCGCCACATTAACTCCAAATCCACTTTAACATTGCACATCGTTGACACCAACGAGGTAAGAACGAACAACAACTGTCAAAGTTATTCCCATAATCACTTACATTGGAAATTCCCTCTAATTAAATTTTGAAATCTCTACTCGTTGCTGCATGAAAACAATAATACCCTACCCATTCAGCAACATTATAATTTTCGATGACATTAGCGGCGTGTGAGGGCGGAAACTCATGTGCGAACACTCGTTGAATGGTGAAAACAAAAACTTTGCATCGTCTAAACGGCAGCAGCAACAACCACTCCGAACAGTGACAGTGCAACGCTGTCAAAGTATTTCTGACAAATAAAATACGCAATTTACGCCGTAAGTTTTGCGGCACTGTAGTTTTCAAATGAATGCGAATGGGATGGGGGGTGGAACTTTGAAGTAGACACCATATATGACACTTGGTGCATATAGTGTATGTGTGTTTTCACTGCAACGGAACGGTTGTGGGTGTTGGTTGGAGCACCATCGGAAGAAAAACTTGGCTCATAATTTTCCGGCTTAACAATTATATTCAATTGTTAACAAAAGCTGGAGTGGTTCCTTTGATATGCAACCGACTTTTAGTGTAGCAGTAGCAGTGAAACTGATTGCAGAGGTCTGCTTTTGAGCGTGTGTGAGTGGTGCTTTAAGAAACTCGTGTGTGAGGAGACATATTTCTGTGACTGTTGACGGTATTGTGTTTTATTTTGATTGAGGTTGCGGTTCAGTAAAGAGTTCAAGCACTTTTTTTTCTGATATTTTTGACATCTAATCTACTCTTATGCTAAAATTAGTTCTCAACTGACTCATCTATATTTACAAACCTGCTTTAAGTCGATCCAGCTCTACTTTTGTAAGTAAAGTGAGGGGTAATTTAAAATTGCATTAAGTCTGTTTTATCAGCAAATAATGCTCAATAAAACAATTCATAGTGACATTTATACGAAGGGAGTTATAAAATGGTATATGGGACAAAAAAATCTCTTTACCTAAAGTCAACTCGATTGTTCTGGACTTAGAAGTACACTGAACGCAAAAACTAGATTGGTTGGTAATCACTTTTTCTACGTCAGTCACATATACGAACTTTCATGAAATTCTTGGCTATATTCGTGTCAACCGAAAAAAGTATTGACGTGACCGATCGAGGATAATACAAAATTAAATACATCAAGTTGAACAGCTGTAAGACTTACCAAACTTGATTCTTGAACGTCCCCATTATGTCTTTTAACTTTTAGTTTTATTCAACGTTTTATTAAAAGTGAATGGCACTGAAAGCAGTTTACTATTATTAGGCCTGTTTTTGAGCTTCAATCTTAGCAAAGCAAAGTGATGTAGGATTTTCAGCACGTAATTACAACAATTACGCTCTACTTGACACTTCAAGGAATCACAGTAATCCCTTAAAAAAAACGCCTATTGTCATGAACACATCACCAGAAAACATGAACTGCTTCTGTTAAGTCACTTCTACTTGGGAACTTCTGTATCAAGTATTAAGTCGATTGTATAGTAGCTGCCATTGCTGACATATGTCAAATAAAACACGCCTTTTGACAGCTTGTTATTTTTACCTCCTTCGTTTTTACTCTTGCGGGCATTTTCGCGATTGAGAAATTTTCCTTGAAGGAAGTGGTCAACTGCAGGTCATATTTTATATACAATCAGTCAACTAGCGGTCTATGGAACGCAGCCAATTCATTTCCATTGAGTTGACAACTGAATGTGATCGATTTTTTTGAAACGAATTCTCACCTACATTTTCGCAAATCGATAAGTGCTTTCGATTTCCACTTTCTAACCTCTATTTGGTAGGAAAATGGTTCCATTTTAGAAAACCTCTCATTGCTAAGTGCAAATGTTTTCCTCAATTTCCACTGCATTTCCATTTCCATTTTCATGCACCCCTTCTATTCGTCATGGCGCAGTCAGAGTGTATTGTCCTCAATTCACTTCCATATTTGCCTTTGCCAATGTGTTTTTGTTTGCTGTTCCATGGCCGCCGGGAGCAGCGAAACCATTCAAAGCGGTCAGTTTCCGGACGGCACCGGAGTCGCCATCGCCATCCGTTCCCTCTTTATTCACTTCACACACAAACCCACACACATCTACTTGTACATAATGGCGACTGGCTTCCGTAGATTTGTTTGTTGTCACAGAAATAATAAGAAAAAGCGAATAAAACTAAAAAATAAATTTAATTAAAAAAAACCTGTCCCCTAAATCAAACGACGGATACGGTTAAATTAAATTTTTAAACCCTCACCCAATGTTGGGCCATAAAAACACAGTTACATGAAGAGTTTCGCTGTGCAACTCTTAATGTTGACCAGTAGCTCTACGAGCACATTGTGTGTGCTGCTGCACTCTCATGCACCTACTCCTACAACTCCTCACGTCATCAATCGGGGAGTTTTTTTTATTTTTATTTTTTTTTGTTAAACAAAAGGCAAAGGGTATAGGGATAGGGTATGGGCAGGGGGTGCAGGCCGATGTGTGTGCAACAAGAATTAACTTTTAATTCCGAAATGTTTTTCACAGTTATTTAAAAAAAGCAAACAAACTGTCGAGATATAAAACAAAAAGAAGAATAATCGTCGAGCAGAAAAGGGACATTCGTGCGGAGACGGATGACGTATATACCGCGCCAGAGTTGGCTGGAACTGGATTCATGGCACAATAACAATCAGCTCCGTCGTAGTTGCAGTGCTCATTCGTTTGCGTTGTGTATTTCGTGCATGGTCGGTTAAGGGTGCAATTCCATCGCTGGTTTTTATTTTTAATTTCACTCAGAGTGGATTTATGTTTTATTTTTCAGACTATTTTTGGCGGGGGAACTCGTCCCGGCCCCTAATGTACAATAACAGATGCATTTGCAGACCTATGCACTTCTCCATCAGAAAGTTAGGGATCGCACCCTCCCTCTGTCTGGAGTGTTCCGGTGAAGCGCGATTTTCATACACTCTGCATGATTTCAATTTCTGGCTGAGTAGAGCCATTCACTGGCAGAGTTTGCTGTCACAGTTCATTTGGTGTATGTCCGCTATATTGCAATAAACAGAAATAGGGTACGTGCATGAAGTTTTGGTGTGTCAAGATGTTAGGAACACGACTGTCACATAAATATCCAACATTTAACATTTAACATTCAGCACACATGGTGTGGATCTAAAATAAAATAGCATTCGACATACCACCGCCCAGGGAAAGCACAATAGGCTCCTCTAAGAAGCCGCTGTGCCAGAGCCCCTTGAAGGCTCTCTCGCTTCATAATCTAATCTACCACCGCCCAAAGTTGTCAAAGCGAACACACCTTTAAGGACGCGCATTCGGTTTGATTTGAAGATTGATTTGTTAGGTGTGTATTATTGAACATCTATCTCAACAAAGTAAAATAAAGTAAAGTACGTAATTACAACAACTTTACACTCTACTTGACACTTCTGAGGTTTAAATTCGGTATGTATACCAAGTGGAAGTGACTTGACAGCAAATGTAACACAAAAGCAGCAGTCAGTTTTATTGCGCATTCTCCTTTCGACGGATGTTTTCAAGTTTTTAAAGAAACCGAATTCGCTTAGTTAGAGCCATTCTTTAAATCCATGTTAGGATAACTTTGAATTATTATAACATTACTATTTTCTGTTGAACTTTATGAATAAAGAATAATAATTATAATAAAATCTATTATTATTTGCAGAAATATGTTTTTTATCCAAATGTGCGGTCAGATAAAGAAAACAGACTCACTGTTGACGTTTAAAAAATTAACTAAAAGTAGACAAAAGTCAAAGGAAATAAATACGGGAATAATGTTGAATGAGACTTCCAAATGTAGTAGTTTTGCTGAATATATAATAAAAAATGGCATCCCTGGAGTGCGAAGAGCTCCAGCGGCATCATTGGACGTTACAGCTAAGTACGCTGCTCGAGCTAAATTTGATCTGGGCTCCAACTTTTCTCTGCAAACATCAGCTAAACTTCTAGCTAAATTTTGACATAGAGTATGCCGTGGATGAGTGTCACAGAAAACAACTATTCTTTGAAAAACCTTCCTTCAAAAATTTAATTCTCGTCCATGTAATAATTAAATAAGCTCATCTTTGCATACTTTTCCGCAACAGAACAACAAATACACAATGACTGTCTTGAGAAAATGTATCGACCCAATAAATGGGCACGCTAAATTTTGAAGTACATTCTGAAACTCGAGTTCGCGCTGCGTACCACTCCGCTAAATGGATTCCCTTAAATTTAGCTCAGCTAAATCTTGGTCAGTCTTTTCCATTCTTACTACAAAAGTAAAGGAACAGACCTATTGTGTTTAGGTTATATCTAGTCCACACCAGTCGATTACTGTCACTGTCAAAGTCAATAGTTACTGGAGAATATTGCTACTGGAGAATACTGATGAAAGGATTTAAATTTGGAAGACACTTTCTTAGGAAACTAGCAGCTAAATTTGATTTTACTGAGATTTGAATTGCCACCAAAAGAACTCTGCATTTGAAAATATTTGTGCTTCAAAGTGTTCCCGTAATTTTTTCTTTTTCTGAGAAAATAATGACATTTAGCCAATTTGGAACCAAAAAGTACTGGAGTTAATGTTCGATTTATTGAAGAAACATTTTCGAAATTCTTCCGAAGTTTGCAGCGCTGTCAAAATGTTGCAAAAAATCTTATGAAATACTGGAAATTTGTTATAACGCAGTATTTTATGAATAAAGGTGACGATTCTATTAACAAAATGCAAGACGTCAAACCTGCGCCACAAATTAAAGTTGGAAGCACATTCTAAATTGCCAGAACTCCAACAATATCCTTGATTATTGAGTGTGGAGAGTGAAAATTTGCAAAATAAACCTCCAGATATACATATATATTTTTCTGGTTTTCTTTAAATTGACAGGGTGCTACAGACCACATGCCAAATGAATTTTAGCTGTCCAGAAAAATTGTTTTCCAACACTATAATGCGGTTTTCGATTGGGCTTCTTCAGATTTGCTCTACCGTGTGTAATTATGTAGTCAGTTCAGTAACGAGTATAAGTTGTGTTTGGCTCGGACTAGGAACTGGGTATTAACTTTTGAAAAGCCAAGAGAACTCTCCGAACTTTGTTGCTTATTGCATATGCATTGTTTAACTGGCAGTTTTGTGGCACCTTTCAACATGCGGAAAGACAGTCAGTTTGCTTGTTTTTTACGTTTTCCGCAACATATAAACACAGTGGGACTTAAAAGTCACATTTCGCATTTCGGAAAACGAAAGATATAAAGCGAACGGAAGTTATTGCCAAATGACTGCCTACTGCGTGCCAGTTTATAGCTAGTAGTGCTTTCCAACTGCGAATGCTGCGGGCCATTTTTCACAGTTTATATAATTTAAGTGGTTTCTAGGATCAGATCTTCTAAGGAAATTTCTGAAAGCCGTCCTCAAACTATTCACCGCGTCTGTTTGATTTTTTTTAATTTTCCCTGTGCAGGACGAATCAGTTTCCATCAGCATTCATCAGCGGGAATACCTTATGATTCTGCAGTGCCCCCTCCCACATACAACAGCTCCTCCTGTGTATGTTTTTCATTTGTGAAATTTTAACTTTGTTCGTACCACCAACAACCTCGCACAAAAAAAGAACAATAAAGACCAGATCCAGCGGAGCATTCCCAGCTCTGTCGTCGTTCCTCGACTTTCCTTTTGCGTGCAAATTTCCGAAAATGCATTTTAGATGTGCTTCTCCAGCTCACTGACTCTTGGTGGCGGGGTGGTTCAACACCGGAACACATTTTACTGTTTCGTTCAGTATTGTTGCATTGTTGTGCAAGGCTAGGCGACCATGATGTATCCGTTTGCAAGAAGGACCAACTCCCCCAAATAAACATTCTGCAATTTGCAATTTCATATTAATTCCTTGCGAAATCCCTTCGCCGCTTTTCAAAGCGAGTGCATGCCACACCAGAAGGGAATCGCGCTTAGAAAATCTGTTGCATTTAGTTGAATGATTTTTAATTGAATTTTAGCGCCGCGCATTTGCATGCTCCCTTGCAAGTTGCAACAACCAGCGACTGCTGCAACCGGGAGTGGGTATGGCTATGGGTACACTCACTGTTCGGCGAGTGAAAAGGAGAAAGTAATTTGCATGCAGAGATGCAGGTCTAGCGTGGCTGGTGCCTCTTAAAAAGCGCAGCAAAATCACTTTTGCATTAATTACATCGATGTTAACTAAGTAAATTACAACGTGTACACAACACCACGTGCGTGGGCGAAGCTGGAGCGAGTGTGTGGACTTTTTTTTCAATCCTTGCAGGGCAGTCTTTCGTTGGCTTTTTTTTCTGTAATTTTTATGTACGCGTGATTTTATGGGCGGTGTGTGTGTTGGGGGAGAGAAATCACCGCGCAACGTGGCAAGGACATGAAAAACACTTGTTCCACTTGTTCACAGGGTGGTATATCCGTAGTTCGTTTCTTCAACCGCTGCCTGCAAGCTAATGACATTTTTTCTCCACAAGCACGCTCACCGGATTCAGGAATTAATCGGTTAAGGTCTATAATTCTGAATTATGTAAATTGTTTGTAAATGTTTTTCTCTTCAGTTTCCCCTGTTATCAAGGACACCTGCTGACTTTTAAAGTCGAGTCAACTAAGGTTTTCCATTTCTCTTTTTTTTCTTTCAGTTTTAAAACTCCAGACCGATTGGCCAGGCACAAGGTGCGTCATACGGATGAGAAACCTTTTAGCTGCACTGAATGCGACAAGACGTTCCGCACAAAGGATGCAATGACAACGCACATGCGGATCCACACCGGAGAGATGCCGTTTCAGTGTGAATTCTGCCAGAAACCTTTCCGGTTTCGGAGTACGCTAATTGTGAGTATGGGAACATAATTGAACTTGATTTAAGGATAGAACAGGAGATGAATGGATACTCAATCACTTGCGCGCTGTCGGTTTTCTAATTTAAACTTCGGGTGATGTCCGACGTTTTTCTGCAACGCCTTGAAATGGTCCAACTTCTATCCGCCCTGACGTAGGACCGTAGTAATGACGAGTTTCTTTTTTTTTTTTTTTTTTTATTTTTTTATTATTTTTTTTTTTTTTTTTTATTATTATTTTTTTTTTTTTTTATTTTATTATTCTGACTTCTACGTTACGACGTGGTACCGACGTTTATACCGGACTACTACGTCTTATCGTAGTAACGACGTTTTTAAGGCAGCTACGTTTTGCTGCTACGCTTCCAAGCGGTCCAATGTTTTTTCTACTTCCCTACGCCTTGACGTAGGAACGTAGTAACGGCGAGTTTCTGACTTCTACGTTATGACTTGGTACCTACGCTTAACCGCCTTAACGTAGTAACGATGTTTTTAAGGCAGCTACGTTTTGCTGCTACGCTTCCAAGCGGTCCAATTTTTTTTCTACTTCCCTACGCCTTGACGTAGGAACGTAGTAACGGCGAGTTTCTGACTTCTACGTTATGACTTGGTACCTACGTTTAAGCGCCTGCTACGCCTTAACGTAGTTACGATATTTTTAAGGCAGCTACTCTTTGACATGGAATTGACGTCTTTTGACTACAACGCCTTGACGTAGTAGCGTAATAACGACGCCTTTTAGGCTGCTACGTTCTGACATTGTACCGACGTTTTTCTGGCTACTACGTCAAAGCTTTATACCTCTTCGGGGGCAATCCAACGGACTTTCCTTAGCTTCTTGAAAAGGCTTCATCCGCTAGCGATTACACAGCGCTATCGAAAAATTTTGAATTTGAACGTGGTATCCCACAAGGTAGCAAACTGTCTCCAGCACTTTTCCTGGCTAGCGTAATGCAGTTCTATACTCGTTTAGATTTTCGCTTAAAGTGTTTTCACCAGCGGACTTAAGATACTGAGCCACTAACTGAATTACTTCTTTGCAGACCCATCACAACGTTCACACTGGTACGAGACCCTACTCATGCCTAGACTGCGACCATCACTTCACCAACTGGCCCAACTATAACAAGCACATGAAGCGTCGTCACGGTCAGATCTTCAACAATGAATACGATATTTTCTTTCTTTAGAATTTTAAAACATTTTCCCATTCACAGGAGTTGACGTTTCGAGCAAAAATCCCCGCGGTAAAAAACCCAGCGTCCCAAGGAAAAAACCCGTAACCTCTTATACCATCGTGAAGAAGGAAGGTGAATTTACAATTCGCGGCGAGGCTGACGGAGAAGACGAACCGGAACAGGAGCCAGAACAGGAACAGGACCTCGAACGCAACGAGGAAGAAATGGTAGACGACATTGGCGGCATCACAATAACAAAACTGGAAGAGGAATCGCAAGACAACAATTATGAAGATGATGCCATCTGATCGAATTTATCTATCCGTGCCTTGGCATATCCGTTCGTTTGACACATTTATTGCGAAATAAAACAAAAGTACCCCAGCCATTGATTCCTACTCAATGAGCTGTATGAATGAAACTCTGTGTGCTCCTGCCAATCAATGAAATATTCCGGATATCCGGTCGCCCTATTCTTAAGTTTCTTCCCCTGCGAGAAGCGTTTGCCCTTCGCTATCCTGACGACGATAGTTTTGCCAGTTAGCAAATTGTTATGGCTTCGTCCGTATGGAGCATCGACATACATACATTTGAGAGGGTGAAAATTGATTTTTAATCCAACAGCGCCTCCTACTCTCTCTCTCCTCGAGTCGTCGGTCGTTGCGACAGCAAATTTACCGGAAAGTTCACGATAGAAGGTCGGGTGGCAAAAACAAAAGCCAAAGCCAAAGTGTACCGAAGCACCTTCTCTTCCGCTGTTTTAGCGTCAGCAATTAATTTAATCCTTTCTTTCAATGCGTTGGACGCGTGCACAAACACAGCCACCAGTCGAACTGGGCCGCACCGGTATAGTTGCGCTAGACTGTTACACACAATGGCATACTCCAGTAAACGATCGTCATTTATATAGTCTATGATTGTGCGCGTTTATATACCACATCTGCTGCTGGCCACATTTTAAGTTGGCACATCCGCTGCTTTTGCTGCCAACTACATATATATACTCTCGGAATTATGGGTGGCGCTTTGGTGCGGTATTGTGGCGGCAAGGACTAACTTGAGTGTGTCCTCTAAGACCGGAAACTTGTCAATGGGGGTTTAATTTGAGTGGGTAAGCTTTTTTCTTTTCGTCATTGTTTTCTGTGCGACAATGGGAATTGTGTGTGTGTGGGTGGATGTAATGGAAACGGATGAGGATTTGAAAATAATAATTATTGGACGATATGTCATTGGTGCTTCCCGAATGGGGGACAAAATGTGATTTATGGCAATTTATGCGTACGACAGTTGTGGTACTGAATTGCTTTTCTGTCGGTTCGCTATTTATTTCTGACACGGTGGACAGGATTTATGGTCGGACAGTGCACTTCATTGGATTGTGTATGTGGAAATGGAATCTGAGAAGCAGATGCAGTGGTCTATCGGGACGCATGTGGAGATGTAGAATTGTTTACATCAGGAGGTGCATTGTTTTCGCAAAGGTGCTTCTTAGATTTAGATTCTGATTGGACTTTGGTGGGAGGTATGAAAGTAAATGTTCATGTCCAGTTCTTATTTTTAATCCATAAACCGATTGGTTTGCACAACATGTCAATATAGGGACGCCATTAGTCCTCTCGGTACTATTCCTTTTTGTGATGAAAAGGATGCATTTATAGTCATTTTTGAACTGGGTACGACATCGAAGGATGACATATGTTGGTAAATTCACTGGTGAATCAGCTGCTTTAACGTTTGATATTGGACGCAATGTTTTTAGGTAGGTTTTGATGCTGTAGTACCTTAGGAGGTGAGTGTTAAGAGGGTTTTAGGAGACTGTGGCAGCTGTGAGCCTGTGCTCTCTCTAAAGTGATTTTACCGAATAAGTACAGGGGTATTGTCAAGCTCTTAAGAGGCTAAAAGACCAACCATTTGCTACCCATTTGGGTTCACAATCTCTCCGGGAGGTTATAAGAGCTCTCTAAAATCTTTTGGGGAGACTGTGGCAGCTTTCGATGAGTGTGCATTAGCTCTGCCAAGAGTTTTTTGCAGATATGTAAGCGGGTCTGATTGTGATAGCTAACTTGGATGTCTTCAGATATATTTTGTTGGTTCCCGCTTAGGTAACTGATGGCATCGCACCTTACTTTTGGTTACAGCAGCTACGAAGTTAGCAGTTGATATACCTAAATAAAACGGAGGTGGCGCATTTAGCGCATCGTAGCTCTGTAGTTTTCTGGGTGACGATTTTCAAAATTTTATATTCGTACAAGAACATGGCGGTCATCAGGTAATCAAAAGTCGACCATATTAATCACACCGCAATCGAATTAAGGCATTTCGACAGTATTTTTGATGCCCAAATCATTTGGAGTGGCAAACATAGACTCGGACCATAACCTAGCTGAAGACTTCAACCCCAGTCCTATGCAGCGATCATCAACAATAAGCAGCAATCGAAATTTTCAACAGCTGCAACTAATGTGCTGGGTCTTACATGAATAATCTTATGAAAAATGCCAGAAAGCGCGTTCGTAAAGCAGGGGCCCTACTCTGTTTCTCGTTTCGAAAGTAACATTTTTCGAAAATGAACGTTTTGTATTCTCTATTTCGAAAGCTACCACTACTCCTATTTAGAATTCCGAAAGTATTACAGAGTACGAACTTAAAAGCAATTTCGAATAGGATTGACCTTCGGAACGAAATAGAGAGTAGGGCTCCAGGCTTACAATGCGACGTTATATGGAAGGATGAGGCTCTTAAGCTCTAGGAGTCGCTTTGAGCATCTGGTTCTACGGTGTTTCTCAGAAGTCGTACCAACGGAAAGATCGTGTAAAGGCAACAAAACGCAAATAGAGACATCCAGATATGAACTCAGGGAAGTGGTAGAGTACCCTTATGGACAAATGGATAAATTAAAAGTCCCCTGACCGGCAGAATCTAACAGTCAATACTTGGGTAATTGAAGGATATATTTCCGTTGATGAATCTAGACTGTTTAGCTGTGATGGGTGGCTGGCTTAGTTACCAGGAAAACATATCCGATAAATTTAATCACGCAACCTCATTTATCCCGATCTGCAGAAGTTGATACCTTCAAACCTTCTAGAGAGGTTTCACTTTCCATAATGCTGCAATGATTCTGTCTTCACGACTTGCGTAGCCCCTTTTATTGAGATTTTATGAGCCCGGTAAGTAAACCTCCTCTTCTTAGGTGGTGCTAAATTTCCGAGTGAACCTGGTCCTCCATTGTGTTATCTAACTGCCGCCAGTTACGCACTCTAAGTCGATTCAGGTCTCCTTCTACTTGACTGCGATGCTTCCCCTACTCTGTGGTCCCTCCTGGTTAGACTCGCAAAACTCCAGGGGCACGAATATTTGTGTTCATTATCGCTCTTTATGTATGTCCTTGTCATCTTTACTGTCGCGGTATTTTTTTTTTTAACTAAATCCATGCCACTGCATAGTTCGTGTAGGTCCTTCTCGAAAGCCCGTCATCAACGGGACAGACAATTTTATAAAGAATTTTCCGGTCTAAGCTACAGAGGATTATCTTCATCTCCCTTAGATAGACCCCGAGCTTAAGCGCCATAAAGCAAGACTTAAGAACACTCAAGGTCTAGTAAGGAATGTCCCTCGTTGTTCAGGATAGGAATGAAAGCGATTGAAAAGCCTTGCGCCCTACTCTCTATTTCGTTCCGAAAGTAAATCCTATTCGAAATTGCTTTCCGATCCGTTTTTAAGTTGGTATACTCTGTAATAATTTCGGAATTCTAAATCGGAGTAGTAGAACATTTCATTCGGCTTTCGAAATAGAGAGTAAAAATAAATAATTGGCGCAACAGGTCCCTAGGCCTGGCTTCTCACAACCATTTGTCATGTGTGAGTTTTTATTTTTGGGACGAAGGGAAGGGATCTACAATTTTATGCCGAGTCCAAACGGCCAATTGTGAAGCTCTTTCATGACAGTCATATTCTCGGATGTTTGTCAGACGCACGCGAGAGGTGGTGCAGTGAAAAAAACCTTAAGTTGGAATTTGGGTTTTCTCGGAATTCGAACCTGGGACCCCTCGCTTAGTAGTCCAACACACTAACCACTAAGCCACTTCGCCGACGAAATAGAGAGTACAAAACTTTAATTTTCGAAAAATTTGACTTTCGAAACGAGATACAGAGTAGGGCCCCTTCTCAGCAAAAAGGTTAGGCTGGGTTAGGTTGAGTGGGGTTGTGAGATCGTCACAAAAGACCAGGCACCAAGACGGGCCCATCGCCATCCCCCAGGGAACTATTACGGTTAAAAACCTAAACCAAATCACCCAGTCGATTTCCCTGCAGAATTTAATTATTGTTCCAACATTGTTTGCGGAACCAACCTCCTCTAAGTTGTTAAAGAAGTACCTGCTTACTCCGAGCAATTGCTTGACACTCGCAAAGAAGGTGGGATATATCTTCCTTGACTTGTAGGTCCTTACATTACGTGCATATATCCGTATTAGCTAAGCCTAGTCTCATGGCATGCTTCCTTAGAAGGCAGTGTCCAGAGAGTATTCCTACCGTTAGTCTTAACTTTGTTCTACTGAGATTTAGTAATTCTTCAGAGTTTTTCCTTTTTAAAACGGGCCACATTGCCTTTGGGACGCTGTGCCCTTCTAGCTGTGACCATCTGGTGGCTGCTCTATTCAAGGTTTTCTCGAGGACAACCCTTCTAGCAATTGTATTTAGTGGGAGCTCAGCTTCTTCCTTATCCAGAACGTCGGCTTTTTCGGTACCTTGAATATCAGAATGCCCAAGTACCCAACACAAGCCGACATGGTTCTGCGAACATAATGGATTAAGCATTGTGCAGCATTTCCTGACTAGCTCAGATTTGGTGGCATATAATTCTAGCGCGTTAAGCGCAGCCTGGCTATCAATGTAGATGGTGATATTCTTATTGGATATCAATCTCATCGTAAGTACCTCCTCAGCTTGGAGTACGGCCAGAATCTCTGCCTGGAACTGCATGTGTCCGGACTTAAAAATTGCGGAATAATGATAGGGTGTAAAATTAACTTAAACCTGAGTGAATAATATGGCCGTTAGAATAAAATCCTCGTTCTGAAATAAAACATTGACCTTGTTTTTCACAAAAACAAATTATGAAATTTGAATTGTGCGATGACAAAAAATGTAATACAGGGTGGCGCACGAATCGTGCTACAAAAATAAAACGTAATAACTTTTTTTCTGTGTGAGTATTCGGCTTATTTTTTTTTTATTTTGTAGGTTACTATTTAGATTTATAAAAATGGATGATCCCAAGCAAGAAAAGAATTTGGATAGTGCAACGGTACCATGCTTTGCAGTCCGTCATTTCCGTCCAAAGGGAATTTAGGCGGGAGTTTGGCGGTAATCCCCCGAGTAGATGGACCATTATGAGGTTTGTAAACATGTTTGCCGAATCTGGAAGCATCGCACGAAGGCCGTACCATCGAGATGCCAATGTTCGGGTTCAGGATACAATCGCAGCAGTAGCATCTGCAATACAGGCCAATCCGAGCGTTTCGACCCGAAACTTATCGGGGCAAATTGGAGTTAGTAGACGGTCATTACAACGGATACTTCATGACGATATAAACTTGTTTCCGTACAAAGTCCAAATTACTAGCAAGTTAAACCCTCAGGATTTGCCTGTTCGCCTGGAATTTTGCCAAAAAATGATATCAATGGCCGAAGAAGACAACACATTGATCAATTGTTTGTTCATGTCTGATGAGGCCCATTTTGATCTTAACGGCAATGTAAACAAGCAAAATTGTCGTATATGGAAAGAGTCTAATCCAGAAATGCTCCATGAGACGGAACTGCACCCAGAACGAGTCACTGTGTGGTGCGCAGTTTCATCAAGGTGTATTGTCGGGCCGTACTTCTTTGAAGAAAACGGTGTAACCGTTACTGTCAATGGGGACCGTTATTTAAAGATGTTGAAGGAGTTTTTTTACCCAGAACTGCGCCGAAGACGTATACCATTCAACAGCGTTTGGTTTCAGCAAGATGGAGCAACTGCACATATAGCCAGACCAGTTATGGCGGAGCTAAACAAAAAATTCGCAAACAAATTAATTTCTAGGAACTCCACTCTTCGCTGGCCCCCAAGGTCACCTGACCTGACTGCACCAGACTTCTTTTTATGGGGTTATGTCAAGCAAGAGGTGTATAAAACGAAGCCCAGGAATTTAACTGAATTAAAGCAGTCCATAACGACAATAATTGAGGCGATCCCAACTTCAACTCTTCAGGCCGCAATGAATAGTTTTTTGATCAGGTGCCGCATATGCGTGGGAGAGCGTGGAGGTCATTTGCGATCTATAATCTTTAAAAACAACTAACTATTTAGTTAGGCGCAGTGGCTTAGTGGTTAGTGTGTTGGACTACTAAGCGAGGGGTCCCAGGTTCGAATCCCGAGAAAAACCCAAATTCCAACTTAAGGTTTTTTTCGCTGCGCCACCTCTCGCGAACGTCTGACAAACATCCGAGAGTATAACTGTCATGAAAGAGCTTCTCAATTGGCCGTTTGGACTCGGCATAAAATTGTAGATCCCTTCCATTCGTCCCAAAAATAAAAAACTCACACAAGACGAATGGTTGTGAGAAGCTAGGCTTGGGTCCATACGGACCTGTTGCGCCAATTATTATTATTATTAACTATTTAAAATAAAATTTAATTTTCTAACCAATAAAAAAAAAATAAATGAAAGACATCGATTAAAAAAAAAGTTATTTGAATTTCTTATTGTAGCACAATTGGTGCGCCACCCTGTAGAATCTAATGTCGTTTTCCATTGGGACCTCCAAAAATCTTTTTCAGATTTCAGATCAAAGACAAAGATAATGGAATACAGAGATATATATCTTTCCAGTGGAAGGGCGGCTGCCTATAAGCTGTTTTCCCGAAAAATTCATGAAGTCACGCACATATGCTCATTTCTTTTCTAGTATATGTGAGTTCATGAATTGGACTTTAATGCAAGAATTCGCTATTCCGAAATGTGTATTTCACTATTTTTTTTTATTTCAATCGAAGCCTTAACAAAAACTAAACAAGTTCAGCACCAAACACAAAACAATTGAACAGCGCGATGCCTATAAAAGCAAAAGTAATGTTGGCCGGCCATTAGCAACATGCTTTTTTGTAGCTCACATGTATTCACAGACGGGGGTTGAAATTACAAAAACAACAATGTAAACAAATGGGTTTTGGGGGGATAGACGTACGAAAGATATCCATCTCTTTTATTCATTCATCTCTGTCAAAGATACATAACTTTCCAGTGGAAAGGCGGCTGCCTACAAGCTGTTTTCCCGTAAAATGCATGAAGTCACACACATTTATGCTCATTTCTTTTCTAGGATATGTGAGTTCATGAATTGGACTTTAATTCGCTATTACGAAATGCGTATTTCACTATTTTTTTTATTTTAATCGAAGCCTTAACAAAAACCACACAAGTTCAACACCAAACAATTGAACAGCGCGATGTCTATAAAAGCAAAAGGAATGTTGGCCGGCCATTAGCAACATGCTTTTTTGTAGCTCACACGTATTCACAGACGTGGGTTTTAATTACAAAAACAACAATGTAAACAAATGGGTTTTGGGGGATAGACGTATGAAAGATATACATCTCTTTTATTCATTCATCTCTGTCTCAGATTTTATGCGGCTGATGGAACATGCAATGAAATTGATCTGCTTTTGTAAATGGATTAGTTCGTTATTTGACAGCAATGTCAGCTGTTCAAATTACATTTGTTTTTGGTAAAATCAACCATGGTAATCGGCTTGAAAAATGCTTCCTCTCTAGTAGTTACAAATGGAGTAGTTTTGGTGATTTGTAGTTTCCAGATGATGAGGATGACAATGGAGATAATGTGTCCTCCAAAACTATGTCCATTATGTATTTCTTTATTTTGGTTTCCACGAAACTTTGCACATTTGTTTTAAAACAAACTTCTTTAAACGGCGTAAAACAATTGTGCTGTATTTATGTGTAAGTATGTGGTAGTATGTGTAAGTCTGAAAAAAATATCGAGATCTACAAAAAGTGATCCGAATCAAAAAAAAAGATTGATTTTTTTTCCCAATGGAACACGAAAAGTGATTTAGTGGAGGTCTAATTGTTTATTGGTACCGTTTCACTAATGCTGTACATTTTTACTAAAGCTGGCAACCAGCTAATCGTCGATATTACTGTTTGATTATTAGTAAGGCCGCTTACCTACATCAAAGTTCGAGCGTTGGACCTAAAAAAAAATATTCGCAACAGTGATGCCCATTACGAAAACTGCTCCCTGCTTTTTTTAAGTATTTTGTTCGGCCCATAGTCCTTGCGACAAAATCATCTTAAAGCCGTCCCTATTTATATTCAGCACTGCAAACGTTTAACTTCAAAATGGATGAAATTTCAATAATAAGTAAACACCGGCTAACAGGCTCTCTCTACCGATCAAATTCAATTTAAACTTGCTCAAAGTAAATTTTATTACTTTGTTATTCAGCACTAGTTGGCATCCACGAACAATGCATTTAAAGCAACAGGAAAGGACATTCAAGACATTGACGACGTTCTTCCTACTATACACACCTACAAATACAAGAGCAACCAAAGGAAACCCCCAGCTCATTCTTTTTCCTGTTTATCTCAGTTTCCTGTTACCCTAAGTGCAGTTCCTAGTACAAAAAAAAAAATACATAATAGTAAAAAAAAGACGTTAAAGAACAACGCGCCCGACAGGATTTCTCCGAGAAGTTTTCCTTCTTATCCTCATAATACTCGTACCCTCCACCATGTTTCATCCGATTTAGTCTTGTTCCGCTCGTTTTTTTCTTGTTTTTTCCTTCGATCCTCTCTATCTCTGGTACACAGGGACAGGATGTTATTATTATTTTATTTACGCGTTGGTTGACATTTCTCTGGTTGTTTTGCTGCCGACACACACAGTGCAATGTACCTTCGGCTCGTTGCCGACTAAATGTCTGTTGTCGAAGACAAACAGAAACGACCAAAGACCAATGCTTCAATGCTGGGGCGATAAATATGCATGGATGTGGACGTAACGGCAAAAAAAAAAAACATACAGGATCTCTTCTTCTTCCTTGTTTATTATGATTTCCTTTTTAATTTTCTTGTGTTTTTTCTGTTTCGTACTCCCCCAGTATATGTACAAAAACGAGTACGTGCAACAAGAAATTAAGTTGAAAAGCAAAAATATCCTTGGTGGTGACTGCCAACTTTTTGCCTAATTAAATTTATGGTAACGCCGCATCCAATATGGCGCGAAGCTGGTGAAAACAATAATTTTGTCGTCTCGTAGCCGTTGTGTCCGGCCGCTTGTCATCGGTGGTCGCCATCAACATTGCATTATATTATGGGCAAGGGTTTCATTTTTGTAATCAAAGAGCCGGAAGGAGTTGCAAGCAAAATGGCTGACGCGAAGTGGTGAAGGGGGAAAAATAAACCGCCATCATTGGCGCGGTTGCGTTAAGCAAGCATCAAAATTAAATCACCACAAAGGCTTGCAAACAATTACTCGTGCAATTTCAGGATTTTCTTCTTCCTCTTTTGGTTCTTTCTATTACCTAGCCTTTGGAGTTTTTATATTTGTAGTGCGCATGGAAATGCTTTGTTATTTCTCTAGACGTATACTCCTTTGGGCATTTTGCGGAAGCATTTATAATCAAGAGGGAAATTAATTTGCTCAAAACGCAAAAAATAAGGCGCCGAGAAATACTTAATTAAAGCCTTTAACAAGATTTAAGGACGAATTTGATGTGATGCTTAAACAATTGAGGTAGGTGTGTAATTTCCTTGCAGCTTGTGATTGGGATAATTTCCCCTTTAATGGAATTGGTCATAAAAATCCAAATAAGTTTCCTTGCTTGTAGTGTGACTTCTGGCGAAATGGAGGGCCCTGCTTTATTTCTTTCGATGACTGTCGTGCTATTATTCTTCCGGAATTTTGGCTCAACCAGCTTAAGACTTTCAACATAACGATCGCTCAACTCTCTATTCTGCTGGAATAGAGACACAACAAACATACAAATAGTCGAAATTGTTTTTTGACATCAATTGCCTCACTGTCATCACTTCTGACCGTAATGAAGCAGCGAGCGTCCTCCATTCTCGTCTGCAAAATAGGCAGGGATCTGTGTCTGTATAGCTCGACCTAAATGAGACCTAAAATTCAAGTGTCAATCTTGACTTGACGGGTCCGTCCTTGTTAAATACTTTGTTGGTCTTGGATCTACCAACATATGTTTCTGGCAATTGAGTGGTAGAGTCTTTCCCGAACCCGCATGGTGCCAAGATTGGATTCTATCTAAAGCGAATGAATTGTTCCTCGAAGCTCGGAGAAGCAGGAAACTACCTTAGAGCTAAGAGGAGGTTGGTTTGTTGGTTGGTTCCTCATAAAATATTGAGATTTGAGACCAAACTTAAATTCTGTGGCGAAGTGCAATGTTTGGGCGAATTGGTTCAGATTTTTAATCGTAATAGTTTCCTGGGGATGGCGATTGGCCCACCCGGTCTCTTGCGATTATCTTACAACCCCACTCAACCTAACCTAACCTAACCTAAGGTATCCTCGATTAATTTAAGGGAAACATTTTTTGCTGAATTTTCGGTCCCGTTTGCTCTCAGGGTCTTTGATGGTCGAGTTTCAATGTTGAACTTTACGAGCTATACTGCTATTATAAACCTAGTCAAAAAATACCGCGTTTGTTCTAAGATGGTTGGCCCATGTAGAGCGGACAAATAGAAATACTTCGGACCAAAGAGTCTTCGAGTCCAACCCGGGGGACCAACCCAAAACTTGCCTTAAGCGGTGTGCCGAATAAAAAAAAGACCTGGAATGCGCAATTGAAGGCAATTCTTTAGAGCCTTGCTTAGTAAGGTTTTTGCTGTTTTTGCTTTGGTCTTATTAAAAACATTTGTAATCGCGTTATTACTTTCTAACTTACCGATATTTTAATGTTTATTAATTTTGGACAAGTTTTGGTTCCAACAGAACGGTGCCACAGCTCATACAACTCGAGCCATTATCACTTTAATGCGTCCTTTGTTTATTATACGCCTTATTTCGAAAAATGATGATTTCGACTGGGCTCTGCCGTATCCCGACTTAAGGCCTCTACCCTTTTTCCTTTAAATAACTCTATTTAAAGTTTAAGTCAAAAAGCCACGGACTCGAGAAGTCTTAAAAGATAACAGACGACAGCAAATGGCGACTACTCAGCTATACCAACTGAAGAAAAATAATATTCCGTGTCAGGGTTACCAAATTGAAAAAAGAGAACGGGGGACTTTATACATTTTTAGGGGGGACAATTTTTAAATTTGGGGGACAACAAATTTAACTTCAACAATCAAAATGCTCGCAGTTTTCAGTTTATAAATAAATTTAGTTGTGAAAGTTTGTTTAACACTTCGTATGGCTTCGCAAATCCAAAGATTGAAAAAGCAGAATAAGCAAAGTGGAAGCGGTTTTGTTTACTGAAATAATGAATGAAAAACGGATGATACATCGTCATTCATTTCCTGATTTCAAGTTGGTTGACTGCCATTTGACACCTGTCAAACTCAGCTGTCATTTGAAGTGTCAGAAAATTAGTTGAATGTTTGCAATTTTCAAATTTTCATCAAAAATGTATCGCTGTGTGTGTTTAATTTAGCTTTACTTTCGAAACGGAAAAATGAATGACCTTTTTTTATATCCCCTTTTATTATTAAGAATTTTGTGGGACAAAGTCTTTTTATGACTGTCCCACCCAAAGGGGTACGTACGTATGGTAACCCTATTCCGTGCGTTTGATCGGCGAGGCTTAACATTTCTCTGCTAAATTATACAGTGGCTAATAGATTTTCAATGTACTTTCTCTAAATGCACCTAAAACTGAACATGACTCCCCCGGCTTAGAGATAAATAGGTGTAAGCCTCCAGAGAAAGTGTTTGCAGGACCTACAAAACAAAGCAAAGCAAAGCTATATACATATACCTATAACGTTCATTCCAAATATAGAAGGCTTTGCTAAAAACAATAAAAGCAATATCCGAATTTTATATACGCCTACGCCAATGGAATTATAACTTTAGGGTCCTTACCACAACAACATACCGTTGAAACGCGACTACATTAATAAATGACCTTCGTTAAGGATCATTGGCAGGCCTGGAGTGCAAATTATCCTCCCAGTTTACTTTGTAGCAGATTTGAAATACGCCTCATAATAGTAATACAATAATTTGTTCTGCCACTTGCCATGAAAGCTAAAAGGATACGCCAATTTTGCTCCCTTTCATCGACGTTTTGTGGAAACGAGACAGACATAAAAACGTCTGTCACCAGAGAACTATATATTGTTGTACAACACCCTCGTAAAGTGGAGTAATTGTCCTCACATTACAGCAAACAAACGCGAAGAGTGTCCATACTTCCCGCCGGGGCAGACTGGTCCACAATTAACTGTTTATGTTGTTGCTATTAAACACCAATAACTTGACAATCTCCCTTTAAAACAAATACCCTCACATGTCCGCGATGTGGCTGCCAATCGACGCGAACAACGTGGGCCAGGTTAATAATAAAAATTCGAACGAAACCCGTACATTGTGTTCGGTTGACTCATTCCACATAATAATCAGTAGCGGCCTATCGTCCTTCCACTGGATATACTGTTACTAGTAAACACTGCGGCTATATGCAAAATATCCTTCGCTCTCTGGTGGTGCACTGGCAATGGCAAGCGCGCTATGGTCATGTTTTACGGTTATTTATGAGTGTCCATTATTAACACGAAAATATTTCCACAGAATAAGGATACAATTTATTGAGTATTAAATATCTGCGTGTTTGCCTTGTTCGCTCGGCAACAAGAGAGGGTTTAAAATCACCCAACAGCCCCCCACTCACCTTATATTTCACAAGAGCTCGGGCGTCGGATAAGTTATCAAATTTTTGTGTGAAAAGTCCACGCGATACTCGTATATACGCTGATGTGAAAACGGATTTTTCGGCAGGACCCTCAGCGACGTCGATCATAAATTTTAATCTGAGATGAGAGCGCCAAAGCGATATGCTTGCTAGTCCGCACTGAACGGTATCTGATATCCGGTGGTATCCTTTTTTGAATAAGGTTGAAAGTGGATTTTCCCAACAGATTAACTGCACCAAGGACGAGAACAAGTGGCCAAATGTATAGATATGTGTAGCATTTTTCGTAATATAAATTTTTTTTTTTTAATTGTCGAGGATCATAAATACAAAGGGATAGCGAGGATACTGCTGATGTGTATGATGATGGCGATAATGGTATCAGGGTATTATGTAGTTAAGAGCGTGTTCAATTAATTTCAGTGAATAATGAGCCCGAGGATGTGCTGGTGCTGGGGTATAGTGCTTTTCAACTAAACATTGCGCAAGCAGCTAATCCCTTTTTGGCGGTTTTAGTGGGGCAATACAGTGTATATAGTTTAATCACTCTCGATGTTGGCCAAGGATTATTATTTGACTAAACTACATGGTGTGGAAATAAGTTTAATCGTGCCCCCGGGACCAAGCGGTTTTGTACAGGAATAGGATTATGTTCCAGAGAATAATGGACTGTTTGGAGCTGCTAATGAAAACTATAATTTATTGGGTGGTTGGTGGATATTTGTTTAAGTCCTTTGTCTGGTGGGTTTGAATTAATTGTGCGGCTTCTAAGTTTACAAGTTAGTATGCAAGGGGAAGTGGCTTAAGTTTGAGAGCAGTTTGGAGACATTTTTGACGACGAAAAGCTTAACAATGCCGGATACCAATGAGTTCCGGCCCATGATTCTGTAAAAAGACGCGTAGATAGTTAGGTACCATACTCTTCGGAACTGCCAAACTCCAGATTGATCAGATATGATTATTGTGGGCTCATTTCTATCTCTTCTCATAGTCTAAGAACGCGCAGCAAAAAGAGCTATCTAATTTTTTTGCGGTAACCTATATCTTTTTTTTCAGTTACCTAAATCTCGCACCAGCGTTACCGACTGCCAAAACTTTACGGTCCCTAAAAAAAGGTGGTCAAGATTCTAAAAAGGGACAAATAAACAAAAATAACAAAGTAAACAGAAGATCACAAATAATTAGGATATCAATATGCTCAATAATGGGAACGGAATACTCCGCTCCGACACACAGGAAATTTCCTTAATGGTGTTCGCTTTGTACAAAAGTCGCCAATGTTGAAAAAAGGCGCGAAAACAGAAAATTTTCAAAAAAGTCGTAAAGTCAGGGGCCCTGAGGTGTTAAAAGTGGCCAAATGCTGAACATTCGCCCTCTTTTTGAGAGGACAGTTCTGTCGTCTGTCGGATTTTAAAAGAAAAAAAAAAACAGAAAAATGTGTAACTCCATATTTAAAATTTTTCAGGAGAGTAATAAAACATTATATTTTTAAAGCAGCTGACTAAATATGGCTCATAGTTTCAGATATTATAATCTACGATAATTACTGTTATAGCAAAATGATTTATAGTCAACATGATGTTTGATTTATGTTTCTTATTGGAGATACACTTTTTGCTCTTGAAAATGTGACGAGTGGTAAGGAGTATCACAGTTTTCTTATGAATGGGTAAATACCAAAAGTCACCAGACGAATGACTGCAACAAACAAAAAATCTTGAGTAAAACTCTGATTCTGCTATATTTTGTTGCCCATCAATTTTATTTTTTACTTACAGTTAAGCCTAGTATCCTGCTCGCGCTAAATTTTAGCGTCCCTAGTCACCACTTCATTTCTCCACACCAAAGATAAATGCTCGCTAAATTTTTAAACATCATATAGATGGGACAAAAACTATTTGTCCATGACAGTAAACGTTGTTTTAATTATTCGAGTACATACAATTTTCGAATTTCAAACTTTAAATACAATGCATTGTTTGAATCGTTCGCAAACAATAGATATATGCAAAATTGAAGAAGATATTATCATTGCTGCAGCAGCTCAAATAATTCCTATAGTAGCAAACAGAAGACGACAAGTTCCTTCCTTAAATCCCTATTTGCATTGAAATTTTTCTGCAATTTCCATATTGCTGATCGTTCCTCCACAAGCCCTGCAATTTTTTTATGTTTTTTTTATCGCATGAAACGGAATTTTTGGTTTTGCGTTCACTTTCATTGTGAGTAAAGACGCCCTGAATTCGCTATAAATAATAAACAAATATTTAAAAAATGAATAAGAATTCTCGTTCGTGGGGAATTTCCCAATTAGCTAAAAAGAATATACAAAATACTTTGGGTAAGTTGTTTGTTTTATTTATTTTATTGTATAAAGGGTATTCACGATCCAGTGCAACTGGTCTAGTATCATTTTTTCGTTCATAACAACTATTTTTTTTTTTAAATTAAAACAATTTTATTCGGAAGAGAAAAGCCACGAAATGATACTTGATGAAGCTCTGGAGCAAGACATAAACTTCGGTTGGTTAATTCAAATACTTAAAGCTTTATCAAGCATACAAATAATATTGGTTTCCAATAGTCCTAGGTGAAGAAGCAGTGGGTCTAGATCATTAAGAGTTGAAATGGATCAAACGTCCGATTTTTCAAACAATGATAGCATAAAGGACCCAAACTATAATTGTGAAGGTGAGATCTTATTAAGTACCAACGAGGAAGAGCAAACTTTAGCAGTCAATACAAATCAAGAAATACAAAAAAATACTCTTGCAAAAATGAGTAGATGGCAAAAAGCGTCACAAAAAACCTGGAAAAGAAAAGTCAACAGGGAGATGAAATCCAAATGTTTGCCCTATAAGGATCAGAAAGGTAATTTAAAACCCAAAAATGCTCCTAAAGAAATTCCGACCCATAAACGCGGATTTCATTGTGCCAATATTAACAAGAGCTCCCGATTGAAATTATGCAAAACATATTGGGGCTTGAATTTTGTTGACCAAAAAAACTTCATTCTTCAAAACGTTAAATGCTTTTAGCCAAAATACAGGCGACCAAGAAACAAAAGTGCAATTCAGCGGCAAACTGCTAAAAACTATTTTTTTATTCACAACGACATAAAAACAAGAGTGTGTGTCCATCATTTTTCTTGAGTACACTAAATATCTCCAATCGATGTGTAATAATCACATTTTTAGGAAGGGATTAGTTTGGAGGGCACTTTTCCGCGGAAGTTAAAAGAAGTAAAAAAAAACGCCAACCAACAAAACAAACCCCGAAATAACTCAAAACATATCGAGAGTTTTCCGTCGATGGAAAGTCACTACTGTCGAAAAAATAGTCAGAGAAAATATTTAGATAGTAAGCTTTCAATTGGAAAGATGTACATGTTGTATAATATACAGTATCCTGAAAGTTCGGTATCTGAAATCACATACATACATAGAATATTTCGTAACGATTATAATTTATCGTTTTTTGTGCCAAAAAAAGATCAATGCCTTTTATGCAATAAATATAAAATTTCCGCTCGATATGAAGGAAGACTATGGAAGTCATTTACGTCGGAAGAAAGAAGCATTTGAAGAAAAACAAACTGATAAAGAAAGATCAAATTTGGACAAAAAGCTTTAGATCTATATCGATGGATATGCAAAGCGTTCTTCAAATACCATCAACCGATGTTTCCTTAAAATACTATAAAAGGAAGCTTATACTACACAACTTTACAATATATGAATCGGGTTTGCCAAATAATGCTTTTTGTTTTGCTTGGTCAGAGGTAAATGGCAAAGGTGGGAGCTGCTAAGTGGGTTCTTGTATTCTGAAGTACATCGAGCAATTACCTGAACACGTAAAAGAGCTCTCAATATTTTCGGATACTTGTGCTGGCCAAAACAGGAACGCAAATATTGTGGCTTTTTTCTTAAATTTAGTGCAAACATCTAATTTACATGTTATTGAACAAACATTTTTAGAAAGCGGTCATTCTTACATGGAAGTTGATTCTATGCATAGAAAAAAAGTTCATGTCATTTTATTGCATCAATGACTGGCTGAATATATTCCGTGCTGCAAGAGTTCGTATGCCCAAAAAACGTCCTTATGAAGCTCTGGAAATGAAGTTTCAAAATTTGTATGACTTAAAGTTATTAACTTAATAAAAAATAAGACAGTGGACATCGAAGGCCAAAAAGTTAAATGGCTTAAAATTAAATGTTTTCGATATGAAAAAAATAAACCGGGAATACTTCAATTTAAATACGATTATAGAGAACATTTTCGCGACTTGAATGTCGTTAAAAGTTTACGAAGAGGAAGAAACCCTGTTCCTAAGTATCTCCCGGTAAAAGAATGACCAAAACTTTATACCGAACCTCTCAAAATAAGCACAGCTAAAAAGAAAGATCTTATGGCAATGTGTAAAAAAGGAGTAATTCCCGAAATTTTTCACTCTTACCATCACAATCTAACGCAAAAGATTACCTACCAGAACCAGATTATATTAGATGAAAGTGATGTTGAATAATATTTGTTTTTGCTATGCAATTATACTTAAACACTTCTTTTATAACAATTTTTTATTCTTACACACAGGAAAATAACTCCTAATAAGGCTTTTGTGTTTACTTTTGAGCTTGTATCCATTTATTTGTGTTTCAAAAAATTATTAAATACGAACAACTGCTTGCAAATCATTGCAGGCAAAACGCACTGCTAATTTTTTGCTTTTGCTCAAATAATTATCATATTGGTTTGTCCAAAACGAAAACAAATCTTGGAAATAAATGTCATAATATCCGTTTTGTATTTAATGGGATTCATTGAAAGTTATTATTGAATTTTCACAAGAAAACGAATCTTAAATAATTGATTACTCAAAACTATGTTTTTCGATTTAGTGCATTTGGCTTGTAAACCAACAAGGTAAAGTTTTCATATCGTGTTGTTTCGTATTGCTTATTGTTGTTCGTCTTTGATCTAACTTAGTCCAATCATTGTCTGTGTGCCTCAGTTTGTACTCTATTACAGCATTCGGTGTATATATGATCTCTTTAAGATTATTAACTGTTGGATCACCAACTTTACGTCCTGGTCTTATGGATGCAATACATCCTACTTGAGAAAAGTTTTTAAAAAAAGTATGGTAGAGGTATCGAACTTTGTATGGGAATGGCTTTTGCCGTGCATTTTGGCAGTGTATAACATAATCTGCCGGAACATTAATGTCTATGTTTCTGAGCCTACGTTCTATAGCAGAGTGCATCGCATCAGCCTCCATTTGCGTATGGCCTTTGAAGCGGTATTTTTGGACTATAGTTACCTTATGTATTATAGATGAATTCAACAATGCATTAGATAAACATGCATTGCGATTCTGTCCGGTACAGCCATCGCTCCAGAAAATAATTTTTGAAGTTTCATCTGGCAAAAAAGCCAAAATATCCTCTTCAATAAAACTAACTATAATGGAGGAGAATTCATTTGCAGTTAAGGCACCTTCAGTCTCATTCCACAGAAAACAATAGGCTTCGTGGGTTTTTATATTATATATTGTGAAGTTATGAGCTGCTAGTTTTGTCCTGTAGTACATAGATCCCACTTTGTTTTTTGTAGCTAATAACACAGACTGCATATCCATTGTCAATACGATGTCAGATGCATTTTCAATTTTGTCCGCATTCTTGGCATCTCTTGCTCCCTGTTTAAGTACAAGGTGGTGTTGGTAGTCCTGTTCTGATATATTTTTTTACTTATAAGCGACACAAGTATCGCATTGGTCTTTCCAAGTTCCTTTTCAGAAACTCATCATTAAATGTGGTTATCGAAGCAGGGGCTACCACATCTTGTTCTTTGCAATAGGTATTTAAATAAAAGCGATAGAGTTCCTGTTTGGTTTGCCAAATCGGTTCCAAGTAGAGCCTTTACGACATTAGTGGGATTCCACTTTTGGCAGTAAATCGAAAAATGCGACTAACTTGTTTCGTATTAATTCGGATTCCTTTTGTCTTGGTCTCGAGTTTTTTATTTTATGATCTACAGATTTGTTACTACCAAGGTTTAAGCCACAAAAGAGTGCAATTATGTTTAAGCCCAAGAGTGGTATTGAACATCTTTTTGCAGACTCTATAGGCGTTTTTCTTTTTTAGTTCAGAGCTGAGCTCTGAACCGAGCTCGAGCATTATGAGCGCGCTCTGAACCGAGCGTACTCAGAACGTTCTGATGTAATTATGAAACACACCTGAGCACAAAGCTGCCATTTGTAATAAATCTATGTATATAAATTGAATATTCATTAATTGTTATTTATTAAATTGGTTAACATTCAGTTCCAGAACAACAAGGTTCGTCCGCCATTTTAACTATTCTGTTTTTTTTTCTGTCAAATGTGACTGTAAATGTGTTATCAGCTTTTCATTCAGCCTGCTCAGTCAATTTATTCTGAGCTTATAGAGCGCGCTCTGATCATGCTCTGAAAACGAAAAAAGAAACACAAATTCTTAGCTCTCCCATTCCCACTTTCCGTCACATTTCTTTTTACCATTAGGCAATCCAACTTCCCTTTTTTATTTTCTTTATAGTTATTATCTCTCTTTATGTTGCTAAACTTACGTTTCTTTGCCAATTTCATTTCTTCATCTCTATGCAGTTCCTCTTCGATTTTCATCATTGGATCGTCTTCGTCACGATAAGTTCCCTTTTCAGAGCTTTCCTCCGAATCTGAAGGTTCATAACTAACATCGATGTCGTCTTCTATTTCAGTGGCCTCTACCAATTCCGTTGCTATTTGATTATTAATTGATGTTTTTATGTTAAGTTCCTCCGGCGAAGCCTCATTTCCACTAAGATTTAACTTTGTTGTATCAACTTCGGCAATGTCTATAGCTATCAAAATCTAATGTTTCTCACAACTTTGTGTGAAAACTATAGAGCGACAATATTTAAAAATAACAGCAATATACTCACCTTAAATTTTATATTAAGAAAATATATTGATCAATCATCATCATATAAATAAAATTGGTGTAGTTCTGTTCGACTAAGATTGAATTTAACTGCATGTATTTAAATGCAAAAATCTTAGAAACTGCTCAGTATATTCTGGTGCATTTTTCACAGGCCTATAGAGGATACCTAGGCCTACAATATCTACTTTGTCTCAACTCTATATGTCTATGAATTCCGGAAAAAATTGGACAAGAGTAATTTATTTTTTCGTTTCGTTTTGCTTTTTTCTTTGTCACGCTTTCCGTTCGAAAATCCTGGGAGCATTTAAATATAGTTAACAGCAGCTTATAGAGGACATCTGCAGGTAAAACTTAGGATATCCAATAACTCAATAACTTAAAAGGTTTTTAAATAAATAGGCAAAAATTTGAAACATTTCTACGATTTTCACCTGCATGAGTAGATATACACTTCATTCTCAAATCAAACATACTAACTGCGCAATATTTTGACATCTCTTTCAACCTTATTTTACTCCTGTGACGGAGAGGGAGACAGACAGAGACAGTATGCTGTTTGGTGTGTTAAGAGAAATGTCAAATATGTAGGAAAGGACTGTCAAATAGGTAAAGGTATCAGTGATACCAAATCGTGGTATTATTACATTAGGGAAAACTCCTGATGATATACGTCGTACCTATTTATAAATGCTATTTGCAATCAAGATGAGGCAGTAAATTATCCGGTCGAGTTTATAAATAGAATTACAGTCCATTGCCTGGAATTAAAAGTTGGAGTTCCCATTATGCTGCTTCGCAATTTGAATCCCCTAAGCTTTGTAATGGAACCAGATTGAGAGTGATTTCGTTGCAGAAAATCGTTATTGAGGCGTAAATTTTAACTGGGTCTGGTAAATTGGTTTATACCAAGAATACAAATAATTCCCAGCAACTATCCATTTCAGTTTAAACGGATTCAATTTCCTATTAATGTTTGTTCTGCCATAACAATCAATAAGTTAAAGGGTCAAACTTTAAGAAACTTCACTATTTTAGTCGATAGAAACCGCTAATATGGTATACACAGAAGCGTTACATTAATAAAAACAGTGAGCTAAATATTATAATATTATTTTCATTGTCCAAAGAATATTAAATTATTTCCGCTTAGGCAACGAACACGTGCAATGCCATTAAGATAAAGGCAGAGTGGGCCCAGTTTACGGGAGGTTTTTTAGTCCGGTTTCAAGTCCCTCACTTTGGCAGAAGGCTCTTTCTGAAATTTTTTTCCATCAATTGTTCTGAAACCACATTTTGCACGCGCGAAGCCGGGCGGGTACAGCTAGTCTGTTATAAAGCCGCTTTCCACAGTTCGTTTGCACTTTTTAGGAACACGATTTGAATCACACTCTTATTGACACTTAAAAGGGTAGATACACAATTTTCTTACCAAAAACCTCAATATGGAGTTACACTATATTCGAAATCAGCGATAGAAGAATAATTTGATTTAATAGGGGATTCCCATTTTGCAAAGTGGTAAATATCGTGTTGAGCAAATAGATGTCGTTTAAACAAAATTTGATTGTTTAAATGCGATTTAACCATTTTTGACTGAATTTTTGCCTTAAAAAAGTATCCTCATTTATGTGATTGAAATAATGGTTACAGTATCTATCGGTAACGCTGTCTCACACCCTTTTCAGGTTTTTGTTTTGGTATAGTACGGATAATATATTTTTGAGAACCCTACAATACGTGTGTAAAGTGGGTATGGACCCGTTGATAGAATTCGCTTTTTGATAAAAATTTTGAAAAGCAGAGGACCTAAATGGCTGCCTTGGGGAACCCCAGAGATGCATTTTATTGATTTGGTTCAGGTTTTTGAACTTTTTGAGTTCTGCCGATAAGATTAGACTATAAGAGTCCTGGGATGAAAACCACAAATTGCAAGATTTTGCAAGAAATTCAGACAGCTTTGCTGAGTAACTGATAAAAACTGTAATTTGTTGTTGATACTGCTTTCAGCACGCTTGACTTACATCTGCTTTGTCGCAGTTTGTATAAACAGTTTTTTTCCTTTTATTTTTTATCTCTGTTTATTTTTCAATTTATTATTATTCTAACGAGTGAGGCCGCTGTCCAGTGCAAGGATGCTCCTCACGGGTTAGTTGTCGAATTAGAACTGACATTCAAAAAATATCTTAAGTGTAACAATATTTCTTAATCTATCTCACGGTTTACCTGTTGGTATCAAGTAACCGTGCTCGTGTTTGGGTAGAGGGGAAAAGGGTTGCATCCGGATTGGTTTTTGCAATATATGCAAAAATGGCGTGGGAATCCGTTGTGGAATTTGAATGGGAGTGTGGGGAAGGAAAGTGCTGTTGTGCGACTAAATGCCAACTAAGCAGAAAGGCGTATGCCGTTGAATGTAAGGGGAAGTGACGTGTGCGACGTAACTCTTGTGAATCGCGAATAACTAGTAAGTCCCCTATAGTTATTCACATTATTTGTAGGTCCAAACTTATGGATGAGAAATTAAATCGTCCATTCTTGAAGAAAGACGCCCACTGACAGAGACTGATTAAAAATACTGAGCAAAGGCAAGAAGAGGGAGTTATTAATTTAATATTTAATAAAATAATGTTCCGCTTAAGAAACTTAAGGGCCCTAACGACTTTAACACATAACTAAAATTAACCAATATGAACCTTAGTTGCCACATTGCCTAAATAGTTGGTAACTAAATCGATAAAATAAATCTGAGCATATCAAGAATTCAAAGAGAGTGCCCTTTTGGTTGTTGGCATCCTGCTTCCGTTGACATTAGGTTTCGCATATAATAAAGTGACTGCAAAAATATAAGAGAAGCATTCACCAGTCACCACAGCATATACCCACTTTGTTAACTTGCAAGAGGGTGACAAGCAGCGTTGCCACAAAGAAAAAAAAATATGAAGGGGCTTTCTGAGGGCCATTTCAAAAAAGCGATAAGGCAACATAATGTCTAGAGTAGTGCTTTGTTCAAATACGGTTAAAAAGCGTACAATTCCCAACTAACTTCTCACCTTCGAATGTGTCAGTTTAAGGAAATTGTTCGCTTATCAGAGCTTTCAGTCTAAAAACAGACACAATCTGAACGTAAAATATAGCAAAAGAAAATTTAAAATCATCAAAAATTTATGTAATCGGCTACAGTTTTTTTAACGTACAGGTGAATTTCTATCAATCAGAAAAAAAACCATGTCCTTCTTCTGAAGCTATTCTGCAAATTTAGAATTTTTGAACGATATTTAACAAGCGTTCGCTCGCTAAACAATATAATAGTGTTGTGATAGGCAACTGCGTTACAATCGAAACATTTCTGATGCGACTTCTCTACCTAAAAAATAGCAAAAAATTGTGGCAGGCTTTCAAAAAAGTGCCAAATTGTTGTCGAACGTCACGCTGGCTCCAAGTTGCTGGAATTGTCCTAAGACGCATGTTTAATATGTTTGAAAAAAAGAAGAAGTGGATAATATTTGCAAAAGAGAAGTTTTTCGTAGTCGAATTGCATTTTTATTGGCAGTACCTTATTGAGTTTTACCAGAATATACGAATAGAGATCGGGATTCGGGTAGTAATTTTGAGAAATAATAAAAAAAAAAAAACGGATTTATTCGAATTCTTTGAGAAAAACTAATAATGGCATCTTAATTAGATTTTTTTTTATTTTACTTACAGTAAAACCCGGATAAGTGCCTCTCGCCTAAGTGCCTGACCCGCATAAGTACATTTTTTTGAGAACCAAAATTCTGAGGATTTTTTCATATATATAAAACTCATCTTATTTTTCCCGCTTGATTGCAATTTACCTTAAAAAAAATCGTTTGATTTTCCTTTAGCGCTTCCTTGAGTTTCATGCTTTAAGAATCAAAAATATTTTCTTATTTTTTAAATAAAATTTAATGTTTTTTGTATTATTTTTATAAATTAAGAGATAAGTGCGTATGTGCACTTAAGCTTTTTTTTTATAACTGCCTAACCAACATAAGTGCCTATCAAAACGGGGCATTTTAGGCGAAGTCCTTCCGGGTTTTACTGTAGGTATATTTATTTTGGTTAACATTTTTCAAGACGAAATAGTTACAAATATTGCAAAGTTTGAAAAATACTATTGCTTAACTAGTTAGCTGAAAACTTAGTATAAAATATTGTTCGGAATGGCATTACTTGGTTATTAAGTTTCATACAAATCGAAAATAGGGTTTTCGAGATATGAGCTAATGAGCAGTTTCTAAAATTAACGTTTTCGGTGATTCGAATTGAAAATTAAGGACACGATCATTTTAAAAACATCTATTTTACTCTAAGTATGCATTTGGTTCAAATTGGAAAGTGCCATTTTGAGGTAAACTAAAGAAAAACAAATTAAAAAATAAATGTCTTTTTTTTGAACGATAATATATAAATAAACTAAGTTGCCTGTTAATTTAGAAACGACTATATTACCTTATAAATTAATTTTTGTTACAATCGTGTGGACCGTTTTCGAGATATTACCAAATTTCAAAAGTCCCGTTATTCGATCTTTAGCGTAAAACTAAGTATGCAGTCATATTAACCTTAAATATCAATTTTGGTTGAAATCGTTACAACAGACGTTTTCGAACAAATCAAACTGGCATGAACATTTTGTATGGGAAGCACTATTAATATTGAACTTACCGCGCAAAAAACCGTAAAGGCCCCGAACTGTAGGCCCACAAACTCCAAATCGAAAGTTTGAACTATATCAGGGCAAACGTTTATGCTTAGGAGCATACGGACAGACGTACAGAATTTCGTGACACGCTTTTTTGAGCTCCTCTATGTAATGTCAAAATTGATAAACACGTCGACTTCGAATTCTTGTGCGAAGGCAATAGGTATCTTAAAAAGAAGACAAAGTTAGAAATTGGTTTTAATTAATTGGTTTTTAGTTGAAAAAAAAACTCGTACTGAAATAAAAAGGTTAAAAAACACACTTTATATCAGTTGTTATCAAACAAGTTTTCATATTTCGGTGTCCACAAGCCATAACCGCTTAAGTCGACTTAAGACGAAATTGAGATTCTGATGCCATTAGATTCAGCGTATCCAAATCTATTTTGTAAATTTTTTCAGCTTTATATCTTTAAAAACGTGGCCACAATTTCAAAAAAAAAAACTGCTTAAGTCACTAGAGTCAAAAAAACTTTAAACTGCTCTCCTGAACAATGAGTAAAACAGACTTAAGCGGTTTTGCCTTGTGACCACAGATTTATTCGGCTGATTCATAAAAAATTGTATTCAACTTACCGAGTGATTTTAATTGATATATGTAGTTGTGGGTTTCCAAATAAATTTAACATTTCTCTAGACAGCAGTAAAATGTTGGCCGCAAAGTTTTCCCATTGGCTATGCACTGGTAAAATATTTCGAACTCTATCCCCGGGGTATGAAAAACTGCACTCAATAGTGGATTCCGATGCCAATATCCCAACACCTACCAAAAAATAGCCTCTCGGATAATATCATATAGCAATGTTCCATTCACACGTCCATCCTCCCTCTGTTTTATGAAATCAATCAAAGCCGCAAGTTCACCTTTCGCACCCGTTCATACCTATCTATATTTGCAACTGTAAAGTATTATGAACATTACTACTATGGTAGCCGACCACGATTTTCAAATGGGGCCATATACTCGTATAATACTTGTGTGTCGTGTGTGTGTCCCCCATTCACATCATCCCTGGACGCTGTTGCCGACCAACAATTTTAATTGCAATCCCAATCAGTTGGAAATTAATAAATTTCACCATTTTCTCTCAATTTTGAATTGAATTCGGATTTGGCATGTATCCTGCAGCTGCAGCTGCCACAACACTCTGCACATTAAAAAGTTTCCCCCCATACATTTGATTGCAAATGTTAAATTTACTTTATTATCCGCGTGTTGTGTAGTTGCGCGCGAGAATTTATATAGCGACGACGACGACGACAGACCGGCGATGGTGACGTCGACGTGCGGCACAACAACTCTTTGACGTAAATCGGTGGCAGTTCCACAGTTGTTGTGCCCACACGGTGAGTGGTGTATTTTTTTTTTGGGTTGAGTGGAATCCCAGCTGACAGTTCATTGTGTGTGTGTGTGTGCGTATGTGTACTTGCAACTGACAATAGCTGGCGGTTGGGTTACTGATTGCATGCATCGAAGACAGCAGCGATGATGAGAATGTTGTTGGCATATTGTGTATCGTCCTTACATGTCCTCTACGGATAACAAAGTGACAGCAGTGAACATACATACTAAGTAGCTATGTGTAATATTACGGCCAATGCGCAATTACAGCAAACCGGGCCACTGGGTTAATAAGAAAATTCACATTGATTGTCAATGTGACTGCGCCGTCAGTGGCATAATTGTGATAAGAGAATGATGGAAATGGAATTTGTGGGGTGTACATGTGATGTGGATTACACTATCCGATGGATTTGTCCTTTCGATACAGACTGAGTTCTGTCGCTCTGATTTTATTGAGTGCGAGGGTGAGTGGAAACTGTGCCATGGTAGTTGTCAGGTCGGTAAGGATTTTGAAATGTTTCACATTAAATGCACTGTTAAGGACCATTCACATGAGAGCGACCAACTACATACGAACGAACGAATATTCGCAAATTTTGACATTCAATTCACATGATACATTTTATTCGGTCGCAGAAACCCGCGAACCCATTGAAAGTCGCCGTCATTTGTTTCTACTTTTTGAATAAAAAAAACACTCGAAAATGGGAGGTAGCCGCATTCTATTAAGGAAAAAAAGAATATTGTTGGCCTATATGTGGTGGACAAAATTTAAAACACAAAAATGAATGCATGTACATCCAATTAACCGAACACGAAAAGAGAAAGGAGAATATTTTACATTAATAAACATGCTTAAAATGTATCCTGGTCGGTTTGATCAATATTTTAGAATGTTCATAGAAGTGTTTGACGAAATCTTTCAAATGGTTAAAGACGATCTAAAGGCTGGGCCATTAAGTTTCCGAAAAGATGTGATCTGTGCTAAGGAGAAAGTGGTCAAAACAATTTACAATTACAATTTTTGTTCAGGCCACAACGAAAACATTTTTTTTATCGTTTCTAGATTTCTTGCTACTGGCAGCAGTTTTGTAGACTTGGCGTTTAGATATCGAATGGGAGTGTCCACAGTTAAGAATTCAACCGACAAAACTTTAAAGGCAATTATTGCAAATTGCTTAAGAATTGCAATCCCCGAGAAATTGACTGGAGAATTCTGCAGGAAAATATCCACAGAATTTTTGTAATGATGGAATTTTCCAAATAGTCTGGGAGCTGTAGATGGAAAACATGCACTTACATTTGCACCGAAAAAAAGCGAAAGCCTGTATTTTAATTACAAAAAATCATTTTCATGCAATCTCATAGCGGTCGTAGATGCCAATATAGATTTTTGATGGTAGATATTGGCGCCTGTTGAAGCAATGCTGATTCTACAGTTTTTTCAAATTCTCATTTCGGTAATGCTTGGCTAAATAATCCAAGTAGCCTTAATATACCAAAGGACTCACCACTTCCCGGTACCACATCAATCTACAGGTCAGTCTTACGATCTATAGGTCCGTCTTGCGACGGTCCCGCCAATCTACAGGTCCGTCTTGCGACAGCCCCGGCAATCTACAGGTCAGTCTTACGATCTATAGGTCCGTCTTGCGACGGTTCCGCCAATCTACAGGTCCGTCTTACGACGGTCCCGACAATCTACAGGTCCGTCTTGCGACGGTGCCGGCAGCCTCCAGGTCCGTCTTGCGACCGTCCCGGCAAACTACGGTCCGTCTTGCGACAGTCCCGGCAATATACAGGTCCGTCTTGAGACCGTCCCGGCAACCTACAGGTCCGTCTTGCGACAGTTCCCGCAATCTACAGGTCCGTCTTGCGACGGTCCCGCCAATCTACAGGTCCGTCTTGCGACAGTCCCGGCAACCTACACTTCCGTCTTGCGACAGTCCCGGCAATCTACAGGTCCGTCTTACGACGGTCCCGACAATCTACAGGTCCGTCTTGCGACGGTGCCGGCAGCCTCCAGTTTCGTCTTGCGACCGTCCCGGCAAACTACGGTTCGTCTTGCGACAGTCCCGGCAATATACAGGTCCGTCTTGAGACCGTCCCGGCAACCTACAGGTCCGTCTTGCGACGGTCCCGCCAATCTACAGGTCCGTCTTGCGACAGTCCCGGCAATCGACAGGTCCATCTTGCGACAGTCTCGGCAACCTACAGGTCCGACTTGCGACGGTCCCGGCAACCTAGAGGAGTCTGTTTTCTGCTTTGTGCATGCATTGCCTCAGCTGATACTGGGCATAGCAAATGATGCGGGTGGTATTGTAAAGAAAAATATTGTTGTAACGAATGCATCGTTAAACGGTCCACTAAAGCTCTAGTCCAGACGGGAGAATTGAAAATTGCTGGTAAGCCTGAAACGAGCTGGCTATTGATGGCGTTGTGATAGCTGTTATCGAAAAATCTCCAAATGCGATGAGCGGAATTCTCAAAAATCTCCCGAGGTGGTACACAAAAATTGGGTTCCTATAATAATAGGCGCTAGTCTTCTTTAGAGATTATTTTGTTGACCAAGAAGAGTTTGATGTGTAGCTATGTATTTTATGGACTTATTGGTCGTTACTTTCATAGTTTAAATAGTAAAACTAGTATTCCATTGTTTTCTATTCTCTTCATTCGGAAGAACGAAATTTCCCCCGATAGATACCAACTCAGTGAGTGGAAACTACAACACCGGTGTCTGTGTTATGGCAAATCTAAATATTTAGACAACAAAGAGGCTCCTTGTACAGTCATCTGTGAACTGGGAATCAGGCTGTCTAACTTTGAAGGAAGTTTCGTTGTTTATTCCAAAAGGGGCCGCACAAAAACAAATTTTTTTCTCAAATAATTTACAGAATTCAATGGGTCTCCCAAAAAAACATTTTTAATTTCGACAATAAATTTGTAGTAGTTCACAGTGGATATATTTTTAAATTTCGCAATTGTGTGCCTCCGCAAATTTAAAGTCGAGACTTAAATTTATTATTAGTGCGGCAATAATAAAATAAAAGAAATTCTCTTTCTTCCTACCTCAGTCTCTCTCCTGCCCGGCAGTTAAATTGACAATAGTCTTATGTGGTATTCGATTGGGCGCTCTCGGAGCACTTTTTATGTTCGTTTGGTACAAAAAAAATCCATCCTTTTCAGATTTCAGAGCACTTTTGCGAATTTGGATTTTTTTTCTCAGATTTGCCTCAGATTTACCAATAGAAGTACGTTTGAGTTTGACAACTATTGGAGTTTGTTTACGTTTTCGTGAAATTCCATCGGGTGGATCTATTTTTGTTAATTATTTTTGTACAAATGTTTAGAAATCAATTTGGGCGCAAATTTAGAATGTTTTAATATAAAGCTTAACTAGTGAATGCAAAACGCTTAGAAACGTGTCGAAGGCTACACATATTCGAACCGCACGATTATCGACTCAAAAAAGGGCAAGTGACGTTTCTATGTTCGATCAGACACACGAAATCTGAAATCTGAGAACGAATCTGAGAAGGCCAATCGAATAACACATTAAATTGCAGACCGTATGACAGAAGCCGCGACTGGGTGCATTCAGTTCGAATATCAATTTATTGAATGGATGCGTTCAGCACTCGGCTCTCCACAACTGGCAGTCTAAAATCCCCGCTAATCGATCACAGGTGAAATTTCGTTTCGTTAAACACGTTGCCAGCCAAATTGAACTTGGATCAGGTTCCAACAATTCAATTGTGTCTCGCACATTAGGACAATCCAATCTCCAGCTATTTACACAGCGAATGACATGTGTTATTACCAACAGATTACAGTCCACCTGCTGCGACTTTCAAATTATTCATATTCAACAATTATTTCGCCCCTACGTCGCGTCGCGCCAATTTGTCCTGTTAAACACGAATATAAAAACTTGAATCAAGTGAATTGGGTAGGCGACCGAACAAGCAAACATTATAAACCCAATAATGAATTATTTATTGACCCCGGAATGTGGTTCATCGTCCTTTTTACGCAGTTTCACAACATTTTTCTGCGGCCTGTTAATAGGTATAGGTTTCGCAACATCATCGCCCAACCCAAAACTTATTCGTGTGCGTAACATGTTGACCCTGGGATAATAATGTCGAGGATGTTTGTTTGTTTAACCCTCGCCACATTTGGCCCCCCCCCCCCCATATATCCATAGCTATGATGAAAGGAAGTGAGTGACCCCGTTCCATCTGAAAAATTTCCCTCTCAGCATGAGTGCATCTGTGGTGTCAACAAATCATTTTGGCAATAAAATATTTATAAATTAAGTAAACAGACTTTTGATGTGCTGGCCCAGTGCAACGGTGACTGTGAGTACGAATGTGTGCGTGTGGACAAAGGGATTATAATTGCATGAAGGATAATGGGAAATGTACGAGTTGTTGCAGGGAGAGAGAGCTGGTGAAAAATCGGTAATACATCCTTTTTGCATATTAAATGTGAATGGAAATTATTGCCCAGTGGCTCCTCCTGTGACAATTTTCTGACATAATTTATGTCTGTTGCTGGTTGTTGCAGTTGCACAGAGGCGCATAATATACATAATGGAACTTTTGCCGGTACTGATTGTATATATTCGGTACGGCGCGTACGAGTGAGCCTTGTTAATACTCGTACTGTTGGTGATGGAGCGTAAACCACTTAATGGAAATGACAAAGCGAAAAGACTACTCGGGCGATTTTAATGAGAGAAGAATGGCGCAATTTTTAATGGTTGGCAATTTTACGCATCGACAGTCGACACATGGGCCATTTTTGGTTGGAACTCGTCTCGCACTGGGGATGGTCATGGTTGGTATTGCTAGTACACCGCAGGTCAAGATTGATCGAGTTAAGTAATGTCAGGGGATAAAAAAAAAACTTATAACAATTTTGTATTTTGTTTAAACGCAATTTAAATCGCAGTGGCGATGTGGTTAGTGTGTTGGACTACTGAGGGAGGGGTTGTCGGGAAAAATTGCAGCAGTCCTTTAGACCTAAATGTGTCTCTCCGCTGCCCAACAAAGTGAATGAGTCCCATACTGAGGCTGAATATCCTTGAGGAGATCTTAAATTCAGTTTATCGAACTTTGGCCAGGTATTTGTGTCAAAAGTAAGGCTGATTATACGGACGAAAGACACCTCTTTGAAGACAAGGGGATACTCACTGTTAATAACCTTTTCTGAAATAAACTGCGAACCAGTGTAAGTTGTAATCCTCTGGAAATTTTTATTATTAAATTAAATTTGCGAAAGCTTGCAATTGCGAAATTCAGGTACGAGAAGTAGTTTTTGGAATGAAACAAGCGCATTTTTAAATGTATTCTTTGCGTTATTATTTTATAATTAATTTACAAGGCCGCCTACAGTTGTTGCATTTGCTTGGCTTACTAAGCGAACTCCAGAGTCTCAGTCTGTAGGTTTTTATCTTCTGCGATCACGGACAACATTGACAAGTTCAAGTTTTATGGTATTTTCTGAAGCGAAAAGTTCTTTAGGCGCGTTGGTCTTTTGAGATGGGAAGAAAGCATTGAACTTGTAACACCAATATTCAGACACCAGTGTTCGCGTTGCCAACCACTTTTGACGAAAAAATGCATAATTTGAAAAGTGAAAACTTTTTAGGCGCGTTGGGCATTTTTGAGATGGGTGAGATGACTCGTGACACCAATGTTCCGACCAGAGATTAACGGATAAGAGAGATGTATATCTTTCATACGTCTATCCCCCAAAACCCATTTGTTTACATTGTTGTTTTTGTAATTAAAACCCACGTCTGTGAATACGTGTGAGCTACAAAAAAGCATGTTGCTAATGGCCAGCCAACGTTCCTTTTGCTTTTATAGACATCGAGCTGTTCAATTGTTTTGCCTTTGGTGTTGAACTTGTTTGGTTTTTGTTAAGGGTTCGATTAAAATAAAAAAAATAGTGAAATACACATTTCGGAATAGCGAATTAAAGTCCAATTCATGGACTCACATGTCCTAGGAAGGAAATGAGCATAAATGTGTGTGATTTTATGAATTTGTCGGGAAAACAGCTTGTAGGCAGCCGCCTTTCCACTGGAAAGTTATATATGTTTGTATTCCATTATCTTTGGTTTTAATGTTCGCGTTGCCAACCACTTTTGACGAAAAAATGCCTAACTTAAAAAAAAAAAAAAACATTTTTCAATAATATAATGGCAAAAAATTTTTTTTTTGGTAAAGTGAAACAATAAATCAAAAACTAAACACAAATAAAAAAATATAAACAAAAACATTTTTTATTTATACAACATACAGCTTGGTTTTCAATTTCATTCCACCTACTGGAAGTGAACGCTGGAATTATTTTGAAAGAATGACAGATAAATTGTTCGGAAAATTGACAGAGTTTGAAGGTGGAAACACATTCTTTAAGACCGAGGTTACACATAATATCCTTTTTTTTGGCAAAGATTTTATAAGAATGTTTAAAAAATTAAAAAGTCAGCATGCTGAATCAAAAAAATTAAAAACATACTTAAAATAAAAAAATATGACTTTTTGAAAAAATAAAACAACTCTTAGCTAATATAATAAATCCTAAAAAGTATGAAAAAGCCTTTGTTGGTATTTTTTTTTTGTGGTAGTAGTTTGTATTTTATAATAATGAAAAAAAAAACTTAATTTAAAAGTATTTCCTACACAATAAAATTGATGATTCAAATTAATACGCACCTAATTGTTTTCAAGTTTTCACTTCTGTTTTTGCTTTATAATAAGCACTCGCTAAAGAGGTTATGACTATACTCTTATAATGTACTATGAAATACACAGCCCGGACATTAGAGAAATTGGGACAGACCGATGCCCGTTGGTTTTATTTTAAATACCTACAAATTGCAACAAGGAATATAAAACAGAGCTTGGTAATGCATTCCACATTCGTATTGTACGGCTTATGAATGAGTCTCTTTATTTCGTAGTACCACCAAAAATAGGCTTAAGGGTGAACAGATGCGCAATCCTAGCAGCGTTGCCAGATTTTTTTCGGGCAAAGCGGGATTTTTTAACTTTTTGAGTAAAAAAGCGGGATTTTTACGTCAAAGCGGGACACAAAAAAGCATAAGCGGCAGTAGTTTTTAATCACTTATATCTTTATTTTATATTGAAATTAAGTTTAAAATTAAAACAGACAGACGTTGAAATTTTTATTTAAGTTTAAAATCAAGATAGACAGATGTTGACCGTTGTCGTTGTGTATCAATGTTGAACATTGTACTATGTACTATGCTATGAGTTAAAAATGACCTTCTCTTACTGAGAGATGTATTTTTTTGGTTTTCTTGTTATTTGCCTACCACAAGGGCGATGTATTGAATGAAGTTTGAAAATGACAAATATACTGAAAGCGGGACATTTAATTTTGTGCTAAAAATCGGAACGTATGGCAACGCTTATTCCTAGAATGACGAGTATTCCGGTTGAATTGTTGAGGTGGAGGAATGCAGCTGGCAATTTCATTTGAGAACTGTCAGTTCAAATAACCATAGAACAATGAGACATGTAATATTTCAACGATTTATAGATAGTCCAAAATTCGTGTCTCCGATTAGTTTAATCGCACAATTTTGAACTCGAGTCCATCAATATTGCAGAAGCATCCCTCGCGTATTTGCTCTGCAATGTCTTTCGATGATTTTTCCTGCAATGTGGTTTTTGACGCAGCAGACCAGATATAGGAGTTATACCTACTCAAGATGTATGTTTTATATATTGCAGCCAGATCAGATGTGGTTAAGACTATATCTTGAACCGATTGAGGAAACCTATTTCGCAGCGTGTTAAGTGACTTTGCGTATGTAGTCATTACAACGAAGGTTGCTATGAACACACATACCGAGAATGGACAGTCTTTCAGTTTCGGTGAGGCAAGTGTCATTCATAAATAATGACAGAAGACAGTATTGCGTTTTAGAAGCTGAACCCTATTTTATAATGCTGTCAATGTTAAGGAATTTAATCAGCTTAGCATGCGTTGCCGTTCCAGATCTACAGCCGAAGAGCAGGGAGGGACGTGAGTTTTGAAACGAGTATGAAAAGCTGAGGGTACTGTCATCAACGAAGGAGTGAATTGGATTAGAAGTTGTAGACAGAAGAACATTTATGAAAATAAGAAAGAGAGTCGGAGCCTAAACAGAGCCTTGGGGAGCTCCATCACTTATGTGGTGAATTACAGATTTGAAACCATCCAAAACAACTTGAATTGGCAGAAAGATAATTTCTTATCCATTGAACAAGAGACGCATTGATCCCATAAGTACGCATTTTCGACAAAAGAGCATGATACCCAATTCCGTCAAATGTCTTTGAAATATCAAGCGCAACGATCTACGTTTCACCGGAGTGACGGAGAGATCGGTTCCACTTCTCGGTAAGGTCAGCCATCAAATCATCAGTGGATCTATTGCTACGGACACCATACTGCCGGTCATTAAGAAGCTTCCGTGATTCAAGATATTTAATACGCTGACGTTTTATCAGCGTTTCCATGGCCTTGGAAAGAATGAACTTAAAAGCTATGGACCGGTAATTGGTTCGAGAAGAAGAATCGAATCACCTTTTTTGGGGGCTGTTTTACACCTTCTCGGGAAGAGTCCAGAAGAATAGGACAGATAGAAAAGCGTACGCAATGTTTTTGCCAGATATAATCCGGACCAGCGTATTTATTTATGTTCAGACCATAAAGGACTCTCGCGGCTGTACGAGTGCGAAAACGGATTTGTCCCATAGTAAATTTGACGCTTCCAAGTACAGGTGGAGGCAAAGCACAATCATAAAGTATTGAGCTGGCAGCGAATTGCTAAGGAACTGACGGTTGGTGTGTCATTGTAAATGAACGTTGGGATGGATGGCATCCAAGCTTAGTTTTTAAAACCGAGGTTCGGTCTTCCTCTTGGTTCTGTGGGCGGAGATTCGAACAACCTCTTGGCTGAAATATTTTTCTAGTTATTGTGAACAGAACTTAAAGTCAGTGAAAGATTTTTTGTTGCTTTAAAAGGAAGCAACTTAATCGTATTTTAATGAAAGGGATTACATGCGTTGCCGATCTCTTTTCTATGTAGCATATTCTTCTTTCTTAATTTTGTTCGATAATTTGCTCAGTTGCTCCCTTCATCTTCTGTCACATTTTTGCATGATTGATTTGGACAAACAGGGAACTTCGAAATAAACCTACGGCAAAATCCATTTCGGACCCCGTTTGTGAAGCCGGTTATCATTTGCTTCATTGACTGGCTATTTTATCACAAATAGCCTAGCGAAAGATGTTATTTTTATTTATTTGTTTACACATTTATGCTTGCGTATTTTTTTTTTTTGAAGATGCCGGACATTCCCCGTCACCCTTGGTCTCTGCTTCTGTTTGTAGTAGATTTTTGTATGAATAGATCGAAGTGTTTTAGATTGAGTGCAGCTTTTAGCCCTTCTGCTGAAAGAAGTTGTTCGCATTGCCAAAGTGGTAGCAAATAATGCCATAAATATAGTCCTAATTTTAGTAATTTTAGCCTTATAGGAGTATTGGCTGAATAATGGCCGTGATGTAGAGTTTCAGGACGACTCAGGGTCTAGGATCCCAGATTTTGGTATTTATATAGTACCTGATGGTTGGGCAAATTGGCAAATAACCCCAAAAATTAATGAAAACAATTGAAAGTATTATCATCGGCCTGGCCGATGATTTGATACCCTACAAGTCATGCAAAACTGGTTTTGTATGGTAGGTACCAGAACTACTTGATCGACATGCTCCAAATTTAATATAAACCTGACGACGATAAAAGTAAGTCCTCTCACAAAATTTCACTTGCATAGGTCGATTTGTTTTGACGATATCCTGTTTTCAACAGACAGAGAGACACATGGGTCTAATATTGATTTTGTATGGGTGGTACGCGAACTACTTGACCAACATAGCCGATTTTTAATACCAACCTAACGACGATGAAAATAAGTCCTCTCACAAAATTTCACTTGCCTAGGTCGATTTGTTTTGACGATATCCTGTTTTCAACAGACAGAGAGACACATGGGTCTGATATTGATTTTGTATGGGAGGTACCCGAACTACTTGACCGACATAGTCCATTTTTAGTAACAACTTGACGACAAGGAAAGGAAGTCCACTTACAAAATTTTACTTACCTACGCGGATTCTTTTGGACTCTATCGGGTTTTCAACCGACAGAGAGACACATGGGTCTAATATTGATTTTTTATGGGAGGTACCCGAACTACTTGACCGACATAGTCCATTTTTAGTAACAACTTGACGACAAGGAAAGGAAGTCCACTTACAAAATTTTACTTTCCTACGCGGATTCTTTTGGACTCTATCGGGTTTTCAACCGACAGAGAGACACATGGGTCTAATATTGATTTTGTATGGGAGGTACCCGAACTACTTGACCGACATAGTCCATTTTCAATACCAACCTGACGACGATAAAAATAAATCCTTTCCTTATACTTATACTTTATGAGGTCTCCGGTGACTTCTTCTTCGAGTTACAAATGTAATGACAAAGTGAATATACCTTCCTGTGAAATGTATAAAAACGACGTTCTGAAAATGTTCTGAAATGAAATATTAAAGCTTATATAGAATTCAATTCATAATAGTCTTAAGACGACTGCAGGCACAAAAAGTGGCCGTAGTCTTCTCTGTCCTTTATGTTAAGAGTACAGTTAAATTTTCTGTCAAGAACGAGGATCACTCACCGAATTTATAATGACTTTCTTTGGAGAACTCAGTTTTTATTTACCAACCTCTCTGCTTCATTCCAAGCGCCAACAAAAAAAAAAAAAAACAACACACACATCGGATAAATTTTTAAACAAAATTCATTTGCATTTGTCTTTTATTAATCAATTTTAGTCCATTCAATTTCAATACAATTTCCTTTCTTTATTACATTTGTTTTAGTTTATAATGGTAATAGTGTATTTAATAATTTCAATTTACTTATTGTTACAATTGTTTGTTTGTTCATTCGAATTAATTTATTAGTAATTTACATCGTATTATAACAGAAATACATTTTTTTTGTTTTTTATTATTCATATTAGTTTTTTTTTTTGATTTTAGATTTTGTATTTATAATTAAGTACTCTACGTCTTGCTGCAAAATAAAATACTAATACATACAATTTTGTTTCTTAACATAAATTAATATAATTATTCTTTCAAATATTTGTTTAGATTTGTACAAGTAACATTTTTTCTTTCTTTAAGATTTAATTTAAAATACACTTTATAACTAACAATAAATATTAAAACTGTCATTCTATACCTATATAATAATGTAATTAATTTATTAACAGATAAAATACAATATATTTAAAACTAGCTTTATGTATAATATATATGTTTTTGTTAAACAAATTATTAATATTATATCATTTCAGTACAAAACATATAAAAAATTGTTTTTATTCTTCTTAGCAATATCATAAATATCATTTAAATTGTTGTTACTTTTTGTTTGTTGTTTAAAAAATTAAAAAAATCATTTTGTTGTAAATTAAATATTATTTGATAATACATATTAATAACAATTTGATTTAATTTTGAATGAAGTTTAAATACAAAGTTTTACTTTTTCGATTTTATGTTTAGCTACAGACACTTAGATTATATTTTGTAGTACAGCTCATCATTGCGAACAATAATAATAATTAGTAAATTGTTTTTGTGTTGGTTTTAGTTGTAAATTTTGCAGAGTAAATAAAATAAAATTTGTCTTAGCAATGGTTTTGTTTATGAAAATAAAATTTTAAAGATAAAAACAAATAAATGCAGTTCTTGTAGATTAATGTTGACAAAAATCATTATTATGGCAGCTTTTTTTATTTGGTAAGTAGTGTTCTTTTTTTTTATTTTAGTTTTTAAACTTCAGGGACATTTGGTACAATAACACAAGGTGTGTTATATTAGACAGTTGAGGCCAATTGACTGTGATGTCTCTGATGGGGTTTGAAAATACAACTGACCTTGCATTATTGTACCTTGTTGTTTAGTGACATTCTGTGAGATAATTCGGATAGTGCAATGCGATTGTGAGTGCAATGGATCAGCTGGACATAGTTTTATGGCAGAGAAGGTTTCATCGGAGGGGTTTTTAGTCTTTGTTTCTTTTTTCGCTGGGCCTTGACATTTAAAATTATTTTAGTCCGTTTGGTCAAATAAAAACTGACAATGGTAAGATGTGCTTGACTGGTTGAATGAAGCTAAAGTCAAGAGGTTTAGGAGGTCTAATAACATTTTCGTATTCATTGGATCCCTTTAAAAATGCAATGAAGCATGAGGAAAAATCTGTTCATTCTGAGACATGAGCAACAGGTTTCAAATCCTTGAAACTTCACCGTCAACCTTTGGAAGTTGCTTAAGTTAATAATCGACATAAGGTGAGCTGAAAATTCAGTTTGCCAAGTTGAAACCTTAACTTAGGTCACATGTGATTATGGTTTGCGCATTTGATAAAAATATTTAACTTCAACCATATTTCGAGGTGTCTTCGCTAAAATGGCACGTTCGTGTAGCTAAGATCAGCTCCTCTCGAAAAGACAGTGATAGTCTCAGGAGAGGATTTCCACAGGTATCTGTTCAGTCATTGACCAGAACAGAAAAAATTGAACAGAGATTATTTCTCTATTGAAACTTTCTTTCCTATAAATGGAGACGTTCACAATTTATAAAAGAGCTCACCAGATGTACCTCAAAAGTTAGACCATAAGCCATATGGTAACAATTCCAAAGAGGCAGTGGAAAATATGCGCAATTCCAAACTGAGAACAGTTCTGTCATTGATTTTTTCCGTGGACACAAACCTTCAAAAATGAACTAATTAGCATTAAATACCGTCCTATATTTTTATCTAATAGGGTTCTAGGCTCTTACTATATGGAAGATCAAAAACTGTCAACGCCTGTACTTACATTATTTGGTTCAAAGATCAAGAAATGCAGGGACAATATGAACTTTGTTTTTCAATGCTTTTATTGAACAACGTAGCTGGGGCTTCCCCAGGCACAAACCTTCGTAAACTAAATTTTCCAATTTCTTTCTCGCCGAATAGTCGCGATCACTCAGAAGTGATCTAGACCGACTGTGATCTTATGTGGTATGATCAGTTATTGCCGTACAGGAAACTATTAATTTTTTTTTGCAAAACGGCCTATTTGTGTCAGAAGACGGGAATTACAGCCACTTAAACCAATCAAACCTCCAAAAGGTTTTTCGAATTCGAATTAGTCGATAAGTTGCTGTTGTTTTTCTAACTAAGCATAAGTTCTTGCTCTTCCCGAAACACACGAAAGTCGTCTTTCGATTGTACAAAAATTTGTAGACTAAATATGATGTCTTGGGAACTTTCCCATGCTTCAGTTAAAAGCTTAGATATGCAATCTAAGCATGGGAAAGTTCCCAAGACATCATATTTGGTCTACAAATTTTTGTAGCCCATGCAGGGCCAAACTAAAAGGAGTAGATTATACTCTCAAAATTGCATGGCCCAAACTAAAAGGAGTAGAGTATACTACAAAACAGCTCGTAGTCCAGCTTCAAACCACCTTAATTTTGTGAGTTAAAACTGGCATCAAAAATACTTGTCAAGAGATGACGGCCGAAAAAGAATAGACTCTCATTTAGACTCGTGCTTCAGGGACCCTCAAGAGTGACCCCAAAAAGGAGGGGCTGCCATTTCGGAATTGAAGAACAATTGAACACAATCGACGACAATTGACAGACAGAAGACGCTGCTTGCGGAGGCGTTTTATGTGTCATGAGTTGAGGATGTATTGTTGAGATCTTAGTCGTTAGTGCCTTGCCGGCGAATGGTGTTAGTCAATAAGAGAAAACTTTGTCTGAAAGTTACTGCATCAAGTATTTCTGTAAACAAAGGGACCTCCCAAAGTAGGCAGTCCCCCCAATGGCAAAACATTTAGTTCAAAGCATTTAAAAAGACTCACTAAAAACTCTAAGAAGATGGCACTTGAGTTCCAAAAGCAAACTTTTACTGGCAACTCACTGTCAATTCACGTCTATTGCATTCAAATTTCCGCACTGTCCAATGACATTGGACGAAACGAACTGCAATTCCTTTGGGAAGAGCTCCTCTTGAAGTAGCCACCTTCGAAGCTGTTTCTTTGTGGCAATTGTCCGGCTTCACCATGACAACCCCTTGAGGGTGAAAATCCTCGCTGATGGCCAGCAGCGAATGACTGCTCACCATCAATACCGCCACTTGGCCTTTGGTGGTAATATTTTCTAGTCTGCACTTCGAGGTCATCCAACAATAGCTCACTGGAGGACTTGGACCGTTTCGCAAGAAACGCCATTTTGTTATTTTTTATAAAATTTCTTTGTTGCTTGTGTGGCGGCGAGGATGGCATCGAAGACGGAACTGCCGGCGAGGCTGGCTGAAGAGTGAAATTCTCTCGAATTATCGCACCTTTGAGGGGATTTCTGATGAACGACTGACTTATTGTGCTGCCACGAAGGAAGTCATTTTGGCATTCGCCATTATTGCCACCGTCATCTCCGCCGCCGCCACTGTGCAAGTCCATTTGATTGGCATACTTGTGCAAGACTTTTGGCTGCAGCAGTTCGCCCTTGAGCAGGCTGTCCGAAGGAGTCTTGGAGAGGACACGCTTCGGTGTGGAGTTCTTGATGCGCTCGAAGATATTCGTTAGTGTGGTTGAGCGCGTTTTGAATGGTTTCGGCGGCGGAATTGGTTTCTTTGGCGGTTGTGGTGCTGGACCCTTGCGGGCGCGTCTGTGGTTTGGAGCATCACAATGCTCGTTGTCGTCGTCTTCGCTGTAGCCAGTGAAGATGCCCTCAAAGGCGTCATTCACAATGCGCTCCTCATTATTCGAATCATTGGGGTCGAGTGGGTGCTGTGTGGTGCTACTTTGTGAGGTTAGGTTCAAACGATTCCTACTTGCCAGGGTTCCGAATTGCGTCTTCCGATAGTCATCGTCAAAGTTGCTGAAAACGTGCGACACTTTCGGATTTCTCGGCGAGCTGTTGTAAATGTTCGACGACGAGAAATGTTCCTTGTCCAACGGATTCAAACTACTGTTGTTGGCGGATTGGTAGTTGGTGGGTATTTTCGGAAAGGAAGCGGACAAGGGGAGATTATTATTAAAATTGCAATTGGCCAGGGCGAGCTTTTGGCGATACTCATTCGATTTTCGTTTCAATTTGTTGTACTTACTTGTGGAGTTTGTTGCGGTTACACCGCCCCCATTGTGCGATCGTTTACTGGGTGTCGCTGATGCGGCTACATACTTACAGCTGAGAGCGGCGTCACCTTGGTTTTGATGTTGCTGCTGCTGTTGTTGTTGTTGCTCTTGTTGTCGCCGCAACATGGCTAGCGTTTCGAAACTGTGCACCACACTGCCGACACGAGTATTGATCTCGGGAATGCCAAGATCACCGGAGAACAGATCGCGTTGATGACGCTGACAGGTGTCAAGTAGCTCGCCACCAAGGCCGCGCTTATTGATAACTGTCGACTGGCGATAGAGGGTGCCAGCCGAAGCGGACGGCCGAAGGATATGATTGGGGGCGGCGCTAGTTGTCGTCGTTGTCGATTCTTGGAAAATGTCTTCGCGCCAAATGAGATCGTTTTCGAGTGTAGCTGTTGCTGTTGTTGTTGACTGCACATATTCAATATATACACAGAGATATTGTAAGAAATTTTCGTTTTCAATTGAATGTTATGAGAAATGAAAAAAAACGAAAAAAAAACAAAACGAAACAAGTTGATAAATAAGAAATATAAATTAACAGGGCTATTGGGAAAGTTCTTAAAGGTTAGATCTAGATATTGGATTGCGAGACTGCTGAGTCGAATGAGCGACTTTCTTTTTTTGAGCGACTAAATTTGGAGTTTTATAATAAAGCTTCAAAGTTAATAAAGTTTGAATGGTGTTGCGTTAAAAACGTTGCTAAGGAAATGTGAGTTGTATGGTTAAATTTGTAAGAGCTTATTGAAATGAATGCGAGTTTGAGGGTTGAATTGAATTTTCCAGTCTATCAAGAATCAAGTTCTCAAGCGTTTTTGAAGCTATTTATCAAATTACTCAAACGAGCAATATTTCTGCGAATCAAGGAAATTTTCAAACGGCGAGTCCTTGTAATCAGAAAGGTACCCAAACTTTCTAACTACCAAGGAAGCCCAAATTTACCTTGAAAATGGTTTTATGAAAGCTGTAAGTCATCAGTTTCTATTACGTTTGTGAACGTTCCGAATGGCAATCATTTTAAACAGTATACCGCTCTCAAAGCTATTGAAGATTAATTTATTCGAAATATCTTGAGCCGAATTGAAGAAATTCCAAACTACTTCAAGAACATCAGGAAGACTTGGTGACCTATGTTCACACTCACGGTGTGATCGTAAAGGTGGAAGCATTCTCTTTTTGAAAAGGTCTACTATGTATAACTTTCAGATTGATCAGATTCATTTACGCCAAAATAGAAGAGTGAAGTTCCCTTGGTGATACAGTCGGAAAATACAGCCCGCGAGGCCAAAAACTCCTGATGCGATGAAAGTTGTCATTACTACGAGTACAACACGGTTGTCATTTACACAAGTGGGCTCAGCGGTCTTCAGGTCAACATGGACGTACAGGACGCACAATTTAGGTGTGCAAAATAATCAGCACTTTCTCGTTTTCACATGCATCCACCGACAGACCGTAAGAGGCTTTAAGCTAAGGGTAGACTGTTTGGGTATCCTTCGTCTTCTCAAAAACGGATCATCATCTGGAGGTATGAAGTGCATCAGTCTTTTCCACCTTAACCCATCTCCTAATCCAAAAATATAAGCAATTGCATTGATTGTTTCAGTAACTTTAGGGGACATTGCAACGACGCATGAATCACGACTACTCAAATACAAGCTGTACAGGACAACAAGGCTGACACCAGACTTGCCAAGAACCTCTGGTCGAGATTGACAAAACGACCTTCTCTTCGCTGATGTGGGATCCGAGAAAAAACTAAAACACTCGCCTAGCCTAACTTATCTAAGCTTATACAATTGATCATATTGTGATCGACTTTATACATGCACTCAGTATTTTGCATGACCGAGTGTAAGAGCGGTCACCAAAGACTCGAACCGCCACTTAGCAGAACCCAAACCGTAGCGGATATGCACTTCAATCAAGATTATTAAACAGAAAAAAATACGCATTTTAAACAGAGTTGCATGACCTACAATTCGCTCGTTTTGCAAAGTAGCACATCAAAGCGCTAACACTGCGAAATTAAGCGCTTCGTTTGATTGAACGGTAAGCAGTTCAGTGGCGATCTTACGACTCTTTTTCAATGGACATATTTTTCATATCTTTCGCTTTGTGTTGTGATCATCGTGTGCTGGAGCCGATGTATCCCTTTTTTATATTTTTTATAACTTTTAGCTCTCGACTAATAAAAATAAAAATAAATGCCAAAATTATATAATAATTTGCCGAAATAAGTTAACATCTCTCCGGTCCGAAGAGTCTTCGTTTCGAAACTGAAAGGACAATTCAGTAGAGGAAGACCTCGCCTAAGGTGACACGCGCAAGTGAAAGAGAACCTCAAACTACTTGGAGTGCGCAACTGGAGGCAGTTAGACACAGAGAGGCATATTATTTAAGGACCAGGTCCACCCCGGATTGAGTTAGTATTAGAAAGTTAATATCGAAAAGACGGACGGATAAAATCTTTTGTCATTGCAAGTATGTTTGCAAATACTCTAGCTGCAATTATACGTATTTTAAATCTTCTAAATTCCCAGCAATTCTCTTCTGAATTCAATAATTCTGCCAATCCTCGCCAATTATTTGCATTTTATATTTAAGAATCACCAATCATATACATTGTTTGGCTTAAAAAATAATGTAAATGATTGGCGACAGTAGGACAAGAATGCAAATGATTGGTGCCTACTGACAAATGAATACAGAAGATATTAAAACAAAATGTTTGCTAGCGATTGAAAAGGTAAGAATGCAAAATTAATCTGCAAAATGAGTGCAAGACATTTGTGACAATCGGAAATTTGGAAATAATTGCATTCCTATGAAAAAATGTTTGCATCGTGACTAGCTTCAAAATAATTGTAATTTTTGAAGTTGAACATCTGAGCGAAGTCAACGAATCAGGGGGCAGATTCCGTATAACAATAATCGTCGGGACGATATCGTTTTAGAGACTTTGATGATCAAAGAAGTTATATTCTGCCCGAAATTGTTTCACTATCGTCAGATTGTATTACATTTGTGGAAAATGAATTGGATTAAGGTCTTAATCTCGTAATTTTAGCACTTAGTTGCTACTTTTGGAGGTCTATCGTTTCGATGATAATCGTCTGAAAAATTACGGAATGAGTGCCCAGGTCATAAAATGAAAATCATTTAACGAAAATGTAAGGAATGCATTTCCAAATGGTTGCAATCTCGCATTGCCTCAAATTATGGTTGCAGTCTAGGGTAAGCCAAACATTTTGTTAAAAAGTCAATGAATTTATCGGTTCTTTAAATGTTTTATACAGCATTTCATATTTGGGCTGATTCTTCGTACTAGGATGAGTTAATTTTGTTCAGTTTGGGATAATGGCAAAGAACTTCCACCGAGTTCAAGCTCTGTACACAGACTGCTACCTCTTATAAACATTAACTTGTTCTCTTCAGTTAATGTTCTTGTTGTCAATATTATCGAGTAATATTCTTCTCGGCATAAATAGTTTTCGTAAAACCCTCAACCTCATGAAAGCCGACCATTCGCCAATCGAATATTATTTCAAGGACAACTAGCCGCCTCATCATTGCTCTTTCATTCAATTTTAATAAATTCAAGCGAATTACGAAAGCACTTAAAACGTTATTGCCTTCCCCCTCTAATTATGTACATCTCCTACTATATTCGAGAGATAAGAGATATTTAACATATTTTCCAACTCACTAATGGATAATCATCATCCTCGTAGTGACCTCTGGTCATTTCCATTTACAGCCAATTTTTCATCGTACAATTAATTATAATTATACCTCTCCGAATTCAAATAACAGAAATACGGGAAATTACAAAATTCCTGCTTCTGGTAATTAACAAAGTAAATTTATGAATTCAAAAACAATTAAACGTATACCTACGGCAAATGGAAAGAAATTATTCCATAATTGCATTCATTTCAATATATATGTACGATAACATTCGTCCTTACACTCACATAGCCCTATCAAATGTATTTGCATGTAAATATTAAAATAAAATGGCAATAAATATTATATCCAATTTCAGTTTCGGGATATTTATTGCCATTGCATCGCAATAAGTAAACACCGAGAATAAATAAACTCGTTTTGTTTTATTTTTATTTATTTTACATTAAATGGGTGGTTTTATTTTTATTTTCACACAATTCCGTCGGAGAGGTTTGTCTCTAAAAACTCATCCAAATTCAGTCGCTCATTAACGCTTTATTTATTTATAATATCATTTCTTGTGTAAGTAGTAAGTGAAAATTAATATTGTTTTTACATTCCTATGTAAGCAGCAATTATTTAAAATACACATATGAATAAATTCGAATACTACAGATATATTTTTTTAATGTTTTTTTTTTCTTTTTGTCTATAACAGTCTACGGAACAGAAATTTGCTTTTCTTTATATTAATATGTACACAATTCGTTTTGCTGTTTTTTTTTGTGTTTGTCCTCTTTTTGATTTGAAAGTTTTACATACATATTGCTGTTGATTACTTAGAGATCTAAATCACACACACATCACCACCAGAACAACAAGAAAAAAATAGAACGGTTTACTGTAAGCTGAATAGGCCTGGAGAAGTAGTCGATTGGGTTCTTTGTGTTGGGGATGATGAAGGTTGAGAAGTTTCAAATGGTGAGCAAAATGGAATATTTCCTTTCCGTAATTCCAGAGATGGCATCGCTATTTAAAGGACTTGGGTAAGGGTATGCACATTACCTGTAGATATGTACATGTTCCATTTAAAATTTTCACAAGAAATCTAAATGGGAATAGGTACAGAAGTATTTCCCCGACTTAAGCTAGGCACGCACATCGGATTTTTAGTAGCTAAAAATAGAAGACACTGCCGGCTCTCGTTCGCAAATGATACCTAGCGACGTTTTAACAATGGAATTTAGTGTGAAATTTCATGGTGGAAATAATGCACTACTCGGTGATAAAAGTCAAATAATTTCCTTCCGCATAAATTCGTATATGACACATCAACCAAGTTGACAGAACATGGCGTTCTATGTTTTCATTGCCCATTTTGTCAGACAAACATTGTTTCTATGAGAGCTACGGGTGAGATAAACAATTTTTTATGGCTCCTCAAATGCAATAGCCTCTGTTCTATTGTCAAAAGGTATACGCTATTTCATATAAGAAGTCATATACATTTTATGAGTGCCTTGCAACCATCGGAGAGAGTTCATAAAAGAATTCACTTTTTTTGACGTTGTACGTTTTTCTGTCAAAAAAAAACTTCGGTTTATTATTACAAAAAATGTGAGGTATAGTTTCGGAGTACGCTTCAAAGGGTTCCAACAATTTTTCAGTTGTTGGGATGTCAGATTTTTCTCACTGACAGATATCAATTGAATTCATTTTTAGCAAGTCAACGATTTATGGGAAATAAGGCAAATCTGTTTCGGCATCCAGATCTTCGGACCAATGTCGCTGTCATTTTTTATTTGAACCGCGCTTAGCCGTTGGAAAAAAAGAAAACCATCAAAAAGAGTGTCGAAAGTGCTAACCTGACAGACTTGTTTGTACGTCTTCAACTATTTGGTTGAAAATTGATGGGTAAAGTAAGACAGACGACTGCAATAAATCAGCGCACTCAGTTGTTCTTTATATAACAGTCCGTTTGGTCTATTTTTTTGTCCAATATTATACAATCTTTGGCAAAAATATTTATCAAAGACAATTAGTGTCATTTTAATTGCACATCTTATTCAGTTGTGGACAATGTGCTTGGAGCTTGACGGACAATACGTTACGTGTATTGATGTTTGATTAAATATGAGGTCGAATCAGTATTTCAGGATTGGGCTCTTGTCAGGAAAACTTCAATTAGCTCTTAAAGGGCCCGAAGAGTTGGTTACGTCAATCACGCCGGAAAATCTATTTCCTGAGATTTTCAGGAAGTTATCAAAGACTCGCCTGCCATAAGCTTTTAAGCTTCGGGTTGAATGGAGAAGGCTTTTTAGTTAGTTGGCGCCCTGATTTAAATGGGCTAATGCCTATGGGCCGTTTGCTCATACGACTCTTAACGATTTAAGTTCTACTTAAATACTTATGGACTATTTTTCTCAGGGCATAAAGAGCTTATGTGGCACTTAAATTCGCTATAAGTCGTATCAGCAAACGGACCTAAGTCATTTAGTAAGAAATTTTTGTTCCTAGAAATCATGAAGAAAATTTTGAATTCTTAAGCGAATTTAAGGCTTTCTACCAGCTTAAAGTTGGATTAATTCTGCCTTAAATAGATGGAGAGGGCGACAATTGCTAAATTGCTAATTTAGAGTGGTCAATCTTAGGTTGTTACCCGAAGTAGAAACTTAAAGTAGTCAAGAAAAAATAAGTTTTTGGTGATTTACCAAATTAAAAAATATATGTAGATTTCGAGAGATATTCGAATCAGACCACCATTGTCGGGTCTCTTTTCGTCTCTCTACCACTGTAAATCTTACTCAGAGGGACCCTCTGGATTTCTCCACAGTTCTTCTCTGGGCTCGATTCCTAGTGTTAACGCTAGCATCTGTTTATGGGCGATCTGTTTCATCGATGTCCCAAGATCCTCATTCTTCTGCCAGCCAGCGCCGGACATTGACACAGTATATGTGCCGCTGTCTCAGATTCCTCCAGGCATAGTCTACAAGTATCATCCTCTCTAAAAATTTAAAAAAGGAAGACCTCTCTTCAACAAGTAAGCATTTATTTTAGATATATTACCAACAACCCCGGCGAAGTTAAGATGTGTTCAGTTGGTACTTAGTTGACTAAGCTTGTTCGTATTTGATTGTAGGAAAAACTTTGCATTCCCAAACTAGGTCGAGTTGACAAAAATTAATTTGGTAGAATCAATCAATTTGATAGAAGTTTCTTTAATTAAAAGTTTGTTAGCAATTTGACAATGGCCGATATGTGAAGCCAGGCTTAGTCGGTTTTTAGTTCAAAAAATTCTGCATTCAGAAAGTAATCGACTTATTATAGGACCCACATATTAAACTAGGCTTACGCAAAATTTTGTATTTACTTACCAAGCGAGCTGTCAAGTGTGTCAAACTAGGCTTAGTTGGCTGTATAAATTTTAAGAGCTAAATTGACAAATTGACTTTGCTGAACTTACATACTAAGTTAAAAGTACTCTTAGCATTGCAAAAGACTTAGGCCTAAGCTCAGCTTGTTATTGTTTCATAAAAGTCAGTCTTTCCAAGTTTGAAACAAACTTAGTGATGGCAGTGGTTTAAAATTAGGTCAGATGGACATTCAATCTTGTGGACATTGAAATTGTGAATTGTTCTTAGCTTCCCAGCCCAACGAACCTAGGCTTAGTCAGTCTGAGTCCGTTGAAGAAAAAAAACACGCTTAAAAAAGACAGCCATATCAAACAAGGCTTAGGCGATATTTGGTTCAGTTAGATTCTTCATTGAAAGTCAGCGGCTTCAAGCAAGGTTCAGTTGGCGCTTTGTTCTTAAAAATTTGTTCTAACTACGTGAACATGTTTAGAAATTCTGGCTATGAAATGCGAAGCTTATGTGGAGTTAAATAACTAAGTACGTGCTTATGATTTGGATCCAAGCTCGGTTGACTTTTTCTCGATCTTACAAAGATGCCAATTGACAATAAACTTGACTAAGCCAGCGACTAAAATCTAGGCCCAGTTGGCATTTGAATTCTTAACTATCTTTTAGGTAGGTTAGAAATGTAGCCATCAATATAAGCTAGGCTTTGTCGGTTTTTATTCTCAAAATTGGTCTTTACTAAGTCCCCTTACCGAAGTCAGGCATGTTAAACTGGGCTTAGGGAATATATTGTTCAGTAAGTTTCTTTTACAAGGTTAGCGATGGCAAACTCGGCTCCGTCAGCACTTAAAAAACTTGAATCTTAGTAATAGTTGATGTAGAACTTAGAAAACGTGAATCTTAGGAAAAGTTGACAGTCTTAGAAACCTCAGCTATGTAGAGCTTAGCTTTAGTGGATTCAAATCAGTTCAATTCAATTCCATTCAATTCAATTCAATAAGAATCAATTCAATTCAATGCAATTCAATTCAACTTAATTAAATTTAATACAGTTTAATTTAATTTAATTTCATTTAATTAAATTCAATTCAATTCAATTCAATTTAATTCAATTCAATTCAATTCAATTCAATTCAATTAAATTCAATTCAATTCAATTCAATAAATTCGTTCTCACGAAGTTCATAAAAAACTTGTGATACTAGCGATTTCATTTTAAGACTCTTATTTCTGTCGTACTAAGATGCAAAGCTAAGTTCAGTTGAAATTCACTTTCCGCTAAATGGTTTTTAGGAAGTTTTAATAAACCTTTCCAGTTGAAATAAAGACTTCAAGTCACAAGACATAAGATTAGCCCCTTGGCAGCAAAATATTTCCCCAAAAGGTACAGGGGCACACCTCTAAATATGTCCTCAAAGTCCACATAAATATACCCACGGTATATTTCTTACTTTTAACTTTATTACATCATTTTATCCACCCACTCATTATTGCTCCGTGTTCGATTTCAATTACAAAGGCGGCTACACCCGCACAAACTCGCATTTTTATAGAGTCCTCATAAATATGTTCAAGCCCCCAAAGGATGTCATCTGCTGAAATTACATATCAAAAACATTCCCCAAATGCAGAAGCCCATTAGTGCTGTATTTTTTTTGTTTTTTTTGTTGCATAATTACCCTCTACATAAATCCACATTCTACACCTGATGTACTCATTACTTCTCAACCTCTTTCCGCAACCACCCATTGCTCTCCTATGTTCTCCATCGTAAACAAAGAGAAAAAAAAAGAAAAACAAAACCGAAAACCAAAAATAAAGGAAATAGTAACCACCACTTAATCAAAGCCTCTAATGGCCTTGTCGGACGGCGGCACGACCGACACACGGTGGTACTCACCGGAAATAGATTCTCATTAATTGTCGCTCGTTTTTGTATTTATTTCGAGATAAAAAAGTAAAATTAATTAACTTTCTGTATATTTTCGTTTTTGAAAGCACACCACCGTTAATCATTATACTAATTACTTTCAATTAAACATTAGTATCCTGTTTTGATTAATTAATAATAAAATTAGTGTTTTTCTTTCTCTGTCGTGTTTGTTTAATTTTTTTTCGCTTTTTTTTCTTTTTTGTTTTTAAAGTAAACAAAACAAAATATACTTGTCTCTCTTATTTTGGCATAATACATATCGCTATACATACATACATACATTTTTTGTTTTGATATAAATATTATTTTTATTCCTAGGAATATGCGTGTAAAGGATACCATCCTTGGGTTGAAAAGTGTATGGGTGTGTATTCAGTGTGTTATTAATTTGGTTGGAAAGCATACGTACAAACATAAAAGATGATGTATTCGAATGACGACGGCAACAATGATGATGATGATGACGGTAATGATGACGATGGTGGCACATTTTGTATTTAATTGATGTAATCTGACTTTATGGCGGCAAAATTTGAAAAATATTGAATTCTTCTCATGAGTTTCATTACTCATATACAGACCACAAACACACACGCATGGGTGTGGCGGTTGTACGCATTTTCTTGCGTCCTTGTGTAAGTTGTGTACAATTACATATGGCAATGAAAAATGTGTTTTAATTAGGAAAAAGTACGCTCAAAAGTGAATATACTGTTGGCAGCTATCTGTGAGGAGTTGAAATGTAATTAACTTCCTTCACATCAACTACGTAAAGCGAATCCCCTAATCTCGTTCATTTGAACTTAACCACTGGAAGATGGTTCGGAGAAGTTTTCACGTCAAACTTCAAAGGACTTTTGCCGAGCATGGGCGACAGGATGGTGCACTTAAATTTAGGCTGTACAACTACTCAGGAGCAAGATCCATTTGGCCTAAATCACTCAGAATGCAATCAAATATGAACGCAGGTGGGAAGAAGTTATTACTCGGCTTTGATGGTGTTGATGTGGATATCCTCTCTCTACTTCTATATAAAATGTAATGCAACACGTCTGGCTGTCTGTTTGTCCTTTATACGTTTTGGGAATTTTTGTCCGAATTTACATGCACGGACGGAAATACCTTCGTGTCGTTTTTGGAGGGGTTCGTAGGTGCTTTGGGCAGAGTTTTGGGGCCAGTGGGCGGGGCACATCCGACTTCTACGAAGTTCGCTAAAAGGAACTTCACACAACGCAGTTTGACGTCTTCAATACCCACACAAAACAAATTAAAAGTCTTTAATCTTAACCTAGTTATAGGAGCGCCGATTATTTTGAGAAGTTCGCGCGAGGTTGAAAAACTGGATACCTTTTATAGAGCCACATGTGGGGCTTTTCACAAGAACTAGAACGCACACAACTGGTGCTGATAAGCAAGGAAAAAACGGTTCCGGAAACAATATAAGCCTCGTAATTACTTTCCAGGTACAACTTATAAAAGTTAATGTAGGGGTTGGTCCAGACAAGGATTTTCGTAGCAGTTCTGAGAGCAAGCTGTTGAAAAATCTGTATGTAGAAAGATGAAAAGTCACCTCGCAGAGAGTTCATCTATATTACCGCAGATAGAAGTCGAGCAAAGAAAATAACATCTGCTGCCGTTTAAGACCCAATTCTGGGATCTGTCTTATGAAATCTTTTCCATAATGCCATCATGGGAATTATGGGTGGTATACGAAATGATGTGCCCCGTTGGTTGTTGAAATGACATCGCAGCACTAACAAGATACCGATGAAGACAGAACAGCAATCTCATGAGATGGATATAATCTTGGAAGGAGGACAGCCTACCAACAGAATGGATTCAAATAGTCGTCTGACCAGGAGACAGATTGCCACTATGAGGTACAGGTGACCAAACCACTTAAGACTGGATGTGGCTACAAAGTTCTCGTTCTGGGACCAGATGAAGTCTGCCTCAAAAAGGGATGCTTAGATTAATACAGTTTTAAAAAGGTTAATGGTGGGCAAAAACTTGAGTCAAGTAAAATATGAAAAACTAAAGCCAGCTGTATCAACAATGAAGATGAGCCCTAGGAGGCTTTTGTTGAGCATCAGAACGAGCTGTTTCCGTAGCTGTAAACGTAATCCCTATCGATCTTTTAGTTAGAGGAAGTAAATGTTTTTACGACCAAATAGAGGGCAAGAGCCCTCTCAAGAATCAAGAGACAGGGTTGGCAAGAGCTCTCGATCAGAAACACCGGGAGAACGTGAACAGCAAGACGCATCAGACCGGAAGTACAAAGACTAGCGTGTATCGGCACCACCAGTGCAATGAGGACAACCCCTACCAAAGGTCTTGAGGCTATCCTTACTCTGCTAGACATCTTTATATAATTTTAAACCGCCATTAGTGCCATGAGAATAAGCCAATCAGTAAGCTGGTAACTGAATGTAATGGGTCACTCTTCGATCCTACAGAAATATTTTAGTTATGTACCAAGCACAGACTACATTACGTCATACTTAGAGTTTACAAGACCTTTCTCCAGCGCCTATACATCAGCAGGGTCCAATACACAATACATAGCCGTTTTTACGAACGGTTCTCAAATGGCAACCGGGGTAGGGTTTGGCGTCTTCTCCGAGTTGTTGGGTACATTTGAGTCAGTTCTTCTCCCCGACCACAGCAGTGTCTTCCAAGCAGAATTCCCGGCAGTGACAACAGCGGCCCACGAGTCTGTGGTAAGAGCAATACCACCTGGAGGTATTACCTTCTTTATTGACAGCTAGGCAGCAATAAAAGCTTGTAAATTTTGTCGAGAAGAGCTCAGGGTTCTTGGCACTCAGCATAAGGTATTGCTCTGCTGGGTTCTGGGACAAGAAGGCATTCCAGGAAACGAGAAAGCGGACTAATTAGCCAGACTAGGTTCGGTAGCTGTATCAGAACAAGCTGATCCATCTGTGAAAATCACGTCTTGCGTATTCAAGCTTGAAGCAGGGAGAAAGATAGCAAGAGAGACGAACCATAGATGGACTGCAGTAGAAACTTGTCATACCACAAGACTTCAATGAAGCCGGAACCGAGAGTCTCTTGCGAAAGGCCAGAAAATCTCTTTCCACCCGCGTAGGAATTATAACGGGGGGCACAACACTCTACAGTATCACATGAAGAAACTACGCTTGACTGAAGAAGAATTTTGTAATGGCTGCTGACCAAGAAACCCACTTCCCATGTCACTGCCCGGGTCTCTCCAACACTATAGGCATAGATTCCTAGGGAGACACTTCTTCCGCTCCCTAGCCGAGCTTTCCAGCACACAATGAGCTATATGAAATCCACAGGATGGTTTGTATGCAAGAGTGAGTACATAATCACTGGTATTTATAGACAGGGTTATTATGGGTAAGGGACAACTGTTTCCTCCAGTGGGTATCACAATGGGTCAATATTGACCTGAGTGGGGCGCGATTTACTCCACGCAGACCCACATACCCAACCTAACCTAAGACGTAGAAACACCTCGAACTGGATTGGTCGAAGATATCTTGAGGGTAATTTCTATCACAACCAATTATTTGACAACCATTTTTTTCCAAGTTCGTTTGCTCAAAATGGAAAAAAAACTACCCAGCTTGTCAGTAAGGTGACCAAAACAAGATCAGGAAATGTTGCCCACTAATTCGAAGATTTGTAGAGAAACGAATGCGCACGAGACGAGTAAGTATGCTCGTAGTATCGAAAACAAGGACGATTTAAACTGGGAACCTGTTTTCTGTTTTCAGTAATATTGTAGTACAAAATCTGTATTAAGGGCCGTTTACTCATACGACTTTTAACGATTTAAGTTCTACTTAAATACTTATAGGCTACCTTTTTAAGGGCATATACTGTCAGATAAGAGTTTATGTGGCACTTAATTCACTATGAGTCGTATCAGCAAACAGCCCTTAAAGACGCAATGGAGACCATTCATACATCTTCCACAAGTTGCAGGAAATTGGCATCAAATGAAACACGTAAGAAATACTTGGCGCAAGGTACTTAGTGGAAGTCAAAGAGTTCCGTAGAAAGTTCAGGTCGTCTTAGTCTTCAGAAACTCAACTCAAGAAGATGGGTAGAAAATGTGTGGACATACGAAGCACATAATTTCTTTGAAGCGTTTTGTGAATAAAACCGTAACCAGGTGTTGAAGACGAATCTTCTTATTAACCTGCAACCAATTTTAATGCTACTTCTCCGTTGTCTCAGAAAAGGACACGAGTTTTCAAGAATTTATCTAAAGAAACCTTCAATAGTGTATACATACATATCCCGTATTCATTGAAATGTCCTCCTGAACAATCCCATCCTTCTTATAACAAGACCCAAACATTTTCTAACTTCTCCCCAACATCTTCCAATTCAGCAGGCGTCTTTAAAAATGTATTTTCTGGAATTTGTTCTCAAACCCCGTCGCTTTGAGGTACTTATGCGCATCAAAAATACATTCCCACTCAAAACTGAAACTTACTATAGATTCCTCTAAATGGCAGATGCCGCTCCCACCCACGCTATTAAAACCGCTTTGAAATGCGACACCCTATTAATTCTAATCCACCACCACTGACACTTACTCCGACCTTTAATCGAAATCAATGATATCGAATAAAAATTCCCTTTCAATATCTCTGGCAGTTGCCATTGATGAAATTTCAATGATGATGACTCGAGGGAATAAATTAAACGATGGCGCGCACAGTGATTAGAAACGAGAAAGTAGTCAATTACATATATACTAACTCAATGATTCGCCAGCACTCTGTTTGGTTTAGTATATGGCGGTGAATTTAAAGAGACACAATTTTAATGGAACCATTTGTTCCATTCCAAATTTATTGCTTCCGGTTGTGATCCACTTAAGTAGTGCTTAGGTTCAACAACTTTGTACAAGAGTTTTTACGACCGTACGTGAGCAATTAAATTTCTCGCAAGGGTACCGACGATATCTAGGATGAGACTACTCGTATCTGAATGGGTGCGTGTGGCATTATTTGTTTGACGATGTTCTTGCAGAGGGTGAATTTAGTAGACAAATAGAGCCGAGAGACAGGGGAGTCTTTAAATAACGTTTTGAGTTGAGTAGTTTTTTCTTTTACTATTGCCCTGGGAAGAAAGTTTTGCAATTCACTTGGAAAAACATTCGCTGAGATTTTATTTGTTGTGAAACGTATTTAATTATTCCACCAACAAAATTATAGAATTAAATGAAAATTTAGTAAGAAAAAAAATGTTACGTATACGCCACCGACAATTGAATGTTTTGATTCCGAATTCGGTGGCGTATACGTAACATTTTTTTTGTAAAGGTGGTTCTGTTTAAATGGGTGAAATAATTAGTGCGTCTTGGCTGGAGTTGGTATATATTTAAAATGGTAAACTCTAACGGCGTTTCAAAGTATTGAAATGAATGCACACGTGGAGTAGTTTCTTGAGAGGGGTAACTTGTTCTGCGCTTGTGACAGGCGCTTTAAATTCCTCATGAGAGAGTGGCTTCCAGCAGCATTTACTTTGCACTTAAGGCGGGATTTAAAGACATTTCCAGCCTTCCTTGGATTTTTTTTAACCTTTGTGAAGGTTTTTACCATATTTGGCAGCACTTTCTCTCATATAAAGCTTATTAGTTTCGCTGCGATGTATGTCCGTCTGTCCGAACCCACTAGACCAATTTTTATCTCAAAAACTAATTGACGTAGAAGGCTAAAATTTGAGCACACGTCCGGCATAAACTATTTAAACGGCAAATATAAAAATACCAAAAAACCATTTTCATTCGTTGATGGTGTGTTCTCTTAATCGTTTTCAATTGAAATTTTCCAATGGATACTTATTTACATCCACACTGTTGTGCTGGTTTTCGGTTATTTCATTCATTAGAGGTTGTTGTACCTTGGTACTTTTACACTTTATTCAAGTTCCGAGCTCTGAATCTATTTAACTCCAAGTGCTGTAGGTACATCATAAAAATTCATGAAATTTTTAACAAAAGTTCCCACTAAGAAGAAAGCTCACAGGAAAATTGTTAAAAGCAATCTTTGTGTCATCTAAAACTTGAGTTTTCCAAAACCCGGCGGTAGTTTTAGAATGAAGTCAGTCGAAGACCACCTGTTCGTTGGTCTTGGAATACTATTTCCATATAGAATATCTTTTTTTCAAAACGCTTTTATTATGCCTAAGGTTTGATTTCAGACAATCAATTTTTGTCGAGTTAAGTTCGTCTCTTACTCGTACTTTCTCTGAAAATTGCTAACATCTTGTGCCCAACTGAACTGCCGCAAAAGCCCCCTCAGACCCCCTCCAGAAAGGACTGAAAAAATAACTCCCAAAAAAAAAGTACAAAACATAAAGTGTTGCAGTGTTGTATTTCAAACGTATGTTTATCTATAATATTTCTAGATTCTACAATCTACACAATGAAAACACAGTTAAGATTAATACATAAAAAAGAACTCTCTCCTCCGCCATCTCTTCTCCCATACTTAATAATAGTTATTATCAAATTGCATACTATCGCTCGAACTGTAGTGACTCGCTGTCGAGTTTGTTGCATTGCTATGCTTGCGATTGTGCCGGTGTAGCTGCTGCTGTTTTTGTACCTCCTCACTACTACACTTGGCCTTCGCCGACTTTTGCCCACTCTTAACCTTGCCCTTACTCTTATTGTGTTTCAAACTGTGATGTTGTTTGCCCGGATGATGATTGCCCGTCTGATAGTGATTGACCACCGCCGAGGTCTGATAGTGACTTAAATTCGAATTCGAATGATATTGATGTGAAGATTGTATTGAATCATTACCGTTGTTCGATTGTTGATATATCTGATTTTTCGATTGACTGCGATAGTGCAGATTGGCAACACTGTAATGATCAATACTATCGATGGTCTTTAGATAGTGTGCACTCAATTGTTTGTAGTCATTCGAATCGAGATCGTTTATGATCGTGCCCGCATGACGATCGAGTGAGTTGAACTTGTGATGTGAATGATAGTGATGGTGGGTGGCATAGTGTGGTGGTGCATAGTGTTGCTGTTGTTGTTGAGTGTGGTGTGAATTATTTTCGCTCGTCGACGACAGTTTACTTAACATATTCTGCTTATGGCTATTTTTCAGTGGTAATGGTGGTGGTTGTGGTGATTTATTGTTATTTGTGTTACAGGTGGTTGGTGTGGTTATTGTTGTTGTGGAATTGGCTGTGGTGGTTATTGGTAGTTGTGGTGGTGGTGGTGGTGATGGTGATGGTGGTGGTGGTAGTGGTGGTTGTAGTGGAGGTGGTAGAGGTACAAGCTCCCGCTACGCTACTTGGTGGTTGCCAAATGTACGAAGTACTGGTACACTCTAGAATTCGGAAGAAGATTTCGTGGGTGAGAAGAAGAGACACACACACATAGTATACATATATATAAATGTATTAAAGTAATTCTAAAGAAATTAACTTAAAACAAAAATTAAACCATGTGGGGTGTAGTTTGGGTTTCTTTTTATTGTGGTTGTCATCGGGAAGAAGAAAATGTAAATTGGGATATTTTGTTTCGCCCCTTGCTTTATATTTTACATGCGGACTATTTTGTTGGTTAGAAAGAATATTTTGCTATGAATTGGTTATCCTAACAAAGTTAAGTAAGAAAAGTGTAGGCAAATGCTACCAACCAATGGAGGAAAACAATGAATAGGACCTCAGTGTTTAGAGCGAGCAACTTGAAAGATAGCTTCTCAATAAAACCTTAACCTAAACTATCATGCAGCGGAACCAAGGGAAGGTTCCTAGACTATGAGTATTCAGCAAGACATAGTAAAACGAATAACGAACAACAAATATATCATTTAGTCAATTTACATACTATCATCATTCATCAATTAGCCGGTAGTTTTAAGTGTCCATGCACGACATTTCAGACTCATTGCTGTCATCCGATTAGTGGGAAGCGGGTCGCGAAAAATGAAAAGAAACCGAGGGATATTTTCATGGCGATCGTGCAGCAGAACACTTAATCTGAAGGGGTTTTATTGTAAGCGACAGAATAAAACAGGAAGTCTTGAGTTTTTTGTACATTGACAGTATGTATTGAGATTCGAGACGTCAGCATCAGCCGACTCTGATATACAAAGAGTTTCAACGAAAACGTCAATCACACATTTAAAGATTATAAATTTCCATCTACGTTATGTCAAAGATGGTAATTCTAGTCCTTTTGTGTATTAGCTCTGTTACTTTTTTAAGAGTTTATTGATTTTATTCGAAGTTGAATGTCAAAATTCCTTAAATGTCAAAATGAATGAATTGCCTACTAATCTTGTACTTTTGTGTATCATCTCTGTTACAGAGTTTATTGTTTGGCATCATTTGTTTATAAATTATTTAACTTAAGTCAAGTTAAATGTCATAATTCCTTAAATGTTATTTTAGCAATCACTTCAATGGTTATATATTTCCACCGGGCTTTTAATTGTAACAATCCATTTTGACATTTAAGGAATTCTGACATTTAACACTGACTTTAGTTAAATAATTCATAAAACAATGTTGCCAAACAATAAACTTTTAAAAAAGTAACAAAGCTGCAGACAAAAGTACTAGAATTAAAATCTTTGACATTTAAACGTAGATTAAAATTCTTAATCTTTAACATTTGGTCGCGTAATAAAATGCTAAGCGATAAAATGCCGAAATAGGTAAGGAAATCATTTTACATAGGAAATTTAATTTTCAGCGTTCTGTAAAAAAACAACAGCAAGCAAGCGATGACTGAACAATCAGTCATAGGAAGAATAGTCAGTTTCCGGGTCAACAAACCATATTCACATTGACTACATCGATGCAAGACACGCCTCCTGTATTCTGAATGTTGGAATCCTCCATACATTGAATCGTATGACTAACTTTTTAAAGCTAAAGTAAGAATGCGGACATACCCGGCACACACCTAGATGGAAATTTCGAGAGTAAAACATTAAAAAGCTGACAAGGCACAGATTGAGCGTTTTTCAATCGCAAATCTCAATAGATGGAGAGTATCATATTGAAAAGCTGACAAGGTACAACTTAAATCTTTTCCAATCACAAATTTCAATGTCCTTTGATCCATCCTACCATCGAGAAAGCTATGGCAGAAGACCAGTGCCGATAATGTCAAAAATTCATCACTAGTCCCGAGAGTGCGTTCTGTGCTACTTTTCACAGGACAACCGCTACAAAATCACTGGTTTGACGAACAATGCCGCCTAGTAAACGATACAAAAAGGCCGATAAGGCTCCGCTGCGAAACTCGACTAGTATTGCTAGGTAAAAGGAATGGGAATACCAAGTTAACTACCAACAAAACTGCTGGGCCACAGTAACACCGCCGAACTTTTCAGAACAGCTAGAGATAATTTGGTAGGGGGCCTTAGCGAGCTCATATCCAACGTTTCGGGTGAAATATTTTACGCTTCTAAGCTTTATACGACCTGCCCAGGAATAAAATCTATTTTACTTACACACTAATGACCGTCGGCTCATATGTGCCTCATGTAAGGAGTTTAACTTTTATTAAGGAAAACAAAATACTAACTTGCTACCACTTAAAAACCGTAGACAAGTGCACCTTTCTATCGAGTCAGCAAAGCTAAAGTTATCCGTTGACCTCTAGGTTCCAAAACGTGGTTGAAAACATAACTTCCCACAGTTCACAAATCAACTTTAAGTTCCAAATACCCCATTAAACTAAACATATAAACATAAAGATATTCCGTATAACCTTTTAATGAGCTCCACCTTTCAACGCCCTTGGACCAACATGGTTGACTGAGCACTCTCAATACCGAATTGCGAAAACTACGTCCCTAGTATTTTCTATACCCAATTTGACCTCACGGCGACCCTCTAACTTCCATTACCCACTAACAGTGCCTCCACGAACCATTAGTCGAAATCAAATTATCCACATTCCTGGAGTTAGGTACGCAGTTTCAACTTTCAAAAAAGGAAAACCGAAACCATCCATTCTTGGAATTAGAAGAAAAAAATGCTATCAAATTAAAGAGGAATGCTCTCCCCTGCAGCTAATTCGCTTCGTTCATCCTAAACCAAAAACCATTTCACATGGATAACATTTCTCCTCCAATCCTCGTCACTTGAATTGCCACCAACTTTGTAACCCTTTGCAACCCTGTAAGACCTCATACTCCTCCTACATTTTCGCCCCAAATCAAGAAGGATCAAAACTGTAGCAGAAAAGCAACAGGAGAAAAAAAATATGCTAATCGTGACCGCTGAAAATTAAAATAATTATTAGCCGTGGGAATTCAAAATTACATCGCAAGACTGTGTTGCTCCGCCACAGCGGCGAAGAGATTGCCTCGCACCTCACCAGGCGCAATTCTTTCTTCCAGACACGGGACACACACAAGATACCATAACTTAAGCTTTAAGGTACTTTCGTGTCACAAAACTTTTATGTTTTTCACCTCATGGGAGTGGAAGTGGAACGAAAATAACAACCTACCCCCCCCCAAACACACAGACACAAGTGACTGAGAATTTAAATGCAAAAATGCTGGAATATTTCGTAATTTCTTAAGCTCTCCCTCTTCCCTTAGAAGCCCATTTTATTCGTCCACTTAAGTGCTTTTAGAGGGTAAAGTATGCAATTGAAGAAATGAGTTTGAGAAGTTTTTACTTTTCTCCTGACTCACTCTACCGAAAATTGACAGAAACAATTTTATATCAAAAGAAAAAAAAAAAAACCCACGAAACAGAAAATAACTCTTTCAGTTTTAATGTGGGCTTTTACGTTTTCTTCTTCACCGAGAGTTCTGTGTGTCTTCAATTTGTAAAACATGGAAAATTATATAAAAGTATTTTTTATGACTTGTTTCGATGGAAATTGTTGAAAACAGAAAACACAACAAAAGCAAGAAGGAAAAATGAAAAAAAAAAACAAAACTCTTTTTAGTTCTCTAAATGGTTTGGAGTTTGTCTATTTTTGTCTGTCGTTTTGAGATACTTTTCAGTTTAAGGGTTTTTTATTTGTGAAAAATATATCATTATACGTTAAATTAAATTATGTATTTTCTTTTAATTTAAATTATTACAAAGAAACTTGAAAACGAAAATATAAACCTTAAGCTGTTGTAGTGGGAAGGAATTTGTTTTCCTATTGATTGTTGTTTAATATATTTCAAAATGTTTTATATATATTTTACAAACGGTCGCCATTTTGTTTAACCTTATACTCTAACTTATTTTTTTGTAAACGATATTTCTCTAAGTTACTTACCCGAATAGGTGATGTTTTTGTATTACGTTCAAAGGTTTTAGAATTAAACAATAAACTATATAAAAAGGTTTTAAAATTAAAAAATAAACCATATAAAAAAAAACTCTTGTTTTAAATTTTTATAAGTGCCTACATTACTTTCTCTTAGAAATTATTTGGTAAAGGGACTTACCTGTATTTATCTATCGGACTTTTCGCTATAAATTAAGAGAGGAGAGCTCCAGTTTTTTTTGAGTGAGACAGCTGAAATTGTGTTCGTACTTCGAGTATTTTAAGCTAAGTGAGGCGGAAAAACCTCCTCGACAGCATAACATTAAAATATTGGTCTCTGAGCTATTAAGAAATCAGAAAATAAAATCCAGATACTATAGAAAGGGCAAATCTCAGATAGTGCGACATAATTAATAACAGAACAAATTTTTCCAAGGCTGTAAGAGTTTGATCTACATCGTTCTGAACAGACTGCATATCACCTCCAAAAAGGTACAATCGAATATATTTTTCGTTTGAATGCCTTCTGGCTCGCTTGAGCGATGAAAAGGCATGTCGACCTTGCAAAATCTGTTGTGCCACAGGGCCAGAAAAATGTTCAAGCTGATAGGTATTCCACTGCAATCGATTAACCCTATCTTCAAGGCAAACATACAATAAGGCTCGGCGTATTTTCAAATGACTTTTGTAGAAGCTCTATGAACAAGGAAGAGGGGCTCTGTATTTCCAAGGCCATCTGCGATCTTTGTCTTCAACAACGGTCTAAGCTATTTAACAAACAAAACACTGATGTTTAAAGTATCCTACCCTGCACGAGAAGTTCAAGCTGAGACGAGTTGGATGACACTAGCTCACCAAGATTTATGTGGCATTGCAAGGGACCCCATAAATATTTAGTTGTGTCGACTTTTACCAACAGCCACTTTAAATTAACCTACTCGGTAAAGAATTTGCTAAGAGCAATATGGATTTGTATCATTTAATTTTTCAGCATTTAAATTTGAGACGCCTAATTTTGAAGTTGTCCGTAAATGTGCAGGAATGCCCGATGTTACTTTTATCAGTCGATTTGTTTTGAGGACATATATCTTGTCCTCAAAACAAATCGAACTTCACTTTAAGTCTTTATTTGTTTCACTTTAAAATTTTCATTTAAATTCTTCTAAAATCATAAAAATATTTTGCAAACCATCAACAATTTCTGCTCTTCTCTTCGTTTATTTATCATTTTTTTTTTTAAATATCCCATGAATAAAATACCAAAAACCTTTTGAAAGGCATCCCGCACCTAAATGTCAGTTTACCATAAAATATCCTTTAAAATATAAAATAGTAGGTAGATAATACGAAAAAGCAAATAGGAATTTTCTGTGGAAAATAACATGTTCGCCTGGTTACTGAGTTCTTAAAAAAAACTCTTAAAATGTATAAGCATTCATAAAGTTAAATTAAAAAAACAGGATTTTGAACATTTTATCTCGACAAAAAATGCTACTTAATTGCAAGTCACCATCTCCCACTTTTTGTTTCTATCAAGCTAACTAAGCCCTCACAGTTCACATTTCTGTTCATTTGGACGAAGGTCAAACAAACCCAATATACGCCAAGGTATACCTATAGATCGATGTGTTCCCCCTACCCCCCATGGTATAGCAAACAAAACTAAAAACTATTTTTAAAACATTTTCGCATTTGATCAAAAGCCTTTTTGTTTTGAATTATTGCAGCGCAATCTTTAGATTAAGCAGATAGATAAACAGCTCAAACCTCAAAATACAAGTATGACTTTTGCTTACAATTTTTTATAGCTTTTTCGCATTGATTTTTAATTATAAAATTAATGCTTACAATGGAGAAGGGAAATAAAATATATTTGCATTAAAACTTCTAAACATAAAAAGAGAAAATTATATTTTAGAATGTAAATCAAGAAACACGTCGCTGTTATTATAAGACAAAGAGGACTTGGAAAATGTTTGTTTGATTGATTTAATTTGATTTCTTTTAAATTTATTCAAAATTCACAATTATTATACATGAATTCATAAATACTTAATATAAATATAAATATATACAACAAATATTTGTGACTGTTCTATAATATTTGAGTGAATACGCTTATTTTACTCCGAACATGTACAAGATTAGTAATAATATAGAACAACATTAGGCCAGTTTTTTTGAGCTTCGATCTCATCAAAGCAAAGTAAAGTAGGATTTTCAGCAGGCAATTACAACAACTACGTTCCACTTGACACTTTGAGAACTCAGAGTAGTTGTTGTGATTGCGTGCTGAAAATCCTACTTTACTTTGCTTTAATGAGATCGAAGCTAAAAAAAAAACACGCCTATTAAAGAGAAATCTTTTTACAAAAACTAATCTATTTTTCTGTTTTCAAAATCCTAAACCAGTTTAGGTTTGTGACTACTTTAAAAAAGCTTAACTCATTCAAAAGAGAAACAAAATCAGTGATGCCTTACCGAAAGAAATATGAATAAAATCAGTGTTTTTCGGGGCTCATTCAGAGGCTCTTAATAGCCTTACCTCATAAGCAAACACAGACATTCGAGATCAGTACATCAATAACTGCTATTAAATTCGCTTTTCCATCATTTACAAATAAATTTATTTATAGGGCGTTGTGTTGACGATTATATAAGTCAACAAAGGTGCACTAAACGAACCCACCCTAATTGAAATTTCCCCAAAGGGAAATTATGCGGAAACGTCAAATATGAAGTGTCAACTGTCAAATAATGTAAACAAAAAAATTTATATTAATAAAAATTTATATAAAGTGAAAAATGTATAGTAATTCATCAATTGAGAACGGCTGGGCCAATTCTGGGCTGGGCTATTCTGGGCTGGGCTATTTCTTTTCCAGTTGTTTGTAATTGCCAGAAGAAGGTTCAAAATAAAATATTAAGAAAACCTTCCGGAAAAGTCGGAAATTGATTTTTTTGTATGGAATTTTGCGATGTCAATCAATAAATTGCAAGGCCCAATCGTTGGAAGTCTGTGGAATTAATCTCGAATTTCCCTGTTTTTCGCACGGTCAGCTGAACGTTGCGTGTTCGCGTGTTGGCAAACCGTCTTCGTTGTTTGTTTTTGCGCCGGAAAATAAATCGAAAAACATTGTTTATTATGTAGCTATCTCATGATTTCGATTCCATTCAAATAAATCACATTGAAATTTGAACTATCTTTGTTTTATTATTACTCTGGACTGGAGATTATCTGACGGCGTTAAATTGGGGCGAGACGAAGTTCGCCGGGTCCGCTAGTTATTTCTAAAGGAGCGCTATCTTCTCCAATAAAATATTTTTATGTAGTTTTTATTATTTTTAAAGCGCTTTTTAAGAACAGTTGCAACTGCGAAGAGTTTTCTTTTCTATTGTTCCACACTGAACACGTTGACTAAAATTTTCACTGCTTTCCTGTTTTCGTGTACTTGACTTTAATTTGTATACCTAAAAATCATTAAAGACGACGACGACTTCTACTGGCGAAACTAGCTTCCATTTTTGACGCAAAACGCTACAAATTCGAAACGTTGTTGGTGGAGTAAATTAATAGAATTTATAGCTACTAGGCGTTTTTTATTATGCTCACATGATCTGTATAGGTCATTGATTTCCTTCGTATACAACAATAGTTGGATCTTGTGCTTTTGTTGTAAACCGTGAAAATCAATAATACAGATCATGTGAGCATAATAAATAAGGCCTATTATTATCAATTGTACTGTACATGATGCATGTTATTAGCACATTTCGATTGCTGCCGATATTCGATGACAGGACTAAGTACCGCCTTATTGTCAGTCGATGCTGACCAGTCTTCACTGCTGTGAGTTGAATGGAGTTTAGTGTACACCTTCGAAACAGTTGATAGTTGAGCTAATCTCACTTGCGAAATAAAAGGAAAGGAAAATCTACATAGCTTACATGAATTATTTGAAAAAAATTACAAAAATTTGAATCATTCTACACACTTTGGAGTAGAAAGCCCTAGCATATAAACAAAGCTGCCGGCAAAAAATAAGGGGGAACACCTACAATACAAGTTAAAACTTGACCTTTCTAATGCCATGCATTTATGTGAATGAAAGGTGCCAATGTAATCCCATCAATAACCCGCGCCAGTCATAAGAGTAGGTTCCCTTTTGTGGATGATCTTGGCGACCACATTATAATATATACAAATAATGCAATCAAAATTGCAAACCCTGAGCATTAACCTATGTACCTTCTTAGCCGATCTGTGACAGAAAAAAAGGATCATTTCTAATTTTTCGATTTAGATTACGAGGATCATTCTTAGGTCTTGAATACATTTTTCAGTGACATTTAATTTGACAGCGTATAGCTTCACTAGTCGAAAATTAGACTTCTAAATTGTGCTTAACCAAGCCACGGAGCCTATATACCCGCAAGCACACTCAAACCCTTATATGATAAAATTATCCTTTTAAGAAAGTTACACAGTTTGTTTATTACCAGTATTTGTGTGTTCTTTTTATACAGTTTTAAAATTCTTCATTCACTTAAAAAAAAAAACATCAAGCTTCACAAAATAATGCTAATCCAAGACAATTGCTTCTTAATAAAGGATCTTTCATTAGCGACTTGACAACTTCAAACTTTCAGTGTGAACGCACCCTTAAACCGATTACCCAACAGTCAATGTCAAAATATTCATTAAAATCAACATTTTCATGGTGAAGTACACGAGGGAACAACGTTTAGTTTACTAAAATTTACTACCGACATTCCGAGTCGGTGGTCGCAACAGCAACAGCGTTAACGCCAATTTTCGGGCGTAGTTCACGTCCCAGTAGAGAAGCAATTCATAGTCTACTGAACAAATTTGAGTCAGAATATTCGCTCTTTGATGTTTCCGTGCCAGTGAGACTACGTTTTGTCGGAAGAGTGAAGAATATTGCTGCCGTAGAGGCGTTGTCAAGAAATGGTCCTCTCCCAGATCACATTGTGGCGAATTTTGCGTAAGGATTTTGGCCTACACCCTTACAAGATCAAGCTGACCCAAGAACTAAAGCCACTCGATCATATGAACCGACGTACGTTCTTGAATTGGGCTCTGGACATGATGGCAGAAACTGAGGAATTTCATCGCAAAATAATCATTTTTGGTTAAACGGGTAAGCAAAATATGCGGACAGGTGAGAACCCTCATATGCTACATGAAACAACACTTCATCCGCAAAAATTCGCGGTACGGTTTTCAAGCCAGTGGCGTCATTGGGCCGTATTTTTTCGACAATGAAAATGAGACAGAGAGACATTTTGGAACGTTATTTCTATGAGCAATTGCATGAATTGGACATCAGTGGTATTTGTGTGGTTCCAACAAGACGGTGACACAACTCACGCAGCGGGTCCAACAATCGAGTCAGTTCGGTGAACGAGTTACCTCAAGGAATGAGGTCTATTGGCCGCCGAGATTGTGTGATTGAACGCTTCTAGACTTTTTCAATAGGGCTACGTTAAATCATTGGTCTATGCCAACAAGCCGGCGACGTTATAGGAAATCAGAGCCAATACTGAACGGGAAATAGCGGCCGTATCGGTCGAAATGTGCGCCCGAGTCATCAAAAATTAGTTTCAAAGTATCGACCGCTGCATACGTTCCCGTGCTGGACATATGAACGAAGGCAAATTCCATTCATAAATGTTTCGATAGTAATTCAAGCCAATCAATTTTATTTTGAGATACCTCAAGTAGTTTGCATTTTATTTAAAAAAGAAGTTGTGAAGTCCTTAATGAAAGACCCTTTATAAGCACCGATCAAGCACCTTTATAAAGTGAAAAGATTCCCAACCATAGGATGACCTCGCATAATACTTGGAATGACTTCCCTTCTAAATTCAAGCTCTTCGTTGAGCAACAGTCAGGCGTTCAATTTTCTCTTAAAAAACAAGAACAAACAGCTTGCGTAGAGGTGTCCCTACTACGATTCCAGAAGATATTGGACCTCTTCCTTCCGTAGCTCTTCGCCAAATAACTCGCCGACATTACAGCCCATACCTACCACTCAAATCAATATGCAAAAAGGCCAAATCATAAAAAAAAAACATTTACACCTCCCCCAATTAATTGAAAACATCGCTGCACATATCAAGCTACACATCTCTGGGATTTGTTAAGGTTTCCTTGTTTAGAATCAGCATACAAAAAAAAAAAAAAAATAGTACAACAAATCAACAATCCAAATCACGTAACGCTTAATCAGCAACATACCTACTTCGCAGAGTTCTTTGTTCAACAATTTAATTGGCTTCTTCTATACCCATATACCTACTTGAACTTTTATTTATATATGCAAATTATTCGAGAGACTTTTTCGCCTCGCTTCTTGATTTAGCGATTTAATTTCATGCTCACCGGACAACGTGTATACACAAATAAGCAATCAAAACTTTGCCAAGACAAATTAACTACACAGACTCATTCAATTCGTTTTTGAATATTGTGCCCGACCCATACACAATATACGCAGTCAAAAGTAGCTCCTGACATTTTCAAACTAGAAACTGAACTCGTAAAACTGCAGCTGGTCAAAGAGTAGGTATAATACCACCAACTTAATTAAAACAACCAACTAATGTTGCACACCCAATTTTCACTAGACAGGTGAAAAATATGTGCTCTTTTTCGAATGCTTAAAAAAAAGAAAAAAATTGCCACAGTCCTTTGAAGCAGATAGAAAAAATAAAAAGACATTTTTATTAAGCTGGTGGTGGAGAGAAAAAACTTCAACATGGCGACAGGACATCCCGCAAATGAGTTGATGAAAAGACTTCCCCATTGAAGTTGGTCTCTGGCTGTGTGCTGTTGGCAGCTAACATGTCACATCGTCGTCGCTAATGTGCTTTCCAATAAATTATTAAGACTCTTGCCTTCCATTTGAAGGAATGAAACTCTGCCCGAGAGTGTTCCGTCTACAGATGGCAATGACAATCGCAACCCATTATGAGTGAGTTCGTCTTTGAGGACATTTTATTTTTCGAAAAAAAAAAAAAAAAAATTAATTACTTCCTGTGACAAAAGTGGCAGGCTTCGCACATGCAGCAGTGCCTGTGGTTGTTCAGAGTTTTTCGTCGACAACTTTGCCTTCTATGAAGTCTTGTAAGTAAGTTTTCACAGCTTAATTACTGTTTTCGTTGTATTGCAACGTCGTCGACGTCGTAGTGTGGTGGGAATTTTGTTTTTGGCGGGAAAAGTGTTTTGTTTCGGTTTTTTGTTGAAATTATATACAGGCAAGCACAAAAGTGGACCTCCGGATCGGTAGTCCGTCACACTGACCACTGAGTCTTAGATGTGATTGACAGCCTCGAAAATAATCTGCTAAGTTTGTATTTGAGTCTGTTTAAAACAAATGCCATAAAGGGTACTATCTTTGTTACAGTACCTGTACCTCGGGCGACAGATTCTCGCACTCGTGTCGAATGTTGTACTTGAGGGCTTCTAGGGTCTCGGACTTGTTCACGTAAGCACGGGACTCCAAAAATCCCCACAAAACAAAGTCTGGAACGGTTAGATCGGGCGATCTTGCGGGCCAGTGCAAATCGCCAAAACAAGAGATGAGGCGACCCGGCAACGCCGCCTTCAAAATATCGGTTGTGGCTGGCGCAGTGTGTACCGTAGCTCGGTCCTGTTGGAGTCCACAAGTCCTCCAGTCCTAATTCGTCCAATTGCGGCAGAAAAAACTCGGTTAACATGGCCCTATAGCGCGCACCGTCCACAGTCGTCGATTGAACAGAGGGGTTCTCGAAAAAAAAATGGCCTCGTCAACAGCGGCGATATTCTCGGCACAACGGGCGCTCGGGGCCGGCCACTCTTGGCAACGTCTCGTGTGGTCCCATACTCTTCAAGGTTGGTGGCCAAAGGGCGCAGTGTTTGCGCAGTCGGTGTCGGACGGCCGTGGAATCGTCGACGGAATTCGCGCTGCGCCAAAACTACAGACGAATTGTTACGCAAAAAAATAGACACGATTATTCCGCGTTCTTATGGAGTGCATCGCTCCATGGCTTGTTCACTTGTATTCTACATCTGTCTAGTCCACAAATGTCAAAACAGATTTGACATTGGCGGCCATTTGCAAAAATAAGAGCATCTTAATATAGGGTGATCTATTTTGACCCACCTTGTACAAGGTGGCGCAAAATTTATCACCTTATCGGAAGATGTTTTAATTTTTGCAAATGGCGTTGTACGTCAATCATATTTGACTGTTGTGAACTAGACAGCTGCAGTATAAAACAGACAAGCAACGGAGCACTATACTCCGCAAGAGCGTGGAATAATTTTGTCGATTTTTTTTTACCAATAATCGGGTGGTTTTAGAGAGGCTTGAATTTCGAACTACCATGAACGATGAGACGAATTTCCACTTAAACGGTTACGTAAGCAAAATCTTCGTTTCTGGGGCATTGAAACTGCACTGCACAAAGAGCCATTACATCCACTCAAAGTCACTGTGTGGTGCGGCGTTCACGCGGGAGGACTGATCGGACCGTATTTTTTTGAGGACGCCATCGGCAATATAGTCACTATTACTGGCAAACGCAGGGCCATGATAAACGACTTCTTACTACCGGAATTTGTTGAGCGGAGCTTGGTGAACATGTGTTTTTTACAAGACACTGCAACCGCACACACAGCACGAGCCACAATGGATATTGTCAAGGAAGCGTTTCCTGATCGCATAGTTTTTTTTTGGCGATTTGGCCAGCAAGATTGCCTGTTTGAACTATCCCAGACTTTTTTCTTTGGATCTACTTGAAATCGCGGGCTTATTCCAACAAGCCTTAGAAAATCGCAGCCCTTCAGGAGAATGTTCGACAGGAATGCGAACAGCTATCGCCGTAAATCTTGCAGAAGGTCATTGAAAATGCGATAAAATGGCCACAAATGTGTATCAACGTTGGCGGAAGCTACTTGACGGATATAATCTTTTCCACTTTACAGAAAAAAAATTGTTAAGGTCCAATAAAGGTTTCCACCACTCAAAATCATTTTTTTTTACTTAGTAAAAAGGTAATTCAAAAACAAAATTTTATGATTAATTTCGCGCCACCCTGTACAACAAAATCAAACCTACAGTGGTAGTCTTACGAGAATTGAAGTAACGAATTCACGGAGTTCAAACATGTCGAAGGCTCGTTAACAGTGTTGTCAGCACTCTCTCTCTTCACTTATCCCATGAAACGTGGTTATTTTCCCCTTTTCACGGTACTCAAATTCCCTTTTAAAAACCTACGATACTTTTTGGGTCAAAATTCAGTTTTTAAAAATATTACAAGGAACAAATTCACGTTAAATTAACGTTTAGTATAAAAACCGCAGTTTGTAATATTACTGTGATTATTTTTTGGTACTTGAAAATTTTGATAAAAGACGATTTACATGAGCTGTTTTTTTAAGGACATTCATTGTGTTGATAATCATGGTGGAATGTGGCCGTTTTGACAAAATTTCAGCGAAAATTTATAGTTTGAATGTTTTTTGTCAGATTCCTGAAATTCCCACGATTATGGTGTTTTTCCTTTTATCCTACGGAAGGCTTTTCGGACATCGAAATTTCCACAAAAAGGGATAAATCCCACGATATTTTAAACAATGCTCGTTACAGTTTCTAAAGTGTGACAGTGGATATATAATGGTCTTTCGTTGAGCTTATATTTTATGTTTTTTTGTTTATATTTCGCTTAATTGTCATTGTTCTTTCAACATCCACACAGTCAAGTCGTGATTTGTATTGACTCCGCATACATTTCTCACCTTTTGAATGACAATGAAGTAATGTGCGGGACAAGACATCGTACAAATGCCCACCAGGACCACCCTCGAATACTTGGATATAGTTTTTAATTAGCTGACCCGTGCTCGACAAGCATCTAGAATTCCGAACAAATAAGTAACAATTTTTAAATTGTTAGGTACTTATTTGATATTCCAAATTAGCTCAAAACGTTAAGGCTTAGATCTAGAACCATGAAGGGCCTTCTTCGAAGGTATTAGCTTCGATTGAAACTTCGCAAAATTTTGCAGAACAACTGTGAGATCCGGAGTCAATTTCATGCAATAATTACACAAACACCAAGATACAATTTTATTATTATTTAAAGTATCAACTAATAATAAATTAAAAGTTAATATTAAAATAAACTTATAACGCTAGCTACTCGGGCTATCGGCTAAAATAAACTTTATTTTTTTAGTGAGGTTAATTTCTTAACAACCGCAAGTGTCAAGTGCCGCGAACAAAATAAACTGATTATTTTTAATTATTAAGATCTGGGAGTACAAAATAAATACCCCAGACGCCAAGAAATCTCCTTAAATTAAAATTGGAGATCTCTTAGCTGGGCTGCACTTCAAACATAATTAGGTGGGTAACCTGCTACGTTTTAAACAAACCACGTCCTTTTGGAAGCTACTATCTCTTACATCAATGACCCCAATCTCAGGCCAATAAGTGTAAGTGCAATTTCACGATATTCCAGAGTGGTGGTCATCTAATATTTCACCTTCAGACAACTGAACTACAGGCCGACTCGTCGGACTTTTCAGCCTTAATTTCGAGTTGGGCGAATTGATCTTACTGTAGTTCCATCACATCCGGACATCATCCTGTAGAATAAATTGGAGCGCTCCAAACCTTTTTCTTTTGCAATTAAAAAATGGTGTATGAAAATTGTCCATGGATGAGTTGTCTCAGAACACCAAACTCTGGAATTTTGTTTTATAAGAGGACCTCATCAGTTTGCTTGAAAAATCGAGGTCTATTTGTTGGGTTTTGAGCACCCAAGTGGTGTATAGAATGAAAGTTTGGTTAAGTAAAATTGAAGGACACCATTTGTTGAACGTATGAGATTAAATTGCTTATTCTAGGTCTTAAGTCCGCTAAATCACAATCCACTGAATGTGGATACAGGAATCATACGGCTCAACTAAAGTGATTCTTAATCTATCCAATCCAGGCGAAACGAGGAAAGGAAAAAAGGAGCACTCTGTATAAAAAGTCCGCACTTGATGCAACTGAAAGAACTACGTAATTATTGTGAAGAGGAGGAGCGCAAAAATATTGACAGAACCTGTTCAAATAGACACATACGGCCATTATTCACTCCGGGTGTAAATCAGATTTAAGTTAATTTTGCACCCGTTCATTAATCCGTTTCTTTTTTTAAACCCAACAATTTAAATCCATAATATTCACTCAAAAACATGCATTAAACCCATTGGATTAAAGGTGGATTTAAAACGTATTGTAACCCATTTTAAACCTGCGTAATGTCAAATTTTACAAAAAATGACATTTGTTTTTTGTTGTTTGTCACTTGGAAATTTATTTCATTTGTTTTGGGCCCAGTTTTATTTTAAGGTGCATTAATTATGCCAAAATTTCTGTCGACTCATCGAATGTAGCCTTAAAAATGCCTCTTTTCCAGCCGGAAATATTTCGGAAAATGTACCACATCGTAATCGTAGACGCAAGACCGCTTTGTGCATTCGATATATTCGACGACAAGGACGACGTTGATTTACCATCATCTGCTATTTCATCAGCTCTTCGACAAATTCGTCTTCTGACGACGAAGACATCAACATTAATTTCGTCCATTTCACGAATTAAGCCCTTTTTTAGTTTCTTGCCATTTTTTCTCTCTTCCCCTTATCCAACTTTTCTTATTTCTTGCGAGCGAAGGCATTTCAATATTATGAAATTGAGTTTTAACCCGAGTTAAATTACTTGAACTTGTCTCCGGAGTGCGTTTAAATTCCATCGGATTAAACGCTGTCAAATTTAAGAAACTGGGTATATATTCGGGTTTAACGACTGAATATTATAGACTTGGGTGTAACTTTTAACCCGGATTAAAAGGAAGTTCATAATAATACCCGATAGTGTCCATCAAATACAAGGCGACTTGGTTACCTGAGAACGAAATATTGTCCAGTTCTGGGATCTGGAGCAAGAGACAGACACAACTTTTATTTTACGAAGCACGGCTTGGTTTCAACTATTAAACAACTTTTAACTTTTAATAAAAAAAAAATGGACGCAAAGAGAATTTCTTCAAATTCAAATTTTAATATTCCTTGTCAGTTCGTGACACAAAATCAAATAGTCGGTAGTTAGCGAAGTTGGGTGCAGTTGGTGTTTTTCTATTTTAATGTATTTTACATTACAAGGTATAAATGGTGCTTTTGCTTACAGTAAAGTAAAAGTTTTTGTAAAAGCTAAGGAAAAAAATCTAAGGAAGGTGTTTTGTGCAGGGATTTGTTTGACCCGTGACTTACATTCAAACTACGAAAAATAGGAATTACTTGAACCGAAAGGCTCCGTAGAATCCAGTAACTCCTACATATTTTCTTCATAACCCAACTTAACCACGAGGTTTGTTTTAACAGGGTTTGAATATATTCAGTAACAAATTTTTTTATATTCAAATAAAGGGTCATTCAGAGATACATTTTTGATGAAAATTTTATTTCAATATGAAGTTTGGACTTTGCCATGAATTTCATTCAATTGGCACCCTCGGGAATATTCGAAACATACGATTGTTTTGAGGTAATTTTTAACCACTTTTTCGCACATCTCGCCCATAACTTGAGTAATGTTGGTTATGTTAAAACGGTGTCAAATCGCAAGATCTTGGTGGCCAATTATGAAATTACGCGACCAGGATACTTCACACGCAATAAAGCCATAATTGGTCGTGTTGTGTGGCTTGTTGCCCGGGCTTGTAGTTAGTTTTAATAATTTTATTGATTGTTAAGCGATCCATTATCATAAATTTCATAATATTATGACACTTAAAATGACAGCGGAGTTTGACAGGTGTCAAATGCCAGCGCTACCAACTTGAAACCAGGTAATGAAAGACCCTGATAACTTTCGGACCCTCACCTGTTTTGCTAGGCGTTTAAATGTTCGAAAATATTGTGTAAGTGATGTTTTGGGTGTAGATTTTTAATTTGCTGTACCACTATTACACTCTCAGAGGAACACTGAGCCGTAATTCGTCCAGGTTTCTTAGTGCGTGTTAAACACCATCTAGTCGGCTCAATAAATGGACGGGAAAATCTACACTTGTGTAAAACTTTTCTAGTAGAATGTTAAAACTTGAACTACATCAAGAGAACAGTAGGAAAAAAAATGAATAGCCTCGAAACTCATTTTAAACACACCCACACTTACTCGTATGACACCTATGAGAAAAGTCCCTATCCAATCGATTGCGGGTTAAAGTTCGCAGATTGGATCTCTCTCAACAGCGGGTCCATTTAAGCTTTGTTACATTTACATTCCCTACCCGTTTTTAGTAATTTTCCTACAAAGCAAGTAAAACCCACATCTCGAGCTACAAAGGCTCCTTAAATGCAAACAAAAATAAAATCACTTCCCCACCTCATTTTTAATTCTCTGCATTTTAGTACATTTTCTCAGCGAATTCTTCACCCGTACAAATATTTCATCCTCACTACGACCATCGCCAGAATAACGATTCACGAAGGAAGATGAAAATTAACGATTTTGCAAGGAAGGATGAATAATATAATTTCGTTATAATTTTGTGGGTGATCGCATTTGAAGTTAAAAAGGAAAAATTACATTCCAACCACCGCGGCGAGGATGTACATTCAGAAAAAAAAAGAAGAAGAAAAAGGATATCAAGCGGTAAATTCTTATTTAAATTTTATTACCAGTCGGGAAAATGTGTTAATCATTTAATTTGTTGGCTTGGACCTTTCATTATAATATTTTTGTCCTTCTCCTTCCCTCGCTGGTGGATTCGCACAGTTCATTGCGTGATGTCGTCATTAGTTTCGTTCTCACTGTGCCCGCCCGATTAGCTGCTGTTAATAGAAGTTAATGAGCTAAGAATTTATTGGGTCGATCCTTGTCCACCGCTCGGACAGGACGATTAAATTATTAAACTCATTAAATTGGCAATTTTAGGGCTTGGTTAATGGCAATGCCTTTCGCGCCGCAAATTTACCCTCACTCAGCATCGAGTTGGGAAAAAAAAGGATTCCAAAGGGGAAAATTTATTGGACGGTTAATTGGCCGATTTGGATTAGGAAAGAGCTGATGCTGGCAAAGATGAATTAAAGGACTTTTGGGTTACATTGTAAAATGCGGTGGAAATTTGGGGATATTTATAAATTTTCTTTAATCATTTTATTTTAGCAGGTTGGGATGAAGCTTTGAATTAGTTGAAGTTATGGCACGCTACATAATCTTGATAAAAAAAGACAGATGATACGTTCTAGGGATAGTCTGCAGTTAAATCAAACGTAAATTCTTGTGAGAACTTGCCATACTTATACGAGCCATTGTACGACCACCAAATGAAGCGGCGATAACCCGTGGACGAATTGTTCACTCATTCAAAGCGCTCATGGCGTAAGTAAGTAAGTAAGTTCCATCCCGTAATCGCCCCATCAGCTCTTGCAAGATGAACAACCCTACCTCCGGCAGTACCTACCGACTATATCAATCAATATACGTGAAGCCCGTTCGCTTTATAGTATCATTAATTTAATTTGATTACCCCTGGACACATTTGTGACGCCCCGTAATGCAAACTGATTAAATCGTCGTTCAGGCAAATTCATAAAGCCAAACTCTGGCTACCATGCAAATCGTTCCCCCAAAAATCAGCGCAATCCTTTACAAAGTTACATTATAATCACCCCAAAGCATGCAACATTTCCGTTCATTGTGACGTCTACGTTTAACAAATCGACCATTTAGTAAGGAAAACTCTGTTCACCAACCAACGGGCAGCAAACCCCGCACGCAACATTCAAAATCGATTTTAGTTCACCGGTTCTACCGTCCGAAAAATAAATTACTTTGGGTCACCGTTTGGAAATACCTCAACGGAGGGAAAAGTTTCTCCAAATGATAATTTTATTACGAAACGTTTCATGTGTATAAATTTACTTTCTGCCAAGTTAAGTGCTTCCTTAGCTAATTTACCATCATTAGAGTGCACACACGCCCAAGTGAATACAAGAAATCACGTTTTACCGCTCCGTTGCGACTTGAATTCAAGTTGAGGTCCTTCTCCGTCTCTTGTATATTTGTACAGAGAGATGGAGTTTGTTTTTTTTTTTTCCTCTAAAGGTATGTGGGTACCTCAAAGTTTGTCGTTAGCGAACAAATTTTGCAGACAGTTTCTCATGAAGCACGTAATAAAAAAATAAGGAAAAAAAAAAATCAAAAATACATCAACAATTCCTTAAGGATTCCAAATCAAATGAAGAGAGAGACTTTGCCCTGGGAAGGTAAACGGTTGGCAATTTAAAGCAAACGCTAAAAAAGGACGATGCATTTAACAGGCTAACAATGGCAATGAGTTTTAGCAATTATTTTTTGTGACCAAAGGTTTCAGATCGATGTTAGTACAGAATCCAAAATGTTTTTGTGGAAGCTCTTAGTAAATTGAAGCTCTGTGTTTGACATTTTTTGAACCTTTTACAAAAAAAAAACGTGGTTCAAATAGTGTTAGTGAGTTGGAAGGACTTTTTCAGTCCTTTGGGAAACGATATTGTAATAATAAATACGGTGGTCCTTATAAAGGGTGGGCCATTTAGTGGTTTCTTTTTAAATTATAGGTTATTTTGACACTGACAGTTGTTTCCTGCTCAAAATCTTGACAGAAAAGCAGTATCATACGTCCGCGGAACGAAGTGAGTTGCTAAACGTTTGAACAACGTTGGGAAATATTGAAAACTTATTTCCACAGTGAGTGCTGTGTAGCCCAAACAGTGCGTTTTTTGAAAAGAAGCTTTGGCCGAAATGAAGCACCCACGTGCTGTACAAAAATTTTGTGCAAAAAGTTCCTGAGACTGGTATGCTAGTGGACAACACTCATGGTCCGCGTCGTCGTACGCACAGACGAGAATGTAGCTGCTGTAGCCAAGAGTGTGAGACTCAGTTTACGTGGCTTCATTGGACCATTTTTTTCGAAAACGAGGCTGGGAACAACGTTTCGGTCAACGGTGGGCGTTACAGAGCCATGTTAACCGGATTTTTATTTTACTGAAATTGAAGACAAGGGTTTGGACGACCTCTGGTCATGCAGGATGGAGCGCCCATGCCACAATCGATCTTTTGCGCACCAAATTCCAAAATCGTGTTATCAGACGCCTTGGCGATGTCAAATGGCCGCCTCGGAGCTGCGATTTGACTCCTTTGGACTTTTCTTTTTGTGGGGAACCGTGAAGGACCGATAATTATGCCAATAATCTGGAAACGATTCAAGAAAGCCAATATCATCCAAGCAATCCGTGAGCTACAGCCCGAAACCATCAACAAGGTCTTGGAAAATTCGAGTGACAGAATGCGCTACTGCGAAGCCAGCCGAAACAGCCACTTGAAAGACGTTGTGTTCCGTAATTAATGGGAATGTTCGCTTTTACTAATAAAGCCAGATAACATGGCAAACATTTAATTTTGTTTATTTTATTGCATTTTTAAAAATAAACTTGTATTTGGCCCACCCTGTAAAAATCTTGCCCGATGGATTGGACTAAGCTTACAGTTAAGCCGGTGGTCGCCTCGAATTTCTGATAGATCGTTTTGAATTTTGGAAATTATTGGTGACGAGCTACGCTTCGCTTCGCTTTTTCCAAAAAGTGTGTAAAGCTATTTCTCGGATATAGTTTAACTAATGAGAACGAAAAATGAGACAATTTAAAATCGAAATCGCCGGCTCTATTGATGCGAGAGTTCAACCAGCGTAATATTTTCAAATCTGCAGACTGTGACCACACGATCATTTACACTGCGGAAGCGTAAGTCTTTCTACTATCAGTAAAATTCATTTAAATAAAAACTGACTCGGCTTAAAAATGGTGCAGCTTTTCATTGGACTTCTCTGTCCCATTGCAATTCATGGAAGGATGGAATGCCAGACTTTTATGCTTCCAGGATCTCTATAGATCGATCGACTACAAATGACTTTATACAGGTCCACATAAAGACCTGAACTTTGTTGTATTTTTTTTCGACTACTCGGGTTAATTAACTAAAAAGGCAGAAGAATAGGCCAAAATGTAGGTCCTCTAAGAAGAAGACTGCAGTTAAATCCTTTAGAAGTCTTAAGACGTCCGTGAAGATTGAAAATAATCCGACCAGAGAAGCTTATCCGTCTTTTGCAGTGGCTCTTGTTTGGTTTCTTCCTTATTGAAGCCTCTCTTGAAGTAGACTTTGTTAATAAATAAATATGGGGCGCAACAGGTCCATAGGGACCCTAGGCCTAGCTTCTCAAACCATTCGTCTTGTGTGAGTTTTAATTTTTGGGACGAATGGAAGGGATCTACAATTTTATGCCGAGTCCCAACGGCCGATGGAGGAGCTCTTTCATGACAGTTATACTCTCGGATGTTTGTCAGACGTTCGCGAGAGGTGGCGCAGTGAAAAAAACCTTAAGATGGAATTTTGGGCTTTGTCGGGATTCGAACCTGGGACCACTCGCTTAGTAGTCCAACACATAACCACTAAGCGACTGCGCCGACAAGAAGATTTTGTTGGGGAGTTAAAAAGTTAACAACTTTAACGAATTCGGCTAGATACTTCCGGGATAAGACAACTGCCTTCACGGGCTCTTTCGCTGCCTTATCTCTTTCAATTCCTTGAATAGTAGGCCTTGATAATCTTTACCGAACTTATTCCCAAAACACGTTTAAGTGGCCCCAGTGGTTATCATTCTAAGGCGGTCATGTAAAACCTCTAAGATTCATTGAGACTGCCATTTTCGCCAGAGCCTTACGTATTGAGCAAACTCCCCAATATGTTAAATATGTCGAGTTCGAATTAAAAATTAAAGTAGCCAGTCACCGCCTCACAGAGACCAAGTGATGTTTTTCGGTATACTCAGCAGTTCAACCAAAGATTGTTTGCATATTAAACGTGTTTGCTCCTCAAGTAGCATAAAGTGGAATTTTTTTATATATCCTCAAGTGATCATACTTATTTTATACAAAATTTTGAAAATTTATTGAATTCCAACCATTTTCTTTGTGAGACATATCCATATCTGTCGCTAGAATGGTATCACGTGGCGCCAAAATCTGTGTGAGTGTAGTTCGATTCCCTAAAAATGCAGAGGTAGTTTTCACTGTGACCATAAAATCCAAATACTGATAGGAAAAATACTTTTTAAAAGTGGCGCCCAATGCGGGGCTTGATGATATAGGATTCTGGTTACTTATTCGTGATCTAGAAACTGAGATAATCATTTCCTTAAATTCTTGGTCCAAAAGACTTAAGCCATAATACGAAATTTTTAACGTATGTATGTGGTTTCTGTAAGCCTTGCGTTGGGCGCCAATTTGATCATTTTATACACCGACTCAAAGTACTACAGTCTTATGATGCCTACAGAATTCTATGATGACCTATCAGCTGGCTTTATGAAATGCAACCTCGTCGGCAATTTTAAAAAGCATTTTTGCTTATATACACGATTTGAACCTTTTAAGGCTCACGGGCCAAGCAACCCTTCTATTTATATCAAAGAAATTGGTACAGCTAGGTAGTTATTTATTCCTTAAGACCTCCCGCAGTCATCTCTGCTATACAAATAGTTTATTAAACCACCAATAACAAGCGATTTTCTGCAAAAAGAGAAGAACCTGCATGCCTTCTTCCTGAAAATTTCCATCTCCCAGCTCGCCATCAAATTACTCCGGAAATTCTATTCCAAAATGAATAAATAACTTTTCCATTGTGTTGCGAAACTCACCAAGTCAACGGAGCGTTCATCATTATAAAAAATAAAAAAAAAACAAAACAACAACTAATGGTGGTCTTAAAGCGCACCAGCACACTAGGCTCGAGTTCCCTTCGGTAAGCAGGAATATACAAAAAAAAACAAAAAAAAAAACCGAAAAAGTGGAAAAAATGGCGAAAAACACCACCATAATCATAGCGTTTGCATAGCGAGTCCTATATTTTAATAGTGCAATTACGCGGACCCATCATCCGAAGCATTTAATGGTGAAATTATTTTGCCATCACCGCCAGAACACGGCTAAACTCCCCTTCATTCACTTGTTCCTGGTCCTTTCATAAATTGAAAGCGCTTCAGTGTGTGAAAGTCCTTACTGAAACAACACCAACACCAGCAGCGTGAACAGCGGGCAAAATTATTGAAAGCGATTTTCTTTCCCTCTAATTCTAGCACTCGTACTTTAAGAAAAGTTCTTCAGCTTCGTTTAAAAGTCAAAGGCCAAACCAAGGTAACACAGCAGCTGAACAGCCACGAGATGGTGTGGATGGCGGGCAAAAAAAAAGCAAACTGTTTGCATACATTGTATTTACCGTTGTTGAATACTGAAAATCACCATGCGTCCTTTATCGTATTTGCCTCTGCCGTTTCGCCGTTACAACGTCCTTACAGTCATCGTCATCATCATCATCATTATCATCGTCGTCATAGTCTCGATCCTTGTTCTAGAGAATTGCTACTACCAAGCGCCTGCAGAGATTTGAGTTTTTTTCTACTGCTGCTTCGACTTTTGCGACGAAAATCATTAATAAAAGAAGTAAATTTGTGCCAAAGGATCTCTTTTTTTATGCATTATGTGTGCGTCGTCGTCATTCGCCGCGGGGCGGTGTCTTCGAAAAATATAGTTCATCTGATTTGGTTTCTTCATTTTTAAATTCAGTTTTCTTTTCTGGTTATTACACCCACTAACGGATTTCATATTTCATTAGAATGGCGAGTGCTGTAGTGACTGCTGCGGTGCGGGGACAGGGATAGGTAACTTGAAATAAGGTTTAAGGACCTTTTAGTCGTGCTTGAGGAAGTGCATAGCTGGTGGGTTTCTGTGGGTGGCTCTATATGGCGATGATTAACTGCGAAGGGATGGGAAAATGTCACTCAAACGTGGGACTGCTTGCGGTTGCTTGGAGTTGCTTGGGGACCACAAGCAGAGAGTGGGTATATACGTCTATAATGGAGTAGTAGTTTGCTAGGTAGTTGGTGCGGAATAATGTGCGCTACTTGTTGGGGTGAAAAGGTGTCGCTCAGTTAAGATTGGTGCTGTGACAAATTTGAAAAACTTACTCAACGGGACACTTATTGAGTTTTCTTGCGCTATGAATAATTTTCTAGCATAGATGGGAGAAACACCAATTTTGCATCGTCATCAGTTTTGGTGTCATAATATATAAAACAGAGAAAAATGCTAGTGGATTATATAGTTTTGATTTTATGAGACATATCCCTATCTGTCATTACCACGGTGGAACAGCGGCACAAAGTGTAGCAGTGTTACCAACTTCCAAAAAAACGGATAGTTAACTTTCGCTGGTCCAAAAATGCGTTGCGAAACATTGCATGCTCACTCGATTCGCTTCATAAGAACAAATTTACATCAACTGAATGGCTATTCGCTGATAAAAAAAATAATTTCTTAATAGTGGCGCCCAACACGGGGCTCAAAGTCACATATCTCGGTTTCTTACTCATGCATTCTCTAGGAACTGAGAGATTCATTTTCTAAATACTTGGTCCAAAAGACTTAAGCAAATATATGAAATATTACAAGGAATGGGGTTTCTGTAAGTCTGGTGTTGGGCGCCAATTTTATTTCTTAAATCAGTACCAGGACTATGAAACTGCGTAAAGTGCACATTTTACTTTCCACAGGACTACTTAAAGTAAAATTGAAGTCACAGGTCGGATTAAGACGGTAGGTTAGTCCAAATTATTGCAATTTTTAGCACGGTGTCCTGGTAACATGATCTTTGATCAGAAAGAAAAGAAAACTATTCCCATTAGTGATGTGCATTAAAAGCGCGCAATGGATTGACAATGGATTCAGAGTTTAAAATATTGTTCGATAGCTCAGTTTGCATGGTAAATCAATTTCAAACAACACTAAATTAGCTCTGCTTTTCTCTCTTATTGAATTGCCACCGGTTGATTAAAAGATTTACTGCACATAATAATTTTAGTTTCATGTCTTCCCTGATGCTTATTTATTTTAAATTGGTAACAGGCAATTGCAATCAAGGCAAAAAAATAGGGTCCAACTTCAAGATCATTGAAAATAATTCCACCTAGATGGCGCCACGTCCGATATGACTTTCAAGGGGGAAGCGATTTCGTGGCAAGCAAATTGAGTCAGTGCTTAGTTTCCATTTCATGAAAATCAGAACCAGTGATAACAGACTTTTCGGATTCAATTATCAAAAATAATCAAAAAATGTCCTTTTGTTTGAAAAAACACTATTTGTTTTGTTCTGAGAGATAAAAAATGTCCTTTTTCGCCCTTTTAGCTTATTTAAAAAAGGCGAAATTCCCACGAAATTGGCAATTACCCACGATCTGGCTTTACAGCCCAAACTTCATGGGACCGAATGCTCTAACGCTGCCTTGTGCTAGGGTCTATATGAAATTCAACACCGAGAGGTAGGGAAACCATATGTTGAGTAGAAAGTTTTAGAAATATTTTTTTCGAGGAGCAGGGTGCGAACTTGAGCTTTAAACCAAATGCCTTTATACACAGTTCGATCTTTATTCAGGTAGATCAATTTTCGGCCACCATGTTTGCTCAGAATGTGACCTTAGGCCAGGCGTTCTTCAAGCCCTACAGTCTCATTAACGTTGAGAAAAGATTGAAGCTCTTTTCGCTTCTTAGGCCAGGCGTTCTTCAAGCCCTACAGTCTCATTAACGTTGGGAAAAGATTGAAGCTCTTTTCGTTGCCTTACAGCGAATAGTTAAAAATATAAAAAATTACTTGACATAATTTAAGCAGTGTTCCTTTCAGCTCGAATATCGATACAAGTTGCTTACAAATATTTTCGAAGCCGACGTACTACTTAAATTCTTAAAAAATTTTGTAATACCAACTTACCGAAAACTGGGCTTCTCCTTTTTGTTTTTTTTTTGTCTTTATTAAAATAACAAAGTAATTTTTTTAAGTGTACTTATGCTAAATGTTTTAGTACTGAAATGGAGTAATAAAAAATTCTCTCCCATAAAAGCTGAACTCTATTCTCTATGTAAGGAAATAAAATTATCCTCGAGGGAAACTTGATTTTCTTACAAAACTAAGGCACCGTTTACTAGTTACACTTAAAAAAATTAAGCTTAAATATGAAATTAATAAAATATGCTTTCTTTTCAAAAACTCTTAAATATAATACTTACTGCAGTGTGTTAAAAAAATGGCGACCGTTTATTTTGAATGTTTGTTCGAAATTGAATTCTTATTATTATGGCCTAACGCTTTAAGAACAATTAATCGTCATTAAGTACGGGACTGAGTCCCCGTTCACCTCATCGATATTTTGTCTATCTCCACATCTCCACAAACAAATGAACAAAAAACTCAAAATTTTTAAAGAAACATCTTCTCACAACCTAAAGCCTTTTGGAGCTAATAAAACAACACTTAGCATGTCAGTGGCAGGAGCATTAAAAAGTTTCACTCGTTGTACAGTAGCAACAAAATTTTGCAGAAATCCTTCTATTCATTGCTATAGAAAAAATATATATTTTTCTTTTTAAATAAAAATCAAAAATAAAACTGTTTTTTTTTTTATTTTCATTTTTAAACGTTCTGGTGCTAACAATTTTCAAGAAAAAACGTTCAGTGCAAGTTGATAGTGAGATTCCATAAAAAATAAAACAAATTGAATAAACATAAAAAAATCATGTTTATTGTGAAACCAGATAAATAATTAGTGAAACAACAAAAAAGTGTAAACAACATAAAATTGGCAAAAAACACAACTGAATTAAATCAAAGGTTAATTGAATTAAATCAAATCAATATTAAATCAAAGCCATAATAGTAATGTGTACAGTGCATTTAAGTTAAAAAAAAATCAATAATATTCAGAGTATATATTATATCGCTATAATTAAATATATTTATTTCGACTTTTATTTGGTTTCATATATTCATACTCTCACGCAGGCAAATTGATGAATATTTAATGCTAATTCAAACTAAAAAAATAAAAAAAACGAACTGAAAATTGTATTTTATGTGGAGGAATAAATCAAAAAGCAGACATCTATATTTATTGAAACTTAAATCGAGTTAGTGGAATGATATACGGTCGGTGTTTTTTTGTTGTTTTAATTTGAGTGATTTATTGTTATGGCTTTAATATGTGTAATATATTTTGAAGAATTTTCTATTTAATGTGGCACTTTGGATGATATTTAATCATTGCCTGAGATGAGCCTGTTCTTAAATTACAATAGATGTGCAGGTCTTTTGGAAAAGGCCCAATTGCAAAAGTTGTACATGCAGGCAGCCAGTCAAAAACCTGCTGGTCTACTGAGTGAGGGGTCTCAAGTTCGATCCATGGAAAAAACATAAAGTAAAGCTTTGTTCTCGGGGTCACTTTTCGCGAACGTCTGACAAACATCCGGTACAACAGTCCCCAAAGAGCTTAACAATTTAGCCGTTCGGGTTCATCATCAAATCCTAGGTCTCTTCCATTCGTCCTATTTTTTTTTTTAGAAAATCGCACAAACGGATATTTGTGAAAAGCTAGGACCTTTTATATTATTTTATTATTATTTACTATTTCTATTAATTTATTTGTTACTGGACCAAGGTTTGTGTCAAAATATAATAAACGGGATTGTATCGCGTTATTTAAAACAAATTTGTTTTAATTAATGAGATTTTTTATATTGACTTATTTTATTTAAATATAAACTCGGATTTCCAACAAACCATGTTTATTTCCAATTTTCTCTGACCTAGCGGGCTCAACATTTTGAAGAGGTTATGGACCTCTTAAAGTTTTAACAATGTTTGCTGCAATTTTTGATATTTTTGATGAGCCACCAAAAATTAATGCTTTTTGAAACTGCTTTAGTATGATCAAATCTTTGCGCTCTTCTTTATAAAGCCTGTGAGGCAAACCGCTTTCGGAAATATTACATTTTCAGGCGGGTTCGAACGCTTGAAAATGATTTTATCTTTAAGAAGAGACCGACAAAAAATGTGTATACCTATAAAAAATGCATTGCGGTCATTAAACTCACTGTTTTGAACAATAATTTGTTTCCCGGTGCACAGTGCTCAGTTCGCGCAAGTGGTAAGAGCTTGTCAATTGATTTAAAAAGCCAAACAATTCTGATAAATAAATTTGTGAAGTCAAGTGCCATAACAATAATTCCAGTTGCAAGTTTGTCAACACAGACGTGATTTTTTCTGTGATGTTTTCTAACAACTTCTTGGGGTTTCTTGACTTTAATTATTTTTAACACTCTGGTATAAACATTTAGTAACTCATTTTACACTTAATTTTCCAATAAAGTGCTCCACTTGTTTAATGCGAGTACTTGTTGCTACGACTTTTAGGGTCCGGTTTTTTTAATTCAACACATTTGTGCCTTCATCTAGATTCGTACCAAATCAAAATTTTGTAGAAAGTAGGTAAATTTTTTTTTCAATTTGAACCCAAAATTTTTCAATCTTAGGATTAAATTTGGACTCTCACCTATTCCACTCTTTATTCTTCAAAATATATTACAATTACTTTTTCTAAAATGTCAAGTTCAATGTTGTATTTTCAAATAACTAAAAAACCACAAAAAAAAATAAAAAAACAAAATTATGTATCTTCAAAGAGGGTGCTCTAAATATTTAAATAAATTCATATATATGTATGTAAGTATGTATATTATGCATATCTCAAAACGATTTCATACCAAATATATAGTCATATATACGCATTTCTCTTTTCAAAATTCCATTATATATTCATAATTTCAAAACTTTGAAAAGAACAACTAATTATGAAACAAAACTTCCACTGGCTGGCTTTCAGTACAAACAAAAAAGAATACAATGAAGGAACAACAGTGAAAAATCAAATTGGAAATTCTTAAATAAAACTAAATAATAATGTTCATATACAATTACATTATTTGAAAATATCTCTCATATTAAATGGTGAAGCGGTTATAAACGGAAAGAGAGAAAATAAAAAAAAAACTGTAAGTCAAACCAAGAACTAAACAAAAAAAAACATCGACGTTGATCTGCTTTCAAACTTTCAATATTTTTCCATAAAACAAAAATACATTAAGGAAGAGTAAATTTTTGTAAAAATAAAATTAGCATTTAAAACAATCGCTATGGAATAATTATTTACGTTTTGTAAATAAATTAACGTTCTCATTATGGGTACATGGCTTTTAAACAGTAAACATGACAAAAAATGGCGCATATATTTGAATTATCATCACCCTTATGCATTACACCTGTCAGACGAGTTAGACAGTTTTTTTTTTTTTTTTTTGTAATAAACACTTGTATTTTTGTAAATTTCTTATAACCAGCATTTCTAAAAATAAAGAAAAAACAGGAAACAAAAACATCTCCATATTCATACCGGGCTAGATGCTTTTACAAGGACAAAAAAAACAAAACGATTTAACAGAAGGACACAAAAAAATCGTATATATATGTAAAAACAAACAAACCAAAGGACGGTTCAACACCGACAATCCTTCGGAACAGAAATTTTCATGACAACGGTTTTTCTTTATACAAAATTAATGTTCTTTCTCATTTAAACAATACAGCCAAATAAATGAAAAAAAAACTAGTTAAATAAAAACACACATTCCCAAGTCAAGTTTTTGGTTTTTTTTTTTCAAACTTATATTATTCATAAATTGTTTTCCACATATGTATATATATATATATTTTTTTATTTTAATACAAAAAGAGTTACTAAGTAAATTTATTGTTTCTTACAGTTAAAAAAAATAGGTATATATAGTATTTGTTATACGAAAAGCATTATAATTGTAAAATACAAGGATCTTCTGGTAAATATACAATTAAATAATATAAATATTTGGTAAACGGAAAATTCGACAATTAAAACATTCACTTTGGTTCAAGTACAAATTAATAAATAAAAATACATATTCATTATGCATGAGCAAATGAAAACAAACAAAATAATGACGAAAACAAATTAAATATACTAAATCAAGGAAAATGATTTTCAAATTCAACTTAAGTATAAGTTAAGTAAAGTAAATAAATACAAACATTCGGTATTTTGGTTGATCTTACAATAATGAGTTGGATTTAATAATTTTTGTTTTTGGCAGCAAAATAATTTCTTTGATTGATTTTTTTTTCGTTTTGCTTCGTTTTGTGCAAAAAATAGTGCAGTCAACAACACAGAAACATGGTTATTACTATTATTTGTTTTTTTTTGTTTGTTATTATTATTTGTTTGGTAGGAATAAAAAAAGAAAACGTTTTATTTTGCAGGGTAACCAAGATGTCCTTGAGTATTATATTCTTGTTTATAAAATAAATTTGTTATCACTTACACAATCCATGGTTAGTTTTTGGCAAACAAAAATTTCAAAACACACAGCATATTTTTGGGGGGTTTACTTTTGGAAGACGTAAAAGAAAGTAGAATGGAATGTGTACGAGTATAGTGTTTTTGTAGGTGGAGTAATATTTTTTGATTGAGTTGAGTGGGATACCCCTTCGTTTACAAATTTGGATTGCTAACAAGTGAAAGTTGCCAATGAAGATAATTTTGGTATAAGATTTTCTGAAAAGTTCAAGCTTATAATCACATAAACACACAGTTTTTATATTTAGTGGGCAGTATTATATACTTTAATAAATCGCAATTATTTTAACGGCTTATTGGGCTGTATGAATAAATGACTCAAGCAGCACAAATGAGATCACAAAAAAAAACTTGACTACCCGTACCCATATACTGCAACTATTTACCTTGCAATCATCGTGACCGTTGTGCGGCTAAAGTTGCAATTTGGAACTTTTTCGAAAGCCTACCAAAATTTGTTGTTATTTGGCCCTTTTTTAGTTGCAGAGCCGCTTCAAAAACTGTTGCTGTTATTCCCAAATAAAAACCTTTTAAATGCAAAGCAGTTGCCTATCAGAACACTGTCATAGAATTTAGCTAGCCAATACTTGTTAAATATCGTTTAATTCTAAATAAGCTATTCTGCCTCAGAACTGACACATTTTTTTCTCACTCGCTCTTGTGACTTTTCAGAATTCTGCAACGGTCACACTGCTTACATTAGTAGCCCTCCAGCCTTATAATGTTGGCTTCAGTAAGACATACTGGAAAACAACATACCGAGAGTCAAGCGACGTATCTCACTGCATAAGGTTCAGCGAAGTACCCGTAACCCTTAGGTATGTCAAAAGTTTTGCATCTTAAATTGACATTTACGAACATACCGTAAATGTCAATGTAAAAGTCTTTAAAATCTTTCCTATATTTTTTTAAATTGATTTATAAAACATTAGGCATCACTAGTAAACAGAAAACGGTTCCGAAATTCGCTGACTGAGATACACAAAAACATAAAGAAAACCGAAATGGTTTTTGTCTTAGATGTATTGCCCTCGAAACCCTTCTTCATTGAAGATGTTACCTGGTTTTTCAATGTCTTCAAATTTGGTCAATAAAAAAGAGTGACACAAACCCTGTCAAGCCGCTAGCAAATTTCTTTTAGTACAGATCCACGAGCCCCTTTTTTTTTAAAAAGGACTTTTACAGACTTTGGTTTTTTTTTCGAAGAAAATTTCATCGAAATTCCTGTGGTGAGCCAGCTTTTGAATATTTCTATTAGCGATAGCTTAGTCTGTTTGTGTATGCATAGACTTTTAAGCTTTGTCGAATGTTTTCTAAAATATCCCTGTAGACACCAAAGCACCACAATTCTATATGGACAACATTAATTATTCCTTATAAGCAATTTAAAATAGACTTCTCTGGTCCCCACCAGTATTCGCAAACAGAAAATAAATCTCTATCTCGAATCCACAAAAAGAACAAGGATACGTCAATCACTTTTCGTTTGTCTATTTTTCTAAAAACATGTACACCATCACAACATGAATAAAGAAAGCTGTTCCAGTAGTACCTTTTCCCGACTCTAGCTGAACAACTAAAATAAATAACGAAATTTAAGAGCCCTCTCCATTCTTAGGAACTAAACGAATTTTCCAAAACCACAAACTTTCGAAACTTATGGCAATAGCTGCCGTTACCTTCAGGACTACCCGCACGTTCAAATTCTAAAATTACACCCCTTTCTATGCGCCATATTAATCCGCAATGTTAACCCCAACATTTTAACCTCCATATATCCCTCCGTAGTAATTCTCATTAAAATCAACAACAGCCTTGAGCTCCTATTAATTCCTACCGTACACATACACGGTTTATTGTATATCCTCCAACCTCCCCCCCATAACCCACCTTTAATACAAACTTAGTCCTGCAATAAATTTTGGTACAAATTTAACAGGTTTCCTAGTCCTTTTTGGGTGGTTTTTAGTTGATGTTTTTTGTTGTCCATTGTTGGCTCTTAGGAACAAGGACTCTGTTTATGAAAGGCGAAAATTCACCACTGCACATTTTCCTCTTAAGCCACTAAGCCTTAAACACTCGCTACTTAGACTTTTGTGGTGCAAAAGCTATAGCGAGAGAGAGAGAAAGTGACGGCAGGGCAGCAAAATATTTACGGACTATTTTATTTCAACTGTACTATACATGTGTCCCACTCCTCAGTCTGTGTCCAGTCCACCTCATATGCAGGGTCTATTGAAGGTCCACCCTTGCTGTGTTGTTCTAGGTATAGTGTTCAAGTTCGAGTGAGTTCGTTTGGTGGTGTGCTAAAAACCACACAATTTGCACACAATTGCCCAGTTATTATGATGCGATAAACGATTTGCAAAAAGTGTTAGACCGCCGGGGCCAGAGAATGCCAGCCAACCTCGACTAATACTGTTTTGAGAGAATTTCCATTTACGGTAGTACCATAGAGTTGGCATGGTTAGTTCCATTCCGCCGAACAAACAAAGACACAAAGGATGGTTGTGTGTAATAAAATTTTTCTGGGGAATTCTACAATTCAAATAAAGAGAAATGCAATCTATTTTGTAAAAAAGGTTTCGGGCGAATTTTTGGCAAAATAATTATTTCCACAACAATTTATGGGGAAATGGGTTAAGAGTGGTGTTTGGGTGCCGCAAAAGTGAACAAGTCGTGCAGTTCGCCATAGCAATTGATATCTCAAAGTAAAGTTTTTTGCGGAATAGGTTGCAAATGCATCGTTTTTACTGGACTTTTGAAGAGCTCTCAGAGTCATATGCGGGCGGAAGCTGTTATTAGGTTTTCGTTCGTAATTGAAGGCAGTTATATAGCTCCATGTCAATGGCAGGCTTCGTTATGCTTTTACTGTAAACGAGTCAGATGAATTTTTTTGAAGTCTTTTAGGTCAAAAATCGTTGGCGGACATTTTTTCTAAAGTGGATTTGGAATGCGGCTAAATATTTCGTAGAAATCCATTGAGCGAGCTAAGTCTGCATAGTGAAGGCCAATTGCATGTAAGGTGGACATATTATGTGTCCTTTTAGAGCGTCGGTCGGTCCAGTTTTCGATGCAAAGGTATGTTGATGTGTGGATGAGTTACACCACTGACTGCAAGGACTATCGTTCTATAAGTTTTCTTCCATGGTCTTGAATCATATATTGTTATAAAACAAATTAACAAAACTTTTTTCAAGCTTGACCCGCACCTCCAATACCACGTGTGGGACAATACTGTCTAAGTCATAACTCTGAACATCCCTCCCCCCATTAGTGGCAGTGCAATTATACTTCCCATTATTTTCTACGACCATTTCCACTTTGACCACTTTCAGAATCAGTTTTAACGGCAATTAGCACCCCATTTCGTATCACACCATCCCTTAAATACAGTGAAACTTTCCCACTTATCTAACAGCACTCTAGTTCATTTTATATGCCGCCCATGCATAGGCACTTCATAAAAAAAAAAAAACCTCAACCAAAATATTCTACAAATTTATTCGTCCATTCATAAAAAGAAAAACCGTGTGAAAAATCAAGTTTGCATCGTCACCCATTTGCCTGCAAACGAAAATAGGTAAAAAAAAGGATTCCCCTGTTTGTACAGCCGTCTACAAAGTTCTGAATTAATCCGTTTGTATGAGAAAAAAAAAAAAACCAAAAACCAAATCAATTACGAGTTTCTCACCTGGGCGCGTCGCCACAAGAATCACTTGGAATAAAGGAGGAAAGTTTATGCCTCCTTATTCATGTTCCCCCTCTCTGTGCAACGCTCACTCAATTGAAGTGGCATTTGTTAGAAAGTTGCTGCATAGAATCTCAACTAAGAGGCAAGTTTATTGTTTCTCGGGACTTTTTCCTTTTTCTGTATTCGGCTCCCCGCTGTTGTTGTGCTGAACTTTATGCTTAATTAATACAATGAAATGAGCGGGGGAGTAGATCCTGAGAGCTGAGAGTTTGTTTCGTTATAATTAATGAAGTGAATTGGAAGTTGGGTGTTGGTGTGGAGAGTTCGATAGTTTTGATTTCAGGCAGGTTAATGATGGCGTGATTAATACCAAAATTATCAATGGGAATATGAAAAGGGTGGGAGGTAGACGTCCTTCGGCGTGAATTTTGCGGCAGGCAGTGAATAACGTCTGCACGAGATCATCGATTTTGTGAATGTTTTGTTTTTGGTTTGTCGTAATATTTTTCCGAATAAATTTGTTTGCTATAGACCAAATGTGAACAATTCTGTCCAAAAAGCGGCACAGTTTCTCACTCTGTGAGTCGTATTTACGGAAAGTTTACAAATTTATGAAATAAATCATATCAATTGTGGTTGGAAAATTTTTGAAAAATTTGTACACCAAAAATGACACAAAAGGTCTCATGGTAAAAAGTACAAAAATTATGAAAACGTTTTGAAACATTTTTTATGTTAGGGAGTGATGTTTCTTAATTTTTAATTTTTTTTTTAAGTTCATCTTCCTCCGGCTGTTTTCACAAAACTTTGTTGAGTTGTGAAACGCACAAGTAAATTTTTAAACTTTTTTTTATTTTAAATTTTTACTTTCAAGTTGCAAAAATGAAACATCACATATAAAGTATATAATTTATTTCAGCATAATGACCGTTTTTGTTTTTTTTGAAAACTTCCTCAATTTATCAAACACACTAAAAATATTTTTTTTAAATTGTTAAATATCAATTTTTATATTTTGTGTTCTCTGGAGTTGTCGAGAAATTGTTCAAATACCTTGAAAGCTACAACGTTTGGCATTTGCGGTAAAGTAGTAGAAAAACGCAACAAAAATGTGTTAAGCGGCCCATACACTTTTCACTTTGTTTTTATATTATATCGCTGCCACTACAAACAAATCACGAGTTAGTCATGTGTAATTTTTCGAAGTGAACACTTCTAAGTTATCGTTGTGTTTTATGTCTAGACTATGTTGCATAAGAACTGACTTCAGGGGGAAATTTATGTCCAAGTTTGACAAGCTCGTTTTATTATAGTAGTTATTGGGATTTTGTATTAAATTTAGTTTTTGTTAATAAGCTTAATAAAATAATTATATTCGTGTACCTCAAGGTGGAAATAAAATATTGGAATGATACATTTTGGGGAAAAAATAGCCTCCAAAAAGTAGGCGTGGCAGTGAACAACATCGCCTATAGACCCCTCGGGGTCAAATTTAAAAAGAAATTTTCTGCGAAATCTGTCCAGCAGTTTTCACCTCAACTGGCAAAATTTAAATAAATCAGCGCTGAAAAGTTTTCGTGACACGATGTCATGAAATGTCAGTCATACTTTTGCGCAGTTAGTTCCGATTTTTCAGTTTGCCGTCATTTCGTGATGAAAATGTCAGAAAGAGTCAAGAGCGATGGTTATACAACTTCGCGGCGACTTAAAGTTAGCGCGTGAACGGCAGAGACAAAACAGAGGAAACAAATCAATTAGTAATAATGAAAGGTTGCGTTTCACAATATTGGAGGGACCATCAATCAGGTCTGATCCGATTGCCTGCAAAGAAATCGTAGCCTTGCCAAAGGTACGTCATCTACGTCCCACGCAGCTCAAATACGACACACCTGAACTAGTGGCCAAATCATCATGGCAGGTCAACACTATTCAACATTTGTTGTTGAATAGGGGTAGGTTTTTTAAACAAAACGATGTCTGCAAAAATTATTCTAAGGATGGCCGTGACCAAACCACCTCAAAATGACTGACAGATGAGTTGGGCTGAGGAATAGTTGCTTATAGGAGGTGAGATTCGTGCGGATAAGATCGACGTAAAGCAGATGTAGGTATATCCGACCAGACGTTCATTTCGTCTGATGTTATAGGAAGATGATTCGGTACATCAAAACGTCGGTAAGACCTCTGGGCAAAGGTGTGTGCCAGTTGAATCACATGGCAAAGAGCAGTTCCCTTTCTTTGGAACTAGTTTATTAGCAACATTCTCTTTAAGTCATTGGAAGGGGATATGCCTCTTGACGCAATATGACAGAGATTTCCACGGCAGCGTTGTTTTTAACGCAGGACTGCTTTCACCTACGGATTAATTCAGTAGGTGGAGGTCTTTACTGGTCCCAAAAGGGTTTTGATTTCGTTTAGAAAATGCCTAGCATATAATTTTCTTGTTATAAATATTTGGTATGCTAAACAGCAATTCTATATTTTTAGAAGCAACTGGAGGATGTGAAATATTTGGGTCTGCGGTGATACTCGGGCTTTGCAATTTTTTATATAAAACCGCATAAATTTCGTCCCAAAGTCAAATAAGTATTTTCTGTACCTATGAACTAAAATCGCACTAATAACACGGCATTTAAGATCTGAAGAGCTCTGCGGACATTCCTTGCACACAGACAAAAATAGTTCGCCCGACTGTCTGTAAAAAAGTACTAAATTGCTCCGACTAGGTACTTGACTTTCTAAAACCGGTTACCAACATAGATCTAGAAAAAAAATCCTTCCCATTCCAAGCCCCGACCGATACGTGTTAGACTTGTCTATTCATTTGGTCATTCATATGTAGCCTTGTTTTCTTGGTGACAGTTGAAACCACCAAAGCAAAACAAAGTTCCTTTTTGAGGAAATTTTAGATTGGAAAATGTCCGCCATCTAGTGGTTTCTTTTTAAATCATGAGTTATTTTGACACTGACAGCTGTTTCCCGCTCGAGATCTTGACAAACGAAGAAGATTTTAAATGGAAATATAATTTTTTTTATAAAAACTCAAAGTGCACTCTCAATCTATTTAGTAAAAAGTCATTCGAGAAAATTATTAATAAATTGTATTCATCTGTTTCTGAATTATTCAAAGTTTAGTTAAAATAGTCTATTACCTTTAATATTTTTATATAGTTATTTTTTTGTTTGTTTGCCAACAAAGTACTAGCTCTTAAATCACGCAAAAGCGCTTTGTTTACTTATACGTTAACCGCAAAGCTGTTCAAGGGTTTCTCAAAATTTGGAAAATCAAACACAAGTGCGTTTACTGGATTTTTATGTCTGACTGAATCAAATTCTTCTTTGTACTTAAAAATGAAACACAACACCTGTGACTCTTATTACTAGCTTTTGCTAAAACAATTCGCATTTCATTGATTTCTTGTTACTTTCCATCGGCGTTCGTCATCGGAATTCTTAAAATTGTTCTTGCGAAATAAAGGGAAATTTTAGCTTACGGTGTGGAAATTTGTATTATAAAAACCTGGCAGCACTGCAGCCCTGTGAGAAGCACTTTTTTAGTGCGAAATCGAGTGCCAGTTATGCGTGATATCGCTTAAAAATATTTCTGCCGACCAACATATTCGGCAAGGATTAAATATACCTACATAAAATAAATTAGATGTAATTTAAAAACAGTGTGCATTTATGTGATTATTTAAGCCTTTATCTTACCTTTCAAAAACAATTACCTGCATCAAAGTAAATAAAAAAGTGTCACCCAACGCATTTCAATAAAAAAAGTGACCCTGTGTATCATGTTCATAAGTGTTCTTCTGTGCTGTATATATATAAATTATGATTGCGTGTAAAGTGTTTTTGAGTATTTTTTCTTGAAATGTGACACTTAAAGGATATAACCTGCAAAAAGGAACCATACAATACAAAAAAAAACGAGGGAGGTTTTTCTCGTGCCCAGCCAAATGCATTTCTTATATAATAATAATAGAAAGAAAAGAAAACATCAGTCCATTCGCTATTACACAAGGATTTCAGTAAACGCATAAACGATTGTAAAACATTATATATAACGACACTAATTTCATTTGTTTTATTTTTTAAATGAAAACCACAAACTCATGTGCACACAGGGATTCCTCATTGACTCATTCAATTTTACAACAAAGAGAGAAACAAATTCAGAAAAAAAAAAACAGAACTAAAAGTCCCGACGACGTAAAACAACAATTTATTCCAACTGTCATCCTAAATGACGTTGATATACGTTGCCAACTTAAGAAAATTAACTTAAAAACAAACAGAAAAAGAGAAAAAAAAAACAACAACCGAGGATGACCAACAATGAAATATAGAAGAATAAAAAGGACACGACCAAATGCACAATGCATATAATGTTTCATGATTTATTATAAGAGAGAAATGAACAAAAAAAAAAAAACTCTATCAAGGATAATCACCAGACTGGGTTTTGTTTGGGAGCACCTACTTAGCAATCTCAATAGTTGAGTTAGATTACGTGTGTGTTGGTGTTCTTTGGGCAGAAAAACACAGGCAAGCAAACGAAGAGTAAATGAAAAGTCAAAGGATATTTTTTAAGAGGAAAAAAATAAATTTCCTATTATCCCCGCGATTAAAAAAGGGAAACACACATTCAGCGACAAAAAATAAAAGTGAAGTTGGACAAAAAACAATCGAAACAAAAGAAGAAAAAAAAAACAAACAACTGAACGGAAACAGAAAACTCAACCGAGTAACAAATGGATAAATGCAACATGTCAGTGAAGAGGAAGAGAAAATAAATTCGTGTCCCTTCAGAAGGACCCGTATAGCGTTGAAGCTGCCACCGTCAATGAGGTGGGAGGTGTGAGGTGCAGTGATTAAAGGATTTCCTCCTCGCTGTTTGTTTGTATACCCTGATTTTATTATTCGCCTCTTTTTTTTGTCATTTATTTGATTTCGTTGGAGAATAACAAACGAAATTCTCGATTTTATGTCTGCACATTCTCTGTTGTTCTTTTTATTGTGTGTGAAAGGATTTGCTTTCATTATCCCTTTTCGGATTTTGTTATTGAATCTGAAGTAGTCTTTTATCCTTATTTGTGTAATAAAAACACAAACTACTATATTTCTTACTGATTACGTGAAGTTCCTATTTTTTTTTTACGTGTTATCAAATCCTTATGAGGACCCGACGGCAGTGGATAGAGGATATCTCTCCCATTAATTTATCAAAATCCAACAGAAAAATAAAACAAAAACAAATCTTAAACAACACAAATGAAGACAGGGACGTGGACGTGGATAAGGGCTGGGGGTGTGTAGTTTGTAGTAGGCAATGCCCTCCTAGTGAGTAATAACTGTTCTCTGTATCTCTCCACAGAAAAATAAAAGTGATACAAAGTGACTGTCATTAAAATTAGTTATTTTTGTCATTCTATCCTTTTCTTTAAGTAAAACAAGTGAATAACTCCATACTAAGAAAAAACAAACAAACAAAAAAAAAAGTCCTCTCCTTAATTTAGTAGAAACTAAGAGGAACAAAACAATAATTGTAAAAGAAAAACTGAGCGTAAGGAAGTGATTAAACCAACAAAAGTAAACGCAGAAAAAAAAACATAGGACAAAAAACCCAACAAGGATACAAGTTAGTTAAGCTCCTGACGTTGATCTCAGCCATTAAGGTAAGAAAAACAAAAATTTATAAAAAATAAATGTAGAAAACAAAAAAATTAGGACAACTAGAGCATCTATTGTTGAAGTTCTCCGTTTGTTTTCGTAATGCAGTTGGAGGAGTCGAGTCGGTTGTTTTGTTCACTTGTCTGTATGTACTCTGTTGTAAAGTTGCTCGTCGGCGAGTCTTTGTTTGACTGTTACTTTGTTCGGAATGAACTATTGTAGTTGCTGATGTTTTGCTGCTGTTTGGATCTATTGTTACTATTTACTGTTAACTATCATTTTAGTTTGTTCTTTTAGTTTGGAATTGAAACGGAGCTATGGCTGTAGTGTAGTTGTCTAATGGTCAGTGATATTCTCCGAAAGTTGAGTTGTTGACCGAGGCCAATCAGCGAGACTGCCTCGGGGCAATGTTAACAACAGTCAGAGAAGGGCGGTCTTTAATTTATTTAAAGCGGATGTTCGTACTCGCATTTTAGATGCAGTTGGCATTTTTATTTGGCCTTATCTTGGTTGACACTATCAATGAACGGGAGAGGGTTTGGATGCTTCTACAGAGGGACTCAAAAGTTGTTCGACATAATCAGAATTTAACCGCAGTCAGTCCATCCTTTTAAAAGATTAATGGGCCGGACTGTTTTTAGCGCAGGTTTTAAAAATCGGATGGAACCTTTTTTTTCAGAAAACTTTTACAGATCACCAAAGTTGCCTTCGATTTTCATTGCATTCAAGCCTTGACAGAAACCTGGGTTCAAGCGTTTGCTAATAAAACAATTTAGAAAAGCCGTCCAACTGATGGTGATTGAAAAAAAAATGTTTTTAGCGCAAGTTTTGAAAGACAAATGGAACCCTTTATTTCAGAAAACGTTTACATATCACTAAAGTTACCTTCGATTTTCGTTGCATTCAAACTTTGACAAGAACCTGGGTTGAAGCGTTTGCTAATAAAATAGCTTAGTCCAGAAAAACCGGTGATTGAAAAAAGTATTGGTGGACTGCCGCAGGTATGTCACAACAGTTTTGATATACATCAATCTGGGTTAGATAGGGACATTCCAGGAAACTTTGATGCCACAGAACTTGGCAATCTTGGCGGTTTTGTTGAGAACAAGTATAAATATATGGAGAGATACAGTTTTAGTTAGAGCATTTTTGCTTATTAGCTAAACGGCTTAAATTCAAGACAGAGAGAGTAAAACACTGTTCCCGAAGAGTTTTATAATGTCCATCCTTTCACAGCGAATAGGTAGCTCAAATGACCTTTAACGGCGGTCAAGTCTGAATGGAGTTTTCCTTGCATATGTCTATTAAGAAAAACAAATAGTTAAAAAGTCTAATCAGAAGAAAGTCTGGCTGCAAATGGCGAGAACGTCGTTATTCCTTGTTCATTTTCCTCCAACACTTTGACATTGAAGTGTACTTCCTAATAATGTTCCAAATGTATTTTTTAAATTTTCCTACAACCATCGAGTGAATCGCCTTATAACTTATTTAATTATTTGCGGTGGGCTTAGGTCTCAAAATTAACTATGCTCATTTGGCGATTTTAATAATGTTTTTTTTTTTATTTTTATTAAACATGTCGAATAAAGATAACGAAATGTTTTTTCTTATAGAGAGAACCGCCCTGTAAAAGTAGGCGTTAACCAGAAGGTTGACTTAAATGCACAATTAGCATGCATTTTTTTTTCTTTTTGCACAAAAGTTTCGAGCTTTATACCAAATATGAATTTTATACTTCACCAGAAAATACTATTTGTAGGTATATATCATTTTGAAGGGCTCTCTACTTCCCTGTATTGGCAACCCCTAAAAGGACCAAATAACAAATTTAATGACAATAGAACCCCTTCTATATGTTCACTGGTAAGCTTAAAATCCGCTTTCCCATCACAGCACCGTCCATTGATAGCGTCAACAAGATAATGTCTTTCAACGCAATTAAATTGCCCATTTATCGGGGATCCATATTTAATAGTAATCTTCTTCTATCGATTTCATTGGCATAAAAGCTGTACAAAAGGCCATTGGAAAAATAAAAACTTCACTATATTTCTTAAATAATTTTTAAATGCATTATCCTGTTCTTGTTTAATTCCTGAATTAATGCCAGTTTATATTGTATAAACAAACAAACATTATGTTAAGCATTTGTGCGCACCATTTTGGACGGAAGTAAATTATATGTAAAAACAAAAACGAGAGCGGTAGCAATTAAGTACGAGAAAGGTAATTAGTGGCATTGTTTTTTTTTAATATTTTCAACAAATAAAAAATTTAAATGCATTTCAACAAATCGCTGGTTTACATCGGAAAATATTTTTTTTTAATTTATATACATTAATTCGGATCATTGTGATATAGTACTTTCGTAGATTTTAATTTAATTGGAAGCTCAAATTTTATTTTCACCTCAGTTGAATTATTTTTTTTCATATACCTATATATATATAGATTTGTTTGTATAAATAGCTTAAGCTTATAATATTTACTTTTAGTTCAAATTTATTTTTGCACCTATTTGCAAAGTACTTTGGTTTTTTTTTGTATATAGTTATAGTTTAATTTAATTTTTTAATTGAATTATTCTTATTGTCAGTTGTTTTCAATGTATCGTAGGGCAATTTATGTATAGAACAATATTTATATATATATATGTATTTATTTATAACAATTTTTATAGAGTTTTTAATTTATTTCTTTATTTTATAATCGTAATAATTGATTCTATTTAGTACTTACAAGTTTGGTTGCTTATTCGCTAATTTTGATTTTAAGTAATTTATTTTTTGGTTTAGCTTATCTAATTAGTGATAAGTGAGAATGTTTGGTTATGTAGCAAAATATATGTTTTTTGTTAAGAATCAGAATTGAAATGAGCTATAGCAACAAAAAGTTTCATAGGCTATACATTGAATGTGCAATCGTCATCGGCAAGTAAAAGTAGAAAAAAGTGAAGTGCTCTCTCGACGGCGGAGTTATGTCCCAAACTTAGACAGGTTTTGAGTTGATAGCCATAGTATTTCGGACCAACGAAGAACTCAGACTTGCACATTTATTACATTTATACAAGTCTAAAACCTTTTTGACTGCAACTTTTAATGCTCCTCAAAGTTCGGGAAAAAATATCTTCTCTTCTGTAGAACGAGGACAAGGCGAAATAAAATAACTGACTCTATATTTTTCGCATGCGAGAAACTGATACTTCTATCAACAATAAATGTTAAGGAAAGAAAATTAGCGAATTCTGTTGTCAGAATTTTGACATTACATATATCAATTACCTCATTTAGCATTTTTGAAATTTCTTCGTACTAATTCATATAATACTACCTCAAGGTATGGGAGCTTTGAGATCAGTGAGTGATTTTATTTGCATGATACAACTAATGCTCTTGTGGATGCTTAATTTGTCAGCCAGTTAGACAATGGTAGGCATTGCTATCATGAAATGGGCAATATGTCATGCGAGCGGACATAATACTAATATGCACCGATGATAATGATGACTAATGATCTTCGACATCTCAGGCAGTTCATATTCTCCCACCTCCAATTCGCATGACAGCCTTAAGTCTTATATTTGGACTAAACGTCAAAGGGTAAGCAATCTTTTCTGAAAGCTAGCAATAAGGAATTTGACGTATGGCAAAAATTAGCAATGTGTGTTCTATCGTTGTTTCTGTCATGATAGGATATTTTAATTGATGCGATCCGCGTGACCATTGTGCGACTAAAGGCATTTTTTAAATGCTGTTATTTCTAAATAACAACCTTTAAAATGTAACGCAGTTGCCTATTATAGTGTTTAGCGAGCCAATGCTTGTTAAATACCGTCCAAAAACTTATAAATTTGCAGAATAACTTTAGTAATGGACCATATTTTCTCACGGCTCGTTTCCTTGCGACTTTTTAGAATTCTGCAGCGGTCATCTTGGATGCGATGCACTTGTATCATTCAAGTCCACATTCAAATATCGCACGGGAATTTTTGGTCGCATGTGTACTTTGAAACCATTTAGCAAGTACCTAGCTCTAATGGTAGAGTCTTCAAACTATTTTATTGGGCCGTAGAGTGGCTATTTGTGTCGTGACATTTTTGTCTTGGAAGGTTCTTTCTTTAAAATGCATATTTTAGTTTTTTTTTTTTTCAGAAAGCAGTGCTTGATTTTATCGCATGCTACATTCTTGAAATAATTTCTCGTATGCATTTATGAAATCCCACAATAAATTTTCTCGCATGCTACTTGTTTGAATTCACTTCCTCAAACTTACACTTGGCCAACATTATTAAAATATTTACCATGCGCTTGACAAGTAGGAAATCCCAACAGACATTTTTCTCGCATGCTACTCTTTTAATTTATTTCGGAAAATATTGCATAAATATAAGGGATAAGCGTCCGCTTTGCTGACATACACAATACAAATCTAATATAATATATATCATGATACAAATTGAATAATTACAATGTCAACGGCACTTGATGTCTTCATTGCTCATTTCGTTCTTAAAACAAAAATTTGCAATAAACAGAAACTCATAACTTATTCACAATTTATGTACAACATTCGAAATATCCTGGTGCATCCTTAAAAACCTTTAATGCCCACCCACCACCCGCATCGCCCTGTGCTAACATTCATACTCCAGAATATAGTTCTTCGATGGTCCCTTGAAATTGGGGCTCAATTTAGTGCTGCTTGCGTACGGTCTCCCCATCGAGCTGACATATTTCTCCCTATGGCCGCCGCCGCCGCCAAAACCACCATTGATGCCATCGCCAATGAAGTAATTTCCTGTGGTCACCACACTACTTGGGCTATTCAAATCGGCGACGCCATGCAAGCCGTTCCGCTGAATCGATGGCGTATGATATGATCTCTTCGTGCTTCCAATATCGGCGGTCACCCCCGCGCTGACGCTGCCATTTCTCAAAGCAATAAAACTGTCAAAATTATCCGATGATGCGTTCGATGCGGTCGAACTGCGACGAAAATGATTTGATGTCGTCGTCGTTGGCGTCTGACCTCCATGCCACATTTGCTTAGATTGTCCCTGATGGTGTATGTGCTGGTGCTGCTGCTGTTGTTGCTGTTGATGTTGGAGGGCGAGTATCTTCTGTTGTGACACAGATGATGATGTTGTCGAGGATGACGATGATGAGTTGGTCGTTGACGAGTTCAGCGACGATGGCGGTTGTTGCTGCTGTTGGTAGTACTTGCGAATGTTTTCCAAAATATATCGGTTCGTTGTCGAGTTTGGCGCCAGGGTGGCTGCAGCATTGCCACCCGACAGTGACGATAAGGACGAGGGGTGTTTAATGGTGCCGCCTCCACCACCCATGGAAGATGAGGTCGTCGATGATGATGCTGATGTCGATGAGAATGATTTGGTTGGCATGCCGTGTGGCGTGGTGGCCACCAGAGTCGACGACCCAAAACCGGTGGCAATTTGAATTGATGACACATTGTCATCGTCGTCTGTGGCCGTGTTGTGCAGATTGTAACGTGGGGTCTTCGAGCTGCGATTTGTCATCATGGACGACTGGTGTTGATTGCTGACAGCTGCATTGGTGCCGGTGTTGCTGTTCATTGTGGCTCGCTGTGATAGCGAGGTCTGTGCATAATGATGCGGCTGCTTTTGGCGGGGATGCCGATGCTGCGGTTGCAGTGATGATGACAGGATAAGGGTTGACGACGACGATGATGATGACGTGGCGTTGGGCGCTGTTGGGTGGGATTTCGACAGTAATTGCATGCTATCGCCGGTCATGTCGCCGTAGTCGTCGAAGAAGGTGGGCTTCTTGCTCGTGGCTGGGATGTCGATGAGCTCGGAACTTCTCAGCTTCGACATGGAGTACTCGATGCCTCCGAGATTGCGGCGTGTCCGAGCCGACCTGTAGTCCTCCGGGGCTTCGTTGGACCGCCTTTTATGGCGGTTATAGTGCTCCAGGTAGTTCTCATACTTGCCAGACCGCGGCTCACCGTAAAAGCTCCGCCCTACCTCAGGATACGAGCCGGTGTCGTAGATCAGGAAGTTTCGATCGTCGTTCTGCTGCTGGTACCAACTGCTTGTGTCCACTATCAGGTTGTTGGGGAACTCAAAGTCATCGACCATCACTTGCAGAGTGCGCTCGTCCTCGTCCTCGTCGTCTTCCAAGTAGAATCGCTGCGATTCCAGGAAGAACGGGTCATGATCGGCCGCGTAAGCTGCCAGGTTGTCATAGAAGAACTCGGATATCTTTGGATGTTCGTACCGAGTTCGTTGGTCTACAACCTCCGGTGAGACTGATTCTGGCGGCTCACTGTATACCGAGGCGTAATCGCTGCTGCTCATTGACCCCGAGGGCTCATCAACAGCCTTGGTGGCAATTGGCAGTGTTCCAACAGTCTCATAGCTACTCCCCGGAGGCACAACAACTTTCCCCCACGATATACTCCGCTTGTGGGCTTTCGCTTTGGCTTCGTCCTTATGCCGCAGCAGGCGCGACCCTGCCGACCTACCGACCGAATGTGACGTCTTCTTGTACCCGCTCAGACTCTCGTCGTAGTTTTGCTGCAGATAGGCGTCCAAATAGTGCAGATTCTTGGTTAGATCCAACTCAGACTTGTAGCTCTTGTAGATGGCCTGTTTAGCACACTTAGTCTCATAATTGCTGATCTTCGACCGATCGCTGATGAACTTAAAGCTGTCGTCCTTCGAGTCGCGGTTACAATCGTCCGCCGAGTTGTGCTTGAAGGTGCGACATTTCTCTTTGATTTTCTGCAGACCAAGCTTGGTCTTCAGCTGCAGTCTTTCGAAGTAGGACGATGGCGGCTTCACGTCGGCCCTTATACTGTGAATACTCTGCGTCCGATTGGGATAGGTGATCTTGAGCTTCTTCAGCTGAGGCAGGTTCGGATTCAGCCGGTCGATCGGTTGTTTCTGTGACTTTTTCAACGACTGATGTTTTAGTGTAGATGCCCTCGCCGGATCCGCTTCCTCGGGTTGCTCTCTAAAGACCTGCTGCGGCAGTGGACCATCACCCAGATAGTGGTGGCTACCAACCGCCTTCGCCATTCTCAGATTCTTTGGCTGCATCGTCGATGAGTCGAAAAAACGCCGAAAAGACCTCTCCGAACGGTGCTTCTTGATAGGTCTCACCAAAATGGTTTGTGTCTCCGATGAGCGCTTGTTCTTCCGGTCCTCGAGTAGGCTCGAGAAGGGATTTGTTATAACCATGCTATCACTTTCGAATTTATTACAACTACCTACGTGACTACCTGATGCCTTAACTAACTCTGCTAGAAAGTCGTCATCGAGTACATCGCGCAGGATGTTCGAATCCGACTTGACCTTTCGTACAGCCTTCGCAAAATCAAATCTCACCTCCTGCCGGTGGAGCTTCAGCGAATGCGATTGCTTCTGAAAGCGATAGAAGGGGTTATTGATGGAAAGCTTCCGCAGAAGACTCTCCTCTGACATTAGTAACGCCATCGGCTTACTGTCCGCCGACCTTTTATTGTCTACTATACGTATGTCTTTGTCTGACTGAGATGAGTTGAGGATTTTTGTATTGTCCTCATCGGATTGTATGTCCAGGGGGAGTTTCTTACAATTACTCGTACTACTACTGTCGCTACTACTATTACTACTTTTACTACTATTCGATCTACTACTGCTGCCACCTAGGCAGTGGTTGTTGTCTTTGCTAGGACTATTTTTCAATTTATCTGCATTCGCACGTAGCTCTGTGTCATCGTTGTCTGCCCTCTCGATGGTCGTCTCCTTGTCATGGTCAATGTCATTGTCATTGTCATTGTCATTGTCTGTGGCACCGTTAACAATGTCATTGTTGTCGCTTGTATCATTGTCGTCCGGAGCGCTTGCGCTCGTCTCGTTAGGTGAATTATTTAAATTATTTAAATTACTGTTGTTATTTGAATTAATTGCCTGCTAGACCCTAGTTGGGGGTTGTAATATCATTGCAGCCATTCGTACCTTCATTGCCTCGGGCGATCCATGATGGCCCGGATGCTGTTGATGATGCTGATGATGGAACCCAGCCGGGGTGGTGTAAATTGAATCACCCTGCGGTCCGCTCGTACTGTCCGAGCGCGACTTTAAGTCGGCCTTTTCACTGTAAATGAAAGAGATGAGAAATTAAATATTTGCAATGGTGTGAGTTTGGTGAGATTAATGCGAACCGATGGTAAAAATTGCTCAACCTATTTTCGCCCGTTGAAAAAAGGTCGTGTACCTTTATTTGGGGCTACAGAAGACCTAAAGTCTAGCTAACTCATCAAAACTGCTGATGAATATCTCAGCCAAAGTCTAAATAAATCGTTGTCCTCCCAAACAAACCTCAACCAACAGTCTGTTGCACCTTTTCAGGGTCTCAACTGAATGCCCGTTTTAACACCCTATGCCTAAGAACGGGTCAAAGCTTTTTTGATTTATTCTAGATTTATAAAACCTATGGCAAGTTGAATGAAGAAAAGTTGAAATAAAATAGTTTTCACCTACAACAAAGATTGAATACGGAGCAGGGAGCAAAACTATATAGCCTATCGCACACTGAGAAGCTCAAGAGACATTTTTGTGAAATTCTTATCGAAATCCGTGTAGCAGTTCCCGAGTTCAAAGCGGACAAACAAATAGGTATTTCGGTTGCTTTATTTACCCTTTTTTAGAACTTCTAGATTTGTTTCTCTGCGAAGAAAATTTCGGATCATCTGTGCGTTTGCTTGATCGTGCGCTTGTCTGACTTTTTTTTTGGTTATAGAGCTGACATGCGCCATTTTAAACTTTCTCCATTACGTAGTAAGAGAAATATATTGTATTCGTACAAAATTTCGAACTCGAGGCGTTAATCAATTCTGACATTACGATGATACAGGAACTCAAAAATGTGGGTCGCAAATTCTGTCCGTCTGTCTGTTTGTCTGAATGTCCCGATGCGTACAGCCTAAGCTTCTACTCGGATTTCCTTCAAACTTATTATTTGGAGGGGCTTACCGTTCGGGGCCGTTTTTTTTTTTGCGCAGTAACCTTAATATTAATGGTACTTCCCATACAAAACATACCAGTTTGATTTGTTCGAAAACGGCTCTAACGATTTCAACCGAAATTGATATTTAAGCTTAAGTAGATGAGGCTACCACGACTGTATACTCAATTTTCCGCTAAAAATAATCAAATAACGGTACTTTTGAAATTTGGACATATCTCGAAAACGGTCCATACGATTGTAACAAAAATGCATTTCTAAGGTGATATGGTAATTTCCAATATAACAGCAAACTCAGTTTTTCTCTGTATTATCGTAAAACGCATTTACAAAAAAAGGCATTTTTTAAAAATTAAGTTTTCTTTAGTTTACTCGAAAACGGCAACATCGATTTCGACCAAATTGCAAACTTATAGTAAAATTGATGTTTTTAAAATTATCGCGTCCTTAATTTTCAATTCGATTGTCCGAAAACACTAATTTTAAAAACTGCTCATATCTCGAAAACCCCATTTTCGATCTCGAAAAAGAACTTTAAACACCAAGTAATGGTTACATCTCGAACAATAACATGTACTCGGTTTTCTGCTACATAGTTAAGCAATAGTATTTTTCAAACTAAACATTGCAATATTTGGTACTGTTTTGTCTGTCAAATTTTACAAAGACCGCTGTAACTATTTTGAGCAAAATGCTTATTAAGGATAATAAAAATATTTTAAATAAGATCCCGTAGTTAGTTTTTCTCAAAAAATTCGAATAAATCAGTTTAATAATTATTTCTCAAAAATTACTTCACAAATCCCGATTTGTATTCACATTTCTACGGTATATTTTTGTATAATCTTAATTTTCCACTTCTAATAAAAATGCAATAACAGGCAAGCAAAACTTATTTTTAGCAAATGTAACCCACTTCTTTTCTTTTTGTAACCACATTGAATATGCACCTTAAAATAGTACGAACCGCAATGAGAAAATCCCACTTCATTTTCACACCACACCCGTCAATTGGAATATTCAGTTCATAACTGCATATTCAAAATTCAAATCTCCGAATTCCTACAACATACATCTCTGTAAGGATATAGATCTATCATGAACCCTACTTCCAATCATAGACACCTTATACCAGCGTTACTCATCAAAATAAGAACATGACCTAACAGATCAGAAAACGGAAACTCCTACTACGCTTGTCCTCGTACTTAAAAATCTTGTAAAGTGTAAGGAAAGTGGCACTTATAATTCTCTAAGCAGAACTTGCGACAATTCCCTTTTACTGAGAACTTCAACTTTTAGAAACCCACATTGTTATTTGATATGTACAGCCATATCAGATGAAGTACCCAAAACAAAAATTTTATTCAAGACTATTCCTTTTCCTATATTCTATTTATGCACTGCTTCTTTTATCTTGCATTGTTTTTCAGTTTTTTACCTACCTAATAAAATAAGAAAACAACCAAGCAAACTGTTGATGAACGAGAAAGTTTCGTTCGACCCAGTCGTGCACTTTATTTTTTCTCAAGTTCTTCCCTTTTAGTGTATATCTCAACATAAAACCAGATTCTTTCTGGTGGAGGAGCAGACCTTGAACTTCGGTAGCTGGCTCAGAGTTCTGTTCCGTTACTTATGACTGAAATCTTTAGCGAATATATTCTAACTGCTTCCAAATTACATTACGGGCGTTCGAACAATGATTTGAAGCATCTGGCTTTTCAATTTGGGCAAAAATATTCCGGTAAATTGGTTTGGAGATGGACAGCTAAGATGGTTCCTTAGCCGGCACCCAAGTACCATTCTGCGCAAGCCTGAAGCAACAAGCATGTCAAGACCCACGAGCTTGACGTGTCAAATGTCGGAGCTTTTTTTCAAAATTATAAGTAGTGTTTGGTTCGATACAATTTTACGCCGGAATGCATTTTAACTCGGATGAAACTGGTAATACGACAGTACATGTTCCGCTCAAAATATTAACACAGAAAGGTGAGTAGCAAATCGGGCGTGAGAGGACTTAACATCACAATGATTGCTGCAATTAATGCAGTTGGAAATCAAGTGCCTACAATGTTAATTTGCCCAAGAGTTAATTTTAGAGAGCACATGCTAAATGGAGCACCAGCAGGGACAATAAGAGGTACTTATGCTAGCAGCTGATCGACGGAAGAACTCTTTCTAAAGTATTTGAAGCACTTCATCGCGTTTGTTAAGCCATCAAATCAAAAAAAAAAAATGGATAACCACGATACGCACTTTTCATTGGAAGTTATAACTCAGGCTAAAGTGAGAAACGTTCTCGTTAACTTTTGACATTAAATCGAACAGTTTTCGGCGCCTATAAAACGTTTTACAATCAAGCTGCAAATGAGTGGATGCTTATCAATCCTGGAAAGCCCATAATGTTGCGCATATAGTGGGAAAAGCTTAACCTACAGCTTTTTCAAACCAAAGCATAACCAAAGGGTTCAAAGTCAGCGGTATTTGGTAAATGAAAACATTTCTGGTGAACGGATAGACCATTTCCTGACCAAAATTATTCTAAAATATTTTTTGAAGTGCCGAATTCTTCTGTTCATTCACCTGACAAAAATGCAGTTTCTTCAACGTCTGCTGCCGTCTCTAATGAGCCGCCACATCATAGGTAATATCGCACTAAGGAATTCGACCGTTTCCGAAGGCTCCTCCCCGCAAGACAGCTCAAAGAGGTGGACGAAAATTGGAAAAAATTAGGATTCTTACGGATACCGCTGAAAATGAAGAAATATAGGCCGCAGCGGCATCCAAAAAAGCGAAAAAGATTGCCGCCAGAAAAATTTAAAAAAAGTGCTAACAAGTTATTCGTCCGCTTCAGAAAATGAAAACATGCCACCAAAAACTAAGAGTCCAGTTAGAGTTGCAAAGAAGGCAAGGCAAGTAATTGTAGAAGCCACTGAAGTTACTATCGAGCCAGGTGAAGATTTCGAGGCGGACAGTCATTCATGTATCCACATAACAACCATTCTCCAATCGGCAACAAAAAAAATCAATTCTTTAAGTTAGTTTTAGTTTAGTAGACTACAAAAGATTGTCTCGAGAGATCCAGTTTCGAGGGAGATGGTAGAAACACTGGATCACACAAATGCGGTCCTAATGGAGGTTCACTTTCCAGGAAGCTTTAAGTCAGATCAGCCCTGGGCACCAAGGAAACAAAGAGCGAACAGGATGGATAGGATGGAAGCAGAACGCACCGTGACACCAAAAGCGGTCAAGGGTGCGAGAGAAACATTCTCACCCTTCAAAACTGCGGGGCCGGATGGTATATTTCCAGGTCTAATGCAATGGGATATAGACGTAATTGCACCAAGGCTCGGGAATATATACGTTGCATGCCTAGCAATGGGCTATATCCCGATTTCCGATTGGAGGGAAGCAAATGTGGTCTTCCTTTCAAAACCGGGAGAAAAGGACTATACCGAGGCAAAGTCATTCAGACCAGCCAGCCTAACATCCATCCTGTTAAAAACAATGGAAAGGGTGATAGGTGACTATATGGAGAGTACGTATCCTTTAAATAGTAGACAGCATGCATACAGGGTAGGCATGTCCACAGAAACAGCGCTACATCAAGTAGTACGCGTTGCGGAGGAAGAGCTAAATACCGGGGGCATTACGATGACTATAATGGACATTGAAGGTGCCTTCGATAAGATATGCTTTGAGAGTCTGAAACAAGCCTTGTAAAAACGTAGGGTTAACCCACTGGTGGTAAGATGGGTGGACAATATGTTGAATACAAGAGCGATTAATATTCAGACGGGAACCTCAAAACTCAGAGGAAGGGTTAGCAGAGGTTGCCCACAAGGAGGTGTTCTCTCACCTACACTGTGGACTCTCTTCTCGACAGACTTGAGGCGACGGGCATTCACACAGTGGGATATGCCGACGACATAGCAATAATGGCCAGAGGCAAGTTCATGGACGTCACAGCAGATATCATGAGGAACGCACTCAGAGTGGTTGAGCGGTGGTGTCTGGAACAAGAGCTCTCCATTAATGCGGGGAAACCAGATCTAATAGTCTTCACTAGGAAGAGGAAAAATCTGGAATTTCGGCCCTTAACACTTTTCGGATCGGAACTAACAATGACTAAGAAGGTTAAGTATCTGGGAGTCTATCTAGATACTGGACTGACTTGGAACTACCATGTTGAGGAGAAGGTCCGGAAGGCAAAAAGGGTACTACATCAGTGCAAACGTGCATGTGGACAGAGGTGGGGACTCTCGCCTAGGTCAGCATACTGGATGTATACGATGATAACTAGACCCATTATCACGTACGCCTCGGTTATATGGTGGGCGAAAGCCTCTCAGAAAACCGTCAGGAAGCACCTGGATAGGGTTCAACGTTTAGCATGTATAGGAATTACAGGTGCAATACGTACAACCCCAACTTGCGCATTGGAGGTCATCATGGGGATATTACCGCTGGACTTATTTATTAAGAAAACAGCGGCCCAAACGGCACTTCGTTTGCATCGAGTTGCGAAATGGCACAATCGTGGTACGATCTATGGACATAGGAAGATCCTGGAACTTGTCAAAAACGAGATTAGGGAGCTGAACATGCCTATGGATCGAATAACAAGGGTGCGTATTATGGAAAGAACTCACAAAACTCGTATTGAGAATGGTGAATAGTGATTTTCACGGATGGATCCATGATGGATGGCGGAGCGGGGGCCGGTATCTATTCAGAAGAGCTGGAACTTGCCCGTCACATTAGCCTCGGGAAATACACTTCAGTATACTAGGCTGAGATGATTGCCTTGCTTTATGCGTTGGACTACTTGCTTGAGTGTCAGGTGGAAGGAGGAAATATCCTTGTAGCACTGGACAATCAGATGCATGGAACAAACAAACATCACAACATCATTGGCACTGGAATGTGTACTTAAGCTCAATAAGTGTTCATCTAAAAATGAAGTAACACTGACTTGGGTACGGGGACACATAGGGATCGAAGGCAATGAAAAGGCGGACTCCCTTGCAAAACAGGGGTCAACTGAAAAGTTGCTGGGACCAAAACCATTCTCTTCAATTGGCAGCGGAATGGTAGAACAGCTGATTCCCAAATGGATTACGGCAGAACACCTGAGAAGGTGGTCAACCGTGGAACAATGTTGACAAGCTAAAATGGCAATAAAGTGGCCGACCTGCTCCACTCAAAGAGCAAATGGAAAAATTGGTTATTTACTCTTAGGTCCAAGTAACATGGTTGTACCTTGGCTTAGAAAACTTAAGTTTTATAACTGACGGAATGTAAGTAGTTGATTCACCAAATAAGGAACAAAACATTAGCTGATTGTTCATAAAAACAAAAATTTTAAATATATTAAGAGAATTTAAGCGAAAAATAAAATAAAATTTGGTCCAAGGTACAGCACCTTTCCAGTTGGAACAGGCATGACTTCCAAGTTGTCTTATGTTAAGAAGCCGCGTGGCAAAACATGGTAGTAAAACAAAACAAAAAGCAGTTTGGCACGCGGCAAAACATGGTACTATGTAAAATGTAAGATGTCTGCCTTGATCTTGGTCTTGAGGTCAGTACATGTAAGTTATGTCTTCCGACGGTCCGACCAAAAATGGGTTTATTTTCAATATTTGCGTTAAAATCACCACGTAGCTAGGAGAAGCTTAAGAATTCTTGCCCAAGTCTATCTATGAGTCAATTTAACATCTGCCTTTTAGAACTACTCCTACGCGCCCAAGTTCTTCGCAAGACCCACGGAGTTAATATTCTTTCAGGTGTCGGATCTCCTTCCCTCCTTTACATAGATTGCTGAAGCTTTAAAATGAGCTTGGATCTTCTTCACTTCCCCAATTAGGTTGCTGAGGTTCTAAAATTGTTTCCTTAGTCTTCCAATGATTCAGTCTGTACCAACGAACTTCAAGAACAAACCCTAAAAGCACCCAAAGATCCGGATTTTTCGAGTAAGTAGATTGTCCGCTTTTAGATCTCTTCCACTTTCTTAGAAGCAACAATGAAGTGAAATTTGGTTGGTTCTTAATTTTTGTCAGTCTCTCTGTTTAACAGAAGACCTTTTGGGCCCCCGAGTCAACGTGATACAGATACGGCTTCATAACAAAGGTCGGCTAACCTACCTTTGATTGCAAATTAGAATATAAACTTAACCTGACCTATGACGTATGATAGGAAAACTGTTTCTTTTACGCAAACTGGCTTTGCCTCTACTTACATAACACATGTCGCAGCTCCCATCTAAAGGGTCTCTGTCAATTCCAATTGACTCCTTGAAGAGTGGCTATATCGCTATGCCCCTGTTTATAGCTCCCTAAAAGCTTTGCTAGTGCAGCTTCAAAATACGAATTTCAACATTCTTAACTTAAGTTTTTAATAATTAAATCAGACCTCGGTTTTCAGTTGCTGGGTCCTTCCCTTTCGGGGCTATAAAACTACTCCTAACACGCTCTTTTTGTCGCCATACTTTCTAGTGAGATACGAGACACATTTGCACTGAAAATTATTTCACATCACTCCAAACCTAAGGTCCATCTACATTCGACAACCACGTTTCTCAAAAACCACCCCAACCGAACGTCGCCTTTAAATGTCAAACCACATTAGGCAAAGCAAGACTTGGCTAATTATACCAAAAGACATACCGCCACAAAAGCCTTTGTCATGTAATAGCTTAGCAACTCCCACCTACACCGCCATTCCTAATCAGATTATTTCAATTTCAGGCAAAAGAAACCCCTAATTCCGTACTTTTTTCTATTCCTATTCATTTTAAATTCATAAGCCCCGAGCTCAACAGTCTGCTACGCGCCGCTCCTTTCTCAAAACCTGTTCAATCGATTATGAAGAAAAAAAATACAAAATTCTATTAAACATCCGCGCATTGGATTACATCAGAGTCCCGCGTAAAGACCACCGCCACCCCACTCTCGTCATCCCATATCGCCCTTTTATAAACGCCTGCAAACAAACACTCGTCACCTTCGACAATAAACATTTTTCTTTTCATTATTAGGTACTGCGAGAAAAAAAGTAAACAAAGTAAATAAATAGGGCCTTGTTCTCGTAGCTCCGAGTATCATCACCCAATCTCCTTGTTGTCACAAGAGATGAAATCTAAATCTCGGTTCCTTTTACATTTTTGCTTCTCTCTCCATCGCCCGGCACCCTCCCTAATCGAATTATCTCCATAGAAATTTGTGTACAGCAAGGAAAACAGATTGAAATTTAAATTCAAAAAAAAAAAAGGATAAAATCACAATACATACACAAGACATTTGCGAAATCCATCGATCGTTCTCTGAAAGTGAATTTCCGACGAGCATTTTTTTTTTTTAAGAATTTCCTTTTTTTTGCTCGAGTGGAAATTGAGCTTGAAGCAAACCAGATGAATTTATATAGGTATAGGGCGGGGCTCCGGCGTGGTCCTGGTCATAACAGGTGTATAGGCGAAAACGGAGCATATAAATTCAATTTGAAATTATGACGCATATGGAACCGAGTGAATGGAGGAAATTTCCCCGATACGAAAATGCAATTCTTCATTTAATTGACACTTGAGAACGCTTGGTAGTCAAGTGGATAAAAAAAAAATGGCGCATATTTTTTAAGTAAATTTATGGATGGCTTCAAGTTGAAGAATTTTTCCCGGGAAGTCAAGAGGAATCGATAAATTTTTTGAATGCAAAAAGGGTTTCATTTAAATGGATCCTTCTTCCAGTGTGAACGGTTTTGCGTTCGTTAATAATTCTTTCGGACTTTGTGGGTATTATTAGGAATTTTGCTCCGAATGAAATTGACGTCGAGGTAATCATTGATAACTTTTGTCATTTTTAAGCGTCGCTTGGTTTTCGCTGGTAGCAGGATTTAAAGTGGCTTAGCTGCCAGTGGAAGAATTTTGGTAAAAAACGTCCTTTAGCAACTATTTCGACAAAAATTTAATAAGAACTGTTGACGTTCGTCTATAACCAAGCAGTTTAAGGATATCTTTCGCATTTTGGTATGTGGATTTGTGAAATCATGTTAAATATACTCCGGAGATCTCTCAAATAAATCCAGACTTATCAGAGGGGTTAATGTATCAGCCTTTTGTTTTTAGCACATATAATTTTTCGATGGTGTATGCGACATAAGCTTATGACATAAGCTTAAAATTTGGGTGTGAAGGCTCGCTTGCGCATTATTGAGCATGCGAAACGAATCTTCATTTGCTCTGAGGGAGCGAGGATGAAAAAAATGAGAAGTCCGCTTCGACTGGAGATGAAATTTCGGTTTTTTTTTCGGGAATCGAACCTGGGACCCCTCGGTTGGTATTTCAACGCACTAACCAGCGAGTTACTGCCCTACATGGCGTCTTGTTTTTACATAGAGGCACATTCGTCATGAGTCTTCAGCTTGGATGTTGCTTTTATAACCTCGCTGAGATAAAATTGACAGACGTTTTGTCTATGATTGTGATATCGTCTAAGAATAAAGGCTGATTCTACCTAAGAGCGAGGTGCTGGTCTTAGCCGCCTTTAGTCTGCAGAGAAGGTTTTTTTTGCACCGACTTTGACTCAACTACAAGGTTTCCATTTATCTTTGCAGATTTCTATACGCTGCCTATCATGATGTCTTTACCTTCTTGAAGCGGCTTTTTTCCATTATTCTTATATTACAAACTGCCCCAAAATCAAGGAGGCAGAGAAAGAACTCCCAAGTCCAAATCAACGGCGGCTGTCTATAGTTGCAGTCAGGCTGAACTAGTAAAGAACTGCTTCGATATATTCGACTCTCAGGTGTATATGTCTCTCCAACTCTATTCCAAAATGTAAAACAAGGGCTGAAGGCGGATAAAGTTTTAATGGTGTGGTTTACTCATGCCGGTAACTAAGCCCTGCGTCAAATGGGTAAAATATGAAACTAGTCTTTCAGGTTTAAGGTTTTTCTTAGTTCCAACTCTCCCAGCATAAAACAGAATAGAGCAACAAAAAAAAGCAAAATAGTAATAAGCACAACTACAAACCAGTCGGGTGAAAAGGGGCCAATACGTTAGTCGCATTTCAGGCCTTTCCAAGAAGTCCACCCGCCTATGATCCACGGCTTCTTAAAGAAAGTTTTGCCCGCATTAGACTATCACCATTAGTCCCCCGATGCTCACTCACTTGGTATCATAATGGACCAAGAGCAGTGGATGGGTCGCTTAAGAATAGGCCAATGTTCTGCCACTAGTCGGTTCGAAAATAATTTGGAATCATGCGTCTTCCTATATAGATACCTAACCAAACAGCTTCTTAAAGACAGTTTTGCCCGCATTAGACTATCACCAGTAGTCCCCCGATGCTCACTCACTTGGTATCACAATGGACCAACAGCAGTGGATGGGTCGCTTAAGAATAGGCCAATGTTCTGCCACTAGTCGGTTCGAAAATAATTTCGAATCATGCGTCTTCCTATATAGATACCTAACCAAACAGCTTCTTAAAGACAGTTTTGCCCGCATTAGACTATCACCAGTAGTCCCCCGATGCTCAATCACTTGGTATCATAATGGACCAACAGCAGTGGATGGGTCGCTTAAGAATAGGCCAATGTTCTGCCACTAGTCGGTTCGAAAATAATTTTAAATTATGTCATCTATAGACACCTAGCCAAACCTAAGTTAACCTCTAAAGAAAATCGAAACTTGAACTATTCTATAGTGCCCCAAGAGGCTTGAAAATATTAGTTGCTTCCGCTTTTAATATATGGAAATATATCTTTAGGAAGCAAGTTCCAATGTTTGCTTGCCTTGAAACTGTAAAAGGATCTTTTATTTTTGGAAAAGTGATGTTGAGCTATTGTCAAGGGTACTGATTATGTACTCGTACTGGTTGTTTGCTTTCTTTGGTTTGAGAACTAGCTTCGTTTAGTTCTTAGAAGCGTTTGCCATGGTGGTTCCCATATAAAATTGGGCGACTTTTAGAAAATACGATGCCAGTGTACCATCTTTTTAGTCGAACTATCTCCTCTATACGCTGTCGAGCTAAAGTGTAAAGTCTTAAGATCGAACCCTCTATATGGAAGTTGGTTTGACCTGTCCCTCACCGTGAGTGAGAAGTTCCTTTAGGCTGAAGTAACTCCTTGCTCCAAATAGGTAACTCATCTTTGACGACTGCGGTCTTGCGTTATTGGATTTATGTTCCTACCACGGTATTCTCAAAAAATCAGCAGTTCCAAAAAGATGCATTAATTCCTTGAAATGGACATGTTGTTAAATGTCTACTACCAGTCTTAGAAAAAGTGCTGAATGTTCTGTACATTTTTCTTCACGATCTCGTCATCGACAAGGCATATAAAATCAATATAAAGCCACGACAGTGGATGGGTCGCTTAAGAATAGGCCAATATTCTGCCACTAGTCGGTTCGAAAATATTTTTCTATTTGCCTAACTTTTCCATGATTTTTCATGTGGTTTCCAAGAGGAATTAAGCTGTTAAATTAACAAAAAAAAACTTCTTGCAAAAACCTTGTGCGGTTCTTTGATGTTTATAGCAAACCACTGCAAACAATTTTTTTGTTGGCAGGAAGTGTGCTCTTTGGAACGTTTCAGGTTGTATCGGGTACGACAAGAGCTTTTCGCCATTCAATTTGGTAAGAACATCGAAGTTACATTGCACTTTTGAAGCCTTCTTAAATGTTCAATGCTCCGCAGGGCCTTCCTTAAAAATGTTGGGCACCTTATAGTCACAGAACATTTAGTCCAAAGTACGGTTTGAATAATTGAAACAGTATCGGCATAAATGTTAATGAATTAAAAAATGTTAATTTCGGTTTCTTACATTGGAGAAACTTTTGTTTAAGTATTAGTCACTTTTTAAATATTAATTATTCCAGTAAAAACAAATATATGGAAGATAAAGAAAAAGATTATTATCATACCAGTATTTCTTAACAGAAACAATAAGAGAGGTGGACGAATTTTTCTGTTTATCCGGAAAAATTAAGATCACAAACAATCACCTTCGAAACCTGTATCGTATGAAAACACCAAAATTAGCTTTACGGAGGGAAATTCTACAAGGTACGTGGTTGGACTTTATAGACCACCAGGTTTTAGCAAAAAAGCATTTATTAAGGAACTTGGAAACAATTTGGGACTAATGGGAAGAAATGAAGATGTGATTCTAGATGGGGGACATGAATATTAATATCCACGACTCAAAATGTAAAAGATTCAAAAATTAAAAAAATTGCCCCTGGATAACCCCTTATCTTATTAAATCTTGCAAAAAAAGAGACGATCTATATAGAGGATGGAAAAATAACAGGGAAACAGAAGTTATGAAATGGAGCATACAAACTTCCGGAACAAAATCAACAAAATTATAGCAGCTCAAAAATCAAACTTCAAGCCAATTCATCCAATTTAAAACCGAACCTCGAAAAACATTAATTAATCAAATATTAGGAAGAAAAATGTTGAATATTGATGAAAATGTTCCCATTGAAATCAAAACATTATCTAATGAATGTGCACAACTTTTTCCTGAACAGACATCGCTGATAATTCATCACTGTAGCTCTATCACATCGAATCATAGGAATGCATGTGTAGAAAACTCAATTTCTGCCAAAGCTACAAATATCCATGAGGTTCACAGAATTCAAAGTTCTCTTGGAGAAGATAAATCACCAGGAATTGATGGAATCAGGGCAGCTGACATCCGACGACATTCTGACATTTTTGCTCCCATCTCATGCAAATTCATAAGCCTCAGCCTGATACAGATAAAAATTCCGTCAACCCTGAAAACTGCTGTTGTCAGACCGGTTTATAAGGGCGGTGTTAAAAATCAGTTGAACAATTATAGACCGATTTAAATACTTCCAGTAGTAGAAAAGTGAATGGAAGGCGTTATTTCGGTTTTCGATTACAAAGTGTTTTGTCAACAAACATGCTTAATACGGATTCCAAAGAAACAAAAGTGCAGGGGGCAGATTCCGTATGACAATAATCGTCTGGACGATATCGTTTTCGAAACTTTAATGACCATAAGAACTTATATTCTGTCCGAATTAGTTTTACTTTCATTACATTTGTGGAAAATTAACTGGATTTAGGTCTGAAACTCGTGTTTTTGGAACTTAGTTGCTACTTTTGGAGGTCTATCGTTTCGACGATAATCGTCTGAATAATTACGGAATGAGTGCCCGGGTGAACTGCTAGGTGAATTCGGAAAATGAAATCTGTGTAAATGAAAGCTTAAATAGAAGCCATCATGTCCTTGCACAGTTCATGGACTTCTGTAAGGCCTTCGACACCCTTAAACATGCGAAATAATTAAAAGCGCTACGAAGAATTGACATTCGAGGAGTAATGGTTGATTGGCATAGGGGATATTTGCCCAACAGACCATTTTGCGTCGAGATTAAGGACAAGATGAGAGAGAAAAAGGACATGCAATATGGAGTCCCCCAGGGATCAAAACTTGGTCCGATTCTCTTCACCCTTTACACGAACGAGCTACTTCGCATCTTTAAACAGAGCATTCCATCTGCTTTGCCGATGACACAGCTATTGTTGTCTCTCACAGGTCTGTGGATGCGGCGATGAGGATAATGCAGGACGAGTTCAATTCCGCAGTAAAGTGGTGCCACGATAACGGCATAGTTATCAATGCTTCAAAAACCAAAAACGATTCACATTTGAAGTCCACATTTACAAACCAACCAAAGCAGAATTCACTTGAGGAATGCAAACGATATTATTGGATTTTGGATAAGTAGAAACCTACAAATATCTTGGAGTAGTCATTGACTGCCATTTCGAATGCGATAAACATATCGATAAACTACGCATGGACCTTAATACCATGATAGATACCATGCCACTGAACCTGTTTTAAAGCAAATCTACTATGCCCTAGTGGAGTCAAAGCTACGTTATGGCTTAGGTATTAGTTTGGGGTAATGCAGCTGCAATCCACATCCAAAAGCTGCATAGACTTCGAAACTCAGTACTGAAACTATTTAAAAGCGCTAACCAGCGAACTAATGAAAGCGGTTTCAAAGCCCTTCGTGTTGAACGAATTTTCAAGATGACAACAATACTGGAGTACTTCGATGACAGACGTTTTATTCGACGAACACCAGGCGACGGGCCCAAGGTATGCTCCAAATATCTAGAAATTACAACAATTATGGTAGATGACAACTTAAATTTAGCGTTCCTTCAATAATAAATGAATTACCTAGAAATCTAATAAATATAACCAATCTTAAAACTAGAAAAAAACAAAGTAAACATTTTTTTTAAATGCAAATATTTAATAAAAACTATTTTGTGTACAAAAATTTAATTATACCTACTTTTTTGCTCTTAAGTTCATTATAATACCTATTTTAAAAGTGTACAAAGTCAATCTCCTGTAGACAAGCTAAAGCTTCGCAGGAACTTACAAAAAATAGTTAAGACATTTTCATAAATAAACTTCTTACAAAAAAAAAAAAGAACCCACCTAGATATTCAAGTCCAATTTACAGACAACCTTCGCCGCAAATTAAATTGCCCTCCCCAACCCCAGATGAAAGTTAACCACTAACGGTTTTGCATAATAAAAAAAACCTTTTTCCACCGCCGTTCGCATTAATCAAACCGTTCTCCTGTTTTTTGTTCATATTTCATATCATAAAAGAGAATATTTCCAAAAATTAAATTCTTCACTCAGTACTCACCTGTCTTTGTCTGATGATTTATAGCCGGAACTACCTGGAACGGTTAAAAATTGTCCATAAAAAACACCGGAAAATAAAGAGAAAAGAGAAAAAAAAATTAAATTATTTTAGACGAGAAAATGTAAAAAAAAAAATCAACGAAAATGTATTACCATCACAATCTCCCGAATCCGCCTTAAAAGTTATCTGTCAAAATTGACATTTCCATAAATACCACTTGGGGTAGGTACCACTTTTCATTATACCACAGCAGAGACCCGACTTAAAGAACTGACAACATGATTGACATCACTCAAATGAAATTAAGCAACAGTGAGAGATAGAGAGAGAGAGAAAAAAAGTCCTTTTCGACACTTTGTCTCCTCGCCCACATTCGTAGAGGAACAAATTGTATAACTCAATAGCTGATCGATTGAGTATTCCCTTTTCGACAGTTATGGTGTATTTCCTTACGTCAAAATTAACACATGCACGTGTGTATATGAACACTTATCATGTAGGATCAATACTACCGGTTAACACAAATACGGAGGAGAGGCAAATAAACCGGATGACTTCCAGGAGTGATATATCCACAGCAAGAACATTTATGAATCGAGTGATAAAGGGATATTCTATATGCGACGTCCATGCATGGCCCCACGGATATTGACAGGACTTCGTTTTATTTATGCGCATTTAAATTGCTTTCACAACGTGTAAAGGATATGAAATTCTTTTTCATTCTTTTTTAAGGATTTTCCTCTTTTTTTGTCTTCCTTGGCATCTCCCTTTTTTGGAATTTTCAATTTTGTGTCCGTCTGTATGATGTGCAGCAAAAGGGAACTGGCAAAATATGATGATGCAAACATTGGAAAATTACAAATTCATGAATATTTATTTATTCTTGTTGTATCTCTCTTTTTCTCTCGGCGTTAATTTCAGGACATTTTTGCTCGCCCCACTCATCGGAGAGTGCTGTGGGTGGGTGTGTTAAAAAATAAAGTTTTTAAGGGAATCCCTTGAAAGACAAAGAGGCTATTTCAATTTTTAATTGGACCGCATATTGCACTTTCTCAAAGGATGGTGACTTTCGTTCGGCGATGATAGAGGAGCCAAACCAGAAGCCGCTTATGGAATTTTTTTTCCACCAACAAGGAATTTTTTTAATTGATTTCCATACAAAGGACACTACCCAGAAGTGGGCCAACAAAGTTGGGTCGTTACTACATGCAGCTGGAAGCTGCTCTGTTCAGGATGCATTCAATTTTTCCCCTGCATTTTAATAGCGAACTGCGAAAGGCTGACGTGAATGTACAACGAAAGGTACATTACTCTCGAATGTAGTTTTATCGATGAGGGAATTAGCTAGTTATCCTGGCAATACAAGGAGAAAGTATAAATAAAGTAAAGCAAGTTTCGTAGAAGTTAACAAATAAGAAAACAAAAAAAAAACGAACATATCATGAGCTCGTTTTGCTGATAACATTTTCTTTTCTTGGGGGTTCAACCGGAAGAGAATCTATATCATTCATAATAAGATTATGTGGGCCAAATATAGTGTGCAAAAAAAATACTAAAGTGCAGGGAAAGTCTTGAACGAGTTCTATTATAGCTACAACACATCATTTGTATGTAAATAACTTATACTGGCTTAATCTGGATTACAGAATGTTGAGTAAATTTTAAGAATACTTATGTCACTCCAGCTGTAGAAAGAAGCAAGGGCTAACTGAATATTATTCCCGAAGGCGTCAACTGAATAGGTTTCCATATATTATATCTAAAGACTGTGTGCAGTGCCAAGACTGCTGAACTACTCAGATCTCAGGTTGAACCCCCTCAAAAGACACAAACTTCTGGCTGATAGTTTAAATTGTACCAATGTCATGAAGGAAAATATAATGTTTTTTAGTAAGATATTTAGTGGATCTTTGTCAATTTTTTAACTCGCATAATTCTTTTAATGTTGAATCTTTAAAAATGCAAGCCCGGTTGAGCCCCAACAAATAAAAATTCTTTTTAAGAAAAATTGCCTTTCTTTGCTTGCCTTTGTTTGCTTTACTTCCCAAAGAGTTGGACTGCCAGTTGAAATTGCTACCTAAAACTAGATTCAGATATTTAGCTTTTTTTCAGAGAAGAAGAAAAGGGTTACCGTTGAGGAACGGAGGGTTTACAGGTGAAATTTTTAAGCAGTCCTATTTTATCTCGGATTCGTTTCTTATCCATTTCCATAGCTTGTATTAACAGAGCCGAGAAGATGTTATTTGAAATTTCATTCAGGGTTGTAGTAAAGTTAGCAACTGATTCATAGAAGTTGACATTTTCTCTGGGAAACTGAGTGCCGACGAGCTTAAAAAAACTGCCGCTAAAAATGGTTAAACCGTCTCCAAATGTTTGATTAGTATTACTTTACTGGTAGTATCCTATCAAGTCCTTGTGACTTGTATGGACATATGCTGTAAATAGCACAAGGAAATCATTTTTTCTCTCATATGAAAAATCACTTTTCTATGCAAACTGGGGTTAAATCCCCGAAATTTATTTCAATTTTAATTTTTAAATATTTATCAACATAGATAGCAACTCTCGGTTGAGGTTAGAAAGAGTTTTGTGCGCAGAATTGCATTGCAAAGATTTCAACCATACAAGCTTTAAGAAAACTAGTACCCAAAGACTCAAAATTTATGAAAAAATAAGATCCAGATCACAACAGTAATCCGGCTTAAGGCAACATACGAAACCAGAATCATACATCGCATTTAGAAGAAAGAGTTCGAGAGACTCTGTAGTTGAATCTGTCAAAGGAGGACCTCTCCTTCTGATGAAAGATGGGTTGGAGCGTTCTTTTAAAAAAATGTTGTTCAAGCCAGTGGAGTCTTTTAGGGTTTCAATAAATTGGAGAGACTCTGTAGTTGAATCTGTCAAAGGAGGACCTCTCCTTCTGATGAAAGATGGGTTGGAGCGTTCTTTTAAAAAATGTTAATCAAGCCCGTGGTGTCTCTCAGGGTTTCAATAAATTGGAGAGACTCTGTAGTTGAATCTGTCAAAGGAGGACCTCTCCTTCTGATGAAAGATGGGTTGGAGCGTTCTTTTAAAAAATGTTAATCAAGCCCGTGGTGTCTCTCAGGGTTTCAATAAATTGGAGAGACTCTGTAGTTGAATCTGTCAAAGGAGGACCTCTCCTTCTGATGAAAGATGGGTTGGAGCGTTCTTTTAAAAAATGTTGTTCAAGCCAGTGGAGTCTTTTAGGGTTTCAATAAATTGGAGAGACTCTGTAATTGAATCTGTCAAAGGAGGACCTCTCCTTCTGATGAAAGATGGGTTGGAGCGTTCTTTTAAAAAATGTTGTTCAAGCCCATGGAGCCTTTTAGGGTTTCAATAAATTGGAGAGACTCTGTAGTTGAATCTGTCAAAGGAGGACCTCTCCTTCTGATGAAAGATGGGTTGGAGCGTTCTTTTAAAAAATGTTGTTCAAGCCCGCGGAGTCTTTTAGGGTTTCAATAAATTGGAGAGACTCTGTAGTTGAATCTGTCAAAGGAGGACCTCTCCTTCTGATGAAAGATGGGTTGGAGCGTTCTTTTAAAAAATGTTGTTCAAGCCCATGGAGCCTTTTAGGGTTTCAATAAATTGGAGAGACTCTGTAGTTGAATCTGTCAAAGGAGGACCTCTCCTTCTGATGAAAGATGGGTTGGAGCGTTCTTTTAAAAAATGTTGTTCAAGCCCGCGGAGTCTTTTAGGGTTTCAATAAATTGGAGAGACTCTGTAGTTGAATCTGTCAAAGGAGGACCTCTCCTTCTGATGAAAGATGGGTTGGAGCGTTCTTTTAAAAAATGTTGTTCAAGCCCATGGAGCCTTTTAGGGTTTCAATAAATTGGAGAGACTCTGTAGTTGAATCTGTCAAAGGAGGACCTCTCCTTCTGATGAAAGATGGGTTGGAGCGTTCTTTTAAAAAATGTTGTTCAAGCCCATGGAGCCTTTTAGGGTTTCAATAAATTGGTAGAAGAATTTTTAGGTCTGTGACTTTGGCTAAGCTTATTATTTTGTTACATCCTTCTTAAGACAGTCTTCATAGGGCTTTGCAAAGTTTGTGTACGTGACGAATAAATACTCTAGTCTGCCTTTGGTAAAAGATGTCGTTGGTTGGAACTTTTTTTTTGGCCGTTTTGACTTAAAAAGCAGGCCACTTCGTTTAAGATTTTGAAGGGGAATATGGACATCTATGCCTCGAAAGGTTTTCATATGCCACCCGCTGTTGACTGTATTTTAAAAATATCACCAACATTCTAAGGAACATCTGAATATAAGTCTATAAATAACTTACAAAACTCCACCTTTCAGTTGGTTCATATTTTACAAAATTCAATTTAGAAATAAAGTCGTAATTATAACCTATTCACATAGGGATAAAAATACTGCACCCATTTTGTAGAAAGCTGAACGAGTCACACAACTTTGCTATTTGTCAAAAAACCCCCCACACCTTCCGCGTAAAATGTACGCACTGAAATAGAAAACCTCCCCCACCGCCCCAAAAAAAACCATCGTCCTTAACTCACCTTTGAAACAGCACTTCTTTCCTCGTATCGCGTATATACATAAACAGATCAAAATTAAAGCAGCTGCTAGGCAACCACCAGCGATACCCATCAAATAGCTCATCTCCAAGGGTTCTGCTTCGTGTTCGTATATTGTGTATCCGGTGTAGATAATGATGTCGTTGTCGTCGGGACATCCAGAAAGGTAGCCGAAAATAAAGCAAGAAAAATAATCCACACAGGAAGAAGGTGAAATAAATTATTATTTTATATCGGCGGGGGTACTCTGTATTTTTGTTTTTTTTTGTTTGTTTTTTACCAAGGACATTGACAAAGTGCGAATAAATAAAAAAAGAAACCACCCACTTTCACACCCACATACACCCCAGTAAAACACCATACACACATACATGTGCTAAATTGAAAAACCAACCGATGTCGGTTGGCGGTGACTTTTTTCCTGCCCGTTGATTTTTAACTATTTTAGCAACGCGTGGTCGAGTCCTGGACTTTAGGTCTAGGATTATGCGGTTACGTTGGCCATGGATTAATAATATTATAATTCATGTTTACGTGTTGTGCGGGTGAAATTAATTTGCAATACCATATAGACGTGTGCACGACAAACAGCATGTGGGATTAAACTGTGGCACTCAGCTTGGTTAAGAGTGCAAAAGGTAAATTGTCAAAAAAAAAAAGGACAAACTTTGGATGGGTGCAAAGCGATATTGGGTTTATTTGGTATGTGCCATCTGTTGGATGTGTGTAGGGCGAGCCAGAAAAAAAAGGCGGAAACGTAATTGAAAAGTTTTCCCTCCCAATTGAAATTCTGGAATATAAATTGAGAGAAAATCGGTTGGAATTGTCGATAAAAGAAAATTTAAATATATATTTTTTTTTAATTGCATAATCTGTTTTGATATGGCTAATAGATCGTTGACGGTTATTTTTTATGGACAGGAGATAAGTGGGAAAACCGATTTGATTTGGTTTCAGAGAGGTGTGCGAGGGAAGAGGACTTTAAGGATTAAATTGTTGAAAGTCCCTGGCAAATTGATGTTGTAAATACATATTGGCGGGCGAAATTTTTAAAGTTAGTCAGCAACTCGGTAAATTCGAAATTTCAAATAATAATTCGAATAAATAAATTGAGGTGTAGTAACTATTTGAGTGAACACAAAAGTTTTGAAACGGAGCACAGATATTGATTTCACAGAAGTTTGCTTTACTTTTGGAAGTGACCCAGTCGCTAGTTTGAGTTACATAGACTTTTAAGTAGAAGGTTGAACTTTTATCTCAGTAAATGCGCAATTTTGTTTCAAAAAGACTGTTACACTGCAAACACAGCGAACAGCGTTATTGACTTACTGAAGGTCTCGATACCGACCTGCTGCTTCTGATTGAGAAATATTTCGGAGATAAAACACTCTTCTAATAGGTTTTCTCTTAGAGGTTGTGTTTTCGAATTGGAATTATTATTATTATTTATTAAGCAAATAAACATAAATGTAAAAGTTAATCTTTAAAAAAACTAACAGCAGGCGAATTGGAATTACGTTCAGACATTCCAATTTGACAGCCGGCTACAAATTTGTACTAGATTTGGTTTGCCATTGGTAAAATACATCAAGAGGTGTTTGAAAACTTGTAGAAAATTAATTTATTCGCCAAAGCCTCGCCTTTTATATGCCCGAAGTCATACTTTGGAATGGCATAAATTATTTTGTACACGTTACGGATAAATGGTGAAAAAGGTATGAAACAAGTGGAGGAGTGGAGTACTGCAGGAGTCAGTTATAGACCCACTACCGTGGAGCATTGCGTTAAAGTAATAGACCAACTAATACAAATGTAGGGACCAACAGGAATAGCTGACAAGGGCGGCATCAATGCCTTACAGCGGAAGGAACAGATTGTTGACCCAATTTTTTTTGGCGCCTTAAATCACCTTAACCAATCATGCCAATCATTTGAATGGCATATAAGCCAGTTCTGGCCGAACTTAAAAGATTCTTTCCAAAGTCGAAAGCATTTTATTTACAGCGTATTGCTCGGCGATATTACAATCATTTGAGTTACGCCATATTGCTTGGCAATATTACAAGCACAGCATGTAACTTATACCCACCAAAGACTTAAAGGTTTCATCTGATGACTTGAATCAGAAAAAAACTAGTGATGCGCGTTGTACTCCTATTTCTAAAAAATACTTTTTGTTCCTTTGGGGATAGCCCTGTAGAATTCCAGAAAAACACCATTAAAAGTTGACCGGCAATCGCCGTTTGAGACTATATAAAGGTTTTGCCGCTTTTACTTATCAACCTGAAAATTGAGATAAGGCTCAAGATTTTCTGCCACATATACCGACAAGATACCATTTGATTGATTCAGTGAACCCGGTGGCAAATTTGTTTCGTGAAACATGCATTTACAGGTTTTCTTCTATTTTTATGAAGTCTGCGCAAATCGGATGGCAGGATAATGTCATCCGTAACAACTGCAAAATACATCGTCCATAGAGTACTTATAGTTCACTTAGTACGCAACGCATAAATTTCGAATTTAACACTATTGGCTTTACTTCCAATTTCATGCAACCAACGTGTTTGATACCGTTGCAGACTGTTGCACAACGCATTGCTCAACAAATGTACTGGTATGCTCGTATTGCTCGTTGAGCTTTGCATATGTCAACAGTTTTTAAATAATGTTCTGCATATATATTCTGTTCAACCAGTTGCTCAACTAGTTGCTTAACTTATTGCCGATTTTGTTGACTCAAGTTGTACTGGGTACAACGAAATTTGTGTGCCAATGCAATCAATCAACACACAACTGTTCATGCATTTTTGCATTTAATACGATTGTCAATTGTCAGTGTGTAGATATTTTCCTCGACAACTGTCTAAAATAAGACGGATGTCTAGAGCAAGAAAGCGCAGCAATACGAGCAAAAAAAAATGTTTGAACTATCACCAAGAAGACGATAATTATAAGTAATCATCACTGTCGACGGGTATGACAAGATGTGGTAAAAATGCGACCTTTCGCAATTGGTTATTGTCGCTGTTCATTGTTTATTGAAAAGATTTACGCGACAGCCATTTTTGTTCTTCTTTCACGGAAAATCATAATTAAATCAATTTAGAAGAAAGTTTTGTTTCCAGTTAAAATTTGAAAATGGTTGTACGCGATCGGAAACACCGGCCAGGGGAATAGTTCATAAAGTTGTGAGTGACTATCAGTGGTCGAGTGCGTTCAACGGGTTGCTCAACCAATGAAGCTTAGTTGAGGGTTCAAGGGGATCAATGCGTCCCTCAATTCGCTGAGCACCACCAAAGAAAACGCTGTTGATCAACTCAAGAAACTTTTTTGTTTGGGAAAATCAGACATTTCATTGAAAATGTTTGAGTGTGTTGACCAACTATTTACATGATTTTTGTTACGTAGCTGCACTTGTTTAATATGTAAAAAAATTATTTGTTGAACCAAATAGTTGAGTGTTGTACATAATTTGTTGTGCACAAGTGGACGACGGGCATAATTCAAGACGAACAAACTTCGAAAGCACTGCACGGATTTGAATGCAGTTTTCTGTCAAAAGTTTCGAAAATTTCTAAAATCCAAGCACCACACACACACACAGTCAAAAGACCCATTAAAAACTATAAACATGAATGATTACAAAACTCCATGTACGGCCAATTTCAAAAATTTATCAAGTGATTCATGACTATGAGCAAAATGTACAAATAAATTCTAGAACAAAAAACACTTAAAACACAAAAACCAAAAACAACAAGAGTATGAAAATTTCCGCCACTTTTTCAACAGTTATGACACAAAGAAGTACATAAACGGGATGTAATAAGAAAGAAAATTTATGTAAAAAATAAAGTTCAATGCACCTGCAAACGTACCCTCCACATTCAAATGAATGGCGTGTCGGTCGGTGCCTCTTTCGTTTTCCACTACCAAATAATACGGTCGCGAGTCATGCTCATCCGTTTTGGTAATATGCAACGTGGCCAAGTAGCAGTCCTCACGTGAATCCTGTACGACATCATCGGCACGATACCGGTCTGCTATGAAATAGAATAAAACAAAAAAAAAATTAAATCAATTCGCAAAAAACCAACAACAAACGGAAATACAATTTGAAATGTCTCCCCGTGTGACATAATTCCATTCGACGAATACTCCTGCTTCGTGTTACTTTCGCCTGTCATGTTCCATTAGGGGGAAAATTCTTCTTTTTTTTTCTCGTCTGTTATCACATTTGATTTAAGAAGTCGACGGAAGCAATAACTCAGGCGTTTTGCAATTCATTATAAATGGCAACATACCGATGCGGAGAATTTAAATGTCATCCTCCCTTCGAACTTGGAAGTGTCAATATTTACACACCTTTTGTAATATTTACTGCTGAATGTTAAATCATTTCACCGACCCCAGCACCCTCTCAAAAAAGGGTGTGCGGAAGATTTTAAATCCTCGATGGCTTGCCTCGTGTTGTGGTAAATCCACTTTGAGAAATACCCACTCGTGTCTATCAGAGTTCGCAATGGCGTGGGATGGAAGTTCCACACGATTTTGAGTATCACATCCGAATCCAGATAAATTGCGGGTGGTTTTGCTTGACACACAACATTGAATTCAGCTTTTCTACCAAAATTTTTGAATGCACACAACCACACATACAGAGTGTCAGTGATACACAATTGGCATCAACTGGAATCGATTACTAATTCGATTCGATCGAATCTCGGAAGCCGCAAAAGGGTGGGCCAACTTCTGGGGTGGACTTTGGGGGTATTTCGAGGCGAATAAGGTCTTTGGGGGCACCTTTTTTGCGTAGATGTTCCTGATTCGTTTTTGTATACCGACAAATTACTGGACCACTTCCATGCAATCATTGAGCTTTCTCACATCAATGCGTTGAAGAAAATTGTAAAGATTATATTTTCGTATGTGGATTTGTGCCTGCATCCCTGTAAAACTGCTCAGCCAGTCCGTATGAACTTTCCTCACATAACAAAGGGCTCAATGGAGCGACATTTGGTTTTTATTTCGTCGCAATCGGCCAACTCATTCAGAAGATACACGAGTGGACATTTTTTTCAGTCCATTCAAACTTCACAGTCTTAGATCAAAGCTATCGGAAGTCTGTTATTGAAAAGTGCTTGCGCACGGACTGGTCCCGTTTCTCCGATATTTTCGTACGTTTGTTGCTTCCCTTTTGTCTAACGTTGGATAAGAGGGAAATTGTGGAATATTCTGCATCGGTGGGTATTTCATTAGTCAACGCGTATGAAGTCGCGGACACAGCTACCCCTTTTCCATTCCTCATGTGAAATTATGATCTCCAAGGACAGTTAAAACGCAAGTTAAATTTTGTTGAATGCCCTACGTGCACTCCAACCACCTCTAATCGAACGACAAAGCCATCAAGTCTCCGCTTGGTGGACTGGTTTTAAACTCTTCTGACCTTCCTTTCATGAAAACAACCACTTCCTCCTCCATTGTCCTTTAGGACATCAGCGCCAAGATCTAAAAACAACTTACACAATCGCCCTGGCGAGCAATTAACTCCCACACCGACCCTGGCTCACACAGCCATCGCCAGAGCTAAACCAGTAAGAGCCATATCGGTTTATTTTTCCATTTAACTATCTCAAGGATGCCAAATCGGTAAAACGGTGACTGTTTGGCTATATGAAAGTCACCTAGTAATACGGAAGAGATAAGGTATGAGTTTCGGAAATGGATTTGAACTTTTGTATCCCGGCTACTGGCCACTCGGCTGTGAAGTCAGTCACCGGCGATGGCACCCCTCCCAGTCCTTCCGAAGCAGATTGAAAAGTCTGTGTGTGAGTCTTGGGTTCTTTTTTTCCTTCACCCCTTCTATCCATGGGTCGGTGTAATTTATTTTAAGTTCCGCAAACGTTGTGTTTCGAGCTTATCCCCGGAAAAGTTAGGGGATGTGGAATTGTGGTTTTCTTCTCCATACAAAAGTTTTATCCCTTAAAGCTTCGTAGAAGAATTCTCATTCACTTTGGTATGTGGACGCAAAAGGAATAAAATTGAGTTGTAAAAAAGGATTCACCACCAGAGCACACCAGTGGAAACAGTAGAAACCGCAGTACCAGTAATGGTGCTACGAGCGCCAACACGTTGCAGTTTATTTCGAACGTAGACGATTCGAAACTGTTATGTTGCCATTTTTGAAGGGCGGGGGAACGCGCATTACGCAGGCAGGCGGACATACGAATGTATATGATATGTTGTTAACTTACCAACTCCAGCTCCAGCTTCTAACCGCAATGAACCCCATTCCCAGGCGACGCGATGCGGTCTTGGATCGGCACACACAACCAGGGATAGGCTGGCCGGTTCACCCTTTTTTACAGACACCGAGTGCATGGATGGATTAAGGCGTAGAACTTGTGGTGCTCCTGGAAAGAAAGGTTTTAGTTTTGCATTAGGTGGTGGTGGTGGGTGGTAGTGTTTCCTAGTGAGGGATACTGGTTGTTATTGTTTTATGTTGAGCAACCACTAAGTCACATCAACTTGGAACAGCAACACACTCGACTCATACTTGTGGTGAGCTAAAGGGCTGGGGGTGGGGGTGTGGGTGTTTGTTTCAAATTAGTGGATGTAGCATTGTGGGTGATTAGTTGATGTTAATTTTGCCAGGCGAGTGTGCCAATTGTGGTGAGGGAATTTTGTGACTTATATTAGTCTGTCTGCTGGCTTGGAATGGTCGGTTTCTTACGCAATAAATAATGTTTGCTTTGTGACCCTTAAGCTTATCGCCTATATGTCAGAGCTCATACTTGTGGTTGTACTTACAGACATAGTTTTATTTTATGCAGCAGAAACATTAGCGCGGTCTATGAGTTTAACTTTTCCTTTGAAACGTATTCCCTGCAAATTCACTTTTCATTGTTGTAGAACTGTAAACCGTAAGCCTACTTTTAAAGAAAGGTAAAAAGTGTTAGAAGTTACCCCTGGGAATTCAAAATTTTGTCTCCCATCTATAACATCTCGAAAGAGTACCTATGAAGAGAACACCTCAGACATCAGTGCAAACAGCACAAAACGGACAACTTTTTTCGAAACCTAGTTGGCACAGGTGCTTCTTTTATAGACTTGTGCCCTCCACATTCATTTGACGCCCATACATTTGACCTAAGTCTTTTTTTTCAATTGAGAAACCTGCTGTTGTCATAAGTTGAGCTTACTCAGATGTTGTGACTTTAGGAAGGTTCAGAACATCAGACCTTTAAAATGGATATTACTGCTGAGCTTTAATACCCACGCAGACTCGTTTCGGTTCAGGCCTCTTTTATATTTCATTTCTTACACAGGGGAGGACTTAAAGATTTGGCAGTTACCCGTTTGGCTTTTATTATTGTCCGACTGTCCACGCAAAAGGTCATTTCCATTGCTGGAAGATTTATTTGCGAAGATGGTTTGAGCTGTTTTCGTACCTAAAAGATCTATAGGTCTTGAAAACATCACACCAGTCTTTTTCTTGATATAATTTTCTGGTACTCAGTTCTTCTGAGAAAACTTGTGCTCTATCTTTGACCTTTGCCGACAGCTCCATCGAAGATCCAATCCTGTCTGCTTTGCAAGTTGTACCTTGGTCTTTTATTATCAGTGAGTAGCATAGGTCCATTCTAATTAAAACGAACCAAAAGAACAAGCTTCAAAAAGTTGATTGTGTCGACTACCTCTTGACCTTCAACGGATCATAAAGCTTTTATAGTACTTTTCAAGTCAAATTGACGTCTTTTAAATAAGCGGACTATTCAAGGATCTCAGAACATCAGATGGGCATCTAAAAAGGAAAAATTGATCTTGAAAATTGCTTTGATATTCTACCCTGACAAGCACTTCGTTTATACGGAATTAGAAACAAGAGTCTGCAACTTGATGCCAAAAATTGTTGGAAAGTAGTTCCAAAACTTAATTTTTGCAGGCGATATTGAAAACTTTAAACAAACGACTGTTGATTATAGTTATTGATGACTGAGCTCTTGTGGAAGTTCAAACTTCCAACTGGACCACAACAAGTACAAGTGAAAATGGACAAACTATTCTCTATACAAACGGCTGTCTCAATTAGCTTGAGAAGTCTTATATGAGCTTGTGTCAGTACCCTCTAAAGCTCGTATCAAACACCGGAGTAGAAAAGTTTACAGCGCTTCTTACGGTCATTCTGTGATCGAGGTATCAGAAGATGTTCGTCCAGAAATTTCAAGACAGCCATTTTTAAGAGAATCAATCAAATTTCAAACATCAAACTTGAGACGCTAACTATTTGTTTTTATAATTAGGATAACAAATTTAGAAAATTGAAGCGACGCTGATTTTTGGAAGATAAAACCGGAAGCTACCCGTTTGGGGAGTCTCTGAACCTAGCTTTCAAAGAGCTCATCATATTCCAAGCAGAGGTGACGCCGATTATTGGAAGATAAAACCGGAGGCTACCAGTTGCGGAGTCTCTGAACCTAGCTTTCAAAGAGCTCATCATATTCCAAGCAGAAGTGACGCCGATTATTGGAAGATAAAACCGGAGGCTACCAGTTGCGGAGTCTCTGAACCTAGCTTTCAAAGAGCTCATCATATTCCAAGCAGAGGTGACGCCGATTATTGGAAGATAAAACCGGAGGCTACCAGTTGCGGAGTCTCTGAACCTAGCTTTCAAAGAGCTCATCATATTCCAAGCAGAGGTGACGCCGATTATTGGAAGATAAAACCGGAGGCTACCAGTTGCGGAGTCTACGAACCTAGCTTTCAAAGAGCTCATCATATTCCAAGCAGAGGTGACGCCGATTATTGGAAGATAAAACCGGAGGCTACCAGTTGCAGAGTTTTTGAACGTAGCTTTCAAAGAGCTCATCATATTACAAACAGAGGTGTACACTACATCAAGCCAAGGAAGCTTACGAAGATGCGTTAATGATGCATATTTGATCGGAAAAAAGCTGGTTAAGGCCGTCTACAAGACCTTCGAAGATTTGGCTAAAGCCACTATAGTCACTATTGCCTGGATACAGAATCTGACCCTAGCCTTTGAGGGCTTTATGGACGATGAAAGGGCTGATTGTCTGGCAAAAAAATTTCCGCTTTCTGGTTGCTTCCTTGTAGTCATATAAATTTGGGAAATTGCAAGACGCTTCTTTTCTGAATACTTCACAAAACCTAAAAAAATCATAAACCCAGCTTTTAGCTTCGTGTCTGTCTTCTAATGGTCCACTGGCCGTGAGCCCCTCAAAGGCAAGACTTTAAGTGGATGAATTCAATATACTCAACGGTTAGTCAGAATTGCAGATGCCTTAAGTGAGCTACTTCGGCATAGGTATTCAGAGCTGACAGCTGATGTCAGTAGTAGTTTTCAGACACTAGTCAGATCACTGCAAATAATGTTTTGGCGGGTGAACGCTATGTTAAAAAGGTGCCCAATGTTGGCAAGTGACACAAAAATATCCAACTTGCTACAGCAAAAGTAAGCCTCAGGTTCACCATGTTGAAGGTTGTATCGTCGAATAACTATATCCAAAAATTAAACCTCAAAAATCAGAAATTCGGACCGGAATGTCAACGAAACACGAAAGTATTTGGAAGCCGATCCTTTATGGGATAAAAAATGCTTTCAATGTAAGGTAAGCGAGGTAGATTTGTTCCAAATCATGAACCCCATAAATGAACATACACATACACGGCGAAGCTGAATCAGGAAGTTTTAGTCTTCGTGGACGGATCTTGTAGAGCGGATCATAATGTCAAAGTCGTGCTTGGAGGCTTGAATGTTAAAGTCGGAAAGGAAAGGTTTACACTTAATCGATGATTTCGCTTCCCAGCCCCGCAGTGGACTAATAAGTGAGGGGTGCCAACTATGAAGTTCGATCCACAAAAAGACAAAAATTACATCTCGAGGTGAAAGGTTCAATAGCTCTGACTTGAAGAGAGGCCACAAGTACCGAAGTTCCGACATGCATTGCTGGGGCAGGATTCTTATCAATATAGGCCGATTCGTGGTCTTTGTGGAAGCGTCTTGGGGTATTCCTTTTTGGTGTTTGAATAGACAAATAAATAGATGGTGTAACGGGGACCAAGGCCTAACTTCTTCCAAGCATTTGTTTGTTTTTATTTTAGTTTCTTAATTGAAGAATGCAAGTGACCCTTTTGGCCAAGCTCAAACGACTGAATAAAGGAGATATCTCTGTACAAATAAGCTCTCGAATCATTGTCAGATGTTTCTGTTTCGTGTCAGAAACAGTGGAAATCTTGTAAAGGCATACAGACGATGGGAAAATGGTCTGCAGACTAGGAGCTGTAACCGTTGGGGCAACTTCAAACTATCTAAATCAAAATTAAGAAGACACAGCTCTTAGTGCCAACCTAAAACGTTATAACTCAATAATAAGAACTTACCGCTTCAAACTAGTTATATCAAAAATTAGAAGCCACAGCTCAAAGTGCCCTTCGACCATAGCTCCATGCGCCATAGGTCTGGAAGCAACATTCCCTCGTCTTGGATAAAAATTGCACCCATTGGTATACTCACGGTCAGTCAAGCAGCACTTAGAGCTCTTAGCTGGAACCAGATTGATTCAAGATCGGTACTGCGCTGCTTCGACAACAAGAAAGACTTTTAACAAAAGGGCTGAATAAAAGTCTGGTGGCTTAACGACGCTAACGGTACCGAGAAAACCGATGAACTGAAAACAAAGACCTTGCCCATAGGTTTTCAATAGACCTTTATACTTTACCCCATACTCAGCTGTTAAAAAAGATATGTCTCTCCAATTGAAACAACAGCCAGGAACTCTGACAAGGCTAAGCAGCTATGAAAACCTTTAACCGTAACTAAGATAATCATATTCCTGAATCTGCTTTCTGAAGGCTTGTGGGTTACCTACACTTACAAGAGACAGGTGACATTTAAGAGGCAGAATGTCCCGTCCCTGCATGAAAGACGACAAAACTGTGGTACGTAAACTTTGTAATTGTTGGGCTCTTTGCGCTACTTTTTCAAAAATAACCTGCGTCTTAAAAGACTACCTGCACCAGGGAGATCATGAACTCCGTAATGAAAACCGTACACATTCTTGTCCGTGTGGCACTCAATGTCCATTTAGTCTGCAGCATTGCCGCTCACACCTATCCAACCAGATCTTATGAAAGTAAAATCGCATAAAGTTCGTCACAGCAAACGAATCATCCTTGAAAACCTCATCGATTTCAAACTAAACACCAGCAGTCAGTAGGTCTAGCTATCTTTAAAGTCTTTCTTTGAATTAATCAGATATCCATTCCAATCGTAAGCAAATCGAAGCACTTCACGTATGCGTGCATTTTTATCTCCGCCTATCAAAAGTCTAAACAATTCGTTGACAATAACTTATCCCGCAGCGGACCTCCGCAAAAACACTTGCAACGATTCAGCCAAACATTTTTTTGTCTGGCGGAAGTAAATTGTCGTAATGGCCTGTCGTCCATAATTTATTCCAAACAAAAACCAAGTCCTCTACCCTAAACAAACACCGTCACAACAAATAATACGACTGCTTTTACATACCACTCGCAACCAACTATAGATACCCCACATGACTCGAGCTCAGATTTTTGCAATAAATCCGTTTATTTTCGAAGGTAACCCACAAAAATGTTCTAATCTATAAAAGCAACACTGGCAACAAATCGCAAATAGATCAAGAGGGAGTTTCTGCAAAAATAAATAAATGGCTTACACAACGCCATATGCAAGTGGCTTATGGCTTTTGGCTTCGAGAGAACTGCTGCACTCCTCTGTGCGCATTGTTCTTTCAACACCCTCTATCGTGCCGATTCTCGGTCGGAGCTGCCCTCCCCTTGCACAGTTCTCTATCTCGATTTCGAGTTACGAATTCCAATGTGCAGCAAATGGCAAAGTTTGATACCTCTAATCCTTCCCCCAAAACCATCATCCATAACACCACGACACCACACTTGCATGCTATATGTGGTCTCGTTCTACAATTGTGTTTGATTTTTTGTTTCAACCGAAACCACCAACAGCACCCCCCCCCCCCCCCCCCACATTCGTTATCTCGTGTGAGTATGGGTGTGTGTGTGTGTTTTCCGATAAATTTCTCGTTTGATTTACCTACGACTTGCAGGGATACTGGCTCCGATATCGCTGTCCTCTCCTGGCCATTTATATAGCTGGTAGCTCGGCATTCGTATTCACCCTGGTAGTCATAAGTTACATTGTCGATAACTAGACGAGCTTCATTGCCTCGTTCGAGATACTTCGAACCGTGTGAGATTCTGTAACGAAAATGAAAAGATACATCGTTTGGCATGAGTACAGGCGTACATATTGTATAGAGGACGAAAAGGATATTATGATGCAGTATTCAAGGGACGGGAGGGTAGGCTAAATTGATAGTAGTTTTCGGCTGAGGAAAATTAAGTTGCACATCACGTAACAGTTGCGGGAGAGGGTGGCCATCCATTGAGACCGAGAAAATTGAGATTTTGTTTGATTTCTTAATTTTTCTCCACCACACTCTGCACAGAATGAGCGAGGATACATCGTTCGTCGTACAGCTGCACAAGAAGCACATGTGTGTGTGGGTTTTGTCGAAATGGGAATTTGAATCTGCGGCAAAGCTTGATTAATATTCCCCGAGTGCTCTTCTGGTGAATTGTTAACTTGATGAATGATACCCGGGGAATTTGCACTGTACAGTGAGCAGGGCACCTATACCATACATCTATAGAGACTTGGGACGAAGGAGCTAGTGGGTTGTGTAGTAAATCGTTAGTCGGGGTGGGATTAGGGGGAGGGGGACATGAAGAATCGTTAAAATAAAGTGAAATCGCTAAATCCCTTATGTAAAGTGTTGAAACGAGAATAGATGGTAGATGGATGTGTATACGCTGCGGATTATGTTGGGGGAATCCTCGTTGCAATTTATATCCTCGGATGTGCCCTTTTTAAAGAAGATGTATCGTTAATGAGGTACAAACTCACATGCGACAACGATTTGTGTGCGAAAACAAAGGAGATACACCGCAATTGAGAAATATTGTTAACACTGAAATCGGATTCGGCGGATCCGAAGAAGGAATGCTGTCTCTCCCTGGGGATGGCAATTGTTATGGCGACAAATTGGCACCACGCGTATGAGCAGATACTCGACATCTACTTTAAGATAATGGAAGATTCTTTTTATGACGAATACTTTAGGTGGCAGTTTGTTGGGATTTTATGTGATTCGACGGGGGGTTTGGTAAGTCTTTTGGTGGGGACATCTCAGAGGGTAATTTGGGGGTTGTTTGTCTATCCGAACGATGGGGAGATGAAGTCAGTTGTACCTAATGTAGATGAAAGCTTTGGAAATATTCAAAGCCATCGAAAGTAGATAGTAACAAGTGCGACGATTTAAACGCAAATGACGGACTTGTGCCGGCGAATTTGATGCACTTGGAAAAAGGATATTTTGCTGCCGAGGTTTGACACAAATGGTGTATATTTGGCACCTTCGTATACCTCTGATGCGCTAAAGGGTTCTCTTTTCGGTAGCATCCAGTCTTATCAAGAGTATCAATCTAAATATTTCGACTTCGGCTACAAGTGCAGGTTTGTGTGAGTTTTTCATTTTTGGGGCGATTGAAAGGGACCAACGATTTTGTGCCGGGTCCGAACGTCTTATTGAGAAGCGCTTTCATGACAGTTATCCTCTCGGAAGTTTGTCAGACGTCGCAGTGGAAAAAAACATTTTGATGGAAATTGTGTTTCTTTCGGAGATCGAATCTGGGACCACTCGCTTAGTAGTACAAAACAATAACGACTGAGCCAGTCTTATCATACCTATCCAACTAATTTAGAGAGCTATAACTAATGGAATAAAATGGCTCCGACAATTTGGCCAACATCCTCAGACTTAGTTAAGGTTGGAATTATCCCATGTCTTCGGAATAATTTACTTAGAACAAATTAGATACCACAAAAACAGAGAAGGTAACAGCCTTTTCTACAATGAAACGGAATCTTAAGCTGATCCGGTATCACTCGAAACAATGAGCAACAGTCTAGGAAGCTTCTACAGAGGTTCTAGAAATATGTTTTAAAAAATTTGAATAAGAAGACGTAAAGGGTCATTCATTTTTCGGTTTCGAAAGTAAAGCTTAATAAAACACACACAGCGATACATTTTGTATGCAAATTTTATTTTATTCTAAGGTTTGGACTTTGCCATTAAGTGTGAAATACAATTTCATTCAAATGGCCGCCTCCGGAAGACTCGCATCATGCGATTCTTTTGAGGTCAGTTTTAATCACTTTTTCGCACATTTCGGGCCGTATCTCGGCCACAACTTGAGCAATGTTGGATTTTAATGCGTCTAGACTTCGGGGATTATTCGCGTAAACACGGTCTTTTGGGTAGCCCCACAGAAAAAATTCGAAATTGCATGATCTTGGTGGCTAATTGATGTCGCCAAAAAGTGAAATTACGCGACAAGGGAACTTCTCACGCAATAAAACCATAATTGGTCGTGTTGTGTAGCTTGTTGCCCCGTCTTGTAGTAAGTTTTAATAATTTTAACGCGTTGTTCGATAGTTAAGCGATTCATTATGGTAAATTGCAAACATTTAACTAATATTGTGACAGTTCAAATGACAGCTAAGTTTGCAAGCTGTCAAATGCCAGCGCTACCAACATGAAACCACGAAACGAATGACCCTGTATAAACATATTTTTCTTTTTAATATTTCCGCCTAGAATACACCACACAAATTGAGAAGATGCAACAAAAGTGTTGTAAATGTAGCCTGTCCTGAGAAAACACCTCCACTACCCTCCTTTTTAATCCAACTGGAGGTGACGTAGAGGTGCATCAGAGTGTTGGCTTAGGTCAGGCTCTGATTGGCATCCACCTAGTACTACGTACTACCTAGTCTCGAAATAGGTTTCAAAAATCTACCTGGACCCTCTCAAGAAGCGGATGAATGGCACACCAGTTAACTCAAAATGTCGTCAATAGTCAAAATGTCAGATGTATTCAAAGAGTTAATTTGACGCATTTGGAGCTGTGGTTAGTAACGATTTCTCAGGACTAGCCTGATGACGACTGATGAACTCTCTAAGTATGAACCGACTGTATTCCAAACTCCAACTTAGGTTAGGTCAGAAGAGGTATGAGCAAGAACGATCTCATAACGCACTTGGACACCATAAGGGCCGAAAATATACGTACCACTGTCTTGAGGTCAGGGCAAATGCCTTTCCAAAAAGGTTGACGGGTTTTGCGGAAGTTAACTATACTATCATGTAAACTTACACGGCTATAGGATTTACAGAACGGATTTATTGGTGGTCCTTAAAAACGGAATAAAGATCACGACCTTTGGATTTTAACGATTGGAAACCCGCAGTCGAAAAATTAACAGACATCTTCCTCAGCCATAGGACTTGCATTAGAATAGGCCGTATATTGTAGTAACAGCTGCATATTTTCTTAGCCTATCAAAAAACGCTCTCTTTTTGATCATATGTATGTATAAGGCGACCAAAATTCAACTGAAAGGAACACTGAATCATTTAAAATAAGCGATGAAAGTCAAGATCTCCGTCAAACCGAAGAAGAAAAAAGTGACGATTGTACCAACAGTCTAAAATCAAGTCCAGCAAGACTGCAGAGGCATTTGTTTAAGACATCACAAGACGAATTGCTCAAAGAATAGACCAGGTAGATAGGTAGGTAGGTAGGAGTGGCGGTTTTTATAAGAAAAAGAAGCACTATGTGCCGTTTTGTTACCACAACTCATTTGACCTGAATAGACCAACTTATCCCAAAAATTTGGTCGGAGAAAAGCATGACTGTCCAGATCCAAAAAAAATGAAGTAGCCTCTAATCTTAAGGTACAATAAATAAAGAGGCAGTCTTGAAAGACTGAAACTATTTCTAAATTAACTTTGTTGGTCAATGCCTTTAAAGTTTAAGAACCAGTGAGTCAAACTGACAAAACACTTACCATAAGACAGAACATGAAGAAAAGCCATGAGTTCCGAATCCATCATCGGTGTCGTGATATCAAGGCCACATACGGCAGCTTTTATACAGACGATTTGTATAGAGCAATACCTTGTTTTGCCAACACTTACAATATTGCCGGGTTTCGGAGAATGGCGACGAAGAACGCTCTGGATCATAGAACGTCGGAAGCAAATTCACTAAGACTTTTGATGTCAAAAATGCAATTAGAATTGGCCCTGTACAGACATATAACTTTAGCCACATCATAATTGAGCAAGTTTAGCGGAACTCATAAGATAGCACTTGGGTTCACAATATTTCAGAAGTCTTGCGTAAGCTTATAATGTCGAAATTATTGGCAAACCTCAGCAAACTGTCGCTAGTGTCAGTGCAAATATTCGGACAGAAGAGGCAAAAATGATTTAAGTCGTTAACTAGGGAAAAACAGACTGTAAGCTGTCAAAAAAGACGAACTTATAACAAACGGATTCTCATTTAAGTCAGCCTTAACTTTGAGGTATTTTAAGACACTACCCACCTAGACTTTGCTATAAACTCTTCAAATTCCTTCACATCGGAAATGAAGCTTGTCCATCACTGTTGAGCGACAATAGACTATAGTTAGGCCTTGTCAATAAATACTAAGGAATCCCTATATTATGAAGCTCATCACCCCAAATGCATTTCAGTTGTCAAACTCGCCCTGTTGTATTCAAGAATTTGTGGTCTAATGGTCATTTAAGTTTGAAGCTATGGATGCTTAAAAGAAAGTTGTAATTAGTCGACCCGTTAATGGGTTTAAGGGAATCTCACATTTCTGCGAGTAGATACCGGTCAACGGGTATCCTCCTTTTTGCTAAGGAGGATTTTTTAAGCACTCTTGTCAGATTTGGCTATTCATCAGAAATTGGGCTATTTTTTTCCTAAATTTCCGACAAAAATTTAGTTTGATAGCTTAATCCTAACTGGGCTATAAATCTGAGCATTTTTTATCTTGGGCGACAATTTTTCTAAAGAGCTTTCCGCACCCTAAACCTACTCTAAAAGAATTCTACATTTTGCCGAGACTTTTATTCACTGATTCCACTTACTGATTTTGACTTTTCAAATCAACTACAACTATATTATTTATTGTTCATTTTTTTTCCATAAGTAAGAATTAATTAATTCTTATTAAAGTTATAAAAAAATAATTGTCGTCATTGGGCTACCTTTTTGGCTCCGATTTTGGGCTACAAAAAATTGGTAATTGGGCTATACAACTAATTCAAGACCTGGCAACTCTGCTTTTAATCAGTGATTATAAGGCTCTAACACTTAGCCGCCTTGATATTTGATTTAATGCCCTTAAATATTTTTTAATTATGTAGTAGGCTTCTGCTTTTATGAAACTCTTGTAGATATTTAAGTTTAGGCTCACAGTGACGAGTTTCGACTGCTTATACTGAAAAGTCTTAAATCCTGGAGTATAAAATTCCATCTTAGCCTAGATCTTCGTAGGCTTGAGAGTCACCTTAATCGCTGTAGGTTTGTTTTTTTAAACAAGAGTCTCTCTCAAGAGTCATCAATGAAATCAATTTTCGAAAAATGAACTTAAACAGGAAAGCGAGGAAATGATACCAAATGGGTCTTCTTAACTAATGGGATGGCACCAATTCATCGAACCAATCTATAAAACCGAAGGTTGAACTGAACTATCAAACCGAAGGCTGAACTGAACTTGTCTAGACTGGACTTGTTTCAAAAAGGCTCTTTAACAACCGTACTCGATGGACAATTTAGTTCAAAATGGCTTACAGTTCAAGTTCAATTAGACAACTAGCTAGTTGGTGTTTCCTGGTGTCTTCAGGCAACAGCAGCACATGGATGACCTGCGCATCAAATTGGAGTGGCTCTGGTCTCCATCCTAATCGAAAATTGTTACTAGTTTGATGAAATGATGATGAGTTTGGTGCCGTGGTAGATTGACAAAACAAATTTGCCCTCTTTTACGGAACCTTAAATTCGTACAACTTCTGCATGAGTCGCGATGAATTAAAAACCAAACGCTGCTCCATTGAGTCCTATGTTAAGTCTAAGAATCCCCTTCAGATTGGGTAAGTAGTCTTAATGCTTTCTTGTAACAAATCCACTTTCAAATAATTTTGCTATAAAACAGAGATTTGTTAACTGCGGACAGAAATTAAGACAGCTCGAAGGTGAACTATATCTGCGATTAAAATCGAGGTGTTAGCGACTTTAAAATTTGTATTTGGTCTGTGGTTGCGGCCTAGCCGTCCAAACTTTTCCACGGCAAAGCGAATGTTTACAAAAGAAATAACGCCTCTGACTAGGAATCCAAATTGCCGTTGAAAGTTTATGAGCACAATCTAAAGACTCTCCCACGTCGAAATAAATGCCACAAGACAATGCGCTACGGCCCGTTAAGTTTCCCAACAATCCTCACAATCATTAAAATCACAGCAAATCACAGATCTTACCAGAAGCAACTGCGAGAAAACCAAGTTCATCATCATTACCTGGCCATCGCACTTTGTTTATGAAATTAATTCTGATTATTATACAAAACAATTGCGGTCCTTGCGAGTATCCCATTCTCGCCATTTGTGGACCACCAACAACACAAAACAAAACTCAACCCAACTGTACTTCCTGAAAACATTTTCTTTTCACGTAATTTACGCCTTAGTCGTATCAAGTAGTAGCGACGCGACGCCATGACGACCGGCCTTTCTAATTATTCTCTTGCCATATAATACTCGTCTAACCAGGAACAATTGTTTTTCAGTGGCATGGCGTGGCGAAAAAACAAATGGAAACTTATCAAACAAAGAGATCCTGAGAAACATTTTTCGTTTTATTTTCCCTCCAAGCCTCAACCTCTTGGTACCGCATCTTTGAAAGCAAGCTCGCAGGAAGAAAACCAAAGAACGCCCAGAACGCGCGAATAATGAACCATAATGAAGCAAAAGTTTCTCTTCGCGGGTTTCTCTCGCCATCACTCGTTTATATACAGCACATCCTTGAAATGGCGGCGACAAATATATGGGGAAAATAGAAGTGAAAAATTAAATGCTCTTCCTGGGGACTTGTATATAATGGGAATGTCCTCGATGTAATAATGAACTCGTGCGCGGTACATACCTCTGAACCCATTTGTAGGACGGTGTCGGGTTGCCCTCAGCGACACATTCAAATGCAGCCGGACTAAAGAGTGGCGCTGTTGTTAGACGATCTGGACCGGCTGACAGGATCTTTGGTGGAACTGTAAAGATAAGAGAGAGAGAGAATAGTTTTTAGTTCAAAATAATTAAAAAAAAAATGTTTTTCCATCTCGCGGATGGGAAAACATGGCGAAAAAGTTTTTCGCCCCCGAGCCGGGTTGGGCTTCTCTTACATTTCACGTCAAGTTGCACGGAAAGTTGCTCCGACGTTCCAACAGAGTTTTGCGCCTGACAGGTGTACAGGCCAGCATCACGTCTACCCACAGGACGAAGTTGTAGGGATTCCTAAAAAAAATGAGAATGAGGTTTGTTAATTTATTGGCAGAGCATGGAAGTGCGCAGTGGGGTCTGTAGTATATGCGGGGAAAAAGGGGCATAATAGGTTTGCATGTTTGAGGGTAAATAAATGTCAGCCGTCAAAGAAGTGGCAGTTGTGGTAGAATACGGACGGTGAGTTTGTGAGCACGGATGTGTTTCCGAGCACGGTATTAAACCCTAGACAAATTTGCGTGTGGAGATGAAATAATGCGAAAGCCTACAGGTCTTTGAGGGGACCACACATTTTTGAACGCTATTCCGAACTTCCTTAACCACGAATCCATTTTTAGACAATAAATAAAGTTATTGTTGGAGGATTTTAATGCTGACAGTATTCACTCTGTTTTCCTGGATAGACCTTTCCTTTTTTCACTGTCAGTAAGTGAGTGCAAGTTGAGCGATGAATACTTGGCAAATAATTTTTGAGGGTCGTCATCCTTCACAATGTATGTTTTTTTTTTACAATCCGTCTTTCGGATCGTCCTGCTTCTCCGTGTTGAAGATTACTGACTATCTAATATACTGTACCGCGTACAGTCTTATTTTAAATATGGCAAACCGTTTCAGCTTCCTGCTCGGCCATCTATTCTTAATTGTGTTCAGCGCGAAAAGTAAGTTTAGCTGGTACAGCCGTATGCAGGTAGGTGGGTGTCAGAAGTTTGAGTAGCTTCACCTTCATTACCTGAATATGTTGACGCCTTTTTGACATTCTTCTTTGAAGCAGTTTAGCTGTTTGATCCCATTACGAGGTCTTCAAATCTAACGCCAGGACGATAAACTCCATCAAGGCCCAATGAGAATTTGTTGCCAAATTTAAAACATGTCGGAGAATGCTACATTATATCACCGGGGATATCTTCGCCAGCAAATCAGATTGAGCCTATGATGCCAGCGATTCAGTAAGCCTGCATTTTAGTCAAAGATATCAAGCCCAAAGAATGACAGCGAGGCAGGAGTAGAAAACCTGAAACTAGTCTTCGAAGCGAAAGCGGACTCATCGACTCATGGTAAAACTGGATCAAGCTGCACTCTGAAGAAGTTGATCTGCACCTTAGCAAGCTCCTAACCGATCATCACTGCCCTACGATGAATATCGTAGATATCTATTTAGACAAAAAGAACCAGAAGATGCTCTAAAGGAATCTTTCGAGTGGCTACATTTCTCTATAGAGCGCCGAGAATTGAAGGACGGAAGGAGAGTGAAACTGTCATGAGAGAGCTAATCAATTAGCCCTGTCATTTAAAACAAAAAAAGGAAAACCCACTCAAGACGAATGGTTATGAGAAGCTAGTCCTAGCACCCCTTACGGACCTGTTGTTCCAACTATTTTTTTTTTATGTGAAAGGTAACGCAACGCAGAATTGCAGCGTGATCGTGAAAAAAACTGCTGCGGTTGAAAATAGTCAGATAGATCTGCACTGAAATCAAAGTCAAGGCTTTCAAGTGGAATGAAAAACAGAAAGCTCTGACCATAACCGCTTTTGGAAAAAAATAGACTAAAAATTAAAAGCGCGCCAAATCGCTTAACGCCAGAACGAAATATCTCTCTAGGAATTTGTTGTCGGCATGTTGAAGCCCTAGGTAGGCCATAAAAAGTTTCATCTTCTGTGATGCTCAACAGAAAGGAACATCTACCTATTTGGAGTATTATGTGTCCCGGTGTAAGCCAGAAATATCACCATCTCTTCGAAGGATAAATTTAGCCTCCAGCTTTATATAGAGCTTACTTACTACAGAAGAGACAGCTTGGTCTAAAAAAGATATCGCACCTTTTTTGATGGTCCGTCCACTTTCCCATTGGCCAAATATCAAGGGATCAGGGACAGCTATATTTTGGACAGTTGAAAGATCATTGACAGAGTTTTATTGAAGCTTAGGTTTTATTTCTGTTACAGATGTTTCTTTTGGATCCTGTCGGTTGTGATACCTTTTGATGTTGTTACCCCTACCGCATCAGGTTCATGAAATATTCTCCTATCAAGAACTCCACTATGAAGACACAGCTAGGCAGGCTTATAGATCTTTTTGTGCCCCAGTATTTCGAAGATGATGTCTAATCTTACATAGGTGTTAAATTTTATTCCATCTGTTTATATTTACATTTTAGATATGACCACATTCACGTTTTTTCCTGCTAAGCTAGGAGCTTTATAAAGGCCTTATGAAGTCGCAAGACATGACATGAGTATGATATAGTCTGTTGAGTGACACGTTCTGTTAAATTTCAAGTCTGATTCGTCGGATTCCCTTGGCTGCCGATAGTAGAACAAGTAATGTGCACGACTGGGTCGAACACAACTTTCTCGTTCATCAAAATTGTTGGTGCGAATGAATTGGGAGTTGCTTGATTGTGTAAATTTCAAGTTGTTGGATTTATTTTTAGGGTGCATATTCAATATGATTGAAAAAAGAAGATGGTGATATTAGCTAAAAAGAAGTTTTGCGAAGCTTTAATTGTACTTTCATTGGAAATGAACCTCATTTTTGAGAAATATTTTTATCACACGTCGCTATTATCTTTCATTATACTTAATAATCATTTTTATTGAAATCGTTAGCGTTTTTTTGTAAAATTTGGCAGACAAAACAGTACATAAAAAATATAAATATTTCAATAGTACGTCGGCGCAGTGGATTAGTGGTTAGTGTGTTGGACTACTAAGCGAGGGGTCCCAGGTTCGAATCCCGAAAAAAACCCAAATTCCAACTTAAGGTTTTTTTTTCACTGCGCCACCTCTCGAGAACGCCTGTCAAACATCCGAGAGTATAACTGTCATGAAAGAGCTTCCAATGGCTGTTTGGACTTGGCATAAAATTGTAGATCCCTTCCATTTGTCCCAAAAAAAAAAAACTCACACAAGACGAATATTTGTGAGAAACAAGGCCTAGGTTCCCTACGGACCTGTTGCGCCAACTATTTATTTACTTGTTTAGTTTGAAAAATACTATTGCGTTAACTATTTAGCTGAAAACCGAGTACATAATAATACACTTTATTAAAACCGGTCTCGATGTAAGTATTACTTGGTTTTTGCAGTTTTATCGAAATAGAAAATGGTGTTTTTGAGATACGTGCAGCAGCGGTGCCACTTCAAAAAAAGAGGAGCGCATTAGATCACTAAAAAAAAATGCAGTAGATTGGATCTTTCCGCAGTAGATTTGTTATTATACAAAAAACAAAGATAAATTGCTTAAAACTGTTTTAATAATCACATTAGTGTTTTTTTATAAACGTTCCATCAATTAAATTAAAATTTCGAAAATACTCTAAAAGCCCAGGAGAGTCTGAGGGTGTCAAAGAAAAGAAGTGCAGTAGATTGGATTTAGTGGCAGTAGATTTATTTTTTGCGGAAAGTGCTGTAGATCTACTGCTATTGCAGCAAAGTGGCAACACTGTGTGCAGTTCTTAAAATAAACGTTTTCGGTGTTTCGAATTGAATATTAAGGACGCAATAGTTTTGAAAACATCAATTTCACTCTAAGTTTGCACTGTGCTCAAAATCGTTATTTCCGTTTTCAGGTTAACTAAAGAAAACAATATTTTTAAAAATATCATTTTTTCAAAAAAACATTTTACGATAATACAGAGAAATACTGAGTTTGTCTTTAAGTTAGAAATGACCGTATTACCTTCGAAATGAATTTTTGTTACAAGCGTATGGACCGTTTTCGAGATATGTCCAAATTTCAAAAGTATAGTTATTAGATCAGCTGAAAAATGAGTATGCAGTCATGTTAGCCTCACATACTTAAGCTTAAATATCAATTTTGGTTGAAATCGTTAGAGTCGTTTTCGAAAAAATCAAAATGGTGTGAAAATTTAATATGGGAAGTACCAATAATATTGAGGTTATCGTGCAGAAAAAAAAAAAACAGTGGCACTCCGGGAGTGCCGACAGAAGTGAAAACTTCAACAATTACTTGTGTATTTTTTGAATAGTTAGGAAATATTTTATTGTGTAGGAAATACTTTTAAATGAAGTGTTTTTTATTCATTATTACTATAAACTACTATCTACTACCAAAAAAAATGCCAACTAAGGCTTTTTCATGCATGTTAGGAATTATTTCAATAGCTAAGGCTTGTTTCTTGTCAAAAAGGCATCTTTTTTATTTTAAATATGTTTTTAATTTTTATTGATTCAACATAGTGACTTTTTAATTTTTAAACATTCTTAAAAAATCCTTGTCAAAAAAAAAAATATATATATATATAACCTCGGTCTTCAAGAATGTGTTTCCACCTTCAAACTCTGTGAATTTTCCGAACACTTTATCTGTCATTCTTTAAAAATAATTCCAGCGTCCACTTCCAGTAAGTGGAATGAAATTGGAAACAAATTTTAAACCTGTTTGTTGTATAAATAAAAATAGGTTTTGTTAATTTTTTTCTTTTTGTGCTTGGTTTTTGATTTATTGTTACACTTTACCAAAAAAAAAAATATTTTAGGCATAATATTATGTAAAAGGCATCTTTTTTTCAAGTTCGGTTTTGTTTCGTCAAAAGTGGTTGGCAACGCGAATATTGGTAACAGAACAACGGTGTCGCAAGTTCAATGGTTTTATCCCATGTCAAAAATGCCCAACGCGCCTAAAGAAGTTTTCACTTAAAAAAAAACGGCCCCGAACTGTAAGCCCTCAAACTCCAAATTCGAGGTTTGAACGAAATTCGGGCAACCGTTTAGGCTGTATACAGACAGACAGACGGACAAAATTTTGCGACCCACATTTTGGAGTTCCTCTATGCAATGTCCGAATTGATTAACATCTCGAGTTCGAAATTGTTTACGAATACAATATCTTTCTTTTACTATGTATTAGAGAAATTTAAAAAAAATCTGTATATAACCTTCGTAACAACGAGTCGATTTTAGTGAGCTTTTTTTGGGGGCAAAAGGACCTACAATTTAAGCCGAGCTGGAACGGCTAATTAAAGAAGCCCTTTCGTGGCATTTAAACTCTCGGATATTTACCAAACTTTCGAGAAAGATGGCGCTACTAACAGAACCTCAAGATGTGTTTTTCCGCGGATTGAACCTCAAACCCATCACTCAGTAGTCAATCACACTAGGCCACTGCGTTCAGTATATATGCCTATTCGAATATAATTTGTCACCGCTCCAAACTGCCATACAATTTGACGCCACATCGTCATTTGGCACTGCCATGCCCAAGCCCCTTTCGTATGTCTTCCATCAACAGTTTTATGAGCTAGAGTACGAAAAAAAAGTCCACTACATGCGACCCAACTGTGCCCTATTAAGAAAAGAAAAACCAACAAATTCCAATCATTACCTGTAAGCTGGCGATTTCGGAGCGACCAGCTCTTCGCCAGACGATGCTCGCTGGTGGATTAGCGTCAGCCACACACCGCATAATCAAGGCGTCCTTGTCCTCTTCCAGGTCGATCGCTGGCGAGCCAATTAGTCGTATTGTCGGAGCGTCTGCGAAATACGCACAACAAAACAAAATTTTCAAAGTTATTGTTTGCAACGACATCGCTGCTTCTGACTCACATTTTATGTCCATTCTCGCCTCCACCGTCACCGACTTTGCCGTGTATGACTCATGGAAGGCCACGCAACGCAACATCTCACCGTGGCGCTCACGCATCGCCGACACTTGTACAACTGACGACGCCGACCAAGTCCTCGGATTATCCGGTTCGGTTGAGTTAACCTGTGGACCCAGCGGCATCAGTTCCTGATCACCTGTGTGTAAACAAATAAAAGAAGAAACAAGAAAACGATACCCAATTAGAGAACGTGTCCTTTTGCTTGCGTCGTCTTGTGGCAGATTGTTTATCAGCTTTCTCACCTAGAAACCACTTAAGTGTCGCCGGCGGATTACCGTAATGCGAAACACACTTCACCGTCGCCACCGCACCCGAGTCTACGGTGATGTTATGCCCCGGCGGCACATGAGCGCCTTCGTGCTCCAGCCGGGGTCGTTGCGGTGCAACTAAGGATGAGCATTAAAATGTAATTTAGTATATTTCTTGCCAAATGGGCGGGTGGCGTTTAATTAAAATCAACACACACACATAGAGGATGAAAAGGGTAATTGTCCCGGATAAGGTTACTATAATATTCCTTTGGCTGAGCAGTATAGCACGCAAGGATCAGGGATTCCAATTTCAATTAGTACACCACTTACCTCGAACAACTAATCGCACTGGCTGACTGGTGAGCGCATCTTGGGTCGTAAAGTCGCTCGCTGTCACCTGACACTCCCAGAGGCCATCGTCAAAGTCCAGAGTGGCCGAGCGTATCCATAGCGAACAGTCGCCGCCAATATGTGGCGGTGGCTGCAGGTCCATATGCAGGCTGCCGGTGGGTGGCAGTGCCGCCCATTCGTATTTCTTCGGATAGATTCCAACGGGCTACACGAAAGAGAAAGAGAGATGGTATAGATGAAAGCGATACCACTTCGAATGGGATCAGTTTTGTTGGCTCGTAATTGGGTGGCGGATTATGGGAGCTCATAGTTTTTGATTGTTTTGATATGGCTGCAGTGCGCTGCGGATGCAATTGCTGTTTGCTTGGTCCTTTGGACATGACACGGCGGATTAATTAATAAGAAAATGTCACCGCAAAGGATAACAGGCGAGTTTAGCTGTAATTACATTGCGAATGCATGCACCCATCAGGTATAAGGGCACTTGGATTTAATGGAATTTGTGTACGTGGAGATAGCTGGGAGGGAGCGAGTGTGGGTATGGTGCAGAAGGATGTTCTTCTGTCTGACTGTAAAACAGGTTATACAAGGATTATGTAAAATTTTACAAGGGGGGGTTGGGTGTTGCGAGAACAAGATTTTTGGTACAAGGATTTAATTAGGGATTCAAGATTGCAATCGAAACTTCTTACGAAAGTCCAAACAGCTGTATGAGGACTGGCATCGTCTGGAAGTCTAGGTTAACCTGATTTTAAGGCATCAGGTGCAACTACAAGATGCAACGAGACAGACGAGGCAAACGGCCTTTGGGGGAAACAAAAAGAAAACATGAACCGATGCAAGTAGCATTTGCGCTACCAACGGACTTGTGAGGGACTCTCTAAAAATGAGGGATTGTTTTTCATTCCCCCCATTGCGCCTTTTTGGGGTGTTTTGCTTATTGCACATTTAAAATGGTGACTGTTTGTTGTAGGTACATATCGATCACTGACCTTCACATCTGGTGCCCTTTAGCTTCATCTAAAACCCTATTCAATAATCTCTGCGGCTCTACAAGTGTACCTTTTGGGTTTTCTTGCATAGGTACATATATGCGACATTTCTGTTACACTTTGATCAACTGCTTTTCACGCAGATGCCCGAGGTCAAGGCATCCAACGCATCGTAGAGGTATAACTTACAGCCGTGGGTCTACCAATCTGCATAAACAATTAAGCGGCATTTATCGAGGGGCTTCCAACCGGAGTTTGCGCGAATTTTTCTCATATAGAAAAAATGAATGAGGACACTTTCTCGAACTACTCGGACAAGATTCGACGGCTTGTTATCATTCTACAGCGACAGCGTGTACATTTTTGAAGTAATACTTCATTAGGCACGCGGGTAAGCTGGTGAATGCGTCACGAAAGCGTTACGGAAATTGCGAGCGGGAGATGAGAGGGAGATATAAGTTAGTGAGATAAAAAGAGAGAGAGAGTTACGTTTCGTTTCGTATATTACTGTAGAGGCAAGAGAGAACATTTTCGTTCTCTCTTTCTTTCGTTATCTAAGACACATCATACAGTGCAGCAGTGATACCAGATCGGGGGATTTATCACTTTTTGCGGGATTTTCTCACTAATAATAAGCTAAAAGGGACAGAGGGATTTTTCGGACCTCATAGTACAATAAAAAAAAAGAATTAAAAATATATGAACAAGACACATTCAAGTACCTATACCTAACTAATTGACAATCGGAGACTACACACCTACACAGCCTAACAAATATATGAGTATTGAGTACCCTCCGACTGTCAAATAGTAGGCTATAGGTACTTGAATGTGTCTTGTTCGTATCTTTTTAATTTTTTTACAGTCAGTAGGGTATTTTGGTTATTTAAACTAACTTTTTTTTATTTTTATCTTTTTAGCCTATGACACTCCTGGGAAGATAACGAATCTAATGACACCTCACTCTTCAAAATCTGTCAGGCCGTTTAGGCTACATGGCGTCACGTAGGAACGTACATAGGATACGCGCGAAATACATACCCTCCCTGTGTCCCTGTCCAGTCGGGTAATAATAGGTCTATCCGCGTACTTTGCCCAGCCAAACACTACAAATCCGTCAAACTCAAAAAATTTACCAAAACTCTCTCAGAGAGCTGAGAATATACGCCAAAGTACGTGGATAGACTTCGAGCTGCATTGAACAACTTTCATCTTTGACATTTAATCCACATCACAAATAAATATATAACTTGCATATGAAATATTCTAGGACAGCATTCGAAAACCACCGAATTTTCTTCATTTTTACAGATTTCATTCTTCTGTGCAATTCATTTTTAAAACGGATTTTGAATTTGTTTCTTGACAACTTTGTGCATTTGACATATTAATCAGTACTCGCCGGTTGAAATTCTCTGAGCTGTTTCGCGCCAAGAGAGTAACCACTCGTTACTCGTTACTTTGCTAATTTTCTCTTTTTCTGTAATTTTTGATGAGTACGTGTATAGACTTTATGTAATTGCGATCGATTTATATCGATTCAAACCGCGTACGCAAACGAACCTAATATATTTATTTAGACTACATAAACTTGAACCTAACACTCAACATAGTATTCGTTTGATGGTAACACTATCCACTATAAATAAATGATGCGATTTTTGGCTGTCAGTTGCGATGTTGAGTTGAAATGTAGATGCCGCTAGGTGCGAAACTTGGCTGTGAATAGATCAGAACGTAATTTATTTCACAGTTCAGTTTATTCCATATCTTGACATTTCTCACTGACATTAATTTGTGTAACAATTGGGTTTTTTCGTTTTTCTTTAAATTTAGATTTATATCTTTTTTGTTTAGCCTATGACACTCCGGGGAAGAATACGAATCTTATGGCACCTCACGTCAAACAAAGGAGTGGACAAACCTACCTCCTATGCGACAACCACGTGGAGCTCCTGGAATGGCTGAATTGAATGGCGATTTGTACGTTGTTGGTGGACATTTTGGTCACAGTTGGTTACGTTCGGTGGAGAAGTATAATGTTCGTACCCGCGAATGGCAAGAATTGACTCCAATGCACTTAGAACAAAGGAGTTATCCGAAGGTAACAGTTCTCGGCGGACTATTGTACGCTGTGGGCTATGACAGCTCCCCTATTGAATGCTTTAATCCTGCTGACAACATATGGACACAATTACCACATAAAAACGAAAGGTCGACACGATATGGCATCAACAAATAGTTGATGATGGCGCCTTAACTCCTGCAATCTTTCCCTTGGTGACCACGCGAATAACTTTTGCACTGCACAAGTGACCAACAACTACCTCAAACGAAGGTCGTCACTCAAAGCGACAAGTTCATGCAAACACTCCGATAGAGCCCTTTATAATCGAGTAAATTTAATTGAGACAATTACATGGTGACTTGCCTAATCTCTGTCAACTCAATCCCAATGAATCGACGATAATTGCTCCGGTCCGTCTATAACTGCATAATGCCATCTGTGACAATGTCAACATTGTAAATTACAATTGCCAGTCCTTAATTGCATTCCGAATACCTGATAACAAGATAACTTGGTGTCCCATACAACTGAACCATTCTCGCACTCTATATGCAAAAGCCACAAATTTTGCAACAAAGTGACAGCCCTTCAATGCAATTTATTTACCAGCCCTACGATAGGTGCATATAGATATACGGCACACTGACAAACGCACACAGTTTGCATCCTGTGCATCCTGATTGATATTTAAATTTGCTCCAATAATAGGATTACATTTTGCAGAAACAGGATCAGTGAATGGCGATATACAGGGTGGGCCAATTACAAGTTTCTTTTTGAAAATGCAATAAAAAGAACAAAATTACATTTTTTCTTTGTTTTATGGCTTTATTAGTTTGAACAACCATTTCCATTATTTATGGAACACAACGTCGTTCAAGTGTCTGCCTCGCAGTAGCTGTCACTCGAATTTTCCAAGATCTTGTTAAAGGTTTCAGGCTGTAGCTCACGGATTGCTTGGATGTAACTGGCCTAAAGTGCTTGAATTGTTTCCGGATTTTTGGCATACCATCGGTCCTTCACGGTTCCCCACAAAAAAAAAGTCCAAAGGTGTCAAATTGCAGCTTGGAGGCGGCCAAATGCAATCGCCAAGGCGGCTGATAACACGATTTGGGAATTTGGTGCGCAGAAGGTCGATTTTGGCATGGGCTGTGTGGCATGGCGCGCCATCCTGCATGAACCAGAGGTCGTCTAAATCCATGTCTTCAATTTCAGTAAAAAAAAAAGTCGGGTAACATGGTTCTGTAACGCCCACCGTTGACCGAAACGTCGTTCCCAGCCTCATTTTGGAAGAAACATGGTCCAATTATGCCACCACTCCACAATCGTAAATTGAGTGTCACACTCTCGGCTGCCACATTCGAGTCTGTACGAACCGTAGGAATACGGGGACCATGAGTGTTGTCCACTAGTATATACCAATCTCACGAGCTTTTTGCACAAACTTGCGTCAGGCGCGGTGGCTGCTTCATTTCGGCCAAAACTTCTTTTCAAAAAACGCGTTGTTTGGGCCACACAGCACTCACTTTGGAAATAAGTTTTCTAAATTTCCCAACGTTGTTCAAGTGTAAAGCGACCGCGGAGGTATGACACTAAATTTCTGTCAAGATTTCGAGCGGGAAACAGCTGTCAGTGTCAAAATAACCCATGATTTAAAAAGAAACCACTAGATGGCCCACCCTTTATACATACAGTACACGAACCAACATCCTTATCCTGGATGGGTATAAGTAATATGACCTTTCAAACAGATACACCCCGAGGCAGGCTTCCTAAAAAAAAAAGGAAACACACCCAAACCAGCTCTGTAGAAAAGATGACTTTTAACCCCTTTCGCAATGGAGCCGACTGGCCTTGCTATGGCGGTCGGTGTTTAGTAACTAAAATCCAAAATCCACCCACTTCCCGTCACTGAAACTCTATACTGTCTACACTATATGTAATTACCTTGTTATCCTTCTGCCATGAGCATGTTCCTCTCTTATCGATTACTTTGCATGTTAATAGTGTGTCATGGCTGGGATTCACCTCTGTGTACTTTGGCTGTTCGGAGAATCTCTGGAAGCAGTTTATTCCTGCAAAGAGCGAGTGAAAAAAATTACAAACTATACGATTTGATGCGAATTTAAGATAAATTTATATAAAATACATGAACTTTAAAATTTTATGTGCCATCAAAATATACGACAACGGGACGTCAGGATGTGAGTTATAGAAGTATCAACTTAAAAGTTATTCGCAGGTAGACCAATTCCAAAGGGAAGAGCAACCCGACTTACAGCATACCTGCTTAAAGTAAATGAATTAGGAAAAACTGGGAATTGTGGCAACAGGATATAAATGTTGAAGGACAAAATTTAAGAAATGTAATGCAGTAGCAGCTTTGGTTCAAATAAGAATGAGAAGGGCATCAGTTCGAAAGAAAAATTACACATTCATCAGGTATAAGTTGACAATTTAATAGAATCTTGGAATAGGCTTATGTTGGCTTAAGCTAGCCTGAAAACATAATGGAAAGTCGCAGTTAAGTTGGCAAAACCCTTACGATTTATTCAAACAGTTATAATGACTTTTAATATCAATGTAATCGCTCAAAGGCTTTGTGTTATTATGACAAGCAGTTTGAATATAATCAGACGCTGACTTAAGCTGGATTACTCCGCTGTAATGACATACAAGTTCAATTTAAGCACACATTGACTTAAGCTAAATTACTCCGCTGTCATGGCACGCAAGTTCAATTTAAGGACACATTGACTTGAGCTGGATTACTCCGCTGTCATGGCATACAAGTTCAATTTAATCACTTTCTGGCTTAAGCTGGAATACTGCGCTGTCATTTCATACAAGTTCATATTAAGGAAACATTGACTTAAGCTAAATTACTCCGCTGTCATGGCATACAAGTTCAATTTAATCACTTTCTGGCTTAAGCTGTAATACTGCGCTGTCATTTCATACAAGTTCATATTAAGGAAACATTGACTTAAGCTAAATTACTCCGCTGTCATGACATATAAGTTCAATTTAAGCACACAATGGCTTAAGCTAAATTACTCCACTGTCATGGCATACAAGTTCAATTTAAGGCCACATTGACTTGAGCTGGATAACTCCGCTGTCTTTCTAAATTTTTATAGGTAAATTTCATAGCAGCAATATCAATAAATGGTAATATTCGCTCGGTTGGGCGTTTAAAGTTTTAACGATTCAAAATTCAAGTTCAAGCCTTTTGGATTGATATTCGTCAGACAACTTTTCTTCTTAAATATCGAACCTGGATTACAAATACAGCTTCTACTTATCGACAAGTAAAATTTTAGGACATCTCTAAGGCTACCCAAAACGTCAGGCGTCAGTTACTGATACAGCGACAAATCAGTTCTAGTCCAGCGAGTAAAACTTTAAGCTTACTTAAAAGTGAGCTTCATTCAGAGCCTGAACCTACATCAAACTTCATTATAATATACCCCGTGCTTTCATTTTCCCATTCGATTTCACCATACATTTTGTATTGAAATCCCTTCCCGAAAGGTCTCAATTTTTCTATAAGTGAATACCTACGTTAAAAAAAATCACACATGTTATTCACATATAATTTGTCAAAGTTCTAAGCTGCGAGTGTATGATTGTAAGCTAATGTCTTTCCTTTCTTAATTTTTAAATGGTTGTTTCTGTTCTAGAAGGTACACGCCTGCTTCAAATTGCTTTTACTACACCTTTCCCAAGTGCACTAGAACGAGTTTGCTTTCTGATGACAGTGGACCTTACTAATAATCATTTTTAACCTCCACACCTAACATCTTGTAGGCCACAATATGCATTGTTGTATGGAAAATTTCGCCTGTACACTAAAAATGATTATTAGAAACGCAGAGTACTTTGGGGCACTCTGTGGCAACTCATTTAACAAAATTAATTTCATATTCTTAAAATTCATTTAAAACACATCATAAGTGTCTCTAAAAAATGCTTTTAAGTGATAGGCGCCACTGAGTCTTAGGTCACACTGTTGAAATTTTAAGTTAAGAGTTTATCTCTTTGAAGTAAAATAAACAGTTTTTGGAAACTTACACGCGATCATAAGTATATTCTTAAAGTTTAAGTAAAAATCACCTTCATCTAACAAATCATAATTTAATAAAATTATAGAATCAGGCAATTGCCTTTCTAAAATCGTATATTATCCTTCACGATAAGTGCCATTACACAGCACGGAAAAAGTCGACCGATGACACAGAATACGAAAATTTTTCCATATTTCAAATAACTATTATTTATTTGAAGTATGAAGCTTAGCTAAATTTTCGCTCCCATATAAAATTCTTTCCAAAATTTAGCTGAGCTAAACTTAAGAGAACCCATTTAGCTGAGTGATACGCAGCTCGAACCAAATAATCAAACTTTTGTTTCAGAATGTACTTCGTGTGTCTGTCAAAATTTAGCGTGCCCATTTGATGGGTTGGCACATTTTCTGAGGCTAAATTGTGACGGATCGTTGCGTATTTATTTTTTTTTTGTTGCGGAAAAGTATGCAAGTATGAGCTTTTTCAATTATTACATGGACGAGATGATGTACGTAGAATCTGAAACAGTTGAAATGAAAGAGAGTATTCAATTCTTGAATGAAAATACTTTTCAAAGAACAGCTGTTTTCTGTGACACTTATCCACGGCGTACTCTATACTAGGACTTTATCTGATGTTTGGAGAGAAAAGTTGGAGACCAGATAAAGTTTAGTTTAGCTCGAGCAGCGTACTACGCTTGAATGTCAAAAAATGTTAGAGTCAACCGCATTTAACTGCTAGGTCACACTGTGTCTTTGGTTGCACTGTGTTTTATGCCACACTCTGGTACCAATTTGAAAAGGAGGATTTTATGTTTGGAATTGCAGAAATAAAGGAAAGGGGATTCTATTTAAATATGATAGAAATATAAAATAAAAATACATGAACCTCATGGAAAAATTAAATTTACATGTCACCCAGAAAGTCGATCAGTTGCATTAAAAATCACAGTATTGAAATTTTTTGGTACATAAATAGGTACCTACAGTAGTTAAGAATTTTACAAATTTTAGAACAGTTATTTGCTATTGCGTGTATTTAAATTTTTTAGTCAGAACTAATCAGAATATTTTTGGAAATTTTTTTTAAATCACTTTAAAATGCAACTGAAGAATGTTAGAATAAACTGCCTTGGTTGCTAGATCACACTGTGTATTAGGCCGCACTGTGTTCTATATCGTACAATAGCAATGTAAAGCTAACTTTACTTCTTTTTATTATTTTAGAATGAATCGAAAAAAAAATACATTTTTGAAAGCCTGAACGTTAGCTGGTAGATCACACCAATGTTGGCGCTAAAAAAATTAAAATAGACTAAACAAAACATCTAAAAAAACATTTATTAATAAAAAAGAAAAAGGAAAAGAAATACATTCAATGAACATTTTAATTTGCTTGCATTATCTTTCGTTCTCTTTATTGAAAAACAATCGAACTCAAGTTGAAAAAGGCGCCATTTTTGTAATTTTTAAAAAAGTTTCGGCCACGGGTCTTGAAACTGAAAAAGGCGCCATTTTGGTCAATGATGGACCACAATAGATTTTGAATTGCAATTTAACTGAAAGAAATGCCACATCAAAGAACAGTCTTCTTCGAAATCATATTTCAAGGAAATATTTGTCAATTTATCACCTCCTTACAATAGCCACCTGATTCAGAAGCAACAACCCAAACCAATGAGGCTGCAAAAACACTTAAATATGATGAAACAGAAAATGTTAAAAAAAAAATGTAAACACTCAGCATCGGAATGGAGATTGAAATATAACAGAAAATACGAATTTTTATGTATTTTCCCTCTTCAAGGACAATTTATCTTTTCTTTAACATTTCTTACAAAGTCATTGATTATCAAAAGAAAAATGCAAAACTAATGAGACGAGAGAAGTACTGTTAAATGTTTGGCACATAAAAAAATAAATAAATAAACAAGGACAGGCGTCTGTTCAAAGAGAGAGAGAGAGGACGAATAGGTACCTACAAAACCAATATACATTTCCATAAAAGTTCTGTTGGGTAAAATGTTTATGAAAAATCGAGGGTGAGCCTCTTTTTTTTTTTGGTATTTTAAAGATTTTTTCCAGACAGTAAAAAACAATATTTGAATGAGGAAAGCATAAAAGAAAAGAAGACGACACAACTTCCACCACAAACAACAGTCTTTGTCTTGCTGTTGGGTCTTCTGAGATGTGGGGAACTTTGTGGAATGGTTTTCAAATAAACGAGACTCTTTTTACCCTAATACCAGTTATATAGCCAAAGAAGAACTTCAAAAAGGAATAATTTGATTTCGATAATACACACAGGCCGATGCTTAAGTGGAATTTAATGGTTATGTTGTGAATACAAGGCAGTGCAGAATTTGTTGGGAGCCAACCATTTTAAAAGGCTCGCCGTTTGAATTTTACGTTAATAAGCTGATTAGATGCTGAGTTGGAGGGATGCAAATTGTTGCCATAGCGAAGATGGTTTTTCAATGTGTCTAGTTCACCGAGGAATGAAAAAGGACAGATGGAGTTGGAGCTGACTGGCATGGTGTGTTCAAGGCTGAGGTTCTATGCAGTCGTATAGCCACGCTCAGACTTCATAAAAGTATTGGGGGCGCCAGAATTTATGTCTCTAAATATATATCAGTCAAGTGCGTCGTACAACTCAATGGATTATATTTATGACTGTGAAGGTGTGCAGTGGTCTGTCGTAAGATCAATGTGACCATGTTTATAAAAAAAAAAAAATTAGACTTGCATGAGGGGTTCCAGGTTGGATTCCCGAATAAATTCCATCTTAAGGTTTTTTTTTCACTGCGCCACCTCTCTTGAACGTCTGACAAATATCCGAGGGTAAAACTGTCATGAAAGAGCTTCTCAATTGGTCGGTTGGACTCGGCATAAAATTGTAGATCCCATCCATTCGTCCTAAAAATGAAAAACCCAAACAAAGCGAATGTTTGTGAGAAGTTAGGCCTAGGGTCTCTACGGACCTATTTAATTATTTTATAGACTTGCCCTTGAACCCAAGTTTTTAAAACCACAACCTTACAGCTGAGTCTTTTGGGATACTTATCTAGATCTAACTACAGCGTTTGAGATCTACAGGTTTATCTCCTGCATTCTGAGATAGTGGCTGATTTTTTCCGTCTTGTTTCTTCAGGGAAACTCGTTTGTAGATAAGAAAGGAGGAAGACTCCAAGGGACCATAAATCTTCATGATGGAGACGGATTGTAAGTTATGTGGGAAAGGGGAGTTCCAAAAGATTCCGACATATTTTCCATTATCGTCATCGGAGTTCATAAGCCGTTATCTCTTAGAAAAGGTAACCAAATGAAACAGAAGACCTTTTTCGTCTCAATCCCAATGTCAGCTAGGGTAAAGATGGCTGCAAAAATTAAGGGACGCTCTATTTTCATAATACGCTTTATATGCAAGTATTTGTTATCGAAAGGGTTGCCATACTTGCCCCAGCCACGTTCAGAAAGCTCGTGTGCGACACCTACTGACAGGGGTACGATTTAAATTTTTCGTTGCATACTTTTGGGTAGTTTTAAACTGAAAATTAACTCTTTTTCTGAAGGTTGGTTCCGTTGTTCACTACAGACAGTATATTTGCAGTTATATATAGCCCTCGCAATGTTACCGACCCGACAAGTTACAAATCCCACCAACGACCCGAGTCTTAAGGAACTCCCAGCCCTATCTGCCCACCTTTTGTTTTACTTACTTGGTTTTAGTAATAAACAAAGCCGTCTACACACTTGACAGTTTTACTTTCCGTCCCCAAAACAAAAGCCCTCGACGCATTTATGAAAAAGGCCCACACAGAAACCCACCATTAACACAGTTGAAGATGCTAAACGGAACTCTTTGGGCTTTGAGTTTCATTCGCAATTATTACAGCCCAAATAGCAACCCATTAGCACAACGAGTTTCTTCCAGCCAAACTCGGTAGATAGAGGCAATAATTACCGTGGATTCGTTTCCATTCCACCGAAATCCTTTCCCCAACCAAAACCATACACACGGGTGTACATAGGTGTGCAACAATTTTGTGCCTCGCGCTGAGTCCCAATTGTCTCTCCGTCATCATTATGCACTCAACTCACAGCCTAGCAAAAGACAACACCGAAACAAGGAAAAAAAGAGTATACAACCAAACAATGGTCTACTTAGCGACTCAAAGGCTCAGCATGCGAGAGAAGTTGGATCTCTCACGAGCACATCATGACCACTTTAGAGTAATGTAGTGCCAAAGTAAAGGTGCTTAAGCACAACAATGCGCCCCGGTGCGACTCTATACGATGCATCAGCATCCATCCCATCAGCGTCATCCTCGTTGAGCGTAATTATTATTATTGTTATCCTTGTCAGAGATGCCCGAGCACGTACACTGCCGCTGGCTGCAGCCAAAGATGGGATAATGAGGTTGCTACTGTTGGGTGGTATCATTCTAGACCTAGTATATGGCTACCCACGCTTCGACTGAGTATGCAGTGTTGTGTAGTTGTGGCAGCCGCATGCACATCCGTCCGTGACAATGACGATGGCATGGAGACAACGAACAAAATGCACACCCCAACATCAGACTAATTGAGACGTGACGTGACAGTGTTGTTGTTGCATTCGTTGGAAGGTCTCTCTGGTAATTCAATGGGTGATAGTAACATTTTTCTGATGGCACAGTGAGGTCCACTCAAGACTGAATTGCCGTGCGATTGCCTTGAGGAGGTTTCTTTTTGACGAGACGCTTCTATTTGGACAAATGTTGTCGGAACGAAATAAGAGTTTGTGCAACCAAACTTCATACAGGGTTCAAGTACCCTACGCGCACTGACTAAGTGGTTAGTGTGTTGGATAACTAAACGAGGGTAGTTACAATTGAAGTTTCCTGCAAATCCACCGAGATGATTCACACCAAAAAAAATGTAAAGTCGTTAAATGGGAAGGACTTTCGAAGCCCGGTACTATGCTTACGCTAAAGTCATCTCGTAATGGTATTTCTGATGTAATCCTCGGTACCGACATTTTTCAGAAAGCTTGTTCCTGGAATTTTAGAAATTTAGAAACTAAGATCCCAGAGCAATAACACAACATCAAGTTGATGGGGGAAGAGTTCCTATATATCTACTACGGGCACATAACTTTAAGAGAAAATTGCGCTGCCACAAATTGTTTCGAAGTTCATTAAATTCAGTTAAACTTGGTGACGAGTGAATTTTTCCTTAATAGCTCTGACTTCCTTAGGCCAATTTTTCGACATTTCAATGGGGAATGAAGGTTAAGTAAGTCTTGAGCTTGACGGCCTCAAGAAGTTCGTTAAATTCAGTAAAACTTGGTGACGAACGAAGTTTTACTTAAAAGCTCTGCCTTCCTTAGGCCAAGCTTTGACATTTCAATGGGGAATGAAGGTTAATTAAGTCTTGAGCTTGACGGCCTCAAGAAGTTCGTTAAATTCAGTAAAACTTGGTGACGAGCGACGTTTTCCTTAATAGTTCTGCCTTCATTAGGCCAATCTTTCGACATTTCAATGGGCAATGAAGGTTAAGTAAGTCTTGAGCTTGACGGCCTCAAGAAGTTCGTTAAATTCAGTAAAACTAAATCTTTCGACATTTCAATGGGCAATAAAGGTTAAGTAAGTCTTGAGGTCGACGGACTTTAGGAGCTTGTTTAATTCAGTAAAACTTGGTGACGAGCGACGTTTTCCTTAATAGCTCTGCCTTCCCTAGGCCAATTTTTCGACATTTAAATGGGGAATGAAGGTTATGTAAGTCTTGAGCTTGACGGCCTTAAAAAGTTAGTTAAATTCAATAAAACTTGGTGACCTATAACTGTGAACTTTAAGAAGACACTCAAACTGAATCCAAATAGGTACCCAACCTACCTAGGTACCTAGCCTTGATAAATAGGTTTAAATTTGCGCCTGCAGTCACATATACCATCCTCCCGCACACATCCTCGGTGACTTTCGGGCGAAAACTTACTCCGCATCACGTCGCAATCCAATTCCTTTACCACCACTCATTCATTTCAGGAGGACACTGACGGTAATGGATCGCCCAACTTCTTAAGAAAACAACGAGCCACCACTCCACCACCTACTCCATGTGCAAAACATTGTTCGCCATTGCAATTCATCCCGGAAGCTCGCAATGCTCTAATGAAGAATAATGATCCTTGAGAGGAGAGCGAACAAAAAAGAGTCCCCTTTCAGAATCATAACTCAATATGTGCTCCACGACGAGGTTACCGCTGCACGACTCGCATGAATTAATCATACAGCTCGAGGCACTTAAGCGCGTCTTGATCCAATTGCTGTCGTGGAATCCCCATATCAAGCCTTTCGGGGCAGACAGCCAGCCCCAATACGAGTTAATGTACTCTACATCACGCGCATTGTGTCATCGTTATTAGCTATGCATTTGCATGCGCGTGTGTGCATGTAAATCACTTGAGAATCAGCAGAAAATATTTTCCCATCCCTTGTGCACCGTTGATCAGGCCCATTAACGAAAGCAGCTCAAGAATGGCGACGTGTGGGTCTAGGAATTCTATAGCGAGCCCCCTCGAGAGGTAATCACCATTGACAAGTGACAAATTGTACATTTTCCCAGTCATTGCATTCAAGGGAGAAAGAGCGAGAGACAGAGTGAGAGACTCCCTCGACAGGGGCAATGATGGCACGCCCTGGGAATACATCATCAGAAAGTAAAGCCGCCAACGACACCTACATAGCTGCTGCTGCTGTTGTCAGCGTCATCATTGAAGTCGTCCTTGTTGCCGGCAGCGACGACAACGAAGCTATACTCATTGGCAGGGGAGTTGTAACGGAAGTAGGACAACATGTGCTCTGTGCTGCACAAGTGCTTACATAACAAAGTGATGTGGCCAAGGAGACGCTAAAGCACCACCAACTGAGGAAGAACAAATAAAAAAAAAGAAGCAAGAATCAGGCGAACTCTTGAATCGGAATCCTCTACGATGAACGTACTTCGATTTTACAATGGCAATCGAGAGAGCGAGGCATCCGGCGAGAGAGTGCAATGCATACACGTGCAGTTGAATAATTTTCTTTTCATTTTTTTTGTTCAGATTTTATTTCTTCGAAGGACGGTACGACACGACACACCACGAGACAAGGGAAGATAAAACGAAAATCAGGTCGAAGAACTTCTTTGCATATCCCATTAAATGGGCATGACATCTTACGAGATGAATGCATGAGGCAAACACGTTTGGTATTGGGAGATGCCTGCATGTCGGATGCGGGATAAATGCATTGTGGTAACGTGATGTCTGAGAGCTTGCCAGGAGACATACACGCCTTACAGAAGACGTTCGAAGTTGGAGTGTTGGGTCTGTTCTTAAAGTCAGACGATTTGGGAAGTTGTTGGAAATTTAAGCACTGGTCCTTCGGAACTTTGGACGACACAAGGATAAAAAAAAACAACTCAATTAGAGACTCTGACTGCGACTGTGACTGAACTAATTTTCTTGCACGCTTTGGAGGACCTAAAAGGCCCAAGTAAACCTCAGTCAGAGCGACTGAAAATGGTTTTGAAATTCAGTTAAATTCAAGCTTGAAAGTTATGGTCTCAAAAGCTCTCAGGCCGCAAATACTCTCAGTCACTTCAGCTGTAAGTAGAAGCAAGAGCAAGTGTCTAAGACTTGCTTAACTTCAAAGAAGTGTTGCTGTAGTTAAGCCGGTAGATGGCGTTCCCTTCCTTCATACTCAACATGTCTCCCAAGGCCACAAACTGTTCTTGCATACATTGATTCATCACTGGAAACCCGCAGTGGTGCGTTAGGTATACAAGCAAACAAAATTCATTCGCTTTTGCAGTTCACACATGCATAAACAGAGTGTCACTCCGGCGAGGTCTTCCAATTTAGAATATAATATTTCAGACTTGTTTGCATCGAAATTGACTCGAGAGCGTACAATATTTTGGGGATAAACACTTTTTCGAAAGAAACATGTTCGCACTTACTCATTCGCAGGCATCATGGAACCAAGCTGGGCCACTTATTGATACCAAGGACCATGATTTGTCGTAGGGCCTCACGGAACTAAGATTAGCCCACTTACAGATACCAAGGAACCAAGCTTAGACGTAGGACTTCACGGAACTAAGCTTGGGTCACTTACTGATACCTGGAAACCTCGCATAGTCGAAGATCAACTAAGCTTGGGGCACTTACTCATTCGCAGTTCTCACACAACTAAGCTGAGGCCGCTTACTGCTACCAAGGAACCAAGCTTAGACGTAGGACTTCACGGAACTAAGCTTGGGTCACTTACTGATACCTGGAAACCTCGCATAGTCGAAGATCAACTAAGCTTGGGGCACTTACTCATTCGCAGTTCTCACACAACTAAGCTGAGGCCGCTTACTGCTACCAAGGAACCAAGCTTAGACGTAGGACTTCACGGAACTAAGCTTGGACCACTTACTGATACCTGGAAACCATGCTTAGTCGCAGATCAACTAAGCTTGGGGCACTTAGTCATTCGCAGGCCTCACAGAACTAAGCTGAGGCCGCTTACTGCTACCAAGGAACCAAGCTTAGACGTAGTACTTCACGGAACTAAGCTTGGACCACTTAATGATACCTGGAAACCATGCTTAATCGTAGATCAACTAAGCTTGGGGCACTTACTCATTCGCAGGCCTCACAGAACTAAGCTTGGGTCATTTACTGATAACTTGGGGCACTTAGTTATTCGCAGGCCTCACAGAACTAAGCTGAGACCGCTTACTGATACCAAGGAACCAAGCTTAGACGTAGGGCCTCACGGAACTAAGCTTGGGTCACTTACTGATACCTGGAAACCATTCTTAGTCGCAGATCAACTAAGCTTGGGGCACTTAGTCATTCGCAGGCCTCACAGAACTAAGCTGAGACCGCTTATTGATACCAAGGAACCAAGCTTAGATGTAGGGCCTCACGGAACTAAGCTTGGGTCACTTACTGATACCTGGAAACCTCGCATAGTCGAAGATCAACTAAGCTTGGGGCACTTAGTCATTCGCAGACCTCACAGAGCTAAGCTGATACCTCTTACTGATACCAAGGAACCAAGCTTAGACGTAGGGCCTCACGGAACTAAGCTTGGGTCACTTACTGATACCTGGAAACCTCGCCTAGTCGCAGATCAACTAAACTTGGGGCACTTAGTCATTCGCAGGGCTCACAGAAGTGAGATTGGGCCGCTTATTGATACTCCGGAAACATGCTAATTCGAAGGGCTTTACAGAATTAGGATCACTACACGCTCTTGCCGCGGGACCAGAATTTGTCGTGATGGTACCACGCATATCGTGTGACTGCGGGACTACGCTTAGTCGCAAGGTCTCACGGAACCCCACGTTTATCCTAAGACCGTGTGAGATTGCTAAATTATAGGGCCACTTGAAACAAAGTCTGAGGTAACTTGAAAATTACAATGAAACCGTGAGACAATCTCTTCTACAAAGGATCGACTCTGGTTGTAGGCTCGTTAATTTTAAGCCTACGAGAGTCAGAGTTTCCTTGTAAATTACCAGCAATAGGCTTGGATTTTAAGTCAGCTTCAGACAAGGAGCACATTATCAACAAGACTGATTATGCTGCCACTTCGGTCTAAGAAGGAAATAAAGTTGATGTAGTCAAAAATTGAGGCTTCTCATTTAAGACCTTGTTTTATCGGGCATAACAATTGAAGTAAGTGAAGACGGATGAAGGTCTTTTTGGTGCGCAAAATTCTTCAAGTTCGGCTTCTTTTTCTGTTGATGAGCTTCAGCAGGTGAGACTTTAAAGCGCCCTCTTTACGAGGTCAATAGTAAAATCGAACTGGGTAACGAGCACATCTGATGCAGGACATTTGCTCTGCGCATCTTTTATTCTAAGACTGAAGGACGACCTTGTTAAGAAAGATCTCGCCTTAGGTGCCGAGTCAAAGTGGAAGGGAATCTTAACCAATTTGCAACTGAAATCAGTCAAATACCGTGGAAGCTTGAGGTCTAGACTCACAACAGTATATTTAAAATTCTGGCGCTATTTTGGAAGCTTTTTGCCAAAAATCAAAGAACCGCCCTTTATGGTGCCTAAACTATTGCAGCAGAGGAGAGTTCTCACACCCTCTGTTTAACCTAACCTACCTAAAAAACAAAGCACGTCCCAACAATTGTTAGGGTGATTCCAAGCAATAATCACTTAAGGACGTGTGCAGTGTGCACTCTCAAACATTTGCCCGCATCGGTCCACGCTCCAATGTCAACTGTGAAAGCCTCGTCCCCCCGCAATACCGGATGACCTTTAAGCCTTTGTAATTTATTATCCTTTTATCAGTGTAACAAATCATGACATCAAATCCTTGCCCCTTGATTTATTATCTCAATCGCAGATAAACAGTGCCTGGAAAAATTTGAAACATTTACAAACCCCAGGACAGGAGGCTCTCTGATGTAATGAATCCACATATGGATATACATTTTATTAATTGTCCACTATTGCTGTGTTCGGCCGGTGGGAGGGTGTTGCCACTTGTCGTATTGACCCTCCGCATTAATCGAACACACTTAATTGTCGCCGCATTATAGCGAAATTATTTCCTTTTCGTCCTTTCCCTTCATGCAGTGTGTCGTGTGTTTTCCATGTTTTGCTGGAAGGCGACCCGCTCCACTTGAAATTAATTGTTATAACAAGAAATTACTCAGTTCATTTGTACGCGTACGTGAGGCAAGGACTATCGTCGTCCTCCGCCCATTACAGACATGGAAGCGTGCCTTTTGCCATTTCGGTGGTATTTCTCGCACCGCACCCGCCACACTTGTTTAACCCTTCATTATTGTCGCATCCTTGCCAGCGACGCACCATTGTATACCTTCGTCGCACACACATTCACACACACAGTGTCAAGTGGCTTAATAGAAAGTACCCAAGTAGTGGCAATGAATTACCATGTTGTTGATTAAATACCCTAATAACTCATTCGGTACAGGGTCCCTTTTTACGTGTGTCCTTCTTCCATTTTCGGTGTGCGGTTGCAGCTTGGACTAAAACAGAGGATGTCCTCTCTGCTACTGTGCATTTGGAACGAAAATGGAAATGTATTCCAAGTGGGACATTTATTTATGATGACGGGTGTTTTTCGTGAGGCTAGCTCCTGTTAATTGGGTCCTTCTGCGAAATGTGGGTCGTTGCGCGTGAGCGAAAGTGGGGCTTTAAGAAAACAGAAAATCGATGGCAGCGCGTATCCTTATCCCATTGGGGGCTCCCCTTGAGCAATACAATTGAGATGGCAGCTGGTTATAGGTGGCGTACTCACGTTGAAATGGAGTCGTCTATTAACCAGTTGACAAGTGTGTATCCGGCTAGGGACTATGGGTAGGTTTCGAACCATTGATCGGGATGTAGCAACACATCCCCAAATGGGACTTATGGCACGAGTAAGTCAGTGATATGTGACAGCGTTTCGAAAATGCGATGAAAATAGCTCCTTGGAGTATTCGAGTGAGTCGTGAATAACAGCGAAGATTTCCTTACACACTTTGATGGGGATTTTATGCGAAGCCAAAGCAATCGTCTACATCAAAGGATTATACGTCTCAAGCAGGTGCAGATGTAATTACGTCGCCGGCAGCGCCGCTTTCATGTCAGGTGTGATTCAAGGATATTGAATAAAATGTCACGGGCGGATGACAGGTGTATCGGTTCTGAGTGGCACAACGACGTCAGAGGATGTATTCCAGACAGACCCGCGAAGGGATATCATTGTCCTAGTAGCTTATGGTTTAATCTGATTGAATAGTTGTAAACACAATATTGGGGCGCAGCAGACTTCAATCCCGGTGGGCAATGTATGAGTGCATGAATCTACTTTGGATCGGGTTAAGGAGTGGATAATTCACTTAAGCCGGGTCCGCCACAATCGAGTTTCACCAAACAAAGTAGCCACATGGGATAAATTTGATTTTTAATTGATCTATTCTTGAATTTGTCGCCCTTTGGGAGCGTGGGAGATTTTGTGGCTTCCATTGAATTTTGAAGGAATTTTTTCACGGATATACATATCACCGGTTTAGTTGCTCTGGGGAAATTTACACATTTTTCAATCGGCCGTTCACTAAAAATTCTAATTTTAATGTTTTTTTTTTCAACAACCAGTTCGCACTAAAACTCTTTTGTTTTTCAAGGAAAACAAAATAAATTGTGGAAAAATTAATAAATAAATCTAACCCGTTAGAATTTGACCACCCTATATAATCCTAAAAGATGCGTATACTTGTAGGCAATTGTAGCATTAAATAAATAATTCGTCGCTTTTCGTTAATTGGACCTACAAAAAACAACAGTTTTTAAAAACTAAATAAAAAATAGATTCCGTCCGAATTCTACTAGGCCACATAGTCCAAGAGAAACGCTCATACATAAGCTAACAGCTTATTGAATGAGATAAATTGGCTTTGTTCTTAAAATACGTCAAAATGTATAAAGTTCATTTGACGACGAAAGAAGTTAGCTAAGCCTAAAAATTTAAATATTTGAAAAAAAAATTCAAAGTTTTATATTCCGTTTGAATTCTACTATATTCCATAGCTCAAGAGAAACGTGTATTTACTACCTATCCATCCATAAAATAAAATAATTTGTCGAAAAGAAAAAAAACTGACATTTCTTTGAAAAACCAGCTCGGACACCAAATCTTTTTTTTTTGTGGAAAACTGTACAAATTTAATTAAGCCGTACAATTGTTTTGATTTTAAAGGCTAGTACGGACCTGTTCCGGAACGAAATTTTTCGGTGATCTCCAAATGGCAGGGGAAAATAATTTGTGGAGAGTTCCATCAGCTGATACACAAGTAGCAGTGTTACCAGCACTCTCTAATTATATCTGATTTGGCTTCTCGACTTTTTCACTGGCTTCTCAAAATTCTCATTTGGGATTTATTCTAATTTACGCCATTCACTTTAAAGCTTGGCGATTTTTAGGGCCCTTAGGAATTTATTAAATGAATACTTCTATTGCGAACGTACTCTTTTCGTATAACTAAAACTTTCAAAACATTATGTAGTTTTCGATAGTATTTCAGATTTCTGTTGCCAAATCGAATTGAGTCCGAATTTTACTGGTTCCTTTGCGTATTGAGTTGCCCGCAAAAAACACTTTTTTTCACACATTTATACCAAGCCATTTCGAAATAATTTAATATAAAAAACTCGTTTTAATATGCGTTTCTTTTCTTTTAACATTTTTAACATTAGGCGTTTTTCTTTTTTAGTTCAGAGCACAACCTGAACTGTTATACAGAAAGTTCGTGTTTCTATTTTAGCTCAGATACATCAGAGCTCAGATTTGTGTTTCTTTGATCTGAGCATAATCAAAGCGCGCTCGATGAGCTCAGAATAAATTGACTGAGCAGGCTGAGTAAAAAGCTGAATACACACTCACAGTCACATTTGACAGAAAAAAAAAAACAGGATAAACAAAATAATTGAAATGTTGGACGACCTTTGTTGTTCTGGAACTGAATGTTAACCAATTTAATAAATAAAAATTAATAAATTTTCAAATTATACATATATTTATTAAATATGTCAGATACGTGCTCAAGTGTGTTTCATAAATACATCAGAACGATCTGAGCACGCTCGGCTTTAATATTTTTAATATTGTCGTCTTTAAACATAACGTAATCAGAATAATTGTGCCTTAAGAATTGCAAAAAATGTGCACTTTTGATTTTTGTATCTGTGTTTGGATATTTTTTGTTCCAATATTTTTTTAAATTTGGCTCCATGCATCTTATAAAACCTGGTAACACTGCAGTACAAATGTCAAATTTTCGCAAGCAAATAATGTCCCGGACAATAAACGTATGCGAAAAGAGAGTGGAGAATTGTCAAGCAATTTACTAGACCTACCCACCTTTCCGCCATCATTTCGCAGCAGCAGCGTACTGCAAAACGAAAAGGAGAGCCAAATTTTTCGTTCATGATTTCGTTGTGGCATTTCTGTATGGGATTTTTCGTTCCGGAACAGCTGCGTACCGGCCTTAAGATTGCAAAATAATAATTTATTTATAGGACATGTTACCAGTCACAATTGTTAAATTAATAGTTGGCCCAAGAGGTCCGCAGATGACCCTAGGCCTAGTCGAATTGAAGGGACCTACAATTTTAGCCGGAGTCCAAACGGCTGAATGGAGAAACGCTTTCATGACAGTTATACTTTCAGATGTTTGTCAGACGTTTGCAGCTGAAAAGAATATAACTGTACTCAGCCATAGAGTTAGAATAATTTTTTCAGATTTTCATGGGGCCAGGAAGATGTGAGTTTAAGCCGAAAGTACAATTTTGACAAATGGACAAATGAAGGGTGGATACCATGAACACAAATATCTTTAGACTAAATTTAAAGTACCAACAGTTTTTAACACGACTGTACTCAGCCATAGAGTTAGAAAAATTTTCAGATTTTCATGGGGCCAGGAAGATGCGAGTTTTAGCCGAAAGTACAACTTCGACAAATGAAGGGTGGATACCATCAACACAAATATCTTTAGACTAAATTTAAAGTACCAACAGTTTGCTCGACTTTGTGAAATTCAAATGAGCCATTCGGAGAAGTACTGAAAGGTAGTCTTGACGAAGATGATACTGGTTGGACGTCTGCATATAACCATTTGAGTTGTTTGACACAAAGTACTGTCCTGGACTGTCTTTTGAAAGACAAAACGCGGAAAAGATTATCACCAAATGGCTTCTTATGATATTTCGATTAAGCCTGTTTTAGTTTGGAGTAAGCCGGGGCTCGTAACACTGGTAAAAGACATCAACAAAAGACTCAGGGAACATATATAGCGTTTCCACCTGTTTGCTCCTCTTTGCTTTATTCACACGCTCGACAAGCAACATTTTTGTCAAACAAATACTTAGTCGGACTTTCAATATAAATAACTTGAGCAATAGGTTCGGAATTCGCATTAAAGTGTATTGGTTGCCAGTGAATTCTTTGAAGGTAGTACTCCAGGTGTTCTTAGTTCAGATTTCTAAATTCCGTAAGCCCCTCCCGTGCAACTTACTGCTTCAAAGTTGAAAGAAACCATGTTAAGAAAAAGCTGAAGCAGAAACTTGTTAATAGATAGCATCTAAAAAAAAAAAAAAAAAATAGATAGCATCTGTACCGAAATATTCTAGAAGACTGGCGGAACCAGTTTTGAAGAGTGTTTCGAATTTAATAAACAGAAAAAAAGATACGACCAAGCAGTCTTCGGAGTTCAAAAGGTCTTTCCGAAATCCTGTCGCATTGAAAATTATGGTCTCATTTGTTTAAAATGACCTCGAGTGCGGAGTTTGGAAGTCGACAGAAAGCATTCTGTCGAATACCTACCTTTCTATGCATTCACTTGTGTGAAAGTCTCCCAACAACCCTCCCTGGCTTGTAAATTAATTTTCATCTAAACATTTTTTACAGAAATCGAGTCTTTTTAAGCAGTAAATTTCTTGCTTAAAATTCTTGATTTCTGAAGTTAGAGTGTACATAAAGTTAAAAGTTACTTAAAGAAAACTGCAATCGGGCCTAACCAGCTGATATACCTTCTTCGCTGAATGCTGAAATGCTTGATGCAAATCTAATGTCCCATTTCGACTTGTTGAAAAGCCGCTGGCCTTGTAAAAAGCACATTAGTCATTTTTTAATTTTTAACACAATGAAGACCCAGATAAAAAATGGAGGACAGAAAACTGAAAACTAAAACAATTTCCATCATCTTGCTGAACACAGTGGATAGGGCCTGAAAACGGCACATGGAGTGAAAGTACTTGTAAAAGCTTAACCCACCCACTTTTTACCTTGTAACTACTTTCACAAACGATCTGGAAGGTTGATCTGTCCTGCAAAATTCTTTGCATTTAAATGCTCTACACAGATCCATAAATTGAATTTCAGCCGGCTTGATGTAAGTTGAGAAAAACGCCGGTAGGTGTCGACAAAAAATAAAACACCTCATTTTTAAAATGTTTGTTAGTTTTGAAAACCTTTGAGCTAAAAATTTGATGTTATAGCGCCATCTCTAATAGTTGTGAAGGTTTTGAAAATTTTATTGTGGAGAGATCTGCATTCAATTTCATTTGTCAAGTTTAAGGAATTTGCAGCAGTTGCTTTTAAAAAACAACGTTCAGTTAATCCCTTGTACCGGTGGACTCAATTCTAGCAAAGGATCTAGATGAAAAGCTGAATATAATCCAGAGTCAGGCAGCAGAGATTTTGTGAGTTTGAATTTTTCAATATGTACTTCGCTGCTTAAAAAAAATTTAGAGCGCCGACTTGAAGCTCTTCTTAGTATTACTTATAGATAGGCATTAGTTTGAAACTTCTAGAAGACTGTTGTGTTATGACCGCCAAGCAAACATTTGTTTTGTGTTTGTTTACCCAAAGTTGAATCCTCAGAATATATACTAAAGACCTCGTTAAGCTAGGAGGACATAGGCTCGCGCCTTAAAGAGGGACTCTAATATTATATGATCAAATGTCTATATGCTGATAATCGGACAAAGGAAGTTTTGCCATATAGAGAAGATTCATATCATTCGTTTAACAAAATTGTTTGTATTATTATAGGATTAAAGGTTTTGACTTTGTGAATGCATCACGTTAAGACTGGTCACTCGATCGGTAGGAATTTTCCAGACACTATACTACAACCGACTTAACGGGGCAACATTTCCTTTTTATTTCATTAAGCAGCCGACCCATTCAGAAGATAGGTAGTAGAGTTTAAGGTCCTTCGTGTCCATCCATAAATAGTTTCAGCCCTGTTTAAATAGGAATTCAGAGCACAAGCAAATAGGAATTCAGGCAAGCTGAGCGTCTGTCCACAGTTAGTGTATAATAAATATGCATATTTTAAAAGTGATAAAGTCTGAATAGGTATTTATTACCGTACACCGAACAAAGCCATATGAAACCAGACTGGAAACAAGTGGAACGTTATGGAGGCTAATTCATTTACCACGAGCATTTAAAAACAAAGACTCTCTATGAATAAGTCCCCACCAAACTCCTTGCATCAGTTGAATCCTCGCTTTTAAAGAATTGGAAGTTTTCTTCCGACCTTAAGGTATTTGTTCGGAATAGATTTGAAAGCTGCTGCACGAAATTGACTCCGGATTTCACGGTTGCATTGCAAAATGTCGCGATTGAAATATAGGATATGATTTATTGTTACCCGCTATCCAGAAGCGAAGATCCAAGCGGATATGTGAGCACAAAATGTTGAGTTCCGCAAAGCTCCAACATATCTAAATTTGATTATTTTTAAAACTACCTACATGCCCACCACTAGGTCGGAACATGAGCCACACCCGCCCTATCGCATTCTGCACCATTTGCTTATACGATTCACCCTAGCGTCTCACATAATCATATGTGCCCCGAACTAGAAGCAACGCCCGCCTCTACCTGCATCGCTCGCTAAACTTCTGGTTAGCTGCGCAATTTTCAATTGCACAAGCAGTACTACACTTACCGTGTCCTTGTGCTGATTCTTCACTGCGTCTCTATCTATCTCTCTCTGTGTATGTGTAGACACCCGGATTAAGTGTGCAATTTTCCACTTCGTCAATTCGCGTGCATCCGTTTCTTGTTTTTTTTTTTTGTGATTTTTCTCGTTTGTTCGTGTTTTTCTTTTTTCTTTAATTTTGAGTTTTCTTCAGCTTTCCTTGGGATTGTGCTGCAAATCTACAGTTATTCTAAAAGGGAAGAGCAAACACCACCATCATCATCACCACTATTGTGATTGTTCTGTTATCCTTAGGCAAACGACGATCCAAAAATGACAGACGAAACACTTCCTTTTCGGGTGAAATGTGTATGCAGGACGACTGTCATATAAAAATACAACAAAGTGATGTCATCAGTTAAATAGGAATGAGAAGAAGGATAACCGCCAAAACACCATTTCCAAATGGAATAGTAAACAGCTGAGCACTTTGGACAACTAAACTAGTCCTTGAAGGCATTTCTTCGACAAACGAACGAGAAATAGTAGAATGCCATCGGCAAAGGACAGACGAGGAATCGCAATCAAACAGAGGATGGATTACAATTGCATTGCAACAGCTAACAGGTCCTTCTCCCTCACACCCGCTGGTGTGTGCTTACAATTACGTCATTTCGAAATATCCTTACTGGGTAATTTCCTTCAATTCTCTTGTTGTTTTCCTTTGTCGGTAAACTTTACACAATTGTCCACCTTCCATCCGCCTTATTATCTGTGCCGGCTCAGCTCTGCTGTCCCTATGGCTTATCCTTCGTTACCGAAAATGTATACTATACTCTTCCTTTGTTGCGATTGTCCACAGAGATGGAAAACTAACTCTCCAGCAGTTCCTTGATGGGTATCAGTTTGAACTTTTGTCCTTCTAGCTGTGTAAACACCCAATGAGGGTATATATAGAAAGGATGCGGACTTGTCTTGATTTCATATCAAAACATCTATATGCATGGACGAGCGCACGGCATGGCGTTGGGGCAGGGGGCTCGGATCATGATGCAATCCTTAACGACAGATATATAGTGCAAGTGAACAATCTGAAGTAGTTGATTGGGTATTTCCGCTTTGCCTGGCCAATGGACAAGTTTCGTGCCCTGAAAGTGGATGAACGAGGAAGTCAGGATTAGAAAATTGCATCCTTGAAGGATGCTGGTGGATTACAAACTGTTCCGGAGATTGAAGTTTCGCACATCAGTTGATCTTCGGTGTTAACTTCATCTTAAAGATGCGAATTGGTTTTGGGGATGTTTTTTTTTTTTCCACACGACAGGAAGCTTGAAAAGGTGCTGCTGGTTGGTTATGCCTGGGTGGACTTTGCGATGTATTTTGCGAATGCCGAAGTCGACATTTGACTATCGGGGAAATTATAACTTGAAACAAGTTTAAGGTATTGGTGGTGCCAAGGTTGCGCTTGGGAAGATCATGTAAGGAAGCTCATCAACTGGACAATTTTTCCGCTTCATATATAATAATATGCATTCGATCGGTTGTGGTAAGTCGCGTTTTGCTAAACCTACCAACGGTCTTTTGGAAAATCATACCTATCGATGGTTGAGGTCGCACAACTTTCTAAAGACTGATAATATACATAGAATGAACCGCATGACAGCGCAGCTAGGTTTTTGACTAGTCCACCCTTAGTCATCATAAATATGGACATCGAGTGCAGGGAAGTACCCCACAAAGTCTTAGGAGACCACTCAGTCAAATTATCTCCAGACCACGCAGAAGTATGTATATAGGTACATCAATAACTTTGGCAGACTTCCCAGCAACAAAACTATCCCCAGCCCATGCTAAGGCACACCCCAGGTCACTGGGGGCTTACGCAGCTCTTATTAATATCCAGGCATAATATTTTCAATGACTATGTAGGTATATCCGAGGTGCCACGCCCATTGTCAAAACCCGCCTAGATTTTGCAAATGTGGTAGGTTCATACAAGATACCTCAATGTGTTAATATTCGCAGCAATAATTAACATGAGCGATGAGATAGATTGTTCGTTTAACGTTTAAAATGTGCCACGCCCCATTTCATAAATCCCGCCTACATTTTTTAAAATACTTTGAAGAGACATTATACATTTCTTGGCGCAATTTCAAAGCAAAGGCTGCCATAAATGATAGAAAATACTATATAAAGAGTTTTTTTTTTATGGGAGGTGCCACGCCTCGTTTCCCAAATTGCCCCCATTCAAATAAATTTTTGTTTCACAAAATAAACACATCGGTGTAACAAACTTCAAAGCTGCTTAAAGGCCGGTACGCAGCTGTTCCGGAAAAATCCCATACAAAAATGCCACAACGAAATCATGAACGAAAAATTTAACTCTCCTTTTCGTTTTGCAGTACGCTGCTCCTGCGAAATGATGGCGCTAGATCGGATATAATTAGTGAGTGCTGATAACACTGCTACTTGTGTATCAGCTGTGAAACTCCCCACAAATTATTTTCCGCTGCCTTTGCGCAGACGTTTCGTTGTCCATTTGGAGACCAGCGGAAAATTTCGTTCCGGAACAGGTCCGTACTAGCCTTAAAGCTCAAAATATAATATTTTCTTAAGAAAATATCTTAAATTATGTTACGCGCGCGTCACCTAGCGCACTTTTTTGGAACTATCACACACCCCACACATGCGTATATATATTAATTTGTCCAAGTTTCACATCGATCGGTTTAGCGCGTCCTTAGGCAAGTGATAAACCGATATACCTACGGTCGTTAATATTTATTAAAGAAACAAATGCAGGTTCGATCCCCGGACAACCACAAATTACATATTAAGGCTTTTTCCACTGCGCCACCGCTCGCGAACGCGTGACAAGCACCCGAGACTATGACTGTCATAAAAGAGCTTCTCAATATGCCGCTTGGACTCGGCATAAAATTGCAGATCCCTTCCATTTGTCGCAAAAATGAAACAAGAAACAAAAAACTCCACATCGCGGAACTTTAACTATGCGGAAGTCGAAAATACGCTTGCTGTATGTTTCATAAAAATAAAAAAAAATTAAAATGACGCCATAATCGGAACGAGAAAAAAATTGATGATTCCAATTGCGTTGTTGTCGGTTTCCAGTTTGGACAACCGCTCGTTGTTCTTGTGCCAATCTTTCTCGAAGTTGGGACATATTCGCTCGAATGTGTACGATTACATTCCGATCTGAGCCTTCGTCCAGGTTTTCGCTTTTTCTGTCAATTCTTAGCTCATATAAGTAGTTCAGTTTCAAATGCACATATCGGTACCTATCCAAAAGACTGCAACAACTAGTAAAAAGCGCCACCTATCGGATTTAATTTAAACTAATCTATAAACACCGCCGATAGATGTAGGGGAGAGTGGGACACCTTTGTGGGTGGAGTGCATTTGAACTTCACTAATAAAAACTTATTAAAGAAATATTTGGAGCGTAAACTAAATTTGTATCCTGGCAATATTGTTTTCTTTAAACGTCAACGGCTTTCGGCCATCTTTTCAGTAGTCGCTTGAAACTAGATCGTGTTGGATGTTTTTATGCTGCATTTCCAACTTTTTTCTTTGGAAGAATATAAATATTTTGTTGAGCTTTTTTATTTGTGAAAAATATTTTCCCAATGCGAAGGTTCATTTAGAACCATATTAAGCTAAGTTTTTCTTATATATGTAAAAACAAATTATTAAAGCTAAATTGTTCGTGACAACACACGTTGGGGCAGATTTGAACTAAATGCTCGGGGCAGGTTTGAATGTGTTGAAAATGATGACTTTTGCTCTTGACTTCTCTACATTTCAGTTATGTTAATGAGACTATACTCCTCGTTTATGTAAAACTTGTTTGTTTGTTTCGTTATTTGTAGTGTAGGTATCTATATAAATAAAGTTATCTCTGAATTCTAGTTTGTGTACCTTTTTTAAGTTTTTTTTTTGTTTATGTTACATGTTCTTCCTGATTTATGAATACTGGTTTATTTATGTTAAGTTTTTTTAAACTCGTATTTAAAAATCAAAACTTATTTATAATTTAAATAAAGTAAATATTTTATTATGAAAACTGTCGCTCAGAGGCGGCCCAGCCTAGTTCAAAACTGCCCCACAGGGGGTGCACCTTTGAACATAAAGACCTGCTTCATTCAAAAAATAATAATAAATTAAAATCTTCATAAAACGGATAGAATTATGTGTTTAAACTAAAGCTGAGTTGCATTCCTAAAATAAAAAAAAAGTTACAGATCAAAAATTCGAATACATAGGTTTTTTATGAAACTTGGAAGCAAAAAGTGTTCAAAGGTGCCCCACTCTCCCCTAAGAGGAAACGAGCCAGCAAGGCTCTATTGATGACACTTGGGCGAACATTGATTCCTATTTACGTTGACATATTTCTGACATCGATGACATTCCAGGTGAGCGGTTTTAAGAGGTTTTCAGGTGATATTCTTCTATCTTGAGTGAAATATATGAACTGAAGTATACTCTGAAGTGCCCTTTGAACACATTTCCCAAAGACACACGACACTCCGTCAAATCCACGCCAGAATTGTGAGCACAACCGTACTTCCAAATCACAGATAAGCCTTCCCAACCAACACATCATTAATTTTCAATTCAATCAAACCACTGACCTAGACAGTTTCCCATTTATACAAGAAATACAAATATGAGGGCAGCAACTTGGGCGCATAAGAACAATTGCAATACAACACAAACAGCAGTCCTTGACATCGTTTAACCTCATTTATTTCTAGAAACACATCCACACACCATGACAATCAGCAAATGGTGGCATACAACAATAAATCACTTGGTATGAAACATTAAAATCTAATGTCGGGCAATTTTACTTTTGGAATTGCCAAACGGAAATTGCTTTTGTTACGCTTCTTGCAATCGGTAGTCGGGACATTAAAACTTTTTCTCCATCCTCCATCGAACACACACGCTGAGCACTGTGCTCAGTCAGTGTTGGCTCTTCCATTGTAAAAGAATGAAGACGGTGATATATTTGCTTTTGCTTTTGCTTGCACGGGTAAGGAGGAGCGACACTGTGATGGGGTTCGACTTTCTGATGCACGCGATTTTGTTTTAACAGTTTTCAGCCACCGAGTCGATCAATTGTAATGAGCGTAAAATGCACGCTGTGGTGAGTTTGTGTTTTCAATGGTTTTTTGCGATGATTTTGAAAAGAGTCCTTCTCCCAGTACTATGCCAACCGATGTTGCGACCTGACGAAGCCCGATAAGGACCACACTTTTAGGAAATGCCATGAGAAGTACTCCAACATGACCGAGAAGTTGACCAGCCAGCTGAAGGCTCCCGAAAGAATCGCCATAAATATTGTGAGACAAGGTGACTTGGGATGCGTTTCTTTTTAAATACCCAACTTTTTGCAGTGTGCCCACGAGTGTAGTCTACTGTCGAAGCGGTTCATTCGGCCGAAATATAGGAACGAGTTCGACACAGATGTCATCGAGGATTACTTCCAGAAGAAGTACTTTGACGCTGTCGCTTCGACGTTCATTACAGACACCTTCAAGAAGTGCATCCAGTTTGGTGCGCAGGGGGTTTTAGCTTTTGATATGCTTGAAAGACTATTTCCATTTTCAGATAGTCTCGGTGATGTGCAGATCAAATTTCCCGATGTCAGCTTTATTAAAAGGCAATGTGATCCGATGGCGGCCCGCATCATGATGTGCGTGCGAACGAAGGCGATGCAAAATTGTCCGCCGAGTCTGTTTCACAGCTCAGTCGATTGTGATGCCTCGAAGGCGTATTTCAAGCAGTGCGTTGGTTCGGTTGAGAAGGTCGTTAGGAATTTGTAAGTTTGACAAGTCTGAGGGTGGCGTTGCTTTAAATAAAAACTGTAGAAGGTGTTGCAAGTGTCGAAACAAATCTTAAGAAGCCTTTATTGAACTGGAGATGAAAGGGAGTTTCTTCTTCAGGCAGCAATCGAGGTTTGGTAAGGGGAACACAAACCAACTTCAGGCCGGATGGAAGAAAATTCCTTACCACGATCCCAGTCGAAACGAGGTTTTCTCCGTGCAAATTCAATCGTGGGATAGCCTAAGTATATTCACGGACCATCGATCATTATAAGCTCTTGTTTGATGTGGTAGCTTTTAAACTACGTGCCAAGCCGCCGTAGGCAATCTAGGGTCAAACGTTGCGTCACAATTTGGATTTAAAGAGACGGGTCCTCGGGACCCGATAACTCGTCCCTTGTAAAAAAAACTGTGGCATCCTATGGCAACGCGTTTGTAATTAGAAATATTTTCCTGGTTTCATAGCAGATCCTTCGTCGTGTTGTTGCAACTTATGTCACTAGTGAAAACGTTCAAAAAAGTGATGAGTTGCCAACAGGCAGTCTGAGCTGTGAGCTTTCTATGCGGCAATTTTATTTACTTTGCGATGGAGCTTAGGTCTCCCTGACTGAAGCAACAAAATTTAAGTGGAATCGAACCTTTACTAAACTATGCGTCACTTGTTGGGTATAAAGGAGCAGGATGGTGGGTTTTTGACGACTTCAGATACTATTTTGCATCAGGACTTCTTTTTCCTGCCAACATAGTGCCAACTCAATGAAATGTAGAAGGTGGTAAAGCTCAAGTTAACACCGACCGTTTCCATGAAGACGAACTCGTGAAAACATTTTTCCTATAAAAAGGGTAAGCTTTGGCACGAGACTGAAGAAGGTGGGAAAGCTCAAGTTAGCACCGACCCTCTACATGAAGACGAACTCGTGAAGACATTTTTCTTATAAAAGGGGTAAGCTTTGGCACGAAACTGAAGATGGTAGAAAACCAAAAGTTAGCACCGACCCCCTGCATGAAGACGTACTCGTGAAGACATTTTTCTTATAAAAGGGGTAAGCTTTGGCACGAAACTGAAGATGGTAGAAAACCAAAAGTTAGCACCGACCCCCTGCATGAAGACGTACTCGTGAAGACATTTTTCGTATAAAAGGGGTAAGCTTTGGCACGAGACTGAAGAAGGTGGGAAAGTTCAAGTTAGCACCGACCCCCTGCATGAAGACGTACTCGTGAAGACATTTTTCTTATAAAAGGGGTAAGCTTTGGCACGAAACTGAAGATGGTAGAAAACCAAAAGTTAGCACCGACCCCCTGCATGAAGACGTACTCGTGAAGACATTTTTCGTATAAAAGGGGTAAGCTTTGGCACGAGACTGAAGAAGGTTGGAAAGTTCAAGTTAGCACCGACCCTCTACATGAAGACGAACTCGTGAAAACATTTTTCCTATAAAAGGGGTAAGCTTTGGCACGAGACTGAAGAAGGTGGTAAAGCTCAAGTTAGCACCGACCCTCTACATGAAGACGAACTCGTGAAAACATTTTTCCTATAAAAGGGGTAAGCTTTGGCACGAGACTGAAGAAGGTGGTAAAGCTCAAGTTAGCACCGACCCTCTACATGAAGACGAACTCGTGAAGACATTATTCGTATAAAAGGGGTAAGCTTTGGCACGAGACTGAAGAAGGTGGGAAACCTCAAGTTAGCACCGACCCCCTGCATGAAGACGTACTCGTGAAGACATTTTTCCTATAAAAGCGGAAAGCTCTGGCACGAGACTGAAGAAGGTGGTAAAGCTCAAGTTAGCACCGACCCTCTACATGAAGACGAACTCGTGAAGCAATTTTTCGTATAAAAGGGGTAAGCTTTGGCACGAGACTGAAGATGGTAGAAAACCTCAAGTTAGCACCGACCCCCTGCATGAAGACGTACTCGTGAAGACATTTTTCCTATAAAAGCTGTAAGCTCTGGCACGACACTGTAATAAGCAACACATAAGACTGGGGCTACTATAAAAAGAAACAGAAATACAAATTAGGACTTCTAGTTAAGGAATATAATGGAAACCTTCGAAGATGGCCTCCTAAGCAGGGTATCTCTGTCAATGTCGAGGCGATTACATTTGAATAAAGTTGGAGTTCTGTCCAAAATAATTCTGTAAATTTTTCCTAGACAAAGAATTTGGACTGCCCAATATAGAACTGCCTTAAAATATCTCCGAAGCTGCTGACTTATGGAGAGAACTGTTCGGTTGTGAGTTGAAGAAACGTGTCCTTCATCACTTTTCTAAGACTCATTTAGAATATGACTATCACTATCATATCACTGAAATACCTTGGTCAATCAATCGTAGAATACCATCGAATCAAAGAGATACCTACTATCCGAAGTGACAACCTATATACCCGTAGCTCATTAGGCAACAGCTTGAGTCTGCATCCGAAAGAGATCAACTGCCAACGATGGAAAATTCGATTTGACATTTCTTATTTTGTTTCTGAAATATTCAGGAAAACCATTTTTTTTTTCAAAGCATTCCTATTGTAAAATTTCTCCTTCGACCTTAATATCGGATTTTAGTAAAAAAATAAGGTTTCTGAATTTCAGACACAATGTTCTAATGGCAAATTTTTATATCGTTATTGCTGACTGGGTCACTGGTCTTCGTATCGGAATTCTTTCAATTTCAATTGCGGGAAAAGACATATGTTACACATTTAGGTATATTTTTCAGTGTGCCATCTCCGTCTGACAAGTAATATCCACAACTGTTTTAAGAAAGTTTCTTAATTCAGGCTGTCGGGCTTAGCGTACTTGACAAAACCACTTTCGGGCCAAAGACTGGCTGAAAAAGCGTGAGCTTTATCGGTTCCGTGGTTTTGAAATATAGATTTTGAATTGTTTTTGTTTTTATGGGAGGTGCCACGCCCTTTTTTATGCCCTCCACAGAATTGGCCAGGCCGATGAAAACACTTTTTTTCTATTTGCATCAAACAAAGTTCATGTCCTTCTTCAGGTTCCGGGCTATTCAAATTATAGAGGTTTATAGGTATAGTCGCAAAAAGGTAATACAGGGAAAATGTCATGTGGAACCACCATAAATGTTGAGTCAGTAATAATTTTCGGATTTTGCGAAACTGACAAACTGGATTAAAACTGGAAGAAACAGAAAAGAAAAAGAAGACATAAAGTTTTGTGTAACTGCCAAACAAAAACCACTTTACAAGTTAATGTTGCGCCAGACTTATTTTAAGCACGAAATGAATTTCTGATAAAGTTCAGGACTAAGTTGTCGTCGCGAGGATATTCGAAAAAAACAATTTTAATTTTAATGACTTTGGGACACATGGATTACCTGAGAGTTCTTAAGATGTTGAATATTTTGGTCGTCTTTTAGTGTACGTTATCAGTGCATTGTCTTCGTTACGTCTATTGACTTTCGTTGGTACAGTAATGTATGTCTGTCTGGCCCTATTCCACATGAATTAATTGCGAATGACTTCAGGTTCTGTCTCTTCAATAATAAGGAGTTCTACCGGATTTAAGAAATAGTTTCTTCATTTAAGAATTTTTTTTAATTATAGTTTCTAACACGCGGTGTCATTTAAAGGGTTCCTCGAAGGAGTACGTCCCCAGTCTTTGCTTTCACATCTAGGCAGTTACAAAGGAAGTGTATCCTCCTCTTCCTCATTCATGCTACAGCGATAAAAATAACTTCTAATACACAGTAATCTTTTAGTTAGTACCCTGACAAAGTCACGATGTATGCTCTGCTTCTGCTGATAGTTAGAAGGCTCTCTGTCTATGGTTTTTACAGTTTAGACCACTCCATTTTTCTTTAGCCCACTGTAAAGCTTATCTACATGGTCTAAATAAAGGGTTGTTGCTATATTGTAGTGGTCCTTGTTGTTACTTATCTCATTCAAGAAACTGTTTGTGGGATGAAGCAAAATTCACAACTCAAATATTATTTCAGAAACCTTTTTTTCAGGCTCGGAATCCTTTTTAAATAATCAAAAAAAAACATTTCATTAATCACAAAAAAAATTTAAGAATTTAAGAAAAAAATTCTTAATGTAAGAAAATATATTTCTTGATGCATTTTTTTCGACCAATATGTTACTTTTTGAGTCCAAGATAGTTTCCTACATTTTTCTTATTTTAAGACAACTTTCAGAAAACTCGAAAATTAAGAGTATTTGACCAGAATCGATTTGTTGTCCTAAATCATACCACGCCTTCTACTATTTTTTTGAAATTTGTTTGACAGCCTTGGCCGACCTATCGTATTCGTAGGTGGCAATCCCTCATCATGTCATCCATGGTTGATTGTTTGCAATGTCCCCACTGGGTAGAGATGGGACATGTCTTCCATATGCAAAGACGGTGCTACTTTCGATGACATCTGAAGCAAGTCATTTTTGCTCTGCTTGTAGGGTAGGTCTTTGTTAAAAGATTCCCTGCATCTGTTTGTAAGAATGATTCCTCCTTACTATCCTACCTACTTCACAGAATACAAATTTTAAGCCATTTAATCGCACAGCATAATATAAACTGCCATCAACAAAAATACAATCTTAAACCAAATACAAATTCGCACTACATCTGCCTCGCAGGTCCTGGGTTTACTTAATTCATTCCACGGCACGGTTATAGATGAACAGCATGCATCTAAACAAAATCAACACAAAGACCGTAAATCCAGCAAAACAAAAAGGAACACACACGAAACCGCTCTCCATCGAAATACGTGATAAATTGAAAATGACAAGCATCTTCACCCCATAGATGGTCGCACCCTCGCTGCATCGACGGTGGATGCTAATCCAAAATGAATACTGCTCGTGCAGAATGGTGTATCTGGATTATTTAGAAAAACCCAGCGAGTGAATTAATTAAAGAACTGAATTCCATACTCGCGCGCAGCTGTTTGCAATTGAATAGAGAGCAATTTTTTCCCTGTTAATCATTCTCTGGTAAAAGTATCCACACACGAATAACTAATATGCTGGAAGCTTATCTAACCGAACCGAACGTGCAAAATTCCTTAGAAAAATTCCAATCACTTGTAGCATGAAATATTTGCCTCATCCAAGGCGTCTTTACCACATCCGAAGGATTTTAATTAACTTCTGGCTTGAAAATGTCTCCCGAAATCTGTCCAAAAATGAGAGAAAATTCCACTGGCGCCACCAGTGGGAGGGGATCAAGTAAATTCCTCCATTCCAACGAAGCGAATTTCTGAACTCAAAACTAAGGGAAACCGTTCGTGTAAAGTGCGCCTGATTGACATAACCTCCAATAGAAGGAAAACCCTTCCCGTGGGAAAATGTTAAGAACAACCAACCGGCTGCTGTGTGACAGTTCAATAGGTATAACCCACACGGCGCGAATGAAAATTGCTAAAGCTAGCGACAAATTGATGCTAAAATACATTTTGCATACCCAACAACCGTGAGGAAACATCAAAAGTGGAAAATGTTTTTTTTTTTTTTTGTTTCATCAGACTTGTAGCAGCTGCTGCCACCCTTAGAGCGGTTTGGGATACAACTGCTCGGCGGCGCACATCACAATCTGATTTCATCCAGGGACCCCATGAGGTATCGTCGGATAATAAGGAATAAATAATTTCATTTGTTTTGCCTAGCATTAGGCTGGCTTTTCGGTTATCCCATATACCATATCATAGTCTCGGTGGCTTTTGCCACAGCTACCAACCCCAAATGCCATGACACCACTCAAACATAACCACAGAGGATACATTGCCTTGTGCCATACCTCCGGCTCTCTGCCGCTTCCTAATTATTATTAACCATACGAGTAGTGATGTTCAATTATTTTGACATTCACGCGAGGGTAAACCACATCATAGCAAACCGGCGGCTTCGAAAGGGTGGATGCCACTTCAGACTGTGTATAATGAGATAGATTTCAGAACTAATGCCAGAGTTAATTGGGAACACAAACGAACAGTGGGGGTGGATATTTTCGGCGATTGTCAACATTTGATTGAATCGGAGAGGAATACTCATCATAGGGGAGAGGAAAGTTGTAGATTTGTCATTATAATGAAACAACAATGAATGGTGGATCCTTCCGAAACCACAGGTAGCTTAGCTTTGCAGGCTTAAGAGTGAACCATATCAGCTATGTAGCCCACCTTTATCAATTTCTAAATTCGTATACGAGTATCTTCTGAACGGCAGCCAGCAATGAAATATAAAATAAATGTTGCTCCATGTTAAGCACAATACTTTGCTGGGAATCCATAGAGATTGGAGTGGATTTAACGTGATGCGGGTTTGAATGTGGATTCAACAAAAGATAAACTTTAAAATGTTTTAGATATCACATAGCGTAAAGGATACAGTAGTTGAAACCCATAAGGAAATTTTGACTTTAAAGTAGCCTTGTCATTTTAAACACGATTTTAATATTGTATGTACTAATATATTCTTTTTTTTTTAATTAACATTTTTCGAGTTAAGTGGTTTCAATTTAGAATTAAATGCATTGTACAAAAGTCTCTCTAAAAATATCTATTATTATTAAATAATAGCTTGAACTTTACCAATAAATGTTTTCTGTTACATTTTGCTTACATTTTTAGCAATTTAAAATGTCTATCCGCCGCACTACAGTCCAAAAGGCAAATCTCGCGCCAAAAATACTAAATTCGATGTTTTATTTTTAATGTTTTGTATTTTTATTTCAAATCTAAACGGAGCTTCGAAAACAATAAAAAAAATTATTTTCTGCTGACTTGTTTGACTTATAGAGCTTTTCAAAGTTGGTCAATTTTGTTCTAGAGTAAAAAACAAAATTATATAAAAACGAACTTCTTTATTTTCTTTTTTTGCAATTATGGCATATAAAAATCTTCATTTTGTTGAATCCAGTCTAGTTGTTTAATATGTAGGTAATCTAAAATTTTAATAATATAAAAAAAATTGCCTAATACATATTTTTAATAAGTAAAACAAAAAAACACCTTTATTTAACACTTTTTTTGGTTTGAGTAGAGCAAAAAAAAAAATCTCGCAAGTTACAGCGGAAAATTGAGCACGATAGTTGGCCTTAACTATTTTTTAAACCATTTGCAAAATTGTAGCTGCAACTAATTGCAATATTCGGGGAAAATGTAATTTGCTTCAAGAAAGTCGTGTTAATGCTGACATTTTGGCCTTAAAAGCAAGATTCCTTATAAAATATTTCAATTATTTTGTTATATCATTAAAAATGGTTTTGTTATTATGTTGATCGTTAAAAGAACTATCCACTTCCACGCCCCTTTTTAATAAATGGCAATTGGTTTTTGTAATCCGTCCACTTGAACAACTCTTTTTGAATAAATTCCGCCTAAACCAAAAGGGATTTTGAGGTATGCTGTAACTGAGCTTCTTCGACTTACTTAAATCATTGTAGATCATCACTAGTTATCCTTCGTGTAAAAGGCGCATCAATCGAATATTGGAAAAATCAAAGTCGGTCATCAGTTCACTTTTGCAGACCGATTCTTTTTCAATACGAAAAGGAGTCGAGTGATATTACTCAGACAACGGTCAGGAATATACGGAACCAAATCAAAAATTTGAGGCCAACCCCGACACATAAAAATGTTCAAAGAGAAGCCGATACAAGCGATACCGATACTCAAATACATGCAAAGGGGCAGATCCTGTATATCAACGACTTCTAAATCTAAACGATATCGTTTTTGTAACTTTGATCACCAAAAAAAGTCATATTCTGCTCGGATGTTTTTGAAAAACGTCAGCTTTCATTATTCTTTTGGAAAACGAACTGGATTAAGCTCTCAAACTTGTAATTTTAGCACTTTGTTGCTAGATTTGGAAAATCTACCTGAAAAGTTACGAAATGAGTGCCAAAGTTTCATGAGGACGAAAACATGAAGATTTATTCAATATGTTAGCTATATCATCAGATCCACTTGTTTCATCTTTAAGACACATTAGAACATGAATAGAGCTGTAAAAAAAGTTATTGCCCAGAACTAATAAGTCTATGAAATGTTGAAAATTATCACGATGATGGCAATAATTTTTTTTTTCTAAAAATTAAGATCTATAGTAATTTAAATAAAAAAATGTATTATGTATTCTATTTGATTTTATAAATATATATTTTGTATTCCATTTGATTTTATTTTATTATTATATCTACAACTGTTGCATATAAAATCACTCAAACAGTTTATAGAATATACTGATGGGCCACAAAATGACAAAAATACTGCTTCAATACTTGCTAAAACCGTTAAAAATTGGTTCGTTAATTTTATGCACAGTGGATGTTGTAAAAAAAATATTTTGGATCACCCTGTGAACAATTAAATAGCCGAAGATCTTTTTTATGAGATTAGTAAAATTTAACCTGTTTTTTAAGTTTTTCTTTAATTCCTTTCTCGCCTATATTTTGCTGGAAGGAAAATACTCGGATAGTTGGCCTTACTAATAATTAGTTTTAACCTTCACCTTCACAGAATGCAATTTTGTAAGGAAAATTTCGCCATTGTGAGTACGAGCCAAGACCCTAAAAATGATTTATTAGTATCGCCGAGCGTGTTTTCATACGCATGAATATGTTGTGAGATGGTTTTGCTGCTAAGGTGGAAGGGTCTGTTCAAAATCTGTATGAAAATGGTGTTGGTTCATTCGCAATTAACTGATGAGAAAGTTTTTGTTATGCGAAAAGAGTAAGTCCGCAATAGAGGCATGGATTTTTTTTATACGTTCCTAAGAAGCTCTAAAATCGAAAAACCTTGAAGTGAATAGCCTAAATTCGAATAAATCCCAAATGACAATTTTAAAGAGCCAGTGAAAAGTTCGAGTGGCAGAAGCCGATATAAATTGCATGTGCTGGTAACATCTGTACTAATAACACATTTAAGGGTCGACTTCAATTTTACAAGGTTAAACATGATAATTAGTAAGGCCTATTGTGAACTATTCAAATTTAAAGTAGAAAATAAAAAGTATTATTGGTAAGGCTCATAGCGCGGTGCTAATAATCATTTTTAGTGTCCGGAGGTCCAGGCCACAAAAATAATATACAAAATTAAAAATATTGTGAACTACAAAATGTAAAATTATGATTATTAATAAGGTCCATAGATTTCCACACGATCAAATAATCTGGGTGCCGGTATACACTACACAGACCTTACTAATAATCATTTTTAACCTTCACACTAAATATTTTGTAGGTCACAATGGGAGTTTGTAAAATCCAGCGTGGACAGTAAATATAATAAGTATCGCGCTTCGTCCTTAACCGGGTGGATATAAATATCACTGACAGCCTAAAATGTTAAAACTTTTCTTGTTTTCTTAATCTTACAGAAGTCTTTGCAATAAGAGAGTTTGAATAAAAAAAAAAAACATAAAACGTTTCCTGTTTTAGGGAGGATATCCTGTTGTCATTTCGTTTTGTATTTACAGAAGCACTCATCTGTTGCTGATAAAATTATGTCACAGGTGTCAAAAATTGACCGGAGGAGTGGTGCCGATCAGTGGTTAAAGCGGTTAGGTGGTTATTGGACGGACTACAAAATTCTTTGCGCTACACTAATTATCACATATTAGTGCCAGGCTAAATTAAACGAACTCACATTGGCGATATTCTCCATATATTAAATTTCCCATTGTGACCTACAAAATATTTACTGTGAATATTAGAAAAGGCCTCTGGCACTTAGCTAAAATAGCTTCAAGTGGTTTATGGAAAATGGCTTTAAATATCGTGCTGAATTATTTAGGTAATGAACCTTGGGCCCAACTTCTCAGTGCTTCAGTTACGACTAAAGGTAGGCGCACACTATCGTTTTTCGTGGCATGAACATTCATCCACAGAATTTAGATAAAGGGCCTTACCAATAAACATTTTTTAGTTTCGAATCTAAATTTAAGTAGTTCACAGTGGCTAAATTTTCCATACAAATTTTGCAATTGTGAGCTTCCGTAAATTCTAGTAGTTCACAGTGGCTATATTTTCCATACACATTTTGTAATTGTGAGCTTCCGTAAATTTAAAATCGATACTTTAATTTGTTTTTGGTATCGCGCAATGAACCTTAGGGCCAACTTCTCAGTGCTTCAGTTACGACTAAAGGTAGGCGCACACTATCGTTTTTCGTGGCATGAACATTCATCCACAGAATTTAGATAAAGGGCCTTACCAATAAACATTTTTTAGTTTCGAATCTAAATTTAAATAGTTCACAGTCGCTAAATTTTCCATACAAATTTTGCAATTGTGAGCTTCCGTAAATTCTAGTAGTTCACAGTGGCTATATTTTCCATACACATTTTGTAATTGTGAGCTTCCGTAAATTTAAAATCGATACTTTAATTTGTTTTTGGTATCGCGCAATGAACCTTAGGGCCAACTTCTCAGTGCTTCAGTTACGACTAAAGGTAAGCGCACACTGTCGTTTTTCGTCGTATGAATATTCTTGCATAGAATCTTGAACACTTTACAAAAAGTTATACCTTCAGTCGCACTTTAACTTTTTGTATCTGCTACGACTAAGGTCATCAACATTTGTGTTTTTTGTCACAAGACTATAAGGTTTCTTCACGAGTCGGGAGCTCATTAAGTAAGTTAGTTAGTGTTAAAGGGTCCACTTTGTAGAAGTATTTACGTCCGGCAACGAGTTCAATTGACAGATGGACCGAATAAACTCCAACTTATAACTCATAAGCAATGCAAATATCGAATGAAGTGGGATTTACTTTTTACTGTGCGTTGAATCCATTGACAGTTTTCAAAAATGATGAGAACAAGTCTTCCATTGGTGGGAAAAATTGAGAGAATGACAGTAACTGTCATTGTTGATAAACAAACTGAGAGAAAAAGCGCATTCATTGGTGGAAACTTTTAAATTACTGGTGGCTCAGAAAATTTTGTGTAACCGATATGCGAGGGATTTTATGTGACTCTGACTGTTTCAGCGTTGAATACCTTAACGTTGACAGATCTGCCAACATCCGATTCTATGGGCTGAGCCTTTAATTTCCAATGAGATAGTATTACTTCACACTGAAGTTGTCCGTTCCATTTTGTGCGAATGAATAAACATTGAACGTGTGCACCTAGCTTTAGTAAGAACAACAAATTTTATACCATACCCACAGTGAATGCACACGATGTTCAATATCTCTTATGTAGGGCGAGCTATCACGTGCAATGGGCCACATTTTTTGTCAAAAGTATGACAGCTTCAATCAGCATTTGCGTAGCTAATAACGAGCTTCACTTTACTGTCAAAGACCGCCGTCGAAGGTACATACCTATTTCACTTAAAAACACTGCAAATGCGAACAAGTCATAAACATGAAACAAATCACAAAACACCATGTCAAGGCTTCAATCTCCGACAGCATAAGCATATCACATGCCTGTGTGTATACGTATTATGTGCCATATGACACACAAAGGAGCGCCATGAATATAAAAAGAAAACATCCTCCAATGATTGCCAACAACAACTGTGTTTGCAACAAAATCTTCTCAGAATAAGTATTGTCCTTGGCAATGGATCGAAATTTATCACATTGCAGTGCGCTTCATTCGATTTCTTTTGTGCTAATAAATCGAATAGACTGATACGAGTACCACACACATACAACAATCTATTTGCAATCGGATGGACCTCTTGCAGCAATATACTCCCATCCCACTACCCATATCCATACAAAGAAAATGTCAGATTAATTTTGACAAATGAAAGATGCGAACAGAACGCTCGCTGGCTGTGATTGTTTTGTTTTGACAATCCTCGGGCGTGTAGCTATAATGAATTTGTTTTCATTTGAAATTGAAAATTTGATGCGAATTTGTTGTCGCGTTGAGTGGGTGGATCTGTCTATCTACTTGTCTGTGCGTATGAGGTTACATTTAATAGCATCAAAAAGGACGAACATGATTTGAATAATTCATTTGGGAGAATTTCGTGCGAGTTTGTTTTTTATGTATCTTTTCAGGAATGGAAGGAATGGGTGACGGCAACAACAAGGATTTATGTGCGCGCCTATTTGCTGTGTTTGTTTTTGGCAAACACACGTGCATGGGAAAATTTCGTCGAGATTTGCGAGGCACATACAATACGGTGGCAGTCGGGATATATGATGTTGATAAATGTTCCCCAACGTGGCTTCGCTCAAAGTGGCAGTTAAATTAGGCAAAATAAATGAAATGATGATGAGATTGGCAAGTGTTTTCTGTTGCTGTTAATAAAATATGTAGGTTTCATTTTTTTGAGGTGATTTGGATGAGCTATGTTTGTGGGGTTGTAGTTTTAGGGGAGTTTGAATGTTATGACCTTGTCCAAGCTGTTCATCTTCATAGACAAATAATGACCCGAGGCGATTTCATTTTAGGACCCATTTTGTGTCGGATATGCTGGTCTTTAACTAAGCAAAGCAAAGGAAAAACTAAAATGGCTTTGGAAGAAAATGACAAAGTTTGTTGAAGCGAACAGAGTGCGGTCGCGCTGGAAAAAAAGGGAAATTCAGGTTTAGAACGTGCAACAGCAATTTACGAGCTGAGAGCTGTTGAAACTGGCAAAGGTTCAGATCGACTTGGTACATTGACAAATTTCCTATAAACCTTGAAGAGGATTTCTTCAATCTGTTTCTATTGGATGAAGAGCTCTTTAAGGGCTTGTAAACGGAATGTGTATAGTTGCTCATTTTAACTAAGAAAGGTGTTTGCTTACGAAAGGTTCATGTTGTTCTCTCATAAAAACGCTCGCAAAGTATCAACTTTTGGCAATAGCCACTTCAACCTATTCTCACACTTACCTAAACAATTACTCATTTAATTTACATTCGACTACAATTTCTAAAAACCGGTGGGTGGAGCTGCTCTTCAATAAGTTGATAACACTGTAGCTTCTAGCTTCCCCTGATTTCATTTAAATTTCCCTAGCCGATGTATATACAGTCCAATTCTATACCTTAGGTACATTATCGCCCCAAATCAGTGCAATTAATCAGCAGGTATCTTCATTTTCTGTTCTACGGATTTTAATAACAGAAATCCTTTTTAACAATTCTGTCTGAGGGTTTGAATGTAGCTTCATCCCTATATCTGGACAACTTTATACCTTCTTATAATCCAGAATAGTACTTCTTCGAACTTAAACTTAAACTAAAATTCGCAGATATTGTCAAGACGGAGATCTCTTCAACGTTCAAGTAGCAGACGTAACCCACTCAGTTTTATTTTGACCTCAACTGAGGCTTATAACACGGAACTGCAGATCTACAAGTTTTTCGCAAGTGTTTTTAAATTTGTGTACAAGCGGCAATAACATCAGCATTGGGCTTGCAATGTGCTACAGATTTGTGCTGAATTTCTATAATTTTTTCTGTTTGACAAGGACACAATACTTCGTTTTATAGGCCCCCGATCGAAGTAAATTATTCCGAATTTTTCGGTTACCTTTACCTTACCCAACCTATCCTAAACGACTCCAAACAACTTTAGCGTTGCCTCCAATGCGAATCAATATTCGGTTACTAAAGTATATCAAGTTATATGAAACGCGGACGATAAATAAAACTATAATGTTTATCAATCACATATACTAAGGTTTTCCAATAAGAGGTATTATTTTGAATGACCCGCTATTTCGGTAGCTGCCACTTTTGAAGCCTTTATTCTTTGACATTTGACAAGTAGAAACTACGCCATTACTAAAAATGGAACGATACACGCTTCAATAACGCATTGAAATTATTAAAATTCACTTCAAAAATGGTGAAAATCTTGCAGTCACAGTTCGCAAAACTAAAGCATTTTTCGGTAGTTGTGAAGCACCTTGTCGGACCGCAATACAGAAATTGGTGGAAAAATTCGAGCTGTTGGGGGCAAGTGATGTGAAGAATAAAACCACGTGCACGTTGCTCAAGAACAACTGAGGATATTGCTGCTGTAGCCCAAAGTGTTGAAGAAAACCCAGGTTTGTGCATTCCTCGTCGTTCTTTGGAATTGGGCATTCCACAAACGCTATCGAGAGATGATTATGATAGCATTTTTTATGATCGGAGTTTGATGGTATTGATCTGGACAACGTTTACTTTCAACAAGACGGCGCTACGTGTCACACAAGCACCGAAACCATTGATCTTTTACGGGAAAAGTTTCCGGACCGTGTTATCTCTCGAAGAGGTGATTGACAATTCTCTACCGAGATCTTGTGATTTAACACCTTGCGACTTCTTCCTTTGGGGTCACGTGAAAGATAAGGTCTACGCCAACAGCCCAGCGTCGATTCAAGACCTCAAAGATAAAATTCGTGAGGCTATCGAGGACATAGGGCAGCCACTTTGCGATTTGGTTATGGAAAATTTCATGAAAAGGATATGGTTCTGTGTGCGTGCTCGTGGTGGCCATTTGGCTGATGTTGTATTTCATTATTAACGGTATACCTCCTCTTTATTATGAAATAAACATCCGATCATTTATCTCAAAAAATGACGTTTTTCTTTGAATACCAAAATAACACCTCTTATTGGAAAGCCCTGTATAAACTATAAATGTGAGATATGTACTAAATATTTTAATTATTAAAAAAAGGAATAGGATATATAAATCTAAACCCAGCAGCGACACGATGAGTGGAGGTCAGGGCCGGTATTTTGAAAGGCGATAACGTTTAAACGTTTTCGTGCGCACGAACGAAAGAAATTCTCGTGGTCGCGAAAAAAAACAAACGATCACATTTTCTTTGAAGTTTTCGTTTTGCTTACTTCATGTAACCTTAAAAATGAACAGATTTTATCGTCTCCACGAAAGAAATCAAACGACACCTATTTTCTTGACGTTTAAAATTTTCCTATTTATTGTTTTTGAATTTGGTGGTGTTTGATTGTGCTGAATATTTTATTAGAAATGCTAGCAAACTATTATTGGTTGACCAGTGATAGCGACGAAAGTGAAGTGGAAAATGAACATGTAAACTTAAGAAAACTTAGAAAATATCTGCGGGATTGTTCGAATCCTCTTACCTGACAAAAGGTTGGTTAATTGAAAGTTGGTTTTTAGTTTAAAAGTTAATTTTTCCTTTTAGTTTTGTTCAACGTTTTAGATTAAACAAAGCCGCCTTTAAGTATGTGCTGGACAATATTAATTTGCGTACGGTGAAGTACATACGTCATACGTGCCTCCTATTTTTAAACTTTGCTCAACATTAGAGGTACTGGCTGGAGAAGGAAACCAATGGTTAGTTGGAAATGATTTTATTTCTCCTCTAGCACAGATCACAATATCTAAAACATTACACGATTGTGTTGATGCATTGGAAGTCCCCAATGGATACATTGGCCAACAGAACTAGAAGAAACTATGACTAAAAGCTACTTTTATCAAAAATATAAAATTCCTGGTGGTAAGTTACAACATGAAACATAAATACATCCACTTTAACTATCTACAATATTAGTTATTGTATATTGCTTCGTACTAGTACATTTTTATTCCGTCCGTCTTTGTCAACAACCGAATTCAACAAAAAAAAATATTTTCAATTGCCAACAACTGTTAAGCTTAGTACGCTGCTCGAGCTAAATTTTCGCTCCCATACAAAAATCTCTCCAAAATTTAGCTGAGCTAAATCTTAGCGAACCCATTTAGCTGAGTGGTACGCAGCTCGAGCTAAATAATCAAACTTTTGTTTCAACATGTACTTCATGTGTCTGTCAAAATTTAGCGTGGCCATTTAATGGGTCGGCACATTTTCTCAAGCCAAATTGTGGCAGATCGTTGTATATTTGTTGTTCTGTTCCGGAAAAGTATGCAAGGTTGAGCTTTCTTAATTATTACGTGGACGAGAAGTACCAAGAAGCAGAAATAGTTGAAATAAGAGAGAACTCAATTTTTGAAAGAAGGTTTTTCAAAGAACAGCTGTTTTCTGTGACATTTATCCAAAGCGTTCTCTATGTCAAAATTTAGCTAGGATTTTAGCTGATGTTTGGAGAGAAAAGTTGGAGACCAAATAAAATTTAGTTTAGTTCGAGCAGCGTACTACGCTTAAGTTGTCAAAATAATTTAACGAAAATCAAACGACATACAGAGACTTCCGAACTCTAATTTTGTTGTCACACAGATTTTTAAACCTAAACGAAACGAAACGCAGGAGAAAACTTGTAGAATCATTAAAATTGGAAAAAAATAAATCGATATATCTCTCCAATTTCTTTTTGATTTCATTTAAAATAAAATGCGACAAATTTTTCCAGTCAAAATGACATTTACATATTATTCAACCACTACATAGGCACTAAACAACGTCCAAGCGCGTAGGGCTTATACAAGCTCTATACACCGTTGAATAATTTTTATAAATAATGTTTTTGCGTATAGAGGCGTTATAAAGGGTGCATGGCTTTATACACTCTTTATAATACGTTTATAAATAAGGCTGATAGTTTTGTGTAATAGTTCCTTAAATATTTTTCCGGATTCAAAAACAAATGTCACTTGTAAATTTTATAAAACAACAACTTCATTAAAGTTTCGTAAGGGCTGTTTAAATTCTTACAAAATGGTTTTAAAATCAACATGCGTTGGATTGTATTTATTTGGCGCACACACAACCAGACTTACCTACATGTTCACGTTTGAAATTCAAAATTCCTTCTTTTAAGTCGTACAAAAACATTCAAACAAAATAATGACAAGAAGTTGTTTTTTTTTTGAGGAAAAATAGAAAAAATCTGTGGGTTTTATTCATCATAATTTATGCTGTTTTAATTGTCGAATTACACGAAATTTTCATATGAGTGTGTTCTCATTTTATGTCCGTTTGCACTATACAAAGTTCAAGTTCAGTAATACAAATGTTTATTAATATTAGAGTTCATTTTGACTTACAAACTAATATATTAGTTCAATATTTTAATTAAATAAAGAAATTATATAAATAGATAATTAATCTGGGTAGCAACAGGCGTGTATAACTTTATTTTAAGTTCACTAAGAAAAAATAATGTCACCATTTAAATAAAATTGGTGTAGTTCTGTTCGACTAAGATTGAATTTGACGGCATGTCTTTAAATGCAAAAAATCTTAGAAAGTGTTCAATATATGCTGGTGCATTGTTCACAGGCCTATAGAGGATACCTAGTCCTATAATTAATCTCTACTTTGTTTCAACTCTATATCTCTATAAATTCCGTAAAAAAATTGGACAAGAGTAATTTATTTTTTTGTTTCGTTTTGCTTTTTTCTTTGTCACGCTTTCCGTTCGAAAATACTGGGAGCATTTAAGTATAGTAAATACCAGCTTATAGAGGACATCTGCAGGTACAACTTAGGATATCCAATAACTTGAAAACTTAAAAGGTTTTTAAATGAAAAAGCAAAATTTGAAACATTTCTACGATTTTCACATGAGTGAGTAGATATGCAATTGATTCTCCAATCAAACATACTAACTGCGCAATATTATATTGACATCTCTTTTAACCCTATTTTACTCCTGTGACTGAGAGCGGAACAGACAGAGGCAGTACGCTAAGAAAAAAAAAAAAACAAAAGAAATGGCAAATATGTAGGAAAGGTTTGTTTGCCTCTTTTTTGCTTACGAAATAAAGTGTCTAGAAAGAAATGTCAAATAGGTATAGGTACCAGTGATACCATATCGTGGTATTATTACATTAGGGGATTTTTATTATGGAAAATTCCTGGTAAAACACGTGGTGGAGTTTTTAAATAGCATGACAGCCCATGGCCTTTTTGCTCATAAAATTGAATTAAAAGTTGGAGTTCCCATTACGTTGCTTCGCAATTTGAATCCCCCAAGCTGCGTCATGGTACCAGAATGTGAGTGATTTCGTTACAGAAAAACGTTATACATAGATGCGTTAATTTTGACTGGGTGTGGTAAAGGAGATATGGTATTTATACCAAGAATACAAATAATTCCCAGCAATTATCCATTTCAGTTTTAACGGATTCAATTTCCTATTAATGTTTGTTCTGCCATGACAATCAATAACTCACAGGGTCAAACTTTAAGAAAACTGGGAGTTAAATTCACGGGTAGTTATAGATAATTATGTAGCGTGCTCCAGGGTAAATAATAATGCAGGAAACATCACTATCTCAGCCGATGGAAACAAAACTTTTAATATAGTATACAAAGAAGCGTTACATTAATAAAAAAGTGAGCTAAATACCTTTTATAAAATTATTTTCTTTCATTTCCATTGTCCAAGGAATATTAAATTGTTGCTGATTAGTCCAATGACCAAGTGTAATGCCATGAAGGCAGAGTGGACTCAGTCTGTGGGATGTTTTTTAATACGGACTCAAGTCCCTCACTATTGCAGACCGCTACCTTGCGTTATACCCTTGCAATGTCTATCGATGATTTTTCTTTGAGCGATTATCAAAAAAAAAATTGTGCCCCTACAAGACAGCTAATTTTTAAATTCTTCTGAAACCACATTTTGCACGGGCGAAGCCGGGCGGGTACAGCTAGTCGCAAATAAAACAAAAGACTCTTCAGACGTTTTCCCCCATTCATTGTTATATCGTTAAACGGCTGTCTCTCCCATAGGGGAAACCATTTTTAACAAACCATCCATTGAACTAAGATTTGCCGGTAATAGATGACCAGTTGGCAAGTTTTTCCAATTCTTTTTTTTTCAACAGTGGACTTTCATCCAGAGTGATCTTGGGAAGTAAGTACTATACTCACAAGCAGACACGCAGAAAAATTATGTTACGGTTAGCTTTGATTTTTTTTTGGATTTTTGTGAACTTAAGTAAGGTTAGGATTATTAGTAGCCGTATTCTGCGTTTAATATTTAGTTTTTTGCTCGCGGTTAAGGTCAATTGCCATCAAATTACATCATCCTTCCTCGTGCTGGCGCCAGGACAACGGGGGTCCATTTGGACCGTAAGTAATAGTATTAAGTTATTGATTTGAGTTTTTTTAATTGTGATAGTTTTTTCATAATATTAAGGGCAGAAATTCGATAGTTTTTTTTAGTTTTTTTTTAAATAAAAATGTTTGTCTCATTCTCAATGTTCATGGTGATGTTTTAATTGAATTATGTGCGCCTAAAGCTCATTCGCGTTCGGTGTGTGGACCATGAACAGGCCGTCCTTCAATGGGTAGACTAAGACAGGACGCGACCTTCACTGACTTTGACGACAAAACATGACTTAGACTAACTTCTCTTGGAAGCGGTCGTAGATTGTGGCTGGGAGGAATTTAAGGGGCTATCACTCACAATATCGGCCAGATTGATAGCATTCGGTTATGTTTATCATACGAAGGGAGGGCAGGCCAACCTTTGCCAACGTCACCAGGCATGTCTCGGGTTCGTGACGAACCATCGCTTTTGAGAGACTGTGGGAAAAGAAGTGCGGTTAGAGAAGTATTAGTTGTAGGGTAGTTTTAAGTTACAATAGGCCCAGAGTAGGGTTTATTTTGAATTTTAGGTTAGTGTAGATTAGTTAGTTTAGACTTGTTAGAGTAAGCTTCGCGGTAACTTTCCCGCTCCCTCTCCTTAGCGATGGCAGAAGTACTTGAGCGCTTCATTTTCCCTCCTTTCAATTTCTGTCTTCTTATTTCTTGTCCAATCTGATCCGTCCGCAGTCGAATTAACGTAGCTTTCTTCCTTTTTTGATTTTGATATATTTTTTTTTGGCACGAGACAAAATGTGTGCTGAGCAGGTGGTGTACGGTGAGGGGGCAAGAATTACCCCGTCCGACGAGCTGAGCCGAGCAACCGCAAGCGTGCCGCGCCCTCCTCACCTGCATCGAAGTTGCCCCCGTGGCCTACCCTAGCTCACAACAATTACTTATTTAAAATCAACCTCCTTTAGGTTAAAAATGAACGAGAAATACTGGAAATATAGCTCCTATAGTGGATCTCAAATAACCCAGTCAACTTTTTTAAGGAAACTCGGTTAAAAATAACAGATTAATCAATTTCGACCTAAAGTATTATTAGCGGTCGTAAAAAAACAAAATAAAACTGTTTGGTTGATTAAATAAAAACCCACTGTTAAGTGAGCTTTTTTTAACAGTAAACCTTTTTATTTCGGTAGTTTTAATTAAGGAATACTGTTTTTTTTTCAGAGACTTAATTTTAAACCATTTTTTTAACAGAGCAAAAAATCCCACTTGGTTAGAACCAATTTTTGAGCATGTAATTCCCCACGATTTGCAGCATTATTTTCAGCCTATCAACGCGATTTGATTGATAAATAAATAAAGGGTGATTTTTTAAGCGTTGTTTTTTTAAAAATCGAATAAAACACTAAAGTTTGCATCAAATATTCAACATTTTTATTGTAATCGATAAATAGGCCTTTGCCATTTACGTTTAAAAGACAACTTCATGTAAATGTTGTCCGCGGCTCCGTTTCAAATGGTCAAAAGGTCCAATTTTGCGTCACTTTTTCGAGCATTCCGGCCTGTATTCCGCGAATTACGCGTATTATGTTATCCTGTAAGGCTTCAATTGTGTTCGGCTTGTCCACATAGACTAACGAGTTTACATAACCCCACAAGAAATAATCAAGAGGCGTTAAATGGCATGATCTTGGCGGCCAACTCACAGGGCCATTTCAACAGATAGAGCAGCTTATCTCTCGAAATTCAGCATTCAACATTTCCATTGTTTCGCGAGCTGTGTGGCATGTGGCACCGTCTTGATGAAACCACATTTCAACCAAGTGCAACTCAGCCAACTGGGGCAAAGAAAAGTCGCGAATCATGGCTCGATATCGTTCGCCGTTGACGGATTCACCAGGTCGAATATGTGGTCGTAACAAACGGTGCACATTTTTCACAGAGCACGAACTTTTATAATAAATTTCAATAATTTGCAATCGTTGCTCGTTTGTAAGTGTTCCCATGATTAGTATACTGAAAACTTTTCACTTTGACAGATGACGTTTGGACGCCATTCCTAACCTGAGCTGCCAACCTGAAAAACTTAACTCTTAAAAAATCACCTTTTACAAGAAACCCTTCAGGGATTGTCATTGCTATCACCAATACTGCTCATTTTAACTACAGAAATACAGTTCTGAATATGACACGCCACTCAAATATCAGAGAACAACATGTGACTCCACTGGGCACCGCAGTTCCAAAAAGACCATTATTTAATTACTGAAAAAGAGTCATCCGAATTAAATGCATTTTGACAGCAAATAGCTATGCAAACAAAATTATTTGGCCCATCATTCCAAAGTTCAACCACCTACGATATCCATTAATCTAAATTGTCTTGTCGCAATTTAAAGAAAAGCCATCATTATTACCATAGCCTAGATGCAAACTCATGCATGCGCATCTGCAAGCAATTGTCTTAAACAACAAATTTAGAGATCACATCAAAGACAAAGATACATCTATCCACAGTAGCTACAGCAGCTACACTTGAAGACAACAAGAGAATTCATTTTGTGTGACTTATGAACCCATTACTCCAATTAAACAGCAAGAGGCAAACTTTCTCAGCCCATCATCGCTATCTCATCCGTCAGGCCTGGACTTAAACCTTTATTCAGCTTCAAAATGCAAACTGCCTCCGCGGCTAAGTACACACCAAACCCGTGACAATGTCTCAATAATAATTTAGCCGACAGCGAGAGATCCAGCGGAACACATCAAAACGCATAACAAACAAAGGCAATCGTCTGTTTATCTCAACAGAGGGAGAGATACGCAACGTGTCTGTGAATAATGTGACTTCCCCAGTAGCGTACACATAAAGTAACTTCTCCTCCATCCGCCGACACTTGACATTGCATGCGGTCGTATATGCTATGGAACAAAGCACAACTCTCTTTCCAACTATGGCGGGAAATTAATAAATTCTCAACAGAGCCAGAACCAGAGCCATGTGCAACGAGCGAAGAACAAGAACACGGTCTCGATCCACTTCCAAAAGTGAAGTGAATGTACTTACAGTGTCATCGCCACACAACATGTTACTCGTAACTGTGAGGCATACGAACAATAATTATAAACTTTCGCGATAGAATCGCATTTTTTGGTGAAATTAGTTTATTACGATTGTTGGCAATTTGTTGGTAAATAGTATCCCGAACTTAAAAACTATATCCAAGCGTAAAAGCTATTATTTCCGATTCGCTGAAGAACGTTTCATTTCCAAGTTAAGGTTCTGGTTTTGAGCACACGACACAGGAATCACGCCAAACCGTCGAATAGCTCAACGGACCGTGAAGTTGATTGGTTGCTGTGTTTGCAGTAGGCTGGATTTACGAATAAAACTGACAGAGAAACATTGACTCTGACTGACTGAATGCATAAATTGGAAAATGTGTTCCCGTAGGTAGAGCAATTAGAAATTGGATTTTTTTTTTCTTTTTTATATTGAGGTCGGAGAATTGGAAAATGCTCAATGGCAAGATATTTCTCATTTAGACAGTGGTAAGGGCATAGTTCAGCTGATGTCTTATGTATGGTCGGCTGGTTTTAAATGACGTATTATAATCTTATTTGGGTACAGCTGGCAATTACAGAACGTTTACGGGATGTCGCCATGTAATTATTCTCAAAAGTGCTTGAGATAAGAGGGTTGCGGTTCTTTACAAAAATATTCGAAGTTGGGAAACCACACTTTTTGGTCGCTCTATAGGTCTGTCTTTTAGAAAATTGTCACGGTCGCGAGAGTAACATTTTTCTGGGAGCCGCCCACATTTGTGGCTCAAATAAAAGTCAATTAATCGAAGAAAACTTGCAGCGATGCAGCGTTCCAGTCGGGCGGTTAATTTTTACCCCGCTTTTTGCGAAAGCTGTACACTAAAAAAAAGAAAAACATTGTAATGCCAACAAGTTGCGTTAGTTCAATTGAACCAAAATATGACAATTTTTAGTTTAAATATGAAATTGTTGGCAATGATGTAAGAAAATAGCTATGAAGAGTTTATTATTCTTACGCTGAATACTTGATTTTTGAAAACTTAAAAACGAGTTCTTGCTATTAAAAATAATAGTTAAAGCAAGAACTTTCAGCTTACAATTTTTAAAAAAATCTTAAATAATCCTTCAACAATCGCTTAACAATTTTATTTTTTGAAGTAATACTTCTTTGGGCACGCTTGACCTGGAGGGTAAGCTGGTGAATGCGTCACGAAAGCGTTACGGAAATTGCGAGCGGAACTTGAGAGGGTGATATAAGTTAGTGAAGATAGAAAGTGAGAGAGTTACGTTTCGTTTCGTATATTACTGTAGAGGCAGGAGAGAGAGATGCGAGCGCACATTTTCGTTCTCTCTTCCTTTCGTTATCTAAGACACATCATACAGTGCAGCAGTGATACCAGATCGGGGGATTTATCACTTTTTGCGGGATTTTCTCACTAATAATAAGGTAAAAGGGACAGAGGGATTTTTTGGACCTCATAGTACAATAAAAAAAAAATTAAAAAGATATGAACAATACACATTCAAGAACCTATACCTGACTAATTGACAATCGGAGACTATACACCTACACAACCTAACAAATATATGAGTATTGAATACCCTCCGACTGTCAAATAGTAGGGTATAGCTACTTGAATGTGTCTTGTTCGTATCTTTTTAATTTTTTTAAAGTCAGTAGGGTATTTTGGTTATTTAAACTAACTTTTTTTTATTTTTATCTTTTTAGCCTATGACACTCCGGGGAAGATAACGAATCTAATGACACCTCACTCTTCAAAATCTGTCAGGCCGTTTAGGCTACATGGCGTCACGTAGGAACGTACATAGGATACGCGCGAAACACATACCCTCCCTGTGTCCCTGTCCAGTCGGGTAATAATAGGTCTATCCGCGTACTTTACCCAGCCAAACACTACAAATCCGTCAAACTCAAAAAATTTACCAAAACTCTCTCAGAGAGCTGAGAATATACGCCAAAGTACGTGGGTAGACTTCGAGCTGCATTGAACAACTTTCATCTTTGACATTTAATCCATATCACAAATAAATATATAACTTACCTTTTTGCAACATATGAAACGTTTCTAGGACAACATTCGACCACCACCGAATTTTCTTTATTTTTACAGATTTTATTGTTCTGTGCAATTAATTTTTAAGCCGGATTTTGAATTTGTTTCTTGACAACATTGTGCATTTGACATATTAATCAGTACTTGCCGGATGAAATTCTCTGAGCTGTTTCGAGCCATGAGAGTAACCACTCGTTACTCGTTACTTCGCTAATTTTCTCTTTTTCTTGATGAGTACGTGTATAGACTGTACATTTGACATATTAATCAGTACTTGCCGGATGAAATTCTCTGAGCTGTTTCGAGCCATGAGAGTAACCACTCGTTACTCGTTACTTTGCTAATTTCCTCTTTTTCTTGATGAGTACGTGTATAGACTTTGTGTGATTGCGATCGATTTATATCGCTTGCGTTTGATTCAAGCCGCGTACGCGAACGAACCTAATATATCTATTTAGACTACATAAACTTGAACCTAACACTCAACATAGTATTCGTTTGATGGTAACACTATCCACTAAGAATAAATGATGCGATTTTTGGCTGTCAGTTGCGATAAATACCTTCTTAGTAAAATATTTGGGAAGACAATGTCTGTCTTAAGCAGTGTTGCCATAAAATTATTTGGCCAAATCTGCAGTTATGGCAACGCTGGGCAAAATAACACGCCCACTTTTTGGGGGCGTTTTTGATGAAAGTATGTGCATTGGTTTTTCGTGAAAAATATCCTAAAAAAAACGTCTTAGCAAAATATTTGGGTTGACAATATCTATCTAAACTGGTCCACCACACTGATATGTACCCATCTTTATGTACTGTTTACATATACAGGTACATGCTGTTCTCTTTCTCTATTACTAGTATATATTGATAGTCTGTAAGCTCTTTTGTTAGTTTTAAGTACTTTTACTAAATAAAGCCGAACTATCGTGTCCTTTATTTCGTAGACTAAACCAAAAAATTCAAGTACATAACACATACTAAGCTGTCTAACACGCCCACTTTTTGGGGGCGTTGTGGAATCAAATGTTATACTTTTGTCATTAATAACTTTTGTCATTATACTTTTGAAATTAAAAAAAAATTATTTAAAATGGAACAAGTAAAGGAGAAAGGACTCCAAAAAATAAAGCAGACGCATTTAGGACCTCATGTCCAGCTCTGTCGACCGTTTGGTGGGATTTTTTTTTTTGGGTTTATAATCGTATCCGAAGAAGTTATTCAACTAAAGGATATGTTTGTAAAGCATTTGTGAGAGAGTTGACGAAAGATGTAAATTGATTTTTTCCGAGGATTTTACCTGATACCCCCCCGCTCAGTAGTACATCTTACTATTCACCAATAATCATATTTGGTGTCCAGGCTAGATTTAAAGAACTCACAATAGTGAAATTTTTCATATAAAAATACCGATTGTGACCTATAAACTATTAATCGTAAATGTTTAAAATAATTTATTAGTAAGGCCCTAAGACACCACGCCAAGGACGTCTGTCAAATGTCTCTGAATAATGGAATTGCTGCATAAAGCGAGAAGTGAAGCCACCAAATCTTCTGTGAATCTGTTGCCACGCATACCGTACCTCCGGGCATTTACAAATTTAAATAAAAAAAAAAATTACGAGATATTTCAATCCAAGTTGGCGCTATACAGTGCATGGTGGTGTTGGGCAAGATATTGTATACCTCTTAGCTTTTCCATGGCGTCAACAAAAATAGGTAATTGAAACTTCTGCAATTTTGTTCGGGTGTCCTTTTTTATTCAATATCCACCATTGTCGGACAGCTAACGCTCCTACTGATTGAGAAAACCCCATCTAGGAATAAAAGGACACCCCAAAAATGCCTGCAGCTAAACCTATCTCCGCAGCAACCAAATAAGTTCAACAAATAATTAATTTATTTATTCAATCGAGAAATTGGGTCACATTCCTGTTACTCCGTCACTGTGGTCATTATTCATCGATAATGTTCCACTCACTGAACCTCGCCAAAGTCAAATATCACAGTGAATCTAATTTTTTTTTAAGGAAAATTATTATTATTAATTTTCAATTTATCCCACGCTCAGTGTCGGTTCATTTCAAGTGTAAATTTCGAATATTTAAAAATATAATTTACTTTAGAAGCATTCAACTGAAACTCACCCCCCCCCCCCCTCTCTCTCTCTCTCTGCGATGTAGCTGAATCACAAAATATGATCCGACTGGGTGTCGTCCCCAGTCTCTGCTCCCTGTCATCAATTCGATTCCATTAACGAACACCCAATTTAGTGGAGACTATAGCGGAACTGAAAGGTGTTGAAGAGCTCCGCAAAGTTCCGCCAAACCCACCCCATTTGCACACAAAAAATTTATTCATACATAGTCATAGTCACTGCGAATGCCATTCATGGAGTCAAGTGGTAAATTTAACCAAATATTTGAATAGAGGAATGTAAACGTTCCCGCGAGGGACTGGCGCGTGTTATAGATGGTAATGGTATCAAAAGCTCGAACTCCGATTTAAATTATCCCGACCCTTTCGCCGATGCGAGTGGGTACATTTAATTCGGGGAATTGGTTTCGCATTTCCCCAGCGGCTGTTGATGTATAGTGTAGTAGCCGTTTGTTTACTTGTTTGCCTTCGAACATCGATCCAATGGGTATGAGTATGAGAGCGCGCTCTGCCGGTGTGTGTGCTTGTTTCTATGGGAAAATAATAGAAAATCGATGATACTCGCATAATTTGCACCATATTGGGGATATCCCCCAAGAGCTTTACAAAATGCCCAAGACCCAAAATCCGAATTTCAATGAGGACTATACCCATGTGCCTATATGTGTGAACGGATAACAAGCCAAAGTACATGGTAAAGTAGCTTAACCCATGGTGAAGAAGTCAAAAAGTTTGAAAATCTTTTCACACTCCTTATGTCGAAGTGTAAAACTCGTGCTGACCACTTTCGGTTGGTTATCAGTCGGGAGTGAAATTTCATTAAAATTGACGTTCAGCAAGTAAACGTTGGGCGGACAACTTTCCGACAGATAAAATTGGAGCATTTTAAAAGCTTGCGGATAAGATTTTCATTACAGAATTTGAGTGAGTGTTGGGTGGTTCATCAGTAGACTGGACAGGTGGCAGTGTCTGTGAAATTGTGATTGAGTGCGGGGAAAGTATTTTAACTTTAGAAGAAAGTAGGTCTCATCAGAGTGGTTTAATAATGTGAACTTTTCGACGAAGCATTTTACACCAGAAGGTACAATTTAGTCGTGTGAAGAAATGCCCGCCGATGGTGGTTATTTTGAGGCCAAATCAAATCAATGAGATATTGAAAGAAGGAAGCGGAAGGGGCTTCCAAACGTGACCGGTTCGATGATGATGTTTATCCAGGAATATTTCCTTGAGCGGTTGGGGCACTGACAAGACTTCCTAAACTTAACCCCCTCGACATTAAGCCTCTGTAGGTTCGTCGCAATAAAACTGTTGATGGTGACACTTGGACCTAAGAAAAATGTCTTTTCCCGGTGTTCCTTAAGAACGTCCAAATATTTTCTAACTGGCTGCAGAAAACCGTTGGTGGTGACACTTGGACCTAAGAAAAATGTCTTTTCCCGGTGTTCCTTAAGAACGTCCAAATATTTTCTAACTGACTGCAGAAAACCGTTGGTGGTCACACTTGGACCTAAGAAAAATGTCTTTTTTCCGGTGTTCCTTAAGAACGTCCAAATATTTTCTAACTGGCTGCAGAAAACCGTTGGTGGTGACACTTGGACCTAAGAAAAATGTCTTTTCCCGGTGTTCCTTAAGAACGTCTAAATATTTTCTAACTGACTGCAGAAAACAGTTGGTGGTCACACTTGGACCTAAGAAAAATGTCTTTTCCCGGTGTTCCTTAAGAACGCCTAAATATTTTCTAACTGACTGCAGAAAACAGTTGGTAGTCACACTTGGACCTAAGAAAAATGTCTTTTTTCCGGTGTTCCTTAAGAACGTCCAAATATTTTCTAACTGACTGCAGAAAACCGTTGGTGGTTACACTTGGACCTAAGAAAAATGTCTTTTTTCCGGTGTTCCTTAAGAACGTCCAAATATTTTCTAACTGACTGCAGAAAACCGTTGGTGGTCACACTTGGACCTAAGAAAAATGTCTTTTTTCCGGTGTTCCTTAAGAACGTCCAAATATTTTCTAACTGGCTGCAGAAAACCGTTGGTGGTGACACTTGGACCTAAGAAAAATGTCTTTTCCCGGTGTTCCTTAAGAACGTCCAAATATTTTCTAACTGACTGCAGAAAACCGTTGGTGGTTACACTTGGACCTAAGAAAAATGTCTTTTTTCCGGTGTTCCTTAAGAACGTCCAAATATTTTCTAACTGACTGCAGAAAACCGTTGGTGGTCACACTTGGACCTAAGAAAAATGTCTTTTTTCCGGTGTTCCTTAAGAACGTCCAAATATTTTCTAACTGGCTGCAGAAAACCGTTGGTGGTGACACTTGGACCTAAGAAAAAGGTCTTTTCCCGGTGTTCCTTAAGAACGTCCAAATATTTTCTAACTGACTGCAGAAAACCGTTGGTGGTTACACTTGGACCTAAGAAAAATGTCTTTTTTCCGGTGTTCCTTAAGAACGTCCAAATATTTTCTAACTGACTGCAGAAAACCGTTGGTGGTTACACTTGGACCTAAGAAAAATGTCTTTTTTCCGGTGTTCCTTAAGAACGTCCAAATATTTTCTAACTGACTGCAGAAAACCGTTGGTGGTCACACTTGGACCTAAGAAAAATGTCTTTTTTCCGGTGTTCCTTAAGAACGTCCAAATATTTTCTAACTGGCTGCAGAAAACCGTTGGTGGTGACACTTGGACCTAAGAAAAATGTCTTTTCCCGGTGTTCCTTAAGAACGTCCAAATATTTTCTAACTGACTGCAGAAAACCGTTGGTGGTTACACTTGGACCTAAGAAAAATGTCTTTTTTCCGGTGTTCCTTAAGAACGTCCAAATATTTTCTAACTGACTGCAGAAAACCGTTGGTGGTCACACTTGGACCTAAGAAAAATGTCTTTTTTCCGGTGTTCCTTAAGAACGTCCAAATATTTTCTAACTGGCTGCAGAAAACCGTTGGTGGTGACACTTGGACCTAAGAAAAAGGTCTTTTCCCGGTGTTCCTTAAGAACGTCCAAATATTTTCTAACTGGCTGCAGAAAACCGTTGGTGGTGACACTTGGACCTAAGAAAAATGTCTTTTCCCGGTGTTCCTTAAGAACGTCTAAATATTTTCCAACTGACTTCAGAGAAGAAATTCACCAGGCGAATTTAAAGCCAACAACTTCTATATCACCAGAGCAATGACTATCCGAAAAAAAGTCCCCAAATAAATGGCCATACCGGGGCTCCTTCCCCTCAGGGCCATTTCAAGTGAACCACGTTTTCTGTATATGTCCACAAGAAATGGTTTCTTTTGCGGACATTATTTCTTCCCCATAACGACTCACGAAATGAGATTAGGGGGAGTCACATGTTTAATCCTTGGCTATACACGAACCTAAAGAGTTGACATGTCATATCTCTCTCTCACTCACTATCTCCGTATCGTTTTATTTCCAGCACATGCCATAGTTATGTCTTATTGCGGTGTAATATTATCCCGCTGTTACGTCCTTATTTTATGCCCCTCTCTAACCCCACCCACTGTGTCTTGTGTAATTCTGTTGGCTATAACGAATATTTTTTTATGCTATCATCTGCACAATCCACTTAATAGATAATACCGCTGAACCGTTCTGCCGTACAACTATACTACTCAACTAATAATCCAATTTCGTGGTAATTGGGTCCGCTCTCTCTGCACGACGGTAATATATTTTTTGGCCAACAAAAAAAATTAAGGAAGATTGGCCATAATGCCAAACGATGTGCTGACCATCAATGGGGGCTACCGACTCGCCTCCCTGTGCGATCGAAAATATATCCTTTTACTATTCCATGCACACACAGAACCTATTCATTTCGTAATCATTTCATTCGCGTGGGGGGATGGTTCCCTTTTGCTAACGGCTTAATGAACCGGTCTGTTGTCAAAAAAAAAAAGAAGTAGAGGAAAATAAGAAGACAACGAATTTCGGTTTGTGTGTGAGGGGGGCTACACACAAAGGTGGTAATGATGTCTCCTCTCCGCACCAGAGAAAGGACGACCGACTCAATAAGACGAAATAAAAATCATTACAATTCCTTTTGTGTTCTGTGATTCTCCCCCGATGCTGCCAGCGGGAGGGCTCTTCCACAATTTCCACAATCACAAGTAATCAAGGAGCGAGAAATTTCCTTCGCTTTGAATGCCAAAAATAGTGTCTCCTTGCGGCTCATTTCGCATCGATGCAGCGCTACACGGAATGGGACGATGATGTTGAGACAATGCCCGAACTCGGAGCTGGCAGCCGGGAGTTGTAGTGCAACTTTATAGGGGGTGGCAGGCCAAAGGGATAATAACTGAGATTTTCCGCTTTTATCTAGTCTGCGAATTGTTCAAGTAAATTCAAAAGGATCCAGTCGGTGGAAGAAAGCCATGGAGCAGCACACACAACTTAAGACGGTGGGGAGCGTGAAAGAAAAACTCCCAACATTCCGCACCCCAACTGTTCCAATATGAAACATTTATTTTAATTTCTTTGATGCATTTCTTCGGTTGCGGGACAGAATGCCGTGCCAGGATCTGGGAGTTTCTTTTTTTTTTGCTGTCGCGAAAGATGAAATATCTTGCAACTGGTGCAACTGTGGCTTGCCATTTCAAATGGGAAATGCTGTTGTGCTTACTGCTTAGTGCTCGTGGGTGCGAGTGATTGAGCATTTGTGCTTGTGTTTGCGGTCATGGTTATTATTGAGATTATAACTGCATTTTGTTGAAATGTAATCATTGTGAAACGTTTTACGTACTATATAAAGGATAACGAGGAATCGATGATAGAACTTGAGGGACTTTGTGTACCTAGGTGGAGGTGCTGTATGGGATAGTTGGATGGAAGCGGTTGGCAGTTTTAAGTACAGCAAAGCGGGAGCTTAGGTGTTGGTAGTGGTCTAAAGAGGGAGGGACTGCATGTCGTTGGAACCTGAATAGGAGTTCCAAGAAAATGGGTGGCAACATTAATTCTTTGAAGCTGGTTGAACAAGCAGCACACCAATTTGGCCATAAATTAATTTTCTAAGGACGAAGCTTTGTGCTTTCATGAGAAGTTCAAGATGCTGCTGAATTTTTTTTGAACTCAAAGAAGAGGCGTACTGGTGTAGCGGTTAAAACCTCTTAGAGTGTCTCAGACAGGGAATTGCGTCAACGAGCAATTTTGAGCGACTTCGGAAAGGCATCCGAAAGGTTTAACCGTTTTTTTTTCTTTGTGAAACGTTTGGCGAAGTCTCGGACCGCTTCTTGGTCGGCACAGAATTTACAAGAAGAAGTCATCAGAACTTGTTTAAACAAAGTCTTTCTTCGCCCTTATAGCAGGCTTCGCCCAGTACCAAGTCCGATGCCACTTCAGAAGTTCATCGACGAACGTGCTCGGTTTCACAAGGATACCTGAGCAGTGCAAACTCGCATGAGGCCAAAAAAAGAAGAGAGGGCTATCTGGCTTTTCAGAAATAGCACGTGGTAATATTCTGAAAGTTCTACCAGAGGAAGATAAGTCTATACCCAAGAAAAGGTCCAAATAGAAGTCCGTCGGGGGTTGACTATTATGACAATGATTCACAGTCAGACTGTGTGGATGTTAACGACAATCGCTCAACCAATGGCCACTTATGAGCGACACATGTTTTGGTGACAAGATACAGAAATAGCGTGACCCATCTCAAGTCGATCAGAATGTACACTGAACCAACTGCGGAGGAGAGTTTTAATCCAGCTGCCCCTGGATCTATGTTCAATGAAAATGGGATGACAAAATTTGCTTGAGGTTCAGCCAGACTTAGATCTACCCTTAACGAGGTATTAAGGGCCGTTTGCTCATACGACTCTTAACGATTTAAGTTCTACTTAAATACTTATGGGCTACTTTTTCCAGGGCATAAACTGTAACTTAAATTCGCTATGAGTCGCATCAGCAAACGGCCCTAAAACATGTAAACTAAATTCAAATTAAAGAGATCCATGTAACTTCCGACTCGCATCGCAGCATCGACGAATCGGACAGAACGCCAAGATAGACAGCTATTTTTGAGCTAGGTCGGGACTTTGTCTACCTCGGCTAAGTTATTAACTCTGAAAATCACCTCAGAAATCAAGGGAAGAATCACAGTTGCCAACCGCTGTTACTTCGGCCAAAGAAGGCCATTGATTAGTGAGGCCTTGTCCAGAAACACCAAGGAGGCTCTATAAAAGGCCCTTATTAGCCCAGCCCTGCTTTAGGGTGCAGAACCATAAACTTTATAAAAGGCGAATGCAGATCTAATTGGTCGCTTCGAACGGAAAATTCTTCGAGTGATTTTCGGTCCCGTGTGCGCTGTTAAATCTCCTTAAAGCTCGTCATTAAGGAGATTTAACAGCGAACTCTACGAGCTGTAGAGCGACATAGACCTGATCAGAAAAGTACGTATCAGTCATCTATAAAAGCTGCGACATGTAGAGCGAAGGGTCAACAAGGCCCCGGCCCGCAGAGCCTTCGATTCCAATTCGGAGATACAACGCAGTAGAGGAAGACCTCGCCTTAGGTGGAGCTCGGTGACCTAAACAAACTTGGAGTGTGCTCAAAGTTAGCCAAAGGTCACGCTAACTGAAGAAGCGTATTGGTTGAGGCCCAAGTCCGCCGCGGACGGTAGTGCCACCTATGAAAGTATGTACTTTCGACAAAAAATCTCCCTTCCGGAGTTTTGATAGACCATTCTCTTGATCTAGCTTGAGCTCAGAAAAATGCGACTGGGATTGCAATTGGAGCTCTAATTCTCAAGTATACCTAGTTTGAGCAGTACTACACTTAAGTAATGGAATCATAACCCTGCAAAAAATAATTGAACCGCTTCTAATCACACCACTGTGGAGGTCAAGTGCCATCACTTGAACGGCCTTTATCTTACTGAACTTTCAGCGCGAAATCAATTTTTGCCCGACTTTTCTGTAACCATAGCTAAAAAAAAATCGACAATATGAACAATAACGCACGAATGAGACTTTTTGTGTCCACCCCTGGGGAACTGTGCATTAGAATGACTTCAGCAGACTACTCCGTACGCAATTGGAGTGTCGTCACACTTTTCATTCGTCACATACAAGTCACACTCTCTTAGTGCCTGGGAAATCATGAATACCCGAATGAAAGTGTCATTTACTTTACTTTTACTACTTGTCTACGTGTGATCGGTACCAATCTTGTTTACCTCTCATTTAGAAGGTGACTTCGGTCTCTTTTCTGAATTTTGGCGGCGGAATCCCTTTTGGTAAATCGGCCTTAAATTTGCATTTCCTCCTCAGTCTCAGCATTCTTCGTTGGCTTGCTTCGCCCCCTTGGAACCGCGCTGTCTTTGGGCTGCAAAGGAACTACGCCGCCGTTGGGCCGCTTAAGAACCACGCCCACGCCACGGATTGGCCTTCGGCCACTAAAGAACCACTCCGCCCTTAGGCCACTTAGTTTCGTAGCTTGGGCATTATCAATGTAGTTTATATAGGATTTTATGAACACATTGTAACATCATTAAGTAAAGTACTGCAGATAAAGAGTACCTTTAACCAGAGTTTTGGTGTTTCTTTGGGTAAACCTTGGGCTTGCATCCCCGGCCTGAGAAAAAACACATCACAGGAGAAAGAGGCTATCCTTAACTAACAAAAGGCCAGAGGCGTAACGACAACGAGAGACGAAACAGTACGGAAAGAATTGAAAATCACCAATTGCAAAATTTTGAGTTGCAGTTCACGAATTATATCTTTGTCGCAAATTACACCGATTTTTTCTTGGATTGATATAAAAATTCGTAATTTGACATTGAAAACGGCGTAGAATACAAAATTCTGCTTGTTGAATTTTGCGATTAGAAGTATTAATTCGAGCTTCTTTTATTTGTAGTGATTTGCGATATTGTTTGGCGCAATTTACCACTTGAATGGGTCAATATCTCAAGCACTACTTCACAATCGCAAATTGCAAAAAGTATTTGCTGATTTACAAACACTGAGTGATGAATCAATAAAATCTTATAATAATTTAACACAAGTAAATTGAAAACGTAAAATGACGTAGAGAAATCATGAATTACAAAATATTTTTTTGTAATTTCCATGGAATTAACTACCCGATGTGTGAAATTTTTGTGCGCACAGGCATGTAAAGAAATCCTTTTAAGTCCTTTCATTTTCTGCATGAACAGGTCCAACCATTCGCATTTGGCTTCATTAGAGTCAGACAGAGATCACCAGATCCTTTTCCGATCGAGTCTCTCTCAATCTCTCAAGAGGTCCTATGCAGCCAGCATTAAGTATTGAAGACCAGTGGCAACATTGCCAAAAAGCCATCAGAGACGCCGCCTCTGATGTGCTGGGTTTCACCCGACCACCACAACGAAACCCCTGGTTCGACGACGAGTGCCGGCAAGCACATGCAGCGAAGCAAGAGGCATACAAAGGAGGACAAGAGCTGCTCGTGAGCTCTACGTGCAGAAGAGAAGAGACGAACACCGGCTTCTAAGGAGAAAAAAGAAAGAGCATGAGAAGCGCGCGATCGAGGAAATAGAGAGATGTTACAACAGGAATGAGGTTCGGAAGTTCTACCAGAGGGTAAAAAGAACCTCACAAGGCTACAGAACCCGAACCGAAGCCTGCAAGGACGAACAAGGGAACATCGTAGTAGAATCGCAGTCGATGCTGAGGATATGGAAGAACTACTTCTGCAGACTGTTTAACGGCGATGACGACTTACATTCCGCTGTCAGGCAGAATGAAGCGTTCAACCTGGACGATAAGGATCAACAATACCGTCCACCCGACTTGGACGAGGTTAAGATAGCTATATCTAAACTGAAGTCCAACAAAGCCGCTGGAGCAGATGGCCTAGCCGCCGAGCTGTTCAAAGCGGCAGGCTATGATTTGGTTAGGAGCATGCACCAACTCATCTGTAAAATATGGTCGGAGGAAAGTATGCCCGATGAATGGAACCTCAGCATTGTTTGCCCGATCCTCAAGAAAGGAGACCCTCTGAACTGCGCCAATTACAGAGGTATCAGTCTTCTAAACATTGCCTACAAGATCTTATCTGCCGTTTTGTGTGAACGCCTGAAGCCTTTCGTAAACAACCTGATTGGTCCATATCAGTGTGGCTTCAGGCCAGGAAAGTCCACTATAGACCAAATATTCACACTGCGGCAGATCTTGGAGAAAACCCAGGAACTTCAAATCGATACCCACCACCTTTTCATCGACTTTAAGGCCGCCTATGACAGCATTTATAGGGACGAACTATACAGAGCAATGTCTAGTTTTGGCATCCCTGCCAAACTCGTCCGTTTGTGCAGGATGACGATGGAGAATGCACGCTGCTCCATCAAGGTCGGTAAAGAACTTACCGAGACCTTCGATGTCAAAAAAGGATTTAGACAAGGCGATGCGCTGTCATGTGACTTCTTCAACATCGTTCTTGAAAGAATAGTGCAAAACTCAAACGCCAACACCAGAGGCACTATCTTTCAAAAGTCCGTCCAATTACTCGCATACGCCGATGACATTGACATAATTGGCAGAACGCAGCGTGATGTTAATGGCGCGTTTGTGAGATTGAGACTGAGGCGGCGAAGATGGGTTTGGCGGTTAATGAAGGCAAGACGAAGTATATGCTGTCAACTAAAAAGGACACCCAACACCGACGGCTCGGACAGAACGTCGCAATAGACAGATATAACTTTGAGGTGGTTAAGGACTTTGTCTACCTAGGCTCCGCTATGAACTCAGACAACGACACCAGCGCTGAGGTTAAACGTAGAATTACTCTTGCCAATCGCTGTTTCTTTGGGCTAAGAAGGCAATTGAGTAGCAAAGCCCTCTCCCGAACAACTAGAGTGACCCTTTATAAGACCCTTATCATCCCAGTTCTGCTATATGGCGCAGAGGCATGGACGCTATCAAAAGCGGATGAGGTAACTCTCGGTTGTTTCGAGAGAAAAATTCTTCGTGTTATTTTTGGTCCCGTCTGCATTGACGGTGAATGGAGAAGGAGATTTAACGACGAACTGTACGGGCTGTACAGCGACATCGACCTAGTCAGAAGAGTGAAGGTCCAACGACTGAGGTGGCTGGGTCATGTAGAGCGAATGGACACGAATGCTCCGGCCCGGAAGATCTTCGAATCCATACCCGAGGGAAGGCGCAGTAGAGGAAGACCGCGACTCAGGTGGCGCACGCAAGTGGAAGGGGACCTTAACCAACTTAGCGTGCGAAACTGGAGACAGCTAGCTAAAGATCGCGCTGGCTGGAGACGCTTGTTGGTTGAGGCCCAGGTCCACCCCGGACTGTAGCGCCACCTTAAGTAAGTAAGTAAGAGTCAGACAGTTGGTATTCAGTTTTTGCTTAAAACAGTTCGTGTCGGGTCAACGTTATTTATAAGTATAACTCATTCGTAGTGATAGTGAGTGTACTAACCAACAAATTGTAAAGAATTTTGGAATATATCTTGTAAGTACATATTGAATAATACAAAAAAAAATTAAATAAAGTTAGGGCTATTAGAAAGAAGTTTAAATAGGAATGGATTCTAAAATATGTAATCGAAAACGATTGTAAAGGTTCGTATCAATGGCAAGTTATTCTAAATAATTTGTTTGTATTTTAAATTTCAGCATAGACCGAAAAACCACCCCAGACAAATCCCGTTGTCTCCGGACGATATGGCGCCGAATGCTTTTCATGGATATCAGGAGGAAACAAATTATAAAATGTGACTTTAAATATGTATTCGAAAATAACCTAAATAATTAAACTACGAATTTTGATTTGTAAATCATAAGATATAAGTTCTAAATTGAGAATAAAGTTTTCTAATTTCACGATAAAAAAATTTCAATTTAATACGGTGATGCCTCAAATCACTACTCAAGAATCGTAAATTGCAAAATATGAAATGCAAATTGATAAAAGAAAAGATTCAATTTAGCATTACGAATTCGTAAATTGCAACTACTGAAGTGGTAAATCTACCCCTTTTGTTCGCAAATCAACACTTTTGAGTTGCAATTCAAGACTAAATGGTTGTAATTTGTTAGGGGAGGAAATCCGAATTTACAACACAAAAGTGGTAATTTACGAATTATTTTTGCAATTCACAATCCATAGTTATAGCAAATTAATAACTATTTGTGTCAAATTGCGATTGATTATTGCAATATGTACCTATTCCTCATTTGATCGCATCATTGACAATAAAAAGTAGCGATTCGCGACTTTTGCGGGTCAATATCTTCACTTCGTACCATTTATAGAATTGCGAATAAAAAGTCGTGAATTAGTAAATCCTGAGCTAAGCTCTAAAACTAGATCAACTTTTCGTGATTCTGCGCTCATTTTTCTTGATTTGATCTTAAAATTTTTTCCATGAGGCTGGAGTGGCATAGTGGTTATGGTTAGAGCCGTGGTCCGCGTTGGGCAACTCCGGGGGGCTCTGGGGGTGCCAAGTTTAGGAGAGGAGCTTTACGCTGTGAATCAACTCTAGACCCAGGTTTCTACCATACACTCAGTACTTTAGCAGACTAGCTACTGCAGGCAAAGAAAAACTAAAAATTAACCATAACCTGGACTATGAATGTGGTTCGTGAAGAACGATGACTTTCTTCAGCAATGATTATCGCCCCGTCGTGAGTGAGCTAGTATCCTCAATTTGTCGAAGTCTCTACGTACGTAACTTTTAAAGTAAATTGGTTTGTTTGTCCAGCTTTCATAGCTCCTCGGTTCAACCGGTCGACGTGAATTTATGCACAAAGTTTTCCAGCCACAGAAATATGAATATAGGCTACAGTTCGTTCCGATTGGACTAATAGTTCTTTTAGAAAAAATCAAAAAAAGTCTGCTTGCGTACCAGTACTAAAGGAGGAAAACTTTTTTAAGCTGATGAAAATGATATCATCCGCATAAGAAATAAATGCCGCTGAAAAAAGTCTCCATCAGGCGTCCGAATCGCTAAGGCTCTTGCCGTGAACCATTATAAAGGGTGGGCCATCTACTAATTTCTTTTTAAATCATAGATTATTTTGACACTGACAGCTGTTTCCCGCTCGAAATCTTGAAAGAAAGTCAGAAGCATACCTCCGCGGAACGAATGAGTCGCTCTACGTTTGAACAACGTTGGGAAATATTGAAAACTTATTTCCAAAGTGAGTGCAGTGTAGCCCAAACAGTGCAAGAAGTTTTGGCTGAAATGAAGCACCCATCCTGCGCCTGCTGTACGCAAGTTTGTGCAAAAAGGTCATGAGACTGGTGTGCTAGTGGACAAAACTCATGGTCAACGTCGTCGTACAATGCGCACTGGAGGAGAATGTTAGCTGATTGTGGATTGGTGGCATCATTGGACCATTTTTCTTCCAAAATGAGGCTGGGAACGAGGTTTCGGTCAACGGTGGGCGTTACAGAACCATGTTACCCGACTTTTTTTTTTACTGAAATTGAAGACATGGATTTAGACGACCTCTGGTTCATGCAGGATGGCGCGCCATGCCACACAGCCCATGCCAAAATCGACCTGCTGCGCACCAAATTCCCAAATCGTGTTATCAGCCGCCTTGGCGATTGCATTTGGCCGCCTCCGAGCTGCAATTTGACACCTTTGGACTTTTTTTTTGTGGGGAACCGTGAAGGACCGATGGTATGCCAAAAATCCGGAAACGATTTAAGCACTTAAGGCCAATTACATCCAAGCAATCCGTGAGCTACAGCCTGAAACCTTTAACAAGATCTTGGAAAATTCGAGTGACAGAATGCGCTACTGCGAGGCAGACACTTGAACGACGTTGTGTTCCATAAATAATGGAAATGGTTGTCCAAACTAATAAAGCCATAAAACAAAGAAAAAATGTAATTTTGTTCATTTTATTGCATTTTTAAAAAGAAACTTATTTTTGCCCCACCCTGTAGACTACAAGCAACATAATAGTAAGAACAGACAAAACAATGCCTTAGCTGCACATAAAATGATAACGTAAATATATCCCGCTTGTTTGAGAAGATGCTCTGTGGGTTGGGTCGGCATAAGACATTTAAAGAATCAACGCTGCAGTGGTTCAAGGGGCTTAGTTTGTCATGCACCTACAGTCGAATATAGATTACGGGCACTTCACTCGGGAAAGAAATTAAAAAAAAAGGAAAAGTTTGTCCCATCTGATGTTTTAATAGGACCCTCGACCAAAAAGCCCAAAAGGTACCGATGGACTTAAGAAAAATTCACTATAAACAGTAGAAGGAGCTACGTCATAGGCATGCAACGAAGGTATCATTAAATCATTTCAAGCTGCTAATTAAGGCAAAATGTGCCAAAACTGCATCCCAGTCTCCTTAAATCGAACAGCACTTTGGTCTGCCTTTGATGATCGTTACTTGCAGTTTGCATAAATGCATTTTCCAGGAAGTGTACCCACTGATGGTGTGCCACTTCCTCTTCACAATCTACCCAATTTGCAACATCATTCACTGAGCGAGTAGAAAAAGTCCAAACAAACTTTTAAACAATCAGCGAAAATCAGTAGCACGAAACTCATCACAGTTACTTCACGCTCTGTCATCTTCACGGTCTGATTTCTTTTTTTTTTTTCCATACATGCATCATGTTGGCAACACGTCTTTCTCCATTCCAATCGCAGCTGAATCAAAGAAAAAAAATAAAAACCCACCAGAAACAACGGACAACGGCATTAGAACTCACTTTCGCCACAGTCGCCATCATGGTCGGCAACAAGTAAGCGCAATTAGTGCACCACCCCCTGCCCCCGACCGTTGCCAGTGTCCAGTCCGAGACCATTGTAGCACAAGTCCAACACCGTATGCGGGTGGTTGCTGTTGTTGAATTAATCACTCTTCGGCCACTATATGAGTGCTTGGAGAGCCATACTCGTACATAGGGTCCATGATAAAGAGGGCATGATGTAGGTTAATCACCACCCCCGGTGGCTGTTTACAGTTGTTGCATCCCACCACAATAAGATACTCACGAGAGTGATACACGTTCAATAATGTGTAGCCGACAAAGCGTTTTGGTCGTAAAGTACCCACTACCAGCGGAATGGTAAACGAAGACCCCCACCCCCCACGAACGGGGAGCGATACCTCATTCGGCAAACTTTCTGCGTTTTCGACAACGGCAACGATTCACTAATCGTCTCGGTTACACGCTCCACTTGAGATTATTGCTGCTAATGTTGCAAAATAGAATTTCTCTCAAGCAAATTACCCAGAGATACGAATACCAGCCATAGATACTCGCCTTCTTTTCCTTTCTTTTTTTTTTTTTGTCCACTGAAGGGTATGTGTGTGTAAACATCTACGACTTCCTGTTTGCCATTTGACAACGGATCGTAGTCGTTGGCAGTGGCAGTGAGTCGATAGCAAAATTGGTTCATTTAGCAGGAGCCGCACATGAGTGAGCAGCAGCAGCAGAACCCACTCGCACAGAAAAGGCCAAGTACGCCACGTATACGAGTGTTTGTGTACGGAGATAGAGCAGGGCTATAAGTATCTTTAGGGTTGACACCCGTCGTCGTCGTCGCTCGTCGTATGGAAGCGAAAATCGATAAAGATTTTCCGGTGCCTACACCTTTGGGGGTGGGTATGGTACAATGCTGAAGAGTCTCGTCATCGATTCACATAACGACACCGATAATTCTTCGGCTCATTAATCGAGAGGTTGTGTGTCGAAACGGTCTCCGAATCGAATCGAAGGTGGATAAATGCACGTACAGAGGAAGTCGGGACTGGAGAAGGGGAGGAGCGTTCGGCTATCGGACGGTTTTGCAATTTGGCACGCTAGACCGGGCACAGGCGGCTGTACAGTTTCCAGGGGCAAACCTAAATCATAGGTGAGGTGTATGACCGATGGGATGTAGTATGCAATGGCTTGGCTGTGTAGTAGGGGGGGTGTAGGATTCGAGACTTTCTAGGTTACATGTGGTAACAAATTGACTTACAAGCATTCGAGTGACACACATTCGAGCCTATGGTGATTATCGGAAATTTTAGGAGCACAACCATTTGATGTTGCTGGGTGTAGATGTAACTGATGATATTCGACACACTAAAGGGCTGACATTTAGTTTGATTAAATCCAAGGATTTGATTGTTCTCTTGGTGCTTGGGTTTGTGATTTACGAGCACAGTCGTAAAAGTGTAGTATACCTGCAGTAGTCAATTTTTCATTAAATTCAATTAGGGATTTGGGTCCAAGGGCTGGCTGGGTCTGTGACATGCAAGCTGACGCTTTTTGTGATTTCTGTCTTGTGATTTGTAAATTTGTCTTTCGTCTGTTATTTTGTCCAGCAAAGGGCTTTTTGTTGTTGTATAGCTTTGTCAGAAGGGTGGTCTGATTTACTTGCAAGAATTTAATTGGTTTCTTCCCCAAGGGGTCAAATTTTGTTTCTCGAGACGTCTGCATTGGGGTTTGTGTAACTGTCGCACAATACATATCTGGTCTGTTCATTGTGGGCTCAGTCTGACCTTTTTCTTTCATTTCATTCAGAAGCACATAAAACGTTTAGGATCTATGGCTTTTTATGGTCTTAAATTGAGTCTGACCGCTCGCAGGCTGTGATTCAATTTAGAATTGGCCACCTCAGCGACATATAACACAGCGCGGCAAGCCTTACAAGTTGAATTTGCCTACGAGACAGCATTTTAACATTACACTTGTAACCCAATGCTTCAAAAATGTGTTTCACATGCAACAATTCACTTGTTCCACAAGCTAGTCAATCCAGTGATCCCAGATCGTGGGTAGTTATACCCATTTAGTGGGCATTTTGCCTTTCAAAATAAGCTGAAAGGGCGGAAGAATACATTTTTTAGTATTTTTTATATCCGAAAAGTCTGGGCATCACTGGGTCAATCCAATAAGAGACTCTTCAATTTGGCTATGCCGTCAACAGAAAACTGTTCGCATGTACCTCTGTGGTACAAACATTTGTTAGACTTGTAAAAATGCATCACAAGTCAACAAGTCTTACATGTGGCTCTTTAATTTTAATGGAGTTAACAAAACATCAACAATGCGCCTAAGTCTTTGTGTTGCCAAAATATCTGCCACTTGTAAAAATGCAATACAAGTCTACAAGGCTGACAAGTCACAAGTTTTTCTGCATGATGTACCTAAGCAAATATTGCTCTTGTAACTTTGAGTGTTGGAAAAACTTTAGAATAAATCAAACAAATAAATATTTGGCGTAAAAGGAACGTAAGGACCACAGTCCTAGCTCCTCACAACCATTCGTTTTATGTGAGTTTTTCATTTTCGGGGCGAATTGTAAAATTTACTACACTACAAGTTGACAAATCTTACAAGTGCCTCTTAAATTTGTTAATAAATGGTGATAGCATTAACAATGCGCTTGGATCTCTGTCTCGCAAAAATGTTGTGGACTTGTAAAAATGTGCTACAAGTTGACAATACTTGTAAGACCTGTCGACTTGTTGAGAATTTGTAAAAGACTGAAATATTTTTGTAGTACCTCCTGCAGACGGCTACACGATAGCATGAACTGCGCTTGTAACTGTTTGTTACAAATATTTGTCATACTTGTAATTACAAGTTGTAAAATTGAACAATTGCCTGTTAAATTTGTAAATAAATGGTGATAACATTACTCTTTCGTACAAAAATGTTGTGGACTTGTAAAAATGTACTACAAGTTGAAACCAATCGACTTGTTGATAATTTTTTAAAGTCTGAAATATTTTTGTAATACCTCCTGAAGATGGCTACAAGATCACATGACAATTGAGCTTGTAACTTGTTGTTACAAATATTTGTCATACTTGTAATTACAAGTTGTAAAATTGAACAAGTGCGTCTTAAATTTGTTAATGAATTGTAATAACATTAACAATGCGCTTGGATCTATGTCTCGCAAAACTGTTGTGGACTTGTAAAAATTTACTACAAGTTGAAAAGACTTTAAAAAATTATCAACAAGTCGATTGGTTGTTGAGAATTTTTAAAAGTCTGAAATATTTTTGTAATACCTCCTGAAGATGGCTACAAGATCACATGACAATTGAGCTTGTAACTTGTTGTTACAAATATTTGTCATACTTGTAATTACAAGTTGTAAAATTGAACAAGTGCGTCTTAAATTTGTTAATGAATTGTAATAACATTAACAATGCGCTTGGATCTATGTCTCGCAAAACTGTTGTGGACTTGTAAAAATTTACTACAAGTTGAAAAGACTTTAAAAAATTCTCAACAAGTCGATTGGTTGTTGAGAATTTTTAAAAGTCTGAAATATTTTTGTAATACCTCCTGAAGATGGCTACAAGATCACATGACAATTGAGCTTGTAACTTGTTGTTACAAATATTTGTCATACTTGTAATTACAAGTTGTAAAATTGAACAAGTGCGTCTTAAATTTGTTAATGAACTGTAATAACATTAAAATGCGCTTGGATCTCTGTCTCGCAAAACTGTTGTGGACTTGTAAAAATGTACTACAAGTTGAAAAGACTTTAAAAAATTATCAACAAGTCGATTGGTTGTTGAGAATTTTTAAAAGTCTGAAATATTTTTGTAATACCTCCTGAAGATGGCTACAAGATCACATGACAATTGAGCTTTTAACTTGTTGTTACAAATATTTGTCATACTTGTAATTACAAGTTGTAAAATTGAACAAGTGCCTCTTAAATTTGTTAATGAATTGTAATAACATTAAAATGTGCTTGGATCTATGTCTCGCAAAACTGTTGTGGACTTGTAAAAATTTACTACAAGTTGAAAAGACTTTAAAAAATTATCAACAAGTCGATTGGTTGTTGAGAATTTTTAAAAGTCTGAACAATTTTTGTAATACCTCCTGCTACAAGATTACATGAAAATTGAGCTTGTAACTTGTTGTTACAAATATTTGTCATACTTGTAAATATGCGTGTCCAAAATTCTTAAAAGTGTCGGTTATCGTTTTAAGAAGGTTGGTATCTTATTACCGAAGCCCCCAAACGTATCCACACAATTAGGAACTTACCTATGTCAAGTTTGTTGAGTTCAACTAACCTTTTGGCTTTGCTACGAGTTTGGCTTCCAAAACTCTGAGCCCTGCACTTGGTTCAGTATTTGATAAGTGCGCTCTGGGTCAGTGGGAAGTGAGCGAAGGCTTTTACATAGGTTCAACCCACAGAAGATACACAAACGACACTTTACGGTTTTCCTCAAAATTTGATGATTTGTCTTCGAAACGATTTTAGAAGCCTTTCCCAAACTTTCATCTATGGACTGTCGTCAGTGAGTGGGTCTTTGGAGAAGGTCATAAGCGCAAAGTTTAATACGTGAAAGCTTAAGGTTACAACTTGCGCTAGATTACAAGGCTGTGCGTAGAAAAATGTTTGCAGTCGTGCAAACGTTAAAGGTTTAAGATCTATTCCAAAGAGCAGGCCCAAAGATCGGAAGTTAACCGATCTTCTTTTAAAGAGCTTTGCGGCTTGTAAATTACTAACCAAAAGCAACTTGTGGACAGCTCAGAAGTCGATCGACAAGATTGGGTATATAATACTTCGTCCGTTAAAGGTCTGACACCATCTTAACGAACGTATCACTGCCATAAAGATTTTTGAGGACTTCAAGCAAACACAGTCACTTCCTTACGAGTTTATAAGATTTAAATAAGGTAGGAGCAAAAATTCCGCTTGAGGCTAAAAAGATTTTTTTATCCGATCAAATATTTGCGTTTTTCCTCGTTCCCACTTTTGACATCTCTTTCTCTACAGAGATTTGGCTAACTATCATAGGCATAGCATACGCTCAAAGCCGAACATTCCTCTATCGACAAAATAGAAAACTACTCTGACGTCTACTTACCCTAAAGTCGGTATGCATAGCCTCAATTTGCTCTACTCCCTTCTTACCGGTCCAATAATTCATTTTTCAGCAGACTTAAATCCTTTTATAGCTACCCCCAGCATGGACATTTAAAAAACAAATGTTAAGCCTTCACGTCAACAGAAAACCTAATCCTTGGCCCTTCATCATCAAACGTCATCTGTCAGTTAATACTGGCCGACTGACACCCTAACCACACATGGGGTGTGTAAAACTATATGCAAAAAAAAAATCCGCACAAAAAACCCAAAAACCGAAAAGAGCAAAGGTCGCTGACGTTGAGTCCTTTCTCTAGCACAAGAAAAAGAGAATCGCTGCCTCTCACGTTACTCGTTACGGACAAAGTTTTTCATATTCGCATTTTTTTGAAACCCAAAGTTTACATTACCCATAGGTACTCGTCGATGTGTGTGTGCGCGCATTCTACTCCATCGCATATAGAAATGGAAAAAGTTGCTCGTCCTTCAGAAGGAATATACACAAAAGTGTTTCATATGAGTCATCATGATCCGTGGCCCCAACGTTCGCATTATAATGGTAGTGCATGCAAACATTTTTGACGACCATCCCTTTTCGATGGAAATAATGAGAAACTGCCCAACGTCATCATCAATCGTCCATTTTCCAGGATCAGCGCGTAGCCATGGAGTTCGAATTTTTTTTTCTTTTTCATATTAAGACTGCGTCCTTTTTGCAAGTGTAACAGTCAACGAGTGTCCGTGTTTTATGCATATGCAGTTTTCCCCAATGACTGGGAGTTTTTTTTTTTATTGGCTGCGCTATCTGCGTGTGGGTTTGTTTTATTGCGAATCCTGCCAATAAATTGGTCAGTCGATTATGTCAGTTGTTTTTTTTTTGCGCTGCAGTTTCCGAGGACCCTTTTCCGTTCCCCAATCCCCGATGGGATTGTGTTGCATTAGGAGCAAACGAAAAACAGAATTTCAGGACCACTGGCAAATTGGAACAGAGCACGTCCTTGCCGCCAGGGTAACCTTCCCATGGGAGATGATAACATCAGAACCAGCAGAGCTGAAACATCAGATATATGAAGAGAAAGGGAGAGATCCTGTGGGAAGGAAAAATTGTGTCAAAGTGTAATGTACGTCTGTTGTTCTTGTTGCTGCTTTCGTTGTCGTCGTTGTTGTTGTCATTCTTGTTGTTGGCACAATATGTTGATGGGTTTGCTGGAGATTGGGACGGTACTGGGCTGGGAGTGGTGCGTGATATTTTCCGAAAGAGCAAGATATATGTAGTACTAGTACATCCTACTGCTCTCGATCTGAATCCGAGTCCTTTGTGGGCGCAAATTGGGTTTTCAACATTTTCTTTTCTTTTTTTTCTTTGTTGCTTTTGTTTTTGTTTTTGTTCGTCCGTTTGTTTTTCGCCTTTGCCTTTTGTTTTGTGTCAAGTCATGAGTTTTCCAATCTCTTTTGTTTTTGTTTTTTGTAGATTCCATCGGAGGCTGGTGATGGATGTCACAAACTCCGAAGATATAATGGCAAAATGGGATTTAAGACTGTTAAAGGATGTGTGTGTGTGTGTGCGGGCTGTGCTCCTGGGATAATGTAGGTCTATGGATTTGTAATAATTCGTTTTAATGTGACAGAGATGTGTGGACTGATTGTGTCTGTCATTATGAGAAGAATGAGAAAATAATTCTCAAAGATGGAAGAAGATTAAGGCGGCCAACATCTTCAGGCCATTGAAAGGCCTTCGGTTGATGTTTGTTTTTTTGTTTATTATCGGTATATTCTATATTAACAACTGCCGGAAAAAAGTGGGTCAGAGTGTGCCATATGGACGGGCCTGATGACTTGGCCGCCATCTGGTAAGTGTATCAGTGTCCTCATATACCACTAGAAACCATAGCGACATCTGCTGGGAGTTTTATTATTTATTATTTAAATAAGAAAACAAAAAAATACATGTCTCCAATATACATTGAGATTTATGCAGGCGTTTGACCTCTGAAAACATGTTTCGAGGTCTCATAACGATAAGTTGATGGATTTTCTACCGTTCAGTTCTTGCTGCTACTTCTACAAACTTCTCTTAGATTATCTAGTGACTTCTAATACCTTCTTAAATATTGTAGGGGAGACCGGGGCTAGTTGGCCAACAATTTACATTTTTTTCTTTTCCTCTTGAACTAAGCCTGATATCATGCCAGTTTCTGAATTTTACTAGAGCACCTCGATTGTGTCAACTAACCCCTGTACCGGGGTAATTTAACTTACGTTATGGGGTAAGTTGACCCACGCCGTGCGAAACTAAATTTTTACAAAAAATTTAAAGACTAAGATTAATTTATTTGTTTCAGTTTATTTTTATTTTAAAACAAACGAGTATCACCAGATAGTAATAATATTTTCAATATTAGGAACTTATGCAGGTTATTTTAACAAAAAAACCCACTTCCTGTGGTGGAAACAAAAAGGCACTTAGTGGCCATAAACTAAAATAAGGCAAAATAGTAAAATAAAGAGTTAAACACACTTTTAGGGTTTAGAAATAAATCTATGATTTCAAATAAAGCAAAATAAATAAATTAAGAGCCACTTCCTGTGGTAAAACAACTAGTCAACTAGCCTCGAAAAAAATGATTCAACTAAACTCGCCCGACCATCTGGCAAATATCAAGATTTTTCGGAAATAAAAACAGAAAATAACTAAAAATAAAAGACATGTATAGACAACTAATACATATATGCCTTAAATTCCAAGTTATTTGTTTAACTTTAGTGTTAAAAACGGTTGTTTTCCTCATCATTTAAAATGTGCTGAAGTTGTGCCTCTCTTCAAAAAGGGCAATAAGTGTAACTTAACAGATTATAGACCAATATCTTTGTTATCAACCCTGTCTAAAATCTTTGAAAAATTAATTAAGTCGCGTGTCTTAGCATTCTTAGACAAAAGTAATTTCTTTTCAAATTACCAATTCGGTTTTAGGTCAGGAATGTCAACGGAAGACGCAATTCTTAGGGTTTGTAGTCAATTATATGAAGGTACTAACTATAGTGACTCCACAATGGCTCTTTTCATCGACATGACAAAAGCGTTGGTCGATCATGACATTTTACTAAGTAAATTGTATAGCGCTGGACTTAGAGGAGTAATATATGAGTGGTTTAAGTCTTACTTGAAATTCAGAGAGCAAAGAGTCAATATTAATGGAACCCTCAGCGGCTTTCGTATTTTAAAAAATGGTGTCCCACAAGGTTCTGTGCTTGGTCCGCTTTTATTCTTAATATACGTAAATTCTTTATTTGATCTAAAGTTGAACGGCGTCACAACTGCCTTTGCTGATGACATTGTTTTCACTTATCAGTTTAAAACTGTATTTGAAACCATAACGAAGATTGAAGAAGATCTCGAATATTTAAGAGTTTGGTTCTGTGCTCATAAATTAATTATCAGTGAGAAGACTAAGCTAATGACCTTTAAAACATCTGGCAATACCATGTTTGATTACAACCTTTTTTTCCATTCCCATAATTGTAAAAGGTTTTGCCTACCTTTACATAAGTGCGGTAAAAATAATTTTATTCAAGGCATGCAATGCTCAATAAATTGTTTTAAGATTGAGACTGTGCAACAATACAAGTATCTTGGAGTCTTAATAGACGCTAACTTAAACTGGAAAGAACATATACAAACGGTTAAATCGCATCTGAACTTGGTAGCTCGAAAAATATATCTAATTAGACCTTACTGCTCAAAACATGTTCTAACCTTAATATATTATGGTCTTGCACATTCAAAGTTGCAATATGGCATCACTAGTTGGGGTGGATCATATACTAGTTCATTTGGGCCTCTTTTGATAGCACAGAAACATTTAATTAGAATTATTTGCAAAAAAAAATCGACTATCTCACAGTTTATCCTTGTTTAAAACATTACGAATTTTGCCAATGAGACATCTTTATGTTTTCAAAGTTTTGAGAGAGTTCTTTAAACAAAGTGGGAACATACCAAGCAGAAACTCTCAAATGTACTGCTTACGTATTAATAATTTAAATCTTGTTAACGTACCAATCGCACACAAAACCCACTTTGTTCACTTTTATACTTATACTGCCCCGACCATTTTTAATAAATTACCTTTGTGCATCAGGACAACTTTGAGTTATCATTCGTTTTTGAAAAAAGTTAAAGACTGGCTATTCACAATTGACTATGATCAGATAGAATATTTCTCAAGATCTTTATTCTAGTTCAAAAAAAAAGAATGTTCATACCAACTTTTGGTTCATTTATCTTGTTTTGCTCATCAAATCATTATAAAAATAAATATTTTGAATTGTATAATATTGCCAATTTATAAATATGTAGTTTACACTTATAAATTCTGCTTTTGTATATTTATATGTAATAAAATATACAAAAAAATATAACAATTTCAAATCGTACGGAATATGCAGAATCCTCGGAATGATACGAATTCTTACGAATTTTAACTGAATGCCGTTCCTTAGCTTGAAAAATTCGTAAAAGATCGTCTAACTTGCAGTGAGAAACTTACGAATTTTTACTGAACAAATTTCTTGGTGTAAGATTCCAATTCCAATGTGTTACCAGACAATTAACACATGATTTGAAATTTGTTATCCTATGTTTTCAATTCCTGCGTATTAAAATGATATTAATTTTACGAAAGTGCCGACGAAGTTCGTCCTCCTCCACGTAGGGACAATCTCCTCTACGTAATTTTAAATGCAGTGTTGCTTTTTCCTTTTCTCGAAAGCTTGTTGTTCAATCAGTACAAATTCTTTCACATACTGGGATTTATCAAAAAAAAAATGTTCGATTAACTCCAAATCACTTTCCTCCCTAGATGAATCAACTAATGTTGTTAATAAATTAAAATTAGTCACATATTTGAGTTTATCGGACATTTTAACGACTTTTCGTACTACTTTTTTGAACTATGTAATTTTTCATTACTACAAAAGCGTTTCTTAACATTTTCATAAGTGTCCCTGAGAGAGAAATTATTCCCAACACAGCAATTCTGACAGTCTTTTCCATTCTTACTGCGAAAGTAAAAGAACAAACTTTGATTTGAGATTCTTCACAATCAAACGCTTTCCGTTACTAAGTTTCGGTTGTGAGTTATGACTGAGCCGACTTTCAATTTCAAATTGTGCGGAAACGAAATCAAATGCAGTTTGTTAACTTCATTCTTCACAATGCAATTTGGTGCGGTCAGCACACGATAACAAGTCCGTTTAATTCGATAGGAATTACGAATCGAAAAGGATACCTTTCTTATTGCGGAAAATGCATTGCAATATTGGCAGACGTCAGTCAATGGCCCAATATTAACACAGAAGAAAATTATCTTTGAGTGCGGAAGCATAACGAAACAGCAGCTCGATTTAAATTGAAATGTCGTGCTCGTCATGACATCAAATAAAGTTTCGTTAATCTTAATCATCATTTGGGCTAGCTCTCACTATACACGATTTGCCTCCATATGATCGGTTCTTTCTTTTTGTGAAAACGCGTTTTTAGGGGAGGGCAAAATTATACGATTGTCAATATTTCGAAGTGTTTGTCATTCCTTTGAATCGATATTTTGTCCTCCTCATATAAAATTCAATTTCCAGCCACCCCCCATTACTCCTAAAAAAAAATTATTTCTTGAATGAAATATGGTTAGGTTAGGCTAAGTTATGGAAGGAGGACATCGTCAGACCCATTGGGCCTTAATAATAACCATTTGTATTCTTCACACTCTGAGTTCGAAAAATTTAACCAGGACACTAAAAATGATTATTAGTATGGCGGATTGTGATTCCCTTCATATAGGAAATTAAAAAAATCCCAAACCAATGAAAATTAATGTTGAAGTCATGTTAAGGATCATAAAATAAAATAATAACAAAAATTAACCCCGATCCAATATTCGTGAAGGACAAAATTAGCCCATTGTCATAGATTTAAAATGTCTCCATCCCAAAAAAAATTTAATTTGCAGAAATCCACACAATCAATCTCTGAAAGAATGCAATTTTTGATTTTTACAGTTTAAAATTTTCGGGTAAAAAATGTGAATGAGTGAAATGTCAAAGTGGTGCGAAACTTCACGTCAATGGAAGCTCCGAATAAGCCCGAGGACAGAAATTCAGCAAATTTTAAATTTATCACTGGAACCTGCATAACTTAAATGTTTTATTACAGAAAAGTTAAGAAAAAAAATTATTTATATTATTAAAAATAAATAAAAAAAAATTAAATGAAAAATGAAAAACATTTGAAAACAATTACCCACAAAAAACACTTATAACGACAGCAATTTCACTAACGTTTTGACAGTAAATTCACATAAAAACCTTTCCCGACCGAGCACACGTCAAATGAGTTGATTTCTCGAGAGCGACTGAGACTAGCAACAATAATTTTGACACATTAATGGAGAAGTCTTAGCAAACAATTTAAGACCAAAAACTTTGAAAGAGAACTATAAACAATTCACTAATTGCAACGACTTTTCTGAGAGGTGGCCGGCCACTGGGGAGGGCCGCAATTAGACTCTACTAATTCTCAGATGAAGCTACGTCGTGATAGCCGAAAACGTTTGTCAAAATCTCATGCCAGGCCTCACCTCAGCAATATATACTCTCGGAACTCTGTTTCCTTACGATCTTACTCTATATTTATCAAGTGGGCAGAAAAACGTCTGGGAAATGGCAGCTGAAAATAATTTGTGAAGAATTCCATCAGCTGCTACACAAGTAGCAGTGTAACCAGCACTGGCTATTTATCTATGAATTGGCTGTTTGAAAAAAATCCGAATTTTTGATCTCCATATTTGAGTTTGGCTATTTTTGGCTCTAAGATTTCTTAAGTTTGACTCCATACGAATAATAAAGGCTGGCAGCACTGAGTACGAGTGTCAAATTTTCGCAAGCAATTAATGGACACATTCAAGTTTCTAGTTACATATCTTAAAACTGCATTTACACCATCACACATTCCTAACACGGAAGAATAAAGGGATGCTAAATACTAAATAGCCACATGACTGAAAGGGACGGCATTACCTAACACGCAAAAAAACGTGACACGTTTTTTGGTCGGCCATCTTGTTTACGTGATAGGAATTATGGGAAAGCTATGCATGTTGATATTTTTATAATGATGGCTTACGAAATTTCGCTTTCCTATAAAACAAAATGGCTTCCGGAAGTAATAAACGGAGAATTATTTATTTATTTCGTATAACGGATTAATGAATTGTTGGTTTAATTTACTGAAACTAATTACTACTCTCATTTCACATGTTTTGAATCAGAAATAGAAATATTTTCAAGTGATTGCAGAAATGTTGTTCGCCGGAACTTTCCGATTTTACGCATTCGTGATCGTTTCCCTTTTACGCATCTATAATTATGGAAAGAACATCCATGACACTTAAGGCGATTTGTGATCTCATTCTTACGCCTTTATTAGCATTGAGTGCTAACAAATCTGTTCCGTCTCCCGTGATGGTGTAAATGCGGCATAAGTCGACTAGATTGGTCTGGATGAGATGTAACCTGAATGCTGAAACTAAATTCGTCGGCAACGTCACTTTTTCTACGTCAGCCACATATTATGCGAATTGTCAACTTAGTACTCAGTCAAGAATTTTTTTAATAGATTCGTCGGGGTAGCCGACTTCATAAACTTCAACTTCAACTTCAAATAGCAGCTCATATGACGGATTTCGGCTACTCAAAACCGAGATACGTCTAGTCAGACCAGTGATGCCAGACTTTTTGGAATGAATTGCCCACGACGATTGTCAAAAATGTCCTCTTTGCCCTTGCCGACGTTCTAAAAAAAACATTTTTTCGCCCTTTTAGCTTATTCTGAAAGGTCAAATGTACACGAAATGGGTAATTACATACGATCTGGTATCACTGAGTCAGACAGCTGTCAGACTTACTAAACTAAATACTTGAACGTCCCCAATGTCCCGGACAATTATAAATGTTTGCGAGAAAAGGATGGAGAATTGTACCAAACAATCTACTACAATTACTCACTCTTCGCCATCATTTTGCAGCAGCAAAACGAAAGGAAAGCGACATTTTTCGTTCATGATTTCGTTGTGTCACTTTTGTGTGTCATTTTTCGTTCCGAAACAACTGCATACTAGGCTTTAGCAAAAATGAACAAGAAATCTTCCGATCGGCTTTGAATTTGATAAATAATTTTCCAGTGTTAAAGATTTCTTTTTTAATAGTGACAAATTATTTTTAAAAAAAATAGACACATTGTCTCATTTCTTTCGAGGTCTTTTTGAGCCGCTTTTGCTTTTCACTAAGTTAGATACCCGTATGTAGGCAGTTTAATACAAAATATTGCGGCTCTAACAAACACATTAACACAAAATATTTTTATGTACATATTTTCACTTGCAAATATTTATTATAACGAACTAAAAAAATAAATAAAATAAATAATAAAAGAGCCGATGAATCATTTAGAAAAATTCATTTGCAACTAGCTGTCAAAGTTTACGTTGTCATTTCTGAGAACTTCTTTCTACCCAGGAGAGATCAGAGATCATTCGTGCGTTAGAATCTTCTCAGTATTTTGTCAGAATTTTGAACAAACCTTTTATTGCAAAATAAAATAATTTTTGAAACACTCCTAAACACACCTAAAGAACTTTCGAAACAGGGAAATCAATATATTCCCTGATTTTATGATCGTAATAAGCAATTTTTTTCTGTATTCATTTTGAGCATATAAATAGCAATGTTTTTTTAATTATATCCTTTGAAACATTTTTAATAATTACATATTTTAAAACTGGCTGTATAATTATTGTACTTGAACACACAAAAGTAGTCAGACTTCAAGCAGTCACCTGATAGGTTTAATTATACTAATTGAATCTTATTGCGTACATCTTACTTTCGTAATATCCTGCAAATGGTATATATCATTCTAGCATTTTGAAATAAAATAGCAAACCGATCTCATTTTGTTATTCCAAAGTGCAAAGTGCTTACCTAAAAAGAGAAGAAGGAAAAGATCAACGTTAGTACAAAAATGAATACGGCTGTAAAATAAGTTGTAATGAATGAAGATAAATAGTTAATGCCTGGTGTTAGAAAAAAATTCAAAATATCCTTAAACAAAAACCTTTTTGAAGTTAATGTAAGCGGGCCGTACTTGTAATCATTTTTAATCTTAGTTTAATAATTTAATAATTTAACTAAATATTTTGTAGGTCACAATATGCAATTTTTTATGGAAAATTTCGTCATAGTGAGTTCGAAAAATTTTGCGTTGACAATAAAAATGTTTATTAGTATCGCGGATTGTCTCAATCTCTTATACGAAGCCAAATACTTGGGTTTCATAATCAACTTCAAATTAAACTGGAAACGGAATACGGTAGAAGGAGTGAAAAGGATTAAACCCAAAAGCTTTCGGGAGGAAGTGGGGCACATAGTGCACTAGTTGTACAATTGTACAAAGCGATTGTAAGACCAATTCTGACCGATGACCCAGTGGTTTGGCTGTTAACACTTAAACCTGCCTCAGGAATTTAAACAAGGATTGCTTGAATAGGTATAACGGGATCACTAAAATCTACACCACAACTATTCCTAGAAACGCTGCTGAACCTACAATCTATCGAGCTTTGTGATTTTGCCCACACGTGTTTTGTGCGGATTCTCGAATCCACACCCGACGGAAGGCGCAGTAGAGGAAGACCGCGACTCAGGTGGCGCACGCAAGTTGAAGGGGACCTTAACCAACTTAGCGTGCGAAACTGGAGACAGCTTGGTAAAGATCGCGGTGGCTGCAGACGCTTGTTGGTTGAGGTCCAAGTCCAAGCCGGACTGTAGCGCCAAGTAAGTTTTGTGCGGATTCTGAAAAGTCTGGCAATTTCGTCTAAAAACACATTTTTGAGCGACTTTGACATGTAAAAAAATATGCCCCGTCCACAAAAACGAGACCTTCATAGGAAACAATGTTATGACTTGAGTTTTGATCAAATTTTTGTCTCATTTAAACTAGGTATTATAGAGATCACCTAACCCAGGCTAGCGTAAACGCCAATCAGGCTCTTGCCGCCAAGTAAAGTCCTCTGCCAGTTACTGAAGCAGTTTGACGATGAACTAACAGCAAATCAATATAGGTTTAACTTCAACCATACAGGGTCTACTTGCTTAATAAAAAGGAACGACTTGCCTTGTCATCTCAGCCCCACAAATAATCGGTCATAAATCTAGGTCGAAGTTAAGGTCCCTAAAGCATATTTGGATAGAAATATGCCTCCGAGACCTTCGAGCTCACAAAATGTCTTATATAGTAAGAGTCTTTTTGTCATTCAAGTTCTTCAAACTAGAAAATAAGTACCATGACTGTTCATACAACGAAGCAGGTTATTTTTAGATTCATCGGTATAATCGTTAACAGACAATCAGCGGTTTAATTTTGTCTCCCCAACAGGAATTTCAGGAATGGTATGGTAACCATTAAGGGCGAAATGGACACAATTGTTGCGGTCTAATTGAAGTTGTTGGAACTGCCGCAAGAGCACCCCCTTATTTACCCGTATGAGATGTATGGTGGTTGCAGTTCACACAAATATTGTTGCTGACGTCTAGGCCTTTTACAAATCACAGAGAAGTTATGAAGGTCACTCAGGGAAAAAACGAAATAAAATCAAGATAATCAGTGCCAGATCAATCCTATCCGTTGACGAAAGTTCGAAAGCTCGAAAATTCTTAATCCAAATACGTGTTTTTTGGTTGAACTTTTATTCTTATTTTAAGACTGTACAAGCTTATCTCTTTTAACCGATTCTCCAGAGAAACTAGCGTTTCTTAAGGAACAAAATAAAACTCCAAGGCCAGAAAGGTCGCCAAATCGAAGACAGAAGATGTAAGTTCCATGAATTTTTTCAAGAATTGTGATTTTGTTCTTTTTGTGAGCTTTTTTTAATAAGTTTTCTTCAAAACAAATGATACAAGTTTTAACAATTCTTACAACTTACCCCAGCCTATAGCCCCTCTTTTTTTTGGCCGATATTTTGACATCTTTTGAGCAAACTTTATTGGACTTTTTTCGTGAGTTTTGCAGCTTAAATATTTAAATATTGCTGTTTGTTTTAAAACAGGTTTGGTTGACTCAACCTTTCACTAGAAGACCAACTGCGAAGGTGGAAGGAGCATTTTTGTCCGCTGCTCAAACCAGAGTACAATTGCAAATCATCAACTGCCGAGCATACGCAGGTCTTCAAGGGGAATTGAAATCTGGATATCGGAAATAGATTGAAAAAAGCTCCTAGGGCATCCTTTCTCGAGTTGGAACTCAAGCAAAATATCGCTTCACACAAAGTTACAGCTGTTTAAATCCAATTTAATATGTGTACTGCTTTACGCATGTGAAAAGTGGAAATTCTCCGCTAACATCTCGAGCAGGTTACAAGCTTTTAATAATCGTTGTCCAACAATGAATTGTGGCTTCGGACTGGACAAACAAAAGTGGATGTTCACATCAAGCAGAGAAAATGGCGCTAAAAGTGAGGAAACCAGATGACAACATAGCGCAACAGTGCTTCCAATGGAATCCTCAAGGTGTAAGGCGAGTTGGTAGGCCAAGAACAACATGGAGGTCAACTGTTTTGACGGAAGCCCAATACTCAAATTTACTACCGTTGACGCAGCTGAGGTATCGAGCTGCAAACAGAGATTTGGAAGGAATTGGTTGTCGCCCTATGCTCCTGGAGGAGTTAAAGTGTTGCTGCAACAGCAGCTTCCGCAACAAGAAGACCGCCGAAGATCATCTTCAATTAAGCCGCAGCAAACCACTGAAGAAGTCCTCAACAGTCGATATTGAATGATATACTCCTTCGAAAGCGATTGTGATTCAGTCCAACAAAATCTAAGTGCATGGCTGGTTTTGGCCGCAAAGCCCTCTAAAGAAAGACCTCGCCGTAAAAGATGTGCACAAACAAACAGAAGGTCACCTCAATCAACTTGAACTGAGCAACTGAAGGTCTATGTAGACAGGTTTTTTTTTTTTATTTTACAAGAGTAGAAGAACAAGATCAGCGTTGCCGGAGAGAAATATTATTAGGGAGTACTGCAGCCAGAAAAGGGGAGTATTTAAAAAAAAATAATAGTAGTGAAAATGCCTGTACATTTTCATTTTTATTTAAGCAAAAATCAGTTAAAAAAATAAAAAAAGAAACTAGAAAGAGGAAAATTCCCTTCTTGACGACAGTTCGGAAGATAAAACTGTTGCCAAATTTGCATTAAATTTGAAGGAGGTGTTGAAAGTAGTACAATACTCCTATGGGAGTACTATCGGCAACGCTGAACAAGATGTTGTAAGAGCTGTCATTAATACACCCAGAGAAAATACAACGTAAAATCAAAGAAAACAACTTTGATTTAAATATTTTTCGGAATGATTTAGCATCGACTACGAAAATTTCTAAATCAAAGTGGCATGACATTAATTCAAAGGGTTTCCCTACTCTAAATGCATATATTTTTAATTTGATCTAACCACGTATGCACCTTGATTTGAAGTGGAATCATGCTAAAATGTAAAAGTGAATACGTTTCACATGGACTTAATTTAAAATAACATAGCGTATTTAAATCCAATATGTTTTAACGTGAAAAGGAATAATCTTTATTAAAGTTTATTCAACGTAAAATCAAATAGAACATATTACATTTTAGTTTGCATTTTTTCCCTGAGTGTATAATTTCGATGAAATACATCCTCTGTTTGTAAAAATAATTTTGCCACATATAGGTACTTCCAGCTATAACCCATATTTTTAACACAATCATTTTAACAAGTTCTTTTCCGCAGTTATGGAAGACTGCGAAAGTAATACCGATTCTAAAGAAAGCAGTTGCCCGACATGCGAATCCCAAATACTCCCCTATTTCAATAGTTCCATTTCTGTCAAAAGTTTTGGAAAAGATCTTGCACAAAAAATATCACTTTTTCTTAACAATAATAAACTCTTAATTAAATTTTAGTCTGGTTTCAGGGTAAAGTATATTTGTGTTTCAGCTGTACTAAAAGTTACTGACGCCTTAAGGTATGCTGAACTTTTCTCAAGCGTTTGATACAGTAAGTCATAATATACTTGTAGCCAAAATAAAGAACCATTTTCGGTTTTTAAGCTCTGCCGCCACTCTGATGCACTCATACCTCTCAAATAGGAAACAGGCAGTTGCCTTAAATAAGAATGTGTCTAACTTCTTAGAACTTTCCTCTGGTGTGCCCCAGGGATCACTACTTGGCCCATTGTTGTTCACAATGTTTATTAATGACCTTCCGCTTGTAGTCGAAAATTCTTCACTGCACATGTACGCAGATGATGTACAAATCTATTTAAGTTGCAAGCTTGGAATGATCGAAGATTGTGCTGATAAATTAAATAAAGATCTAAAAAATATTACGTCTTGGTCAGAAAAGAATTGTCTCCAACTTAATCCAAAAAAATATCAACCTGACGACGATAAAGGTAAGTCCTCTCACAAAATTTCACTTGCTTAGGTTGACAGACAGACAGACAGACAGACAGACAGACAGACAGACAGACAGACAGACAGACAGACAGACAGACAGACAGACAGACAGACAGACAGACAGACAGACAGACAGACAGACAGACAGACAGACAGACAGACAGACAGACAGACAGACAGACAGACAGACAGACAGACAGACAGACAGACAGACAGACAGACAGACAGACAGACAGACAGACAGACAGACAGACAGACAGACAGACAAATGCTTCGATGACATATCACTTAAGCATACTTGGATGTAGTTTGTATACGTATCTTAAGTATTGCGGACTTAAGACGCTAAATAACATTTTAATAAACAAGGATCCCTAAAAAATAAATTTTTCATCAAGATCGTTAATATTTGTACAGTCAAAGTTCACATGCACAAATTTTGAACGTCAATTTTTTGTTTGTGTTATCAGACAGTGGAATGCCTTACCCCTACATATACGAAGACCAAAAATTTCGAAAACGTTTTATTTAGACCTCTAGTCAATAATTCATAATTAGCACTATTTGTTAATTAATTTATTTTTGTTAATAATGGAGATTTTTTCATCGTTTCAATTGAATATGTTTACTATTTTGCTACTTAAGAACTTGATCAGGCAATCTAAGAGGAAATCTTGGAAGCTTTTCTGTGAAGCGATTGCAGATACTAGCGAGGCTTCCAGACTCCGCAAAATGCTTGCCAAGGACGCGGCCGTTCCTAGCTTCATCAAGAAATCGGACGGCTCGTGGGCCGAAAGCAGCGAGGAGGTTCTGGCATCACTAGTTGAAGCTCATTTTCCAAGAAGTAGCGCACCAATGGCTCCGATACATAATGAACCTAACTTTGGCGCACGAGTAGACGAAAGGGTTGATAGCAATATCATTACTTGGAAGAAACTGCGTTGGGCCATCAAGTCCTTCGCTCCGTTCAAAACACCTGGCCCGGATGGCATTCTGCCGGCTATACTACAAAGGGCTCCAAGTATAGTTACGGATTTGATCGGTAATATCTTTATACACTGCCTGCGAATAGGCTATGAACATAGGGCGTGGAGAGAAGTACGAGTGGTCTTCATAATCAAAGCGGGTAAACCAAGTCATACTTTAGCGAAAGACTTCAGACCTATTAGTCTGTCGTCTTTTCTCCTCAAGACACTTGAAAGTCTTATTGACATTCATATAAGAAGCAAGTGTTGCAGCGGAACTCTATGTAATGCTCAGCATGCATATTTAAAAGGTAAATCAGTAGAGACGGCTCTACACGAAGTAGTTGGAAAAATAGAGTACAGCCTTCACCATAAAGAATTTGCACTAGCTGCCTTTTTGGACATTGAGGGGGCCTTAAATAATGTCAGGAAAGAGGCAATCAAAAACGCCTTGGAAAAAATCAAAGTCGAACAACGCATTACCAATTGGATATGCGAAATGCTCTCGACGAGAAATATCAATTCCAACCTCGGAAATAGTTCAATAAGAAAATCTGTTACTAGAGGCACCCCACAAGGAGGAGTCATCTCCCTCCTTCTCTGGGTGCTGGTCATAGACGATATACTTAAAGTTATTAAAAACTAAATAATGCAGGATTCAGCGTCACTGCCTACGCGGATGACGTAGTTCTCATTGTCCAAGGAAAATTCCTAGACGCGACAAGTGAACTTATGGAAACAGCCCTCAATAGGCTCTGAATATGGGCCGAAGGGTGTGAACTACGAGTCAACCCGGAGAAAACGGAACTCGTACTATTTAGTACAAAATACAAGATACCACCCTTTCATCTGCCCAGACTTGCAGGAGTGGAGCTCTCCCTCTCGGAGAGCGCAAAATATCTTGGTACGATAGTAGACAGGAAACTAAATTGGAAAGTTAACGTCCAGGAAAGAGTCCGTAAGGCTCATAATGCTCTGTTCACCTGTAAAAGGACAGCAGGAAAGAAATGGGGCATTAGGCCGTCAATGTTATATTGGCTATACACAAGTAAGGCCCATAATTACTTATGGGGCTCTTGTTTGGTGGAAGGCCACGAACAAGATGTACGTACGGGATATGTTGACCAGGGTACAAAGAACAGCCTGCATTGTCGTTACGGGTGCTTTACGTACCACACCAACGGCTGCACTGGAAGCGTTCTTGCACCTTTCACCACTAGACCTACAAATACAATCAAATGCAGGTAATAGTGCGCTACGGCTTACTAATTTAGGGCTTCTTAAAAACAGGGGTTTAGGGCATAGTACTAGTTTGAAGGAATCATTCTCTGATATCCCGGAAAGAGCGGATGAAAGTCTTGGTACTCTAGATTTTGACACGTCATACGAAGTGTAGTACCCTGACAGACAGGACTGGCATAGGAACTTAGTCTTGAGGGACAAAGAGATCTCAATTTATACTGATGGTTCCAAAACCGGTGAGCGAACGGGGTCAGGCATATACTCCAGCGAGTTGGACCTACATTTAGCCCTGAGACTTCCGGACACATGCAGTGTGTTCCTGGCAGAGATTCTGGCCGTACTCAAAGCTGCGGAGGTACTTGAGATGAGATCGATATCCAATAAGACTATCGCCATCTACATTGATAGCCAGGCTGCGCCTAAAGCGCTAGAATCATATACTACCAAATCTGAAATAGTCAGGAATTGCCGCACAATGCTTAATGCATTATGTTCGCAGAACCATGTCAGATTGAGTTGGGTACCTGGGCATTTTGATTTTGAAGGTAACGAGGAAGCCGACGTTCTGGCTAAGGAAGGAGCTGAGCTTCCACTAAATACAATGGCTTAGGGTATCAGACCACCTATGGCCGTTGCTAGAAGGGTTGTCCTCGAGAAAACCTTGAATAGAGCAGCCACCAGATGGTCACAGCTAGAAGGTCCCAGCGTCTCAAAGGCAATGTGGCCCGTTTTAAATAGGAAAAACGCTGAAGAATTACTAAATCTCAGTAGAACAAAGTTAAGACTAACGGTAGGAATACTCTCTGGACACTGCCTTCTAAGGAAGCATGCCATGAGACTAGGCTTAGCTAACACGGATATATGCAGGTACTGTGAGGACCTACAAGTCACGGAAGATATCTCCCACCTTTTTTGCGAGTGTCAAGCAATTGCTCGGAGTAGAGGGAAGCACATAGGCAGGTACTTTTTAACAACTTAGAGGAGGTTGGTCCCTCAACCAGTGTTGGAACAATAATTAAATTCTGCAGGGAAATTAACTGTTGGGGCGATTTGGTTTAGGTTTTTAATCGTAATAGTTCCCTGGGGATGGCGGGCCCATCGCCTGGTCTTTTGTGACGATCTCACAACCCTACTCAACCTAACCTAACCTAACCTAACTATTTAGCTTATCTCTAATTGTTTTATGTAACTCATACCTATTTGTTTAGCTTAATAAATTAATTAAAATTGTATCAACTTTTGCCACAAATGGACTTCAAGTCTAATGTAAAAGATATTCTCTAAGTCATTAAATGTAGATAGCTCAAAACTACAGCGCCACGTATTTTCTGCATTCGAGTTGCATTTGAGGTTAGCTCAGTAACGAGATCTCCCAAAGACGGATAGAGGCGGTGCCAGCATTTTGTTTAAATTATGTAATTTTCTTATGATGTTGCTGCCCGTCTCTGGAAAACATAAAATGTATTAAAGCTAAGCTTTGAAAAGAGAATATCCTCATTTTAAGTAAGTTGTTCGCATATAGGGGAGCTCTCCACAAAAATAACATCCATTTCCATTTTATTTATAAAAAATCCTGAATAGATACGCCACTTTCTCTTCAGGAAGCAACCACATTTCCTCTATGCCACCATACGGCCTCGGGGTTGCCAACTGAATTTACAAGTCAGAAACTGTACTTAGTTCGAGTACAAAATAAAATCCATTTCCTTGGATCCTTAAATATTTTACGCGCTACACGACGCAGTTGTAGTGCTGATTTTGTAAGCGATAACTACCGATTACAATGCGATTATTTTTCCAGCAGTATCTCATTTACTGCAATAGCGCGCCCAATAAAAAATAAGGACACGATTCTTATTTAAATAGCGAAATGCAAAAGAATGCAACTTAAGCACCATAAAACCACCATTCCCCGCACTTAATCAAGCGGCGATAAAGAACTCTGACATCACCGATTCGCCTGGCAAAGGATTTACATAAATCCATAAAAATACGGAAACAGTTCAAGAAAAAAAAAAAAAAGACTCACGTTCACGAAATACAAATAAGGACCTTACAGCATACACACCGCATAAAAACACGTAAAAGCGATTCACTGCAATGCAATTACAGAAGCACACTTCGCCGCGATATCTCCTTTCAACGCAATACCCTACAAAATACCAGCACATTCTGTTGTCCACTTTGTCCAGGATAAAGATTTCCTTTGGAAACCAAAAAAAAAAAAAAACACATTTACGTCCTCATCCACGACACAACGAAATCCTTTTACATTCCCCCAGCGCGCAGTGTTTAATCCATAAAAGTTTATTGCGCCCTGTGAACTACACAACATAGAAAATGCATTCGAATAAAAATGAGCAAACGTACGATCCTTGGAATTATCCAGATTTTTTCATTTTTTTTTAGTGCTGTCCCCCAAGAAACAGGATAGCAAACATTATAGGACCAATAAAAAATGTAACCATGCAAAAGCAATGGTAAATATAATGTCTCTCACGTTTAGGGATATCGGGAGTATAAGGACTGAGGAGATGTTGAATTTTTATTGAGGTCAACATCGTGTTTAATAAGTGCTCCTACATGGACAAGCGATACAGTTGTTAGGTGTTGCATATTTGGTCAATCTGTGACCCTTCCGCGCGCACCAACATTCAACACTGGATAGTGTGCTAAGCGTAAACATCAAGCAGGAGTAAGCAAATCTCAGCGGAGGAGAACCACTTGCACTAACAACACATCGGGACAACTCGTCCTTGTGTGTGGTTGTGGTTGTGTCGTAAGAACTTTAAGAATTTCGAATCGCAACGGAGAAATCCATTCGTCTGTCGTTTGCATCGGGCAAGGACCAACGACAAAGTTGGGAAAGTTGCTACAAAAACTAAACGCAAGGATTTTCGTATTATTTTAATGCAGTGCCATTACTATAGCGTTCGCGCGTATACTCATGTACATTGTACAAAAGTTAGGGGGGCAAGGATCTCTGCACACACAATCTGGCGCATTCCAATAAAGCATGAATGTTTATGTGTGACCAAAGGCGGAGTGAGGTGGCGGATGGCTTTCCAGAAAGGATATCATTTTTATTTATTTAATTATGTGCCGAGAAAAGAACGAAACAAAGCAAGATGCAATGAAACAACCAAATCAAACGACAGAGGCAGAGAGAGATGGAGTGAGTGTAACTATTCACCAGGGTCTTGTCGGTTCGGTGTTGTCGTCGTCGGTCGGTCGCTGATGACGATGGAAAGGATTCTCATTATTTTTGTGTTCATTTTCATTTTTCTGGTCGAGAATGTTGCTTTCGAGTTCTGCCAGAGCTATGGCTGGCTGTTTTTCGTTATGGTTAGAAAGGATAAATAGTTGAATGGAAATTGGGTTAAATTCTATTTGGAAAGTTTGTTTTGTTGGTGTTTCCATTTTTTGTTTTTTGTTGTTTGGGGGTTTTTTCTTCTGTGAAGCAGGTCAAATTAATGAATTTTCCGGACTTGGTTTCTATGTTTTGGAGCAGCTTTTCAAAGGAGCAGATTTGTGTGCGGCACAAAGAGAGTGCATGGATAAGAAATCACAGTGCACTTTGTCAGCGCCATGAGAGAGGGACTATCTCGCTTATTTTAAAGGACTTAAGTTTATTTAATTATAAAAAGCGAAATTGATGAGGGCTACTCGCGCGGCAAGCAGATGGATGATGGCGATTTCTCAAATAGCGGACTGAGACCCAGAGGAGGCAGCAATAATTTTATTTGTTGGGGGTGGTTTTTTGCGGGACATTTTTCTTTTATTAATCTTTGGGGTTAAAATTAGTGTGCACCTATACAAAAGTACTTGGCAAGGGTTTGAGTTCGTAATGCTATTGAACATTTTTTTATTTGATGAGCGATATATTTTTAATTTTTGACATAGACGTTAATAAATTGCGACGATAGCCACCAGTGGCTAAAGCATCAGTGAAAGCAGTAGGTACTACGGGTAAAAACTAAAGGATATAAAAGTTAGAACCGCTTTAAAACAAGACACACCGAGCTAAAGACAAAGAACAACGGCGACACAAAATTGTAGCTCCGACAAGTAGACAAGGCGGTTACTCGTTGAACAGAGTTTACCATTCGACGTAAATGTGATATCAAGCTTTACAGGGTACGAAACTCTGAGCACGCAGACGAGAAAATATGTCGCTGACCTCCATGTCAACTTTGTACAGGAAGGAGTGTCGACCATTGATTTACACAAGATCAATGAGAAACTATGGGTAGGATATCGTGCAAATAGTACAGGGTGGCGAAAAATGAATTATTCAATTTTGGTTTGGAATTATATTTGTACTAAATCAGTTTTATTGGTTTTGTTACGCAACTTAATACAGGGTGGCGCACCAATTGTGCTACAATAAGAAATTCAAATAACTTTTTTTTTAATCGATGTATTTCATTTATTTTTTTTTTATTGGTTAGAAAATAAAATTTAATTTAAATAGTTAGTTGTTTTTAAAGATTATAGATCGCAAATGACCTCCACGCTCTCCCACGCATATGCGGCACCTGATCAAAAAACTATTCATTGCGGCCTGAAGAGTTGAAGTTGGGATCGCCTCAATTATTGTCGTTATGGACTGCTTTAATTCAGTTAAATTCCTGGGCTTCGTTTTGTACACCTCTTGCTTGACATAACCCCATAAAAAGAAGTCTGGTGCAGTCAGGTCAGGTGACCTTGGGGGCCAGCGAAGAGTGGAGTTCCTAGAAATTAATTTGTTTGCGAATTTATTTATTTATCCGGCATCAATGATCCAACTGATGGTCAAAGTGCAACTGTGGCCACCTCCTTAAGAGCACCCATTTACCTACCTAGAGCTTTAGTAGTCTTTAGTCATTTTACTTGCTAACTTACTTACTTAGGTGGTTCGGGGTGAAGCGAGGTCTCAACATATAAGCCTCTTCAATTGGCACGGTCCTTGGCAAACTGCCTCTAATTTGAGGTCGATATCTTCTACCTAAGATGAGGTTGTTTCTTCGGGTTGGACTCGAGCTAATTTTCGCCCACGGGTAGCCTTTTTTCAGAAGAAACCGCTTTTCCATTCCAGGTGTTAAGAAAACCAGCCTGATATCGGTTTACAAAGTGAACGTTACAACGGCCGAGAGCTATACATAAATTAGTCCGGCGGAGATACATGCAAGAGGTTTAAGCTACCTTCTTCAATATTAAATTTGTGAAGTACACAAAAAGCCAGATTTATACCTTTGCGATCGATGAAAGGTACGCCTTCATACGTTATACACGTCCGCACAATTAGGAGGTTCAAAGATCGACTCTGAACTTAGTAGCTGGAGGTATGCCTGCAGATAATTCGTAAAGTTCTGAGTCAATGAACGGGACAGGAGCTATAAGAAAGTATTTGACGATGAAAGGCTGCTATTGGAAGAGACTGCCTACGATTCATGGCCGATCATGTTTGCCTCAATTTTTCAAAAGACGTTGACAATGGTAGCTTATAATGTGATGAGCCACGCAGAGTCGTATGTTAAACATTGACATCCCCGAAAAACGTGTCCGCTTGTGTGGAACGGTGAGAAGCATCGTTCCGCCTAAAATCACTGGATGTTATCAAAGCTCTTAGACAGTTTCACACTAATAGCAGTAATTAAAAGCGGTAAATCTCTAACTTGAAAAAAACTCAAGCCAACTACGGCTGAAACCTTTCAAGAGTCTATGGAATCACTCGCATGACATTTGGAGCAGCTCGGCGATCTGTCAGTGGGAAATTCGAAAGTATTAAAGCAGAAGTAGCAAAGTCGGAACTATCGGTGTATGAAAACAAGGCAAAAGGTATAGACATTTAGCATCCAGTGTCTTGGGCCCAACGTCACAAAAGACTGATGTAATTTTGTAATTTTGAGGTAATAAAGACTTCATCTATTATAAGGCCTATGATTTGCGGTAAACTTCAGGCATCATATATCAGCTCTGAAATCAAGCGCATAAAAGCTCCTGCCGATCTCCATTATTTCAACGGGCTTAGAAAGCAATCGAGTAGCGCAGGTTCCACTTTTGACGAGCAATGAAGCAACGTTGTATGAGACCGCTTTCATGATGAAGAAAGGACAGATGAAAACCACTGTCAATTTGTTGATGGATGGTTGCGGCGTTTGGGGTGATCCAAGACAAAAATAGGTCCATTGTGCTACCACTGAAAAGGAAAAATGGACCAAACTGCCAGCTTCTAGAACTTTTCTGAATGGAAGTGTAAAAGTTCGCCATATTCGCAATCAGTTGCGTAAAGTTGTCCGTGTGATCGTTGGTTCATTTTACAAGAGTTTCGGACTTTGGAGAAAGAAGTCACAGGCTTCACAGTGATTAATGTGTAGTCAAGAAGATTTGAAGGGCTCATATAGAGCTTATTGGCTTCAATAAGCATCACTAAGTTTGGATCGAAGAATCTTCAGCATTATCTAGTGGAAGTCGACTTTAAATTAGCAACCACTCCCAGCAGTTTTCGCAGACTTTGAAGCCTGTTTTCCCCTTTTTTATCAGCAAAAGCATTTAACCTATTTATATAAAACCAAGCTGCATCCGTAAGATCGTCCATAACTCAAGAACGGATCGTCTGATTTCAGCTATCTTTTCTTTGTTGTATTTGTCTACGCTCAATTAAGAATCGGCGAGAAAATTGACAAATATTTAAAGGAAATTGGAAAATTCGTAAAAATTAATTTTCCATGCTTTTCGTTCATTTTTGTTTTTTTAAATTTTGATCAGAATATACAGTGAAGCCGCATTAAGTATTTAGGAGATTTTCTTTACGGACACCTAATGCAATAATTTGAAATTATATTTTTAGGCAAAATATTTTTGATATTTTTAATATTTTCAGTATGCAAATTTTATTTTATTTTATTTTACGGGGGAAACAACAAATTGGTTTCGAAACAACGAAACTTTGACTATAAGAACATTGAAAACGCTATTTCTCGATACTTGTGCACTCTTCAAAAAGGAGGGCTAAAGGAGGAGCTAAATTTAGGAGGGTGTTTTGGATGGGGGCTAAAATTTAGCTCGCACTAAGCTTTATGCAACTAAGTTCCTTATAATTTTGTACGGGCTTGTTCAGTATAATTCTGAACGGGCAAAGCTGGCCGGGTAGGGGAGAGTGGGGCACCTTCGAGTGTATGGGATACCTTTGGAACAGCACTAATAAAATCTTATTAAAAAAATATTTGAGAGCGTAAACTAAATTTGTATCCTGGCTTTCGGTCATCTTTTCAGAAGTCGCTTGAAACTAGCTCGTGTTGGATGTTTTTATGCTGCATTTCCAACTTTTTTTGTTTTCTTTGTAAGAGTATACTAACTACAGTTAGTTCCGTATGAATTCTAAAAAAATATCCCCTTTAAAAAATTTAAAAAAAGAAAATATAATTTCTATAGTAAAAATTCTGACTTTTTGCTTGAAATTAATTAAATATATTTAATATTATGAATTTAATTTTTCTGCACGTGCGTAGACGGTCGATGGACTGTTTTCTTTTATGTTCAGTAGGAATATTTCAATCTGAATAAACCTTGATATATTTTTGTGGTTTAAATTTTACTTTTAAACAATTAAATTAAAAAATCTTTTTATTTTCTCCCCTTTTCATTAGCTTTTCCATCATTTTCCTCTTTTTCATTGGCACTTTTCTCCTACGGTCACTGGCTTTCAGCAGAAGGCGGAATTTATGGCTTCTGACTAGAGATAGGTGTGTCGATTTTTCTGAAAAGATTTGTTGGTTGAGGCACAGAGATTACCCTGTCCGTTGCACCATCAAAAGTAAGATTGTTTTTATTGCATAATCAATATTGAAGTTGTCAATCTGGGTCTTCATCCTTCTTATTTTTGTAACAATTCTAGTGACTTTGGTCAGACTTTCTATATAAAGCTTATTGTAAGGTGGATCACATTTAGTGTCCCGCCTATTACTTACCTTTACTAGACTGGCCATCACCGAATGTAAATGATCGTTCACAATCTGCACGTATATTTAGAGGGGACATGTCATATTTAATCCAACTATACCCAAAGAACTCTATGACAATTCTTCGAAGCCGGGTTCCAGACATGCCTCTCACATGAACAAACCATAAAAGAATGGACAATGGACTGCTCGGGGAAATAAGGAGTTGAGTAGGAAAAAGTGTGTTGAAAATGACAACAATATAATCTAAAAGTTGCAGCAATCTCCCTGAACGAAACGTAACTGAATAAAAACTTTCTCCCAACGTTCTTCGTGATAGGCCCTCCGAAATAAAAGGAAAGCAATTAAAATCTACTCAGTTGTTACGGAGAGCGTCTTATCGTTTCCTTGTTATACACGAATGTATGTCCCGTACACCCCAAAAGAACACATTTCCAATTAATTACCAAGATACGTGATTTAATTCATCCAAACTAGAGGTTCACAAAATTTCCCACACGAAGAAAAAACAACCTCTACCCATGGAACCTCTTCCGCAGGACGTGACATTCTACAAAGAGTTTCAGATTTAAATTCCCGCGACATCCATTGATAATTCCGAAAGCGAAAATTGACAAACGTATTGAAAGTAAGTATATGCCCAAAGGAAATCTTACACAGGAATTTTCGTTTCCTCTGTATCGTCGCATAATCATCAGTATCACTGTTCGGGATCCTTTTCGAATTAAAACCACACCAAGGCAGCATAATTCTTCTCTGATTGAAAACTGATTGCACAGGGACACAGTACACAGGCTGTGTATATGGGTTTCGGTAGGTATTCCGTTTGCCGGGCAAGCGTAACAAATTGAAGACAAAGAAATGGAATGGAGTCTGTATAAAGATTCAGTTAAACCAGGTACATGGAGATAGCAGTTTCCTGCGTGCTCAGGAGCAAGAGGAACCTTTCAAACACTTTCCGACAGTTTGCCGCCTTCAGTTTTTCTCTTTCGGGAGGGATTCACTTTTTTTTTAAAGGATAAGCGGCCGGGAAGGCACCGTCAACTAATTGGTTGTGAGTGATAAGAATTGAACGAGACAAATGAAAATTGTTGAGACGGGCGGTCCTCCTGAATTATGTTAGGGAAGGCGACAGAGTCGGAGCTGCATATAATTACAGTGATTGTGATAAGAGGTGATTGGCGCTGACTGAATGAAGACTGAGATGTCATTTGGGATGGAAATGTGACTGTGAGGACATATGCGGCATGAGTCACGGCGGATTTTTCAATGACGCACTGAACAGGGAACGCAATTATACAAAGAGGGCAGTGACAGAGGTGATGGGTTGGTTAGATGTACAAATATGAATGAGAAGGAGATCAAGCTGAAAATAGTAATAGAAGACAGATAATATGACTAGACTTGTCTTAGATTTTTAGGAGAAGCCAGAAAATCCACTTTCACAGTCGGGCGGCTCGTGCGATGGAGGGTGTTTCTGTATGGAAAAATGTGAATACCCCTGAATGGATGACAACTAATGCCACAGAGCATTCGAATCTTTCGTTAAAAGTGATAATATTGACGATCAAAGTCTGTTAAGATAGTTGAGACTGTAAAATCGCATGCAAGCCTGCCTGAGACGGGCATTTTCAAGGTAATTAAAAACAAAGTGGCCGGTGGATTCCTCTTCATTCCTTCAATCAGGGCCAGACCAACTATATGAGCAAGATGTGCAAATGCACAGGGCGCCAAGTTCTGGGGGCGCATTGCTAGGAAAGAAAAATTAGTTTAATCTTGCCCGAATAAATACTACCATTTGCATTTTAAACAAAAAGCTTATTCAAATAAGCCCAAAATAACAACATCCATCACACGTGTGCTGAATTATTTCTTTAGTCTTTTTTAGGTTACTCGTTTCTTGTCACCGCGTTATTTCAAATCCGGTTTCTATTAAATATGAACCAAAATAAAGGTGGTTCTTGGCTGGCAAGTTTTGTTATCATATTTAGAGTCTTAAGAGCCGATGAAAAAGCTAGGTTAGGTTGGAGTTCGTTCGGATCAAGAACAGAGAATTAGATTAGGCTTTTGAATTTACTACCGGCTCGATTGCGATAAAATGTAGTCCATGTCCGTTTCCCTGTCACACTTACAATGTGCAGAATTTTTCAACCATCGGTTAAGCCGTTGAGGTGTAGGACAAAGTGTCAAATCCAATTCAATATGAAAGTAAAATGTACCCTGAGATGAAATGGATATACTATTTGTGGCGACCTGCCGATTCACAACAATAAGTATCCAAACGCATGCGCACTGTTATCAACCACACACAATGCGAGAGGTGCACTTGCTCGGTTGAGTCAGTCGACTGGCAACTGCGCGAGCGGAGCATCGATTACATTCGGGGAATCGTTGTGTTGCACATTGTATTAATTGAGCGAATAAAGATTAGTTTGTTGTACCACATACACCAGTCTTTCAATCAGGTCATTACATTGGCGACGAGGTAAATAAATTATGTACTTCTTATTAGGTGTTGGTATCAAATGATAAAATTCATTGCGCAAAATAGGCGCGAAAATTTTTGTCTGCATTTGTTTCCATTCAGAGTTTTTTTTTTTTGCAGTATTGATAAGATCGTGGCTTGATACACATTGAATATTACATTAAATCGGGGAATAGAGAACTTAGAAGGCGATTGCTGAATTACAATTATTATTTGAGTGAGCGAAGGAAACATTAAATTGTTTCGCATTCAATTTATTATACTCCATTAAATTGGGAGACAGACTCAAGTAAGCTGAGCAGACACAATATCGAATTACATTTGATTGTATTTGGGGTAAGGAAATGGAAGAAAAATATATAAATTTGTTAGAAATACTGATTCATTCGCATTCAATTGCAACAGGTGAAGGAAACATTAAATTGTTTGCATTCAATTGCAGGAAAGAATAACTGACGTGATTATTCAATTGGTAAGCATTAAATTGCAAAGATTTGTATAGACTTGGCAAATTAAATTTTGTTAGTTTTAGTATATTTTCTCCCCAAATAAAGTGAGTAAACAAATTATAGGAAATGAGTGGAACAGGAGTGACACCATTTCTCTGCGACGTCATAGACAAATCAGTCCTGAGGGCAGAGTGGGAGAAATGGCTTCGAGCTTTTTCCCTGTACCTTCAGGCGGAAGAAATCAACGATTCGATTAAGAAAAGGAATAAGCTATTACATTTGGGGGGAACCCAACTACAAGATGTTGTGTATAATATCCCGGGTGCACTAGTTGATTCTGGAGGGAAGGATAAATCGATAGATGTTTTCAAGGTGTTAATTGACAAATTAACGGAATACTTTTCTCCGCAGAGGAACTCAACTTTTGAAAGGCATCTATTTCGTTCATTGAGACCTGAGGAAGGGGAAAATATAAATAAATTTTTGTTGAGACTCCGGAACCAGGCAGCGAAATGTCAGTTTGGGGAAACAAGGGAAGAAATTGTGAATATCAATCTTAAAGATAAGTTGATAGATGTGTGGGCCCCTAAAGAGCTTAAGAGACGGCTGTTAGAAAAGGAGTATGATCTGAAAGAAATAATTGATATGTGCCATATATATGAGCAGATCAACAGTCAGTCGGAAGAGATGACGTTACCAGGTACGTCTACAAACATCAACAAAGTTACATCTAGAAATGAGAGTAAGTTCGTAGATACCGAGTGTGGTAGATGCGGTAAGAGGGGACACTTAGGGAGTAGTCAAAATTGCCCCGCCAAAGACGTTAGTTGTAACAAATGCGGTTTCCTTGGTCATTTTGCGCGAAAATGCAAGACTAAGTCTGGTAAACGTAAAGCGGGAAATTTCGGTAGAACAGACATGAAAAGACAAAGATCTGGAGCTGGAACGTCAAGAATTCGTTTTGTTGGGAAAGGAAGAGAAACGGACTCGGAAGAAAGAATGGACAAATTACCAGAATATGAATGCTTTAAAATATCTGAGGAGAAGTCCGTGATGAATGACATGAGTGAACATATAAAATGCTTTATAGGGGGATGTAAGATGGCAATGGTTATCGATTCAGGTTCCAAGTATAATCTACTCAGCGAAAAGGATTGGGAGCGGCTGCTCAAGGAAAAGGCTACAGTATGGAACATTCGGACAGAATCAGAAAACCAATTTCGAGCATATGCTGGAGATGAGTTACTCAAAATAAAAGTAGTTTTCGAGGCCGTGATAAGCGTAGATAAGGTTTCCGACTTGATTTCTTCGTTCTATGTTATAGAGAATGGTAGACAATCACTTTTAGGCAAGGATACTGCTATCGAACTGAATGTGTTGAAGTTAGGGCTTCAAGTAAATCAAGTCCAAAACTTTCAGCCATTCCCAAAAATCAGAGGTATCAAGGTTTCATTATCTATTGATGAATCGGTGAAGCCAGTACAGCAGCCTTTGCGTCGTGTACCTTCCGCGCTTGAAGACAAAGTCGAAGCTAAGTTAAACGAAGCAGTTGAGCAAGATATTATAGAACCTGTTGTTGGACCAAGCCGGTGGATATCGCCAGTTGTGATAGTTTTTAAACAAAATGGAGACATCCGGTTGTGTATAGACATGAGACGTGCTAACGCTGCAATACTGAGAGAAAACTACCCACTGCCGACTTTCGACACAGTTATGACAAGGTTAAGAGAAGCCAAGCATTTCTCTAGGTTGGACCTAAAGAACGCCTATCATCAACTAGAATTGGATGAACACAGTCGCGAAATAACAACCTTTATTACATCCAAGGGGGTTTATAGATACAAACGATTGTTGTTTGGGGTGAATTCAGCACCAGAGATATTTCAAAGAACGATGGAGAACATCCTAGCCTCATGCAAAAACGCCCTGAACTACCTGGACGATGTAATTGTATTTGGACAAACTGAAATGGAACACGATACAAATTTGAAAGCGGTATTGGATGTTTTTAAGTATTATAATGTGACATTGAATAACGACAAATGTGTATGGAAGGCTCAAAATTTAAAGTTCTTAGGACATATATTGTCATCAGAGGGAATACGTCCAGACCCAGAAAAGGTAAAAACAGTCTTGGAATTACGAGCTCCATCCAACAAAGAGGAAACGCGGAGTTTCTTGGGGCTCGTTACGTACTTGGGAAAATTTATCCCTGATCTGGGTGACATAACAGAACCACTAAGAACTTTAACAAGGAAAGACGTTCGATTCACATGGGGTCCTGATCAGGATAGTTCCTTTCAGGAACTTAAAAAACGGCTGGCAAAAATACCAACGCTGTCATATTACAATCCAAAAAAAAATCGAATCCGTTTAATTGCGGATGCAAGTCCAGTTGCTTTAGGTGCAGTGCTTCTACAGTTCGAAAACAGCATCCCTCAAGTCATATCATTTGCCAGTAAAAGCCTGTCGGAGGTTGAGCGTAGATACTCTCAAACGGAGAAAGAAAGTCTGGCATTGGTATGGGCTTGCGAGAGATTCTACTATTATCTAGCCGGTGTTCAGTTCGAGTTGGTGACAGATCATAAGCCATTAGAGGCTATTTTCAAGCCAACCTCAAAGCCACCGGCACGAATTGAAAGATGGGTGTTACGACTGCAATCATTTAAATTTAAAGTCATTTACCAGGCCGGTAAGTTTAATATAGCAGACTCATTTTCCAGACTGTGCAAAATGGATCAATCTAACACCTTTGACAGACAATGTGAACAGAATATCTGCTCGATAGTTCAACAATCAATGCCGCGGGCGCTAACTATTCTTGAAATTGTAAAAAATAACAACACAGATTCAGAAATGATGGAAGCGGTTAGCAGCATCTAAAATGATAAGTGGACACCAAGCAATACGAACAGATATTTTCCTTTCCGATTAGAGCTATGTACGCTGGGAAACATTCTGCTGCGAGGGACGAAAATTATTATACCCACGACCTTAAGATCACGGGTCCTTGAACTGGCACATGAGGGTCACCCAGGTGAAACCGTGATGAAGCGCAGACTGCGCTCTAAAGTATGGTGGCCTTTGATTGATAGAGACGTGGAGACGTATGTGAAATGCTGTCGGGATTGTTTACTTGTGTCTAAACCGATGCAACCAGCTCCAATGAAAAGGCGCGTTTTCCCAGACGGCCCGTGGCTATGCTTGGCAATGGATCTGTTAGGTCCTCTACCGAACCATGACTATATTTTTGTCATAATCGATTACTACTCAAGATACTACGAATTTAAGTTCTTGAAGAGAATAACTTCGAATGCGATTATCGAGATTTTGGAGGAAATATTTGCTAGACTTGGCTACCCCAAATCTATTACTGCCGACAACGGGCGTCAATTTGTTAGCGGAGAATTCAAGGAGTACTGTGTTGATAACAATATCGAGCTGATAACATCCCCACCGTACTGGCCGCAGGCGAATGGGGAAGTTGAGAACATGAACCGGTCTATTCTGAAGAGGCTTCAAATAGCTAATTCGAAAGGGGCGGACTATAAAAAAGAGATACATAAATTCATGTTGATGTATAACGTAACGCCTCACGGCACAACGGGAAAATCGCCTTCAGAGCTGTTATTCAATAGGCTTATTCGAGATAAAATTCCTTCTATCCAAGATATTCCAGAAAACATCTTGGATTCGGAAACAAGGGACTCCGATATCAGGAACAAAGAGAAGGGAAAGCAGAGCGCTGATAAGGATCGCGGAGCAAAATATTGCGAGATAGCGGTGGGAGATAAAGTGTTGCTGCAAAATCTGACACCACAAAATAAGCTAGCAACCACATTCAGTCCCGACGAATTCGAAGTCGTTGAACGGAGGGGAAACGATGTCATGGTACGCGGAAGCGGCAAAGTGTTAAGGCGCAACGTCAGTCACCTAAAAAAAATATCAAGTCCGATGGAATCAAACGCTCTAGGACCAGGATCTATTTCTAATAAAAATCACTATGTTGCTTCTCCTACCATTGCAGGTAAATCTATCGAAGATCCACTAGATCATGAAAAGCAGCCATGTTCTACACCAGGATCAGGAGAAGAGCAGGAAGACAAGGAGGTCCCCAACCGGAAGCTTACTTTGAAGCTGCAAAATATTGGAGGGATGTGGCGACCTGCCGATTCACAACAATAAGTATCCAAACGCATGCGCACTGTTATCAACCACACACAATGCGAGAGGTGCACTTGCTCGGTTGAGTCAGTCGACTGGCAACTGCGCGAGCGGAGCATCGATTACATTCGGGGAATCGTTGTGTTGCACATTGTATTAATTGAGCGAATAAAGATTAGTTTGTTGTACCACATACACCAGTCTTTCAATCAGGTCATTACACTATTTAATCTAAAACAATGACATTTATTGATCGGTTCGAGGTTGTAGCTTCTTCAAGAATCACGACTAAGAGCTGTCGCTCCAACCGAGAAAAGAAAAAAAGAGAAAAGAAACAGCAACACTACACAAGGGCGCGCCAAACTTCGGGCGATTGAAGGAAGTGCTCCAAAAATTTGTACTGCCGAACTGATTTTTTTAGATGATTTATTGACGACATAAAGGGGCACCCCTCCGATAATGGCGCCGTATTCGACCGTCCATGTTGCTATAACTGAAAGGCGCCCAAACTTTTAGCCACAGTTCAAAGAAATTTGAATTTGATTGGAAAAAATTTCAACACAAAATTAAGTCACCCCCCCAGTCCCCTCTGGTTAAGCTGCCGCAACTGTTAAAATTTGCCGAAATTGTTTAGAAATAGGTTTTTGACAAAACGCAGAATTTCTGTACCTACATATCGGTCACCAAAAAACTCTCTACACAATATTCGTTGCCCTCTGCTTGCACAAGAGCCATCTGGTCAATAGGTAGGTAGGTAATATTTTAAAGATTCCACACATTGCTTCCCCAATTCTTAAGTTGCCGGAATGCCAATTCCAGTGGATTGATATTTTGTTCTCTTTTGCGAATATGTCAGGCTTTCGCTATAACCAGATAATCGCGTCAGAGGCAACCCGTTCCTTGACAACCTCTACCTGTCAGGCATAGATTTTAATACTTTCAATAGTCCTAACTGAAAAGTGGCTGAATTGGCTTTTAACATTTACAACTACAACAGTCTGTATTTCGGGGAATACCCTACCTGACTGCACGGTGGACCGCATAGCGATCGCTGTTCTTTTCTGATGACCACATCTTTTCATAATTTATTTAAAAGGTTTGTGATTTTGTCCTTGCCGTAGTTTGGCCATATCCTTTTATAAATGCTTACCTGCCTTCTCCATTTGAGGTTTGTCTGCACTAGAATTTTGTTGTCCTCCCCCTGTTTAACCATTACCTTGACGTTTGCTTGCCAATTACAGAGGAGTTCCACTTGGATTTTATTAAACAGACCGTCAGTTCAGACAACTTGCCAGAAACTGCCTATACAAGCCTGCGTTGCTAACCACTTTTGACGACAAAATTCCCAACTTAAAAAAATATGCATTTTTCAATAAAAGAATGCCTAAAATATATTTTTTAGGTAAAGTGGAACAATAAATCGAAAATTAAACCCAAATATAAAAAAAATAAACATATACAATTTTTATTTATAAAACATTTTTTTTTTTTAAATTTGGAAGCTCGAATTATTTTTAAAGAATGACAGATAAAGTGTCTGGAAAATGAGCAGATGAAGGGGAAACACATTCTTTACAAAAGTAAAAAGTCAGAAACCAAGTTGAATAAAAAAAAATGTTTGAAATAAAAAAAAAACAAGCCTTTAAAAAAAAAAACAAGTCTTAAAGCTTTAACTAATGAAATAATGCCTAAAAGTCATGAAAAAGCCTTAGTTGGCATGGCTGCTTTCCGTGTTACTATCTGGGAGAGCATGTGCTCCATGTCAGCCTGACAGTTCATTATTTTTTTTTTTCTTTTCTCGCAGCGGAAATTTTTTTAAAAAGGCCAATAAAAAAGGCGGCCGAGTCAATAAAAGGCTACTCACATAAAATACTTGTATAGCAAAAATATAAAAAAAAAACAGCAGCACTTTTTGGTTATAAATTTGTTCCCATTCAAAAATTTCAATAAAAGTTTTAGTAAAACTGAAAATGGGGCCATTTCGATGTTCCTTTTAAAAAAGTGGGAGCGACGGGTTTAAAGGCTTTAAAGGGAGCTAAACGCAATGCTGCTCCCGCCATTAATAATTTGATTTTCAAAGATAGTAAATTTAAATTTGCGGGTTCAATCGGGTAGGTAGCTGTTTGGAAGCTGGCGGTCCATTTAATACTTAGTGAAGCTCTTATTTTTCTAGCATAAAATGGCGAAGCTAAACTGATTTTGTAGACTGTTTAACCTTAACAAAAAAATATATATAAATAGTTGGCACAACAGGGTCCGTAGGGACCATTGGCCTAGCTTCTCACAATGATTCGTCTTGTGTGAGTTTGTCATTTTTGGGACTGCTAAAATATTCATGCAACATTCCCATTCTAATTCTAACATTCTTCTTTCCACCTTAAGACATATGTTTTATAAAGAAAATCTTCTTAAACTTAATCTGCCAAACTGTCAACCAAAAACATGTTAAATTGAATTGACCTTACCTTTCTTTTTTTTGGAATCTTTTTACTTCTTCAATAAAGACATACCTTTTTGTACATCCTTGGAAATCGGTCTATTTCTTTACAATCATCAAGTATTTCAATTGGGACGATTGACAGGGATTTACAATTAAATCCCCAGTCGAAACGGCCAATTGCAAATCTCTCTCTCGAATGTTTGTCAGTCGTTCGCGACAGGTGGCGCAGTGGCAACAAAGCCTAAGTTGGAATTTCGGTTTTTCTGGACTCGAACCTGGAACCCCTCCTTAGAAGTCCAACACACTAACCAAATAAGTCACTGCGACGACTGTTTACCCTCATGAACAATAAAACTCTATCTGAATTTCACTATCAAACCTTTTGAACATCGTTTAAAAACTTAATTTTTATTCTGCGCAGTATTAACGAATCCGATTGACATGTGGTCAAAAATGTTGAGTTTTTTTTTCCAATGATTCTGTGCGATTGCATCCAAAAGGGTACTGAATGCAAATGCTCCAGCTAAATGTCCGTCGAAAAATCTCACTATGTCGAATGTTGGCAGCGCTTCGAAAAGTCTACTACAGTAGGCACCTGCCGCGGTACTAGAGCGCGCAAGACGGCCATCTTTACTCGCATCCGGCCTCTTCGATTTTGTATGCTTTCTTTGACATTTCATTTTCGAGTAGCTCGCTACCCTCACCACAAAGTGCTCCGGCGAACGAGTTTAAAAATTAAGAACAGTAGAAAATGAAGAAAAACTTTGTAAGTAAATATAATTATAAATAAAATAATTACACGAAATTTGAATTGTATTAACTATATTTGGAATAAAGGTTGTAATTTGGCCATGAGGTCAATCGTTTTTTTTATGTCGTGGGAGTTAACAACAGTTTCTTGCCGGTTGGTACCAAATCGTTCCAACAGTCGAATGTGTCTCTAAACAATGCACATGGTACCGTCCATGCCAACCACACTGTTAATGACGATCATTTTATTAAATCGTATCCCTCCTCAACTCAACTGTGATCACCATTCCCATTTCAACAACAACACGACTATTCAAATATTCCGACATAAGACAAACTTCCATCTCGTGCCACTCAAAGAAATTGTTTTTCTGTTAATTTTCCGCTACAGCACACCTTAGACCTAAGACAACTCAAACTCCATTGAGAGCAACCACCACAATCATCCGAAAAGCCGAACCTCTCAATTAACTGCAGAAGGTAATCACGAAGCAAAACTATATAGCCATCCTTGCGGAACGTGAATTGAATTTCAATTTTCCTAGATGCAGAACATTTGCTGTGCCAATAAAAAAGAAGTAAAAAAATATATTTTATTGATTTCACTTACTGGAGGAACACTCCCTTCACATGGATGCAGTGGGGGAGAATATGCGATTAAATGCTTCACTTGGCCGAATAAATTTACCTCTCATGTCCCCCCATCACTATGTGAACCATTCCTGCATATACGCAAAATTTAGATAGCCAAAATTTGCTATTGGTATGCAATTCATTGATTTGCACGAAAAGTAATCTAGATTCAACACTCCCAACTTGAGAGGCAGCAAAAGCCTTTGTGGAGCAAATCAAAGTCCTACTCGACTACACATCAGAACCAGAAATAATGAAGACGATTTTTGAGAGGCATTACTTGAATGCTTCTCCTGATTGGACAACGGTTTTGAATTACATCCGGAACTCGTTTCCAATCGAGAAAATATCTATCTGTCTCAATGCATTTGATAGGATTATGCGTGTGTGTTTCTTTGTGTGGTGTGTGTTTTGTGGCGAAATTGTTTGAGATTTATGCATTGTGTTCATTAACAAAATGTCTGTTGGAATTATAACCGATTCGATGAATATCTGGCACAATAATAGGGCTTATAGTGTCGGTATAGGCTATTTGGGGAGATTTTGAATATGTTTCTGCCCTTGGCAGCAGGCACTTCAAAGACAGTTTGAAAGGATTTTTGCAAACTGAAAGAATGCCGAATACAATTTTGTCCTAAACCCGACTTTGAGTAAAAGAGGGGCAACCAAAGATCCTCTTTCGCTTTGAAAGTCATTGTATTTCAAGTCTGTAGCTAAAGTTGTAAGTACTTGCAGCAAAAGGTCCTTTTAATTAATTTGTTGATATAGCCGGTATATGTAGTTGGGAGAGGAAGTGATATGTCATTGGCCGGCTCTGCGGGACTATCTGAAACAGAGAATTTTCAAATACTGTCCGACGATTTTCGAAGTATGTGCGATACGGGGAAGTGCAGCATTGAGGGGTCACATGATGAAGCTATCAGAACTTTGGTACACTTTTATTCAAGTCATACTTCTTATGTTTGGGCACCAATTGCAAGCTCCGGTGAAAAAAAAATGTCATTGGAGGGTTGGTGTAATTTTCAACTCTGAAACGAACAATCGATGCAACATGGAACCTCCATCGCAAAAATACGTTTCACCACGATGTGATTTGGTGTCAAAAAATTGTTGCTGCACATCTGCTGATGTTTACCGAGGTAATTCCCCAACAAAACCAACTGTGAATTTTAAACCCTAAAACAAATCTTCGGTCAAAGACTTCCCCACAAAATTAAAACAATTTTTCGCACATTCAACTCGCCGCAAATTTGCATCAAACGTTCGCGCGGAAGCTTGCTTTATCTTCTTTTACACATTTCCGTAATCTACCCCAAGACGTTTGAATTGTTTTCTTCCGCCGATTCTCTTGCAGCCAGATCGACGTAATAAGCTGGCTCCCACTATATATTGGTGACGCTTATTACTCGCAGAACTTGCCGGCAAAAAAAAAAACTTCGTCCAAGAACTCGAAGCGAACGAAATGCGAATCGTCTGAATTTAATGAATTTCAAAAAAGCAACTCTGCTGATGTAGCGAACTCCTCTCATATCTGGGTGCAGATTCTGCATAGCAACAATCGTTTGGACGATATCGTTTTGAAAATTTGATGACCATAATAAGTAACATTCTGCGCAAATTTTTTTGACTATCGTCAGCATTTCATTGCATTTGCGATAAGTGAACTGGATTAAGCTCTTAAACTCGTAATCTTTGCACTTAGTTGTTAGTTTTAGAGTTCTATCGTTTTGACGATAATAGTTGTAAAAGTTACAGAATGTATTCCCAGGGTATCTACCTCGCAGAGGAACTCACCGGCAAACAAAAAAATCTTCTTCCAAGAACTCGAAGCGAACGAAATGCGAATCGTCTGATTTTAAAGGAGACAGCTCTGCTGATGTAGTTCACATCGAGGCATTTACCTCGCAGAAGAACTCGGCTTAGAAAAAAATCTTCTTCCAAGAACTCGAAGCAAACGAAATGCGAATCGTCTGAATTTTAAGGAGACAATTCTGCTGATGTAGCGAACTCCTTTTACATCGGGCCATCTCCTTGCAGAAGAACTCACCGACAAACAAAATCTTCTTCCAAGACTCCAAAGCGAATGAAATGCGAATCATCTGAAATTTAAGAAATTTGATGTTGCAAGCTTCTCACACTTCATGCGTCTACCAGCCTATCGGGTAATTCGGAAGGATCCTGAATAAGATTCGTTGGGCCATCGCAGACAACTTAGCTTCCTGCTCGATTTTATTGCACTCGTTAGTGTTTGCTTAATACCAACACTCGTATACGTTCTCAGGTCTGTGCTAGCAATTGGCTTGTTAAAGGTGGTTCAGTGGTAATTGTGCTGAGAAACTAGGTAGGGGATTCCATTTTTAACGCCTACATATATAAATTACATCTGAAGGACGCCATCCAAGAAAATAGGCAAAAAAACTTTATGTCATCAGTGATATTGGGGTCGGCTAAAATTGTCAACAGCACCACATTCCAACTTCCTTCTTGTGCGAGCCACTTAAAATACCACCCACCGCCGTATCAACGATCTAGACAACCACTTATCGAAGGCATAAAGCCATCTAATATGGACAGGGAATGTTACTTTCGGTTAATTTCTTACCCACAACAATCCGTATCCGTATCCTTCCTTGTTCTTTTTATTTGTATCTCCGCCCTGTGAGCTGTGACCCGTGTGATGTCCTTCCAGGGGGTGATGATTTTTTTTCTTCATATATACGTACCAACAACGACACCATGAATCAGTATTATAATTTCCTGTTAGACACATCCTCTTCGTTGCCGTTGTCCTGCTGTGACGTGGTATTATTCGATATGGGTTTGGTGACTTCTTCTCATGCTTATCCTTTTATTCTTTCACTCACCATTTACTCAGTCGGTCGTTTCTTTTTATTATTATAAAAACAAGAAATACAAATCCATCCCAAACGTGCTGACAAACAAGTCGGACAGACAATGCTGCTGTACGTTGCGATAATTAAAGGTGTCAGGATAATGTAGGTGGTACACGAATATGGTAAAGGTGTTTGAAATGGTGCACAAAGCACCCATATCCGTTGGTAGCTGTAAATTAATAGCCAGGCACAGCACATGCATGCACAGGCACACATATCCTGGGCAAGAACAGCAGAAAGTAAAATTTACCAAGGATTTATGAGGCCATTTTTGGCGAAAGGATAAACTACTGTAACGATTGTATCGTTGAAGGTGAACGATGCTCCAGGGTGAGACGGGGGGGGCGGGTGAAAGTGTGTTAAATTGGATTTTATTGCAAAAGTGCTTTGTAGGGATTTGCTTATCTTGATGTGTTCCTTTGTCCTCGTAGTGTTTGTGTGTGTGTTTATTTGGGAGAGTTTGTGCTAAAAGCTTGACCTAAATTCCAAAGCATGGGTAATTGATTTCGAAATTATGTGCAAGCTCTTCTTCGTTTTTCTGTAGTTGGTTTTTTTTTTTCGGGTGTGTAGGTATACATGATGATTCGGTGATGTATTGCTCCTCCTCCCAGGTCCCGTTTATCGACGGATGAATGAAGAAACTGCTCGGAGCAGCAAAAGAAAATGGATTTCCCATTTAATTAGCGCACTGATTGGAAATTGATTAATAGATTTGTGTGTTCCGTTTGGTTGTTTGTTTGTTTGTTTGTTTGCATGTTGTGTATCCTGGATCGGTTGGGTGGGTGATTAAGATCTTTTGTTTCCGCCAGAGAAGATGAATGTCGATGATGATGAGGGGATGTGTTTGGGATGGGTTCAGTGATGACTGCTAAATGCGGAAATATTGTCCGATTCGTTTTCAATGATTGGTTTCGATGTGATTGAGACTTTTGTTTATGCTGATTCGTTTCGTAATCATTGTCTTGAGTTGAGGTCCATATATCCTCGGATAGGATACATTTATGTGCGTGATATATGCGCCTCGTCTGGCGCATTCAGATAAGGACCTCGGATGAGCGGTTGAAAGTGGGTTTCTTAAATTGATTTGCTGGATATGCCAACTCCTATTGGGAGACTTGGATTCCTACCTTTACGGTTGGAGCCTTTTCGACATTCCCCTTTGATTGTAGAAAAACATATGGCTGCTGAAAAAGCTTGATGGGGGGACTGCATCAAGTCCATACTTTTAATGTGCGCGGTTTCTTGACAACAGAAGGCAAAATCTGTCGTTTAGAGCCGAAGATTTCAGATCTAACCTAGGAGACGTAATTCATTTTGCAGAATAGACGCAGACCTAGGTAAAGGCCATCAAGACCATGTTGATGGTTTCGATCTGTAGCTCACGGATTGCTTGGATGGTAATGGCCTTAAGTGCTTGAATTGTTTCCGGATTGTTGGAATTATATCGGTCTTTCACGGTTCCCCACAAAAAAAATGTCCATAGGTGTCAAATCGCAGGCCAATTGACATCAGCAAGACGGTTATCAGCACGATTTGGGAATTTGGTGCGCAAAAGATCGATTGTGGCATGGGCTGTGTGGCATGGCGCGACACCTTGCATGCACCTGAGGTCGTCAAATCAATTTCTTCAATTTCAGTAGAAAAAAAGTCGGTTAGCATGGGTCTGTAATGCATACCGTTGACCGAAGCGGTGTTTCCAGCCTCATTTTGGGAGAAAAATGGTCCACTTCACAATCGTGAATCAAGTCTCACAGTCTTGGCAACAGAAACGCCATTCCCGTCTGTTCGCACAGTAGGACGACGGGACTATTAGTGTTGTCCACTAGCATACCAAGTCTCACGAACTTTTTGCACAAACTTTCGTACAGCGCAGGCGCGGAGGGTGCTTCATTTCAGGCAAAACTTCGTGCACTGTTTGCGATACACAGCACTCACTTTGAAGATATGTTCTCAATATTTCCCAACGTTGTTCCAGCGTAAAACGAGTCATATCTTTCCGAGGAAGTAATATACTGACTTTCTGTCAAGATTTCGAGTTGGAAACAGTTGTCAGCATGTTTAAAAAAGACACCGCACTAAATGGCCCACCCTTTACAGGGGCCGCGATCTATAATCGAAAAGCCTAAAATACATCTCAGGTTCAGGTGGAGTATATAAATATCATTGCAAGAGACCAACGGGCACTGGGTGCGTTTTTTGCAAAGGTTGTTGAAACTATATACCTCCTGGGATCCAGAGTTGGAAAAACAAATACTTTCGGGAGCAGGTACACTTTTTTTATGCATAACAAGGTGACTGACATTTGTTTTTAATTACTCTGACGGTTCAGACGTTAGTAAAAAAGAAACTGATGAAAATGTTTGACTTTTATTTTTTTTTAATTTTTGTATAATATTTCTCTTAGATCCCTGAGATTCCCTAGTTGGCTGTAACACCTTAGGAGGTATTATGAACTGGGTTTTAAGAAACTATAGCAGCTGTGAGTTTCCTAGATCTCTAAGGTTATTTTACAGGATAAATAAAGGGTCCGCCATCTAACTTTTTTTTTACAACTAGCGAATGGTAACACTTAGCTCATGTCTGATTTGACAGATAATTAGTTTTATCCTTCCACTGAACGAATAGGGTTGTGTATACGCGCTTGAACAACGCTGGGGAATATTGCGACATTACTTTGAAAATCATGGTAATGTTGCAGAATGTGTGCGAAAATTGCGTACGGATTTTGGAAGAAGAGAAGCACCGTCAGCTCCGTATGTTCGTTATCTTGTGAAAAAAGTGAAAGAAACTGGCATCCTCATCGATAAACCAAAGCGTGAAAAGCCAGAAACAGTGCGTACACCCGAGAAAATTGAAATTTTGGTCCAGAGGCATAATTGGGCCATTTTTCTTCGAAAATGAGCAAGGAGTGGCCGTTACAGTCAATGGCGATCGTTATCGGGCCATGTTGAACGAATTTTTGTTCACAAAAATTGAAGAGGAGGATATTGGCAACATTTGGTTTTAACAGGACGGCGCTACGTGCCACACAGCCGGAGCTACACTCGATGTTTTGCGCCCTTCTTCAAAAACGATCGCATTATCAGCCGCAGAGCTGATGTCGTTTGGCCACTGCGGAGCTGCGATTTGACACCGTTGGACTATTGTTTGTGGGGTGCCGTAAAAGATAAGTGTTACGCCAGTGTTACATGCCAGAGACAATTGACGCTTTAAAGGACAATATTCGTGAAGCCATTGGTGAAATACAGCTGCGCACAATCGATAATGTGCTTAAAAATTGGACCGATCGTGTAGGCTACTGAATGGCCAGCCGAGGCAGCCATTTGAATGAAATTATTTTCCATTATTAACCGGAAGGATTGTACTTTCAAATAAAAAAAGAAATTTGAGAAAATATTCAGTAGTTTTTTTTATAGCATTTTCAAAAAAAAAAAAAGTTATTTGGCGGACCCTTTATAAGGGTCTTATTAAGCTTTTAAGAGTCTATAGGAACCTCTAAGATAGGCTCTTCTTCTTCATCTACTTCTACTAAGTCATCAGCTTCTATGTAAATTGGGTTCAAAAATTCTCAATGAGGTTTAAACAGCTCCGTATACGTATATTTTATGAGAAGCTGCGACAGCCTTTCATGATGTTCTAACAGTCTTTTATGAGGTTCTGACAGCTCTGTATATGGGCAGCACAAATCTGTTCAGAGGCTGTGACAGCCTTTCATGAGGTTCTGATGGCTTTGCATATGAGTAGCACAAATCTGTTCAGAGGCTGTGACAGCCTTTTATGAGGTTCTGACAGCCTTTTATGAGGTTCTGATGGCTTTGCATATGGGTAGCACAAATCTGTTCAGAGGCTGTGACAGCCTTTTATGAGGTTCTGACAGCCTTTTATGAGGTTCTGACAGCTCTGTATATGGGCAGCACAAATCTGTTCAGAGGCTGTGACAGCCTTTCATGAGGTTCTGACAGCCTTTCATGAGGTTCTGATGGCTTTGCATATGGGTAGCACAAATCTGTTCAGAGGCTGTGACAGCCTTTTATGAGGTTCTGACAGCCTTTTATGAGGTTCTGACAGCTCTGTATATGGGCAGCACAAATCTGTTCAGAGGCTGTGACAGCCTTTTATGAGGTTCTGACAGCCTTTCATGAGGTTCTGATGGCTTTGCATATGGGTAGCACAAATCTGTTCAGAGGCTGTGACAGCCTTTTATGAGGTTCTGACAGCCTTTCATGAGGTTCTGATGGCTTTGCATATGGGTAGCACAAAGTTCAGTTCAGAGGCTTTGACAGCCTTCAATGTGCGCGCACTCTGTAGATAGGTTTTAGCAGCTATTTATTCGGTTCTAACAGTTAATTCGGATGTCGTCAAATATATTTTGTTGGCTCCCGCAGCTCTGTTTTATGTGCTGTACCCATTTACTGAAGGCATCACTCCCTACTTTTGGTTATAACAACCAACATAACACGCGAATAAGTACTCGAAGCCAGTAAGAAGGTACTCAATCGAAAGGCTCCTGGACTGGATGGTATTCCAAATAGAGCCCTTAAAATCGCAATTAATACGCGCTTCTTCAGGAGTGCATTTTTCCTCAACCTTGGAAGTGCCAAAGACTTGTCTTACTGCCGAAGGGAAAAGGAAATCCAAACAAACCACTGAAATCAGTGAGGTGTTGATGGGGATACACACATTGAGTAACTCGTGCAAATAAAAGTTTCGCATTCTATTATTTAAAAGTATATTAACTTCAAACTATTTAACTTTGTGTTTTATACGACACTTAAAAAGTGATAAAAGATGAAGTGTAATCTGTGCAATTTAAAAATAGAAAGACATGACAGTAAAATACAGTGTACAATCTGCAAAGAATTTTTGCACGCAAAGTGCGCCAAATTGGAAAAGGAAGAGTTGGAATTCTATGATAAGAGCAACCAAATCTTTAAATGCGCTAATTGTTTAACTCTGCGTAGAAAGTCAATTCTCGTTGACTCTCCTATCAATGTTCAATCCAAGAGCACATCTGGCAATCGCCCTACAACAAGCAACAATAACTCCAACCGGATCAACGTAGGTGTATTACCATCTCTTCTGCCCGAAACCGTCACCGTGTCCGCCCATAACGACAACTATACGGGCGACCAAGTGATCACGATGCAAATGCTGTACACTGAAATAATTCAGCTTCAGCGCGTAAACAAGGAAGCGCTCTTAAAGATCCGTACTCTAGAAGAAAGCAATACTTCTCTTCTTAAGAAAGTGGACATCTTAGAAAACAAAATTAATTTTCTTGAACAGAAAGAAAAAGAGTGCGTTGTGGATATTGTTGGCCTGCTGGATGTTAATACGTCTAACGTTAAGGAAAGAGTCAACAATTTATTAACATCCGTTATGGGAGAGCAATTCAGCCCAGAAGAAATAGTTTCATGCTACGTAAAAAAAACGAATATGGGAAACAAAAGCAAATCGACAAACATTGCGCGCGTCACCTTTTCATCACTCTCGCGGAAGAATGATGCCATGAAAAGAATGCGTGAAAGCAGAGAGCAGAGCAACAACAACTGCGTTGGTGGAGGCAGCAAAAAGAATAGCAGCAGCAGCAATCGAATCTACATGAACGACTGTCTCACTGCCTATACACGGTCTCTACTGAAAAAAGCAACCGAACTCAAACGCAATAACATCTGCAAATATGTTTGGGTAAGGAATGCATCGGTACTTATCAGAAGAAAAGAGGGTGATAAAGTTATTAAAATAAGTTCATTTGGAGATCTGTTGAAGATTGAGGGTATTAACACTTTGGTAACTTAAATACTAATTATGTTAAATCGTAATTGTAATAATTTTTCTTTGAATTCTCCAATTAATGCAAATAATAACTTTAATCACTCCATTGCTTTATTTGAAAATTCGAATTGCTTTTGTATTGACCATGTAAACAATGAGCAACATTCTGGATTTTCTGTCATTCATCAAAACATTCGTAGCTTAAGAATGAATTTTGATACATTTTCCACCCATCTTGCGTCTTTAGATCATTTACCGGATCTTATCTATGGATATGGTGGATCACTCGATATTATTAAATAAACTTTACCGTATAGGATTTAGAGGCTATATGTACAAATGGTTTGCTTCTTACTTAAATAACCGTAGACAAATGGTAAGAATCAATAATATTTATAGCTCCCAGAAAACTATAGCACTCGGTGTTCCACAAGGCTCTGTTTTGGGTCCTATATTGTTCTTAATTTATGTCAATTCATTATTTGAGCAACCTTTTAAAGGTAAAATCACAGCGTTTGCTGATGATACTGCTCTCTCGTATTCAAGTAGAAGCTTGCTTAACATATGTTGTGACGTAAATTATGACCTAGACTTACTTAGGAGATGGTTTTTGAAGCACAAATTAATTATCAGCGACAAAACAAAGTTTATGATTTTTAACTTGAAGGGATATTCTGCGGATATTTTGCCATTTGTTTACCATTCTACTAACTGTTCACGTTTTTGTTTATCTGACTCAGGTCAACATTCTTTTAACTATTTGTCATCGTGCTCCAATAAATGCTTTAGCATTGAGTGTGTTGATAACTTTAAATACTTAGGAATCATATTGGACAATAAACTGAGCTGGTATAGTCACACAATTTATCTTAAACATTACTTTAACAAAGTGGTGAGGCAATTATATCACCTTAGTCTTTATTGTAATCAACCATTACTGAAGCTTGTTTATAATGGACTTTTAAAGTCAAAGCTACAATATGGGATAAGCTGTTGGGGTGGTGCCTATTTCAACAAAACTGAACCATTACTTATAAGCCAAAAGCATGCCGTTAGAATAATATGCAGGGTGAATCGCAGAACTCCGAGTTTTGATTTGTTTATGAACCATAAAATTCTTCCGTTAAGGCATCTTTACTGCTACAAAGTCCTTAAAATATTCTTTGATAATTCGGGATTTTATGCTGTCAGAAATAACGAGAACTATAATTTGCGAGTAAATACCAGACATTTTGTAACTGCTCTTACAAATAATAAAGCCCATTTTGCACGATTTTACTATGCTACCGCACCTCGTCTCTTCAATTCCCTTCCAGATTCTGTTAGACGCGTGAGAGTGAAAAGTGTATTTTTGAAGTTTATAAAAAATTGGATTATGTCCTTTGATTATTCAGCCATAAATAATTTCTTTACGAACTGAATTTTGCTCATTAAAAGTCATAGTATATCTTATAATTCCAACCTAAATATTAATTTTTTGCTTTCCAATTGTGATTCCCCATCAATCAATAAATATTAGTAAACAATTTTAAAAATTTCCGTCCTACATTCGACACTTGTTCAATGAACAACTGATTGTAGTATCTATTTTATACTCCCTTGTATTATGTAATGTGTAATGTTAAACATTGTATTTTGTATAAAATTTTATGAAATAAAATAAAAAAAAAAAAAAAAAAAAAAAAAAAAAAATCTTATCGTCCTATTTGTCTACTAGACACAGTTGGTAAAATCCTCGAGCGCTTATTTATAACAAACTTCTGCCAGCAATTGAAATAGCAGGAGGCCAATCGAAACACCAACACGGCTTTCGTAAGTCAAAATCAAACCTGATTGAAATTGAAATACCAGAATATCTGCGTAAAATTATATCGAGCTTATTTGGAAATAGAGTCCTTCTCTATGATTCTAATGAGGGAATAAAAGAAAACGAGGTAACTGGCGGGGTGCCGCAAGGCTCAGTCCTAGGAGCGTTGCTGTGGAACGTCATGTATGACGAAATTCTGCGTCTACCGATTCGCACGAGATTAGTAGTTAATAGACCTTTTTTATTATGCTCACATGATCTGTATAGATCATTGATTTCCATGGGTTACAACAAAAGTTGGATCTCGTAGTGATGTTGTAAACCGGCCTAATAAAAACAAAGCTGGCGCATTTGGCAGGGCTACCGTAGCTCTCAGTATATTTGGCCTCAATCTCTAGCCAAGTCTTGCTCGACCTAAAATCTACATCAATGCGTTTGGGGTTGTTGCCGTCTTTCTTCCAAGTTGGTGCAACGAGTGAAAATTAGAAAAATCTGCCAAAATGTCTCATGTGAAATTTATAACATTAAGCTAATTTATATTGTCGACTTACAGACTTATTGTCTCATATGGATTTGTGGACATTAAAGGCTGCTGACAGTGACATTCGTTGAATCCACTTGAACTTATTGCACTGCTTGGTAAAGGGAATGAAGTCATAAGTGAACAGTTGCCTGCACATAGAGGGCGCAGTTCTGGCTTGAAACCTTCGATATCACCTTAAATTTAATTTAAGACTGGAATGCCCGCCAAGATAGAATGCCTGGCTCAGTACTTGGACAGCACATTTTCGGGCATAGATGTCAAAGACAATTTTCTACTTTACAGCTCGATTAAAAAGTTCCATTAGGTTAAAGCTATAGAGAAGCCAATGGATGCACATTTTTGGACCAGGCATGTATCGGCAGTTAGATGAAGTGTACTTTCTTAAAAAACTTAGAGGAGGTTGGCTTCTGAAACAAAATTGAGAACATAGATAAATTCTGCAGGGAAATTCAATGTTTGGGTTTAGGTTTAAGTCTTTTCTGGGGATGACGATGAGCCCGCTAAGGTGCCTGGTCTTTTATGACGATCTCACGAGCCCACTCAACCTAACCTTACCTAGACGAAATGTCTCCAGTAGCAACCGCTTGGAAAATGCACACTGAGACGACACAAGGATCTACAAAAAGGTAGAAGTTAGCTACAAGCTCTATAAGGAGTTTGCCTCTTTGAAAATAGGTCCCGAAAAAAACTGCTTACGCTTAAATGTCGATGGCATTCGATGCGAGGAGCCTAATCGCTGAAACTGTCGATATCGGTCAGTCAGACTTTGAACAGGCTCACCGTTTAACTCTGACTTTGGATGGAAAGACTGTAAAATTTAGAAATCGATGATCAGGGCTTTCGACCTTCCGAATCTACAGAGCCGCCTGTTAAAACAAAAAATGGGCATTGTTGTAAAAAGACTTTCGGTATTCTATTCTGGAGCTTCCTGGGTTAGTTATAAGCTAAGGGGAGGCTTGCGCCAGTCCCCACCTTGGGGACCTATGGTGGTCCCCATGGAATGCACTCATTCATAGGTATACCGTTGTCATAAAGAAAATGCATCCTGGTAAACACTTTAAAACGTCCCAGTTTGCAGTAGGTCCGTCCCCCTCTTAACAAACCCGCAATTGTGTCCCGTCCATCTCATCTGCATGGTATAAATAATTTCTTGTCACCAACACCCCATCCATATTGCCATTCATAGCAAACTATTAAAATCGATACACTTTCGAACGTCCTAACATTCGATATCGTTCATCGAATTTATTGCCAACATCGTCCGACAATAGCCCCCCGCCGTCGCCTCTCTCCGGGCACAATGAATACCTTCAATAGCCCATAAAAGCGTCACAGATATCTGCACAGCGATAGCAGCCAAACAAATCCTCCATCGAACATGATATGGATAGCACAAGAGAAAGGAATAACAAAAGAAGAATGTTTATACTTTTAAAGGACATAATCCTTGTCGTCCACATGCCGAGTTTTCCACGCCCCGCCAACACTCTGTAGGCTGTTTCCACTATTCGCTTTGGTTAGCCGGCTGGTGATTGAAATAAATCTTAAAGAGGATCCCCACTCATCCGCATCAGAGAGGGCGAACAAATAAAAAAGACAGAAAAAAAAACCGTCCTCTTTCAAGAGCAATAGATCAGGACAACGATGGTGCGGTATATACATATAAAGGTCACCCCATACAGAGTGTATATAGTCGCAAACAAACAAACAGAGAGTGGGCCCTCTCCTCCTTGAGAGGATTCTAAGCGGCACGACACGAGTGCAAACATGTTTGCACTTAATATCGGCCTCTCCCTTTGACCGCTATACCGGCCACCATGGCTTTCGACTTTTATATGTCCTGTTTTCGGGCGGGTGGGTGGCAGGCTGGCCGGCAGCACACAAATGCATGCAAATTCAAAAGAAGAAAAATGATAGCCAAGGAAAAACTTTATCCTTTCGATAGTAATAAATCTCTGAGAAGGGTCAAACTCTTCTCACTTAATCCCATTCAGGATGAGAGTGCATGAAAGATAGTCCCTATGGACGCAGTTCTTCTTCTTCTATTTTCTTTCATCAACTTTATACGTGTGTTTATGTCCTTCGAACTGGTTCCCGTATAGTGACACAACGTGTTTATGTGTATACAGGATGTCTGCTTGGATGAAATTTCCCGCTTAAAGTCACTCCTGTCTATGCATATGGGATATACTATGCAAAAGGATTAATCGTTAGTTACAGGCAAACAGACTGTGATTTTGTGCATTCATAGCTTTTACTTACATATGCACGTAAAATTTACTTAATGGCTTTGTTGTTATCCCTCTGGCAAACATAGGTACCCCAACCACCCACAGATCCTTAGCAATGTAAAGTTTGCGTATCCTTCGAAGTTCTTCGGAAGATTTGCAATCTGTGGATGAGTTTGCAGTAAATTTCCTTGGCCAGCGAAAGATTGATGGCGCAGCAAGAGAATATTCACACACACAAGCGCAGCACGCTCGATGGGAGGATAAACTTTTTAATTTCGAAAATTATGCAAAACGGTGCAATTTACATAAAAGGAGATAAAAAAAAAAAAAAAAAATATCGCTTACACAGAGATCCCCTTTGGTCAAGTTGAATATGAAACCGACGATGACGGTGCGCTGTGGATGATGATCAGGATCACGATGACGATGACGAGTTAGAAACTCTGAAAGCAGATAAAAGATGATGACTTGGCCATCAGAGTGCTGTAGGAGCAGCATATCCTTATGTTCGCCCTTCTCAGTGGATTTCACAATTTAATTGATTCACCTTGTGATTTATATGCACATAATAAAGTTTACAGCGCAATGTTGACGAAGACGAGCCACACTTGGAGGGACGGGGGGGGGGGAAATACTATTAAAATGAGAATGTCTATGGTGTATGGTGTGTGGATGTCTTGAAAGTTGAATTTCAATGAAGACAACCTTCGGTGATGAGTGAGCGTTTGATTTGCGGAAAGTTTTCAGGTTCTATCGTTTGCAGTTTATGCAACCACAAGATGTCGGAGTTGTATGTCTGTAAAGGCTTAAAAGACCCGACCTTATGGGTAGGATAGGGGTCAGTGGTAAGCCTTGACATTTTGAAGTGCACCAAAAGGCATTGCTGACTCCATCGTGGAGGTGGTCATTGAATGTAGTGATCTTCGAAATGAGCTGCTGCGCTTTAAGACTAGGTTAAGTCCGGATTGAGGTAAATGAGGGGACTTGGGTTGAACTTGAGAGACCAAGGCTACTGCCAAAACTTTTCTGGTTGTTTTTTGTCCAATTTAAGGTACCCTAGGGAACCTTCATGGTCAAAAATATAAACCAATTCGCCTAGAGACTAAATTTCCCCACTGAACCTACAGGTGTCAAATTTTTTTATCAGGGTTCAAAATGGGCAAAGCCATGGAATCCGTTGAGTGTGATTTTGCTAACGTTGACTTTTTTAGGAGAACGAACAGTTGCATACCCGATGTACAAACTATTTTATTTAAAAAGAAAAGTCGCAAGTAAACATAGCTTGTAGTGCTTATGGGTCACTGTACATAAGGTGGCGTTCATTCTGTTCATCTGTCAGTTGAATACGGTGCAACGAAGACGACACATTCGATGCAATGGGACCTTGCCCTCTTCTAAGTTTCGGACCAAGCTTATGCTACTCTGAGCCAGACTTTTACAACTCACCTTATACGGTGAAGATGCCACCAACGTTTTGGTGAATCGGAGGTTTTGAAAGCATTTAGTGACGCTGGGGTGATAGCTTTTAAATAAGTTCAAAATTTATAGATATCTCACAATGATTGAAGAAGTCTTTTCAGTTCAACGCGACCTATAGACCTTTTGTAGCTGAGATCGTGTAGGTTTTCCCAGGTTAGGTTAAGTGGCTGTCTTGAAAAGACACTTTGTGTGTCCATAGCCAAAGTGATACGATATGCTTAAGGATGGCAAGAGATTATAGGAAAAACAGAGCCTGGATTGATTGATTACCTCTCCACTATCTTGTGCGGAAGGAGACCGATGCTTTTGGCACCGAAAGTTCTATGGTGTGTGCTGTTATAGTCGCTCAATAGGCGGTGGTAAGTGTAGTCAGTGTAGCTTCTGTAACGAGTGTTTTGAGACAGCAAATGTCAGTTCGAAACTGGGCGCTTAGGTCTTCAAGAAATTAGGCTCCTAATATAGGCGGCATGCAAGAAGAGGTTAACTAAGCAGGTTTGCAACAGATACGCAATGGTTTTTTCTTTCCCTTTCTCCGTACAGCTTTTATACAGATATTAGTCAGATCCGTTTATCCTCGGCCGTCAATATCTGTCTGTCTTGGGTAATTTTGCAATTGCTTTAAAGATTTAAATATTAGCCTACTTATTGTTAGCGACTTTTAAAGCCTCTTCGTGAAGAAAGAGGGAGAACCGGCTACTCTGGTTAGGCAGAGACGGCTGTGACTTCCTGATGTTTCACAACAGTCTTCTCAATATCTACGTTTCACTATCGACAGTCCACGCCTAAAATTCGAGGTTGGTTTCTTCGTGCCGATAAGTTTAACAGCCTCGCAGTTCTCCTGAGCATCGGGGGCTTACAAATTCCATTCCGAGGTGTCAATAGCGACTTCGGGCACTACTAAAGCAGGCAGAGTCTATTTACGTACATCCCGATCAGTAAAGTCTAGAGAAAATACTATAAAACAGACCAAATGCAATTTTTAAGACTACCACAAGCTTTGTCAACCGTGTGGCTTAGAAGCTCTTAAAAAGTTCCCTCGCCTCGAAGCAACTACATTTTTCGATTAAGTTGGCTTTATCAAGGGCTAACGAAAAAGAATCATATGCTTGGATGATGACAACGGGTCCCGAGGAGTTTATTCAGTCAAGCGGGACATGGTTTAGGAGGACTATGATACCTACAAGTTGGACGAGGGTAAAGAAAGGCCCAAGTTTCGCAGACAAAAAACTGATACCTATTCGCATTTGAGGGGCTTACCTCTTGAGCCTGTTATATAGGCGTTAACAGGAGCTATGACTTTAGTACTCTTAAATATTTCTTCTATGAGGGAGTGCTCCATTTCTGGTGACTAGTTGGTGTTTATTGCAGTCCGGAATAATAACACGATACGACTCCCACTTTGCCTGTCAAAATGTTCACCTTTTGTAGGTTGGCTTTGCAATATCCACGTCCGTTTGGCTGACAAACTTCGTAGGATTCCCACTTTGCCTGTCAAAATGTTCACCTTTTGTAGGTTGGCTTTGAAATATCCACGTCCGTTTGGCTGACAAACTTCGTAGGATTCCCACTTTGTCTGTCAAAATGTTCACCTTTTGTAGATTGGCTTTGAAATATCCACGTCCGTTTGGCTGACAAACTTCGTAGGATTCCCACTTTGTCTGTCAAAATGTTCACCTTTTGTAGGTTGGCTTTGAAATATCCACGTCCGTTTGGCTGACAAACTTCGTAGGATTCCCACTTTGTCTGTCAAAATGTTCACCTTTTGTAGGTTGGCTTTGAAATATCCACGTCCGTTTGGTTGACAAACTTCGTAGGATTCCCACTTTGCCTGTCGAAATGTTCACCTTTTGTAGGTTGGCTTTGAAATATCCACGTCCGTTTGGCTGACAAACTTCGTAGGATTCCCACTTTGTCTGTCAAAATGTTCACCTTTTGTAGGTTGGCTTTGAAATATCCACGTCCGTTTGGCTGACAAACTTCGTAGGATTCCCACTTTGCCTGTCGAAATGTTCACCTTTTGTAGGTTGGCTTTGAAATATCCACGTCCGTTTGGCTGACAAACTTCGTAGGATTCCCACTTTGTCTGTCTCACAACATTTGTAAATTTCTGGTCAGCTTCGCTTCGTTTTTTTCAGCTTCTTAGCTTAAATTTTCGTCAGTTTTAGTGCAGAACTAGCACCCTTATCAGGAACAACTCGGGGGGCGAGTGAAGCCTTATACGTTCGCCTTATTTCTGATACAAGGAGATCAATGTGTCACCTGTCAAATAGTTTCTTCTCACTGCGCTACATGAGAGCTTGTGACGCGTTGGGCTTCATACCTCTTTTCTAGGGCCATTTGCTTTTTGTCATTAGGGTTTTTCTACCTGCCAGCTCTTCTCGATGCAAAATTGTCCAAAAATCGAGCTCCGGGTTGAAAGCCTTTTTTATTTTATTCTAAGCTAAAGTACAAGCGTTTCAATCCGCGTTTGAAGTTTCAATTCCGGTAGAAAAGTAGCTCCAGGCTAACCGCAACTTGGTTCTCGCTGATAATCGCCCCATTTTCAACGGCGATATTTGGAAACATTTTCATGTGAGCATTTGAGGTGAACGTCTGTACTCAGTTGATCACCAATGGAGTAATACATTCGGAACTCAATGATCCCTGGACCTTAGCCTCAACCTCTTGTTGGCTTTCTACTTGCACAATGGTCGCCCATTATCTGTGAAACTGAAACTCAGTAGTGCGCTTAACAAACCTTAAGGCGACATAAATCGAGCCATAGAGATGGTGAACCAGATGGAAAGACGGGGAGAAGAAAACCCTTTATTGTTCATCCTGTGCCAATTTTGATTCTGATCATCAGTTTGAGCATTTCCACCAATCCACTTGACCTCATAGAACAAAGTAGCAGTCGTTGTAAAATCTCTTTCAACATATTCGGCTTCAGAATGTCACTCCTGCGGCCATCCTGTATCCCCGTCCCATAATATTTTGCATAGAAATGTCCCATCTTAACCATACTGCCAAAAGAACACAACTTCCATCTTCCGCTGGGATATACCTCGCACTATACATGTATCTCCAGAGCATATTCCTCTCCGTTGAACTGTGAAAATAGCACAGCATTGTAGCTACATAATTTATGCTCCTTTTCCGCATCCAAACAAACAAAAACACACTCGGCTGTATGACAACGAAAAAACAGGACTTTCCCATTTAAAATACAATCCAAATACACGAAAGATACACAAGTATCTGCACTTTTATTTTCGTTGTCTTCCAGATGGAAATATGCAAATCTTCCTTCGACGTGCAGCACACTACCCCATGTTCACATGACTTCCAAAGATAGTTTAACTATAAATTTTAATTCGAAATATTTTTCAAAATGGAAAAATTCCCACAACACACCAGGCAGGAGCAGGACTTATGAATTGAAGAAGTGGAACAAGAAGGTACCTATACCTATACCCGCTAGGAAAAAGTTATAGCAGAACTTATTTCACTTTTTTGTTGTGTTTTGGGAGGGGGCAAACCTCAATCTGCAAACCCCAACCGCACCGACAACGACAACTGAACTAGGCGAGAGAAAAATATGTGTGCGCCATTGTATCTGGGAGTGATTTCGGATGAAGAATTCCATTTCGGAGTTCTAAAGTATTTTTCTAATAAAAAGTTCTGCGACATTCCAGAAGAGTTTTCAACGCGACGCGGGGCCAAATCTATTGAAGTTTTGTTTCGAGTTGTATTTTGTTTTTTTTTTTTCTTCCTTATCCGACAAAAGGATGTTTGTCCTTTTTTTTATATCTGCTGTCTGTAAATATGGGCAATATGATAATGCCGAGTGGTGCTCTGTTCGGGCGACTATCTATATGCGAAATGTACAGGCCACTAATCATATTGTCACACAATTGCTGTCATATTTGTGAGTGTGTGTGTCTGTGGCGAGTGGATGTTTGTGGCTTTGGGAAGTTTTCAAATTTAAAAAGTTTCCATATTCGGTTTGAGGACGGAATGAGATTTGAAATTGGCTTTGTGGGTTTCGGGAAGTTCGCAAGAGACAGCTTGCCATTGATTTGAAATTTTCATGTCAATACAGTGGACAATGTGTCGGAGTTTTTTTTTTTTTTATATTTTTAAAGGGTCCTTATCAGTATCCATTTATCCAAACATAAATTATCAAAGTTTGTAGGAAAGGGACACATCTTCCGAATGTTACAGAAGGCGCATAATTAGGTACGCTTTGGACTGGCAAAGAGTTGTGAAAGTTGAGGACTGACTTTAGAGACCTTTTTGAACGGAGATGAGGCAGTGAGAGCTTTTTGAGAGAAATTTCTTTGGTAAATTTGAAGAGGCCCGGGTATTAAACAAATATAGGTCTTTGGCATTGGACATCTTCATTGCGATCATCTTTTATTTGGTACAAGATCGGTAGGGAAATAGGGCAGCCGAGATGCCCTTTCGATCTTTATTGGTCAGCAGCGAAACATATTTCGACTGTTTCCACGTTTCCTTTGTAATGGGTAACGCGAACGGGAAGTAGTTACCGACAGAGATGGCCTTGGACATATGATCGTATAGCATGGCAGCGACGAAACGGCGAACAGGGCCCTAATAGCGTAACTTTTAAGACGACCGTCGTCGAAACGATAGACCTTCAGAACTAGCAACCATCATTCTACCCAAGTGTGATAAAAACTGACAGTAACTGAAGGATTTTCCAATAAGAGGTGTTATTGTGAATGACCCGCTATTGCGGTAGGTGTCACTTTTGAAGCTTTTATTCCTTGACATTTGACAAGTAGAAACTACGCCATTACTAAAAATGGAACGATACACGCTTCAACAACGCATTGAAATTATTAAAATTCACTTCAAAAATGGTGAAAATCTTGCAGTCACAGTTCGCAAAACTAAAGCATTTTTCGGTCGTTGTGAAGCACCTTGTCGGACCGCAATACAGAAATGGGTGGAAAAATTCGAGCTGTTGGGGGCAAGTGATGTGAAGAATAAAGCCCCGTGCACGTCGCTCAAGAACAACTGAGGATATTGCTGCTGTAGCCCAAAGTGTTGAAGAAAACCCAGGTTTGTGCATTCCTCGTCGTTCTTTGGAATTGGGCATTCCACAAACGCTACCGAGAGATGATTATGATCGCATTTTTTATGATCGGAGTTGGATGGTATTGATCTGGACAACGTTTACTTTCAACAAGACGGCGCTACGTGCCACACAAGCAACGAAACCATTGATATTTTACGGGAAAAGTTTCCGGACCGTGTTATCTCTCGAAGAGGTGATCACAATTGGCCACCGAGATCTTGTGATTTAACACCTTGCGACTTCTTCCTTTGGGGCCATGTGAAAGATAAGGTCTACGCCAACAGCCCAGCGTCGATTCAAGACCTCAAAGATCAAATTCCTGAGGCTATCGAGGACATAGGGCAGCCACTTTGCGATTTGAATATGGAGAATTTCATGAAAAGGATATGGTCCTTTGGCTGATGTTATTTTTCATTATTAAGGGCATACCTCTCTCTTTATTGTGAAATAATCATCCGATCATTTATCTCAAAAAAATGGTATTTTTCTTTGAATACCAAAATAACACCTCTTATTGGAAAATCCTTAACAAAAAAAAAAAAAAACGGGCCAGAAAATAACTTATTTGGGCTTTTAAAATTTCAAAGACATCTTCGAGACCAGGGGCCTGTAACAGAACGCGACAAGTAGCTGTAGGACAAGTGAATTTCGGCAACTTGTCAAAGATTGTGTAACACAAAACGACAAGTCCGCGAGCACTGCGACAATTGTCGCGATGAAAGATGGCAAGTGTCAAATTATATAGTTTCCCTCTTTCTGTAACAGAACACGACAAGTGTCAAGACACACATGTCGAACTGTGGTTCAATGAGGACAAGTGAATATTGTCAAAAACTGACAAGTGCATTTTTAATGTAATACCTAAGCAGAAAACAAATAGTGAAATACAATAGTAAAGGTTTTCTCAACAGGGACGCTACAAAAGTAGAGCGACAGGGACAGCAAACGACGCCGATTTTCTTGCCGCTCTTTTGACATTTCTCTTCAGTAAGGTTTGCCATTTCATGATGGAAAGACATACGAGCCAACAACGAGTCCAAATTATTGAAATTTACTACCGAAATTCGGAGTCAGTGGCCTCAGCGTTAAGAGCACTACGTCCAATTTATGGTCGTCATAATCGTCCTAGCAGATCAACAATTGAGCAATCTAGTGGAAAAATTTGAATCCACAGCCCCAGTACAAAATGTTTCCGTGCCAGTGAGACAAAGAAGTGCCGGTAGTGTCGAGAATATTGCTGCCGCTGAGGCTTCATTTGAAGAAAGCCCAAATGTGTCGCTCACGCGTCGTTCTCAAGCGTTGGGCATTTCTGTGACGTCGTTGTGGCGAATTTTGCGAAAAGATCTTGGCCTACATCCTTACAAGATTAAATTGAAGCAAGAACTGAAGCTTGACCACCAGAAGCGTCGTATGTTCGTGAATTGGGCTGAGCAACAACTTGAAAATGATTCGGATTTTCATCGAAAAATCATCTTCAGCGATGTGGCTCATTTCTGGCTGAATGGCTTCGTCAATAAACAAAATATGCGGTATTGGTCAGGCAGCAATCCACACGTACTCCATGAGTCATCATTGCATCCCGAAAAAATCACGGTTTGGTGTGGTTTATGGGCCGGCGGCGTCATTGGGCCGTACTTCTTCCGTGATGATCAAGACCGGCACGTTACTGTGAGTGGGAATCGCTACCGTTCAATGACAACCGAATATTTTTGGCCCCACTTGGATGATATGGACTTGGAGGACATGTGGTTCCAACAGGATGGCGCCACAAGCCACACAGCGAATGTCACAATCAATTTATTGGAAACCAAGTTTGGAGAACGTGATGGTCCAGTCGCTTGGCCGCCTCGGTCGTGCGATTTGACGCCGTTAGACTATTTCCTGTGGGGCTACGTCAAGTCTATGGTCTCTGCCAACAAGCCAGCGACGATTGATGAACTTCGTACGAATATCGAACGTGAAATTGCAGCAGTATCGGCCGATTTATGCTTGAAAACCGTCGAAAATTGGGTTCAGCGTCTGGACTTCTGCAAGCGTGACCGTGGTGGCCATGCAAAAGAAATAGAGTTCCATACATAATGGCATCGAACGTACTTTCACAGGAATAAAGAATTTCATTGATATCCAAAACTGTTTTTGTTTTATTTAAAAAAACTTTTGTAGCGCTTTAATTGAAAACCCCTTTATATAGTTAAAAATGTACTTTTATGGAAACAGTGAACCTCGTCAGAGGTTGAAAGTTTTTAGGCAAAAACTCATGCAATAACTTTTCGCATCGAAAACATAGAAATAAAATATTCCGTTGTTTCTCGCATCTGGAAAATATTGGACTTCTCTAACTCTTTTCGATAAGTATTCTGTAATTAATTTTTATTTCATGGGAATTTTGGAAAGATTTCCCAAAAACTGTCAAAACAAAACAATAAAAATTGACAATGATTTCACAGGGATTTTCAGTTAGTTGTGTCGTTGTTTTGCTTTTAGCTTTTCACTAATTTTGGGCAAAGAATACGATCGGCGTAACGTTACGAATTCAAAGGCGTGTACTAAGAGATAGCACAAACCCTTTTGAAATGCCGGAAGGAAGATTTCCGGAGTTGTATCGTTTTTCCCGTGGTTCAGTTTGGATACTTATTAACGAGCTAAGTCCACATTTGTGCAAAGGGCAAAGGACTACATTTATTCCAATCCCGATTCGGGTCTGTGCTGCATTACATCTTTTTGCAACTGCGTGGGATGTGGGTCAAGATTTTTCTGCCGCTATTAGTAGGACTCGAGTGGTTTCGGAAGTGGCCGATGTTTTGCAAAACAAAATAAATATAAAAAACAACTAGATATTTTTTTTTATTTTCTATAAGAAGTTCATATAAAAAATAATCGGAACACATGTTGGCGGAACAAAAGGAGAGCAGCCTATATTCACAGAAGCCTTTAGGTCAATCCAAAACTATTAAGAACCCAAATTAGTCTAAGAAATAGAAAACAAACGAACATGCACAAACTTTTTTCCACTGCTCCGTAGTTTTATTGCTATTGCCCATCAAATAAAATTTCCCAATTAGCCTTGTTTTTGGTGTTGGCATTGACGCCTAAATGTTGGCCCATGGCAAATTCCAAATTAGCAGCCAAGCTACTAGCTTTTGCTTTTGAGTCTTGGAGATTATTGAGCCCCTCTACAAAAAAAAAAATTCTTATTTACGGCGTTTTTATTAATTTATTATTATTCCTTACCATTTGAATTTTTTGTTTTAATACTTTATAACCGCAAGCTTTGTGTTTCGTGATAAAATTCGACAGTTGAAGCGAATATTTTATCGCTCTTGATAGTTACGGAACTTTAATATCTCACAAATTTCCAGGGGTTTCATATCGAAATGTTCCATGTGATATAGTTTTCGATTCACACAGTTACAGAAAGCGTCATGTGATATTATGGCATTTTGTTTCGTTTTGTGATAGATATATCGATGCGATAATTATAGAACATACACAGAAAGAAAATTATTTTCTACATAAAGAAATTTCGTTTCTTGAATCGAGGAAATTAAAAAATTAGCAAATTCTTCTTTGTATTTAAACACTAATTCTTGGATCTAGAAAATCATTATTATTGGTAAAAAAATATCATTTTACCGAAACGATCAAATATTTCCTGATTTAAGAAACGAATTTTATATAGAAAACTAAATAAATATATTCTGAAGTCAAGAAGGAATTATTTGATAGTAAAAAGTCTGTCCTTTATTTACAACGCATAAAGATTTTCTAGTTGCAAGAAAATAATTGCAGCAATTTAGAAAAATTATTGAAACTATTCCAGCATATACCTATGGCTTTATGCTACCATACCATTAATTCGTACCATAATTTAGATCGAATTCATGGTCTTTTATTTATTATATATTTTTTTCCAACGAAAGAAGAGAGAAAGTGGATGAGTCGTTTGTTTCGATATACTGTTGCTGCCGTTCAACTTACTTCTTTATAAGAAACAAATTCTTATATTAAGAAAATAGGGCCGAATATAAGAAACATCTTTCTTCTTATTATATAGAAACTTGACCATTTTTGTATGTGTTTGGTTGTTACCCATCAAGCAGAAACCAGACACGGACACAGCCATCCGATTTCAAGGTGAAATGACCTTGGAAATGTTTACTTTATTCACATTTCTCATTTATAAGAAACAATTTCTTATATCGAGAAATGCACGGAGAAGAAAAGAATTTCTACTTTTACTTTTCGGCGTAGAGTGAGACATATGTGTTCGGTTGTACACCACCAAGCAGAAACCAGACACAGCCACAGACATTTGATATCAAGGTATAATGGCCTTGGCAATGTTTACTTCATTAATGTTTACTAGAAAACAAATCTTGTATGCAGAAACTACGCTACAATACAAGGAGATAATTTACCGTTTGTACACACATAAAGTGTGCGTCTTTTATTTTCTGCATCTAAGAAAATACAGCTGCAGAGGTTGGTACAACACAGTGGATAGCAAAAGTGGAAACACATTACAGAAATAATTGAATTTGGCTATTTACGTTCGCTTTATGTATATCATTTCACATTACTAATGAACATTTGGTGTTTAGCTTCAATTTTAGAAATTCACAATACCGATATTTCACATATGAAATGAGCTACTTCATGTTCAAAGACAGCCTTAGCTACTAATAGTGGTCAGTATTCATATCCGTCACCATTTACATATATTTTGATACTATAATCTTCGTAGGCAATGTGTATGTTTTTACAATGTGTAATTTACCGCCAATTTCGTATTCCAAAAATTTGCCCTTATGCCTAGTACCTATATAGTTGGCGCAAAGTGAAATCTTAAATGTATTCTTTCAGCAAGTTTCCTAAATCTTAAAAATGCTAAGACTGCTTAAAAATTAATGGCATATAAAAGGGTCCTGTTTCAAATCGTAGATTTTTTACACTGCAACAACATTTTAGAAAAAGTTTATTGATGCAACAGCAAAGTGCTTGGGGTATATTTTCATATTTAAGAATTTCCGTCTTAAATAAAGAATAATTCTTCTGAATTCCAGAAATAAATTCTTCATGTAAGAAAAATGTTCTTGGGGAGACAATTCGAATTCAAATATTTGTTTCTGGGAACGACAATAATTGTTTAGAAAAATAAATTTTAGAAAAAAGTTTTAGTTCTTGATTTTAAGTCTCATTCTGCATAAACCCACTCTTGGATCAAGAAAAATTCTGAATGATTTAGGAAAAATAATTCTTATTGGAAGAAGACAATTCTTGAGAATATTAAAGAATTATTTTCTAATTTTTTTCTTTTTTCTCTCATTCTTGATTCATTCACAGAAAATGATAAAAAGAAGAAATAAATCGCTTGGACTATAACCGTACTTTAATTTCTTGTTTTAAGAAACTTGTACTTCCAATTTAGAAGAAAAATGTTTCCGTATAGGCACTGTATATTGAAAAATTTCGCACATCCAAATCAACTGCACACAATCTTGCTGCAAGACTAATTAATGAGTAGATATGCGGTAATATTATTACACAAACAATTAGTGGTACTCAAAGATTCCGCAACACCGAGTCCAATAACTGTTTCCGATTGTCGGCCACATCGACCACAATGTTGTTAAGATGCAGTTTGTTTTTACCCGTAGAACCCGTTTTTTGTCCACTTTTGCCTATCATTTGATTTGTGTAATTAACATATTATATAGTAATTACAATAGTGCGTTTCTGAACATTTGCCAAAATATTTACGTCCCTTTCATACGTACAATTCTTATTGTGCGCAACAACATTTAGGCTTTTTGCCAGGCTGTCTATGTCCTTCCACTTTGTACATTTATTTTCTTTTGTTAGGACACCACTGAAAGCACCAAATAGGATATCTTTTTTTCTTTTGTTAAAATAGCACTTTTTTGTCTTCCGTTATTTTTGCCATCTTCACATATAAAACACTTGTCGAAGAATGCCGACAAGTCAAGGGAATTTAATTATTCTTTTGACAAGTTCAACGGTTTACGTTCTGTTACAGAATTAATTTATGCTTGTCGGACAAGCATAAGTGGACAAATGAATTTAGACTTGTCGCGTTGTGTTACAGGCCGCAGTAATCCCAGATAGAGGGGAAAAATGTCATTTTTGCTGCTTTTATAATGAAAAGGGTGAAAACGTGGGACAAGCTTATAAAAAGTGAACAAAATAAGAAATTTCTGTGAAACAAAAATTCAAAGTTTACTTAAAATGAAATGTTCCTTCCTTTGTTAAAATTATACTACCTTTAATACTTCTGGTTATGACTTATATTTTCAATAATACAATTATGACTTCCACGCTCCCGACCTTATGGAAATAAGCAAAAATGATACATCTATTGAAAAAGAAGTCTTCAGATAACTCTATGGCTGAGTACAGACTTGTTGCTATTCTTCCTTATTATTTGTCCAAGGTGATGGAGAAACTTATTCATCACCAGATACAAGTTTTTGTCCAGCGGAATAATATTGTCTGCGCCAATCAATCTGGTTTCAGGAAAATGCACAGTTGTGCAACCACACTGCTCAAAGTCACTGGTGACATACGTATAGCTTCAGACGACAACCCAATTCCATTCCTTACGCTATTAGATATTTCCACAGTCACACAAATAATATTATAAACTCAAGATGTTATATGGATATTCAGACTGGCTGCAAAATTCATTCTCTCTTATATCCAAGAAAGAAACCAAGCTGATTGAAATATTAGGCCTTATCTATTATTCTCACATGATCTCTGTAGATCACTGATTTTCACGGTTTACAACAACAGTACAAGATCCAACTTTTGTTGTATACCATGGAAATCAATGATCTATACAGATCATGTGAGCATAATAAAAAAGGCCTATTGGCAGGTGTTCCGCAAGGTTCAGTTCTCGGTGCTCTTCTTTTCATGATCTTCGTCAACGATATTCCAAAAGTAATTAAATATTCATTAACACATTTGTACGCAGATGATGTTCAACTGTACCACAGCTGTAAGCCTGGCCAAACTGCTGAAGCTATACTCAAGTTCAATGAAGATCTTCAAGAGGTTTTAAACTGGTCTCAAGAAAACTTTTTAAAACTGTATCGCATCAAATTGAAATGCAAGTTCATCGGCAGAATGGAATTTAGTCGTTCTCAGGCTATAATGCCTAGGAGATTATCCAATCGATTATGTTGTCAAGGCTAAGAACCTCGACATCTGCTTTAAATCCAAGCTAAGTTGGGATGATCTTGGAACTATGATAATGGGCAAAATTTAAGGTTCTTTAAGAAATTTATCGGTATCCCAAAGCTCCACAACACCTAAAACTAGACTTATGTTAGCAAAATCTCTTCTCATACCCATCATAGCTTATGGTCGCGAAATCTGCTGCTCCCTCAAAGGTAATATTAAGAGAAAACTTTAAGTTGCGTTCAACAAAATAGCGAGTTATTTTATAATTATGGCCGTAAACGGTATGACCGTGTTTCTGCTTACACCAAGAATATTCTAGGATGCTCATTGGAACAGTACCTGGGGGAAAGGGGAACTTTTTTTCGAATTATAAGGGAAAACGAATGCTTTTACTGATAAAAAAAAAAGTGAAAACAGTCTTCAAAGTCTGGTCACACTGTTTTTGTTTTTGATCTACCCCCAGTTCGTTAGTGCAACGATTGCCACATAATCAACTGGGTGTCAAGTGACAGACAACTAACTTGCTACCGCATTATGATTTATGATCCTTTGCCGATCAAGGAACTTGTTATTCGGAACGCGAGCCAGCTATTTTTGAAGTGAAAACTTCTTTTTATTTTTTAACTTATTTTTGAGATGGGATATAACCATTGAACTCGCGACACCAATGTTCCGACACCAGTGTTCTCGTTGCCTACCACTTTTGAAAAAAAAAAAATGCCTTTTTCAATAATATAATGCCTAACATATATTTTTTTTAGGAAAGTGAAACAATACATCAAAAATTAAACATAAATATAAAAAAATGAACAAAAACAATTCTTATTTATACAACAAAAACAGATTTCAAATTTGTTTCCAATTTCATTCCACTACAAATGCACGCTGGAATTATTTTTCAAGAATGACAGATAATGTCTTCGGAAACTGGACAGAGTTTGAAGGTGGAAAAACATTATTTAAGACGGAGGTTACATATAATTTTTGTTTGCAAATTTTTTTGAAGAATGTTTAAAAAATTAAAAAGTCAGTATATGTTGAATCAAAAAAAAAACTAAGAACGTATTTAAAATTAAAATAGTTGCCTCCTTGAAAAAAAAGACTTAAAGCCTAAGTTGGCATTTTTTTTAGTAGTAGTCTATATATATATAAATTGAGCATTAAAATTGTGTTCGTTTGTCGCCAATTCACGCCTTAACGCATATACCGATTTTAACCAAACTTTCACACATTTTTGGTATTGGTCTATATAAGGTTTTTGTGAAGTTTGGTTGATATCGGAAAACGTATGTGTGTTTTGTGCATGCGTGAAAAACCACATGAATTTCAGTACATTCTGTTTTTTTTTCCACACAATATAAATATAAAAATCAATTGCTGTGCGTTATTCGGGTAAAAACTCAAGAACGACTCGACGGATTTGAATGATTTTTTGTTTGTCTTGAATCAGGGATGGTTTAAGATGATATTAAAATGAAAACTCGGAAAATGCTCAACAGGTGGCGCTGTTGGCATATGTCGTTTCTCATCTATATCCTTCTATAAATGAATATCAAAATGTGTCGCATTGTGTTTGAATTGATGGTCTCTTAATCTTAATGCGTTTACCGATTTTGTTTCAGGAAATTTCAAATGAAAGCTGACGTCAACACCAAGGTTTGTATGGATATACGGTTTTTGTATGCTTATTGGTTATACGAGTTATAGGCATTTTGAACATTCCTCTCCGAAACCCCTCAACTGATTTAAATGAAATTTAGAAGATTCCATGTACAAGCGAGTTCATCGAAGATTCCCCGGCGACTGTCCGTTGAATGACGGCAAACTCTGGTGGAAGACATTTCATGTAATTCTTGAAAATCCACCCGAAAGAACATATTGCAAGCTTGCAGAAGAAGATTATGCGAATGCAATGAAAAGTATTTTTTTCATTAAAGTCCGTTGCATTCATGGTTCTTTCCAATCCGATCGGTATTTAATTTTTAAATTCTAGGTAGGTAGGTAGGAGTGGCGGTTTTATAAGAAAAACCCAAGTAGCACTATGTGCCGTTTTGTTACCACAACTCATTTGACCTGGTTGTTTAAGATTGTCGAAAAGGAGATTTTAGATCCAGCTTGTGGAGTTCAGAAAGGTCATCAATTCTCTAATATTACTTTTCGAGACCTTAAAGTAAATTATTAAATTCTACATTCAAATGAATTTTCACTGACACCCTTTCCACTCACTTTAACCACTTCAATCGGTTTGCACCCCAACACAGCCCCCATCTGCCGTAGACTAATGGCAACGATACTATTTGTCAATTTCCACCAAATTAATTTTTAATGAAAGCTAAAGTTTAAAAATAATAGAAAACCCAACAGCCTTGTCTGTCCGATACGACACCCCACTTAGTCCTTCTGCCGGTTACTAATTTACCAATTCAATTTGACCGACTCGACAGACGCCTCATTAATTTTTAACAAAAAATATTCCCTCGCTTGAAAGCGTTCGCCCACCTATCGTGTTTTGACGTCGAAGGATGCGTTAAGTAGGTACCCGTGTAACTTCAGTATCCCAATGAATAGCCCTTAAGGACAATTAAGCACAAAAATAAAAGGTGAAAACTGAAAGGCTCTCTTTTTGTCGCCCTATACTAAACGACCCCTCTAGTCAGTGGGTTGCGGTTCATACGGCTAATCCTGTGCGAGGACCTTCTATGCCCGTTCGCTTATATTGAGCCCTTGTCGTCATTACAAGAGGGATGGACAAGGATTTTTTGTAATATATCCTTTTCACGTCGCCGGCACTGCAAATAAGAGCGAAAAGGATTCACTGAACTGTGCGCACGTTTCATGTGTGCGTGTGATACGTACACACATCTCCACTTAAATCCTCTTTAAAGTCATCACATGTCATTAACTTCTAATCAAACTCCAACAAGAAGGACGCCTCCAACGAATGGGATTTGGGTTCTTTTTTTGTTCCTGTGTACATTTGGTGAATCTCAATGAGGACTTTGTGCTTTCATTTAAAACATTTTTTTTTGCAATGATTTGAAAGGTTAGGGATGAAAAATTCGAAGAACGCGACACACGAGGTTACATTTTTGGGTGTGTGCTTTTGCGAAAAGGATTGCTTTCATTTGGCATGGCAGTCGATAGATTGATTGTTCGACGGAAGCGAAAAAGGATCACCGACTGAGGCGGTCGAAAGACCTGGGCATTATTTTTTAAATTGTTATTTTCCATTTAATTTCTCATTGGGATTGGTCTGTAGTTCGCTGTAGCGCTCTCAAGGAGCTCTGTTTGCATGAGCAGAAGGTAGCGCTGCAGAAGGATATTTCAATTGTGTACCTATATATAATGTGTTTCTTTTTTCTGCAGCTCTCAATTCCCCAAATTGAAATGAAGATTGTTTTCCTTGGCAGTTTTCCGTTTTCTGTTTCTGTCTGCCGGTTGGTTGTATATTGGCAAAGCGATATCCTTGGCGCAAATACAATTTTATTGGCCAAGATGTTCGGTATCGCTGGAGTACAGAAATAGAAGCAGCCAAAGGCGGATTAGGTCGTAAAATTGATTCAAATCGGTCCGAGGAGAGATCATCAAGTCGAATGATTGCGAGTCGATACCAGTGAAAGGGGATAGATACAGTAGAAAGGAAGGAAAGAGAATTATTTCAACGTGTAGCTGATCGAATAAATCTTTAAGAATATCCCGACTGCAGCAGTGATGTGTGCGAAGCAATTTGGGGCCAGCTTGTGTATTGCACTGTATAAAGTCTTTGGCTCAGTGGAGTCGTTGACCTGTAATGTGTTGAAGGAAAAGTAACTAGTCGTTCGTTTCGAACATTTAGAATTATGCGTTATATTTCCTGATATTGTCAATTGATTGTAGGCAGCTCTATTTAAGTGAAAATGAGTGCCGCTCAGGGAAGAACTCATTAAATTGGTAATATTTTCAACGTAGGGGAGCAGATTCCTTTGCTAACCAAACGACGCAATAAAACTCAATGTTCCAACAGTCGATTAGCATTGCGTTCGCCTCTGATTCGCCGGCGAGTTCATCTACGAATCCCAGTCGGTACGCTAAGAATCGTGTGAAATCGCAGTCGATGCGGCAATTGACGATTGAAATATCGCAAGTGGTTTGCCAAAACCCACCCAAAAGAAAAGAATGCGAACGTTAGACGAAGTTTGTGCTTATTTTTCGTTTTTTGGGAGCATTTTTAATAATGGAAAGACTGGCTTTACTTACAACAAAAATGGCAACTAAATGATAAAAAAATATTTCAGAGAATTTACTTCCACTCATACTGATTAAAATGAAAAATTAAAACAGGGAAGGACGCAATTCATTTCAACATTTTCGTTTCATAAGGCCTTTGAAAGATATCTGTTGGGCAAATTAATTTGCGATTTATATATTCCTTTTCTTAGAATAAAATCCCCGTTCTGAAATAAAACACTGACCTTGCTCTTCACGAAAACAAATTCTGAATTTTGAATTCTGCGATGACAAAAATGTAATAGATTCCAAGAAAGTTGTCGCACTAGCAATTGTGGAGGTCTAATTGTTTATTTGGTACCGTTTCACTAATGCTGTACATTTTTACTAAAGCTGGCAACCAGCTAATCGTCGACATTAGTGTTTGATTATTAGTAAGGCCGTTTGTCACTTGGTAGACACTACTTCCATGATATTCATGAACCTTTGGATGTCTCTTTATCTGAAATTTGCAGTTTCCTAAATGCATCAGAATGGCTGGACAAGGTCGAGTAACCGTGGGGGAGTTAACACCACCTTCAGCAACATCGGCTAACCCTCACCAAGGGCATCACAATGGGTCCACACGGACCTAAGTGGGGTGCTACGCGGCTTGCTCTGCCGCACCCACCCATTAACCTAACCTAACCTAAGATTTGCAAGCCCCCAGTATATTGCGCACAAAAGTGGATCTGATCAATGAAGAACTTGCTCAGATTTATTGACAATATTTTAATCTTAGGATGTTAACCGTCAAATGCGGAAGCAATGCAATCAGAAAGATCTTTTGGATCTCTTGGTCAGCTAAGAAGCCCCGGAGATGTTTTTCAATTTGCAAATCTCTCTGTTGGAGATGTTTCGTAGCTCGTCGCGATGAAGAGCACCTCTGAATAACTTGCCATTTCATTCATAGTTCCCAAAACATTCCGCGCCTCCCTACAATCTAAGGCCCCAAGTCAACAGCGGATCATCACATAAAAAAACTTTACTCTGAGGTAAAATATGTCAGCGCTGTGTCAACATTGTGACTAAATTTTCACTTTTAACCCATGGTAAGCTTCACAACACCCCATCCCCACGTCAATCTTTGCGCCGATTCAATGTTGTCGCACTATTATAGCTTTAAATGAAGATTTATGTTTGTTGCATCAGAAGGACACTACTTGTCAAACTTTGCGACACACGGTGTTTCTATTTTCCCTTCGCTTCTCCGAATTTTTAACTAAGGAGTGATGGACGACCCAACCCAAGAACGGCACGTGGCGGAAATTTTCAGATGGTCTCCTCGCCGAAACCCTCCTTTTCCGCATGTCAAAGTGTGAGTATTTATAGGAAGACGTGTTGCTCCAGTCCTCCTAACGATTGCCTCCACCCACCCCTATTCCCAAAAAAAAAAAAAAAAAACAGAAAAGTGCCTACCCTACTTAACGAAGCGGATTTTTGTTATCGATGAATTCCTTGACTTTCGTCTTCGTCGTAAATTATGTGTTTATTTTGTCAAAACAGGACGAGCCCAAACGTAATAACTTTTGTGATTTACTCGAGGAAAAATAAAAGCAACCGTTCAACTTTAATCAAACGATATACCAACTTTTGCGATACCATTTCCATCATCACCGAATCGATTGATTGGCTCTGTATGCGTGCACGGTGACAAACCGAAAATACATAGACCCGCACAAACAGAACCAGGCCAGAGGGAAGTGAAATAACTTTTGCGGCCGAAGGAATGAAATCACTTGAAAACTTCCTCTCTGTCTATACAGTCGGTTACCGTTACACGCCAAGGACAAAACGAAAACATGATCAATAATTCAAAACTTCGATTTAATTATTATTTCAATATGGATGAAGTTTTGAAATCGAAACCAATCGTCGACAGGCAGGCACGGTAGACTGAAGAGCAACACAAACACTTGAACTTTGAACACATCCTGTGTGTGGGGGGGGGGGGGGGGGGGCTGGTAGCAGTATAGGTACTGGAATGTGCAACACAAATTGAATACGACAAAGTTCCGTGATATCGGAATTCATCGATTCGAGGAGGTGTCGATTGCCGCCTCTCGCCCACCGCCTGCGGGTGATATCGAATTGAATTTGATTAGATATAGGGAAAGGTGTCAAGTTTTGCGATATCTGCTCTCAGTCTCAGACACCGCACTTGAGGCGAAGGAATTCGTGGGCAATTTGTGTTTTTGTGACTGACTGTGTTCGGTTGGCAAAAGTTTCCGAAACCGAAGAAAATTGCATCTATATAAAGTGGCCAATTGATTACTATCGATTTGGAAATCGTCTCGAAAGGAATGTTATTCACCGATAAGTGGTCCATGGTTCGCCCGCAGCGGGTTGGGCGGGAAGAGTTTTATTTAGGAGGATTTCATTGTGGATGCAATTAGTTGGGGGATTGCTTTGCAGCGATTTTTCAGCACCTTCGTGTCTTTTTAATTGCAATTGTATATATTTTGGAATTAGCGAAGGACCGCAGAGAGATAAGAAAAAGAAAGGTAGCTTTAGGGGAATTGCGCCCTAAAATGGGCTATGAGCATTTTGTTCAGCACATGTTTCAGTGCGTCCAATGATTTTCTATTCCATACAGTCGTATGATATCGCACTGGTACGGATGATATAGGTACCCTAAACACTTTTGATATTATTATCCCCTCGAAAAGGGGCTAGAAAAAAGACAAACGAAAGGTCTATTCAGTAATTTGTTACTTCTCTTCGTGAGTAATGATAGAGCCCTCGTAAAAAGGGGAAGGGGCTCATATCGCAAAGTCCTCTCTTAGTATTCCAGTGATATGAAAAATAAGTTGTGGCAAAATAAATGACAGTCAGTGCTACTAAGTCTAGGAAAATGCACCTGCAAATGTTCATGACTTGAAAATTAGGGGTCTGTCAGATCAGAGATGATCCATCTACAACTTTGAACCCAGGAAAGAGCAATGAGGGGTAATACGTCCAGCATCGTACTGGGTAGTACAGACACTGAGCTCATATGTGGGTTCATCTTTCAGTATCTGTCAGGTTCTAACGCCAAACACCTTCTATCCTCGATATTAACCTGATATCAGATTTTAAACTCATAAATTCGTCGGCGCAGTGGCTTAGTGGTTAGTGTGTTGGACTACTAAGCGAGGGGTCCAGGTTCGAATCCCGAGAAAAACCCAAATTCCAACTTAAGGTTTTTTTCGCTGCGCCACCTCTCGCGAACGTCTGACAAACATCCGAGAGTATAACTGTCATGAAAGAGCTTCTCAATTGGCCGTTTGGATTCGGCATAAAATTGTAGAACCCTTCCATTCGTCCCAAAAATAAAAACTCACACAAGACGAATGGTTATGAGAAACTAGGCTTGGGTCCATACGGACCTGTTCCGCCAATTATTTATTATAAATTCGTCAATTCGTCATGGCTGAGTGGGTTTGGCTCTGAACTGCTTAGGGGAAGCGGCAGGAAGAAAGCTGATTAAGTTCACTTGAGAAGCTTTTGCAGAATTATCACAAAAGGTATTCAGTCTTGCTGTAAGCTTTAAGCTTTATTTAAGTAGGCGGACCAAACTTCTGTATGACTTATGCCTCACTAAGCTTTTGCAGAATTATCACAAAAGGTATTCAGTCTTGCTGTAAGCTTTAAGCTTTATTTAAAGTAGGCGGACCAAACTTCTGTATGGCTTATGCCTCACTAAAATCAAATCTAAAATAATCGAAGCTCGGTTGTCATGATATGCCGTTCAAAGCCTTTGTTTTGAGCTCCACTCTAGAACTCATCTCCATCATTTTCAAAGTCTTGCCTGTTCGTTAAAGAGGTCGTGGTTGTGGGATGCTTCAGTGGACCCAGGATGACTCTCGATTTTCGCCTTTCTTGAGGCTTACCATCCGTCGTGAACCACAGACTCAACCAACAACCCCCCCTAACTCTATCGATAGCTAGCTACTTTTAGCTTGGTTTGCTGAAATCGCTCTTCAATTGTCAGAAAACGGATTACCATCCGTTCTGTATTGCACTCCAGAGATCATCTCAAAGAATTCGGTTGTAAACGTCTTCACCAAGGCTTTAAAGCATGCATAGGATGGTGTGGACCACCCCTAAGCCCTTCCAAATGTATACCATTCCGAGAGTGAATAGCTGCGGCGTCGTGCTAAAACCGTTCTGCTCATATACAAATCTTTGTTTAGGCTAAAAGGCTGTCACATTGCAAGTGATTCAGGGGAAAAGAAGGCTGCCAGACGTTACTAGTTGGAACCTTGTTGTTCCCTGCAAAACTTTCTCTAAGAAGCTGTGAGAATAGGAGGCAGCCATTCAGACTCCGTAGTGATTTTGCTGATATAGTATCCCTTTTGGGTCAGTTACTGATACAATGTCCACCTTCGGCTGAGGGTTTGTCATTGGAGACGGCTTTGGGAGCCCCCAAACCGCACCTATAACCTTTGATAGTCCGACTATAACAAAAGACACTGAACCATCCATCTTGCTGCTTAATACCGAAAATGAATACTCATGCCGTAGGAGAAGTAAAAGTGGTTTCACAAGCGCTGCATTCAATGAATCCGAGAATATGAGACAGGTCAAAGAAGTATCTAATCTCATAAATCCTTTCTCGTTAAACCTTGCTCAAACAATATAAATGTAATATGCCCAAACAGTTGGAGGAATCCTTTTTATATGCGTTTTCCAATAGTGGGTACCTGTTTGCCAGTACTCAGGTCTTTCCCCACATTTCTAGGTCGCTCTAATGACAGAAGAGAGTCTTTGAACTCCGTTTTCACCTAGGGAATCGAGGATTTGTGGTCGAATTTCATCCACTTTGGCAGTATCTATAACAGCTCTTACCTTATAGATTGTAAAAGGTGTCTCTACCTCTAACGTGGACCTATTTTCCACCACGCACTTCTCAAAGTGGCTAATCTGTCACCTTTAGTGTCCCGTTTATGATTGAACGTACTTAAAAAAGTCGTTCTAACCGCGAGCTTCTAATCGGAAAGATGTTCACCACTTAATCCTTGCAACAACTAACAACTTCTTTCCTCTGAGGCGACTGATATGCTCAAGTTAGAATAACTTCCTTTAAGGTCTATGTCCACGGACTTCGTCTTTGGTTAGTTCTTTAAATAAATTTAATGTGGACCACCTCCTTGAAGCACTTATTGAAACACAAGAGTATTTGATTCACACGTGCATCAAACTGATGTCAGTCGGAATCACTTTACAAGTGTTACCAGTTCTATAAAGCTGATTCCAGAAAGTGCTACCTAGAGAATAACCAAGAGAGCTCAGTTGGAACTACAACTTATTTGAAAAGCGAACTTTGAATGTGCAGTAACGAGAAATAGCAATTCTAACTTGATGGTTCTGAATATCTGGCAATCTATCGGATAACCCAAAACAAAACTAAATCATTATTTCCCTTCGATTTAATTGAATCGAAACACAAAACAACCCCTCTAGGTGAATACAGCTCCCTTGAATAATTCATCCACTGGAATGTGGTTAATTCCGGCATTTCACATATCGAAACAGATTTGATTCTCAAATTCAACTATGCATATCCACACACAGAGAATAGAAGCCCCAAATGCGGTCAACATTCAACTCAATAAATGCAATTTAATAAATAAATTATTTTCTTTATCGCTTCTAGCCCCAAAAAGCTCGCCGGATTTAATTAAATTCGAAATATTACATTGCCCGTCCTCCGGCAAATCATCAGCATAGTGGTGGTGTGCCGACATTTTCAAACGCACACCACATCTAATGGAAAAATTTTCCAAAATCGGATAAAAGCCCAACTTCCTCAGATTCGCACGACTAATCCCCGCACAAACTGTGCAAATAGTTTCCGAAATTTATTTGCGGTTATTAGGCTGTGCGCGGTGGTCATGGTCACACACAATCAACTCTGTGAATAGATGAGGTTTTTTTTTTCTGACAACTGTCAAAAAATCAATAAAATTGAACAGACGAACTGAGTCAAATGCTAGTACAAATTATAAGTAGCATGATAATGGGGAAGGAAATTGGAAACGCTTCCACCCGCCCACGCGAAGCTAATCGCGCTTGAATCCCACAGCGCACTGATGACAGATACTTCCAATTAAATTTATTTACCCGCGCACTCGTTATTTAATTTGTTTGCCGTCGTCGTAGTCGAATTTAATTCGCCACTTTATTGATGTCTTTGATTCGATTCGGTGATTTGTCTTTTTTGTTTTGGGGGATATTCGCTATTGAAAATGTTGCCCCCCCCCCTTCCAATTTGTTTGTGTTGATGTTGAGCTTTGGCACTTTTCGCAAATCGACTAGGTACCGTGAGAACAATTTTGACAGTAGAAACTCCCATGGCGAGGGAGGTGGCAGGTGGGTTTTGATTTGTGTTGAATTGTATGGGCTTATTCGGAATTTTGAGACAAAATAAAATCATTGTTGGGTGGTATGGGACTGTTATTGTTATCAGCGGAGTAACCTCTATTTTTGCTTGCTCTCGATTGTATAGTTGGCCTTCTGCATACGATATTGTCAATCATTTCTGCCATATTGTCTATTGACCCCCTATCTGCGAGGCTCATCATAGACGTAAACGCATGGAGTAACCGGAAACACGGTGAATTGAACTATTACCTTACCCAGTTCCTCACCGGACACGGATACTTCAACGCCTTCCTCCACAAGATAGGAGGAAGAAGCCCATCCTGTCAATACGGAGATTCGTTTTCAGACGACGTCTACCACACCGTCTTCGAGTGCGTTAGATGGGAATCCCTCCGCCAAGAACTAAGTGGAAACGTCGGCGAAATCAGCCAGGACAACATCATTCAGAAGATGCTGGACAACGAAGTCCAGTGGATGCAAATAAGCTCGTATCTGACCCAAATCCTGAAAATTAAAAAACAAGAGGAGGTAGCTGAGGAAATGACCGAGCCCGCTACTTAGACACGGACCCCCCCTCGAAGTAATGCGCAAGTAGTCCCGAGGGGGGAGATCGGCGAGACACTTTTGGAGTTTTAGCCGGTACGCCAAGGGTTTAAATCCCCTAGGAGAGCCCGGCTCACGGGGAAATATGGATATGTCCTTATGGTGCGTAAAGCATTTCTCCAAAAGTAAAAAAAAAAAAAAAAAAAAAAAAAAAAAAAAAATTGACCCCCTATCTGTGCGATTTTAGACCATGAAAGTCAACCGCCGCTCGTGCTGAAACCCAAGAAGTCGTACATAAATAGGCTTCACCTTTTCATCGATTTCAAAGCCGCTTATGACAGCATTTATGGAGACGAGATATACAAAGTCTCGTCTAGCGAAGATTAGACTCAATTTAAGTCAGATTGAGATATAATCAGTAAAAAAGGATTTTTCTTTAAATGTTAGGTCCCGTTTGGGTTTTAACAGGTTCTCAAGAAAAAGTTTCGACGTCTAAGCCCAGCGAGATCGACCTAGTAACGAAGTTGCCCTTCAGTCGTCTAAGATGGCTGGAACATGAAAAGCGTTTGGACATACAAATCCCCCGGCCCGTTTCATCTGAAGGGACAACGCAGTAGAGGAAGACCTTGTCTTAGGTGGCGCGTAAGTAGCAGCTGACCTCAAGTGACGAAAGAACCTCAACTGGCGACATCAGTAAGGCCAGATGAACCTTTTGGTCAGAACATTTGGGTACCTTCTTTAAAGTTTTTTTATCCACCACAAAGTTGTCTGATTCTATATAGGACAGCCGGAAAGCTCGGCAAAATATTCACTGGAGGCAAGTCGAACGTCAATCGCAATGTGATCAATACGGCGGATGTGACTAACATCAAGTCGGCGGGCCCTGAAGTTTTTCGCGTAATTGTTTTTAAGGCACCAATTGCCAAAGTTTTATGTTCGGGGTGCTCCCATCTGAATGTAGATTGTGTTCTCTGACTAAGACACCAAAGACAACTCTTCTCCTTGACTTTTCAAACCCATCAGTCTTCCTAAATGGCCGTAATGTCAACTTTGTATCCATCCAGGTCCGTTTAAGGTCCAAACTGTCCCCAGATCTTATAGCTTTTTAAAGTAAATCGTTAAAGATGAAGAGGGTCTACTTTGGATGTTAGTTTAGCCTCTTAAAAAAATTGTTGTACTCATATTCTTAGCTACTCCACTTCAGAAAAGCAAAAGCCTACATTACAAGTTTCGACGACATCTGACAAGAGCTGTGGTACCCAAAAACACAGCGATTCGAATTTGTTTAGAGATGTGTAATGCCACACTGGAGGTTTTCAAAGTCTTAAAAGATCCTACCTACTTTAACCCCTAGCCAGCCCTATGGAGTATAAATTAGAGGTCATTAAAGCCTCTTAAAGACTCGCAGGACCTAAATTTGTTTTAACCTGCTATAAGCCGCTGTAGTGAGATTGTGATAACCACTTGGAGGATTTACAATAGGTTGGATTGTAGACCGCGGTCGGCACTCTGTAAGGCATAACGTTCAAACGTTATCCCGTGCGCGAAGAAATTTGCTTAGGTTACATAGGGCGAATAAATCCTACGCACGAAAATAAAATGTTTAAACGTTTCGCCTTACAAAATCTGACCTCGGATTTCTATTAATTAGGATTGGGTGGCTCACTTGATTCACGCTAAATGCTTAACACCATATTTCGTCATTTTCGGACATCATCCTGTGCGCCAAAGATCCAACTTCTACCCCAAAACCCAGAATTTGATAATCAAATACTATAGTTCCCTTGAACCATAGACACCAGAAAAAGTTCCGGCCCTCTTAAAATGTTTACTTCCAGTCTTCGGTATACCTCGAAACATTGTCGTAACATTTTCGGTCTTTAGTTAAACCAGTCTTAAATTTCCCGGTCAGGAGTGTTGCAGACTTTGACACTTGATTCACACTAAAGGCTTTACACTCTATTTCGTCATTTTCGGATATCATCCTGTGCGCCAAAGATCCAACTTCTACCCCAAAACCCAGACTTTGATAATCAAATACTATAGTTCCCTTCAACCATAGACACAAAAAAAAGTTCCGGCCCTCTTAAAATGTTTACTTCCAGTCTTCGGTATACCTCGAAACATTGTCGTAACATTTTCGGTCTTTAGTTAAACCAGTCTTAAATTTCCCGGTCAGGAGTGTTGCAGACTTTGACACTTGATTCACACTAAAGGCTTTACACTCTATTTCGTCATTTTCGGACATCATCCTGTGCGCCAAAGATCCAACTTCTACCCCAAAACCCAGAATTTGATAATCAAATACTATAGTTCCCTTCAATCATAGACACCAGAAAAAGTTCCGGCTCTCTTAAAATGTTTATTTCCAGTCTTCGGTATACCTCGAAACATTGTCGTAACATTTTCGGTCTTTAGTTAAACGAGTTTTAAATTTGCCAGCCATGTTGGAGACTTTGACTTCATAGTGCCTTGGTCGGAGCAATTTTTCGTTTAAAACTAGTTGGCATGCGTCCAATGCAACCACCAACCAATCTCTCTATACAACTTCCTCCGTCAAACACTCTTCAGCGGTCATCCTGGTTATGGAAACCATAACCCATTGTTTGCCATTTCTTACCACGTCCATCCTAATCTATAAATCCGACTGGCACCGGTTAAAGATTGTCTATCTACACGTGTATTCCAATAACGGATTAAAAAATGCATTTCGCCAAATTTCCCCATAACAAAAAGTATTTTACAGCTCGTCTGCCAGAGCCGCCCCCATTCCACAGCCGATAACGCTATGCTTGGCTTTCGATCGGCACCGCTTATGGGAATATCCTTCTATGGAAAAAAAATAAAAAACGAAAACTGGTAAACATTCACATCGCTCTCCCAAATGTAAAGGGTGATTTGGTTTGGTTTTGGCAACACCGGTTTTGACAGCTGACGTGTGTTTAGTACCTTGTGTCACTGTCAAACAGCTTCAGTTTGGTTTGCAATTTAACCATGGATCGTCTTACAAATGAACAACGCTTGCAAATTATTGAATTTTACAATCAAAATTCGTGCTCGGTTCGAAATGTTCATCGCGCGCTGCTTCCATTTTATGATCGGCATTCTCGACCTTCTGAGCAGTCTATTCAGAAGATTGTGACCAAATTTCGCACCAAATTTACTTTGTTGGACATTAAACCACCAACACGTTTACGTACTGTGCGTAGTGAAGAAAATATTGCGGCCGTATCAGCTAGTGTGACAGAAGACCGCGAAATGTCGATTCGGCGCCGTTCCCAGCAGTTAGGCCTTTGTTACAACACTACGTGGAAAATTTTGCGGAAGGATTTGGGCGTAAAGCCTTTTAAGATACAGCTGGTGCAAGAACTAAAGCCAGCCGACCGAAACAATGGCGCAATTGCGAGGCGAGTTTGGTGAACAGTTAATTTCACGTTTCGGGCCGGTGCGTGCGATTTGACACCATTAGATTATTTTTTGTGGGGGTATGCCAAGGCTAATGTGTATAGGGACAAGCCCGCTTCGATTGACGCACTGGAAGCCAACATCCATGCATTCATTCGTGAGATACCGGCCGATATGTGTGAAAGAGTATGCCAAAATTGGACTCAGCGGATGGGCTACCTGAGACGCAGCCGCGGTCAACATTTGCATGAAATTATCTTTAAACATTAAATTGCAAGGTTCAAACTATCGATTCAAATAAATATTTCATTCATTTTTTCGAATTTTTTGTGTTTTTTTTTTAAAAGAAGTTCTAAACCTCTTAAAAAATCACCCTTTATATCCAATCTCATACATTACCGTTTCTGACGCTGCTACACCTATTACCTGACTCGTTCTATATACTACTGCCGATGGCACTTCTGTGTGTAATATCCTTGCAGATATTCACGATGGACCGATGAATGTACCGAATATGATCATAAATATTCCCTCTGACTTGTTTTCCTATACTATATTTATATTGAGTTTTTATTTTTCGCAAAAAAATATCCTTTTCCTCGCAGAAAGTACATTGTAAACGAAGGATAAACCTTACACATGCAATCGTACAATACAGCAAACAGCAATAGCAACAAGGAGTACAACTGTGGCAATATTTGAAACAGACCTCCCCACATAAAGGACTCCTGGGCATCACCGTTTGCCGTTGCGTGTTGTTTCCTTTTCTCATACTTTATATTCTTCCAAATTTGTATACATACGTAGTATTTGTAATTTTAGTAAGGGATATGAATATTTCTCTATTTTTGTTTTGTTTTGTTTTCCTTATGCACACGTTTGGCTAAATATATGATAGTGTGGGCAAGTATGGCTTGAAACGTAAATTTACGGAAGCTGCCAGCTTTGATTGGATGACACCGAGAGCAGCGGATATCATATTTTGTTGCAGGTGGCAGGTATTCCCCCGAGGTAAGTGGCCCAATCAGTTGGGCTATTTGCTTGGGATTGTGTATATAGGGTACCTATTTGAGCAAAGCGCTGTCGGCAATGCCGGTCCCAAATGGATAAAGGCAGCGATATGTTGAAAACTTCACTCTCAGTTATAATACAGAAGTAGGTTTAGGTATTGCTGTTCAGCAGGGGTAATTTATTTATTTTGGACATCAGACAAATTTTTGAAGAGCGTAAATAAGGAACTTGGGCGGAGAAAGGGTACACTCGACGTAGCTTGCAGTTGCAGCTACATAAATTAAACCGAAACAAAATGTAATTAAATCTTAAAAGTAATTACAGGCCTGGAGCAGTGTACTGGGTGGGCCAAATACAAGTTTCTTTTTAAAAATGCAATAAAATGAACAAAATTTAATTTTTTTAAAGTGTTTTGGGAACCATTTTGTGAAATAAGAGTAGGAGCTACAAACGCAGGTTATATTCACTTATCAATACTTACACACATGAATGGATGAATATCTTTGCGGAATTTGTTTTTTCATTCTCTAAAGTCAAACCAAAAAGTTTTTTGAGAAAATAAATTAACTTTTAGCTTCAGAGAATTTGAAAAAATAAAAGTAAGAAATTCGCGTGAATTCGAGAAGGAAAGTGTCCAGTTGCAGAGCTGAGATGTAGATGTCGCTAAGTGCAGGGAATGAATTGAACTCGCAGCACAAATGTTGTTTTAGTAATTTTGCGACACCAGTGTTCGCGTTGCCAACCACTTTTGACGAAAAATGCCTGACTTGAGAAAAAAGATGCCTTTTTCAATAATATAATGGCTAAAATATATTTTTATTTTTTTTGTAAAGTGGGACAATAAATCAAAAACTAAACATAAATATAAAAAAATAAACAAAACATTTTGTATTTATACAACAAACAGCTTTAAAATTTATTTCCAATTTGATTTCACTTACCGGAAGTGGAAGCTGGAATTATTTTTAAGGAATGACAGATAGAGTGTTTAGAAAATGGAAAGAGTTTGAAGGTGGAAACACATTCATTAAGACCGAGGTTACATGTAATTTTTTTTGGCAAACATTTTTTTAAGAATGTTAAAAAAATTACAAAATTGAATTGAATGGGTATGGGAATCGTGGTTTAATAAGAGTAGAGAAAGGGAATGCTTTCAGTAGCGCTGCTACCATTAGCTAAGTATTAAATACACCACCAGCCAGCCATGCCAACTAAGGTTTTAAGACTTGTTCTTTTTTTCAAAAAGAGCACTTTTTTTATTTCAAATATGTATTATTTTGTTTTATATTTTTAAATATTCTTAAAATAATCTTGCCAAAAAAAAAGAATTTTATATGTAACATCGGTCTTAAAGAATGTGTTTCCAATTTTAAACTCTGCCCATTGTACGAAGGATTTATCTGTCAATCTTTAAAAATACTTCCAGCTTCCACTTACAGTAAGTTGATTGAAATTGGAAACAAATTCGATAGCTGTTTATTTTTTTTATATTTGAGCTTAATTTTTGATTTATTGTTCCACTTTACCTAAAAATATTTTTTTTTATTATTTTATTGAAAAAGGTATCCTTTTGTGGTGGCAACGCTGTCGCAAGCTCAGAAAACTTAAGAGAATTTGCCTACTACAAGCTGTTTTTTCTTTTAATGTGGGATGGGATTGGGAATGGGAAAGCGTGTTTTCTGTCTGAGATTTTCTGTCAAGCTTTCGAGCGGGAAACAGCTGTCAGTGTCGAAATAACCCATGTTTTAAAAAGAAACCACTAAGCCAATTGTCTATATTGTACGATGACGCCAAAGTCAAAGACCTCAAAGACCTTCGTGTGTGACCAACACGCCACCAATATCTCACTCGAGTTGCAGACCTTCTACCGGGACCAACTGTTCTTCGATATTGCTCTGATAGCGAAGACGGACAACTTGAAAGTGCACGCTCATCGTACGGTCCTCTCAGCAGCGAGTGACTACTTTCTGGAAATGCTATGCAGTACGTTGAAGGAAGCTAGGTCGGACGTCATTGAGTTGGGAATCGATGGGCCAACTCTCAAAGCGATCGTCGACTTCATGTACAGTGGTACGATTGAGCTTCGCTGGGAAAACGTCGTCCGAATACTAGAAGCAGCGGAAGTCCTCAAATTGACCACACTGAAGGCTGCCTGCTCTGAATTTATTGGAGAAACCATCGACGCCACCAACTGGCAGTTAGTTGCGTCAATGACCAAACAACAACAGTTCGCTGAGCTCCATAAGAAGGCTTTTGATTTTGCGTTGCAGAACTTCGAGGAGATTTGCAAAACCGAAGAGTTTCCGCAGCTCACCGAGGAACAATTGAGCGAGCTCATTTCGAGTGACGATCTGTGCGTGAACTCGGAGGAAACGGTGTTCCACAGCGTGGTGTCTTGGGTGGAGTACGACAAAGGACTTGGAAATGGATCCATGATCGGCCGCTTGTCACCTGTGCGTTTCTCGTTTTTGACGCCCGAATTTATCATCAACAACCGACAGTCCGTAAGCCGAACTTACGAGAATCTGGAGATGCTATTCGGTTGGCTGGAATCGCACTTTTCACGGACGAAGTTGGCGAAACGACACTGCGAACGAAACAAGGCAAATGTAAAGGAAAAAGAAACACTTGGTTTTGTGAGTGGAGATTGGACCGACAAGTTGAAAATGCAGTCCCTTGATCCAGAATCAAACATCTAGACCGTTGAAGACTTACCACCTGCACTAACAAGGAGGTTCGATTTTAAGGCGATGGTCATGGATAAGAAGCTAATCATCGCTGGGGGTTGGCTTAGTAACTAGTCTGCCACTGCAATCGTTGAGTGTTTGGACCTTCAAACAAAGGAGTGGACAAACCGACCACCTATGCGACAAGCACGTACAGCTCCAGCAATGGCTGAATTGAATGGCGATTTGTACGTTGTTGGTGGACATTTTGGTGGCAGTTGGTTGCGTTCGGTGGAGAAGTATAACGTTCGTACGCGCGAATGGCAAGAATTGACTCCAATGCACTTAGAACAAAAGAGTCGCCCGTCAATTAACCAAAAGTAAGTGATGGAACACACAAACTAAAAAATGAAAAAAAGTATTTACATCAATTGTATTTTGTAAAGTAAAAGTCATAAATTATTTAACTTATTGAAAATTGCTAAACGTAAATTGTTAAACAATTAAACCAAAATTAATTGTATACCTACATTGAATTCATTTGAAATTGAAAGCACTTCAAAACCAATTTCTTTAACAACCATCTGCAGATAAGCACTTTTCAAAATTATATTGTATGTGAAAAGAAAATGCTAATAAGAAATTGTTTAAAAACAAAAAAAAAAAAAAACACACAAATAATAAAATAACTCGATGGCGACCAAAAATAGAATGGCCGAGACTAACTGGATGAGGCCGGAAATTCTCGAAAAAAAGAAACGAGCGTTCAAAGATAGGTTCAGCAAGCTAAAACGAACAATTTGTGATCATAATCTTTTTTATTTTACTAAACGGCTCTCGGAAAATTTAGCAAAATATTGATTGACATTAATTGTTTTTTTTTTTTCAAAAACAAACAATTTAGGGAACTTTGGGAATATTTTTTTAAAGTTTATGGGAACAAATGTAAAAATCGCAACTGATTGAGAAAAAATTTGTCCAAAGGAGGGATAAACTTTGGGATTTATTTTTAAAGTTTATGGGAACAAATGTCAAATCGCAACTGATTGGGGAAAAAAATGTCCAGGGACAAACTTTGGGATTTATTTTTAAAGTTTATGGGAACAAATGTAAAAATCGCAACTAATTGAGGAAACAATTGTCCAATGGAGGGATAAACTTTGGGATTTATTTGTAAAGTTTATGGGAACAAATGTAAAAATCGCAACTGATTGAGAAAAAATTTGTCCAAAGGAGGGATAAACTTTGGGATTTATTTTTAAAGTTTATGGGAACAAATGTCAAATCGCAACTGATTGGGGAAAAAATGTCCAGAGGAGGGACAAACTTTGGGATTTATTTTTAAAGTTTATGGGAACAAATGTAAAAATCGCAACTAATTGAGGAAACAATTGTCCAATGGAGGGATAAACTTTGGGATTTATTTGTAAAGTTTATGGGAACAAATGTAAAAATCGCAACTGATTGGGGAAAAAAATGTCCAGAGGAGGGATAAACTTTGGGATTTATTTTTTAAGTTGATGGGAACAAATGTAAAAATCGCAACTGATTGAGAAAAAATTTGTCCAAAGGAGGGATAAACTTTGGGATTTATTTTTAAAGTTTATGGGAACAAATGTAAAAATCGCAACTAATTGGAAACAATTGTCCAATGGAGGGATAAACTTTGGGATTTATTTGTAAAGTTTATGGGAACAAATGTAAAAATCGCAACTGATTGAGGAAACAATTGTCCAATGGAGGGATAAACTTTGGGATTTGTTTTTAAAGTTTATGGGAACAAATGTCAAATCGCAACTGATTGGGGAAAAAATGTCCAGAGGAGGGACAAACTTTGGGATTTATTTTTAAAGTTTATGGGAACAAATGTAAAAATCGCAACTAATTGAGGAAACAATTGTCCAATGGAGGGATAAACTTTGGGATTTATTTGTAAAGTTTATGGGAACAAATGTAAAAATCGCAACTGATTGGGGAAAAAAATGTCCAGAGGAGGGATAAACTTTGGGATTTATTTTTTAAGTTGATGGGAACAAATGTAAAAATCGCAACTGATTGAGAAAAAATTTGTCCAAAGGAGGGATAAACTTTGGGATTTATTTTTAAAGTTTATGGGAACAAATGTAAAAATCGCAACTAATTGGAAACAATTGTCCAATGGAGGGATAAACTTTGGGATTTATTTGTAAAGTTTATGGGAACAAATGTAAAAATCGCAACTGATTGAGGAAACAACTGTCCAAAGGACTAAGCAACACCGCATATGATAGAAAAGGACAACTATTTTCACACACTCACAATTAGTATGGTCGCAAACCCCATGAGTGGTTCTTGAACTTGAATAGGTAGTACGCCGCAAGAACAAATGTATGTTCTTGCGAGAGTCTCAAAAACTGAAGATAGATTTGAATTGCTTTGTAAGTTATCAGCAACATTTCTTTTGTTCACTTTTATATTTTGAAGTTTAAGTTTTCTTTCCTAAAAACGAAATACCCCATAGCTAATATTATAATCATTTCGTAAGCTATTCGGTTAAAAGATTATTTACTTTAAACGGAAACCTAATTAAATTTAACAATGCTCAAATATTCCGAGTTCAAAGCAATCCCTAATTAATACAGTTCGGGTATAATTACATATTGAAAAGCAATTACGTAAATATTAGAGTTAGAAAGTCGCTAAATTTCAATTGGCGCCATTATGCAAACGCCGCTTGATAGTTTAAAGGACAACTCTATAATTAAAATGTCAAATGTAAAGGAATCGAAACGTTTTCTATAGTATGTTCCTTAAAGATAATTGTTTAGTGAAATTGAATTCTATTCACTAGGAGTTTAGATATGTAACAAAAAATCAAAGTGAAAATATCGAGCTTTAACAAAAGAAAAACTCACCATTTCCAGTGAAAAATATCACCGCCAACAGGTATCCGAGTGTTCGCATCCTCTGCAGTATTCTGTTCATCATGGTGGTTGATGCTCCCGTTGTCCGTTTCAATTCCCAACGCTGAGTCGTTTTTCCTCTATTATTCAACTTTATTTATTTTTTCCTTAAGCTGGAAATATAATTTTCTTCTTTTCTCACTCGCGCACGATCGAAAATATATACGAAAAAAAATACTTCATAGAACCGATTTTCATAAGGACCGACAGCAACTTAACGCCAACGCCATACCGCTTGGTCGCATAGAAAATAAGAAAACACTCCTCCCAATCACGATAGAAACAAAACACGAATTATCACCATAAACATAAATTAATTTGAAAAATAAATAAAAAAAACTAATTTAGTGAAATTTTTCACTCCCACTTCCGTCACAGTGTTTCTATTTTATTTTTCTCTCGATGGAAATATATTTCGCTTCTAAGAAATGTTGATGAAAAAAAAAATCCTTTTGTCAGTTAACTGATGGCAGAGGCAAACATAGCTAGGGGCGGCGTCCTTGCTGATGTTTTTCATAGTCAGAAGTGCGATCTTTTGGAAGGAGTTCCACAGAATCTGTCGAAGAGAAAATCACAAGTAAATAAAAATTATTTTAAATATTTTTTCTAAGTACTGAATATGTAAATAAATTTAAAAAAAATAAAAACATAAAGATAAACATGGCGCGGTTGCACTTTGAGGCAGTACTTTTCAAGCGAAAAAATGTTATGCGCGCCCATGAGTGCATTCAAATGTGTGCCCAGTGTATCTGAAGAAATTCAGATGAATGTCGATGGAATTGCTCTTTAAGCAGTTAAGTGTGGCGGAAACAAATCCATAAACTGGGCGGTAGAATGGGAATGAGTGGAAAAAAATGTTGCAAAAACTATGAATGCAGAAAGTATCTGATTGATGGGCATGTTTACGAAGCGAGTTACGCTCCAGTTTCTCTTCTCTGAAGGGAAGATTTGTTTTTTAATGGGAAGGAAGGATGATGTTGGTGTGTACGCGGCAGTGATTTCAGTCTTCAGCGTTAGTGGATAAATTGAATTGCGAGCTAGAGCTAGTGGTAGGAGTACATGAAGCGGGTAACTGGTGGATGGAGGTGAGACTTTGTTTTAGTTTCAGCTGGGGAGTGCCCTGACTTGGTTGGGCTTCTATTTGGGTCATCTGGGACAATTAACAGATTGGGTAAATGGCCGGTTGGAATATGAATGGCTGCCTGATATTTCGCCAAAAAATGTTTTGGAAAAAAGATCAAAATAATTGGGGTCAAAAACTTCTAAAACTAAAAACGAAAATTCGCCAGAATGCCAGGAAATTAAGCCATGTTTTTTTTTGGAAAAATAGCCAAAAAAATAAAGTGGAAATTACGCCAGAAAAAGTTTGCCATAATATCCAAATTTGATTTGGATATAAGACCCAAAATGCTGTTTGACTTCTGGCTTAGTTTCCAGAATTTATTACGGAGTTAGGCTCAGAACTCCGAGTGGACTTATTTAGCCATAGTTCCTCTGAAATTAAACTTAAGATGCGTGAGGAAACGCGGAGGGGGGGGGGTCCGTCGCGTTAGGTAGCTGCGTGCCACCGCGTGCCTCACCGCCGCTATGGTTTTTTTTCCCATTTTCCTCTAATGGAAAAAATGCTCAAAACATTTATGGAAAAAAATCCAAATTTCGTGGCATTTGCGCCAAAATATTTGGGCGTTTTTGCTTAGGAAAAACCACCATAACTTTGTATTGAGATTTTTGGGCGGAATTTCGGTTGCCCGGGAAACAAAGTCCAACGCAAGGTATTGGTAGCTCACCAGTTGCCCGGGTAGACACTGTCCAACGCAAGGTATTGGTAGCTTATGAGTTGCCCAGGTAGACAGGGTCCAACGGAAGGTATTGGTAGCTTACCGGTTGCTCAGGTCGACAGGGTACAACGCGAGGCTGTTGGTAGCTCACCAGTTACCCGGGTAGACAGGGTCCAACTCAAGGCATTGGTAGCTTACCAGTTGCCCGGGTAGACAGGGTCCAACGGAAGGTATTGGTAGCTCACCAGTTGCCCGGGTAGACAGGGTCCAACGCAAGGTATTGGTAGCTTATGAGTTGCCCGGGTAGACAGGGTCCAACGCAATGTACTGGTAGCTTACCGGTTGCTCAGGTCGACAGCGTACAACGCGAGGCTGTTGATATAGTTCAGTGGTTGCTCTGGTACAGACAGTGCCCAACTGCTTGCTCCGGCACAAGTACTTCAAGTCGAAGATATGTCCTGACACCCAAATGGGTAAATAAGAATGTGATGCCTCGTTTGTAACTCACCGAATTCTCAAGAACAACAACGATATCCGAGCTCAAAATAAACACAGATGCACTTCCGCCTCATATATCACTTCACCCACTCAACCAATTGGTTCCACCTAACCTTCCACTCTTCACCCAAACAATTGTCTTTAAACAGAAATGATTGTATATGCAAAAACAACAGCCCCCGTAAAAAGTTTTTTCACTCTCCGTCCCATTGATGGTGATTTCTTACAGAGCTCTCTCTTCTCTATTCAAACTGTCAAAGAACAACACTGACGAAGCAAAGAAAATGCAAATCACATCAAGTGAATAATATTTTCCTTTTTATGCAAACAAAACAAACCCAGGAACGAAACGAAAACACAAATTGTGCGCCCTGATAGAAGAAGTGCCTGCCAGAGGGAACTTCTGCAACAACAAAGAACTTGCATCCTTTGAGGCCGCCACAGTCTTCTTGAAATTAAATGTAAGAAAAAAAAAAGAAGAATAAAAACAAAATCACCGCTCAGCCGAGAGAAACGCGTGCGCTAATGTTGAACTTTTAAGGAGTTTCACAAGTAGGTGCGCTCTTACTTGTATAAGGCCTACACCAGCCCAAAGTAGAAATGCTGTGCAAATGAGGGAAAAACTTTGATTTCACATATCACACCCTCCGCAACCATCGAACCGTATGCCTATAGCCTGAGGGCGAGACCTCGCCCACATCCCGATCCACATGAACATCACACGCGACTCCTTTTTCGTTACGCGGTTAACATAATGTTTACACTCTGCAAATTGCCTAGCGTGTCAACACAAAATTTAGCGGTTCACTCTCGCTGAAGCCGGCAGGAACACACAGTATACACAGAGCACACGAAGAGCCATCATCGTAAGTTTGAGGCGCCTTGTCCTGACAGTTGTAGTATGCCTCGAGGATTGGATTTTAATGTATATGCCCTTCGTTCAGACACATATGGATCCATTCTTCTGCTCTGCGAGTCGTTATGATGATTGCAGTAAAGGAAGCCTTTTAAACAGGCACAGCATATACACAGAAGCCTGCACAGCACACAACGTGCTGATGGCACATAAGTAAGTCCTCAGACAGGCTGACTGGAGAGCGGAGTAAATGTGATGAGGGTAAGTAAGGGCAAACGAGGTTTCGTCAAGCCTTTTCTTTTTGGGTGGAAGTGTTGATGTAGGCACTCGAGATCGACGGTGTTTTCATGAGTGATGTGTGCAGGCAGATGGGTACGGTACGTCCCTCCTACTTATGGGATTGGAGTTGTGGTCCTTTGAAATTTTCCCTCAAATCAAAATGTTTTCTCAGGGAATATATTATTTCTTGTTGTTGTTGTAGTGGTGCCTTAAATGCGCTCTTTGCCACTCACTTTGATGAGATCAAAGCTGCAACCCTGCATAGACTGTGGGCTGTGTGTGTGAAGATGGTAGGTGATTGAAAAGTTGACGGAAGGAAATGCGATATTTTTGTTTTTTTTGCTCTCTTCATTTGTAGGGCTCACTGCTCGCACAGTAAATGAGCAATCGTTATGGTGGAGGGATTTAGTTGACACTCAAGGGGTTGGTGGTGGCTGAAGGAAAAGTGTACAGGACGTTGGCGGTGTAATTTATGCAGATTCTAAAAGTTGGGGGAATAAATAAAGTGTTGGTACTGTCTTTAACGTGATTTGAAAGCACTTCGAGATGCGTTTCTGACACTGATTGCTCTCTTGATGATATAATGTTCTGATTTCGAATGACTTCGGCATCCATCAGTCACATTAAGTTGCACCTTGAGCTATATTTATTTATTTGACGGTGTTGGCGCCACACCGGTTTAAACAAACGAACCCAAAAGTCATTGTCACAAATGACAGCTCGACCCATGCACTTTGAGTCTCCCGCTTTTTTCACGTCTCTTCTGCGCGCTTTCGACTCGATCTGATGTCTTTGTTTCTTTTCCGTTTTTTTTCGTAATTTAACCAGTTTGCAGTCCTTAATTTTCGCTAAATATACATTTAAAACCAATTACGTCCTATTTATTGACCTAATACGCGAGAGGCGGAGAGGATTGGTATACCTAAAATTGTAGTCTTAGACATATTCTTCATTGGAAGATTTAACAGTTGACCGCCCTTTTTATACGAGACTCCCCGTCGGGTCAAGCTTATTACCAGGAATCAGTTTCAACGTCCAGTTGATAAGACCGAAATCGATCATTCAAAAAGCTTAAAAGGCATTTTTCTTGAAAGTCCCGAATAAAGGTTTGTGAAAGTTAACTGATGTAATGCAACCTTTATGCCCAAAACACATGTGCGGAATTCACTGCGCAGCAAGATTAGAATACGCACGTTTATATGGATATAGGCAGACATAAATTCTGCACTCACCACAGCACTGCAACATATCTCTATTTCTGAATTCGCTGCAAAATTCAAGCGTACCACAACATAAAAGAAAATAAATTGCAATTTCAAGTATTTGGCATCACCGGCTTTTGACATTTGCTGATCGTGTTTGTTTTTTATTTTTTGGTTGCAAACACATCGGTGTTTGACAGTAGCAATATTATTAGCCGATGCAATGCATGTCAAATAGCAGTAGCAATATTAGCACTGCATTCTGTGCTGCGTCCAGAATTTCTGCACATGTGTTTTTGCCATTAGAATATTCTAGTTATAAATGTAAACATTCTGGTACGACTGTATTTTACTATAAATTCTGTCATATGAATACATAATTGGAAATAAGGTTGGTAACATGATTTGAAGCCAGCAACGTTTAATTCATTTCCAATAGTCCGAATGGACTAAGTGGGCCGGGCGAATTTCTAAGAGGAATTTATCATTTGCTCCTGGATTCTTAGGTTTTTGAAGGCATGCTACACTTATTGGCCTCTATCCCTGATTTTTGACGCTTAAGTTAGTCTGACGTACTTATTTTTGTCGCTGATATTGATATTAGGTTTAGTCTTATTACTTCATTACTTATCTCACTTTGAGGCTTCACTACTCTGTCGGTCGAACCCCTGTCTCGCCTGCCATTTAAAGAAGGTCTTTTGGTATAGGTCTCCGGCGATCTTATTTTTGTCGCTGATTTTGATATTAGGTTTGGTCCTATTACTTCATTACTAACATACTTATCTCACTTTGAGGCTTCACTACTCTGTCGGTCGAAGCCATGTCGCCCCGGCTATTTAATGAAGGTATTTTGGTTCTCATATGTGTTGCTTTTTGCAGGTCGCCAATATATTTGAGGCCAATCACTAGTTCTATCTCCAAATTTGCCTAAAAGGTGTCCCCTGTTTTTGTAACCGATTGACGCTCGCATAAAGGTATAAGTATCAAATCTGCTTAGCTTTTCCAAGGCGACTTCGTTCGATGGACGATTTTATTTGCACTGGTATTTGGCAGACATTCACCTAGTTCTTCTAAGTAACAGCGCAGGACTGTATCTCTGGAATGAGTGACAGAAATCCGCCCTATATCGCATTGCAGCTACTCGAATCTTAAACTGTTTTTTTTTTTTAGGTTAAGAAGTCCCGAGTTGACTTTACAGTCATGACTGCATTAACCGCGCTGATATTCAACTCCCGTTCGCTTTGTTTTTTATAGCTCATTTTAAGAAAAGGCTGTGGGAAAGACGTACCTTACTAGCTGGACAACTAAGTGAAACCTGGGTGGGCATTCTGTAGGGCGAAACGTTCAAACGTCGTTGTTTCGACTTACAGAATGCCGACCCAGGTCTCACTTAGTTGTCCAGCTAGTAAGGTACTGCTTTCGCAGCCTTCTGTAAGCCGAAACGTTCAAACGTTGTCGTTTCGCCTTACAGAATCTGAGCCGTATCCTTGTCCATTATAAGCAAAAATAGGTTTGCGTCTTGAATAGAGTTGTGGCATTTGGCAAAGTCTCTTTTTTTAAACATCAACTACTTTTTGTCATTCAATTTCATTTGTGTCAAAATGAATTATTTTCTAGGTCAAAGTGCTGCAAAGTCGCATAATTCTCAACAGGTGGCGCTGTAGGCATATTTCGGCATATATCATCTATCTCCTTCTATAAATAATAATATATTAAAATGAGTCGCAGTGTGTTTGAATTGATGTTTTCTTAAACTTAAAAAAAATGTGGTTTTTCAACTTGGCCACACTGCCCTTAAAAGAAGCGTCTGAGTCTCCTCTTTCAAGAACTGTGTAAAATCTGCAGCATTTTCTATGTTTTTATTTTTTTAACGCGTAAACCGATTTTGTTTCTGGAAATTTCTAATGAAAGATTTTTACGGATATACGGTCTTTGTATGTGTATTGGTTATACGAGTTATAGGCATTTTAGTGACCATTCCTGTGTTGTCGACCTCCGAAACCCCTTAACCGATTTAAAGGAAATATTGTGGCCCGATAGGTGGCGCTGCTGTCAATCTCCGAAACCACTCAACTGATTTCAATGATATTTTGTAGATGGGTATGTCTGGTGCCATTTGGGAAGATAGGATAGCTTTAGACCCGGTAGGTGGCGCTGTTGTCGATATCTCTCTGCTTTGGGGTGGTGGGCGCAAAATATGTAATGTGGCATGGGGCCTATGTGTGCGTAGGCCCTGCGGCATATATCGCTTGGTAGAGAGAAGGGGAGATATATTGTATTTGTTCATGTGAAAGAACATCACTATAAGCACTTAAAAATATTGTACTAGATTTTATAAGTTCCATATTTGAAATGCATTAAATTCTGTTAGATGGAGCTTTAAGTTCGACTTTATTTTCTTGATCTAGCCTTTCTTTTCAATCCATAATTTTAAGCTTCTTCTCGTTATAACACTCGTCGAGGTAAGACATATTATTTTGGAAAAGAATAAAACGATCCCAAAACTTACACAACCCTTTTTTTTTGTATTTCATTTTTATTTCCTCCCATCTCCAACCAGCGACTAGGTGCAACCTAACAGTGTTCATTAATCGTATACTATCATTTTTCCAAATTACCATTCGCCCAAGTAGTCATACTAACCACTGAGACACCGTGTTCACAAGTCGCAACTACTGATATTAAATGTTTTAAAGCACCTTTACCGAATGTGAAGTGGGAACAAAATTATCAGAACGGTGATTCGTATTTCCCGGGCAAACTTCGGACGACCGCCATGACATAGGTTAGGTTAGGTTGAGTGGGGTTGTGAGATCGTCACAAAAGACCAAGCACCAAGATTGGCCCATCGTCAACCCCAGAGAACCATCACCCAAACAGTCAATTTCCCTACATAATTTAATTATTGTTCCAATATTGTTTGAGGAACCAACCTCTTCTAAGTTGTTAAAGAAGTTCCTGCCTATGTGCTTCCTTCTGGTCCGAGCAATTGCTTGACACTCGCATAGAAGGTGGGGGAGATATCTTCCGTAACTTGTAGGTCCTCACAGTACCTGCAAATGTCCGTATTAGTATTAGATAAGCCTAGTCCCATGCTTCCTTAAAAGGCAGTGTCCAGAGAGTATTCCTATCGTTAATCTTAACTTTGTTCTACTGAGATTCCTAAATTCTTTAGACTTTTTCCTAGAGACCCTGTACCCTTCTAGCTGTGACCATCTTGTGGCTGCTTTGTTGGAGGTATTCTCGAAGACAACCCTTTTAGCAACGATCACAGGTGGTCTGATTCCTTTAATCATTGTATTAAGTGGGAGCTCCGCTCCTTCCTTAGCCAGAACGTCGGCTTTTTCGTTGCCCTCAATATCGAAATGCCCAGATACCAAACACAATCGCAATGACATTCCGTACGATTTTTCAAACAAAATCTCAAAACGATCGTTCATCGTTTTTCTGGATGTACTCTGTTGAATGGCAGCAGCGACTATTGCCAATTGCCCACATTCTGCTTTGATTGATTTGGTTAATTGAGAAAATCTAAACGGACCAACTGAATTCAATTAGTAGCGCGGAAAACAAGGATCATGAAGCCGACCCGGAAATCTATGAAGTCCTTTCTATGCATTGAAATTAATTGAATTCCTAGGGAGTTTCATACGTTCAATAGACAGGTTAAACTTTATAAAAGAATGTTAATAATTTAATCAATTTTAGGCGGTACGAATTTCGCCGGGTCACCTAGTAGTTCATATAATCTCTCAAGTAGATGGCTCTGGTAGTGAACGAGTTTGTGGATAGAAATACCTTTGTTTGCCACATGGATTTTTGTGTGTTTGAGTTGCAAGGGCTTCTATTATACGAGAATTGACCAATAATAGGTAAATCGCATAGTATCCTCGATTTTTTGTCGATTGGAAGTAGTAAATGCTACAACCAAATTAGGTTGCAGTACCATCCGAATCGATTACCTGCTTTATAGACTTTGAAACCGCTAGACATAGTAAAAACACAGACAATAATTTGTGGTTTCCTAAGAGCAAAATTTGGCAACTTTGTACAGTGAGGTTGATGTAAAGTGCAAGAACTCTCCTTTGGTCCATGTTTCATTTTCGGTTAAGAAAAAGCGGTGCAATCGGTTAAACAAAAATGTAAAATTAGCTAGTATAATATACGAAAGTATTTACTATACAAAACCCAGCGACTAATTTTCACTGCATTCAAGGGAGAATATAAATTTATGTTCACACCTTTGGAAGTCTTTTGGTGACACAATATACAATAGGGTAAAAGGGAAATTGATCTATCCGCTCTGCGGTGTTTCTTTGTCTATTCCTGCCACAGGAATTTGCCCTGAAATCAGTTATGGTACAATCAACAAATAAAAATTCTACCACGGCCCCAAAAATTCTTTACCGACGAAAGATGACCCCTACAAATCTGCCTGCTTACATAATGTTTGGCAAAAATAAAAGAAATACAGTAATCCGCGTATTGTTGCGTTTGGGGAAAATGTGTACACTTTTTAACGTATTTATCCAAGAAACGCAATTACGAGAATCCCGCTTAAGTGCGTTGGTGGCGAAATAAGGAAAACTCCGCTTTATTGCCTTGAAAACGCAATAAAACGGTTTTATTACCATTTTCATATAAGCACTAAATCACGAAACTTTGGTTATTTTGGCGCACTGTTAATATATTTGTTACAGTCCACGACGGATATAAGAAAAAAAAATTGTTTTTTCTTTATATCCGAAGTGTTCTTATATGCGAAAACGTATACAATACAAAACAAAGCGAAGTGTTCTTATATGAGTGTTTCTTATATCCGGCGTCGACTGTATATAAATTCGACAATTCATTTGACAACTGTCTTTCATTTAATTAAAACTGTAAGCACAAAAAATGCTCAATGCTTTTGTCGTATGTGTGCATTTTACCGGGGGATTTTGTATGAAGTTTTACGAGAAGCTTCATACTTTTAGTGGCGCAATATACCGGCTAACGTATTTAAGCGGTACGCATTTCAACGGTAAAAATTCTGTACATTTCCTATGGAAAGCTTAGTGTGTTCAGTTTTCGAGGGTCACTTATCCGGGCATCACTGTATAGTCCAATGCTAATATTGCCATATTTATTTCATTTTATTTTTATTTGTTATTTAGAAAAGTTCATTGTACTAAATTAGTATGATTAGTATGATGATTGTTTGAGATTCAATTAAAGTTTAAAAAAGAAAAAAAAACTTTAAACTAATTTAGATAATTAAGTTCATATTTTCCTGTAATTCATTATTTAATATCCATTCACTATCACCAATATACCCTATGTAGTCTTTCTTATTGTTGTTTCTAATATTTGCTAACCATAATTGTTTGCTTTACTTGCACCAGTTTTTTATTTACTTACAATATGTGAGATAAGATGTTCTGTAATATGCTCTGTAAAGCGGTTTTTTCTTATATATCATGATCGACTTTGTCAACATGCGATGATTTTTTTGTATTGTGCCTTCTTCTTTTTTGGATCGTCAAGCTGGAAACAACGGGGTAACATTTTAATAATAATTTTCTTGCAACGTTAGAAGACTGTTTTTTTTTTGTATTATTTGGTTGCTGCTCGAATCATATATAATTTGACCCACCGCTTTATGATGCTACAATCAAAATCAATGATTGATTGTATAAAACAAAAATTATATCATCTACATATGAGGCTATCAGCGCAAAATTGGTGTAGCCCCAAACTATTTAATTAGGAGAGAATGGGGATATTAAGTTTTGGTAAATATTTTTTTTAATTTAATTTCTTTTGTGATGATTATTTATTATTTATTATTTGTTTTATTTTCAATTTATAAAATACCAAAATGTGACTTTCACCACTTTTGTATTGATAGTTGGTAACACCAGAAAAACAACCAACAAAAATTGTGGGTTACACCACTATTGCGTTGTTGGCTTTTTCATATATGCTATACCAACAAATAGGAACGTGAAACAATAAATAAAGTAATTTATAGAAAGCAAAAATGCATTGTATATTTATTAAATTAAATATGTTTATTTAAATAATTGAAATTGCTCGGCCAATTTTTTTTCCAAAAGTAAATGGGAGTATTTAAATAAATACAAATATAGTCAAAATTCTTTATAACGAACTTTCATATACCGTAATTCTTTCTACATTGAATTTCATTTTGTTCCCCATTCAAAAATATTCCATATGATTTATGTTCTTTATAACAAAATTTTCTTTATAAGGATTTAATTATTTTTGGCCCGAAGAGCAAAAATCTTTCTTTGTAACGAAATGTCAAATTTAAAAAACAAAGCTTAAGCTAATATCAGACTGTATGCCAATTATGCATATAAATGCCAACAGGCAAATGACCAGATTAGCTGTCAAATGACCAAAATGTCTGGATTATAAAAACTGTATATTAGACAATATGGCCAAAACAACCAATATGGTCATATCATATTTGCCTTGACGGTCCTTCAAGGCATTTGTTATTATATTACCAAATGTTGTAGCACAAAAAAGACAACGAAAATGAAAATAAATCAGAAATCGGCGAACTCATACACCGATGACAACAAAATAATTCTTGTTCCGTCAAAAATGCCAGCAATGCCATAACGAAATTTCAATAAAGTGCATATGGGCATATAGGGCTTTATGCTGGCATTCGTGCTTATTGTCCGATTACGCTATATGCTATTTGCGCCTTTTTTATCTGTCAAATTCAGCCTGGTCATATGTGTCACTTAGGTCATTGGCATACAGTCTAATCTCACCTTTTCAACGGTTTTTTGTTCCTAGTTTCAAAACGGAACTCCCCGTTTGGGTAAGAATTTTCTGAAAGTGAATGTATGTACGAACAAGTGTACAAGGTACATGTGTAGTCGAAATTTGACTTATATCAACAGGTCAATCCTTTAAATTTGCATTTAAATTTAGTGAAACATTTATACAAAAATATCGAAACACAAGGCTATTTCAATTTCAGTGATATCGATTATTGAAATAGTTAAAAGGGGAGAAAAGAAGCAAGATGTTGCAGAAAAAATTAGTAGTGTTTCATTCAGTACATTGTCGACTAATATAAAGAATGAGGTAAAAAAATTTAAAGTTTGCCGAAGCAAGTTCAAACAGAAGCAACAAAAAAAAACTAACAAAGAACAAAAGTGTTAATGTGCAATCGAAAAAATAAAAAGATATACATTTTTTTACAATGATTTCTTTTTTGTAAGAATTTTCTTTGAAAATATAAAAGCATACAAAAATACAATAACGAATTTTGTATAAAACTTCTTTATGACGAAACCGATTTTTGTTCCCTTGAAAGTTCGTTATAAAGAAGTTTGACTGTAAACGGTGGGCCATCTAGTGGTTTCTTTTTAAATCACAGGTTATTTTGACACTGACAGCTGTTTCCCGCTCGAAATCTTGACAGAAAATCAGTATCATACCGCCGCGGACGAAATGAGTCGTTCTACGCTTGAACAACGTTGGGAAATATTGAAAACTTATTTCCAAAGTGAGTGCTGTGTGGCCCAAATAGTGCGTTTTTTAAATAGAAGTTTTTGCCGAAATGAGGCACCCACCGCATGCCCGTCGTCGTTCGATGCGAACAGACGAAAAGAGTGACAATTTGGTGCGGATTGTGAAGTGGTAGCATCATTGGACCATTTTTCTTCGAAAATGAGTCTGGGAACAACGTTTCTGTCAACGGTGGGCATTACAGAGCCATGTTAACCGACTTTTGGAAGACCTCTGGTTCATGCAGAATGGTTCACCATGCCACACAGCCCACGCCACAATCGACCTTTTGCCCACCAAATTCCCAAATCGTGTCATCAGCCGTCTTGGCGATGTCAATTGGCCGCCGCGGAGCTAAAATTTGGCCTTATTTTAGACTTGTTTTTGGTGGGGAACCGTGAAGGACCGATGTTATGCCAACAATTCGGGACCAATTTAAGCACTTAAGGCCAATTACATCCAAGCAATCCGTGAGCTACTGCCCGAAACCATGAACAAGGTCTTGGAAAATTCGAGTGACAGAATGCAGAATGTACTGCGAAGCCAGCCAGTCGAGGCAGCCACTTGAAAGACGTTGTGTTCCATTATTAATGGGAATGTTTGCTCTTACTAACAAATCGACAATACATGGAAAAAATTTAATTATCTTCATTTTATTGCATTTTTAAAAAGAAACTTGTATTTGGCCTACCCTGTATATGTATTGAAAATGATTTTACATCTGAATGTGATGCCCATGTAGGGCTTTTGAAATTTTGTTCTTACTTTCACAATGACATTTAAAGTAAAGTACATATTCTTGAGCGAAAAAGTTAAGGTACAAATAGAATTGTGAATTCAGGGTAAGAGGTATATTGCAGCTTCACTGTCTGAAATTGCGAGTACGAAAGTCTATTCGATGCTTGGAAGTTTTTTTTTTTTTCGATTAGAAATAGAAGAGCAGTTTCTTTTTGGTGGACTGGGATCAAGCTCGAACATCAAACTAAATACTACTAGGCTTCGAAATAAGTTGTGTTTTGAGTCCTGGGACAATGTTTATAACTGTAGTGACGTATCGAATGCATATTTTAATTTCTTAACCACTCTTAAAAGTCATATTGCTGGCTGCAGTTTTCTGGCCACAAGAAAATCTATGTATAAACTTAAACTTTGGCTATCAAATTATTTATTAAATAAAGTAACAACTAAAAATAAACTTAGAGTAAAGTGCAAAAAGAACCCTAGCAAAGTATTTCTCAAAATGAAATATAAGAAGACTTGTGCTGATTTGCAAAAGGAAATACCAATTTGCCGTTACTCTTATTACCGTGCTCAACTTTGTTCAGCTAGAGGAAATCTTAAGAAAGAGTGGAAAGTTGTAAATACCATTCTCAACAAAAAATCGTCCATTCAAAAAACTATTGTTCTACGTTATAGTAATAAGGAAATAACAAATAAACGTGAAATCGCTGACGCTTTTAATAAACATTTTTCAAGTATCGGACTTAATTTACTTAGTGGACAAACTCAAAATCTATGTTCTCAATGTTCTGCTATTGGTGATGTAAACTCTGGGCACTGTAGAAGTATTGTTTTTGACTCTATAACTCCCTTAGAGATTTTAAGTGTGATTGGCAGCTTGAATAACTTAAAAATATTGCTTGTTTCATTATGGATGCGTTGGCTGATGTTTTCAATCGTAGTGTTTTTTTCTGGTGTTTTTCCTGACGGTCTAAAGTGTGCAGATGTTATTCCCTTGTTTAAAAAAGGCTCTCCAACTGAAATAGGAAATTTTAGGCCGATTTCTCTCCTGCCAAGCATAAGTAAAGTTTTCGAAAAACTTATTAAAATTCGATTGGTAAACTTTTTAGACAAGACGATGTTCTGTCATCCTTCTCAATTTGGATTTCAAAAGGGAAAATCAACCGAGAACGCACTTTTAGACTTCTGCTCTCAGATAATAGGTAACCTTGACAAAAGAAAATGTACAGCTGCGTTATTCAAAGCCTTCGACATGGTTGACCATAAAATTCTGTTAAGTAAACTGGAAAGTGCAGGTGTGCGTGGTTTTATGCTTAAATGGTTTAATTCATATCTGAATAATAGATCACAGAGAGTAAAGTTGAATGAGACGAGAAGTGACGCGCAATTAATCAGGCTTGGGGTACCACAAGGTTCAGTCTTGGGTCCCATTTTATTTTTAATCTATATCAACTCACTCTTCCACCTCAATCTAAGAGGCTCACCTACTGCCTTTGCTGACGATGTTGGGTTATCGTATGGGGTAAACAGTCCCTTAGATCTTATCTCCGATATAAACTGTGATGTACATACTCTAAGACAATGGTTCGCTGAACACAAGCTTGTAATAAGTCCTAAGACTAAATTAATGTTCTTTAATTTATCTGGTTCTATTAATCTAAAACCGGATGTATACTTTCATGCACCGAATTGCAAAAAATTTAAATTATATCAATGTAAATGTGCAACTAGTGTGCTTGGTCAATTATTTTGTACTAGTGAAAATTGGAGTGATGATTGTTTTTTAATAGAGAATGTAGACGAATTTAAGTACCTAGGACTCCTATTTGACTCTAATATGAAATTTACATCCCACGCTATTGCATTGAAGAGGTACTTTATCTCCACACTTAGGCATTTCTATTACCTTCGTAATATATGTTCAACTAAGCTCCTAACCACAATTTATTATGGACTTTTTAATTCTAAGCTTCAATACGGTATAAATTGCTGGGGAGGTGGCTATCAAAACAAAGTTCAGCCATTGCTAGCCTTGCAAAAGAATGTTGTCCGGAAAATTTGTCGTAAACCTAGTAGGTATTCTAGTTTTCCCTTGTTTTGTCAATTAGGGATTCTTCCTGTTCGTCACTTATACTGTTTTAAGGTTCTAAAAGCGTTCTTTATGAAGTCTGGTAACCGTAACTTTCATATAATCTCAAACTATAACCTACGCAATAACTCACTTAATATGTTACAAGTGCCAAACTATCGAACCACCGCATATAGAAATTCACATTCAGTTGTATATAATATTTTGTTTAATGTCCTCCCGGAAGAAATCAGATGTGTTCACATCTAAAGCGCGTAAAAAATTTGTTGTTTTCTCATGATTATTATAGTTTAAACTCTCTTACTTCAAATATTTTGATCTAACTTTTGCCTCAGCTTTTGATGTTATTACAGTGGCTTAGTGGTTAGTGTGTTGGACTACTAAGCGAGGGGTCCCAGGTTCGAATCCCGAGAAAAACCCAAATTCCAACTTAAGGTTTTTTTCACTGCGCCACCTCTCGCGAACGTCTGACAAACATCCGAGAGTATAACTGTCATGAAAGAGCTTCTCAATTGGCCGTTTGGACTCGGCATAAAATTGTAGATCCCTTCCATTCGTCTCAAAAAAATGAAAACTCACACAAGACGAATGGTTGTGAGAAGCTAGGCTTGGGTCCATACGGACCTGTTGCGCCAATTATTTATTTATTTTTATTTTACATAGATTACATAAATTCTTGCATCCTTTGTGAAGTGAGAACAAATTGATATCATGTTAAATGAATTAAATCGGCAAAAAATTGTTTTTTCTATCATTTCTATTTTTGTTTGGTTTAATACCCCACCCTATATAATTGTTGTGTTCCTTTTGAAGTGGCATTCAACACTATTTGAACTCAATCTGAATAAAATATCGAATGCCACAAGATTTTTTCTTACTTTACTTTGTAATTTCTAACATATTGATTTTTTTATATGGATTTGTATTTCTTATTATATTTATAAGTACTTTAAGAGAAATAAATATCATACATCATCATACATACATCATACTTTATGGTATGGTTAGCAGTGGATAAAGAGGCAAGAAAGACTGCTTAGGCGGCAAAATTGAGCACCATTTTTTTACGAAATAAATAAACCCTTCAAACTAGTTTAACTTTCTCGGTACAGTGCCTTCAACATTAAATACTGTTGCTGCCGGAAAGTGACGACCATCAAAAATATTTCTGTAAAAAGCTAAAAGTAAGCTGAAACGACTGGCTTTTTAATAGTTTCTGCTCTGTTTTGTTTTGGGTTTCAGAAGGGAATTTTTGGAAATGATACCGACGTTATCTATGTATTTTTGTAGACATTCATTTATCTTTGTCAATAATATGTGAACATTTATATACATGTTTCAGCCAACTTATAAGCTAGTGCTTGTCTCGAGTTGACAGCCCCAATAATATCTTTTAAACTCGAAGAAATCGTCAGTAAGTTTGGTTTCTTATTGAAAACCGTCTTTAACCGTTACATTCTTTTTTAAGCTGTGCCATCACTCTTCAAATGAGGGTAGTTTTTTAAAAGTTAAATATCTTCTTGCTTTAAGACAACCTATTCCCTACTTCACTCTGTCTAAGAAACCAGAGGATGCATTCGCAAATTAGGTATTTTGGTCAAACCTTACTTTTCCTGAACTGAAATGTATCTCAAAAGGTCTCCAATACTCCAGGAATGATCTATGAACCTATTTTTAATTCAAAAGTCATTTGAAGAACATTCTGGAATGTTGCCCACCTCAATCTCTGTGTAATTCATCTGTCAGTGAGTAAATTATTCGCGACAACTGAGTATGTCCCTTCCTATGTCCAATATTGCATGGCAAACGCTTTTTTATAATGAAATTTTCCAAACAATGCGGCGGCTTTAAAAGTGTTCCGTGTTAAAAATCACACAGTGCACGTGCGTTCGCTTGCGTGACCATAACAACGGCAATCCACCAGAGGGGATTGAAACAACGCAAACAATTTCTCTTTTTATTTTTTCTTGCCCAGCAACACTTTATTGTTAAACATGAGCAAGTAGCTTAAGCGTTGTATAATCAGATTTCCTTCAGACTCTGACATCAATTAAACTATGACAAAGGACATCGTATACATGTATGTATACACAAAACGTATCTCAATAGGCTTACGATTTTATGGCCAGGTCCCACGAAGACTTGGCATTACATCAAATTTAATGGACAGCAAACAAAGTCGTAAAAATTATGCAAAACATATTTCCTCGAATGGGTGAAAGAAAAAAACAACCCCCCGCAAGCAAAACAAAATAATAAAAACGTCCCTTAATCTTGATGTACAATATGTCAACACAACACAAACAACACGAGCGATTGCGGCAAAAATTTAAAGAACAAAACCCACCCGAAGGCGCATTAGGCGAAAGGTCTTAAAGCATGCGATACCACAAAGAGCCACTACACCTACGTCATTACACACAGAGTTAGATGTCTTCCCCCCCCCCCCACTACACCTTTTAAGGGAAGCTCTTTCGCTCACATGAAATACAATTTCCAACATTTATTCCATGTGTAAACATTGGTTTTACATCACCACAAGGCATAGAGGAAAACCAACGGCAACTTAAAGTGGCGGTTATAGCGAAACAATGTCTAGGCCATAATATACGTAGGTATATATAATACGTCTCACCTTTTTCTTGCCTTGGCCCGCAACAACAAATAAAAAAAAAACTGCTTAGCATCAAACAGTCTCTGGAAATGGGATTTCTCTGCCCGAAGATAAATAGAGCTGACACCATGGGTGGGCGGATTACTTTCCAGGACCAACCGACTAAATTACGTGGCCCTCGATGGGTTCAGCAGAATTGATACCGCTCCAAATGAAATGAAACGATTCTGGGAAATAATTGAGCCAAATGCCAAATAATAGCGGATATTCAAAAGAAATTTTAGGGGCGATTCCCTTACATTGGCCAAAGATTTAATAAAAATTCTTCACGCTTGAAGGTGGCTTATTTTCATAAGAAAGGTTTCCTTCTAAAAAAAAGAGGAAAACAAATTATATAAGCTACATGAGTTGTAAAAAGTCTGACAAACACCCAAAAATACTGACTTCAACGAATGAGTCTAGACTGGACGTTTCATGGTTACACCCAAAAAAATTTCCACTGTAAATTTTACAACATGTGACACTCAAATTTACAATAAGTTGTACATTTGTGTATTTAACAGCAAATGCGTTTATATTCACAATTAATTGTAAATTCTACAGCGTTTGTTTTCATTTCAATTTTCAAATTGATCGCAATTTCTTGTTGTAAAATTTACAGCGCGTTGTCAATTTTTGTTGTTAAAAGTACATGTATGAATTGGTCAAAACAACCAAAATGCAAAATGGACATACAAAATGCTGTCAAAAGTACGTACAACCTGTAAAATGCACAACATATGCATTGAAATCTACAACCATTTTTAGTTGATACTGCATTGAGTTGTGAATTTGACAGCTGCATTTACCATAACCCACTCACGCAGCCAGAACATTTTCATGGTTTATGTTCATTTTTGTTCTTGATGACTAAATCAAGTCTGGAACCAACAAGGCGACTTTTTTTTCAAATGAATTCTGATTTGGTTGTTTTGTCTGAAAATGCTGAGGATGCGGAAGCCAGCATTTAAATAAGGAAACAGTTCAGAATAATCCCGTCATAGGAAACGCGGCTACTGAAAAAACATTACTATTAGACGTGGATATTTTTGAAGTGTTGGGCAATTTCAACGTCTATAAGTGTTGTGCCGTTTTTAGCAGGTAAGTAAGCTATACATTTGTTCGTATTTTGTGTGTTCGTTCGTCGCCTGAGTTCCGTTTCTCGTTTAACTTGACCACATTATTCATTTTTAACAAGGTCGTGGGCTCACTAAACAGAGTTTACTTCCCATCAGATCGGAGTCGGAGCACATTTACAGAATATTTCCGGACAGTGAACTTGGGTTGCAGCTGGAGTTTGAGGACGAGTTTGAAGTGGAAAAGGAAGAAGTAAGTATAGCATGATAAAATTTCATAATAACTAAAAAATCAAACTCGAGATAAAAAATGTACATTTACAGCGCACCTAAATGCAACATTTCGGAAAAAAAATTTCGAAATCCAGTTTGGCGTTCCCACTGAAACTGAAACATTTCAAATGACAGCTAGTGTCAGAATTCATTACTGATCTTTTTTTCTGTTTAGAAGTCAGAAGTGGTTCAACTTAACCATAGAAAGCTAATGTTCGTCGATTCGACGACGTCGCATTCTTAATTTTCCTGCCTCTTTTCAACGCGGGCACATAGTAACTTATGCTCAACAACTAACTCAGTCGCCGATGCGTTCTTGCGAAAGACGGTTGTGTCCGGCAGGTAAAAACAGTATTTCTATTTTTATTTATATTTTTAAATGCAATATTGGAATTTGTGGTCAACATCGAATTGACTTTTGCGGATTTTGCGCAAAGAAAAAATAGTTCCTTAATTTTTTTTTCTTATCACCTGTTATTATTTATTTTAAGGAATGTTTTTTTTCAGTTTTTTTTTTAAATTTTGTGAAGACATGTTCATTTTAGACTGAAAAATGCTGCGTTTCTTAAAAGACTGCTTAATAATAAAAAAAATTAAGAATATACTTAGAAAAATCAAGTTTTTTATTTGGGAATACAATTTTAATGTTTCAGAAAAAAAAAATAGAACCATAATTTAGCTTATTAGGCGTAGTCAGCAACATTAGCCTACTAGGGTTAAAGAACATTTTTTTAGCCATGTATATTAATTTAAACATGAATTTAAGTGCTTATTCAGATATATTAAACATATTGTTGACTCAATATAGAGGTATGGAGTTCGCGATGAAAAGTTATTGATTTGTTGACAGCTACTTTTTTTTTGTCAGCGGGCTGAAAAGTCAATAAATGACGTGCGGAATTTGTAAAGACGTTTGTTCGATTTGACAAACTTACAAATACAGCGACGAAATTCAACATTTGGAAATGTTGGAAAATGTATGGCGAAATGCTGGACATTTGGGCTGAAATGTTTAATTTAGCCGAAACGATGAATTTAGGTGCGGTGTGAATGTACTATAAGCAATTCTCTGTTTGTCCATATATCTATCTGTGTATTTATCTTTCTATATGATTGTATGTTCGTATGTAGACCCTTTTTTTAATTTTCTCCTTAACTCCCTAAATGCCCAGTATGCATTATGGGGGTGCCGCTTACAATAGGATGTGACAATAATCACCACAGAATGTATTGAGGACAATTGCTTAACACCAAGTTCAGCAAGAAGCTCTCAAGAATCTACTTAATTGTATGTGAATATATTATATTCAATAAAAAGAATTTCAAATTATTTGGAATATGTTTTTCATTTTGAAGCATCGATTTTACAAAACAAAATTGGGTATATGAGGCCAAAGAGCTACAAAAGGTATTCGTTTCTAAAAAATCTGGTTGTAGGTTTTAAGACAGGAATTGCATTTTGACCGCAAGGAATTGTGAATAATACAACCAAAATTCGTAGTTTATACACATAAGTATTGTGTATTTTAGAGAGTTTGCCGTAAATTCAACAACGGATGCGGATTTAAAATTTTTCTTGTTGTAAAATCTACAACAAATGCTTTCATTTTCACAATTTGGTTTTGGAAAGTACAACCATGTCTCTGTTAAATTGAAAGCATTGGATGTCGGGTCGATTATGACAATGACTGCAGTCGATTTAAGAGCGTTTTACAACATTTCTACAACATTTTTTTTTTTGGTGTAACCCTTTCGCTGTTTTGATGGCAACACGAATATTCATTTTTCTGTTCCGAGTATAGTTTTTTTTTGTTTTTGATTTTATTTACCAAATAATTTCCTGGAGTGTCTAAAAGAGCTATCACAACTTTTTTGCTGGTCCGTCCACTTTTCTATTGGCCAAATATCAAGACATCAGGTACCTACAGCTATATATTGGACTGTTCAAAGATCACTGGCAGAGTTTTAGAAGCTTCGGTTTTATTTCAGTTGCAGATGTTACTTTTGGATCCTGTCGGTTGTGATACCTTTTGACGTTATTACCCCTACCGCATCAGGCTCACGAAATATTGTCCTATTAAGAACTCCACTACGAAGACACAGCTACGCAGGCTTATAGATCTTTATGTGCCCCAGTATTTCAAAGAAGATGTCTGATCTTATACCGGTGCCACATTTTTTTTTCATCTGTTTATTTTACATTTTAGATATGACCACTTTGACGTTTTTTCCTGCTAAGGTAGGAGCTTTATAAAGGCCTTATGAAGTCGCAAGACATGACATGAGTATGATATAGTCTGTTGAGTGACACGTTCTGTTAAATTTCAAGTCTGATTCGGCCGATTCCCTTGGCTGCCGATAGTAGAATAAATAATGTGCACGACTGGGTCGAACACAACTTTCTCGTTCATCAAAATTATTGGTGCAAATGAATTGGGAGTTGCCTGATTGTGTAAATTTCAAGTTGTTGGATTTATTTTTAGGGGGCATATTCAACATGATTGAAAAAAGAAGAAGATGGTGATATTAGCTACAAAGAAGTTTTGCGTAGCTGTTATTGTACTTTCATTGGAAATGGTACACTGTAATTTTTTTAAAGATATGCCGTAACACAGATCGAGATTTGGGTACTCATTTTTGAGAAATATTTCTAACACGTCAATATTAAATTTTTTTGCGAAAAACTAAGTACGGGATCTTATTAAGAATACCTATATTATCTTTAATATGTATTTTGATCAAAATCGTCAGAGCATTTTTTTTCGTAAAATTTGGCAGACAAAACAGTTACAAACATTGCAGTGTTTAGTTTGAAAAATACATGTCTTTTATATTGCTTTACTATTTAGCTGAAAATCGAGTACAAGCCATTGTTCGGGATCTAAGTATTATTTGGTTTCTAACGATTTTTTCGAGATCAAAAATGAGGTTTACGAGATAAGATTAGTTTTTAAAATTAGCGTCGAATTGAAAATTAAGGACGCAATAATTTTGAAAACATCAATTTTACTCCAAGTTTGTATTTTGGTCAAAATCTTTCTTGCTGTTTACAAGTGAACTAAAGAAAACTAAATTTTTAAGAAACGACTTTTTTCAAAGATCCTACTTAAGTTCAAATATAAGTTTTGGTTGAAATCGTTAGAGCCGTTTTCGAACAAATCAAACTGGTATGAACATTTTATATGGGAATGGTAAATTAACATTGAGTTTACCGGGGGAACGAAAAAACGGCCCCGAACTGTAAGCCCCCAAACTCCAAATCCGAAGTTTGAACGAAAACCGTGTAGCCGTTTAGGCTGTAGGCCTCGAGACATATGGACAAACATACGGACAGAATTTTGCCCCCACTTTTTTGAGTTCCTCTATTATTGTAATGTCAGAATTGATAAACATCTCTAGTTCGAAATTTTGTTCGAATACAATATCTTTTTTTTACTACGTAATCGAAAAAGTCAGCGCAGTGGTTAGTGTGTTGAAGTACTAAGCGAGGGGTCTCAGGTTCGTATCCCGAAAAAAAACCCAAATTCCAACTTCAGGTTTTTTTCACTGCGCCACCTCTCGCGAACGTCTGACAAACATCCGAGAGTATAACTGTCATGAAAGAGCTTCTCATTTGGTCGTTTGGATTCGGCATAAAATTGTAGATCCCTTCCGTTCGTTCCAAAAATAAAAACTCACACAAGACGAACGGTTGTGAGAAGCTAGGCCTAGGGTCTCTATGCCAACTAATTGTTTTATTCTTAATCGAAGAAGTTTAAAAAATAGTGTAAAACAAGTTCCGTCTATTCGATTTGGCACAATTATTATCAATTTTTGTTGTTGCCAAACGGCATCATATTTGTTAAGAGGCGCTTTTTGTTCCGTCATTCATCTGAATAAAATTGATTTGATTTGGCACATGTTTCTTATTTTGCTTTAGGTTTTGATGCCTTTTTACCTTATTTAGCTTTAAAATGTCAATAAAATAAAAAAAAATAAAAATTAATTCAGAAAATTTTTTATAATTTTTAGGAAACCAGACTTTTATCTTCTTTTTTCTTAATTTGGTCTGCATTATTGGTATATGTAAGTATACCTATTATATATATATTGCATCTAAATTCATGCACCTACTTGTATTAAGTTTGAAGTAAACTGAGTGTAAATGGAACAATTAATACATTTTTTTTTGAATTTGTAACTTTTTTATATGCGTGAAAATAAGTTCATTTTTTTTCAAATATTCTCAAAGCTTCTTATTTTTTTTTTTGTTATATTTGTACTAAACAAATTTAAATTTATTGTATATTCGTAAAAAGCAAATTTAGTGGTACATTTTTCTTTTCAATTTTGTAAACTACATAATTGAAAAATGCTATTGACTTAATCATTTACTTTGGCAACAAATACAAAATAAATTTATTTTCCAATTATTATTTATAAAATTGAAAGGAAAAATGTACCACTAAATTTGCATATTACAAATATAAAGTAAAAAAATAAATAGCTTTGGAAATACTTGATGCCAGGCAACTACAACAAAAATAATATTCATTCGAGGTAATACAATATACGTTTCGACATCGTTTAGATTTATTTGAACTAAATGTACCTTGAATGGAAAAACTAGATTGGTCATACTATTTATTTTTACACAATCGAATGTCATTTGAGTAGTTACCTACTCAGTAACGGAATTCCTGACTAGATTTGTCGGTTAATCTTTCACAAGCATCAACACTAAAAAAGCTGTTCGCCAACCAATACTGATACCAAAACTGAAATACAGCAAGTCAGCCCAGCTGCCAGATTTACGAAACTAAAATTTTGAACTTTTGCAATTTTACTGGTAGGCATTTTTTTTGTGAGTCAAAATTCGTTTTCTCGAATAAAAGTTCAATTGTTCGTTAGACTTGCAACATGGTGGAACTCCGGCCGAATATAGAGAATAAATTTTGCTATGATACTCTTATTTCCCTTTCCGGTTAATTAATTTTTGATCCCAAGGCAGTTGTGAATTATGAAACCACATACAAGCCATTTATGCAATTTGTTGTTATTTGTAATGTAAATTTTATAAACGGCGAATAGCCATCGATGCGTAGAATATTTTCCACTTGAAAAACCATTTTTCTGCTTTAAACTAGACAGGAAGTGAACCATACATCTCGTGATCGCATGCCTATTGCCTAAGTTTGAATCACTACTACTTAAGACATGATACGTATTTTCTTCCAAAAAGGCAATCAACTCAGCGTTTGCATTCCTATTGGAAAAATATTTCTCCAAAGTGAGCTCTGAAGCCCGAACAATTCCTTTCTACTGTTGTTGTACCTAAGCGGAGTTTTTAGAAAAGCAATCCATTCAAAGGATATATTCCTATTGGACAGACAGAGATTTAGCCTTGCCAGGGAGTAAACCATGCACCTCATGTCAATACATCTAAGAGCCAACCACAATCAACCGACGTTGTAGATGTAAAAACACAAGTTCAATTGTGAAATTCTTTCCCCTTTCATACCTTCTAGTACTGTTACCAATTTTAGCTCTATCTTAATATATTTTATTTTATTTATTTTATATTATATATTTTATTATACTTTATTAAACAGATTTTTCACAATTTGTTTAGTTTTATATTTACTTAAAATAGATATTTTATTTTGGTGTTTTGTATACAACAAACATTATTGCTGCTTCAACAAACTTAGACGTGGGATTTTCTTATTTCAAGCCTAAGGCTGAAACACACCAGATCAAACAAAAAGTTTTGTTTTGTCTCTTGAATCAAGGAAATATTGTTTCTTATGGCGCAACACACACCAAATAAAACGAAACTTAAAAAAGCAAAACAGAAAAACATAGTTTCTGATGACCTTGGGTGGGATTCCATAAAAAACCAAACGAAGTCCACTTTTGCATTTAAAAAAACAAAGGAAATCACGCGAAAGTGAACATTTTCTTCATGTAACTGCTTCATCCTTCTTCTCGTTCGCAAGGGTTTAAGAAACGGTGTGACAAAAAAGTTAAAGTTTGAGCAGCTGTATCAAATATGTTGTTTTGACGACCAACAGCTGACCACTTTCAATGTAAATATTTCGTTTGGTCGTAACAAAAGGTGAACATTCGAATAATAATGTAAGTACAATTAACAATGACCGACATACAAACTGTTTATTTTAATTAATTACATTCTTATAGGATGTCAAAAACACAAATGCAACAAAATATTATGATCCAGCAAAAAATACAATGCTCTGACCAGGCAAGAGATAAAGGCGCAGAAAAATGGTTGTGTAAAATATTAAATGACCATAAAAACAATTCCTGGAAGGGAAAATGTTTTATGTATTGTTTGCTACATGCACGTAAAAAAATAATAAAAATATTGAAATTAATGTGCCTCTTTTTTAGACATGGGCAGATTAAAATCTACAAACAGCGGGCGAAAACAAACTGTCAATTTCAATGGACATCAATTTAATAAACAAATCTTTCACCGGGCAGCTAAAGAGGATTTTTATTTAAATAAACAATTCTCGCTTTCATTTCATAATAAATAATTCGCCAGCATATTTTTTGCAAAATAAAAATTAGTCTTAACCACTAATTAAACAACCAAAAATAATGAGAAACGTCAAACAAATAGCAATCGAAACGAAAACGTCTTTCGTTTTTCGAGTTAACATGAAGCAAAGAAAACTAAAACGTCAATGATATAGCTTTCGGTGGCGGTCCGTAAGGACCCTAGGCCTAGCTTCTCACAACATTTCGTTTTGTGTGAGTTTTTAATTACCGGACCAATGGAAGGGATCTACAATTCTATGCCGAGTCTAATTGAGAAGGTCTTTCATGACAATTATGCTCTTGTCAGACGTTCGCGAGAGGTGGCGCAGTGAAAAAAACACTAAGTTGGAATTTGTTTTTTTTTTTCGGGTTTTACATGAAACAAAATGTTCGTTTAAACGAAAACGATTGAACGTTTTCGTTTTTTTTTTCGAGAATCCCACCCCAGTTCTGTTCTTTTCTATCGCTCTTATTTTTGGAGTTAATGAAATTCCAAAATTTATTAGGCTTGGATTTGATGCTATTTTGAATATCATTGACGTAGATAAGATAAGCATGGTAGAAAGAGGTTTTGAATTCAGATTTTATATAGCCTATACAGCAAAAAGTCCTCATTCAACAAACTACTCCCCCATTTCCTATAAGCTCTATTCTTACGTATTTTCAGGTCACGAGTGACTTCATTATCCCAGGGACAATAATCCATCATGGTATCATTTACCCGAATTACAGGAAAAAATTTAAGAATTACATTATTAATAACCCGATAGAAAGTAAGGCATAAGTCATTGATTTCAAGTGAAAGATGGGGACACCAGTCATAATTGCTAAGCTCTTCACAGATATCATTATAATTAGCATTTTTAAAATCAAATCTAAAATTCTCATAACTATACACATTATTAACATGAAGGGTACAAAATAACTGTAAAGAAGGATGATAAGCATCTTCCGGAACTAGAGGTGTAAGGCATCTAGATAAAAAACTTTCAGTACTATTATTGGAAAAGATGAGGTCCAGAGTACGGTTTTGGTAGTTTTTTACAAAGTTCAACTGGAGTAAGTAGATTGATTGGCGGGAATCGACAATCTCAGATCCAATTAAAGATACAGGGTTAAGGAAGGTACAATCAGGATCTCCGGGGGTCCAGCTAATTTTCGGTTGATTAAAGTCACCAAAAACATACATTTTATCCGAGGTAGACATGAGGCCTTCAATATAGCGGATTGCGTCCAAGTATCTAGTTACTATATGCAGTTGAGACCGAGGAGGAATGTAAACACATACGATATAAATTTTACTCAATGATGTCAGGTCAATTCAGCTGCAGCAAATTTCAATGTCAGAGAAGTCATTGATATCAACATCTTTAGCATTAAAATCCTTTTTTACTTCAATAAGCACACCATCAAGTCACTCGTAGCCACTGTTTTCTTCGGTACGATCACAACGGTTGACATAGAAATTGGAAGGAAATAGTTCGGCATCATTAGAATTATCATCTAATCCGGTTTCAGAAAGAACAATGACGTCTGATGTACAACTTTGCATACTAAGCAAGAATTTGGTACATTTTGTTCTTAGCCCTCTAACATACTGAAAGAAGAAGGCTAATTCTTTAAGTTTTTTGAAATAGTTGTTCTAGAGCGAGGCCTGTTTGTAAATTCCTTGACTAGCATGTTACTTGGCCAAAAGTTTGGATTAACCAAGATCATTCCAATATTTAGAGCAGCCAGAACTTTAAAAGATGCTGACATACGACCTGGAAGACTATCCGCTGTTAAGCTTATGGATCTAATGTCATTAGCTGCAATGCTCTAATATACTTTAAAATATCAGATGACTTTGTGCCACACTCCAGACAAGATAAGAACACTGCAAAAGGAGGTGGTACAACTCTAAGAGTGCAAACGTTAGATGGATGAGTGATCCCTTGGGGTAAGTCAGCAACCGGGGATTTCTCGCCAGTTATATCGATTGTTGGCGGCTCTACAGTTGTAGTAAAATTTGAACGGAGAACTCTACTTTGTTGGGGTTGATGTAATTGATCCAATAGAAGTGAATTTCCATTGCCAGAGGCGTTATCAACTGTCCGTCCGGGTCAAAGTCAGTCTTTAAGATCAGAATTAAATATCTGAGGTTCGTGTCTATTCTAATATGCAATCGCGAATTTATGTTTCTTGAACAGATTTGTGTATAAAAAAATTTCTTATCAATTTGATTTATGAAATCAAGTGGATAGACCGAATGCTTCGGGAGTATGACGCAGATTCTGCGTTTTAAAGATAGCTATCAAGTTTTTTTACAAACCCACTTAGGCTAACGATATAAATTATTTTCCACTAGCCAATAGTTTCTTAAATTTTCTTTATTCGTCAAACTTGACAGCAAATGATCAGTTATTTATTTAGGAAATGAAGAAATTAGGACACTAAAAACCCGTAGGCAAATTGCGGTCTGCATTTTGCTCCTCTTTAATATAACCTTGTCCGGTTTGACAAGGTAAATAAACTCCGCTTTTTACTAAGGATTTGCTAAAAAGTTCTCACTTCTGAACAGTGTTCGCAGAGCTTATTAACTTACCCCAAAAATCGGTAACCTTTTTCCGACTCTAAGGTGTTTGTCCGAAATAGATTTTAAAAATATTTCCCGTAATTGACTCCGATTTAAACAGTTCCATTCCAAAATGTCGTGATTAAAATATAACACATTTTTTTATTTTTAACCCGTTGTCCAGAAGCGGATATCTAAGCAGAGAGCTTTTAAAAATACCTCCTACCTCCAAGCCTTGTTTTGTTATACAGTTCAGTTCTGTACAGAAAACTTTTTAAGATTAAAATTCTGTTTTTGTTATACAGTTCAGTTCTGTACAGAAAACTTTTTAATATTGAAATTCTTTACTATAGGTTTTTGGAAAAGTAGCAGACTCGCAAAGCGAGCCGAGCACGTGTCAGCAATTATGTTACATAAAGTCATTTGGGCAAGCCCTAAAATTGCATTTCTACCTCTGAATCACAATTTTGAGCTTGGAAAGCCCTTCAATAGATCTCCCTTTTCTTTATACCCACATTGACTACACGAATGACTTAAATTGTCGTCAATTGATTGTCGACAAGACCACAGCTCCTTTGACAGCATATACCCTCAGTGCCTTCTTTGAAATCAATTCCTAAGTTCCCAATATCCAAAGCATGTATTTGCGGTCTTCATCGGCATATCCGAAGAATATATTTCATTTCATATTCACTATTCCACTTTGTGGAATAATCTCCCTCGTACATCCCACGACACTTTAATATTCAATTTGTATTACCTTTTGACTTTTTAGGCTTCATCCGGTGAAACCCATAGTGTTGTGCTGCGAATATGAAACCGACCAGCCTAAATCTAAACCAAACCCTTGTATATGTTAACACCAACCTCAATCGGTCCACCCATACAGACCAACTTCGACACCCTCAGTCGATGGATTTAAACCTCCCTTACATTATGTACAGCTTACTTTTTGTATCCTTCTTAAATCATTCAAGAACGCCTCATCTTAAACCGGACACATTACATGCAGACACCTATCTACCTTTCGTCCTCATTCGAATGCAGCACTTGTCGGACACAATTTACCGAAATTATTCACCGACTCCCTCCCTCCGAAGTCAAAACCCACAATACAAGAATTTATTTAACATTTTTCTGAAGTTCAAGGTTATAAATATAATACGTCCTTTTTTCGGCTTGCACAAGAGCAGATTATGCTCACACAAATACTGTTCAATTTTGGTGCGACCGAATTGACACGGTATACACTACACAAACGGACAAAGGACGTGAAATTGTCCCTTAAACTGATTATACGCCTAAAATTAATCAACGGGAAAAAGTACACCCCCAATTCCCAAAAAAGTGTATGATGAGGGACCATTTTTAAAAATAAAAACATCGCAGTCGAGTTGAGTTCTACTCCAGGACACGAGCCATGAATCTTAATCAAGTGGAATGACCCGTATTTTGTGGGCCCATTGCTGTTGTTTTTTTTTTGCTTTTTTCTGCTTTCGTTACTCAAAAAGAGTGAAACGAAACAGAAATGATGATGTCCTTGCTGCTTTAAAATGAAAATAAAATCGAGCCACAGGAGGACTAAATAATACAAATCCCCGCAGAGGGTGAGAGCGATGCTCTGTGTATTTTTGTCAAGTTTCAGCCGAAAGAATGGGATCAGTTTAGACGGTTGGGCGTAAGGAAAATCAATATTAGGCCAGCAGAGAAGCATTTAAGAAAATTGGGTATACGTTTTGAGGTTAAGGAGGTAAGTGGTGGATGGAGATATGCCGCGTTGAGGGCGATTTAAATGAGGTCCTTTTTCTTCTCTCTCCCACTCTCTCTGTACTGTTGCGCTCTGTTAGTTGGCGATAATTAAATGTTTACTTTTGCAATGGAAGGGACTTGGCATTTTGAAGGTGACACTGTTGTGGTTAGGTGAAGGGAAAAGGGGTCTTATTTGGGAATGCAATTATCGCATTCCCTTCGCCGTCCGTAGAGCCTTTGATTATTATAAATAGTTTCAGTTACAGTTGAAGTTCAGCTGAAGTTGCGCAGACAAAATTGAAACGGACTTATGGGTGTTTTATTTGAACTTGATTTATATTGAGGGTCCCTCTTACGTCATAGTACTCCGTTGGAATCCACTCGATAAGGAAATCTTTTAAATTCGATTTCAATTCGAATAAATTAAATTAAGCGGCGCTCGACACTTAAACAAAAAAAAAAAATAGTTTAAAAGTAGAAAACTATGTAAAATCCAAAAGCGCGATTGTCATTCACTTCAAAATTTCCCGGCGCACTTCAGAAATTCTCAAAGAACTCCACAAGATTTGGGGGGAAATCTTGCAGTTCCGATTACGGCGGTAATTCAAAACCGATCTTTGTGAAATCTGTACCAACTTTAGGGCAGGATCTTACAGAAAAAAAACAATACCTTTTGTCATAAATTTTGTCACGAAATATAAGCTTGAAGCAGTCTTCGATTCCAAGAAAATACCTAGTTCAAAGTCGGCAAGAACGATTCCGACGAAACTCTAGACAGGTTTGATGCCTCCATGAAGTGGGGTCGAATCCGAAATCCGAAGTTGAGCTCTGTAGTAGGTATAATTGATTTCAACTTGACTACACGCTATAGCATCACTGAAGCGTGATGAATATTTTAAGCACAGTTCCCAAGTTAAAAAAAAAACTTTGCCTTAAAAAATTATTTACTGCGTGTGTACAATACCCTATCTTTCTCGGTCAAAGTGGAGTTCATTTCACCCTAGAAAATTCCACGGGTGTATTAACACTCATCCGATTTTCACTGGCGCCCATCCTCTCAAAGATAACCTTAACCCCTATATCATCATCATCGTCTTCAATCAAAAAGTCTTCAGGAAGAGAGAGGAGTAGCTTCTCTATAATACAAATTGGTAACGGTGATCCCTTTACCTCCGCCACCTCTTCATACGCTTATCTACCTGAGGGATCCATCATCTTTTATCCAATATCCTTTTCAACAACATACCAAAGCACACACAGAAAAATGAGTGCCGCCTCCCTAGTCAAACAGTACCGAGTAGTCGAGTACCTACATCAGTTAAAGGAGAAACAACAAAACTGCTGTTTATATTCGAAGCAAACAAAGAACAGCAGTCAAGCAACTGAGAAAAAGAACCGAAATCCTTACAACTTCAATTTCTTGTGAATTGACGCTTGAAATTCCACAACACCCTCTCGCTCTGTCTTCCAACTTGTATAAAGATGGTACACCCCCAGACCAAGAGTGCGAGTACGAAGACAGGGAATCTTCGTTTTAAAAGTCCTTATGCGATTTTTTCACGCTTTACTGGAATCCCAATTCTAACGATTACCTGGATCAAGGAATCCCCAAACGCTAAACTCCTTCTCCTCTGTATACCATTCGCCATTTTAGCGAAACAAACGAGTGCAAATAGTCGAGCGGTACACAATGCGAGTGCGGGGATTGTAGGGACTACAACTACAATACACAGATCCATGCCAAAGGGACATGATGGGTTATGTGAATGAATGCAATCCTCTAAGTCCTTCGGTTTGTTTGCACTTTTCCTTCGTTTCTCGAATGACTTTTAAGGGATTTCTCTTCTTTTTGTGGGAAAAGTCACCGAAGGTGCTGCGCTCTCAAAATGTATCACCTTCATATCATATATAGTCGTACATTGGACTATCCTTGGTAACGTTAGAAGAGAACAAAGAAAACTGTACAGCACGCTATGTGTGTAAAGGAATGCTTCTTCTTTGGCCTGAAATTGAATCGCAAAAGCAGCAGCAGTAGCACCTGCAAACATCAAAATTACAACACGAACTAGAAACTGGAATTTCTATCTTTGGCATAAGTCCTTGAGAAAAAAAAAAAAAATCGTAAGGACACTATGAGAGCTGTATAGGTAGGTACCACACCCAAACTAGTAGCTTATGGCGGATGGGCGTCATTTCGGGAGTGGAAACATTCTTTTCGTCCGCCGCCTCCAAGGGGAAGATATTCAATTTTGTTAATTAATGTGACGACAGTGGCGCATCCCTGCTGTCAAATGCTTTGCTAGTATCTAATGACAGGATAATTGGATTCCTTTTTCTACAAATTATAGGACGACGAACAAAACACACAGCAGCAGAATAAAAAAAAATATATCCAGAAAGCATGGAATGCAAATGTATAATGACCGGGTGGCAATAAAGGATATTTTTCGTGTTAAATTCCATTTTGTGCTCGAGAAAACAAGGACAACCATCCTTTGAGAATATTCGTACCTCTGTGACAATTTCGTTTTTTTTTTTGTAGAGTAAAATTCACGAGATGCTCGTACCAACGTTGACGTGCACCAGCTGGAAGGACATTGGTGTCATAATGAAATTCCACCAAAGGGTTGGAGCATTTAACTAGGTATTTGGCAAGTGATGTACCGATAAGTACTTGAACGACAACAACGGTCTTCTTGTCAAGGAAACGGTGACAGCATAAAACTGGCGGAAGGTAAATTTGTACCGCGGATTAGAGCAGTAACCGAAGTGGATAAGGAAAATGTTTGACAGTACGAACGACAGTTGTGACAATTTGTTGGTCGATGGAAGTACGACACAGTATCTAGTTGTGGGATTGAATTTTGTGACTAATCAATAATGAAGTCAAATTTTAGACCTTTTAGAAATATTACCTCTTGTCGGAGATTACGGTTTTACAACGAATTTCATGCAACTATAAGCGCACATGGAATGCGCACACGTATAAGTTGTAATTTCTGGATGTAAAACGTTTGCGCACATTGAAATCGTTTTCATGCGAGTTTTAGTCGTTTGAAAGTTTTCCAATCTGACTAAAAACTCAGTTCATATCGTACGAAAACCCACTTGCGCATGAAGATTTGCCCTCAGATGGGAGTTAACATGAGAATTTTTTGGGGAAATTAAGCGCACATTGAGAGCAAACTTGTGCAAACTGCAATCCATTCATGAAAAGAGATACAGATTGGATTCGATTTGACGAAATCTGAAAACGTCCAAGGGGGTATTTATGTTTAAATATTAGAAATATTAATAGCCTATGGCTTAGCGCACATTGAATGTGATCTCTTAAGGCAGGATATTTCTTAATAAAAAAATATCACTTCAAGTTCGCTTGGGTGCAAAATTCAATTTGCTAGCGCAGAAAGTGCGGATGGAACAAACAAGTGCGCTAGCAACTGAATGTATATGTACGTGCGTTAGGAAGGAATGCGACTACTATCTTTGCCAACGAAGACTTTTTTTACTGTCAAAAAGATCAGCAACGAAACGTGTCTTAGCATTCCTTTTATGGAAATCACCATCAGTGTTTTAAAAACTACTATTAGGTGTACATTACTTACTTTCTTGGATAATCGAATCTTAACCGAAGTCCAAGATTACTGCTAAACGCCCATTCATGTGCGTTAAACAATAATATTGGCACTATTATTTTTTATAAATGGAATTCTTGTAAAAAAACGGAAAATTAAAAACAAATAATATTAAAAGAATTACTTACAAAATTGTGGTGCGCTCAGGAAATTTCTTTGCGCACATGTAGAACTCCACAGCCAAGAAAAGTATTCGAAAAATGTCAGGCAGACTTGCGTGCTAGGCAGTCAATCCGCTCTGAATGATATGTTAATTTCTAATCATTATGAACAGCAAGGAGGCGTAGTGCGATAAAGTGCATATGTGTGTAAACGCACAACTTCTTGAATAAATTTGACAAAATACAGTGCAGACAATCGCAGTTTTCTAGCTGAGCGCAAGCTACAAAACTTTCCATAGAACGAAAGGCGAAAATTCGTTCGCGTACACGAATATATTTTGGTAAAACTAAGATTTTGAGATCGATCTGAGATATTGTGGAGCTGAACGTGCTTTTGCTTTCTAAATGGCACATTTAGTCCCTTTTGATGGATGCCTGAGACAGAATTTGTTCAGGCTCATAGTTCAAGCCTTAAAAAGCGAAAACGCACTTTCATGTGCGCTTGGCATTAAATCAAATATACAAATACAAAAAATTCAGCTTTAACTTGGTTTAATAGCCGCCAAAAACGATACTTACAAGTGAAGAAGTCTAAAGCCAATGAATGGATGTTGTTTAAAATATACCTTTTTTTTTATTATTTTTCGACCGAGCTTTAACCTGATATTCATTATGGAATCAGTCAATTTGGAAGAGCTGGTTATGGGAACACCACGAATAATTCTCCCATACTTTATTACGTACTAATTTCTGTTCCGCACATTTCGTGTGCGATACAATACAAACCCTCTTGGGCATGTGCGCTTCACAAGTAGTCTGCCTATTGTCGTTTGTTATTGAGTGTACGGCATTGTGAAAGTATAATTAATTCTTATAATGCCGACAATTACCTCACGAATAGCAAGAAACCTTGTTTTGACCCAGAAGAAGTGCTTCGCCATAGGCACTTCAACGACTAAGTCATTTCCATCTTCATCAAAATAGTCCCCACTTCTCACACTAAGCCCTACTGAAGCTAATTTCAACCAACACAACACAACACAAGTCGTCCTCAAGTACATCCCCGTAACCTAGCCCAATGTTAAACTTCGTAAATATCGATCGGTTAACCCAAGTCCCAGCCGTTCGAGGAAAAATTCAATTACTATATATCCCATCAATCATTCTTAAATCGTCCTCATTTCCAGAACAGATGCATCCTTCGCCAATTTCTCAAAATGTAATCTAAGAACATTACCTCCTTCTTGCCACTGCTGCCTCGCACCCCCGCACACAGACCGAAAGCAGAACAAGATCCACATTAAGCAATATATGTATATCCGCACATGTATGTGTCTGTTACTTCGTCTCGGTTTTTGTCTTTCTCCTTTAATAAACCCAGGACACTCGCTTATTCCTTATGACATTTGGACCATCGTCTCTAGTTGAATGCAATCCAAAACCGATAATTCAAAGTCGACTTATGTCCAACGCCAACATAGAGATACAGATAGTAATTCCGCCATAGCAAAAGGACACTGCTCCAAAGTCGCTTATTTTTCTGTCCTCGCAAGTCAGTGGGAGAGAAGATATATTACACTTGTTAAATAAGTTGAAATGAAGAAGGATAAATATTATTACAACATACGCTCACGAAATTCATTCCCCATTAGAGAGGACACGAAAAAGGATTTGAAAAATGAAATTATTAGAGGTCTTCCATAAAAAATATGACTTCACGAATCAGGTGGGCTACGCTCAACATATATACAAAACCAAACAAAGGTCCAAAGACAACGTGCCTACCTATGTCTCTATGCGAGCACTTTTATTTGTGCGGTAATTTTCCTGTTCGGTATCCTGTTTTTTAATGAGTTTTCGTGGCTTAGCTTTTGCCGCAGAAGACAATTTCTTTTTCTGGTGGCAGTCAGTGCGGTATGAAATGCGTGTTATCTTCGTTACTAACAAAGCGCTGCTTAATTTATACCTCCAGACTCCAGGATTCTCTGCCTGTGGAGTGGGGGTGGCGGTACAGCAAAAAAAAAAAAAAGGATAACGATAGAACGTACAGAGTTGTGTGTCAGGAAGGCAGTTCTTTTTGCCATTTCACTGTGTAACGATGAATGTAAGACTCAAGATAGATATCCCCTTGTGGTAAAATCTTAACACTCACACTCCCACACATGCCACTCTTGCAGGGGGAGTATTGAAAAAAGTCGAAAAGTTTCGTTCAACCTCTTTTCTTGCAGCTCTATTCTTCCTCAGCCAGAAGAAATCCTTTTTGGCATAAGAATTACGGTAAAACTTAGTACAAACGGAAATCCGATTTTTTTTCTTCTGCTCCTGAACAGCAATAAGGACATCAAGGCTGAGTCTGGTGGAAACGTGAATAATGTTAGCAGAGAAACAAAAAAGAGTTATACACCCTATAAGCGAGCGCCATGCTGCCGCGTCCTGTGAAAACTGAGGCGAAGTGAGAAACCAAAATAATAAAATGACTGTGTAAGGACGAGATGAGAATCTGGCATTTCTTTCCCTTTTCGGTTGTAGCTACACTGATGCGTGAAGGTATTTAAGGATAAAAGTTACAAAACGGAGAGAGATAATGTACTGACTGCAGGAGTAAAATGACGCAACGGCTTTTCGTATTAACACTCACAAAAGGGATGTGATGTGAACACATGCCGTTCGTCGACAACGAAGGATACTCGCTGCTGAAGTTTGTTAATCAGAGTTATCCGGATATAGGTAGCTAGGTACGAGTACATATCACCAATATGTTTGTGTATTCCGGAGGTGTTTGCCAGGAATGGCCACTATGGTAGGGGTAACGCAAGAAAGAGTTATGGACTCGTGCGGAGGAATTTTAAGGATATACGCCCAGCTATTTACGGACATTAAGATTAGCTTTTGTGTCGGCGATGTTGTGCGACGGGAATTAATTCGCATCAAAAGAATGCCTTCTACCTTCGTATTCGTAATGAATAAGGATAACGAGTATTTGATGGCTGGGTTGTTGGGCATGAACGAACACGGGGGAGTAGGGTAATTTGCAAAATTAGTTAGCGGCTGTGAGGTATAACTAATGGGAAAACAGGATCTACTAAGTTTGGCAAGAAGTTGACTAAGGATCTGTTGTTACTCAAGTTGATGGTAATTTAGGGGTAGTCAAGCGTGCGTTGACTAATGTCCATGTGTTAAGTTCAGACCTAGGGGGAAGGACAGCATGTAGCGAGCTGATGAAAGATGGGCCGACTCTGGAGATCCTTTGAGTTGGAGTTGCTCGCGGTTTCGTTTGCAGAAGACCGCACATTGTGCTAGCAAGGGGTTTCAAAAAACGGGGTGTCTATTAGCCCCAGTGTGTCCGGTGAGTACACTTACGGCTTATTGCCATTTGTTTTTGACAGCAATACTAAAGAAGGATGTAGATGGATCGTTGCTTCATTAAGGTCAATGCGTAAGGACTTTGCGCACATTTTTTGTGGTAAAAAATGTCTTCCGACAACGATATGACACCAGGGAGTAGTTTCACCTGATATTTACTGTTTAAGCCAAGGCACTGGGAAGGAAGGTCTTGTCAAAAAGGACTAAGGATATAGGAGACAGCACCAACTCAGTCCAGCTGTATATTGTGGAAGCATGTGCGTAAACGCAGGCAGTATAAGATCGTTGTCGTCCAAAATCTTCCAGTGGCTTTCAGTTCTGTTCGCATTTTAGTCCCTAGCAAGAGTTGGTATTTTAAGACCTATTCAGCGGCAACTTCTTCAGAAACCAAACTGGTGTGCGCAGATAGAGGAAGGAGGCCGAATACCTCGCAGTATTTTCAAGGACAGTGTGGAGCCAAGGGGACCCTATCAAAGGCGTAGCGCACAAACACAAACGTATGTCAACCAACAAAGTGTGCGCAACTAGAGGCAATCGGCTAGATTCCTCGCAGTAGTGTAAGGCATAGCGCAATCGATGTAGACCTTCTTAAAGTTGTAGCACATAAATAAAGCGAGACAACAATCGACTTGGTGTGCGCAACTACGGTCAATCGGTCACATAGCGAGTTGTGGAGGTAGTTACATCGTATTATAGAGAAAGACCTTGCATAAGGTACCGCGCGCATAAGAAAAAGGGGGCCACAACAACTTGAAGTCGATAAACATCTTGTCTAAAGTATAGCGCACAGGTGGACTCCATAAACTTTGTGTGCGGAACCAGAGGATAACGTACAAATACCTCGCATTAGTGGCAGCTGACAGGTTTAGTGGTTTAACTTGAAAAGGTATAGCGCACAAGCGAAGGATGACATTGCCCTAACTGGTGTGCGCACATAGACGCAAGTGGCCAAATTCATGGCATTAATGGCGGGGACAGTGGAGTCAAGGAAGACCCTGTCGAAGGTGTAGCGTACTAACGTAATTGGATGTCAACCAACTTGGTGTGCGCAAAAAACCCAGAGGTAGTGTAAGAGTCAGCGGATTCGATGAAGATCAACCAAAATCGTCGCGCACAAGCGCACAGTTCGAACACCCGCCATCTAAGTGACTACCAAGGAAACATATTCCTTTTAACTAGAAGGAGCTCAAGGTAACAGTGGAAAACAGATAAAATTCCGTTCCGCACATTGCAATTCTGAGTTCATTCAAAATTAATAATTGAGTCGGGAGGTTATGTCGGCTTCACTGGAACCTTGTAAGCTACTCATTGGGCGTTGATTTACTACCCCTAACAAAAAAAAAATGTCTCTGTTACTGGTACATATACGTCGAAACCCTTCTCACGTACAACGTACCCTCATACAATTTAGTACCGCATTTTATTTGCGCAATCCAACCACAACAGTCGGGTTCATTCGTTTTTTAAGCTTTATTAAGATTGTTCTTCATTAGTAAACGCACCACAGCTGGCAGTTTAAGTTTTATCTTGAAATTTCCAGGCTCCTGTCTGCCCAATGCATCCTTCCGAGAATTGTCATTCATAAAACATATCCTCGCCCAAGCGCAACTCATTCTGACAAATATGACATTTTCTCCTTTGTTTTCCTTTCCATTCTCTTCCACGTCATTTAATTTTCAGAAAATCTCCGGCAGGTCGTATTCACAACCACCCTTCGGCGCGCTGAAATTTGCATTTTCTTCGAATTTAATTACCATCAACCGGCAGCGCACACACAAAGAGAAAGTACACATTGCTGTTCATAATTTATTTTATTTAAATGGACGAGCATCAAAAATCGTATCTATTTATATGTCGATTCTTTCCCTCAAGCCAAGCGCTGCTGTGCTCAGTCCTCATCCTCATCCTTGATGCTCCACCACTTTTTGGAATGGTCGCGTACGCAGGGAATGAAAACAAAAAGAACGAGTCTTCTTTCCGACTTGGCGCGGCAAACATCTCATCCAAAGGTTAATTGGCAATAATAAAGTACAATATAAGATAAACAATTGTTCTTGTTTGAAAATTTATTCACCATATTCGGAAGTACAAGTGGTGGCAGGAGGCAAGTGGGGGGGGGGGGGGGGTGTAGCACTCGTCGTCCTGATAAGGAGCACAAAAGACACAGCACGCAGAATGGCTGAAGAGAGCAAGGGACTGTATTACTCTTGTGGCATATCAATGAATACTTACATTTACATGAAAACCAACGACGACGACACGCTCCTTGAACAAATGACCAAGGGAAATCACAGTTGGGAAAGTTTTTCATATTTTTTTCTTTCTGCCTCTCGATGGATTTTTTATTTTTTGCAGAGTTTTCTTTTATTATACAAGAATAGCGGCCACGATGAGGGAATTTTAATTCTTTTGTCTTTTTCATGTGATCATCCTTTTTGGAATTACATAGTTAGAATATGTTTTTTTTTTTTTTTTGTTTAAATGGCAAATCCTTTGAATTACAAATGAAAAATAAATAGATTGGAATCCGAAGAGAAAAGAGAAAACGAACTCGTGTGCGGTTAATAAGATTCGACAATCTTTGGAGAAATGATTTTAATAAGCCAGACTAAAGGGAGCAACCGAAGCCGCATTCTAATTGAAATTCCTTTCTACGTGGCATTAGCGAGAAGATAAAAGGACCTCAGCAGTAGCTTTGTCCATTTTGTTGTGGTACATTAATTTCATGAGCAGCACAAAAAGGACGAGCGGGAGGCATACAAAATCCATTTGGCAGTGGGATATTTTAAATGCGGGAATTTATATATGTTTCAACGAAGGATGACATTTATATTGACTTTAATTTTGACCATCGGGAGATAAGTCGAGCGTAATGGAAACACCCGACCGTTGTCGGTGTAATAGGCGAGGCCGGTTTTTCATAGAACAGCTAACGGGCCACGAGTAATTCGTTTAGAGCGGGATATTATGATTTCTTTTTTGTTTGTGGAAATTATATACTGAAACGATTAAGAGCGGGTATATTTTTCGATTGAAGGTAATTTTTCATTTCGAAAATGGTTGGGGAACACAGAAATTCCGGCGAAAATATTGCGAGACATAATTTGGAGTTCAGTAAATTTGGATCATTGTTTGAATAGCCTGCATGTTTTTTATTGTAGCGGCGTTTGTTGAAAACAATTGTAATGAACAAGTGGGAGATTGGTTTCAGTAGGTTAAGTCCGGTCCCGCGTGATCCTGTAGATTAGTTTGTCACAACTTTTTCCTAATATTCAGTCAAATTGGATTCACTGCAAATTTGTATATTCAAAAGACCGCAGGCTAGTTCAATTTGTCACGGGAGTAGTAGGATATGTCAAGTTTTACAGCGCAGATAGCGAGCCTCTAAGAACCTTGTGCATAGCTTGTCTTACACCTGTAAGACGCAGTGCGCCGTACTAATAACAAATTTCAGTCCCGATCTTAAATTTACGGAAGCTCAAAATTGCGAAATATGTTAGGAACATATAGCCACTGTTAACTGCTAAAATTAAGAGTCGAAACTAAAAATATTTATAGTAAGTGTGACTTGAAAACTCAGCCAGTTTAGCGGGACATCAAGAAGGGCAAGAGCATATTTTTTAATCGATAGCTTATTTTCCACCCAACAGACGATGAGTACGAGTTAAAGAGACCTATCGATGCCGGCGCCTGCAGACCCAAAGAAATTTTTTATCTTGTCAACAAAACCCTTTCTACCGTAGAAGCTGTAAACAGGGTTTTTGTCTGAGATAAAGGCTTTCACAAAGAGACAACTTATGATTTCTTGGGCGCTTAATTTTCCTTGTTCAACAAAGATTTAAGTACTTGCCTACTGTCTTGTATTCAGAACATATTTGTTCGGACTCATAGTCACTCCGCAGTCTTTTCACTGACTATCTACGTACATCCAATTATAGGTCCATAAAGCAAGCGGGTTGAAATGCTTTGTTTCAGCTTATTCGGATTTTTCCCAAATAACAATAGACATTAAAAATAATTTTTAATTTCTTAAAACATAAAACTAAAAATACAAAACAAAAATAAAATTTAAATTATAAAATAAAATTGAATTAAAAGGATCAATAAAAATTAAGTTAAATATTGAATTTAATTAAAATAAAACATTATCTATTAATTAAGAGCAGGGAGCGTTTGACAATACCTCCTTTGAAGCCATAAAGAAAGCTATGATAAGGAAAGGCATTGCCCCACTAATCATAAAATGGGTTCTAAACATGTTAGAAAGCAGAATCATTAATCTGGCGTATGAAGGCTCACAAAAGACTGTTAAGGCCACTAGGGGCTGTCCTCAAGGGGGAGTACTCCCCTCTTCTGTGGACTTTAGTCATAGATGAACTCCTAGACCACCTCACACAATCGGGTTACATAATACAAGGTTATGCAGATGATGTAGTAATCACTGTTAGGGGCAAGCATGATTCCACGATATCTGAGATCATGCAAAGGGCCCTAAACTTAACTTACAGATGGTGTTAGAACAAAGGATTGACCATAAATCCCTCAAAAACAGTCATGACACCATTCTCAAGAACGAGAAAACTAGAACTGAAACCGATCAAGATGAATAATGAAGTTATCAACTTATGAGGAGAGGTAAAATACCTAGGAGTAATCCTAGACAAGACTCTTACCTGGAATTCACACCTTGATCAAGTCACCAAGAAGGCGACAAAGGCAGTTTACATGTGCCATCGCCTTTACGGCAAAACCTGGGGCTTAAAGCCAAAAATGATCTATTGGTCATACAACACGATCATCAAGCCAATGATCACCTATGCAGCATTATCATGGTGGCCAAAAATCGAACAAATAACGGCCCAACAAAAGCTTAACAAGATATATCGCTTAGCTTGCGTTGGTATAACGGAGGCAAGGAAAACTTGTCCAACTGCAGCCATAGGAGCAATGCTCAGTCTGATGCCTTTACATATTTCTGTAAAGAAGGAAGCTGGTCTCAGTGACCTTAGGCTCCCTGATATTTAAAGCAGGAAAACTCACCTTCGGGTACTACAAATACTTCAAGATGATCCTGTGATCAAGGTATCAGACACCATGCTTAAAAAGCTTCGCTTCTCCAGGAAATTTAAGATACTAATATCCGATAGAGGTGCCTGGAGAACCAACCGATTCATAATACCATCAGGATCAAAAATCTGGTACACCGACGGTTCAAAGATGGAAGATGACGCAACCGGTGCTGGGGTCAATGGGCCTGGGTTCCAAAGAGCTATAGCACTGGAAAAATCACCAGACATTTTTCAAGCGGAGGTGCACGCCCTAGAGATATGTGTCCGAGAATGCTTACGTAGGCGCACTAGAGGTGCCCGCATCTGCATTCTCTCAGACAGCCAAGCAGCTCTTAAGGCCCTAAAATCGTACTCGATCAGGTCAAAACTGGTCTTAGAATGCTTTAATCTCCTCGAGGATCTAGCCAAGGACAATATAGTTACCGTTGCTTGGATAACGGGTCATGAGGGATTTGAGGGAAATGAATGAGCGGATTGCTTGGTGAGAAGAGGCGCATCACGCCTGCTCACTGGTCCTGATAAGGACCCTACTTCGGATTACCTTTGAGTTACATACACTCAAAATTCAGGAAATGGGAAGATGACCACCTTGCCGAATACTGGACTGAATCCAAAGGACAGAGGCTGGCAAAAAGATTCATAATCCCAGCTCGTAGTAAGACAAAAAAGTTACTTGAGCTAAGCAAAGAAGATCTAAGGATCCTAACGGGTTATCTTACTGGTCACTGGCCACTAAGATACCATCTCAAAAAAATGGGGCTTTCCGACGATGACTCTGTGGAGAAGAGGGGGAAACAACGGAACACATACTCTGCGAATGCCCTACTGTGGCAAGGGGCAGAGCGATCCATATGCAAAGGGCGTATTTAAGTCCTGCAGATATAGGAAACATGGAACCAAGAAGGGTACTGAGGTTTATAACGAGGCTCAATAGCTCCCTGGGTTAAATAACAGAGGACACACAATAGATCTCTTCTGGTCGCAGTGTACAGGGCCTATTCCTTACAATACAATACAATTAAGAGCAGTTAAAAATTAAAATTAAAAGAAAATTGAAAAAATTACAAATTAAAAAAAAAAAAAAAACAGAAAAATATTTTTTTTTCTGAAAGCTGGTGCTTTTTGACATTTTTCAAATCTTTTTTTATTATTTACCGAATTTTGTAAAACAGAGTTTTGTAAAATGAATTTTGACCCTTTCAAAATTTCGACCCCTAGAACCTATAAAGTCTTAAAAAGGCGCAAAATCTTGTCTAACTGGATGTAGTAATTCTAAAAAAAATGAAGCCTCAGGTATGCTGTTTATCGATAGCGGATAAATGTCAGAGATGGTATCAGGGACAATATAAGTAGAGAGTACGTACAGTAGGCTATCATGCCTGTCCTGCAGGAGGAGCACCTGACAGAGTGTATTTAAACTTATTTCTGATCGCTGCTTCGGGATCCTCCTTCCGCCTTGAATATTCTTATGATACGCAGAGAGGCAGAGACGCAGATTATCACCATCCACATGAATGGTCCCGTTTTCGTCTCTGGAAGCGAATTCTAGCGATAGGAGAATTTGCATCGCTAGCAACCTTTGGTAGAAAAACAACAGCTTTTCATGCAGAGATTTTTGCATTTTCTACAGCTTCAAATTTGGCTGTTTGTCGAATTGAGAAATTTACTGCCTTACACATCCGTTCAGATAGTCAAACCGATATCAAAGACCCATTTGTGAGTTCTTCTCCAAATTTGTGGGGAAGACTCGTAAGTTGAATAGGTTGGGAAGATGTACGTCTAAAAAGCTTTTATGCATCCTCAGCGGTGGAAGAATGTACGCTCAGAAATCCGCTCTTCTTTTCGTGCCAACTGTGTGTCTGTTCGTCTGTTCATAAACTTGAAGTGACTGAAGACCTCTGGGCCTTCCTCATAACCATTTTTACCCTTCACCTTATATATTTTGTACGTCACAATATGCAATTTTGCATGGAAAATGTTGCCTTTGTCAGTTCGAAGAAGTTTGCCTGGACGCTAAAATGATTATTAGTATCGCGCTCCAAGTCTTAAAAATGATGGACTTTCAAAGAAGGTGATTTCCCAAAACTGTTCTAAACTAACGGCCATAATATTCACTCCGGGTATAACTCAGGTTTAAGTTAACTTTACACCCGATCATTAATCCGCAATTTTTCAACCCGATAATTTAAACCTATGTCCATATTATTCGCTGAAAAACACGCATTAAACCCGCTGGATTAAAAATGGATTTAAATGCAGATTTAAAACACTTTAAACCGGTTTTAATCCGTTTTAAACCCACGTAATGTCAAATTTCACAAATAATAACTTTTTTATTGTTGTTTGTCACTGGGAAATTCGTTTTGGGCCCAGTTATATTTTAAGGTGTATTAATTATGCCGAAATTTCTATCGAATCATCGAATGTAGCCTCCAAAATGACTCTTTTTCAGCACGAAATATTTTCGAAAATATACCACATCGTAATCGTCGATGCAAGCCCGCTTGTGCAATCGATATATTCGACGACAAGGACGACGTTAATTTGCCATCACCTGCTGTTTCATCAGCTCTTCGACAAATTCATCTTCTGAAGACGAAGACATCAACATTAATTGCATCCATTTCACGAATGAAGTCCTTTTTTTTCTATTCCCCTTTTCTACTTTTCTTATTTCTTGCGAGCGAAGAAATGCCAATATTATGAAATTGAGTTTTAACCCGAGTTAAAGTACTTAAACCGGTCTCCGGATTGCGTTTAAATCCAATCGGGTTAAACGCTGTCAAGTTTAAAAAACTGGGTTTATGTTCGCGTTTAACGAGTGAATATTATGGACTTGGGTTTAGTTTTTGGGTTAAACTCACTTAAACCCGGGTGTAACCCTTAACCTGGACTAAAGGGAGTGAATAATATGGCCGTAAGTGTCTGCTCGAAATGCGTATAATATTTAAAGACCTTCGTGTGACTCGTCACTGGCAGGTAATGCTCTGATGATCTGAACTAAAAGCTTGGGTTTGACATTTTTCCAAAAGTTTCATAGGATGTCCTGTAAAACTCCTCCATTTCGATCTGTCAAATTTCACATACGATTTCGACTAAGGGGACCTGTTTAGAAGTGTTAAGATATCTAGGCCTGCGTCCGGGGAATTTGTTTCAGAACAAAATTTCCTTTAAAATTTTTTATTCAAATCTTGAACTTGCGTTCGATATTTTCCCAAAAGTTCTGATTGGATGTACTTTTCGTCTTACAAGCCTTTAAAACTCTCTAGTTTGATCTGTCAACGTTCAAATCGTCTTTGGATGTCACATTAAGGGACCTGTTTAAAAGCCTTAAGAAAAAATAGTTCTACATCATATTCAGATCTTGAACAGCTATATAAAATGTTTGTCTTGTGCCGAGTTTAGTGGGAAGTTCGACAAATCTTTCAATTTCATCACCAGTAAGCCTGACAAGAAATAATTTCTTTCTCCGATGTAAACAACACCTCCCATTCGATACGAAGCTCTAAATAACACCTTATAACCTGCTAACAAGACCTTTGGCCAGACTTTCTAGCTAGAGATCGACCTTTTAAATGCCCATTATATAGAGTTACCTCAGTATCATCCTCTATCACTGCTTTAACAAGTTGTGGTATGGAGCCAGTAGGTGCGTAATCAATCTAATGGCAGCCTCTCAAGGCCAGCTTTCTAATGCCCCATAAGGTATTCTGAGGACTTACACCGCAGCATATAGCCTTAGAAAAACCAGTGATGACCCTGCGTGGTGCTGTGAGGTAAGCTCAACGGGTAATAGGAAGACGCATTGACAGAATTGCTAGACTCTCCGCTCGTTCCATTTTAATCTATGGAATCGACAACCCGATCTATGATTTACTAAACCTTTCGCATCTTTGGCGACTCCGTGTATAAAACAAGTTCCTAGCCCTTCCGACTGAAACGCCACCAACTCCATCAAAACTTGCTGCCCCAATGGTTCTTGAAGAGACGATTTGCTAAAAATATTTAACACTAGATTTTTAGCTAATCGTCTATTCATGAACCATCGGGGCATTGGAGTAGGTACCTATACCAGCCGTCGGCGCAGTGACTTAGTGGTTAGTGTGTTGGATTATTTAGCGAGGGGTCCCAGGTTCGAATCCCGAGAATACCCAAATTTCAACTTAAGGTTTTTTCACTGCGCCACCTCTCGCGAACGTCTGACAAACATCCGGAAATATAAGTGTCATGAAAGAGCTTCTCAATTGGCCGTTTGGACTCGGCATAAAACTGTAGATCCCTTTCATTCGTCGCATAAATAAATAAAAACACGCAAGACGAATGGTTGTGAGGAGCTAGGCCTAGGGTCCATATGGACCTGTTGCAGCAATTATTTATTTATTTTTTTGCCTATACCAGCCTCCGTGTTTAACCTGTGGTACCCCGAATGCCAGTTTACAAGTCGATCTTAAGAGCCTTCAAACACCGAGTTGTAAGACCTTTTTCCAATCACCCTTACGAGGTTTTCAAAGAGTGAGACAAATCTCGCCCTAGATCTTTTCGCCTGGGCATAAACATTTACTCACATCTAAGACTTCTTCTGCGAACCAAATTTGTCAACAATAAGCTTGAACAATCTTCTGTTTCAAATGATTACTGTTCTCTTATCAGTGTTTACTTCAACAAGTATCTGTAAGGACATGCCCCCTCAATGGAGGAAAAAGAAAAAAAAAACAAAACAAGTAGTAAACCCGCTACTTTTATGTTGCACTTAACCCGAATCATCTCCCCACAATAAAACCATTTGCCGCAAGAAAAACACGTCCTTTATTGGCAATTTCACTTTGAAACAACAAAAGATCTCCTTTACAAGCAAACCTCATGTTATGCCCACTTTAAGCCCACTAAAGTCAGATTCACGGCCATAAAACCCAAAACAAAAAAACCAAACATAGTACACAAAGTTTATGGCGCAAACCTAAGAAAACTGACGCTATAGTCGTAGGTATTCCTCCAGGGATTGCCACACTTTTCTGTGCCCATTCATCCGCTGGGAAGGCGCTCACAATCTCCAATCTCGCCAGCATTTACCCGCCCATCTAAGCCAATGTAATGACAAATGCCTCATCATCCATCAGAAGCAAGCAAAAAACATCCTTTTGCCGTGGCTCACTCCTACGACAGTCGTTTAAATCCAGTGCCTATCTCTCCCAAAGGAGTAGCAACACACAAAAAGTAGCTTAATCCACCCCAACATCAGGCGTTTTTTCTTTACATTTTTTTTTTGTTTTGCGAGAGCTATGTAAGTCAAGGGTTTCCAAAAAGAAAAAAAAAAAGTAGAACGAAATTTTAACTTCTGCTGCCGGGAGGATACCAACGAGCAGAAAAAGGGCTACACCGTAGAAGTTGAAAATTCTCTATTTGGCAGCTGCTATCCCCCACGACATGACAATGTCAAATCAGAACCTTTGGCTGAAGTTTTTTTTTACGATTTGTTCGTCAACAAAATAACTTGCACATCCCCGTTGCTTTATATGGGAGAGTAATATCCAACGCAGCTGCATCTACATCGAAAAAAAAAAAAATACAGAAAAAAAAAAATGAACGTCGCGAATAGACATTGTTTTGCTATTCAGCAACTTTCGTCATCGCTCTCCTTGGCCTACTCAAAGGAGCCGCAAGCACTGAGTCGTGAATTGAGTTAGGTGGGGGCAGTGTACATCTACCGTTACAATCCACAGCCCCATCACTAGGGCAACCAACCCGCCGCCGCAAGCCAGCTAGAGAGCGCGCATTTATACGACTACACGAATATCTGCACCGAAAAGCCTGACATTGACAAATTAGTTTTTAGGAAAGCATACCAGAGAGTCGAGAGTCTGCCGGCTATGTCTGCCAAGATTGGAAAAGTTATTTGTTTTCCACCCATGTTTGGGTTGCTCTCCTGTTAGGTACCTATGTGCTTTGCACATCAGGAGGGAGAAATATAAAAGTAGACCCTAGGGCTGTGTAAAAGTTGTTGAGGTCATGCACGGTAAGAAAGGTTTCCATACATTTGATTGCCCTACAAAACGGCAGATGGGAAATAAAATTATTTACTCATAAGTCATAACTTTCTGTTCGTGGAGTAGTGAACGGGCCATGTGAACAGGGTCATGAGGAGGCTGTCGACTATGTGGGTTATGATGGACTTGGCCAAGATGGGGCAAGTCCATGTTTTCACTTTAAAGCGTATACCCAGTGTGTTTGTATTGAAGGGGGTTTGAAGAGGGGGGTCACTATCGAAACCTTAAAATAACCGCAAAGTCTTAAATTTCTCCTGATGGTGTGCCGAAGCCTCTTAGTCGAGTAGTAAATGAGTATTTGGGTTTTAAGAAACTTATTATGCTTGGTACACCACGCAATGGGGTCATTTTGGGCCTACATCCATTGCCCCCTTTAGAAAGGGGCTATTTCAAAGAATGACAGAAGTGATTAGTTTTTTATTTTGATGGTTGCTTGGAATTCAAAACCTCAAAAGCTTGCAAAAGCTGCATCCGCTGCTCGTTTGCTAAACGACTATTACTGAATAATTCGGAGCTGTCTTCTTATGGGCCCCCGCTAAAAAAGTACGGGAGAGCTACTTTGTCTACACCACACCTGGTCAAAAGTTTATAATGCATTTCATTTGCAATTGGTTGCCAGAGATTGACCCCCATTGAGAGTGGCCTTTAATTACTTCCTCTTTATAGGACAATGTCGAAAATACCCCCCAAAAGTTCGGAGTTTCAAAGGAATTTTAAAATGGATTGATGACAACATTATTTTATTTAGAAGCAGCTTAAGTATAGCTAGGTAGAAGGATGTTCACTCACTTAAAGCATCCACTGATGAAGCAAAGAAGTCCCTGTCAAATTTATTTCAAAAATCGACGCGAACCTTATTTATTTTCGGTATAGTATCAGCAAGCTTCAGATCATCACTGTGATAAAAAGGCTCTACCAAATCACCTTGGATACGGCTAAATGGTAGACCACTGTAACTCCAGCACAACAATGGTTAAATCGAGTACTTCAGAATGAGAGCTCTCAATTCTGTTGGCATAGAACAAGATCAGAATTGACAAATTGACAGGATTTTGTGCTGTGACACTAGAGAGACTTATGGGCAAGTACCAGATACTAGATAAGGATATACAAACCATTGACCCACTACTCATTCTCAGATTTATAAAAGAAACTGGACAGGATCAGGTACTCTAAAGCTGATATTCTTGCCAAAACAAAGATTGTTAAACACGGTTCTTAACAGAACAGTGATACGATGGGGCTCTGGAAAAGACATGAACCTTGCCAAGGTATAAGCAGGGGGACAATAGACATCAAGGTCGCAGTGCACTGTACCCTTTATAATTATTATTGTTATTATGAGTTGGCGGCTACGTTGACGAAATTATAGTAAAAAGAAACGATTCTGAACGATCGGCTGAAATAGAAATCTAAAAATTGCCTATCAATTCCGCAAAAGACTGATGGAAGTATTAAAAAAGTTATAAAGCCTTTGGAGCAGACTACTTTCACCACCAACTGTCAAATTTTACGCACGCAAAGAGTTCTGACATCTCCCGAACGTCTGACAAACTTCCGGGAGTATAACTGAGAGAGCTTCTCAATTAGCTGTTTGAACTCGGCATAAAATTGTAGATTCATTCCATTCGTCCCAAAAATGAATGAAATAACGAACCAAAGGAATAGTTGCGAGAAGCTGAGCTTAGGGTCCCTACGGGCCTATTGTGTCAATTTTTTTTTTTTTTACAGTCGAAAGTGTTGAACTTAGACTTCGGCCCCTAACAAGACCACGGTTGGGGGCCATTTCCCTTTTTGCTTTTTAAACAAAATTCAAAATTCTGGAGCTATGAGACTTCATTTCCGATCTTTTGTATTATCAGCTAGAATCTTTTCGCTTCAGATCCGACTACTGGAATGTCTAAGGGCAAGGCGTTTTATACATATCCCTGATATCGAAGACATTAGCCCGGTTTTTGGAGCTTCGTTCTCAGCAAAGCAAAGTAAAGTAGAATTTTCAGGACGCATTTACAACAACTACGCTCTACTTGACACTTCGAGACTCGTAGTAGTTATTGCAATGGTGTGCTTAAAATCTTACTTTACTTTGCTTCGCTGAAAACGAAGCTAAAAAAAACAGGGCTATTGTATCATGAAGTTGGGTAGTTATTAAAGCATTTCGGTGCCAGATGGCGAATCACATGCTCTAGTAAGATAATTGGCATGTTATACCGAAGGTATGAGCACCAATTATAGTGACTTCACCGGCGTTAGCTTCATAGATCTAGACGCAACTAGACTTGTCGGCAATCGCAGACATCAAACACAGTATATAGCTACTGCCTCATTTACACAGGCTGGTTTTAAGCTTCACTTCAATTCTTCTCCTTGTATTCCTTTGCCTTTTATAAAGTCTCGTGCGTTGTGGTCTCAAAACGGTATTCAAACAAACTGACTATGTGGCTCTACAGTTCGGGGAGGACCTCAGTGACAAAAATAAAAAAAAGCCCCCCTATGCAGCCAATTCCTTGACAAACTGCCTTGTCAGAGTTGGTTGAGGCCCTGTTCTACTTGCCCTTAGGACCTAAGTTCACGTCTTAGTTCCCTGACAGATGAGCTTTAGCCGGGGAGTTGATATACTCATTCGATTTGAGTATCCTAACCGAGTCTTTTACATTTTTTTGTTGACTAGGTCAACGTAGCTATTGAACTTTAAATTAAGTCAAATCTTCTCCTCTAAGGTCCGTCAATGTAAGTCGCATGGATGATTTTGAGTTTAAAACCTCCTGAAGCTTTTTTGTGGTATTTTCCCAAGCCCTTCTTAAACATACAAACTACTGTCTTAATTTAAAAATCAAGAAATGAAATTAAAAAAAAAATACTACACGAGAACCTCAAAGGAATGCTTACCCTCTACGCCATTCCCTCTCAATCAGTACCTCATCCTAATTACACAAGCCCCATTTGAGTTTAAGACCCCCATTTGAGTTTAAAACCCCCCTTTGAGTTAAGAACCTCCTGAAGCTATGATTTCTATGACGTGGAATGGAAAAAGTTGGCGTATCATTAAAGTATTGATTTTTATAGACAGTCTTTGGACCGTATGTCTTCTCTGCTCCTCTTTTAAACTTCTTAGGCGTTGCTAAAAAGTTAATAGTCATGGTAGTCGGTCAAAATCACTTTCAATTGGGCTACCGGATATCCCGAGTTAAATAGCAGGGACATCAAGAACAAAGTTTTTCACTAATGCTACTTCTGCGTACCTATACCTACCTACATAGCTTAGGGAAGTTCTCGAATCTTTAAAAATTCGCCTATCCCCTTGAAATAGGCAACACTTTTTGAGCGCCAACACATCTTATGTATAAACCCTTTTACCCCTCATGTTGCTATAGGCGTAACGGACTCAATTCTGTAGCAACCACCTATTTTTATCATGCACCTCAAATGCAGAATATGGAAGGAAGCTCCATGGAAGATGGCAGGTCAGAAATTTTAAACGGCGAAAATCGGCCTATACGCGCACACGGCTCTAACCACAAAATCTGGGTGCTACTCCACCTCATCTGCTAAATTAAGGACGAATTGTTTTTTTTTTTAAAGTTCCTGACGTGGCAGGAACATTTCTCCTAAACGTGACATTAAGCATTCTTCGAGCAGCAGCACCCGTCTTTTCATATCGCCGAATCGCAGTCAACGCCTACACCTTTATTCATGCGGCTGACTTCCACCGCTGATACTATAGATACATCCGAGGCACCACAAATCTGTGTAAATTTTGCAACTTCTCCGTGAATAACGTTCCCAACACTTCGCTGCCGAAATATACACGTTTCAAGCTTAGTATAGCTTACCTCCTCAAGGCCGTGTACGAATATTTTTGCGCTGCCAGTCATTCGAATTACATGAGCCAGGATACCCCTCTCTTTAAAGTAGATTCACCTCCAACCACATTTTGATCCTGATCAAAAGCCACTGAAATAAACATGAGCCCCGTTTGTTTGTTTGTATGTGTGTGTGTGTGCTTGTGCCGTTGTATCGTTACATTCGTTTCGAATAAAATTCATAAATTTTCACGCCGACTACACTTTTGGTGTGCGGTGTCATGCGAAGGCTTTAATCAGTGTTACAGCCTTTCACAGATCCTGTCGGCAGATTTATTCCACGAACCCGACCCACCTTTGTCAGAGAGAGGTGTTTAGACTCCGTCGAGCGTAAATGATTGATAAAATTCAAAAGACCCACTACACGGCGACGATGGCTGTTCCTCTATCGCAAAAGGAGAGGGGGCGAGTATCCTTTCGTTGTTTCGTTGATTTTTTTTCACGAAATTTACTTTTGTTGGCTGCTGTGTTTGTATTATTCATATCCTCGTGAGCCTTGTGTTTGGTTTTCATCACTTTTCACAGGGATTTCTCGTGTTGTTAGGTACACAAAATATGAGTGCAGACACAGACTGTGTGTATGTGTTTGTCTATCAATTTCATATCGTTACACACTCAGTTTCACATTTTGGCCTTATCGCACACTCAGATTCGGTGTCTAATGATTTAATGAAAATCAGAGTACTCCTTTGTCGTCTTATGGGTATGTAACCCAATCTAGGTGAAAGGATTTATTTTGAGGAAGGTAGGTAGGTATTTTTGGGCTTTCCATAGTAATTATTCGACAGAGGTGGAACAACATAGAGGGGCAGAGAGAGATTCACATGATAGGTTTGCTCTTAGTTACGGTACAAACTTGGAGGGAAGATGAGGCACAATATGGGAAGCTGTCGCCAGGGTATCTCTAAATATTCAATGTCTATAGATAGACGACCTTGCCTAACAAACTGCTCATGGGACCTACCTACCTTTTATATGAATATAGAAACGAGACAGCAAAATGAGAGGCTGGCAAAAGTTGCAACAGAATAGTAGTCCTCGAAAGCGATAGAAATAGCTCCCAACAAAGGCAGCTGTCGGGCATTGGCTTTAGAATATTTTTTAGGTCACAATAGATATATTTTTGAATACTTTCCCATTGTGAATTATTAAAACTTTACTTGAACACTTATTTCTCACGAAGAAAAGCAAAAATCGGTCTTGTTAAGTGGCTTGTCGCCCTGTCTTGTAGTAAGTTCTAATAATTTTAACGCGTTGTTCGATTGCTAAGCGATCCATTATCGTTAATGGCAAACATTCCACTAATGACACTTCAAATGACAGCTGAGTTTGACAGGTGTCAAACGCCAGCGCTACCAACTTGAAACCACGAAATGCATGAACCTGACATATTTTGGCAGCTTTGGGGATATACTCGCAATATTTCTAATATCGAAATATATTGTTTTTGAGTAAAGGGGCGTGGCACCACCGATAGAAGAAAATAAAATATTTAAAACGCTTTTTATCGACACTTAAGAGAACTAAATTTAAAAAAAACTTCGAATATTGACTCATATTGCCTGAGCAAATGCACTTTTCAAAATATGGTCGGTATTGAACAACTGGGAGTGGCAAACAAAGTTTTCCAAGGTGTAGGGAAATAAATTCAAAGGCAGTAACTTTAGATGGGAAATAACTTCACCTTGAGTTGGAAATAATTTCTCTTTTATATGTGAAGTTATTTCCCACTTAAAGTGGGCCATTATATCACCACCAAATTTGTGAAATTATTTCCCACCTACAATATGAGATTTTTTGATTCTAACTGGAAAACAAAATTGAATTATTTAATTAACATTATGACCAACAAATTTGCGTACACCCAACCCCGTGCCTAGGTACTCCCACACCTAAACAGTGACCCGAATCAGGAGGTTTCATAATTCATAATTTTCCAATGTTTATGAATTGTGGGCTTACAATTCTGTCGTCGCATGTCTAGAGAAATTATTTCCCACAAAAAAAGTAAAGTTATTGCTCACAAAAAATAAGTGAAGTTATTTCCCACTCGATGAAGTTTTTCCCTGCACCGCTTTCCAAATATTATTTTCCAACACTAATGCGACTTGAGGGTGTAAGATTTCGAACTTTCGTTTAAACGAAATAACTTATACAAATTGTGGGCGGTATTTGACAAGGGGCGTGGCATTTACCTGCAACTGCTTAAACGGAAGATCATGCAATCAAAGTTTTTAGGATGAAACTTTACTAAATACCAAGGACTTAACGAAAAGTGGGCGGAATGGAATATGGGGCGTGGCGCTTGTAGAGTAAACAAATTACATAAAAAAACATTTCCGATATAAACTTGATACTAATCGAAGTTGAAAAAGAAGCCAAGATTAGTGAGGCCTGGGATAAATAGAGCGGTTACGATCTTCGAAGTGCACTCTATCCTTAGACTGTCAATATATCTTGCAGCCGCGATGCTCCCGCCCTTTGTATTGGTAAAAATCCTGGCACAGTTCCTAAAAAACACGTCGCAATATTGCTTGGGACGATTGTATTATAACTTACCAAGTACCCTTTAGTAAGAGTTTCTAATCTACTGTCCTCCCAACAATAGGTCGACGAAAAAGATATATAGAGAGGGGAGTCAAATATCCGTTTCTTGCGTCGCGTCAACGGATCCGTCAATATTAACGGATTCGGTCAATCCCATTGACATACGGTGACAGCTGACAGATGATGATAGTTTCTCTCATTCTCTCCATATGTCTACCAATAAAAGTGCTTCCCCACTGTGCCAACTGTCAACGGGTATGCAACCAATTTAATTATACAGAAAATTATTATTCTGTATATCTTGGGCAGCAACTGACAGAAAAGTTGAAAGTGAACCTACTTTTTCCGGCACGTGGCCACCTTCAATAAGCTGCTATTAAATCAACCTGTCAGTAACGGATTCTATGTCTTAGGCTCTTCGAGGTCCCCTAGCCACCCCAAAGATGCTCTTTAGAATTGCGCACAAATCTACAGTCAACAAGCGTCTGGCTTCGATGGTATTCCATTAGTAGTCTGATTTTTGAACAGCAAACTGAGACCGACCCTTAACAACGAAGTATTCCCACAGCAGTTGAAGAAACAAAGGCTACTGCTTCTACTAAAAGGAAACAAGTCTCCTAAGCCGTTTCCCTCGCTTAGTTCCATTTATCGGCATATAAATACGTTACCCACTATAAAATTTGAAGCCAGCAGTCGATTTAAAGCTGCCACTGATGAGGCAGAATGCCTTCAATATGATCCTCAATGTGGGCTTTGAAAAACTTAACCCAGAATGGTTACAATGAATTTTTTTAAGAGAAGCCAACAGCGGAATACCACGGAATGTGGCGAAAGTCAGCGGACAATTTGTTTATGCTTCTATATAGTTCTGAACCTGAATTGTTGTAAGCTGTGGCCTCCTGGGAATGTTGGTTTATAAAGCGAATTTTTAAGTTTGCCTATCGCAATAGCAAAAAATGTTGTCAAGAAGGTATAGTCTTAGGCTTAGTGGTGTACGCATTGGTTGTCTGTATTCAAGGGCGATCATGCGTCCTTCTGTAAGGAGTAGTCTCACATATTGAAAACGCCTTTCATCGTCATCAAAACGGTCCCAGATTATGTGCCAACAATTGTAATGAGCTACCTTAAAGGATACAGAGTATAAGAGCTGAGGAAGTAGAAAATCAAACTGATGGGGCTCCCCAAGGTTTTGTATTTAGACCGCTTTTGTGCCACCTAATAATGTCTGATGACGAATTGGGTCTATATAGATCTCATTGTCGTCAAACAAACAGTCCAACGATCGTAATGAGCCACCTTAATATTATATCAAGTATAAGACCTTGGGAAACATTGAAAAATTTGGTGGGGCTACCCAAGTTTCTGTGTTTGGACCGCTTGTGCCACCTAATAATGTCTGATGACAAACTGGGTCTATATGGATCTAAATGTCGTCAAACGAGATCTTCAACGATTGTAATGAGCCACCTTAATATTATACCAAGTATAAGACCTGGGGAAATATAGAAATATTTGTGGGGCTACCCAATGTTCTGTGTTTGGACCGCTATTGTGCCACCTAATAATGTCTGATGACAAACTGGGTCTATATGGATCTAAATGTCGTCAAACGAGATCTCCAACGATTGTAATGAGCCACCTTAATATTAGACCAAGTATAATACCTGGGGAAATATAGAAAAATTGGTGGGGCTACCCAAGTTTCTGTATTTGGACCGCTTTTGTGCCACCTAATAATGTCTGATGACAAACTGGGTCTATATGGATCTAAATGTCGTCAAACGAGATCTCCAACGATTGTAATGAGCCACCTTAATATTAGACCAAGTATAATACCTGGGGAAATATAGAAAAATTGGTGGGGCTACCCAAGTTTCTGTGTTTGGACCGCTATTGTGCCACCTAATAATTTCTGACGACACACTGGGTCTATATGGACTTCAATGTCGTCAAACAAGAATTCCAATGATCATAATGAGCCACGTTAATATTATATCAAGTATAAGACCTGGGAAAATATAGAAAAATTGGTGGGGCTACCCAAGGTTCTGTGTTTGGACCGCTATTGTGCCACCTAATAATGTCTGATGACAAACTGGGTCTATATGGACTTCAATGTCGTCAAAAGTACTTTGATTTTCTAACAGCATAAAGCTGGAGCAAGAAGAATCACAGCACTTGGTATACGCACTGTTTCTAGACTTTAAATTTTATGAGCCCAAATAAACACAGTTCGTTGTTTGACTCTATTTGATGCAGAAGACTCCAAACTTTTAGATTTTCAAAATGCGACTCATTTTCAACGATCGCACTCAAAGACAAAGATGATGTCATTCCATAGTTCTCCGTATCTTCTCAGCCTTCCTGCTCACTGTCAGTAAAAGTAAGCGCACCTTTCCAAAACTAAGAATCAATTAGCCACCAGTTACCCGACTAGCAATCAACCTTGGAAAAACAACCCCAAGCTCTGCATAATTGATACCGCGCGATATCAGTGAATTATTTACGACAGTTCACCTGGCGATATGGGCGCATTCTCTGAAGAGACACATTAAATAAGCATTCCATTCAAACATTCCCCATAACCATAGTCGAATTGCCCGCAGGTATATCCTACTCCTACCTGTGTCACCTGTCACTTTGCCGATATCGTATCGCTGTCCCCTGCACACACACACCATAGGTCACCACTTGCGCCATATACCATATTCAATTGTGAATGCATATTAATAGTTCAGCGCACACAGACTCGACACGACACGACACAAAACACGTCCCATTACCATTACACAGCGATAAAGCAGCCAATTAGTTGTTATCTTGTTCAACAATTACACTTCCTTCCGTTCGTCCATCTAACTACAACTGTACATGCAATGCACACCGACACCAGTGCCCCGCTCCCTTTGCTCTGCTTTTCGGAATAAATTTTCAATTTAATTTGTTGTCCGGAAATTTTACAATGTCCACCAAATTGCGTTATTATTGTCTGTTGTATCTGTATCTGTGGTAAACATATCTGTTAGATACATTCCCAGTGCGGAAGTGGCGCCGCCACCAAGCATTTCCCAAATTAGGTAGATACAGTGTGCGCGGGCGAACTTTAATATTTTCCAATGTCATCACGCCCGAATATTCTCCGTGTGTACTTTGAAGTCCGGTCGCCGCAGGTAACTCGTGTTTTCGAAACCAGCAAACATGTTTAATGAGCGGGTACGGCTACACCTGCTGAGTACACAAGTGCATTCGGCTGGGCATAACAGCCTTTTGTTGTGACAAGTGCACTCTACTGCGTGTTGATATTTATTTTCGGGTGTCACAATGGATACGCACGAATGCGTTTTTGTATCTAAAAAATTATGGAACGGTACAGTTTTCGAGGGGTGCATCAAAATTGTGTCGGTTTTCGAAAAATAAAAAAGAAAGAATAAATTTCCACTTCAATTTTTGATGTGGCGTCCCGTGCCAAGGCAGGAAGTTCCTGTTCCAGCTAAACATCGTATTGCGGTCGATTTGAAGTACCCAATAAGCGGCAGACGGCGGCAGACGGCGGCGGCCGGCGTTGGCGGCGTGCTATCTATTAAGAGAGAGAGAGTGTGTAATTGCTGGAATGTAATGGGCACTTATAGGGCCAATTAGTGGCGTTGAGTGAGTGGAAATGTTTGGTTTCCCATGTTCCACGGATTAAGTAGCCATTAGTATCGAGCTGTCTGGAGTGCAGATTGAGATGTCGGCTGCAATTGAGCACTGCGAAGGTAATTTGATAGCTTCTTAAGCTCTTGCAAATGGGGGATGTACAATAAGCCTATACTCAATTGGCTGAGGTACTAATTGAGCAGGCATTCCTTAGGGGTTCTCGATGGGTTTTTATTGTTGTAATTTTATTTCTTCATTGAAGACGATAGATTGTACAGGGTCATTCATTTTGTGGTTTGAAGTTGGTAGTTCTGGCATTTGACACCTGTCAAACTCAGCTGTCATTTGAAGTGTCATTAGTTGAATGTTTGCCATTTACGATAATGGATCGCTTAATAATCGAACAACGCTTTAAAATTATTAAAAGCTACTACAATACGGGGCAACAAGCCACACAACTCGACTAATTTCACTTTTGGCGACATCAATTGGCCACCAAAATCACGCGATTTGACACCGTTCGATTTTTTTTTTGTGGGGCTATGCAAAAGACCGTGTTTAATCCAATAATCACCGAACTCTAGACGCATTTGATTAGGTTGGGAGGGCAGTTTTGCATCAGATGCAAATTTCACCGGGAAGCCGTGAAGGCCCTTTGTAAGTACCCTGTTTGTACATATAAGGACATTTGGCTAACAAAACCACTTCGATCTGTTGAGGAATAGTTATATTTCTGATAGAGGTACCCCAGCCAAGTCGTCCAAACTTTCGAAGAACCTTACTCTCATACAGGATGAGCGAAAAAAAAGTACCTGCAAGAGAACACAGCTTTCTGATCGACCAACGAAGTACAAGAAACTTGTTATTGGAAGCGTTGATACTATAACAACAAATAAACTACAAAATACGTTTAATCGAAAGTTATTAGGGCAAAACCCAAGGTTTCAGGTGGAAAATGAAAGTACACAAGAACTTAATGTTTCTTTTTCGTCAGAATGCACTATAGATACACTTTTATTAAACCAAATATGTTTATTAGAACGTATCATTCGTTTTGTTGGTATAAATGTGGAAATCGTATTATTAATAATTTCTCAAGTTTAAATTATCAGAAAACAGAGTTGTTTGCCAATTTAAACAATTGTTTATGGCATTATAATGTGCTTTAGCAAAATCCAACTTGTCACTATTAAATCCCGCACATAATGAATACAATATTAACTAATTGAATGATACTTCCAGCGCTTCGTGGAAAATACTATTATTAAATAATGGAAAATCAGCCCGGCTAACAGACACTTCAAGCTCTTCGCTAATAGGCGTTTTTCTTTTTTAGTTCTGAGCTGAGCTCTGAACCGAGGTCGAGCATTATGAGCGCGCTCTGAACCGCGCGTACTCAGATCGTTCTGATGTATTTTAGAAACACACTTGAGCAAATAGCTGTCATTTTTAATAAATATATATATGAATTGAATATTTATTAATTGTTGTTTATTAAATTGGTTAACCTTCAGTTCCAGAACAACAAGATTCGTCCGCCATTTAAATTATTTTGTCAAATGTGCCTGTAAGTATGTAATCAGCTTTATACTCAGCCTGCTCAGTCAATTTATTCTGAGCTCATAGAGCGCGCTCCGGTCATCCTCTGAACGAAAAAAGAACAACAAATTCTGAGCTCTGATGTATCTGAGCTAAAAAAGAAACACGAACTCTTTGTATAACAGTTCAGGTTACGCTCTGAACTATAAAAGAAAAACGCCTAATGATACCCATAGCGTTCCGAAAATCATTCAATTGATATTGATTTTAATGCGTATGCGGCTTTCGCATGCCCTCTGCTCATATCTTTGGATAAACTGTCGAACTGCTTGCAGTAACCGCAAATCTATGGGGACAGATTCTGTAAGGCGAAAACGTTGAAACGTTTTCGTGCACACGAATAATTTGGTCTAAGTTGCCGAAGTAAATCGTTTATGCACCTGAATTGGTCAAGTTGCCGTTAGTAAATCGTTCCAGCAGACGAAAACGTTTGAACGTTTCGCCTTAAAGCATGCAAACCCTGTTTTTAGACAGTCAAGAGTCAACAAAATCGATTTCTAGTAAACAGAGTGTTGCCAGCGATGAAAAATGTTGTTAGGTCAAAATGTTCCCATCTTCATATTTGGGATCAGTAACAAAATGGATTTAAAGACACGTCACCCAAATTCTGAGGCCCATTTCCACTGTAGGTAATTCAAATAATTTTTCGTGACCTTATTCCAACAGTCGCCAACGACAATCGATTACAAAAACGTCAGTCCAGCTCGGGCTCAGTGTAATCACTTCGAATCTATTTATAGAAAGCGCACAGGCAATATCCGACAAAGGAAACAAGTTGCTCTAATCCTCAGCGATTACCAGAATCACCGTACGCATCACTGCTTCTTACAGCCGTTTAGTTCATTACCCTGCTGATATCCCAAATATAAAAATCCATACCGTCATGAGAACAAACACAACAACACCCACATCACTCATACGCCACAATGGACTTTGGTTGAATACAAACAGTTGTTGTACGTACATGGAATACGGTCCACTTTGTTCGCCGCAACTGTCAAAATAAACTCATGACACATTACATGGCCTAAACACTGACTGCCTTTGCCTTGTTCCTTCCTCCGCCGTCACCGCCTACCGATCATCAGATATGTACTGCCGCCTCGAGTAATAATTCAAAAGCGAACAAAAAATCCATTAAATCCGATTTGTTCGGCTGTAAACAGAATCGCCTTCAATGTCCAAACAAACCACGTTCCCACACTGGCAAATGGCTCTGGCACTGGCAGTTGGCAGTAGGCAGTAGAGAGCGTCTCTCCGTCTCCCACCTAAGCCGCATATGCCTCGCCTTTGACAGTGAAGTGGCGGGCGACTATCGCGCTCTATCGAGTATCGACATCGTCATCGCCATCGCCATCCGCCATCAGGCCATGTGCACATTTATGACACGTCGCATGGATGGATGGATGATGTTTGGACAGATCGATTTCAATTTGCCCCGTCCTCGTCGTCAGCGGCAGTAGTTCTTTGGAATTTCCTTTAAATGTCTTGTTGGTGGCATCGGCCATCTCAGTGGGAAGAGTGGACAACAAGGCACGCACTTGAGGTCCATTACAAGGCAAAGTAGCCATATCCCAGCGAGCGAGTGTCTGATTCCATATCCGCGCGCAATTTTCCATCTGGGTGCAGCATTATAGTTGGAGTGGTCTTTTGTTTCAACTGTTGGTTGCGGTGGCGGCGGGAAGCAAACTCCATCGGACGGAACGTTTGTGTCAATAAAATGAGCGAGGCGTCTTGTTACTTTTATTTTTTTTTTCGCTAAGTGAATTGACTGGTGATGGAGAGCAGGGCGACAGAGAGGGTGCGATATGCTCGTACTGAATGCATGGCCATTGTCTAAGGCTGAAGATGGACATAATGGCTTTTACATTCTCAATCAAAATGCGGTGCGCGCGGTGGTAAAAATGGTGTAGCGTGAGTTGAGTCGTTGAATGTATCACGTTTGTGTGTATGTGCGGCTTTGTGAGCGGAAGACGAGAACAAGAATGCTATTGTTGAGTTGCAGAATAGGATGTGGGGGCGATTTAAATGGCAATTGTTTTGTTACTTCTTGGAAATGATTGTGAGTGCGAGTGTGTGTTCTCTGGCGGAATGGAGGAGAGGGTCCTGAATTGTTTGTTCCAGATGAATTAGCAACCGTATATAGATGAGCTGCACTGCATCGGACAGGATGTTGCATATGGGAGAGGGTGGCACATGTTGAATGGTTTGCGTATTGTGTTCACTTCAGCTATGTGCTGCGTCAGCGCTGAATTGGAGTATTGTGTAGCAGAGCTTGACGTATATAAAGTAACTCTGTCAGATGCGATAAGAACTATATTTTTAAGTGGTACGAGTATCGGTATGTTACCTAGGTCTGTTGTAACCATAGATTGATGTAGAAAGATGGGTAAAAACAACTTCTAAATGCAAAAGGAAAGAACAAGTCTGATGTAAAGACAAGTACTTGCGACTTGCGACTTGGCAATGCTGTTAGAAAAGAGGAATAGGTACCTACACGCCGACACCGCCTTTGCTACAATGGAATGAATATACTTTAGGAAAGGTGTAAAAGCTTTTGAGAGAGCTCCCTAAAATGAGCATTCTTGGGATCAATCCAAAAATAGCTAGCTGAATAATTGTGTGTCTTGACGAAACTTGAAGCGCTTGGCAGAACTAAAGAGCATTTGCGTCCGAATTTGCCAATTTAAAGCCGACATAAACCTACCTGGTTAACCCTAATAGAAGGGATGACAAGAGTCAGTTCTTGTGCATCAGTTAAAAGGTGGTCGAGGTTAGTTTGAAATGGTCATTCTGGAATTTCTTACATCGGCTTGAATATGGCGGAAAATACTCCCACGGTACATAAGTTGTTAAAGACTGAAAGGTCTGCCGGAATCTTATTAACAGCAGACGGAGAGAACTTTACAAAGATTACTCGCTAAAATTATAGATGAACACTTTTTTTCTTATTTACGTGCACCACATTCCTTTATTTTTACCCGGGGTTATATGTTTCACACGTATCCCACGTACGTTCCATCGGGACACCCAGTGGCCTAAACCATAAACTAACTATTAAATAGACTGACAGCTTTCCTACGTCTCCCCGATGTTCCCCGCAGATTTTTTTCAATATAAGCCCCTCCCACCGCTTGCTATTTTACTGTCGGTGAATACGTGTGAAGCAGCAAAAAAAATACTGACACTCAGCAGTGTTCCTACATTGCGGCATCTCTACCCTTTTCCGGGAATTTCAATTTTCGGTAAAAATTCCATCCGTAAAACATCAACATTGTGGGAATATCAACAATCTGACACGAAAACATTCAAACTACATTTCTCCATGAATATCAACGCACTAAATGTACATAAAAAAGAGATTTGAATTTAGCAGCAATTTCCAGTAGAAAAAATAATGATTATAATGTTAGCAAACTGCGATTTTTATACTGAAGATTAATTTAATGCTATTTTCTTTCCGAACAATACAAATTTTACTTTTAGAAGCATGTTTTTTTTCATAAAAAAATGAGATAATTTGAGTTTAGTGAAAAGGGAAAAATAAACACACTTCGTGGGAAAAATAAAGAGAGAGTGCTAGGAACACTGACTGAGATTTAGTGTATTTCGTGAGTTGCTGTCAGCTGGTGGATGCGTTCTGAGAGTTTAAATTCGTTGTTTTATTGCACAACGATAACATTTGTATTCTATTCTACAAAATTAAAAATTGCGAATGTAATCAACATAAATAAATAAAGGAATAAAGTGTGAAAAATTAATTCGTGGAAATAAAAGGAGATATTTTTGTTCCTACAATTACTGTTTCTGTTTTCGTTTGATGTTTTACTCAAAATTTAGAAACACACCAAAATAATCAAAATGAAGTTTCAATGACAAACTCAAGTACCTAATTCTTTTTATTTATAAATCAACCACATCTTCAGCTTATTCAAACATTTCTTCGTGTTGTCTCTTTTTTATGCTAGCAATTATTTCGCCGGGAATGTCAATAGAAAAACGGCAATGGATGGATTACGATTATTATGATTTGAAATATGATTTTTGAGTTATAATCTCAAAAACAACAAAAAAATAATTAAAATTTATGAGAACATTTTAAATAATTGAGATAAATAATTAAATTCCATTTGAAAACAACTGCTTCAACCAAGAACATATCTATCCAAAATTCATTATAAAAACTTAAAAAAATATTCTTTCTTTATATCCTGTAATTTGAACATTAATTTCTATTCAATTATTAGAAAATCGAACAACAATTAATATAAAAAAGTAGCGACAAATGTCAACCTGGAACTAAGATAAACTATTGTTTGATATTGAAATGAGTATCCACCTAAGGCTACCGACATGGCGGTTTAAACCGGAACCGGAAGAGTGTAGGCTGGTTTTTTCCAAGTATGAGTGAGTCCCCTTTGATTAACATAGGCACAAATACCTGAATTCAAACTGGGCTACATCCAAGGTCAAATTCAGCTTGTAGGCAATTTCTCTTTTTTGGCTGAAACTGTCAGTCTATTTAATAGTTAGTTTATGCCTAAACGGCTTGACCGATTTTGAAGAGTGAGTTGTCATTATATTCGTATTATTCCCCGGAGTGTTATAGGCTAAACAAAAAAGATATAAACCCAATGTCGTTTTTCATTGCGACAAAAAATCAATCTTTTCTTTGATCTAAATCACTTTTAGCGTTCCATTGGGAAAAAAATCGATCTTTTTTTTGATTCGGATCACTACTTGCAGATCTCGATATTTTTTCAGATGTACACATACGACCACAAATAGAGCACAGCTGTTTTACGTAATTTTATGAAGTTTGCTTTCAAAACAAATGCGCAAAGTTTCGTGAAAACCAAAACAAAGAAATACATAAACAGCAATGGACATTGTTTTGGAGGACATATTATCTCCATTGTCATCCTCATCATCTGGAAACTACGAATCACCGAAACTACTCCATTTGTATCCACAACAGGGGAAACATTTTCAAGCCGATTTCCATGGTTGATTTTACCAAAAACAAATGCAATTTGAACAGCTGACATTGCTGTCAAATAACGCATTAATCCATTTACAAAAGGAGATCAATTTCATTGCATGTTCCATGAGCCGCAAAAAAAACTGAGATCTGAAAAAGATTTTTGGTGGTCCCAATGGAAAACGATATAAATTTAAAGAAAAACGAAAAAAAAACTATAGTCACACAAATGTCAGTGAGCAATGTCAAGATATGGAATACATTGAACTGTGAAATAAATTACGTTCTGATCTATTCACAATAGCATCGCAACTCATACCCAGCCAAGTTTGGCACCTAGCGGCATCTACATTTCAACTCAACATCGCAACTGACAGCCAAAAATCGCATCATTTATCTTTAGTGGATAGTGTTACCATCAAACGAATACTATGTTGAGTGTTAGGTTCAAGTTTATGTTGTCTAAATAAATATATATGGTTCGTTCGCGTACGCGGTTTGAATCGATATAAATCGATCGCAATTACACAAAGTCTATACACGTACTCATCAAAAATTACAGAAAAAGAGAAAATTAGCAAAGTAACGAGTAACGAGTGGTTACTCTCTTGGCGCGAAACAGCTCAGAGAATTTCAACCGGCGAGTACTGATTAATATGGCAAATGCACACAGTTGTCAAGAAAAAAATTCAAAATCCGGCTTAAAAATTAATTGCACAGAACAATAAAATCTGTAAAAATAAATAAAATTCGGTGGTGGTCGAATGTTGTCCTAGAACGTTTCATATGTTGCAAAAATGTAAGTTATATATTTATTTGTGACATGGATTAAATGTCAAAGATGAAAGTTGCTCAAAGTAGCTCGAAGTCAATCCACGTACTTTGGCGTATATTTTCAGCTCTCTGAGAGAGTTTTGGTAAATTTTTTGAGTTTGACGGATTTGTAGTGTTTGGCTCGGGAAAGTACGCGAATAGACCTATTATTACCCGACTGGACACAGGGAGGGTTATGTGTTTCGCGCATATCCTATATACGTCCCTACGTGACGTTATGTAGCCTAAACGGCTTGACCGATTTTGAAGAGTGAGTTGTCATTATATTCGTATTATTCCCCGGAGTGTTATAGGATAAAAAGATAAAAATAAAAAAAAGTTAGTTTATAAAACCAAACATCCCGACTGATTGTAAAAAAAGAGAATTAAAAAGAAATGAACAAGACACATTCAAGTACGTATTTCTTTAGTCACCGTGCTTTCCCTAAAGATATGATACTGAGTATACTTGGAAATTTGGCTCTGAATTTCAATCCTGGACCGGGTGGTATTCCAGCAGGTTTTTTTTTTTTAGAAATTTGCGCCCTTCATTTAGATTCCATACTTTGCTAAATATTTAATGTAGGTATCGTTGAAAACTGGTATCCTTCCTTCCCTATGGAAAAGTTTACGAATAGTTAAATCAGGTAGGAAAAATGTTATTGAAAACTATAGAGGGATCTGTAAACAATCGTCCATCCCTAAACTGTTTGATGATTTGGTGACTGATAAGTTACATTTTTGTTTGGGGCTCCCTACAGTGTTTTATAGATGGCTATCATCCTATTTAGCAAACAGATACCAACTTGTTAAGTTTCGAGGACACATATTCAGAGAAATTTTGGTATCATCCGGTGTCACATAGGCCCACTCTTATTTATTTTGTTCGTTGATGTTGTCAAATTTGTTCCACATTGCAATATCCTGATGTTTTGCCGATGATTTTAAAATATACTCTTCATGCATTGACTCGAATAGTTTTGATGGATTGAATGCACATCTTCAAAACTTCGTTCTGTGGTGTACTAAAAACTAGTTGTCCCTTAATGTTCGGTCATTAAATTTTTCCCGTTGTACCTCTCCTTTCAATCACGCTTATTCCTTCGACAGTAATGTTATTCCGGGTGTATCTTCGATAAAATATTTAAAGGTTATGTTAGGCAGTAAGCTATCCTACATTTAGCATTATGAATATATCACAAATGAAGCCAATAGAGCATGGGGAATGCCTAAACGTTATGTTCACCGAACCCTATGCGCTAAAAATGTAATATTTGACGTTTGTTCAATCGCTGTTGGAATATCCGTCCATTGTTTGGTGTCCATACTACAATACTCATGTTGCAAGAATTGAAGCAATTCAAAAAAGATTTCTTAGGTTTTCCCTCAGACTTCTTCCTTGGTCTGATCTTAATAACTTACCCCCTTATACAGCCCGATTACAACTTAATGGACTCAAATCCCTTGAGGTTGGGAGAAAGGTGTCAAGAGATGTTTTTCTCCACAGAATACTTATTGGAGAGATCCACTGACCTGCTATTTTAAGTCTTGAAGGTCCTAATGTTCCATCACTTATGTAATTTGCGTAATTCTAACAGATTTTTTTATATTCCTTGCTCTCGTACTAATTACGGTAGATCTTCCTCTTTAAATGGTTTAATGTTATTGTTTAATGAATGTTGATTGTTGACGTTAATATGACAATACCATTAATAAAATCCCTCTTGTTAATTTTTTTCCTGTTGTTAATTGCTCAAATTTTAATTAGTTTTGCACTTGCATTTTGTTTCTGTATTATTTTTTTATTGGAATAATTCTTCCTCAATTTTAGTCTCTTTTTTTATTTGTAATATGCTACTTATATCAAATACAAACTTTACATGTCTAAAAATGGCCTAGTACTTTGTTGACAAACAAATAAGTAAATAAAGACTTATAACACCGCCGGAGTGTTATATAAGGCAGACGGAAGAAGCGTTTCTAAGTTTACTTCTAGTCGCTTAAGACTGACAAGATAGCCGGAGTCTTATTAACGACAGACAAAGAGAGCGTGGGTAAAATTACTCCAATAGTATTTATATGTCACTAAAGACTGACAAGACCGCCGGAGTCTTATCAACGGCCGACGGAAAGAGCGTTGCTGAGTTTACTCCAACGGAAGAAGTCGCTAAAGACTGACAAGAAGTTGCTAAGTTTTTCGTAGATGCATGAAAGAATTGAAAGAATAAAATTGTGGATACAAGCTGCCAAAGTAACGCGCAAATATTCTTTTAAAGAAGTACCAAAAAATTTGAGGTGCTCAATATCGACCAACTATACATCGGCGAACATGCTTAGGATTTCATAGGCATGGAGAGAGTTGCCATTTAGACAAAATCCATGATGTGATGCATACATCTAGTCCCGTATCTATCCTCTACACGTTCGTAGGTATTTCTGAAGAATTTTATGATCGACGGCGGAAGGTCAAAACTTCAGCACTAATCAACCGTGTGTTACCAAAGCGGAAAATTGGGAATTAGGTTGATGTTCGAAAGCCTTTAACTATACTTCAAACTTTTTGATGATTTCAGAATAACATCACTGAGCGCATTTGTCTAAGTGCAACGTCAGTCTCCGAAATATATAGACTGAGGCGGCTAACTGAAGCAATGACTTATTAATCGGGCGACACTGTAAAAGGCAGTGGCATAGATATTGTAGGTTTAGTTATAATGCAATAGGAACCGTGGCGCAACAGCTAGTTGTGCTGTTAAAATAATATCCTTCCCTGAAAGTCAAATTTTTGTTTGACTCGGCCTTTTTTTGCCAATTCAATTCTTTAATTATCAAGTTATTCAAATTAATTATTCATAAAATTGGACGAATTTGAATCGCCTTCGCCAGATTATATACAACAGAGACAATACTGAGACCACCAACTCCGACTGATTTCCCGTTACTTAGCCTACAAGCTATATTTTTATGGGGTGGCAAATGCTAAGTGCGCTTGTATTGTTACATAGAAATTCGTATTGACAAATGTCACGTAACTTCAAAAATTCCGACTCACCAACACACTCGCACCTTGCATATGCCACTTCCGCTGTGGGCAAAGTTGCTGACAGTGTTCATAGAATTTTATCCGTTAAATTTGAAACTATTCGTTACGTGTGCATAATAATTTGTTTAAGGAATAAGTGGAGATTTGCTTAAAATATATATGAAAAATGAACAATGCAGATTGTTTGAAGTAAAATAGAAATATATTGAGCAAATTTTCGTCAGTTTTCTAAGAAAAATTTACGCATGAAATCGAAGTTAATGATATTCAAAAGCGAAAAATACGCAACCATGTTTGTCATAATAAGTTTTTAGTATATAGAACATCTCATTTAGCTAGTTTTATTAACTAAAGAAATCAAATTATTTGCCTTTTAACAACATAAAATTACTAACCAATGGCATTCAGTAATGTAAAAATGTGGTATTCCCGAACTCTAGCACATTTCTCCACGGTTGTCGAGGTTGGCAGCATTTCCTTTTGTATTTTTTGTATGTTTTTGCATGTCACACGGATTCTTAATTGACACAACACCGATGGGAAAACAAAATGGCGAATTTGAAAAAAACTGAGGGGCCCAGCGGCAAGAGGATTGTGAGTTGGGGGTCTCAGTATCATTTGTCTCTGATATACAACTTCGCCCAATATACATGGAGTTTCGTTCGACCTTCGCACCTTCCTAACGAAACCTCGACAATAACCAAACAATTGGTTATGTGTGGCACAACATCATCGATAACCAAACAACCAGTTATGAGCGGCACTAAACGGGTATCGTGGGCCGGGAGAACGCTGCTGGCTGCACGTATGGTGATGCAAAATTGAGACGTTGTAGTTTTGGTTATCTACGCTACCGCGACAATATTT